>JARGYO010005593.1:1355026-2710052 GCA_029206835.1 Rana muscosa | reverse complement strand
TGCAGAATGCAGACATGTGTGATTTACAGAGTGCAGAATGTAGACATGTGTGATTTACAGGGTGCAGAATGCAGACATGTGTGATTTACAGGGTGGAGAATGTAGACATGTGTGATTTACAGGGTGCAGAATGTAGACATGTGTGATTTACAGGGTGCAGAATGTAGACATGTGTGATTTACAGGGTGTAGAATGTAGACATGTGTGATTTACAGGATGCAGAATGTAGACATGTGTGATTTACAGGGTGGAGAATGTAGACATGTGTGATTTACAGGGTGCAGAATGTAGACATGTGTGATTTACAGAGTGCAGAATGTAGACATGTGTGATTTACAGGATGCAGAATGTAGACATGTGTGATTTACAGGGTGCAGAATGTAGACATGTGTGATTTACAGAGTGCAGAATGTAGACATGTGTGATTTACAGGGTGCAGAATGTAGACATGTGTGATTTACAGGGTGCAGAATGTAGACATGTGTGATTTACAGGGTGCAGAATGTAGACATGTGTGATTTACAGGGTGTAGAATGTAGACATGTGTGATTTACAGGATGCAGAATGTAGACATGTGTGATTTACAGGGTGGAGAATGTAGACATGTGTGATTTACAAGGTGCAGAATGCAGACATGTGTGATTTACAGGGTGGAGAATGTAGACATGTGTGATTTACAGGGTGCAGAATGTAGACATGTGTGATTTACAGGATGCAGAATGTAGACATGTGTGATTTACAGGATGCAGAATGTAGACATGTGTGATTTACAGGGTGGAGAATGTAGACATGTGTGATTTACAGGGTGGAGAATGTAGACATGTGTGATTTACAGGGTGGAGAATGTAGACATGTGTGATTTACAGGGTGCAGAATGTAGACATGTGTGATTTACAGGGTGCAGAATGTAGACATGTGTGATTTACAGGGTGCAGAATGTAGACATGTGTGATTTACAGGGTGTAGAATGTAGACATGTGTGATTTACAGGATGCAGAATGTAGACATGTGTGATTTACAGGGTGGAGAATGTAGACATGTGTGATTTACAAGGTGCAGAATGCAGACATGTGTGATTTACAGGGTGGAGAATGTAGACATGTGTGATTTACAGGGTGCAGAATGTAGACATGTGTGATTTACAGGATGCAGAATGTAGACATGTGTGATTTACAGGGTGCAGAATGTAGACATGTGTGATTTACAGAGTGCAGAATGTAGACATGTGTGATTTACAGGGTGCAGAATGTAGACATGTGTGATTTACAGGGTGCAGAATGTAGACATGTGTGATTTACAGGGTGCAGAATGTAGACATGTGTGATTTACAGGGTGCAGAATGTAGACATGTGTGATTTACAGGGTGCAGAATGTAGACATGTGTGATTTACAGGATGCAGAATGTAGACATGTGTGATTTACAGGGTGGAGAATGTAGACATGTGTGATTTACAAGGTGCAGAATGCAGACATGTGTGATTTACAGGGTGGAGAATGTAGACATGTGTGATTTACAGGGTGCAGAATGTAGACATGTGTGATTTACAGGATGCAGAATGTAGACATGTGTGATTTACAGGGTGGAGAATGTAGACATGTGTGATTTACAGGGTGGAGAATGTAGACATGTGTGATTTACAGGGTGGAGAATGTAGACATGTGTGATTTACAGGGTGGAGAATGTAGACATGTGTGATTTACAGGGTGGAGAATGTAGACATGTGTGATTTACAGGGTGCAGAATGTAGACATGTGTGATTTACAGGGTGCAGAATGCAGACATGTGTGATTTACAGGATGCAGAATGTAGACATGTGTGATTTACAGGGTGCAGAATGCAGACATGTGTGATTTACAGGGTGTAGAATGTAGACATGTGTGATTTACAGGGTGCAGAATGTAGACATGTGTGATTTACAGGGTGCAGAATGTAGACATGTGTGATTTACAGGGTGGAGAATGTAGACATGTGTGATTTACAGGGTGGAGAATGTAGACATGTGTGATTTACAGGGTGCAGAATGTAGACATGTGTGATTTACAGGGTGGAGAATGTAGACATGTGTGATTTACAGGGTGCAGAATGTAGACATGTGTGATTTACAGGGTGCAGCATGTAGACATGTGTGATTTACAGGGTGCAGAATGCAGACATGTGTGATTTACAGGGTGCAGAATGTAGACATGTGTGATTTACAGGGTGGAGAATGTAGACATGTGTGATTTACAGGGTGCAGGATGTAGACATGTGTGATTTACAGGGTGCAGAATGTAGACATGTGTGATTTACAGGGTGCAGAATGTAGACATGTGTGATTTACAGGGTGCAGAATGTAGACATGTGTGATTTACAGGGTGGAGAATGCAGACATGTGTGATTTACAGGGTGAAGAATGTAGACATGTGTGATTTACAGGGTGCAGAATGTAGACATGTGTGATTTACAGGGTGCAGAATGCAGACATGTGTGATTTACAGGGTGCAGAATGCAGACATGTGTGATTTACAGGGTGCAGAATGTAGACATGTGTGATTTACAGGGTGCAGAATGTAGACATGTGTGATTTACAGGGTGCAGAATGTAGACATGTGTGATTTACAGGGTGCAGAATGCAGACATGTGTGATTTACAGGGTGCAGAATGCAGACATGTGTGATTTACAGGGTGCAGAATGTAGACATGTGTGATTTACAGGGTGCAGAATGCAGACATGTGTGATTTACAGGGTGCAGAATGCAGACATGTGTGATTTACAGGGTGCAGAATGTAGACATGTGTGATTTACAGGGTGGAGAATGTAGACATGTGTGATTTACAGGGTGCAGAATGTAGACATGTGTGATTTACAGGGTGCAGAATGTAGACATGTGTGATTTACAGAGTGCAGAATGTAGACATGTGTGATTTACAGGGTGGAGAATGTAGACATGTGTGATTTACAGGGTGCAGAATGTAGACATGTGTGATTTACAGGGTGTAGAATGTAGACATGTGTGATTTACAGGGTGCAGAATGTAGACATGTGTGATTTACAGAGTGCAGAATGTAGACATGTGTGATTTACAGGGTGCAGAATGTAGACATGTGTGATTTACAGGGTGCAGAATGTAGACATGTGTGATTTACAGGGTGCAGAATGTAGACATGTGTGATTTACAGGGTGCAGAATGTAGACATGTGTGATTTACAGGGTGCAGAATGTAGACATGTGTGATTTACAGGGTGCAGAATGTAGACATGTGTGATTTACAGGGTGCAGAATGTAGACATGTGTGATTTACAGGGTGCAGAATGTAGACATGTGTGATTTACAGGGTGCAGAATGTAGACATGTGTGATTTACAGGGTGGAGAATGTAGACATGTGTGATTTACAGGGTGCAGAATGTAGACATGTGTGATTTACAGGGTGGAGAATGTAGACATGTGTGATTTACAGGGTGGAGAATGCAGACATGTGTGATTTACAGGGTGGAGAATGTAGACATGTGTGATTTACAGAGTGCAGAATGTAGACATGTGTGATTTACAGAGTGCAGAATGTAGACATGTGTGATTTACAGGGTGGAGAATGTAGACATGTGTGATTTACAGGGTGCAGAATGCAGACATGTGTGATTTACAGGGTGCAGAATGTAGACATGTGTGATTTACAGGGTGCAGAATGCAGACATGTGTGATTTACAGGGTGCAGAATGTAGACATGTGTGATTTACAGGATGCAGAATGTAGACATGTGTGATTTACAGGGTGCAGAATGTAGACATGTGTGATTTACAGAGTGCAGAATGTAGACATGTGTGATTTACAGGGTGCAGACTGTAGACATGTGTGATTTACAGGGTGCAGAATGTAGACATGTGTGATTTACAGGGTGCAGAATGTAGACATGTGTGATTTACAGGGTGCAGAATGCAGACATGTGTGATTTACAAGTTGCAGAATGTAGACATGTGTGATTTACAGGGTGCAGAATGTAGACATGTGTGATTTACAGGGTGGAGAATGCAGACATGTGTGATTTACAGGGTGCAGAATGTAGACATGTGTGATTTACAGGGTGGAGAATGCAGACATGTGTGATTTACAGGGTGCAGAATGTAGACATGTGTGATTTACAGGGTGCAGAATGTAGACATGTGTGATTTACAGGGTGGAGAATGCAGACATGTGTGATTTACAGGGTGCAGAATGCAGACATGTGTGATTTACAGGGTGCAGAATGTAGACATGTGTGATTTACAGGGTGCAGAATGTAGACATGTGTGATTTACAGGGTGCAGAATGTAGACATGTGTGATTTACAGGGTGCAGAATGTAGACATGTGTGATTTACAGGGTGCAGAATGTAGACATGTGTGATTTACAGGGTGCAGAATGTAGACATGTGTGATTTACAGGGTGCAGAATGTAGACATGTGTGATTTACAGAGTGCAGAATGTAGACATGTGTGATTTACAGGGTGCAGAATGTAGACATGTGTGATTTACAGGGTGCAGAATGTAGACATGTGTGATTTACAGGGTGCAGAATGTAGACATGTGTGATTTACAGGGTGCAGAATGTAGACATGTGTGATTTACAGGGTGCAGAATGTAGACATGTGTGATTTACAGGATGCAGAATGTAGACATGTGTGATTTACAGGGTGGAGAATGTAGACATGTGTGATTTACAAGGTGCAGAATGCAGACATGTGTGATTTACAGGGTGGAGAATGTAGACATGTGTGATTTACAGGGTGCAGAATGTAGACATGTGTGATTTACAGGATGCAGAATGTAGACATGTGTGATTTACAGGGTGGAGAATGTAGACATGTGTGATTTACAGGGTGGAGAATGTAGACATGTGTGATTTACAGGGTGGAGAATGTAGACATGTGTGATTTACAGGGTGGAGAATGTAGACATGTGTGATTTACAGGGTGGAGAATGTAGACATGTGTGATTTACAGGGTGCAGAATGTAGACATGTGTGATTTACAGGGTGCAGAATGCAGACATGTGTGATTTACAGGATGCAGAATGTAGACATGTGTGATTTACAGGGTGCAGAATGCAGACATGTGTGATTTACAGGGTGTAGAATGTAGACATGTGTGATTTACAAGGTGCAGAATGTAGACATGTGTGATTTACAGGGTGCAGAATGTAGACATGTGTGATTTACAGGGTGGAGAATGTAGACATGTGTGATTTACAGGGTGGAGAATGTAGACATGTGTGATTTACAGGGTGCAGAATGTAGACATGTGTGATTTACAGGGTGGAGAATGTAGACATGTGTGATTTACAGGGTGCAGAATGTAGACATGTGTGATTTACAGGGTGCAGAATGTAGACATGTGTGATTTACAGGGTGCAGAATGCAGACATGTGTGATTTACAGGGTGCAGAATGTAGACATGTGTGATTTACAGGGTGGAGAATGTAGACATGTGTGATTTACAGGGTGCAGGATGTAGACATGTGTGATTTACAGGGTGCAGAATGTAGACATGTGTGATTTACAGGGTGCAGAATGTAGACATGTGTGATTTACAGGGTGCAGAATGTAGACATGTGTGATTTACAGGGTGGAGAATGCAGACATGTGTGATTTACAGGGTGAAGAATGTAGACATGTGTGATTTACAGGGTGCAGAATGTAGACATGTGTGATTTACAGGGTGCAGAATGCAGACATGTGTGATTTACAGGGTGCAGAATGCAGACATGTGTGATTTACAGGGTGCAGAATGTAGACATGTGTGATTTACAGGGTGCAGAATGTAGACATGTGTGATTTACAGGGTGCAGAATGTAGACATGTGTGATTTACAGGGTGCAGAATGCAGACATGTGTGATTTACAGGGTGCAGAATGCAGACATGTGTGATTTACAGGGTGCAGAATGTAGACATGTGTGATTTACAGGGTGCAGAATGCAGACATGTGTGATTTACAGGGTGCAGAATGCAGACATGTGTGATTTACAGGGTGCAGAATGTAGACATGTGTGATTTACAGGGTGGAGAATGTAGACATGTGTGATTTACAGGGTGCAGAATGTAGACATGTGTGATTTACAGGGTGCAGAATGTAGACATGTGTGATTTACAGAGTGCAGAATGTAGACATGTGTGATTTACAGGGTGGAGAATGTAGACATGTGTGATTTACAGGGTGCAGAATGTAGACATGTGTGATTTACAGGGTGTAGAATGTAGACATGTGTGATTTACAGGGTGCAGAATGTAGACATGTGTGATTTACAGAGTGCAGAATGTAGACATGTGTGATTTACAGGGTGCAGAATGTAGACATGTGTGATTTACAGGGTGCAGAATGTAGACATGTGTGATTTACAGGGTGCAGAATGTAGACATGTGTGATTTACAGGGTGCAGAATGTAGACATGTGTGATTTACAGGGTGCAGAATGTAGACATGTGTGATTTACAGGGTGCAGAATGTAGACATGTGTGATTTACAGGGTGCAGAATGTAGACATGTGTGATTTACAGGGTGCAGAATGTAGACATGTGTGATTTACAGGGTGCAGAATGTAGACATGTGTGATTTACAGGGTGGAGAATGTAGACATGTGTGATTTACAGGGTGCAGAATGTAGACATGTGTGATTTACAGGGTGGAGAATGTAGACATGTGTGATTTACAGGGTGGAGAATGCAGACATGTGTGATTTACAGGGTGGAGAATGTAGACATGTGTGATTTACAGAGTGCAGAATGTAGACATGTGTGATTTACAGAGTGCAGAATGTAGACATGTGTGATTTACAGGGTGGAGAATGTAGACATGTGTGATTTACAGGGTGCAGAATGCAGACATGTGTGATTTACAGGGTGCAGAATGTAGACATGTGTGATTTACAGGATGCAGAATGTAGACATGTGTGATTTACAGGGTGCAGAATGTAGACATGTGTGATTTACAGAGTGCAGAATGTAGACATGTGTGATTTACAGGGTGCAGAATGTAGACATGTGTGATTTACAGGGTGCAGAATGTAGACATGTGTGATTTACAGGGTGCATAATGTAGACATGTGTGATTTACAGGGTGCAGAATGCAGACATGTGTGATTTACAAGTTGCAGAATGTAGACATGTGTGATTTACAGGGTGCAGAATGTAGACATGTGTGATTTACAGGGTGGAGAATGCAGACATGTGTGATTTACAGGGTGCAGAATGTAGACATGTGTGATTTACAGGGTGGAGAATGCAGACATGTGTGATTTACAGGGTGCAGAATGTAGACATGTGTGATTTACAGGGTGCAGAATGTAGACATGTGTGATTTACAGGGTGGAGAATGCAGACATGTGTGATTTACAGGGTGCAGAATGCAGACATGTGTGATTTACAGGGTGCAGAA
This sequence comes from Rana muscosa, assembly GCA_029206835.1. Lineage (NCBI taxonomy): Eukaryota > Metazoa > Chordata > Amphibia > Anura > Ranidae > Rana > Rana muscosa. Next base: position 2,702,667 of record JARGYO010005593.1, on the reverse strand, counting down.
TGTAGACATGTGTGATTTACAGGGTGCAGAATGTAGACATGTGTGATTTACAGGGTGCAGAATGTAGACATGTGTGATTTACAGGGTGCAGAATGTAGACATGTGTGATTTACAGGGTGCAGAATGTAGACATGTGTGATTTACAGGGTGCAGAATGTAGACATGTGTGATTTACAGGGTGCAGAATGTAGACATGTGTGATTTACAGAGTGCAGAATGTAGACATGTGTGATTTACAGGGTGCAGAATGTAGACATGTGTGATTTACAGGGTGCAGAATGTAGACATGTGTGATTTACAGGGTGCAGAATGTAGACATGTGTGATTTACAGGGTGCAGAATGTAGACATGTGTGATTTACAGGGTGCAGAATGTAGACATGTGTGATTTACAGGGTGGAGAATGCAGACATGTGTGATTTACAGGGTGCAGAATGCAGACATGTGTGATTTACAGGGTGCAGAATGTAGACATGTGTGATTTACAGGGTGCAGAATGTAGACATGTGTGATTTACAGGGTGCAGAATGTAGACATGTGTGATTTACAGGGTGCAGAATGTAGACATGTGTGATTTACAGGGTGCAGAATGTAGACATGTGTGATTTACAGGGTGGAGAATGCAGACATGTGTGATTTACAGGGTGCAGAATGCAGACATGTGTGATTTACAGGGTGCAGAATGCAGACATGTGTGATTTACAGGGTGCAGAATGTAGACATGTGCGATTTACAGGGTGCAGAATGTAGACATGTGTGATTTACAGGATGCAGAATGTAGACATGTGTGATTTACAGGGTGCAGAATGTAGACATGTGTGATTTACAGGGTGCAGAATGTAGACATGTGTGATTTACAGGGTGCAGAATGTAGACATGTGTGATTTACAGGGTGCAGAATGTAGACATGTGTGATTTACAGGGTGCAGAATGTAGACATGTGTGATTTACAGGGTGCAGAATGTAGACATGTGTGATTTACAGGGTGCAGAATGTAGACATGTGTGATTTACAGGGTGCAGAATGTAGACATGTGTGATTTACAGGGTGCAGAATGTAGACATGTGTGATTTACAGGGTGGAGAATGCAGACATGTGTGATTTACAGGGTGCAGAATGTAGACATGTGTGATTTACAGGGTGGAGAATGCAGACATGTGTGATTTACAGGGTGCAGAATGTAGACATGTGTGATTTACAGGGTGCAGAATGTAGACATGTGTAATTTACAGGGTGGAGAATGCAGACATGTGTGATTTACAGGGTGCAGAATGCAGACATGTGTGATTTACAGGGTGTAGAATGTAGACATGTGTGATTTACAGGGTGCAGAATGCAGACATGTGTGATTTACAGGGTGCAGAATGTAGACATGTGTGATTTACAGGGTGCAGAATGTAGACATGTGTGATTTACAGGGTGCAGAATGTAGACATGTGTGATTTACAGGGTGCAGAATGCAGACATGTGTGATTTACAGGGTGCAGAATGTAGACATGTGTGATTTACAGGGTGCAGAATGTAGACATGTGTGATTTACAGGGTGCAGAATGTAGACATGTGTGATTTACAGAGTGCAGAATGTAGACATGTGTGATTTACAGGGTGGAGAATGTAGACATGTGTGATTTACAGGGTGCAGAATGTAGACATGTGTGATTTACAGGGTGCAGAATGTAGACATGTGTGATTTACAGGGTGCAGAATGTAGACATGTGTGATTTACAGGGTGCAGAATGTAGACATGTGTGATTTACAGCGTGCAGAATGTAGACATGTGTGATTTACAGGGTGCAGAATGTAGACATGTGTGATTTACAGGGTGCAGAATGTAGACATGTGTGATTTACAGGGTGCAGAATGCAGACATGTGTGATTTACATGGTGCAGAATGTAGACATGTGTGATTTACAGGATGCAGAATGTAGACATGTGTGATTTACAGGGTGCAGAATGTAGACATGTGTGATTTACAGGGTGGAGAATGCAGACATGTGTGATTTACAGGGTGCAGAATGTAGACATGTGTGATTTACAGGGTGCAGAATGTAGACATGTGTGATTTACAGGGTGGAGAATGCAGACATGTGTGATTTACAGGGTGCAGAATGCAGACATGTGTGATTTACAGGGTGCAGAATGTAGACATGTGTGATTTACAGGGTGTAGAATGTAGACATGTGTGATTTACATGGTGCAGAATGTAGACATGTGTGATTTACAGGGTGCAGAATGTAGACATGTGTGATTTACAGGGTGGAGAATGCAGACATGTGTGATTTACAGGGTGCAGAATGCAGACATGTGTGATTTACAGGGTGCAGAATGTAGACATGTGCGATTTACAGGGTGCAGAATGTAGACATGTGTGATTTACAGGGTGCAGAATGTAGACATGTGTGATTTACAGGGTGCAGAATGTAGACATGTGTGATTTACAGGGTGCAGAATGCAGACATGTGTGATTTACAGGGTGGAGAATGCAGACATGTGTGATTTACAGAGTGCAGAATGTAGACATGTGTGATTTACAGGGTGCAGAATGTAGACATGTGTGATTTACAGGGTGCAGAATGTAGACATGTGTGATTTACAGGGTGCAGAATGTAGACATGTGTGATTTACAGGGTGCAGAATGTAGACATGTGTGATTTACAGGGTGCAGAATGTAGACATGTGTGATTTACAGGGTGGAGAATGCAGACATGTGTGATTTACAGGGTGCAGAATGCAGACATGTGTGATTTACAGGGTGCAGAATGTAGACATGTGTGATTTACAGGGTGCAGAATGTAGACATGTGCAATTTAGAGGGTGCAGAATGTAGACATGTGTGATTTACAGGGTGCAGAATGTAGACATGTGTGATTTACAGGGTGCAGAATGTAGACATGTGTGATTTACAGGATGCAGAATGTAGACATGTGTGATTTACAGGGTGCAGAATGTAGACATGTGTGATTTACAGGGTGCAGGATGTAGACATGTGTGATTTACAGGGTGCAGAATGTAGACATGTGTGATTTACAGGGTGGAGAATGCAGACATGTGTGATTTACAGGGTGCAGAATGTAGACATGTGTGATTTACAGGGTGGAGAATGCAGACATGTGTGATTTACAGGGTGCAGAATGTAGACATGTGTGATTTACAGGGTGCAGAATGTAGACATGTGTGATTTACAGGGTGGAGAATGCAGACATGTGTGATTTACAGGGTGCAGAATGCAGACATGTGTGATTTACAGGGTGCAGAATGTAGACATGTGTGATTTACAGGGTGCAGAATGTAGACATGTGTGATTTACAGGGTGCAGAATGTAGACATGTGTGATTTACAGGGTGCAGAATGTAGACATGTGTGATTTACAGGGTGCAGAATGTAGACATGTGTGATTTACAGGGTGGAGAATGCAGACATGTGTGATTTACAGGGTGCAGAATGCAGACATGTGTGATTTACAGGGTGCAGAATGTAGACATGTGTGATTTACAGGGTGCAGAATGTAGACATGTGTGATTTACAGGGTGCAGAATGTAGACATGTGTGATTTACAGGGTGCAGAATGTAGACATGTGTGATTTACAGGGTGCAGAATGCAGACATGTGTGATTTACAGGGTGCAGAATGTAGACATGTGTGATTTACAGGGTGCAGAATGTAGACATGTGTGATTTACAGGGTGCAGAATGTAGACATGTGTGATTTACAGGGTGCAGAATGTAGCCATGTGTGATTTACAGGGTGCAGAATGCAGACATGTGTGATTTACAGGGTGCAGAATGCAGACATGTGTGATTTACAGGGTGCAGAATGTAGACATGTGTGATTTACAGGGTGCAGAATGTAGACATGTGTGATTTACAGGGTGCAGAATGTAGACATGTGTGATTTACAGGGTGCAGAATGTAGACATGTGTGATTTACAGGGTGCAGAATGTAGACATGTGTGATTTACAGGGTGCAGAATGCAGACATGTGTGATTTACAGGGTGCAGAATGTAGACATGTGTGATTTACAGGGTGCAGAATGTAGACATGTGTGATTTACAGGGTGCAGAATGTAGACATGTGTGATTTACAGGGTGCAGAATGTAGACATGTGTGATTTACAGCGTGCAGAATGTAGACATGTGTGATTTACAGGGTGCAGAATGTAGACATGTGTGATTTACAGGGTGCAGAATGTAGACATGTGTGATTTACAGGGTGCAGAATGCAGACATGTGTGATTTACATGGTGCAGAATGTAGACATGTGTGATTTACAGGATGCAGAATGTAGACATGTGTGATTTACAGGGTGCAGAATGTAGACATGTGTGATTTACAGGGTGGAGAATGCAGACATGTGTGATTTACAGGGTGCAGAATGTAGACATGTGTGATTTACAGGGTGCAGAATGTAGACATGTGTGATTTACAGGGTGGAGAATGCAGACATGTGTGATTTACAGGGTGCAGAATGCAGACATGTGTGATTTACAGGGTGCAGAATGTAGACATGTGTGATTTACAGGGTGTAGAATGTAGACATGTGTGATTTACATGGTGCAGAATGTAGACATGTGTGATTTACAGGGTGCAGAATGTAGACATGTGTGATTTACAGGGTGGAGAATGCAGACATGTGTGATTTACAGGGTGCAGAATGCAGACATGTGTGATTTACAGGGTGCAGAATGTAGACATGTGCGATTTACAGGGTGCAGAATGTAGACATGTGTGATTTACAGGGTGCAGAATGTAGACATGTGTGATTTACAGGGTGCAGAATGTAGACATGTGTGATTTACAGGGTGCAGAATGCAGACATGTGTGATTTACAGGGTGGAGAATGCAGACATGTGTGATTTACAGAGTGCAGAATGTAGACATGTGTGATTTACAGGGTGCAGAATGTAGACATGTGTGATTTACAGGGTGCAGAATGTAGACATGTGTGATTTACAGGGTGCAGAATGTAGACATGTGTGATTTACAGGGTGCAGAATGTAGACATGTGTGATTTACAGGGTGCAGAATGTAGACATGTGTGATTTACAGGGTGGAGAATGCAGACATGTGTGATTTACAGGGTGCAGAATGCAGACATGTGTGATTTACAGGGTGCAGAATGTAGACATGTGTGATTTACAGGGTGCAGAATGTAGACATGTGCAATTTAGAGGGTGCAGAATGTAGACATGTGTGATTTACAGGGTGCAGAATGTAGACATGTGTGATTTACAGGGTGCAGAATGTAGACATGTGTGATTTACAGGATGCAGAATGTAGACATGTGTGATTTACAGGGTGCAGAATGTAGACATGTGTGATTTACAGGGTGCAGGATGTAGACATGTGTGATTTACAGGGTGCAGAATGTAGACATGTGTGATTTACAGGGTGGAGAATGCAGACATGTGTGATTTACAGGGTGCAGAATGTAGACATGTGTGATTTACAGGGTGGAGAATGCAGACATGTGTGATTTACAGGGTGCAGAATGTAGACATGTGTGATTTACAGGGTGCAGAATGTAGACATGTGTGATTTACAGGGTGGAGAATGCAGACATGTGTGATTTACAGGGTGCAGAATGCAGACATGTGTGATTTACAGGGTGCAGAATGTAGACATGTGTGATTTACAGGGTGCAGAATGTAGACATGTGTGATTTACAGGGTGCAGAATGTAGACATGTGTGATTTACAGGGTGCAGAATGTAGACATGTGTGATTTACAGGGTGCAGAATGTAGACATGTGTGATTTACAGGGTGGAGAATGCAGACATGTGTGATTTACAGGGTGCAGAATGCAGACATGTGTGATTTACAGGGTGCAGAATGTAGACATGTGTGATTTACAGGGTGCAGAATGTAGACATGTGTGATTTACAGGGTGCAGAATGTAGACATGTGTGATTTACAGGGTGCAGAATGTAGACATGTGTGATTTACAGGGTGCAGAATGCAGACATGTGTGATTTACAGGGTGCAGAATGTAGACATGTGTGATTTACAGGGTGCAGAATGTAGACATGTGTGATTTACAGGGTGCAGAATGTAGACATGTGTGATTTACAGGGTGCAGAATGTAGCCATGTGTGATTTACAGGGTGCAGAATGCAGACATGTGTGATTTACAGGGTGCAGAATGCAGACATGTGTGATTTACAGGGTGCAGAATGTAGACATGTGTGATTTACAGGGTGCAGAATGTAGACATGTGTGATTTACAGGGTGCAGAATGTAGACATGTGTGATTTACAGGGTGCAGAATGTAGACATGTGTGATTTACAGGGTGCAGAATGTAGACATGTGTGATTTACAGGGTGCAGAATGCAGACATGTGTGATTTACAGGGTGCAGAATGTAGACATGTGTGATTTACAGGGTGCAGAATGTAGACATGTGTGATTTACAGGGTGCAGAATGTAGACATGTGTGATTTACAAGGTGCAGAATGTAGACATGTGTGATTTACAGGGTGGAGAATGCAGACATGTGTGATTTACAGGGTGCAGAATGCAGACATGTGTGATTTACAGGGTGCAGAATGTAGACATGTGTGATTTACAGGGTGGAGAATGCAGACATGTGTGATTTACAGGGTGCAGAATGCAGACATGTGTGATTTACAGGATGCAGAATGTAGACATGTGTGATTTACAGGGTGCAGAATGTAGACATGTGTGATTTACAGGGTGCAGAATGTAGACATGTGTGATTTACAGGGTGCAGAATGCAGACATGTGTGATTTACAGGGTGCAGAATGTAGACATGTGTGATTTACAGGGTGCAGAATGTAGACATGTGTGATTTACAGGGTGCAGAATGTAGACATGTGTGATTTACAGGGTGCAGAATGTAGACATGTGTGATTTACAGGGTGCAGAATGTAGACATGTGTGATTTACAGGGTGCAGAATGCAGACATGTGTGATTTACAGGGTGCAGAATGTAGACATGTGTGATTTACAGGATGCAGAATGTAGACATGTGTGATTTACAGGGTGCAGAATGTAGACATGTGTGATTTACAGGGTGCAGAATGTAGACATGTGTGATTTACAGGGTGCAGAATGTAGACATGTGTGATTTACAGGGTGCAGAATGTAGACATGTGTGATTTACAGAGTGCAGAATGTAGACATGTGTGATTTACAGGGTGCAGAATGTAGACATGTGTGATTTACAGAGTGCAGAATGTAGACATGTGTGATTTACAGGGTGCAGAATGTAGACATGTGTGATTTACAGGGTGGAGAATGCAGACATGTGTGATTTACAGGGTGCAGAATGCAGACATGTGTGATTTACAGGGTGCAGAATGTAGACATGTGTGATTTACAGGGTGGAGAATGCAGACATGTGTGATTTACAGGGTGCAGAATGCAGACATGTGTGATTTACAGGATGCAGAATGTAGACATGTGTGATTTACAGGGTGCAGAATGCAGACATGTGTGATTTACAGGGTGCAGAATGTAGACATGTGTGATTTACAGGGTGCAGAATGTAGACATGTGTGATTTACAGGGTGCAGAATGTAGACATGTGTGATTTACAGGGTGCAGAATGTAGACATGTGTGATTTACAGGGTGCAGAATGTAGACATGTGTGATTTACAGGGTGGAGAATGCAGACATGTGTGATTTACAGGGTGCAGAATGCAGACATGTGTGATTTACAGGATGCAGAATGTAGACATGTGTGATTTACAGGGTGCAGAATGTAGACATGTGTGATTTACAGGGTGCAGAATGTAGACATGTGTGATTTACAGGGTGCAGAATGTAGACATGTGTGATTTACAGGGTGCAGAATGTAGACATGTGTGATTTACAGAGTGCAGAATGTAGACATGTGTGATTTACAGGGTGCAGAATGTAGACATGTGTGATTTACAGAGTGCAGAATGTAGACATGTGTGATTTACAGGGTGCAGAATGTAGACATGTGTGATTTATAGGGTGCAGAATGTAGACATGTGTGATTTACAGGGTGCAGAATGCAGACATGTGTGATTTACAGGGTGCAGAATGTAGACATGTGTGATTTACAGGGTGCAGAATGTAGACATGTGTGATTTACAGGGTGCAGAATGTAGACATGTGTGATTTACAGGGTGCAGAATGTAGACATGTGTGATTTACAGGGTGCAGAATGTAGACATGTGTGATTTACAGGGTGCAGAATGCAGACATGTGTGATTTACAGGGTGCAGAATGTAGACATGTGTGATTTACAGGGTGCAGAATGTAGACATGTGTGATTTACAGGGTGCAGAATGTAGACATGTGTGATTTACAAGGTGCAGAATGTAGACATGTGTGATTTACAGGGTGGATAATGCAGACATGTGTGATTTACAGGGTGCAGAATGCAGACATGTGTGATTTACAGGGTGCAGAATGTAGACATGTGCGATTTACAGGGTGCAGAATGTAGACATGTGTGATTTACAGGGTGCAGAATGTAGACATGTGTGATTTATAGGGTGCAGAATGTAGACATGTGTGATTTACAGGGTGGAGAATGCAGACATGTGTGATTTACAGGGTGCAGAATGCAGACATGTGTGATTTACAAGGTGCAGAATGTAGACATGTGCGATTTACAGGGTGCAGAATGTAGACATGTGTGATTTACAGGGTGCAGAATGTAGACATGTGTGATTTACAGGGTGCAGAATGTAGACATGTGTGATTTACAGGATGAAGAATGTAGACATGTGTGATTTACAGGGTGCAGAATGTAGACATGTGTGATTTACAGGGTGCAGAATGCAGACATGTGTGATTTACAGGGTGGAGAATGTAGACATGTGTGATTTACAGGGTGCAGAATGTAGACATGTGTGATTTACAGGGTGCAGAATGTAGACATGTGTGATTTACAGGGTGCAGAATGTAGACATGTGTGATTTACAGGGTGCAGAATGTAGACATGTGTGATTTACAGGATGCAGAATGTAGACATGTGTGATTTACAGGGTGCAGAATGTAGACATGTGTGATTTACAGGGTGCAGAATGTAGACATGTGTGATTTACAGGGTGCAGAATGTAGACATGTGTGATTTACAGGGTGCAGAATGTAGACATGTGTGATTTACAGGGTGCAGAATGTAGACATGTGTGATTTACAGGATGCAGAATGTAGACATGTGTGATTTACAGGGTGCAGAATGTAGACATGTGTGATTTACAGGGTGCAGAATGTAGACATGTGTGATTTACAGGGTGCAGAATGTAGACATGTGTGATTTACAGGATGCAGAATGCAGACATGTGTGATTTACAGGGTGCAGAATGTAGACATGTGCGATTTACAGGGTGCAGAATGTAGACATGTGTGATTTACAGGGTGCAGAATGTAGACATGTGTGATTTACAGGGTGCAGAATGTAGACATGTGTGATTTACAGGGTGGAGAATGCAGACATGTGTGATTTACAGGGTGCAGAATGCAGACATGTGTGATTTACAGGGTGCAGAATGTAGACATGTGCGATTTACAGGGTGCAGAATGTAGACATGTGTGATTTACAGGGTGCAGAATGTAGACATGTGTGATTTACAGGGTGCAGAATGTAGACATGTGTGATTTACAGGGTGCAGAATGTAGACATGTGTGATTTACAGGGTGCAGAATGTAGACATGTGTGATTTACAGGGTGGAGAATGCAGACATGTGTGATTTACAGGGTGCAGAATGTAGACATGTGTGATTTACAGGGTGCAGAATGTAGACATGTGTGATTTACAGGGTGCAGAATGTAGACATGTGTGATTTACAGGGTGCAGAATGTAGACATGTGTGATTTACAGGGTGCAGAATGTAGACATGTGTGATTTACAGGGTGGAGAATGCAGACATGTGTGATTTACAGGGTGCAGAATGCAGACATGTGTGATTTACAGGGTGCAGAATGTAGACATGTGTGATTTACAGGGTGCAGAATGTAGACATGTGCGATTTACAGGGTGCAGAATGTAGACATGTGTGATTTACAGGGTGCAGAATGTAGACATGTGTGATTTACAGGGTGCAGAATGTAGACATGTGTGATTTACAGGATGCAGAATGTAGACATGTGTGATTTACAGGGTGCAGAATGTAGACATGTGTGATTTACAGGGTGCAGAATGTAGACATGTGTGATTTACAGGGTGCAGAATGTAGACATGTGTGATTTACAGGGTGGAGAATGCAGACATGTGTGATTTACAGGGTGCAGAATGTAGACATGTGTGATTTACAGGGTGGAGAATGCAGACATGTGTGATTTACAGGGTGCAGAATGTAGACATGTGTGATTTACAGGGTGCAGAATGTAGACATGTGTGATTTACAGGGTGGAGAATGCAGACATGTGTGATTTACAGGGTGCAGAATGTAGACATGTGTGATTTACAGGGTGCAGAATGTAGACATGTGTGATTTACAGGGTGCAGAATGTAGACATGTGTGATTTACAGGGTGCAGAATGTAGACATGTGTGATTTACAGGGTGCAGAATGTAGACATGTGTGATTTACAGGGTGCAGAATGTAGACATGTGTGATTTACAGGGTGCAGAATGTAGACATGTGTGATTTACAGGGTGCAGAATGTAGACATGTGTGATTTACAGGGTGCAGAATGTAGCCATGTGTGATTTACAGGGTGCAGAATGCAGACATGTGTGATTTACAGGGTGGAGAATGCAGACATGTGTGATTTACAGGGTGCAGAATGTAGACATGTGTGATTTACAGGGTGCAGAATGTAGACATGTGTGATTTACAGGGTGCAGAATGTAGACATGTGTGATTTACAGGGTGCAGAATGTAGACATGTGTGATTTACAGGGTGGAGAATGCAGACATGTGTGATTTACAGGGTGCAGAATGCAGACATGTGTGATTTACAGGGTGCAGAATGTAGACATGTGCGATTTACAGGGTGCAGAATGTAGACATGTGTGATTTACAGGGTGCAGAATGTAGACATGTGTGATTTACAGGGTGCAGAATGTAGACATGTGTGATTTACAGGATGCAGAATGTAGACATGTGTGATTTACAGGGTGCAGAATGTAGACATGTGTGATTTACAGGGTGCAGAATGTAGACATGTGTGATTTACAGGGTGCAGAATGTAGACATGTGTGATTTACAGGGTGCAGAATGCAGACATGTGTGATTTACAGGGTGCAGAATGTAGACATGTGTGATTTACAGGGTGCAGAATGTAGACATGTGTGATTTACAGGGTGCAGAATGTAGACATGTGTGATTTACAAGGTGCAGAATGTAGACATGTGTGATTTACAGGGTGGAGAATGCAGACATGTGTGATTTACAGGGTGCAGAATGCAGACATGTGTGATTTACAGGGTGCAGAATGTAGACATGTGTGATTTACAGGGTGCAGAATGTAGACATGTGTGATTTACAGGGTGGAGAATGCAGACATGTGTGATTTACAGGGTGCAGAATGTAGACATGTGCGATTTACAGGGTGCAGAATGTAGACATGTGTGATTTACATGGTGCAGAATGTAGACATGTGTGATTTACAGGGTGCAGAATGTAGACATGTGTGATTTACAGGATGCAGAATGTAGACATGTGTGATTTACAGGGTGCAGAATGTAGACATGTGTGATTTACAGGGTGCAGAATGCAGACATGTGTGATTTACAGGGTGGAGAATGTAGACATGTGTGATTTACAGGGTGCAGAATGTAGACATGTGTGATTTACAGGGTGCAGAATGTAGACATGTGTGATTTACAGGGTGCAGAATGTAGACATGTGTGATTTACAGGGTGCAGAATGTAGACATGTGTGATTTACAGGATGCAGAATGTAGACATGTGTGATTTACAGGGTGCAGAATGTAGACATGTGTGATTTACAGGGTGCAGAATGTAGACATGTGTGATTTACAGGGTGCAGAATGTAGACATGTGTGATTTACAGGATGCAGAATGCAGACATGTGTGATTTACAGGGTGCAGAATGTAGACATGTGTGATTTACAGGGTGCAGAATGTAGACATGTGTGATTTACAGGGTACAGAATGTAGACATGTGTGATTTACAGGGTGCAGAATGTAGACATGTGTGATTTACAGAATGTAGACATGTGTGATTTACAGGGTGGAGAATGCAGACATGTGTGATTTACAGGGTGCAGAATGCAGACATGTGTGATTTACAGGGTGCAGAATGTAGACATGTGCGATTTACAGGGTGCAGAATGTAGACATGTGTGATTTACAGGGTGCAGAATGTAGACATGTGTGATTTACAGGGTGCAGAATGTAGACATGTGTGATTTACAGGATGCAGAATGTAGACATGTGTGATTTACAGGGTGCAGAATGTAGACATGTGTGATTTACAGGGTGCAGAATGTAGACATGTGTGATTTACAGGGTGCAGAATGTAGACATGTGTGATTTACAGGGTGCAGAATGTAGACATGTGTGATTTACAGGGTGCAGAATGTAGACATGTGTGATTTACAGGGTGCAGAATGTAGACATGTGTGATTTACAGGGTGCAGAATGTAGACATGTGTGATTTACAGGGTGCAGAATGCAGACATGTGTGATTTACAAGTTGCAGAATGTAGACATGTGTGATTTACAGGGTGCAGAATGTAGACATGTGTGATTTACAGGGTGGAGAATGCAGACATGTGTGATTTACAGGGTGCAGAATGTAGACATGTGTGATTTACAGGGTGGAGAATGCAGACATGTGTGATTTACAGGGTGCAGAATGTAGACATGTGTGATTTACAGGGTGCAGAATGTAGACATGTGTGATTTACAGGGTGGAGAATGCAGACATGTGTGATTTACAGGGTGCAGAATGCAGACATGTGTGATTTACAGGGTGCAGAATGTAGACATGTGTGATTTACAGGGTGTAGAATGTAGACATGTGTGATTTACATGGTGCAGAATGTAGACATGTGTGATTTACAGGGTGCAGAATGCAGACATGTGTGATTTACAGGGTGTAGAATGTAGACATGTGTGATTTACAGGGTGGAGAATGCAGACATGTGTGATTTACAGGGTGCAGAATGCAGACATGTGTGATTTACAGGGTGCAGAATGTAGACATGTGCGATTTACAGGGTGCAGAATGTAGACATGTGTGATTTACAGGGTGCAGAATGTAGACATGTGTGATTTACAGGGTGCAGAATGTAGACATGTGTGATTTACAGGGTGCAGAATGTAGACATGTGTGATTTACAGGGTGGAGAATGCAGACATGTGTGATTTACAGAGTGCAGAATGTAGACATGTGTGATTTACAGGGTGCAGAATGTAGACATGTGTGATTTACAGGGTGCAGAATGTAGACATGTGTGATTTACAGGGTGCAGAATGCAGACATGTGTGATTTACAGGGTGGAGAATGCAGACATGTGTGATTTACAGAGTGCAGAATGTAGACATGTGTGATTTACAGGGTGCAGAATGTAGACATGTGTGATTTACAGGGTGCAGAATGTAGACATGTGTGATTTACAGGGTGCAGAATGTAGACATGTGTGATTTACAGGGTGCAGAATGTAGACATGTGTGATTTACAGGGTGCAGAATGTAGACATGTGTGATTTACAGGGTGGAGAATGCAGACATGTGTGATTTACAGGGTGCAGAATGCAGACATGTGTGATTTACAGGGTGCAGAATGTAGACATGTGTGATTTACAGGGTGCAGAATGTAGACATGTGTGATTTACAGGGTGGAGAATGCAGACATGTGTGATTTACAGGGTGCAGAATGCAGACATGTGTGATTTACAGGGTGCAGAATGTAGACATGTGTGATTTACAGGGTGCAGAATGTAGACATGTGTGATTTACAGGATGCAGAATGTAGACATGTGTGATTTACAGGGTGCAGAATGTAGACATGTGTGATTTACAGGGTGCAGAATGTAGACATGTGTGATTTACAGGGTGCAGAATGTAGACATGTGTGATTTACAGGGTGGAGAATGCAGACATGTGTGATTTACAGGGTGCAGAATGTAGACATGTGTGATTTACAGGGTGGAGAATGCAGACATGTGTGATTTACAGGGTGCAGAATGTAGACATGTGTGATTTACAGGGTGCAGAATGTAGACATGTGTGATTTACAGGGTGCAGAATGTAGACATGTGTGATTTACAGGGTGCAGAATGTAGACATGTGTGATTTACAGGGTGCAGAATGTAGACATGTGTGATTTACAGGGTGCAGAATGTAGACATGTGTGATTTACAGGATGCAGAATGTAGACATGTGTGATTTACAGGGTGCAGAATGTAGACATGTGTGATTTACAGGGTGCAGAATGTAGACATGTGTGATTTACAGGGTGCAGAATGTAGACATGTGTGATTTACAGGATGCAGAATGCAGACATGTGTGATTTACAGGGTGCAGAATGTAGACATGTGTGATTTACAGGGTGCAGAATGTAGACATGTGTGATTTACAGGGTGCAGAATGTAGACATGTGTGATTTACAGGGTGGAGAATGCAGACATGTGTGATTTACAGGGTGCAGAATGCAGACATGTGTGATTTACAGGGTGCAGAATGTAGACATGTGTGATTTACAGGGTGCAGAATGTAGACATGTGTGATTTACAGGGTGGAGAATGCAGACATGTGTGATTTACAGGGTGCAGAATGCAGACATGTGTGATTTACAGGGTGCAGAATGTAGACATGTGCGATTTACAGGGTGCAGAATGTAGACATGTGTGATTTACAGGGTGCAGAATGTAGACATGTGTGATTTACAGGGTGCAGAATGTAGACATGTGTGATTTACAGGATGCAGAATGTAGACATGTGTGATTTACAGGGTGCAGAATGTAGACATGTGTGATTTACAGGGTGCAGAATGTAGACATGTGTGATTTACAGGGTGCAGAATGTAGACATGTGCGATTTACAGGGTGCAGAATGTAGACATGTGTGATTTACAGGGTGCAGAATGTAGACATGTGTGATTTACAGGGTGCAGAATGTAGACATGTGTGATTTACAGGATGCAGAATGTAGACATGTGCGATTTACAGGGTGCAGAATGTAGACATGTGTGATTTACAGGGTGCAGAATGTAGACATGTGTGATTTACAGGGTGCAGAATGTAGACATGTGTGATTTACAGGATGCAGAATGTAGACATGTGTGATTTACAGGGTGCAGAATGTAGACATGTGTGATTTACAGGGTGCAGAATGTAGACATGTGTGATTTACAGGGTGGAGAATGCAGACATGTGTGATTTACAGGGTGCAGAATGCAGACATGTGTGATTTACAGGGTGCAGAATGTAGACATGTGCGATTTACAGGGTGCAGAATGTAGACATGTGTGATTTACAGGGTGCAGAATGTAGACATGTGTGATTTACAGGGTGCAGAATGTAGACATGTGTGATTTACAGGGTGCAGAATGTAGACATGTGTGATTTACAGGGTGCAGAATGTAGACATGTGTGATTTACAGGGTGGAGAATGCAGACATGTGTGATTTACAGGGTGCAGAATGCAGACATGTGTGATTTACAGGGTGCAGAATGTAGACATGTGCGATTTACAGGGTGCAGAATGTAGACATGTGTGATTTACAGGGTGCAGAATGTAGACATGTGCGATTTACAGGGTGCAGAATGTAGACATGTGTGATTTACAGGATGCAGAATGTAGACATGTGTGATTTACAGGGTGCAGAATGTAGACATGTGTGATTTACAGGGTGCAGAATGTAGACATGTGTGATTTACAGGGTGCAGAATGTAGACATGTGTGATTTACAGGGTGCAGAATGTAGACATGTGTGATTTACAGGGTGCAGAATGTAGACATGTGTGATTTACAGGGTGCAGAATGTAGACATGTGTGATTTACAGGGTGCAGAATGCAGACATGTGTGATTTACAAGTTGCAGAATGTAGACATGTGTGATTTACAGGGTGCAGAATGTAGACATGTGTGATTTACAGGGTGGAGAATGCAGACATGTGTGATTTACAGGGTGCAGAATGTAGACATGTGTGATTTACAGGGTGGAGAATGCAGACATGTGTGATTTACAGGGTGCAGAATGTAGACATGTGTGATTTACAGGGTGCAGAATGTAGACATGTGTGATTTACAGGGTGGAGAATGCAGACATGTGTGATTTACAGGGTGCAGAATGCAGACATGTGTGATTTACAGGGTGCAGAATGTAGACATGTGTGATTTACAGGGTGTAGAATGTAGACATGTGTGATTTAC
Organism: Rana muscosa; assembly: GCA_029206835.1. NCBI lineage: Eukaryota > Metazoa > Chordata > Amphibia > Anura > Ranidae > Rana > Rana muscosa. Next base: position 2,686,379 of record JARGYO010005593.1, on the reverse strand, counting down.
ATGGTGCAGAATGTAGACATGTGTGATTTACAGGGTGCAGAATGCAGACATGTGTGATTTACAGGGTGCAGAATGTAGACATGTGTGATTTACAGGGTGTAGAATGTAGACATGTGTGATTTACATGGTGCAGAATGTAGACATGTGTGATTTACAGGGTGCAGAATGCAGACATGTGTGATTTACAGGGTGTAGAATGTAGACATGTGTGATTTACAGGGTGGAGAATGCAGACATGTGTGATTTACAGGGTGCAGAATGCAGACATGTGTGATTTACAGGGTGCAGAATGTAGACATGTGCGATTTACAGGGTGCAGAATGTAGACATGTGTGATTTACAGGGTGCAGAATGTAGACATGTGTGATTTACAGGGTGCAGAATGTAGACATGTGTGATTTACAGGGTGCAGAATGTAGACATGTGTGATTTACAGGGTGTAGAATGTAGACATGTGTGATTTACAGGGTGTAGAATGTAGACATGTGTGATTTACAGGGTGCAGAATGCAGACATGTGTGATTTACAGGGTGCAGAATGTAGACATGTGTGATTTACAGGGTGTAGAATGTAGACATGTGTGATTTACAGGGTGCAGAATGCAGACATGTGTGATTTACAGGGTGGAGAATGCAGACATGTGTGATTTACAGAGTGCAGAATGTAGACATGTGTGATTTACAGGGTGGAGAATGTAGACATGTGTGATTTACAGGGTGCAGAATGCAGACATGTGTGATTTACAGAGTGCAGAATGTAGACATGTGTGATTTACAGGGTGGAGAATGCAGACATGTGTGATTTACAGAGTGCAGAATGCAGACATGTGTGATTTACAGGGTGGAGAATGTAGACATGTGTGATTTACAGGGTGCAGAATGTAGACATGTGTGATTTACAGGGTGCAGAATGTAGACATGTGTGATTTACAGGGTGCAGAATGTAGACATGTGTGATTTACAGGGTGGAGAATGCAGACATGTGTGATTTACAGGGTGCAGAATGCAGACATGTGTGATTTACAGGGTGCAGAATGTAGACATGTGTGATTTACAGGGTGCAGAATGTAGACATGTGCGATTTACAGGGTGCAGAATGTAGACATGTGTGATTTACAGGGTGCAGAATGTAGACATGCGTGATTTACAGGGTGCAGAATGTAGACATGTGTGATTTACAGGATGCAGAATGTAGACATGTGTGATTTACAGGGTGCAGAATGTAGACATGTGTGATTTACAGGGTGCAGAATGTAGACATGTGTGATTTACAGGGTGCAGAATGTAGACATGTGTGATTTACAGGGTGGAGAATGCAGACATGTGTGATTTACAGGGTGCAGAATGTAGACATGTGTGATTTACAGGGTGGAGAATGCAGACATGTGTGATTTACAGGGTGCAGAATGTAGACATGTGTGATTTACAGGGTGCAGAATGTAGACATGTGTGATTTACAGGGTGCAGAATGTAGACATGTGTGATTTACAGGGTGCAGAATGTAGACATGTGTGATTTACAGGGTGCAGAATGTAGACATGTGTGATTTACAGGGTGCAGAATGTAGACATGTGTGATTTACAGGATGCAGAATGTAGACATGTGTGATTTACAGGGTGCAGAATGTAGACATGTGTGATTTACAGGGTGCAGAATGTAGACATGTGTGAATTACAGGGTGCAGAATGTAGACATGTGTGATTTACAGGATGCAGAATGCAGACATGTGTGATTTACAGGGTGCAGAATGTAGACATGTGTGATTTACAGGGTGCAGAATGTAGACATGTGTGATTTACAGGGTGCAGAATGTAGACATGTGTGATTTACAGGGTGGAGAATGCAGACATGTGTGATTTACAGGGTGCAGAATGCAGACATGTGTGATTTACAGGGTGCAGAATGTAGACATGTGTGATTTACAGGGTGCAGAATGCAGACATGTGTGATTTACAAGTTGCAGAATGTAGACATGTGTGATTTACAGGGTGCAGAATGTAGACATGTGTGATTTACAGGGTGCAGAATGTAGACATGTGTGATTTACAGGGTGGAGAATGCAGACATGTGTGATTTACAGGGTGCAGAATGTAGACATGTGTGATTTACAGGGTGGAGAATGCAGACATGTGTGATTTACAGGGTGCAGAATGTAGACATGTGTGATTTACAGGGTGCAGAATGTAGACATGTGTGATTTACAGGGTGCAGAATGTAGACATGTGTGATTTACAGGGTGCAGAATGTAGACATGTGTGATTTACAGGGTGCAGAATGTAGACATGTGTGATTTACAGGGTGCAGAATGTAGACATGTGTGATTTACAGGATGCAGAATGTAGACATGTGTGATTTACAGGGTGCAGAATGTAGACATGTGTGATTTACAGGGTGCAGAATGTAGACATGTGTGATTTACAGGGTGCAGAATGTAGACATGTGTGATTTACAGGATGCAGAATGCAGACATGTGTGATTTACAGGGTGCAGAATGTAGACATGTGTGATTTACAGGGTGCAGAATGTAGACATGTGTGATTTACAGGGTGCAGAATGTAGACATGTGTGATTTACAGGGTGGAGAATGCAGACATGTGTGATTTACAGGGTGCAGAATGCAGACATGTGTGATTTACAGGGTGCAGAATGTAGACATGTGTGATTTACAGGGTGCAGAATGTAGACATGTGTGATTTACAGGGTGGAGAATGCAGACATGTGTGATTTACAGGGTGCAGAATGCAGACATGTGTGATTTACAGGGTGCAGAATGTAGACATGTGCGATTTACAGGGTGCAGAATGTAGACATGTGTGATTTACAGGGTGCAGAATGTAGACATGTGTGATTTACAGGGTGCAGAATGTAGACATGTGTGATTTACAGGATGCAGAATGTAGACATGTGTGATTTACAGGGTGCAGAATGTAGACATGTGTGATTTACAGGGTGCAGAATGTAGACATGTGTGATTTACAGGGTGCAGAATGTAGACATGTGCGATTTACAGGGTGCAGAATGTAGACATGTGTGATTTACAGGGTGCAGAATGTAGACATGTGTGATTTACAGGGTGCAGAATGTAGACATGTGTGATTTACAGGATGCAGAATGTAGACATGTGCGATTTACAGGGTGCAGAATGTAGACATGTGTGATTTACAGGGTGCAGAATGTAGACATGTGTGATTTACAGGGTGCAGAATGTAGACATGTGTGATTTACAGGATGCAGAATGTAGACATGTGTGATTTACAGGGTGCAGAATGTAGACATGTGTGATTTACAGGGTGCAGAATGTAGACATGTGTGATTTACAGGGTGGAGAATGCAGACATGTGTGATTTACAGGGTGCAGAATGCAGACATGTGTGATTTACAGGGTGCAGAATGTAGACATGTGCGATTTACAGGGTGCAGAATGTAGACATGTGTGATTTACAGGGTGCAGAATGTAGACATGTGTGATTTACAGGGTGCAGAATGTAGACATGTGTGATTTACAGGGTGCAGAATGTAGACATGTGTGATTTACAGGGTGCAGAATGTAGACATGTGTGATTTACAGGGTGGAGAATGCAGACATGTGTGATTTACAGGGTGCAGAATGCAGACATGTGTGATTTACAGGGTGCAGAATGTAGACATGTGCGATTTACAGGGTGCAGAATGTAGACATGTGTGATTTACAGGGTGCAGAATGTAGACATGTGCGATTTACAGGGTGCAGAATGTAGACATGTGTGATTTACAGGATGCAGAATGTAGACATGTGTGATTTACAGGGTGCAGAATGTAGACATGTGTGATTTACAGGGTGCAGAATGTAGACATGTGTGATTTACAGGGTGCAGAATGTAGACATGTGTGATTTACAGGGTGCAGAATGTAGACATGTGTGATTTACAGGGTGCAGAATGTAGACATGTGTGATTTACAGGGTGCAGAATGTAGACATGTGTGATTTACAGGGTGCAGAATGCAGACATGTGTGATTTACAAGTTGCAGAATGTAGACATGTGTGATTTACAGGGTGCAGAATGTAGACATGTGTGATTTACAGGGTGGAGAATGCAGACATGTGTGATTTACAGGGTGCAGAATGTAGACATGTGTGATTTACAGGGTGGAGAATGCAGACATGTGTGATTTACAGGGTGCAGAATGTAGACATGTGTGATTTACAGGGTGCAGAATGTAGACATGTGTGATTTACAGGGTGGAGAATGCAGACATGTGTGATTTACAGGGTGCAGAATGCAGACATGTGTGATTTACAGGGTGCAGAATGTAGACATGTGTGATTTACAGGGTGTAGAATGTAGACATGTGTGATTTACATGGTGCAGAATGTAGACATGTGTGATTTACAGGGTGCAGAATGCAGACATGTGTGATTTACAGGGTGTAGAATGTAGACATGTGTGATTTACAGGGTGGAGAATGCAGACATGTGTGATTTACAGGGTGCAGAATGCAGACATGTGTGATTTACAGGGTGCAGAATGTAGACATGTGCGATTTACAGGGTGCAGAATGTAGACATGTGTGATTTACAGGGTGCAGAATGTAGACATGTGTGATTTACAGGGTGCAGAATGTAGACATGTGTGATTTACAGGGTGCAGAATGTAGACATGTGTGATTTACAGGGTGTAGAATGTAGACATGTGTGATTTACAGGGTGTAGAATGTAGACATGTGTGATTTACAGGGTGCAGAATGCAGACATGTGTGATTTACAGGGTGCAGAATGTAGACATGTGTGATTTACAGGGTGTAGAATGTAGACATGTGTGATTTACAGGGTGCAGAATGCAGACATGTGTGATTTACAGGGTGGAGAATGCAGACATGTGTGATTTACAGAGTGCAGAATGTAGACATGTGTGATTTACAGGGTGGAGAATGTAGACATGTGTGATTTACAGGGTGCAGAATGCAGACATGTGTGATTTACAGAGTGCAGAATGTAGACATGTGTGATTTACAGGGTGGAGAATGCAGACATGTGTGATTTACAGAGTGCAGAATGCAGACATGTGTGATTTACAGGGTGGAGAATGTAGACATGTGTGATTTACAGGGTGCAGAATGTAGACATGTGTGATTTACAGGGTGCAGAATGTAGACATGTGTGATTTACAGGGTGCAGAATGTAGACATGTGTGATTTACAGGGTGCAGAATGTAGACATGTGTGATTTACAGGGTGGAGAATGCAGACATGTGTGATTTACAGGGTGCAGAATGCAGACATGTGTGATTTACAGGGTGCAGAATGTAGACATGTGTGATTTACAGGGTGCAGAATGTAGACATGTGCGATTTACAGGGTGCAGAATGTAGACATGTGTGATTTACAGGGTGCAGAATGTAGACATGCGTGATTTACAGGGTGCAGAATGTAGACATGTGTGATTTACAGGATGCAGAATGTAGACATGTGTGATTTACAGGGTGCAGAATGTAGACATGTGTGATTTACAGGGTGCAGAATGTAGACATGTGTGATTTACAGGGTGCAGAATGTAGACATGTGTGATTTACAGGGTGGAGAATGCAGACATGTGTGATTTACAGGGTGCAGAATGTAGACATGTGTGATTTACAGGGTGGAGAATGCAGACATGTGTGATTTACAGGGTGCAGAATGTAGACATGTGTGATTTACAGGGTGCAGAATGTAGACATGTGTGATTTACAGGGTGCAGAATGTAGACATGTGTGATTTACAGGGTGCAGAATGTAGACATGTGTGATTTACAGGGTGCAGAATGTAGACATGTGTGATTTACAGGGTGCAGAATGTAGACATGTGTGATTTACAGGATGCAGAATGTAGACATGTGTGATTTACAGGGTGCAGAATGTAGACATGTGTGATTTACAGGGTGCAGAATGTAGACATGTGTGAATTACAGGGTGCAGAATGTAGACATGTGTGATTTACAGGATGCAGAATGCAGACATGTGTGATTTACAGGGTGCAGAATGTAGACATGTGTGATTTACAGGGTGCAGAATGTAGACATGTGTGATTTACAGGGTGCAGAATGTAGACATGTGTGATTTACAGGGTGGAGAATGCAGACATGTGTGATTTACAGGGTGCAGAATGCAGACATGTGTGATTTACAGGGTGCAGAATGTAGACATGTGTGATTTACAGGGTGCAGAATGCAGACATGTGTGATTTACAAGTTGCAGAATGTAGACATGTGTGATTTACAGGGTGCAGAATGTAGACATGTGTGATTTACAGGGTGGAGAATGCAGACATGTGTGATTTACAGGGTGCAGAATGTAGACATGTGTGATTTACAGGGTGCAGAATGTAGACATGTGTGATTTACAGGGTGGAGAATGCAGACATGTGTGATTTACAGGGTGCAGAATGCAGACATGTGTGATTTACAGGGTGCAGAATGTAGACATGTGTGATTTACAGGGTGTAGAATGTAGACATGTGTGATTTACATGGTGTAGAATGTAGACATGTGTGATTTACAGGGTGGAGAATGCAGACATGTGTGATTTACAGGGTGCAGAATGCAGACATGTGTGATTTACAGGGTGCAGAATGTAGACATGTGCGATTTACAGGGTGCAGAATGTAGACATGTGTGATTTACAGGGTGCAGAATGTAGACATGTGTGATTTACAGGGTGCAGAATGTAGACATGTGTGATTTACAGGGTGCAGAATGCAGACATGTGTGATTTACAGGGTGGAGAATGCAGACATGTGTGATTTACAGAGTGCAGAATGTAGACATGTGTGATTTACAGGGTGGAGAATGTAGACATGTGTGATTTACAGGGTGCAGAATGCAGACATGTGTGATTTACAGAGTGCAGAATGTAGACATGTGTGATTTACAGGGTGGAGAATGCAGACATGTGTGATTTACAGAGTGCAGAATGCAGACATGTGTGATTTACAGGGTGGAGAATGTAGACATGTGTGATTTACAGGGTGCAGAATGTAGACATGTGTGATTTACAGGGTGCAGAATGTAGACATGTGTGATTTACAGGGTGCAGAATGTAGACATGTGTGATTTACAGGGTGCAGAATGTAGACATGTGTGATTTACAGGGTGGAGAATGCAGACATGTGTGATTTACAGGGTGCAGAATGCAGACATGTGTGATTTACAGGGTGCAGAATGTAGACATGTGTGATTTACAGGGTGCAGAATGTAGACATGTGCGATTTACAGGGTGCAGAATGTAGACATGTGTGATTTACAGGGTGCAGAATGTAGACATGTGTGATTTACAGGGTGCAGAATGTAGACATGTGTGATTTACAGGATGCAGAATGTAGACATGTGTGATTTACAGGGTGCAGAATGTAGACATGTGTGATTTACAGGGTGCAGAATGTAGACATGTGTGATTTACAGGGTGCAGAATGTAGACATGTGTGATTTACAGGGTGGAGAATGCAGACATGTGTGATTTACAGGGTGCAGAATGTAGACATGTGTGATTTACAGGGTGGAGAATGCAGACATGTGTGATTTACAGGGTGCAGAATGTAGACATGTGTGATTTACAGGGTGCAGAATGTAGACATGTGTGATTTACAGGGTGCAGAATGTAGACATGTGTGATTTACAGGGTGCAGAATGTAGACATGTGTGATTTACAGGGTGCAGAATGTAGACATGTGTGATTTACAGGGTGGAGAATGCAGACATGTGTGATTTACAGGGTGCAGAATGCAGACATGTGTGATTTACAGGGTGCAGAATGTAGACATGTGTGATTTACAGGGTGCAGAATGCAGACATGTGTGATTTACAAGTTGCAGAATGTAGACATGTGTGATTTACAGGGTGCAGAATGTAGACATGTGTGATTTACAGGGTGGAGAATGCAGACATGTGTGATTTACAGGGTGCAGAATGTAGACATGTGTGATTTACAGGGTGCAGAATGTAGACATGTGTGATTTACAGGGTGGAGAATGCAGACATGTGTGATTTACAGGGTGCAGAATGCAGACATGTGTGATTTACAGGGTGCAGAATGTAGACATGTGTGATTTACAGGGTGTAGAATGTAGACATGTGTGATTTACATGGTGTAGAATGTAGACATGTGTGATTTACAGGGTGGAGAATGCAGACATGTGTGATTTACAGGGTGCAGAATGCAGACATGTGTGATTTACAGGGTGCAGAATGTAGACATGTGCGATTTACAGGGTGCAGAATGTAGACATGTGTGATTTACAGGGTGCAGAATGTAGACATGTGTGATTTACAGGGTGCAGAATGTAGACATGTGTGATTTACAGGGTGCAGAATGCAGACATGTGTGATTTACAGGGTGGAGAATGCAGACATGTGTGATTTACAGAGTGCAGAATGTAGACATGTGTGATTTACAGGGTGGAGAATGTAGACATGTGTGATTTACAGGGTGCAGAATGCAGACATGTGTGATTTACAGAGTGCAGAATGTAGACATGTGTGATTTACAGGGTGGAGAATGCAGACATGTGTGATTTACAGAGTGCAGAATGCAGACATGTGTGATTTACAGGGTGGAGAATGTAGACATGTGTGATTTACAGGGTGCAGAATGTAGACATGTGTGATTTACAGGGTGCAGAATGTAGACATGTGTGATTTACAGGGTGCAGAATGTAGACATGTGTGATTTACAGGGTGCAGAATGTAGACATGTGTGATTTACAGGGTGGAGAATGCAGACATGTGTGATTTACAGGGTGCAGAATGCAGACATGTGTGATTTACAGGGTGCAGAATGTAGACATGTGTGATTTACAGGGTGCAGAATGTAGACATGTGCGATTTACAGGGTGCAGAATGTAGACATGTGTGATTTACAGGGTGCAGAATGTAGACATGTGTGATTTACAGGGTGCAGAATGTAGACATGTGTGATTTACAGGATGCAGAATGTAGACATGTGTGATTTACAGGGTGCAGAATGTAGACATGTGTGATTTACAGGGTGCAGAATGTAGACATGTGTGATTTACAGGGTGCAGAATGTAGACATGTGTGATTTACAGGGTGGAGAATGCAGACATGTGTGATTTACAGGGTGCAGAATGTAGACATGTGTGATTTACAGGGTGGAGAATGCAGACATGTGTGATTTACAGGGTGCAGAATGTAGACATGTGTGATTTACAGGGTGCAGAATGTAGACATGTGTGATTTACAGGGTGCAGAATGTAGACATGTGTGATTTACAGGGTGCAGAATGTAGACATGTGTGATTTACAGGGTGCAGAATGTAGACATGTGTGATTTACAGGGTGCAGAATGTAGACATGTGTGATTTACAGGATGCAGAATGTAGACATGTGTGATTTACAGGGTGCAGAATGTAGACATGTGTGATTTACAGGGTGCAGAATGTAGACATGTGTGATTTACAGGGTGCAGAATGTAGACATGTGTGATTTACAGGATGCAGAATGCAGACATGTGTGATTTACAGGGTGCAGAATGTAGACATGTGTGATTTACAGGGTGCAGAATGTAGACATGTGTGATTTACAGGGTGCAGAATGTAGACATGTGTGATTTACAGGGTGGAGAATGCAGACATGTGTGATTTACAGGGTGCAGAATGCAGACATGTGTGATTTACAGGGTGCAGAATGTAGACATGTGTGATTTACAGGGTGCAGAATGTAGACATGTGTGATTTACAGGGTGGAGAATGCAGACATGTGTGATTTACAGGGTGCAGAATGCAGACATGTGTGATTTACAGGGTGCAGAATGTAGACAAGTGTGATTTACAGGGTGCAGAATGTAGACATGTGTGATTTACAGGGTGGAGAATGCAGACATGTGTGATTTACAGGGTGCAGAATGCAGACATGTGCGATTTACAGGGTGCAGAATGTAGACATGTGTGATTTACAGGGTGCAGAATGTAGACATGTGTGATTTACAGGGTGCAGAATGTAGACATGTGTGATTTACAGGGTGCAGAATGTAGACATGTGTGATTTACAGGGTGCAGAATGTAGACATGTGTGATTTACAGGGTGCAGAATGTAGACATGTGTGATTTACAGGGTGCAGAATGTAGACATGTGTGATTTACAGGGTGCAGAATGCAGACATGTGTGATTTACAGACATGTGTGATTTACAAGTAGCAGAATGTAGACATGTGTGATTTACAGGGTGCAGAATGTAGACATGTGTGATTTACAGGGTGGAGAATGCAGACATGTGTGATTTACAGGGTGCAGAATGTAGACATGTGTGATTTACAGGGTGGAGAATGCAGACATGTGTGATTTACAGGGTGCAGAATGTAGACATGTGTGATTTACAGGGTGCAGAATGTAGACATGTGTGATTTACAGGGTGGAGAATGCAGACATGTGTGATTTACAGGGTGCAGAATGCAGACATGTGTGATTTACAGGGTGCAGAATGTAGACATGTGTGATTTACAGGGTGTAGAATGTAGACATGTGTGATTTACATGGTGCAGAATGTAGACATGTGTGATTTACAGGGTGCAGAATGCAGACATGTGTGATTTACAGGGTGTAGAATGTAGACATGTGTGATTTACAGGGTGGAGAATGCAGACATGTGTGATTTACAGGGTGCAGAATGCAGACATGTGTGATTTACAGGGTGCAGAATGTAGACATGTGCGATTTACAGGGTGCAGAATGTAGTCATGTGTGATTTACAGGGTGCAGAATGTAGACATGTGTGATTTACAGGGTGCAGAATGTAGACATGTGTGATTTACAGGGTGCAGAATGCAGACATGTGTGATTTACAGGGTGGAGAATGCAGAAATGTGTGATTTACAGAGTGCAGAATGTAGACATGTGTGATTTACAGGGTGGAGAATGTAGACATGTGTGATTTACAGGGTGCAGAATGCAGACATGTGTGATTTACAGAGTGCAGAATGTAGACATGTGTGATTTACAGGGTGGAGAATGCAGACATGTGTGATTTACAGAGTGCAGAATGCAGACATGTGTGATTTACAGGGTGGAGAATGTAGACATGTGTGATTTACAGGGTGCAGAATGTAGACATGTGTGATTTACAGGGTGCAGAATGTAGACATGTGTGATTTATAGGGTGCAGAATGTAGACATGTGTGATTTACAGGGTGCAGAATGTAGACATGTGTGATTTACAGGGTGCAGAATGTAGACATGTGTGATTTACAGGGTGCAGAATGTAGACATGTGTGATTTACAGGATGCAGAATGCAGACATGTGTGATTTACAGGGTGCAGAATGTAGACATGTGTGATTTACAGGGTGCAGAATGTAGACATGTGTGATTTACAGGGTGCAGAATGTAGACATGTGTGATTTACAGGGTGGAGAATGCAGACATGTGTGATTTACAGGGTGCAGAATGCAGACATGTGTGATTTACAGGGTGCAGAATGTAGACATGTGTGATTTACAGGGTGCAGAATGCAGACATGTGTGATTTACAAGTTGCAGAATGTAGACATGTGTGATTTACAGGGTGCAGAATGTAGACATGTGTGATTTACAGGGTGGAGAATGCAGACATGTGTGATTTACAGGGTGCAGAATGTAGACATGTGTGATTTACAGGGTGGAGAATGCAGACATGTGTGATTTACAGGGTGCAGAATGTAGACATGTGTGATTTACAGGGTGCAGAATGTAGACATGTGTGATTTACAGGGTGGAGAATGCAGACATGTGTGATTTACAGGGTGCAGAATGCAGACATGTGTGATTTACAGGGTGCAGAATGTAGACATGTGTGATTTACAGGGTGCAGAATGTAGACATGTGTGATTTACAGGGTGCAGAATGCAGACATGTGTGATTTACAGGGTGTAGAATGTAGACATGTGTGATTTACAGGGTGGAGAATGCAGACATGTGTGATTTACAGGGTGCAGAATGCAGACATGTGTGATTTACAGGGTGCAGAATGTAGACATGTGCGATTTACAGGGTGCAGAATGTAGACATGTGTGATTTACAGGGTGCAGAATGTAGACATGTGTGATTTACAGGGTGCAGAATGTAGACATGTGTGATTTACAGGGTGCAGAATGCAGACATGTGTGATTTACAGGGTGGAGAATGCAGACATGTGTGATTTACAGAGTGCAGAATGCAGACATGTGTGATTTACAGGGTGTAGAATGTAGACATGTGTGATTTACAGGGTGCAGAATGTAGACATGTGTGATTTACAGGGTGCAGAATGTAGACATGTGTGATTTACAGGGTGCAGAATGTAGACATGTGTGATTTACAGGGTGCAGAATGTAGACATGTGTGATTTACAGGGTGCAGAATGTAGACATGTGTGATTTACAGGGTGGAGAATGCAGACATGTGTGATTTACAGGGTGCAGAATGTAGACATGTGTGATTTACAGGGTGCAGAATGTAGACATGTGTGATTTACAGGGTGGAGAATGCAGACATGTGTGATTTACAGGGTGCAGAATGCAGACATGTGTGATTTACAGGGTGCAGAATGTAGACATGTGTGATTTACAGGGTGTAGAATGTAGACATGTGTGATTTACATGGTGCAGAATGTAGACATGTGTGATTTACAGGGTGCAGAATGCAGACATGTGTGATTTACAGGGTGTAGAATGTAGACATGTGTGATTTACAGGGTGGAGAATGCAGACATGTGTGATTTACAGGGTGCAGAATGCAGACATGTGTGATTTACAGGGTGCAGAATGTAGACATGTGCGATTTACAGGGTGCAGAATGTAGACATGTGTGATTTACAGGGTGCAGAATGTAGACATGTGTGATTTACAGGGTGCAGAATGTAGACATGTGTGATTTACAGGGTGCAGAATGTAGACATGTGTGATTTACAGGGTGGAGAATGCAGACATGTGTGATTTACAGAGTGCAGAATGTAGACATGTGTGATTTACAGGGTGCAGAATGTAGACATGTGTGATTTACAGGGTGCAGAATGTAGACATGTGTGATTTACAGGGTGCAGAATGCAGACATGTGTGATTTACAGGGTGGAGAATGCAGACATGTGTGATTTACAGAGTGCAGAATGTAGACATGTGTGATTTACAGGGTGCAGAATGTAGACATGTGTGATTTACAGGGTGCAGAATGTAGACATGTGTGATTTACAGGGTGCAGAATGTAGACATGTGTGATTTACAGGGTGCAGAATGTAGACATGTGTGATTTACAGGGTGCAGAATGTAGACATGTGTGATTTACAGGGTGGAGAATGCAGACATGTGTGATTTACAGGGTGCAGAATGTAGACATGTGTGATTTACAGGGTGCAGAATGCAGACATGTGCGATTTACAGGGTGCAGAATGTAGACATGTGTGATTTACAGGGTGCAGAATGTAGACATGTGCGATTTACAGGGTGCAGAATGTAGACATGTGTGATTTACAGGATGCAGAATGTAGACAAGTGTGATTTACAGGGTGCAGAATGTAGACATGTGTGATTTACAGGGTGCAGAATGTAGACATGTGTGATTTACAGGGTGCAGAATGTAGACATGTGTGATTTACAGGGTGGAGAATGCAGACATGTGTGATTTACAGGGTGCAGAATGTAGACATGTGTGATTTACAGGGTGGAGAATGCAGACATGTGTGATTTACAGGGTGCAGAATGTAGACATGTGTGATTTACAGGGTGCAGAATGTAGACATGTGTGATTTACAGGGTGCAGAATGTAGACATGTGTGATTTACAGGGTGCAGAATGTAGACATGTGTGATTTACAGGGTGCAGAATGTAGACATGTGTGATTTACAGGGTGCAGAATGTAGACATGTGTGATTTACAGGATGCAGAATGTAGACATGTGTGATTTACAGGGTGCAGAATGTAGACATGTGTGATTTACAGGGTGCAGAATGTAGACATGTGTGATTTACAGGGTGCAGAATGTAGACATGTGTGATTTACAGGATGCAGAATGCAGACATGTGTGATTTACAGGGTGCAGAATGTAGACATGTGTGATTTACAGGGTGCAGAATGTAGACATGTGTGATTTACAGGGTGCAGAATGTAGACATGTGTGATTTACAGGATGCAGAATGTAGACATGTGTGATTTACAGGGTGCAGAATGTAGACATGTGTGATTTACAGGGTGCAGAATGTAGACATGTGTGATTTACAGGGTGCAGAATGTAGACATGTGTGATTTACAGGGTGGAGAATGCAGACATGTGTGATTTACAGGGTGCAGAATGTAGACATGTGTGATTTACAGGGTGGAGAATGCAGACATGTGTGATTTACAGGGTGCAGAATGTAGACATGTGTGATTTACAGGGTGCAGAATGTAGACATGTGTGATTTACAGGGTGGAGAATGCAGACATGTGTGATTTACAGGGTGCAGAATGTAGACATGTGTGATTTACAGGGTGCAGAATGTAGACATGTGTGATTTACAGGGTGCAGAATGTAGACATGTGTGATTTACAGGGTGCAGAATGTAGACATGTGTGATTTACAGGGTGCAGAATGTAGACATGTGTGATTTACAGGGTGCAGAATGTAGACATGTGTGATTTACAGGGTGCAGAATGTAGACATGTGTGATTTACAGGGTGCAGAATGTAGACATGTGTGATTTACAGGGTGCAGAATGTAGACATGTGTGATTTACAGGGTGCATAATGTAGACATGTGTGATTTACAGGGTGGAGAATGCAGACATGTGTGATTTACAGGGTGCAGAATGCAGACATGTGTGATTTACAGGGTGCAGAATGTAGACATGTGTGATTTACAGGGTGCAGAATGTAGACATGTGTGATTTACAGGGTGTAGAATGTAGACATGTGTGATTTACAGGGTGTAGAATGTAGACATGTGTGATTTACAGGGTGCAGAATGCAGACATGTGTGATTTACAGGGTGGAGAATGCAGACATGTGTGATTTACAGAGTGCAGAATGTAGACATGTGTGATTTACAGGGTGGAGAATGTAGACATGTGTGATTTACAGGGTGCAGAATGCAGACATGTGTGATTTACAGGGTGCAGAATGTAGACATGTGTGATTTACAGGGTGCAGAATGTAGACATGTGTGATTTACAGGGTGCAGAATGTAGACATGTGTGATTTACAGGGTGGAGAATGCAGACATGTGTGATTTACAGGGTGCAGAATGTAGACATGTGTGATTTACAGGGTGCAGAATGTAGACATGTGTGATTTACAGGGTGGAGAATGCAGACATGTGTGATTTACAGGGTGCAGAATGCAGACATGTGTGATTTACAGGGTGCAGAATGTAGACATGTGCGATTTACAGGGTGCAGAATGTAGACATGTGTGATTTACAGGGTGCAGAATGTAGACATGTGTGATTTACAGGGTGCAGAATGTAGACATGTGTGATTTACAGGATGCAGAATGTAGACAGGTGTGATTTACAGGGTGCAGAATGTAGACATGTGTGATTTACAGGGTGCAGAATGTAGACATGTGTGATTTACAGGTGTGATTTACAGGGTGCAGAATGTAGACATGTGTGATTTACAGGGTGCAGAATGCAGACATGTGTGATTTACAAGTTGCAGAATGTAGACATGTGTGATTTACATGGTGCAGAATGTAGACATGTGTGATTTACAGGGTGCAGAATGCAGACATGTGTGATTTACAGGGTGTAGAATGTAGACATGTGTGATTTACAGGGTGGAGAATGCAGACATGTGTGATTTACAGGGTGCAGAATGCAGACATGTGTGATTTACAGGGTGCAGAATGTAGACATGTGCGATTTACAGGGTGCAGAATGTAGACATGTGTGATTTACAGGGTGCAGAATGTAGACATGTGTGATTTACAGGGTGCAGAATGTAGACATGTGTGATTTACAGGGTGCAGAATGTAGACATGTGTGATTTACAGGGTGTAGAATGTAGACATGTGTGATTTACAGGGTGTAGAATGTAGACATGTGTGATTTACAGGGTGCAGAATGCAGACATGTGTGATTTACAGGGTGCAGAATGTAGACATGTGTGATTTACAGGGTGTAGAATGTAGACATGTGTGATTTACAGGGTGCAGAATGCAGACATGTGTGATTTACAGGGTGGAGAATGCAGACATGTGTGATTTACAGAGTGCAGAATGTAGACATGTGTGATTTACAGGGTGGAGAATGTAGACATGTGTGATTTACAGGGTGCAGAATGCAGACATGTGTGATTTACAGAGTGCAGAATGTAGACATGTGCGATTTACAGGGTGGAGACTGCAGACATGTGTGATTTACAGAGTGCAGAATGCAGACATGTGTGATTTACAGGGTGGAGAATGTAGACATGTGTGATTTACAGGGTGCAGAATGTAGACATGTGTGATTTACAGGGTGCAGAATGTAGACATGTGTGATTTACAGGGTGCAGAATGTAGACATGTGTGATTTACAGGGTGGAGAATGCAGACATGTGTGATTTACAGGGTGCAGAATGCAGACATGTGTGATTTACAGGGTGCAGAATGTAGACATGTGTGATTTACAGGGTGCAGAATGTAGACATGTGCGATTTACAGGGTGCAGAATGTAGACATGTGTGATTTACAGGGTGCAGAATGTAGACATGTGTGATTTACAGGGTGCAGAATGTAGACATGTGTGATTTACAGGATGCAGAATGTAGACATGTGTGATTTACAGGGTGCAGAATGTAGACATGTGTGATTTACAGGGTGCAGAATGTAGACATGTGTGATTTACAGGGTGCAGAATGTAGACATGTGTGATTTACAGGGTGGAGAATGCAGACATGTGTGATTTACAGGGTGCAGAATGTAGACATGTGTGATTTACAGGGTGGAGAATGCAGACATGTGTGATTTACAGGGTGCAGAATGTAGACATGTGTGATTTACAGGGTGCAGAATGTAGACATGTGTGATTTACAGGGTGCAGAATGTAGACATGTGTGATTTACAGGGTGCAGAATGTAGACATGTGTGATTTACAGGATGCAGAATGTAGACATGTGTGATTTACAGGGTGCAGAATGTAGACATGTGTGATTTACAGGGTGCAGAATGTAGACATGTGTGAATTACAGGGTGCAGAATGTAGACATGTGTGATTTACAGGATGCAGAATGCAGACATGTGTGATTTACAGGGTGCAGAATGTAGACATGTGTGATTTACAGGGTGCAGAATGTAGACATGTGTGATTTACAGGGTGCAGAATGTAGACATGTGTGATTTACAGGGTGGAGAATGCAGACATGTGTGATTTACAGGGTGCAGAATGCAGACATGTGTGATTTACAGGGTGCAGAATGTAGACATGTGTGATTTACAGGGTGCAGAATGTAGACATGTGTGATTTACAGGGTGCAGAATGTAGACATGTGTGATTTACAGGATGCAGAATGTAGACATGTGTGATTTACAGGGTGCAGAATGTAGACATGTGTGATTTACAGGGTGCAGAATGTAGACATGTGTGAATTACAGGGTGCAGAATGTAGACATGTGTGATTTACAGGATGCAGAATGCAGACATGTGTGATTTACAGGGTGCAGAATGTAGACATGTGTGATTTACAGGGTGCAGAATGTAGACATGTGTGATTTACAGGGTGCAGAATGTAGACATGTGTGATTTACAGGGTGGAGAATGCAGACATGTGTGATTTACAGGGTGCAGAATGCAGACATGTGTGATTTACAGGGTGCAGAATGTAGACATGTGTGATTTACAGGGTGCAGAATGCAGACATGTGTGATTTACAAGTTGCAGAATGTAGACATGTGTGATTTACAGGGTGCAGAATGTAGACATGTGTGATTTACAGGGTGGAGAATGCAGACATGTGTGATTTACAGGGTGCAGAATGTAGACATGTGTGATTTACAGGGTGCAGAATGTAGACATGTGTGATTTACAGGGTGGAGAATGCAGACATGTGTGATTTACAGGGTGCAGAATGCAGACATGTGTGATTTACAGGGTGCAGAATGTAGACATGTGTGATTTACAGGGTGTAGAATGTAGACATGTGTGATTTACATGGTGCAGAATGTAGACATGTGTGATTTACAGGGTGCAGAATGCAGACATGTGTGATTTACAGGGTGTAGAATGTAGACATGTGTGATTTACAGGGTGGAGAATGCAGACATGTGTGATTTACAGGGTGCAGAATGCAGACATGTGTGATTTACAGGGTGCAGAATGTAGACATGTGCGATTTACAGGGTGCAGAATGTAGACATGTGTGATTTACAGGTGCAGAATGTAGACATGTGTGATTTACAGGGTGCAGAATGTAGACATGTGTGATTTACAGGGTGCAGAATGCAGACATGTGTGATTTACAGGGTGGAGAATGCAGACATGTGTGATTTACAGAGTGCAAAATGTAGACATATGTGATTTACAGGGTGGAGAATGTAGACATGTGTGATTTACAGGGTGCAGAATGCAGACATGTGTGATTTACAGAGTGCAGAATGTAGACATGTGTGATTTACAGGGTGGAGAATGCAGACATGTGTGATTTACAGAGTGCAGAATGCAGACATGTGTGATTTACAGGGTGGAGAATGTAGACATGTGTGATTTACAGGGTGCAGAATGTAGACATGTGTGATTTACAGGGTGCAGAATGTAGACATGTGTGATTTACAGGGTGCAGAATGTAGACATGTGTGATTTACAGGGTGCAGAATGTAGACATGTGTGATTTACAGGGTGGAGAATGCAGACATGTGTGATTTACAGGGTGCAGAATGCAGACATGTGTGATTTACAGGGTGCAGAATGTAGACATGTGTGATTTACAGGGTGCAGAATGTAGACATGTGCGATTTACAGGGTGCAGAATGTAGACATGTGTGATTTACAGGGTGCAGAATGTAGACATGTGTGATTTACAGGGTGCAGAATGTAGACATGTGTGATTTACAGGATGCAGAATGTAGACATGTGTGATTTACAGGGTGCAGAATGTAGACATGTGTGATTTACAGGGTGCAGAATGTAGACATGTGTGATTTACAGGGTGCAGAATGTAGACATGTGTGATTTACAGGGTGGAGAATGCAGACATGTGTGATTTACAGGGTGCAGAATGTAGACATGTGTGATTTACAGGGTGGAGAATGCAGACATGTGTGATTTACAGGGTGCAGAATGTAGACATGTGTGATTTACAGGGTGCAGAATGTAGACATGTGTGATTTACAGGGTGCAGAATGTAGACATGTGTGATTTACAGGGTGCAGAATGTAGACATGTGTGATTTACAGGGTGCAGAATGTAGACATGTGTGATTTACAGGGTGCAGAATGTAGACATGTGTGATTTACAGGATGCAGAATGTAGACATGTGTGATTTACAGGGTGCAGAATGTAGACATGTGTGATTTACAGGGTGCAGAATGTAGACATGTGTGATTTACAGGGTGCAGAATGTAGACATGTGTGATTTACAGGATGCAGAATGCAGACATGTGTGATTTACAGGGTGCAGAATGTAGACATGTGTGATTTACAGGGTGCAGAATGTAGACATGTGTGATTTACAGGGTGCAGAATGTAGACATGTGTGATTTACAGGGTGGAGAATGCAGACATGTGTGATTTACAGGGTGCAGAATGCAGACATGTGTGATTTACAGGGTGCAGAATGTAGACATGTGTGATTTACAGGGTGCATAATGTAGACATGTGTGATTTACAGGGTGGAGAATGCAGACATGTGTGATTTACAGGGTGCAGAATGCAGACATGTGTGATTTACAGGGTGCAGAATGTAGACATGTGTGATTTACAGGGTGCAGAATGTAGACATGTGTGATTTACAGGGTGTAGAATGTAGACATGTGTGATTTACAGGGTGTAGAATGTAGACATGTGTGATTTACAGGGTGCAGAATGCAGACATGTGTGATTTACAGGGTGGAGAATGCAGACATGTGTGATTTACAGAGTGCAGAATGTAGACATGTGTGATTTACAGGGTGGAGAATGTAGACATGTGTGATTTACAGGGTGCAGAATGCAGACATGTGTGATTTACAGAGTGCAGAATGTAGACATGTGCGATTTACAGGGTGGAGACTGCAGACATGTGTGATTTACAGAGTGCAGAATGCAGACATGTGTGATTTACAGGGTGGAGAATGTAGACATGTGTGATTTACAGGGTGCAGAATGTAGACATGTGTGATTTACAGGGTGCAGAATGTAGACATGTGTGATTTACAGGGTGCAGAATGTAGACATGTGTGATTTACAGGGTGCAGAATGTAGACATGTGTGATTTACAGGGTGGAGAATGCAGACATGTGTGATTTACAGGGTGCAGAATGCAGACATGTGTGATTTACAGGGTGCAGAATGTAGACATGTGTGATTTACAGGGTGCAGAATGTAGACATGTGCGATTTACAGGGTGCAGAATGTAGACATGTGTGATTTACAGGGTGCAGAATGTAGACATGTGTGATTTACAGGGTGCAGAATGTAGACATGTGTGATTTACAGGATGCAGAATGTAGACATGTGTGATTTACAGGGTGCAGAATGTAGACATGTGTGATTTACAGGGTGCAGAATGTAGACATGTGTGATTTACAGGGTGCAGAATGTAGACATGTGTGATTTACAGGGTGGAGAATGCAGACATGTGTGATTTACAGGGTGCAGAATGTAGACATGTGTGATTTACAGGGTGGAGAATGCAGACATGTGTGATTTACAGGGTGCAGAATGTAGACATGTGTGATTTACAGGGTGCAGAATGTAGACATGTGTGATTTACAGGGTGCAGAATGTAGACATGTGTGATTTACAGGGTGCAGAATGTAGACATGTGTGATTTACAGGGTGCAGAATGTAGACATGTGTGATTTACAGGGTGCAGAATGTAGACATGTGTGATTTACAGGATGCAGAATGTAGACATGTGTGATTTACAGGGTGCAGAATGTAGACATGTGTGATTTACAGGGTGCAGAATGTAGACATGTGTGAATTACAGGGTGCAGAATGTAGACATGTGTGATTTACAGGATGCAGAATGCAGACATGTGTGATTTACAGGGTGCAGAATGTAGACATGTGTGATTTACAGGGTGCAGAATGTAGACATGTGTGATTTACAGGGTGCAGAATGTAGACATGTGTGATTTACAGGGTGGAGAATGCAGACATGTGTGATTTACAGGGTGCAGAATGCAGACATGTGTGATTTACAGGGTGCAGAATGTAGACATGTGTGATTTACAGGGTGCAGAATGCAGACATGTGTGATTTACAAGTTGCAGAATGTAGACATGTGTGATTTACAGGGTGCAGAATGTAGACATGTGTGATTTACAGGGTGGAGAATGCAGACATGTGTGATTTACAGGGTGCAGAATGTAGACATGTGTGATTTACAGGGTGCAGAATGTAGACATGTGTGATTTACAGGGTGGAGAATGCAGACATGTGTGATTTACAGGGTGCAGAATGCAGACATGTGTGATTTACAGGGTGCAGAATGCAGACATGTGTGATTTACAGGGTGCAGAATGTAGACATGTGCGATTTACAGGGTGCAGAATGTAGACATGTGTGATTTACAGGGTGCAGAATGTAGACATGTGTGATTTACAGGGTGCAGAATGTAGACATGTGTGATTTACAGGGTGCAGAATGCAGACATGTGTGATTTACAGGGTGGAGAATGCAGACATGTGTGATTTACAGAGTGCAAAATGTAGACATGTGTGATTTACAGGGTGGAGAATGTAGACATGTGTGATTTACAGGGTGCAGAATGCAGACATGTGTGATTTACAGAGTGCAGAATGTAGACATGTGTGATTTACAGGGTGGAGAATGCAGACATGTGTGATTTACAGAGTGCAGAATGCAGACATGTGTGATTTACAGGGTGGAGAATGTAGACATGTGTGATTTACAGGGTGCAGAATGTAGACATGTGTGATTTACAGGGTGCAGAATGTAGACATGTGTGATTTACAGGGTGCAGAATGTAGACATGTGTGATTTACAGGGTGCAGAATGTAGACATGTGTGATTTACAGGGTGGAGAATGCAGACATGTGTGATTTACAGGGTGCAGAATGCAGACATGTGTGATTTACAGGGTGCAGAATGTAGACATGTGTGATTTACAGGGTGCAGAATGTAGACATGTGCGATTTACAGGGTGCAGAATGTAGACATGTGTGATTTACAGGGTGCAGAATGTAGACATGTGTGATTTACAGGGTGCAGAATGTAGACATGTGTGATTTACAGGATGCAGAATGTAGACATGTGTGATTTACAGGGTGCAGAATGTAGACATGTGTGATTTACAGGGTGCAGAATGTAGACATGTGTGATTTACAGGGTGCAGAATGTAGACATGTGTGATTTACAGGGTGGAGAATGCAGACATGTGTGATTTACAGGGTGCAGAATGTAGACATGTGTGATTTACAGGGTGGAGAATGCAGACATGTGTGATTTACAGGGTGCAGAATGTAGACATGTGTGATTTACAGGGTGCAGAATGTAGACATGTGTGATTTACAGGGTGCAGAATGTAGACATGTGTGATTTACAGGGTGCAGAATGTAGACATGTGTGATTTACAGGGTGCAGAATGTAGACATGTGTGATTTACAGGGTGCAGAATGTAGACATGTGTGATTTACAGGATGCAGAATGTAGACATGTGTGATTTACAGGGTGCAGAATGTAGACATGTGTGATTTACAGGGTGCAGAATGTAGACATGTGTGATTTACAGGGTGCAGAATGTAGACATGTGTGATTTACAGGATGCAGAATGCAGACATGTGTGATTTACAGGGTGCAGAATGTAGACATGTGTGATTTACAGGGTGCAGAATGTAGACATGTGTGATTTACAGGGTGCAGAATGTAGACATGTGTGATTTACAGGGTGGAGAATGCAGACATGTGTGATTTACAGGGTGCAGAATGCAGACATGTGTGATTTACAGGGTGCAGAATGTAGACATGTGTGATTTACAGGGTGCAGAATGTAGACATGTGTGATTTACAGGGTGGAGAATGCAGACATGTGTGATTTACAGGGTGCAGAATGCAGACATGTGTGATTTACAGGGTGCAGAATGTAGACATGTGTGATTTACAGGGTGCAGAATGTAGACATGTGTGATTTACAGGGTGGAGAATGCAGACATGTGTGATTTACAGGGTGCAGAATGCAGACATGTGCGATTTACAGGGTGCAGAATGTAGACATGTGTGATTTACAGGGTGCAGAATGTAGACATGTGTGATTTACAGGGTGCAGAATGTAGACATGTGTGATTTACAGGATGCAGAATGTAGACATGTGTGATTTACAGGGTGCAGAATGTAGACATGTGTGATTTACAGGGTGCAGAATGTAGACATGTGTGATTTACAGGGTGCAGAATGTAGACATGTGCGATTTACAGGGTGCAGAATGTAGACATGTGTGATTTACAGGGTGCAGAATGTAGACATGTGTGATTTACAGGGTGCAGAATGTAGACATGTGTGATTTACAGGATGCAGAATGTAGACATGTGCGATTTACAGGGTGCAGAATGTAGACATGTGTGATTTACAGGGTGGAGAATGCAGACATGTGTGATTTACAGGGTGCAGAATGTAGACATGTGTGATTTACAGGATGCAGAATGTAGACATGTGTGATTTACAGGGTGCAGAATGTAGACATGTGTGATTTACAGGGTGCAGAATGTAGACATGTGTGATTTACAGGGTGCAGAATGTAGACATGTGTGATTTACAGGGTGCAGAATGTAGACATGTGTGATTTACAGGGTGGAGAATGCAGACATGTGTGATTTACAGGGTGCAGAATGTAGACATGTGTGATTTACAGGGTGGAGAATGCAGACATGTGTGATTTACAGGGTGCAGAATGTAGACATGTGTGATTTACAGGGTGCAGAATGTAGACATGTGTGATTTACAGGGTGCAGAATGTAGACATGTGTGATTTACAGGGTGCAGAATGTAGACATGTGTGATTTACAGGGTGCAGAATGTAGACATGTGTGATTTACAGGGTGCAGAATGTAGACATGTGTGATTTACAGGATGCAGAATGTAGACATGTGTGATTTACAGGGTGCAGAATGTAGACATGTGTGATTTACAGGGTGCAGAATGTAGACATGTGTGATTTACAGGGTGCAGAATGTAGACATGTGTGATTTACAGGATGCAGAATGCAGACATGTGTGATTTACAGGGTGCAGAATGTAGACATGTGCGATTTACAGGGTGGAGACTGCAGACATGTGTGATTTACAGAGTGCAGAATGCAGACATGTGTGATTTACAGGGTGGAGAATGTAGACATGTGTGATTTACAGGGTGCAGAATGTAGACATGTGTGATTTACAGGGTGCAGAATGTAGACATGTGTGATTTACAGGGTGCAGAATGTAGACATGTGTGATTTACAGGGTGCAGAATGTAGACATGTGTGATTTACAGGGTGGAGAATGCAGACATGTGTGATTTACAGGGTGCAGAATGCAGACATGTGTGATTTACAGGGTGCAGAATGTAGACATGTGTGATTTACAGGGTGCAGAATGTAGACATGTGCGATTTACAGGGTGCAGAATGTAGACATGTGTGATTTACAGGGTGCAGAATGTAGACATGTGTGATTTACAGGGTGCAGAATGTAGACATGTGTGATTTACAGGATGCAGAATGTAGACATGTGTGATTTACAGGGTGCAGAATGTAGACATGTGTGATTTACAGGGTGCAGAATGTAGACATGTGTGATTTACAGGGTGCAGAATGTAGACATGTGTGATTTACAGGGTGGAGAATGCAGACATGTGTGATTTACAGGGTGCAGAATGTAGACATGTGTGATTTACAGGGTGGAGAATGCAGACATGTGTGATTTACAGGGTGCAGAATGTAGACATGTGTGATTTACAGGGTGCAGAATGTAGACATGTGTGATTTACAGGGTGCAGAATGTAGACATGTGTGATTTACAGGGTGCAGAATGTAGACATGTGTGATTTACAGGGTGCAGAATGTAGACATGTGTGATTTACAGGGTGCAGAATGTAGACATGTGTGATTTACAGGATGCAGAATGTAGACATGTGTGATTTACAGGGTGCAGAATGTAGACATGTGTGATTTACAGGGTGCAGAATGTAGACATGTGTGAATTACAGGGTGCAGAATGTAGACATGTGTGATTTACAGGATGCAGAATGCAGACATGTGTGATTTACAGGGTGCAGAATGTAGACATGTGTGATTTACAGGGTGCAGAATGTAGACATGTGTGATTTACAGGGTGCAGAATGTAGACATGTGTGATTTACAGGGTGGAGAATGCAGACATGTGTGATTTACAGGGTGCAGAATGCAGACATGTGTGATTTACAGGGTGCAGAATGTAGACATGTGTGATTTACAGGGTGCAGAATGCAGACATGTGTGATTTACAAGTTGCAGAATGTAGACATGTGTGATTTACAGGGTGCAGAATGTAGACATGTGTGATTTACAGGGTGGAGAATGCAGACATGTGTGATTTACAGGGTGCAGAATGTAGACATGTGTGATTTACAGGGTGCAGAATGTAGACATGTGTGATTTACAGGGTGGAGAATGCAGACATGTGTGATTTACAGGGTGCAGAATGCAGACATGTGTGATTTACAGGGTGCAGAATGTAGACATGTGTGATTTACAGGGTGTAGAATGTAGACATGTGTGATTTACATGGTGCAGAATGTAGACATGTGTGATTTACAGGGTGCAGAATGCAGACATGTGTGATTTACAGGGTGTAGAATGTAGACATGTGTGATTTACAGGGTGGAGAATGCAGACATGTGTGATTTACAGGGTGCAGAATGCAGACATGTGTGATTTACAGGGTGCAGAATGTAGACATGTGCGATTTACAGGGTGCAGAATGTAGACATGTGTGATTTACAGGGTGCAGAATGTAGACATGTGTGATTTACAGGGTGCAGAATGTAGACATGTGTGATTTACAGGGTGCAGAATGCAGACATGTGTGATTTACAGGGTGGAGAATGCAGACATGTGTGATTTACAGAGTGCAAAATGTAGACATGTGTGATTTACAGGGTGGAGAATGTAGACATGTGTGATTTACAGGGTGCAGAATGCAGACATGTGTGATTTACAGAGTGCAGAATGTAGACATGTGTGATTTACAGGGTGGAGAATGCAGACATGTGTGATTTACAGAGTGCAGAATGCAGACATGTGTGATTTACAGGGTGGAGAATGTAGACATGTGTGATTTACAGGGTGCAGAATGTAGACATGTGTGATTTACAGGGTGCAGAATGTAGACATGTGTGATTTACAGGGTGCAGAATGTAGACATGTGTGATTTACAGGGTGCAGAATGTAGACATGTGTGATTTACAGGGTGGAGAATGCAGACATGTGTGATTTACAGGGTGCAGAATGCAGACATGTGTGATTTACAGGGTGCAGAATGTAGACATGTGTGATTTACAGGGTGCAGAATGTAGACATGTGCGATTTACAGGGTGCAGAATGTAGACATGTGTGATTTACAGGGTGCAGAATGTAGACATGTGTGATTTACAGGGTGCAGAATGTAGACATGTGTGATTTACAGGATGCAGAATGTAGACATGTGTGATTTACAGGGTGCAGAATGTAGACATGTGTGATTTACAGGGTGCAGAATGTAGACATGTGTGATTTACAGGGTGCAGAATGTAGACATGTGTGATTTACAGGGTGGAGAATGCAGACATGTGTGATTTACAGGGTGCAGAATGTAGACATGTGTGATTTACAGGGTGGAGAATGCAGACATGTGTGATTTACAGGGTGCAGAATGTAGACATGTGTGATTTACAGGGTGCAGAATGTAGACATGTGTGATTTACAGGGTGCAGAATGTAGACATGTGTGATTTACAGGGTGCAGAATGTAGACATGTGTGATTTACAGGGTGCAGAATGTAGACATGTGTGATTTACAGGGTGCAGAATGTAGACATGTGTGATTTACAGGATGCAGAATGTAGACATGTGTGATTTACAGGGTGCAGAATGTAGACATGTGTGATTTACAGGGTGCAGAATGTAGACATGTGTGATTTACAGGGTGCAGAATGTAGACATGTGTGATTTACAGGATGCAGAATGCAGACATGTGTGATTTACAGGGTGCAGAATGTAGACATGTGTGATTTACAGGGTGCAGAATGTAGACATGTGTGATTTACAGGGTGCAGAATGTAGACATGTGTGATTTACAGGGTGGAGAATGCAGACATGTGTGATTTACAGGGTGCAGAATGCAGACATGTGTGATTTACAGGGTGCAGAATGTAGACATGTGTGATTTACAGGGTGCAGAATGTAGACATGTGTGATTTACAGGGTGGAGAATGCAGACATGTGTGATTTACAGGGTGCAGAATGCAGACATGTGTGATTTACAGGGTGCAGAATGTAGACATGTGTGATTTACAGGGTGCAGAATGTAGACATGTGTGATTTACAGGGTGGAGAATGCAGACATGTGTGATTTACAGGGTGCAGAATGCAGACATGTGCGATTTACAGGGTGCAGAATGTAGACATGTGTGATTTACAGGGTGCAGAATGTAGACATGTGTGATTTACAGGGTGCAGAATGTAGACATGTGTGATTTACAGGATGCAGAATGTAGACATGTGTGATTTACAGGGTGCAGAATGTAGACATGTGTGATTTACAGGGTGCAGAATGTAGACATGTGTGATTTACAGGGTGCAGAATGTAGACATGTGCGATTTACAGGGTGCAGAATGTAGACATGTGTGATTTACAGGGTGCAGAATGTAGACATGTGTGATTTACAGGGTGCAGAATGTAGACATGTGTGATTTACAGGATGCAGAATGTAGACATGTGCGATTTACAGGGTGCAGAATGTAGACATGTGTGATTTACAGGGTGGAGAATGCAGACATGTGTGATTTACAGGGTGCAGAATGTAGACATGTGTGATTTACAGGATGCAGAATGTAGACATGTGTGATTTACAGGGTGCAGAATGTAGACATGTGTGATTTACAGGGTGCAGAATGTAGACATGTGTGATTTACAGGGTGCAGAATGTAGACATGTGTGATTTACAGGGTGCAGAATGTAGACATGTGTGATTTACAGGGTGGAGAATGCAGACATGTGTGATTTACAGGGTGCAGAATGTAGACATGTGTGATTTACAGGGTGGAGAATGCAGACATGTGTGATTTACAGGGTGCAGAATGTAGACATGTGTGATTTACAGGGTGCAGAATGTAGACATGTGTGATTTACAGGGTGCAGAATGTAGACATGTGTGATTTACAGGGTGCAGAATGTAGACATGTGTGATTTACAGGGTGCAGAATGTAGACATGTGTGATTTACAGGGTGCAGAATGTAGACATGTGTGATTTACAGGATGCAGAATGTAGACATGTGTGATTTACAGGGTGCAGAATGTAGACATGTGTGATTTACAGGGTGCAGAATGTAGACATGTGTGATTTACAGGGTGCAGAATGTAGACATGTGTGATTTACAGGATGCAGAATGCAGACATGTGTGATTTACAGGGTGCAGAATGTAGACATGTGTGATTTACAGGGTGCAGAATGTAGACATGTGTGATTTACAGGGTGCAGAATGTAGACATGTGTGATTTACAGGGTGGAGAATGCAGACATGTGTGATTTACAGGGTGCAGAATGCAGACATGTGTGATTTACAGGGTGCAGAATGTAGACATGTGTGATTTACAGGGTGCAGAATGTAGACATGTGTGATTTACAGGGTGGAGAATGCAGACATGTGTGATTTACAGGGTGCAGAATGCAGACATGTGTGATTTACAGGGTGCAGAATGTAGACATGTGTGATTTACAGGGTGCAGAATGTAGACATGTG
The DNA here is from genome assembly GCA_029206835.1 of Rana muscosa. Classification (NCBI taxonomy): domain Eukaryota; kingdom Metazoa; phylum Chordata; class Amphibia; order Anura; family Ranidae; genus Rana; species Rana muscosa. Next base: position 2,657,342 of record JARGYO010005593.1, on the reverse strand, counting down.
TGATTTACAGGGTGGAGAATGCAGACATGTGTGATTTACAGGGTGCAGAATGCAGACATGTGCGATTTACAGGGTGCAGAATGTAGACATGTGTGATTTACAGGGTGCAGAATGTAGACATGTGTGATTTACAGGGTGCAGAATGTAGACATGTGTGATTTACAGGATGCAGAATGTAGACATGTGTGATTTACAGGGTGCAGAATGTAGACATGTGTGATTTACAGGGTGCAGAATGTAGACATGTGTGATTTACAGGGTGCAGAATGTAGACATGTGCGATTTACAGGGTGCAGAATGTAGACATGTGTGATTTACAGGGTGCAGAATGTAGACATGTGTGATTTACAGGGTGCAGAATGTAGACATGTGTGATTTACAGGATGCAGAATGTAGACATGTGCGATTTACAGGGTGCAGAATGTAGACATGTGTGATTTACAGGGTGGAGAATGCAGACATGTGTGATTTACAGGGTGCAGAATGTAGACATGTGTGATTTACAGGATGCAGAATGTAGACATGTGTGATTTACAGGGTGCAGAATGTAGACATGTGTGATTTACAGGGTGCAGAATGTAGACATGTGTGATTTACAGGGTGGAGAATGCAGACATGTGTGATTTACAGGGTGCAGAATGCAGACATGTGTGATTTACAGGGTGCAGAATGTAGACATGTGCGATTTACAGGGTGCAGAATGTAGACATGTGTGATTTACAGGGTGCAGAATGCAGACATGTGTGATTTACAGGGTGCAGAATGTAGACATGTGCGATTTACAGGGTGCAGAATGTAGACATGTGTGATTTACAGGGTGCAGAATGTAGACATGTGTGATTTACAGGGTGCAGAATGTAGACATGTGTGATTTACAGGATGCAGAATGTAGACATGTGTGATTTACAGGGTGCAGAATGTAGACATGTGCGATTTACAGGGTGCAGAATGTAGACATGTGTGATTTACAGGGTGCAGAATGTAGACATGTGTGATTTACAGGGTGCAGAATGTAGACATGTGTGATTTACAGGATGCAGAATGTAGACATGTGTGATTTACAGGGTGCAGAATGTAGACATGTGTGATTTACAGGGTGCAGAATGTAGACATGTGTGATTTACAGGGTGCAGAATGCAGACATGTGTGATTTACAAGTTGCAGAATGTAGACATGTGTGATTTACAGGGTGCAGAATGTAGACATGTGTGATTTACAGGGTGGAGAATGCAGACATGTGTGATTTACAGGGTGCAGAATGTAGACATGTGTGATTTACAGGGTGGAGAATGCAGACATGTGTGATTTACAGGGTGCAGAATGTAGACATGTGTGATTTACAGGGTGCAGAATGTAGACATGTGTGATTTACAGGGTGGAGAATGCAGACATGTGTGATTTACAGGGTGCAGAATGCAGACATGTGTGATTTACAGGGTGGAGAATGTAGACATGTGTGATTTACAGGGTGTAGAATGTAGACATGTGTGATTTACATGGTGCAGAATGTAGACATGTGTGATTTACAGGGTGCAGAATGCAGACATGTGTGATTTACAGGGTGTAGAATGTAGACATGTGTGATTTACAGGGTGGAGAATGCAGACATGTGTGATTTACAGGGTGCAGAATGCAGACATGTGTGATTTACAGGGTGCAGAATGTAGACATGTGCGATTTACAGGGTGCAGAATGTAGACATGTGTGATTTACAGGGTGCAGAATGTAGACATGTGTGATTTACAGGGTGCAGAATGTAGACATGTGTGATTTACAGGGTGCAGAATGCAGACATGTGTGATTTACAGGGTGGAGAATGCAGACATGTGTGATTTACAGAGTGCAGAATGTAGACATGTGTGATTTACAGGGTGCAGAATGTAGACATGTGTGATTTACAGGGTGCAGAATGCAGACATGTGTGATTTACAGAGTGCAGAATGTAGACATGTGTGATTTACAGGGTGGAGAATGCAGACATGTGTGATTTACAGAGTGCAGAATGCAGACATGTGTGATTTACAGGGTGGAGAATGTAGACATGTGTGATTTACAGGGTGCAGAATGTAGACATGTGTGATTTACAGGGTGCAGAATGTAGACATGTGTGATTTACAGGGTGCAGAATGTAGACATGTGTGATTTACAGGGTGCAGAATGTAGACATGTGTGATTTACAGGGTGCAGAATGTAGACATGTGTGATTTACAGGGTGCAGAATGTAGACATGTGTGATTTACAGGATGCAGAATGCAGACATGTGTGATTTACAGGGTGCAGAATGTAGACATGTGTGATTTACAGGGTGCAGAATGTAGACATGTGTGATTTACAGGGTGCAGAATGTAGACATGTGTGATTTACAGGGTGGAGAATGCAGACATGTGTGATTTACAGGGTGCAGAATGCAGACATGTGTGATTTACAGGGTGCAGAATGTAGACATGTGTGATTTACAGGGTGCAGAATGCAGACATGTGTGATTTACAAGTTGCAGAATGTAGACATGTGTGATTTACAGGGTGCAGAATGTAGACATGTGTGATTTACAGGGTGGAGAATGCAGACATGTGTGATTTACAGGGTGCAGAATGTAGACATGTGTGATTTACAGGGTGGAGAATGCAGACATGTGTGATTTACAGGGTGCAGAATGTAGACATGTGTGATTTACAGGGTGCAGAATGTAGACATGTGTGATTTACAGGGTGGAGAATGCAGACATGTGTGATTTACAGGGTGCAGAATGCAGACATGTGTGATTTACAGGGTGCAGAATGTAGACATGTGTGATTTACAGGGTGCAGAATGTAGACATGTGTGATTTACAGGGTGCAGAATGCAGACATGTGTGATTTACAGGGTGTAGAATGTAGACATGTGTGATTTACAGGGTGGAGAATGCAGACATGTGTGATTTACAGGGTGCAGAATGCAGACATGTGTGATTTACAGGGTGCAGAATGTAGACATGTGCGATTTACAGGGTGCAGAATGTAGACATGTGTGATTTACAGGGTGCAGAATGTAGACATGTGTGATTTACAGGGTGCAGAATGTAGACATGTGTGATTTACAGGGTGCAGAATGCAGACATGTGTGATTTACAGGGTGGAGAATGCAGACATGTGTGATTTACAGAGTGCAGAATGTAGACATGTGTGATTTACAGGGTGGAGAATGTAGACATGTGTGATTTACAGGGTGCAGAATGCAGACATGTGTGATTTACAGAGTGCAGAATGTAGACATGTGTGATTTACAGGGTGGAGAATGCAGACATGTGTGATTTACAGAGTGCAGAATGCAGACATGTGTGATTTACAGGGTGGAGAATGTAGACATGTGTGATTTACAGGGTGCAGAATGTAGACATGTGTGATTTACAGGGTGCAGAATGTAGACATGTGTGATTTACAGGGTGCAGAATGTAGACATGTGTGATTTACAGGGTGGAGAATGCAGACATGTGTGATTTACAGGGTGCAGAATGTAGACATGTGTGATTTACAGGGTGGAGAATGCAGACATGTGTGATTTACAGGGTGCAGAATGTAGACATGTGTGATTTACAGGGTGCAGAATGTAGACATGTGTGATTTACAGGGTGCAGAATGTAGACATGTGTGATTTACAGGGTGCAGAATGTAGACATGTGTGATTTACAGGGTGCAGAATGTAGACATGTGTGATTTACAGGGTGCAGAATGTAGACATGTGTGATTTACAGGATGCAGAATGTAGACATGTGTGATTTACAGGGTGCAGAATGTAGACATGTGTGATTTACAGGGTGCAGAATGTAGACATGTGTGATTTACAGGGTGCAGAATGTAGACATGTGTGATTTACAGGATGCAGAATGCAGACATGTGTGATTTACAGGGTGCAGAATGTAGACATGTGTGATTTACAGGGTGCAGAATGTAGACATGTGTGATTTACAGGGTGCAGAATGTAGACATGTGTGATTTACAGGGTGGAGAATGCAGACATGTGTGATTTACAGGGTGCAGAATGCAGACATGTGTGATTTACAGGGTGCAGAATGTAGACATGTGTGATTTACAGGGTGCAGAATGTAGACATGTGTGATTTACAGGGTGGAGAATGCAGACATGTGTGATTTACAGGGTGCAGAATGCAGACATGTGTGATTTACAGGGTGCAGAATGTAGACATGTGTGATTTACAGGGTGCAGAATGTAGACATGTGTGATTTACAGGGTGGAGAATGCAGACATGTGTGATTTACAGGGTGCAGAATGCAGACATGTGCGATTTACAGGGTGCAGAATGTAGACATGTGTGATTTACAGGGTGCAGAATGTAGACATGTGTGATTTACAGGGTGCAGAATGTAGACATGTGTGATTTACAGGGTGGAGAATGCAGACATGTGTGATTTACAGGGTGCAGAATGCAGACATGTGCGATTTACAGGGTGCAGAATGTAGACATGTGTGATTTACAGGGTGCAGAATGTAGACATGTGTGATTTACAGGGTGCAGAATGTAGACATGTGTGATTTACAGGATGCAGAATGTAGACATGTGTGATTTACAGGGTGCAGAATGTAGACATGTGTGATTTACAGGGTGCAGAATGTAGACATGTGTGATTTACAGGGTGCAGAATGTAGACATGTGCGATTTACAGGGTGCAGAATGTAGACATGTGTGATTTACAGGGTGCAGAATGTAGACATGTGTGATTTACAGGGTGCAGAATGTAGACATGTGTGATTTACAGGATGCAGAATGTAGACATGTGCGATTTACAGGGTGCAGAATGAAGACATGTGTGATTTACAGGGTGCAGAATGTAGACATGTGTGATTTACAGGGTGCAGAATGTAGACATGTGTGATTTACAGGATGCAGAATGTAGACATGTGTGATTTACAGGGTGCAGAATGTAGACATGTGTGATTTACAGGGTGCAGAATGTAGACATGTGTGATTTACAGGGTGGAGAATGCAGACATGTGTGATTTACAGGGTGCAGAATGCAGACATGTGTGATTTACAGGGTGCAGAATGTAGACATGTGCGATTTACAGGGTGCAGAATGTAGACATGTGTGATTTACAGGGTGCAGAATGTAGACATGTGTGATTTACAGGGTGCAGAATGTAGACATGTGTGATTTACAGGGTGCAGAATGTAGACATGTGTGATTTACAGGGTGCAGAATGTAGACATGTGTGATTTACAGGGTGGAGAATGCAGACATGTGTGATTTACAGGGTGCAGAATGCAGACATGTGTGATTTACAGGGTGCAGAATGTAGACATGTGCGATTTACAGGGTGCAGAATGTAGACATGTGTGATTTACAGGGTGCAGAATGTAGACATGTGTGATTTACAGGGTGCAGAATGTAGACATGTGTGATTTACAGGATGCAGAATGTAGACAGGTGTGATTTACAGGGTGCAGAATGTAGACATGTGTGATTTACAGGGTGCAGAATGTAGACATGTGTGATTTACAGGTGTGATTTACAGGGTGCAGAATGTAGACATGTGTGATTTACAGGGTGCAGAATGTAGACATGTGTGATTTACAGGGTGCAGAATGTAGACATGTGTGATTTACAGGGTGCAGAATGTAGACATGTGTGATTTACAGGGTGCAGAATGTAGACATGTGTGATTTACAGGGTGCAGAATGCAGACATGTGTGATTTACAAGTTGCAGAATGTAGACATGTGTGATTTACAGGGTGCAGAATGTAGACATGTGTGATTTACAGGGTGGAGAATGCAGACATGTGTGATTTACAGGGTGCAGAATGTAGACATGTGTGATTTACAGGGTGGAGAATGCAGACATGTGTGATTTACAGGGTGCAGAATGTAGACATGTGTGATTTACAGGGTGCAGAATGTAGACATGTGTGATTTACAGGGTGGAGAATGCAGACATGTGTGATTTACAGGGTGCAGAATGCAGACATGTGTGATTTACAGGGTGCAGAATGTAGACATGTGTGATTTACAGGGTGTAGAATGTAGACATGTGTGATTTACATGGTGCAGAATGTAGACATGTGTGATTTACAGGGTGCAGAATGCAGACATGTGTGATTTACAGGGTGTAGAATGTAGACATGTGTGATTTACAGGGTGGAGAATGCAGACATGTGTGATTTACAGGGTGCAGAATGCAGACATGTGTGATTTACAGGGTGCAGAATGTAGACATGTGCGATTTACAGGGTGCAGAATGTAGACATGTGTGATTTACAGGGTGCAGAATGTAGACATGTGTGATTTACAGGGTGCAGAATGTAGACATGTGTGATTTACAGGGTGCAGAATGTAGACATGTGTGATTTACAGGGTGTAGAATGTAGACATGTGTGATTTACAGGGTGTAGAATGTAGACATGTGTGATTTACAGGGTGCAGAATGCAGACATGTGTGATTTACAGGGTGCAGAATGTAGACATGTGTGATTTACAGGGTGTAGAATGTAGACATGTGTGATTTACAGGGTGCAGAATGCAGACATGTGTGATTTACAGGGTGGAGAATGCAGACATGTGTGATTTACAGAGTGCAGAATGTAGACATGTGTGATTTACAGGGTGGAGAATGTAGACATGTGTGATTTACAGGGTGCAGAATGCAGACATGTGTGATTTACAGAGTGCAGAATGTAGACATGTGCGATTTACAGGGTGGAGACTGCAGACATGTGTGATTTACAGAGTGCAGAATGCAGACATGTGTGATTTACAGGGTGGAGAATGTAGACATGTGTGATTTACAGGGTGCAGAATGTAGACATGTGTGATTTACAGGGTGCAGAATGTAGACATGTGTGATTTACAGGGTGCAGAATGTAGACATGTGTGATTTACAGGGTGCAGAATGTAGACATGTGTGATTTACAGGGTGGAGAATGCAGACATGTGTGATTTACAGGGTGCAGAATGCAGACATGTGTGATTTACAGGGTGCAGAATGTAGACATGTGTGATTTACAGGGTGCAGAATGTAGACATGTGCGATTTACAGGGTGCAGAATGTAGACATGTGTGATTTACAGGGTGCAGAATGTAGACATGTGTGATTTACAGGGTGCAGAATGTAGACATGTGTGATTTACAGGATGCAGAATGTAGACATGTGTGATTTACAGGGTGCAGAATGTAGACATGTGTGATTTACAGGGTGCAGAATGTAGACATGTGTGATTTACAGGGTGCAGAATGTAGACATGTGTGATTTACAGGGTGGAGAATGCAGACATGTGTGATTTACAGGGTGCAGAATGTAGACATGTGTGATTTACAGGGTGGAGAATGCAGACATGTGTGATTTACAGGGTGCAGAATGTAGACATGTGTGATTTACAGGGTGCAGAATGTAGACATGTGTGATTTACAGGGTGCAGAATGTAGACATGTGTGATTTACAGGGTGCAGAATGTAGACATGTGTGATTTACAGGGTGCAGAATGTAGACATGTGTGATTTACAGGGTGCAGAATGTAGACATGTGTGATTTACAGGATGCAGAATGTAGACATGTGTGATTTACAGGGTGCAGAATGTAGACATGTGTGATTTACAGGGTGCAGAATGTAGACATGTGTGAATTACAGGGTGCAGAATGTAGACATGTGTGATTTACAGGATGCAGAATGCAGACATGTGTGATTTACAGGGTGCAGAATGTAGACATGTGTGATTTACAGGGTGCAGAATGTAGACATGTGTGATTTACAGGGTGCAGAATGTAGACATGTGTGATTTACAGGGTGGAGAATGCAGACATGTGTGATTTACAGGGTGCAGAATGCAGACATGTGTGATTTACAGGGTGCAGAATGTAGACATGTGTGATTTACAGGGTGCAGAATGCAGACATGTGTGATTTACAAGTTGCAGAATGTAGACATGTGTGATTTACAGGGTGCAGAATGTAGACATGTGTGATTTACAGGGTGGAGAATGCAGACATGTGTGATTTACAGGGTGCAGAATGTAGACATGTGTGATTTACAGGGTGCAGAATGTAGACATGTGTGATTTACAGGGTGGAGAATGCAGACATGTGTGATTTACAGGGTGCAGAATGCAGACATGTGTGATTTACAGGGTGCAGAATGTAGACATGTGTGATTTACAGGGTGTAGAATGTAGACATGTGTGATTTACATGGTGCAGAATGTAGACATGTGTGATTTACAGGGTGCAGAATGCAGACATGTGTGATTTACAGGGTGTAGAATGTAGACATGTGTGATTTACAGGGTGGAGAATGCAGACATGTGTGATTTACAGGGTGCAGAATGCAGACATGTGTGATTTACAGGGTGCAGAATGTAGACATGTGCGATTTACAGGGTGCAGAATGTAGACATGTGTGATTTACAGGGTGCAGAATGTAGACATGTGTGATTTACAGGGTGCAGAATGTAGACATGTGTGATTTACAGGGTGCAGAATGCAGACATGTGTGATTTACAGGGTGGAGAATGCAGACATGTGTGATTTACAGAGTGCAAAATGTAGACATGTGTGATTTACAGGGTGGAGAATGTAGACATGTGTGATTTACAGGGTGCAGAATGCAGACATGTGTGATTTACAGAGTGCAGAATGTAGACATGTGTGATTTACAGGGTGGAGAATGCAGACATGTGTGATTTACAGAGTGCAGAATGCAGACATGTGTGATTTACAGGGTGGAGAATGTAGACATGTGTGATTTACAGGGTGCAGAATGTAGACATGTGTGATTTACAGGGTGCAGAATGTAGACATGTGTGATTTACAGGGTGCAGAATGTAGACATGTGTGATTTACAGGGTGCAGAATGTAGACATGTGTGATTTACAGGGTGGAGAATGCAGACATGTGTGATTTACAGGGTGCAGAATGCAGACATGTGTGATTTACAGGGTGCAGAATGTAGACATGTGTGATTTACAGGGTGCAGAATGTAGACATGTGCGATTTACAGGGTGCAGAATGTAGACATGTGTGATTTACAGGGTGCAGAATGTAGACATGTGTGATTTACAGGGTGCAGAATGTAGACATGTGTGATTTACAGGATGCAGAATGTAGACATGTGTGATTTACAGGGTGCAGAATGTAGACATGTGTGATTTACAGGGTGCAGAATGTAGACATGTGTGATTTACAGGGTGCAGAATGTAGACATGTGTGATTTACAGGGTGGAGAATGCAGACATGTGTGATTTACAGGGTGCAGAATGTAGACATGTGTGATTTACAGGGTGGAGAATGCAGACATGTGTGATTTACAGGGTGCAGAATGTAGACATGTGTGATTTACAGGGTGCAGAATGTAGACATGTGTGATTTACAGGGTGCAGAATGTAGACATGTGTGATTTACAGGGTGCAGAATGTAGACATGTGTGATTTACAGGGTGCAGAATGTAGACATGTGTGATTTACAGGGTGCAGAATGTAGACATGTGTGATTTACAGGATGCAGAATGTAGACATGTGTGATTTACAGGGTGCAGAATGTAGACATGTGTGATTTACAGGGTGCAGAATGTAGACATGTGTGATTTACAGGGTGCAGAATGTAGACATGTGTGATTTACAGGATGCAGAATGCAGACATGTGTGATTTACAGGGTGCAGAATGTAGACATGTGTGATTTACAGGGTGCAGAATGTAGACATGTGTGATTTACAGGGTGCAGAATGTAGACATGTGTGATTTACAGGGTGGAGAATGCAGACATGTGTGATTTACAGGGTGCAGAATGCAGACATGTGTGATTTACAGGGTGCAGAATGTAGACATGTGTGATTTACAGGGTGCAGAATGTAGACATGTGTGATTTACAGGGTGGAGAATGCAGACATGTGTGATTTACAGGGTGCAGAATGCAGACATGTGTGATTTACAGGGTGCAGAATGTAGACATGTGTGATTTACAGGGTGCAGAATGTAGACATGTGTGATTTACAGGGTGGAGAATGCAGACATGTGTGATTTACAGGGTGCAGAATGCAGACATGTGCGATTTACAGGGTGCAGAATGTAGACATGTGTGATTTACAGGGTGCAGAATGTAGACATGTGTGATTTACAGGGTGCAGAATGTAGACATGTGTGATTTACAGGATGCAGAATGTAGACATGTGTGATTTACAGGGTGCAGAATGTAGACATGTGTGATTTACAGGGTGCAGAATGTAGACATGTGTGATTTACAGGGTGCAGAATGTAGACATGTGTGATTTACAGGATGCAGAATGCAGACATGTGTGATTTACAGGGTGCAGAATGTAGACATGTGTGATTTACAGGGTGCAGAATGTAGACATGTGTGATTTACAGGGTGCAGAATGTAGACATGTGTGATTTACAGGGTGGAGAATGCAGACATGTGTGATTTACAGGGTGCAGAATGCAGACATGTGTGATTTACAGGGTGCAGAATGTAGACATGTGTGATTTACAGGGTGCAGAATGTAGACATGTGTGATTTACAGGGTGGAGAATGCAGACATGTGTGATTTACAGGGTGCAGAATGCAGACATGTGTGATTTACAGGGTGCAGAATGTAGACATGTGTGATTTACAGGGTGGAGAATGCAGACATGTGTGATTTACAGGGTGCAGAATGCAGACATGTGCGATTTAGAGGGTGCAGAATGTAGACATGTGTGATTTACAGGGTGCAGAATGTAGACATGTGTGATTTACAGGGTGCAGAATGTAGACATGTGTGATTTACAGGATGCAGAATGTAGACATGTGTGATTTACAGGGTGCAGAATGTAGACATGTGTGATTTACAGGGTGCAGAATGTAGACATGTGTGATTTACAGGGTGCAGAATGTAGACATGTGCGATTTACAGGGTGCAGAATGTAGACATGTGTGATTTACAGGGTGCAGAATGTAGACATGTGTGATTTACAGGGTGCAGAATGTAGACATGTGTGATTTACAGGATGCAGAATGTAGACATGTGCGATTTACAGGGTGCAGAATGAAGACATGTGTGATTTACAGGGTGCAGAATGTAGACATGTGTGATTTACAGGGTGCAGAATGTAGACATGTGTGATTTACAGGATGCAGAATGTAGACATGTGTGATTTACAGGGTGCAGAATGTAGACATGTGTGATTTACAGGGTGCAGAATGTAGACATGTGTGATTTACAGGGTGGAGAATGCAGACATGTGTGATTTACAGGGTGCAGAATGCAGACATGTGTGATTTACAGGGTGCAGAATGTAGACATGTGCGATTTACAGGGTGCAGAATGTAGACATGTGTGATTTACAGGGTGCAGAATGTAGACATGTGTGATTTACAGGGTGCAGAATGTAGACATGTGTGATTTACAGGGTGCAGAATGTAGACATGTGTGATTTACAGGGTGCAGAATGTAGACATGTGTGATTTACAGGGTGGAGAATGCAGACATGTGTGATTTACAGGGTGCAGAATGCAGACATGTGTGATTTACAGGGTGCAGAATGTAGACATGTGTGATTTACAGGATGCAGAATGTAGACATGTGTGATTTACAGGGTGGAGAATGCAGACATGTGTGATTTACAGGGTGCAGAATGTAGACATGTGCGATTTACAGGGTGCAGAATGTAGACATGTGTGATTTACAGGGTGCAGAATGTAGACATGTGTGATTTACAGGGTGCAGAATGTAGACATGTGTGATTTACAGGATGCAGAATGTAGACATGTGTGATTTACAGGGTGCAGAATGTAGACATGTGTGATTTACAGGGTGCAGAATGTAGACATGTGTGATTTACAGGGTGCAGAATGTAGACATGTGTGATTTACAGGGTGGAGAATGCAGACATGTGTGATTTACAGGGTGCAGAATGTAGACATGTGTGATTTACAGGGTGGAGAATGCAGACATGTGTGATTTACAGGGTGCAGAATGTAGACATGTGTGATTTACAGGGTGCAGAATGTAGACATGTGTGATTTACAGGGTGCAGAATGTAGACATGTGTGATTTACAGGGTGCAGAATGTAGACATGTGTGATTTACAGGGTGCAGAATGTAGACATGTGTGATTTACAGGGTGCAGAATGTAGACATGTGTGATTTACAGGATGCAGAATGTAGACATGTGTGATTTACAGGGTGCAGAATGTAGACATGTGTGATTTACAGGGTGCAGAATGTAGACATGTGTGAATTACAGGGTGCAGAATGTAGACATGTGTGATTTACAGGATGCAGAATGCAGACATGTGTGATTTACAGGGTGCAGAATGTAGACATGTGTGATTTACAGGGTGCAGAATGTAGACATGTGTGATTTACAGGGTGCAGAATGTAGACATGTGTGATTTACAGGGTGGAGAATGCAGACATGTGTGATTTACAGGGTGCAGAATGCAGACATGTGTGATTTACAGGGTGCAGAATGTAGACATGTGTGATTTACAGGGTGCAGAATGCAGACATGTGTGATTTACAAGTTGCAGAATGTAGACATGTGTGATTTACAGGGTGCAGAATGTAGACATGTGTGATTTACAGGGTGGAGAATGCAGACATGTGTGATTTACAGGGTGCAGAATGTAGACATGTGTGATTTACAGGGTGCAGAATGTAGACATGTGTGATTTACAGGGTGGAGAATGCAGACATGTGTGATTTACAGGGTGCAGAATGCAGACATGTGTGATTTACAGGGTGCAGAATGTAGACATGTGTGATTTACAGGGTGTAGAATGTAGACATGTGTGATTTACATGGTGCAGAATGTAGACATGTGTGATTTACAGGGTGCAGAATGCAGACATGTGTGATTTACAGGGTGTAGAATGTAGACATGTGTGATTTACAGGGTGGAGAATGCAGACATGTGTGATTTACAGGGTGCAGAATGCAGACATGTGTGATTTACAGGGTGCAGAATGTAGACATGTGCGATTTACAGGGTGCAGAATGTAGACATGTGTGATTTACAGGGTGCAGAATGTAGACATGTGTGATTTACAGGGTGCAGAATGTAGACATGTGTGATTTACAGGGTGCAGAATGCAGACATGTGTGATTTACAGGGTGGAGAATGCAGACATGTGTGATTTACAGAGTGCAAAATGTAGACATGTGTGATTTACAGGGTGGAGAATGTAGACATGTGTGATTTACAGGGTGCAGAATGCAGACATGTGTGATTTACAGAGTGCAGAATGTAGACATGTGTGATTTACAGGGTGGAGAATGCAGACATGTGTGATTTACAGAGTGCAGAATGCAGACATGTGTGATTTACAGGGTGGAGAATGTAGACATGTGTGATTTACAGGGTGCAGAATGTAGACATGTGTGATTTACAGGGTGCAGAATGTAGACATGTGTGATTTACAGGGTGCAGAATGTAGACATGTGTGATTTACAGGGTGCAGAATGTAGACATGTGTGATTTACAGGGTGGAGAATGCAGACATGTGTGATTTACAGGGTGCAGAATGCAGACATGTGTGATTTACAGGGTGCAGAATGTAGACATGTGTGATTTACAGGGTGCAGAATGTAGACATGTGCGATTTACAGGGTGCAGAATGTAGACATGTGTGATTTACAGGGTGCAGAATGTAGACATGTGTGATTTACAGGGTGCAGAATGTAGACATGTGTGATTTACAGGATGCAGAATGTAGACATGTGTGATTTACAGGGTGCAGAATGTAGACATGTGTGATTTACAGGGTGCAGAATGTAGACATGTGTGATTTACAGGGTGGAGAATGCAGACATGTGTGATTTACAGGGTGCAGAATGTAGACATGTGTGATTTACAGGGTGGAGAATGCAGACATGTGTGATTTACAGGGTGCAGAATGTAGACATGTGTGATTTACAGGGTGCAGAATGTAGACATGTGTGATTTACAGGGTGCAGAATGTAGACATGTGTGATTTACAGGGTGCAGAATGTAGACATGTGTGATTTACAGGGTGCAGAATGTAGACATGTGTGATTTACAGGGTGCAGAATGTAGACATGTGTGATTTACAGGATGCAGAATGTAGACATGTGTGATTTACAGGGTGCAGAATGTAGACATGTGTGATTTACAGGGTGCAGAATGTAGACATGTGTGATTTACAGGGTGCAGAATGTAGACATGTGTGATTTACAGGATGCAGAATGCAGACATGTGTGATTTACAGGGTGCAGAATGTAGACATGTGTGATTTACAGGGTGCAGAATGTAGACATGTGTGATTTACAGGGTGCAGAATGTAGACATGTGTGATTTACAGGGTGGAGAATGCAGACATGTGTGATTTACAGGGTGCAGAATGCAGACATGTGTGATTTACAGGGTGCAGAATGTAGACATGTGTGATTTACAGGGTGCAGAATGTAGACATGTGTGATTTACAGGGTGGAGAATGCAGACATGTGTGATTTACAGGGTGCAGAATGCAGACATGTGTGATTTACAGGGTGCAGAATGTAGACATGTGTGATTTACAGGGTGCAGAATGTAGACATGTGTGATTTACAGGGTGGAGAATGCAGACATGTGTGATTTACAGGGTGCAGAATGCAGACATGTGCGATTTACAGGGTGCAGAATGTAGACATGTGTGATTTACAGGGTGCAGAATGTAGACATGTGTGATTTACAGGGTGCAGAATGTAGACATGTGTGATTTACAGGATGCAGAATGTAGACATGTGTGATTTACAGGGTGCAGAATGTAGACATGTGTGATTTACAGGGTGCAGAATGTAGACATGTGTGATTTACAGGGTGCAGAATGTAGACATGTGTGATTTACAGGATGCAGAATGCAGACATGTGTGATTTACAGGGTGCAGAATGTAGACATGTGTGATTTACAGGGTGCAGAATGTAGACATGTGTGATTTACAGGGTGCAGAATGTAGACATGTGTGATTTACAGGGTGGAGAATGCAGACATGTGTGATTTACAGGGTGCAGAATGCAGACATGTGTGATTTACAGGGTGCAGAATGTAGACATGTGTGATTTACAGGGTGCAGAATGTAGACATGTGTGATTTACAGGGTGGAGAATGCAGACATGTGTGATTTACAGGGTGCAGAATGCAGACATGTGTGATTTACAGGGTGCAGAATGTAGACATGTGTGATTTACAGGGTGCAGAATGTAGACATGTGTGATTTACAGGGTGGAGAATGCAGACATGTGTGATTTACAGGGTGCAGAATGCAGACATGTGCGATTTACAGGGTGCAGAATGTAGACATGTGTGATTTACAGGGTGCAGAATGTAGACATGTGTGATTTACAGGGTGCAGAATGTAGACATGTGTGATTTACAGGATGCAGAATGTAGACATGTGTGATTTACAGGGTGCAGAATGTAGACATGTGTGATTTACAGGGTGCAGAATGTAGACATGTGTGATTTACAGGGTGCAGAATGTAGACATGTGCGATTTACAGGGTGCAGAATGTAGACATGTGTGATTTACAGGGTGCAGAATGTAGACATGTGTGATTTACAGGGTGCAGAATGTAGACATGTGTGATTTACAGGATGCAGAATGTAGACATGTGCGATTTACAGGGTGCAGAATGAAGACATGTGTGATTTACAGGGTGCAGAATGTAGACATGTGTGATTTACAGGGTGCAGAATGTAGACATGTGTGATTTACAGGATGCAGAATGTAGACATGTGTGATTTACAGGGTGCAGAATGTAGACATGTGTGATTTACAGGGTGCAGAATGTAGACATGTGTGATTTACAGGGTGGAGAATGCAGACATGTGTGATTTACAGGGTGCAGAATGCAGACATGTGTGATTTACAGGGTGCAGAATGTAGACATGTGCGATTTACAGGGTGCAGAATGTAGACATGTGTGATTTACAGGGTGCAGAATGTAGACATGTGTGATTTACAGGGTGCAGAATGTAGACATGTGTGATTTACAGGGTGCAGAATGTAGACATGTGTGATTTACAGGGTGCAGAATGTAGACATGTGTGATTTACAGGGTGGAGAATGCAGACATGTGTGATTTACAGGGTGCAGAATGCAGACATGTGTGATTTACAGGGTGCAGAATGTAGACATGTGCGATTTACAGGGTGCAGAATGTAGACATGTGTGATTTACAGGGTGCAGAATGTAGACATGTGTGATTTACAGGGTGCAGAATGTAGACATGTGTGATTTACAGGATGCAGAATGTAGACATGTGTGATTTACAGGGTGCAGAATGTAGACATGTGTGATTTACAGGGTGCAGAATGTAGACATGTGTGATTTACAGGGTGCAGAATGTAGACATGTGTGATTTACAGGGTGCAGAATGTAGACATGTGTGATTTACAGGGTGCAGAATGTAGACATGTGTGATTTACAGGGTGCAGAATGTAGACATGTGTGATTTACAGGGTGCAGAATGTAGACATGTGTGATTTACAGGGTGCAGAATGCAGACATGTGTGATTTACAAGTTGCAGAATGTAGACATGTGTGATTTACAGGGTGCAGAATGTAGACATGTGTGATTTACAGGGTGGAGAATGCAGACATGTGTGATTTACAGGGTGCAGAATGTAGACATGTGTGATTTACAGGGTGGAGAATGCAGACATGTGTGATTTACAGGGTGCAGAATGTAGACATGTGTGATTTACAGGGTGCAGAATGTAGACATGTGTGATTTACAGGGTGGAGAATGCAGACATGTGTGATTTACAGGGTGCAGAATGCAGACATGTGTGATTTACAGGGTGCAGAATGTAGACATGTGTGATTTACAGGGTGTAGAATGTAGACATGTGTGATTTACATGGTGCAGAATGTAGACATGTGTGATTTACAGGGTGCAGAATGCAGACATGTGTGATTTACAGGGTGTAGAATGTAGACATGTGTGATTTACAGGGTGGAGAATGCAGACATGTGTGATTTACAGGGTGCAGAATGCAGACATGTGTGATTTACAGGGTGCAGAATGTAGACATGTGCGATTTACAGGGTGCAGAATGTAGACATGTGTGATTTACAGGGTGCAGAATGTAGACATGTGTGATTTACAGGGTGCAGAATGTAGACATGTGTGATTTACAGGGTGCAGAATGCAGACATGTGTGATTTACAGGGTGGAGAATGCAGACATGTGTGATTTACAGAGTGCAGAATGTAGACATGTGTGATTTACAGGGTGGAGAATGTAGACATGTGTGATTTACAGGGTGCAGAATGCAGACATGTGTGATTTACAGAGTGCAGAATGTAGACATGTGTGATTTACAGGGTGGAGAATGCAGACATGTGTGATTTACAGAGTGCAGAATGCAGACATGTGTGATTTACAGGGTGGAGAATGTAGACATGTGTGATTTACAGGGTGCAGAATGTAGACATGTGTGATTTACAGGGTGCAGAATGTAGACATGTGTGATTTACAGGGTGCAGAATGTAGACATGTGTGATTTACAGGGTGCAGAATGTAGACATGTGTGATTTACAGGGTGCAGAATGTAGACATGTGTGATTTACAGGGTGCAGAATGTAGACATGTGTGATTTACAGGATGCAGAATGCAGACATGTGTGATTTACAGGGTGCAGAATGTAGACATGTGTGATTTACAGGGTGCAGAATGTAGACATGTGTGATTTACAGGGTGGAGAATGCAGACATGTGTGATTTACAGGGTGGAGAATGCAGACATGTGTGATTTACAGGGTGCAGAATGCAGACATGTGTGATTTACAGGGTGCAGAATGTAGACATGTGTGATTTACAGGGTGCAGAATGTAGACATGTGTGATTTACAGGGTGCAGAATGTAGACATGTGTGATTTACAGGGTGCAGAATGTAGACATGTGTGATTTACAGGGTGCAGAATGTAGACATGTGTGATTTACAGGGTGGAGAATGCAGACATGTGTGATTTACAGGGTGCAGAATGCAGACATGTGTGATTTACAGGGTGCAGAATGTAGACATGTGTGATTTACAGGGTGCAGAATGTAGACATGTGTGATTTACAGGGTGCAGAATGTAGACATGTGTGATTTACAGGGTGCAGAATGTAGACATGTGTGATTTACAGGGTGCAGAATGTAGACATGTGTGATTTACAGGGTGCAGAATGTAGACATGTGTGATTTACAGGGTGCAGAATGCAGACATGTGTGATTTACAAGTTGCAGAATGTAGACATGTGTGATTTACAGGGTGCAGAATGTAGACATGTGTGATTTACAGGGTGGAGAATGCAGACATGTGTGATTTACAGGGTGCAGAATGTAGACATGTGTGATTTACAGGGTGGAGAATGCAGACATGTGTGATTTACAGGGTGCAGAATGTAGACATGTGTGATTTACAGGGTGCAGAATGTAGACATGTGTGATTTACAGGGTGGAGAATGCAGACATGTGTGATTTACAGGGTGCAGAATGCAGACATGTGTGATTTACAGGGTGCAGAATGTAGACATGTGTGATTTACAGGGTGTAGAATGTAGACATGTGTGATTTACATGGTGCAGAATGTAGACATGTGTGATTTACAGGGTGCAGAATGCAGACATGTGTGATTTACAGGGTGTAGAATGTAGACATGTGTGATTTACAGGGTGGAGAATGCAGACATGTGTGATTTACAGGGTGCAGAATGCAGACATGTGTGATTTACAGGGTGCAGAATGTAGACATGTGCGATTTACAGGGTGCAGAATGTAGACATGTGTGATTTACAGGGTGCAGAATGTAGACATGTGTGATTTACAGGGTGCAGAATGTAGACATGTGTGATTTACAGGGTGCAGAATGCAGACATGTGTGATTTACAGGGTGGAGAATGCAGACATGTGTGATTTACAGGGTGCAGAATGCAGACATGTGTGATTTACAGAGTGCAGAATGTAGACATGTGTGATTTACAGGGTGGAGAATGTAGACATGTGTGATTTACAGGGTGCAGAATGCAGACATGTGTGATTTACAGAGTGCAGAATGTAGACATGTGTGATTTACAGGGTGGAGAATGCAGACATGTGTGATTTACAGAGTGCAGAATGCAGACATGTGTGATTTACAGGGTGGAGAATGTAGACATGTGTGATTTACAGGGTGCAGAATGTAGACATGTGTGATTTACAGGGTGCAGAATGTAGACATGTGTGATTTACAGGGTGCAGAATGTAGACATGTGTGATTTACAGGGTGCAGAATGTAGACATGTGTGATTTACAGGGTGCAGAATGTAGACATGTGTGATTTACAGGGTGGAGAATGCAGACATGTGTGATTTACAGGGTGCAGTATGCAGACATGTGTGATTTACAGGGTGCAGAATGTAGACATGTGTGATTTACAGGGTGCAGAATGTAGACATGTGTGATTTACAGGGTGGAGAATGCAGACATGTGTGATTTACAGGGTGCAGAATGCAGACATGTGTGATTTACAGGGTGCAGAATGTAGACATGTGTGATTTACAGGGTGCAAAATGTAGACATGTGTGATTTACAGGGTGGAGAATGCAGACATGTGTGATTTACAGGGTGCAGAATGCAGACATGTGCGATTTACAGGGTGCAGAATGTAGACATGTGTGATTTACAGGGGGCAGAATGTAGACATGTGTGATTTACAGGGTGCAGAATGTAGACATGTGTGATTTACAGGATGCAGAATGTAGACATGTGTGATTTACAGGGTGCAGAATGTAGACATGTGTGATTTACAGGGTGCAGAATGTAGACATGTGTGATTTACAGGGTGCAGAATGTAGACATGTGCGATTTACAGGGTGCAGAATGTAGACATGTGTGATTTACAGGGTGCAGAATGTAGACATGTGTGATTTACAGGGTGCAGAATGTAGACATGTGTGATTTACAGGATGCAGAATGTAGACATGTGCGATTTACAGGGTGCAGAATGAAGACATGTGTGATTTACAGGGTGCAGAATGTAGACATGTGTGATTTACAGGGTGCAGAATGTAGACATGTGTGATTTACAGGATGCAGAATGTAGACATGTGTGATTTACAGGGTGCAGAATGTAGACATGTGTGATTTACAGGGTGCAGAATGTAGACATGTGTGATTTACAGGGTGGAGAATGCAGACATGTGTGATTTACAGGGTGCAGAATGCAGACATGTGTGATTTACAGGGTGCAGAATGTAGACATGTGCGATTTACAGGGTGCAGAATGTAGACATGTGCGATTTACAGGGTGCAGAATGTAGACATGTGTGATTTACAGGGTGCAGAATGTAGACATGTGTGATTTACAGGGTGCAGAATGTAGACATGTGTGATTTACAGGGTGCAGAATGTAGACATGTGTGATTTACAGGGTGGAGAATGCAGACATGTGTGATTTACAGGGTGCAGAATGCAGACATGTGTGATTTACAGGGTGCAGAATGTAGACATGTGCGATTTACAGGGTGCAGAATGTAGACATGTGTGATTTACAGGGTGCAGAATGTAGACATGTGTGATTTACAGGGTGCAGAATGTAGACATGTGTGATTTACAGGATGCAGAATGTAGACATGTGTGATTTACAGGGTGCAGAATGTAGACATGTGTGATTTACAGGGTGCAGAATGTAGACATGTGTGATTTACAGGGTGCAGAATGTAGACATGTGTGATTTACAGGGTGCAGAATGTAGACATGTGTGATTTACAGGGTGCAGAATGTAGACATGTGTGATTTACAGGGTGCAGAATGTAGACATGTGTGATTTACAGGGTGCAGAATGCAGACATGTGTGATTTACAAGTTGCAGAATGTAGACATGTGTGATTTACAGGGTGCAGAATGTAGACATGTGTGATTTACAGGGTGGAGAATGCAGACATGTGTGATTTACAGGGTGCAGAATGTAGACATGTGTGATTTACAGGGTGGAGAATGCAGACATGTGTGATTTACAGGGTGCAGAATGTAGACATGTGTGATTTACAGGGTGCAGAATGTAGACATGTGTGATTTACAGGGTGCAGAATGTAGACATGTGTGATTTACAGGGTGCAGAATGTAGACATGTGTGATTTACAGGGTGCAGAATGTAGACATGTGTGATTTACAGGATGCAGAATGCAGACATGTGTGATTTACAGGGTGCAGAATGTAGACATGTGTGATTTACAGGGTGCAGAATGTAGACATGTGTGATTTACAGGGTGCAGAATGTAGACATGTGTGATTTACAGGGTGGAGAATGCAGACATGTGTGATTTACAGGGTGCAGAATGCAGACATGTGTGATTTACAGGGTGCAGAATGTAGACATGTGCGATTTACAGGGTACAGAATGTAGACATGTGTGATTTACAGGGTGCAGAATGTAGACATGTGTGATTTACAGGGTGCAGAATGTAGACATGTGTGATTTACAGGGTGGAGAATGCAGACATGTGTGATTTACAGGGTGCAGAATGTAGACATGTGTGATTTACAGGGTGGAGAATGCAGACATGTGTGATTTACAGGGTGCAGAATGTAGACATGTGTGATTTACAGGGTGCAGAATGTAGACATGTGTGATTTACAGGGTGGAGAATGCAGACATGTGTGATTTACAGGGTGCAGAATGCAGACATGTGTGATTTACAGGGTGCAGAATGTAGACATGTGTGATTTACAGGGTGTAGAATGTAGACATGTGTGATTTACAGGGTGCAGAATGTAGACATGTGTGATTTACATGGTGCAGAATGTAGACATGTGTGATTTACAGGGTGCAGAATGCAGACATGTGTGATTTACAGGGTGTAGAATGTAGACATGTGTGATTTACAGGGTGGAGAATGCAGACATGTGTGATTTACAGGGTGCAGAATGCAGACATGTGTGATTTACAGGGTGCAGAATGTAGACATGTGCGATTTACAGGGTGCAGAATGTAGACATGTGTGATTTACAGGGTGGAGAATGCAGACATGTGTGATTTACAGGGTGCAGAATGCAGACATGTGTGATTTACAGGGTGCAGAATGTAGACATGTGCGATTTACAGGGTGCAGAATGTAGACATGTGTGATTTACAGGGTGCAGGATGTAGACATGTGTGATTTACAGGGTGCAGAATGCAGACATGTGTGATTTACAGGGTGGAGAATGCAGACATGTGTGATTTACAGAGTGCAGAATGTAGACATGTGTGATTTACAGGGTGGAGAATGTAGACATGTGTGATTTACAGGGTGCAGAATGCAGACATGTGTGATTTACAGAGTGCAGAATGTAGACATGTGTGATTTACAGGGTGGAGAATGCAGACATGTGTGATTTACAGAGTGCAGAATGCAGACATGTGTGATTTACAGGGTGGAGAATGTAGACATGTGTGATTTACAGGGTGCAGAATGTAGACATGTGTGATTTACAGGGTGCAGAATGTAGACATGTGTGATTTACAGGGTGCAGAATGTAGACATGTGTGATTTACAGGGTGCAGAATGTAGACATGTGTGATTTACAGGGTGGAGAATGCAGACATGTGTGATTTACAGGGTGCAGAATGCAGACATGTGTGATTTACAGGGTGCAGAATGTAGACATGTGTGATTTACAGGGTGCAGAATGTAGACATGTGCGATTTACAGGGTGCAGAATGTAGACATGTGTGATTTACAGGGTGCAGAATGTAGACATGTGTGATTTACAGGGTGCAGAATGTAGACATGTGTGATTTACAGGATGCAGAATGTAGACATGTGTGATTTACAGGGTGCAGAATGTAGACATGTGTGATTTACAGGGTGCAGAATGTAGACATGTGTGATTTACAGGGTGCAGAATGTAGACATGTGTGATTTACAGGGTGGAGAATGCAGACATGTGTGATTTACAGGGTGGAGAATGCAGACATGTGTGATTTACAGGGTGGAGAATGCAGACATGTGTGATTTACAGGGTGCAGAATGTAGACATGTGTGATTTACAGGGTGCAGAATGTAGACATGTGTGATTTACAGGGTGCAGAATGTAGACATGTGTGATTTACAGGGTGCAGAATGTAGACATGTGTGATTTACAGGGTGCAGAATGTAGACATGTGTGATTTACAGGGTGCAGAATGTAGACATGTGTGATTTACAGGATACAGAATGTAGACATGTGTGATTTACAGGGTGCAGAATGTAGACATGTGTGATTTACAGGGTGCAGAATGTAGACATGTGTGATTTACAGGGTGCAGAATGTAGACATGTGTGATTTACAGGATGCAGAATGCAGACATGTGTGATTTACAGGGTGCAGAATGTAGACATGTGTGATTTACAGGGTGCAGAATGTAGACATGTGTGATTTACAGGGTGCAGAATGTAGACATGTGTGATTTACAGGGTGGAGAATGCAGACATGTGTGATTTACAGAGTGCAGAATGCAGACATGTGTGATTTACAGGGTGGAGAATGTAGACATGTGTGATTTACAGGGTGCAGAATGTAGACATGTGTGATTTACAGGGTGCAGAATGTAGACATGTGTGATTTACAGGGTGCAGAATGTAGACATGTGTGATTTACAGGGTGCAGAATGTAGACATGTGTGATTTACAGGGTGCAGAATGTAGACATGTGTGATTTACAGGGTGGAGAATGCAGACATGTGTGATTTACAGGGTGCAGAATGCAGACATGTGTGATTTACAGGGTGCAGAATGTAGACATGTGTGATTTACAGGGTGCAGAATGTAGACATGTGTGATTTACAGGGTGGAGAATGCAGACATGTGTGATTTACAGGGTGCAGAATGCAGACATGTGTGATTTACAGGGTGCAGAATGTAGACATGTGTGATTTACAGGGTGCAAAATGTAGACATGTGTGATTTACAGGGTGGAGAATGCAGACATGTGTGATTTAAAGGGTGCAGAATGCAGACATGTGCGATTTACAGGGTGCAGAATGTAGACATGTGTGATTTACAGGGTGCAGAATGTAGACATGTGTGATTTACAGGGTGCAGAATGTAGACATGTGTGATTTACAGGATGCAGAATGTAGACATGTGTGATTTACAGGGTGCAGAATGTAGACATGTGTGATTTACAGGGTGCAGAATGTAGACATGTGTGATTTACAGGGTGCAGAATGTAGACATGTGCGATTTACAGGGTGCAGAATGTAGACATGTGTGATTTACAGGGTGCAGAATGTAGACATGTGTGATTTACAGGGTGCAGAATGTAGACATGTGTGATTTACAGGATGCAGAATGTAGACATGTGCGATTTACAGGGTGCAGAATGAAGACATGTGTGATTTACAGGGTGCAGAATGTAGACATGTGTGATTTACAGGGTGCAGAATGTAGACATGTGTGATTTACAGGATGCAGAATGTAGACATGTGTGATTTACAGGGTGCAGAATGTAGACATGTGTGATTTACAGGGTGCAGAATGTAGACATGTGTGATTTACAGGGTGGAGAATGCAGACATGTGTGATTTACAGGGTGCAGAATGCAGACATGTGTGATTTACAGGGTGCAGAATGTAGACATGTGCGATTTACAGGGTGCAGAATGTAGACATGTGCGATTTACAGGGTGCAGAATGTAGACATGTGTGATTTACAGGGTGCAGAATGTAGACATGTGTGATTTACAGGGTGCAGAATGTAGACATGTGTGATTTACAGGGTGCAGAATGTAGACATGTGTGATTTACAGGGTGGAGAATGCAGACATGTGTGATTTACAGGGTGCAGAATGCAGACATGTGTGATTTACAGGGTGCAGAATGTAGACATGTGCGATTTACAGGGTGCAGAATGTAGACATGTGTGATTTACAGGGTGCAGAATGTAGACATGTGTGATTTACAGGGTGCAGAATGTAGACATGTGTGATTTACAGGATGCAGAATGTAGACATGTGTGATTTACAGGGTGCAGAATGTAGACATGTGTGATTTACAGGGTGCAGAATGTAGACATGTGTGATTTACAGGGTGCAGAATGTAGACATGTGTGATTTACAGGGTGCAGAATGTAGACATGTGTGATTTACAGGGTGCAGAATGTAGACATGTGTGATTTACAGGGTGGAGAATGCAGACATGTGTGATTTACAGGGTGCAGAATGCAGACATGTGTGATTTACAGGGTGCAGAATGTAGACATGTGCGATTTACAGGGTACAGAATGTAGACATGTGTGATTTACAGGGTGCAGAATGTAGACATGTGTGATTTACAGGGTGCAGAATGTAGACATGTGTGATTTACAGGGTGGAGAATGCAGACATGTGTGATTTACAGGGTGCAGAATGTAGACATGTGTGATTTACAGGGTGGAGAATGCAGACATGTGTGATTTACAGGGTGCAGAATGTAGACATGTGTGATTTACAGGGTGCAGAATGTAGACATGTGTGATTTACAGGGTGGAGAATGCAGACATGTGTGATTTACAGGGTGCAGAATGCAGACATGTGTGATTTACAGGGTGCAGAATGTAGACATGTGTGATTTACAGGGTGTAGAATGTAGACATGTGTGATTTACAGGGTGCAGAATGTAGACATGTGTGATTTACATGGTGCAGAATGTAGACATGTGTGATTTACAGGGTGCAGAATGCAGACATGTGTGATTTACAGGGTGTAGAATGTAGACATGTGTGATTTACAGGGTGGAGAATGCAGACATGTGTGATTTACAGGGTGCAGAATGCAGACATGTGTGATTTACAGGGTGCAGAATGTAGACATGTGCGATTTACAGGGTGCAGAATGTAGACATGTGTGATTTACAGGGTGGAGAATGCAGACATGTGTGATTTACAGGGTGCAGAATGCAGACATGTGTGATTTACAGGGTGCAGAATGTAGACATGTGCGATTTACAGGGTGCAGAATGTAGACATGTGTGATTTACAGGGTGCAGAATGTAGACATGTGTGATTTACAGGGTGCAGAATGCAGACATGTGTGATTTACAGGGTGGAGAATGCAGACATGTGTGATTTACAGAGTGCAGAATGTAGACATGTGTGATTTACAGGGTGGAGAATGTAGACATGTGTGATTTACAGGGTGCAGAATGCAGACATGTGTGATTTACAGAGTGCAGAATGTAGACATGTGTGATTTACAGGGTGGAGAATGCAGACATGTGTGATTTACAGAGTGCAGAATGCAGACATGTGTGATTTACAGGGTGGAGAATGTAGACATGTGTGATTTACAGGGTGCAGAATGTAGACATGTGTGATTTACAGGGTGCAGAATGTAGACATGTGTGATTTACAGGGTGCAGAATGTAGACATGTGTGATTTACAGGGTGCAGAATGTAGACATGTGTGATTTACAGGGTGGAGAATGCAGACATGTGTGATTTACAGGGTGCAGAATGCAGACATGTGTGATTTACAGGGTGCAGAATGTAGACATGTGTGATTTACAGGGTGCAGAATGTAGACATGTGCGATTTACAGGGTGCAGAATGTAGACATGTGTGATTTACAGGGTGCAGAATGTAGACATGTGTGATTTACAGGGTGCAGAATGTAGACATGTGTGATTTACAGGATGCAGAATGTAGACATGTGTGATTTACAGGGTGCAGAATGTAGACATGTGTGATTTACAGGGTGCAGAATGTAGACATGTGTGATTTACAGGGTGCAGAATGTAGACATGTGTGATTTACAGGGTGGAGAATGCAGACATGTGTGATTTACAGGGTGGAGAATGCAGACATGTGTGATTTACAGGGTGCAGAATGTAGACATGTGTGATTTACAGGGTGCAGAATGTAGACATGTGTGATTTACAGGGTGCAGAATGTAGACATGTGTGATTTACAGGGTGCAGAATGTAGACATGTGTGATTTACAGGGTGCAGAATGTAGACATGTGTGATTTACAGGGTGCAGAATGTAGACATGTGTGATTTACAGGATACAGAATGTAGACATGTGTGATTTACAGGGTGCAGAATGTAGACATGTGTGATTTACAGGGTGCAGAATGTAGACATGTGTGATTTACAGGGTGCAGAATGTAGACATGTGTGATTTACAGGATGCAGAATGCAGACATGTGTGATTTACAGGGTGCAGAATGTAGACATGTGTGATTTACAGGGTGCAGAATGTAGACATGTGTGATTTACAGGGTGCAGAATGTAGACATGTGTGATTTACAGGGTGGAGAATGCAGACATGTGTGATTTACAGGGTGCAGAATGCAGACATGTGTGATTTACAGGGTGCAGAATGTAGACATGTGTGATTTACAGGGTGCAGAATGTAGACATGTGTGATTTACAGGGTGGAGAATGCAGACATGTGTGATTTACAGGGTGCAGAATGCAGACATGTGTGATTTACAGGGTGCAGAATGTAGACATGTGTGATTTACAGGGTGCAGAATGTAGACATGTGTGATTTACAGGGTGCAGAATGTAGACATGTGTGATTTACAGGATGCAGAATGTAGACATGTGTGATTTACAGGGTGCAGAATGTAGACATGTGTGATTTACAGGGTGCAGAATGTAGACATGTGTGATTTACAGGGTGCAGAATGTAGACATGTGTGATTTACAGGGTGCAGAATGTAGACATGTGTGATTTACAGGGTGCAGAATGTAGACATGTGTGATTTACAGGATGCAGAATGTAGACATGTGTGATTTACAGGGTGCAGAATGTAGACATGTGTGATTTACAGGGTGCAGAATGTAGACATGTGTGATTTACAGGGTGCAGAATGTAGACATGTGTGATTTACAGGGTGGAGAATGCAGACATGTGTGATTTACAGGGTGGAGAATGCAGACATGTGTGATTTACAGGGTGGAGAATGCAGACATGTGTGATTTACAGGGTGCAGAATGTAGACATGTGTGATTTACAGGGTGCAGAATGTAGACATGTGTGATTTACAGGGTGCAGAATGTAGACATGTGTGATTTACAGGGTGCAGAATGTAGACATGTGTGATTTACAGGGTGCAGAATGTAGACATGTGTGATTTACAGGATGCAGAATGTAGACATGTGTGATTTACAGGGTGCAGAATGTAGACATGTGTGATTTACAGGGTGCAGAATGTAGACATGTGTGATTTACAGGGTGCAGAATGTAGACATGTGTGATTTACAGGATGCAGAATGCAGACATGTGTGATTTACAGGGTGCAGAATGTAGACATGTGTGATTTACAGGGTGCAGAATGTAGACATGTGTGATTTACAGGGTGCAGAATGTAGACATGTGTGATTTACAGGGTGGAGAATGCAGACATGTGTGATTTACAGGGTGCAGAATGCAGACATGTGTGATTTACAGGGTGCAGAATGTAGACATGTGTGATTTACAGGGTGCAGAATGTAGACATGTGTGATTTACAGGGTGGAGAATGTAGACATGTGTGATTTACAGGGTGCAGAATGTAGACATGTGTGATTTACAGGGTGCAGAATGTAGACATGTGTGATTTACAGGATGCAGAATGTAGACATGTGTGATTTACAGGGTGCAGAATGTAGACATGTGTGATTTACAGGGTACAGAATGTAGACATGTGTGATTTACAGGGTGCAGAATGTAGACATGTGCGATTTACAGGGTGCAGAATGTAGACATGTGTGATTTACAGGGTGCAGAATGTAGACATGTGTGATTTACAGGGTGCAGAATGTAGACATGTGTGATTTACAGGATGCAGAATGTAGACATGTGTGATTTACAGGGTGCAGAATGTAGACATGTGTGATTTACAGGGTGCAGAATGTAGACATGTGTGATTTACAGGGTGCAGAATGCAGACATGTGTGATTTACAGGGTGCAGAATGTAGACATGTGTGATTTACAGGGTGCAGAATGTAGACATGTGTGATTTACAGGGTGCAGAATGCAGACATGTGTGATTTACAGGGTGCAGAATGTAGACATGTGTGATTTACAGGGTGCAGAATGTAGACATGTGTGATTTACAGGGTGCAGAATGTAGACATGTGTGATTTACAGGGTGGAGAATGCAGACATGTGTGATTTACAGGGTGCAGAATGCAGACATGTGTGATTTACAGGGTGCAGAATGTAGACATGTGTGATTTACAGGGTGCAGAATGCAGACATGTGTGATTTACAAGTTGCAGAATGTAGACATGTGTGATTTACAGGGTGCAGAATGTAGACATGTGTGATTTACAGGGTGGAGAATGCAGACATGTGTGATTTACAGGGTGCAGAATGTAGACATGTGTGATTTACAGGGTGCAGAATGTAGACATGTGTGATTTACAGGGTGGAGAATGCAGACATGTGTGATTTACAGGGTGCAGAATGCAGACATGTGTGATTTACAGGGTGCAGAATGTAGACATGTGTGATTTACAGGGTGTAGAATGTAGACATGTGTGATTTACATGGTGCAGAATGTAGACATGTGTGATTTACAGGGTGCAGAATGCAGACATGTGTGATTTACAGGGTGTAGAATGTAGACATGTGTGATTTACAGGGTGGAGAATGCAGACATGTGTGATTTACAGGGTGCAGAATGCAGACATGTGTGATTTACAGGGTGCAGAATGTAGACATGTGCGATTTACAGGGTGCAGAATGTAGACATGTGTGATTTACAGGGTGCAGAATGTAGACATGTGTGATTTACAGGGTGCAGAATGTAGACATGTGTGATTTACAGGGTGCAGAATGTAGACATGTGTGATTTACAGGGTGCAGAATGCAGACATGTGTGATTTACAGGGTGGAGAATGCAGACATGTGTGATTTACAGAGTGCAGAATGTAGACATGTGTGATTTACAGGGTGGAGAATGTAGACATGTGTGATTTACAGGGTGCAGAATGCAGACATTTGTGATTTACAGAGTGCAGAATGTAGACATGTGTGATTTACAGGGTGGAGAATGCAGACATGTGTGATTTACAGAGTGCAGAAAGCAGACATGTGTGATTTACAGGGTGGAGAATGTAGACATGTGTGATTTACAGGGTGCAGAATGTAGACATGTGTGATTTACAGGGTGCAGAATGTAGACATGTGTGATTTACAGGGTGCAGAATGTAGACATGTGTGATTTACAGGGTGCAGAATGTAGACATGTGTGATTTACAGGGTGGAGAATGCAGACATGTGTGATTTACAGGGTGCAGAATGCAGACATGTGTGATTTACAGGGTGCAGAATGTAGACATGTGTGATTTACAGGGTGCAGAAAGTAGACATGTGCGATTTACAGGGTGCAGAATGTAGACATGTGTGATTTACAGGGTGGAGAATGCAGACATGTGTGATTTACAGGGTGCAGAATGCAGACATGTGTGATTTACAGGGTGCAGAATGTAGACATGTGTGATTTACAGGGTGCAGAATGTAGACATGTGTGATTTACAGGGTGCAGAATGTAGACATGTGTGATTTACAGGGTGGAGAATGCAGACATGTGTGATTTACAGGGTGCAGAATGCAGACATGTGTGATTTACAGGGTGCAGAATGTAGACATGTGTGATTTACAGGATGCAGAATGTAGACATGTGTGATTTACAGGGTGCAGAATGTAGACATGTGTGATTTACAGGGTGCAGAATGTAGACATGTGTGATTTACAGGGTGCAGAATGTAGACATGTGTGATTTACAGGATGCAGAATGCAGACATGTGTGATTTACAGGGTGCAGAATGTAGACATGTGTGATTTACAGGGTGCAGAATGTAGACATGTGTGATTTACAGGGTGCAGAATGTAGACATGTGTGATTTACAGGGTGGAGAATGCAGACATGTGTGATTTACAGGGTGCAGAATGCAGACATGTGTGATTTACAGGGTGCAGAATGTAGACATGTGTGATTTACAGGGTGCAGAATGTAGACATGTGTGATTTACAGGGTGGAGAATGCAGACATGTGTGATTTACAGGGTGCAGAATGCAGACATGTGTGATTTACAGGGTGCAGAATGTAGACATGTGTGATTTACAGGGTGCAGAATGTAGACATGTGTGATTTACAGGGTTGAGAATGCAGACATGTGTGATTTACAGGGTGCAGAATGCAGACATGTGCGATTTACAGGGTGCAGAATGTAGACATGTGTGATTTACAGGGTGCAGAATGTAGACATGTGTGATTTACAGGGTGCAGAATGTAGACATGTGTGATTTACAGGATGCAGAATGTAGACATGTGTGATTTACAGGGTGCAGAATGTAGACATGTGTGATTTACAGGGTGCAGAATGTAGACATGTGTGATTTACAGGGTGCAGAATGTAGACATGTGCGATTTACAGGGTGCAGAATGTAGACATGTGTGATTTACAGGGTGCAGAATGTAGACATGTGTGATTTACAGGGTGCAGAATGTAGACATGTGTGATTTACAGGATGCAGAATGTAGACATGTGCGATTTACAGGGTGCAGAATGAAGACATGTGTGATTTACAGGGTGCAGAATGTAGACATGTGTGATTTACAGGGTGCAGAATGTAGACATGTGTGATTTACAGGATGCAGAATGTAGACATGTGTGATTTACAGGGTGCAGAATGTAGACATGTGTGATTTACAGGGTGCAGAATGTAGACATGTGTGATTTACAGGGTGGAGAATGCAGACATGTGTGATTTACAGGGTGCAGAATGCAGACATGTGTGATTTACAGGGTGCAGAATGTAGACATGTGCGATTTACAGGGTGCAGAATGTAGACATGTGTGATTTACAGGGTGCAGAATGTAGACATGTGTGATTTACAGGGTGCAGAATGTAGACATGTGTGATTTACAGGGTGCAGAATGTAGACATGTGTGATTTACAGGGTGCAGAATGTAGACATGTGTGATTTACAGGGTGGAGAATGCAGACATGTGTGATTTACAGGGTGCAGAATGCAGACATGTGTGATTTACAGGGTGCAGAATGTAGACATGTGCGATTTACAGGGTGCAGAATGTAGACATGTGTGATTTACAGGGTGCAGAATGTAGACATGTGTGATTTACAGGGTGCAGAATGTAGACATGTGTGATTTACAGGATGCAGAATGTAGACATGTGTGATTTACAGGGTGCAGAATGTAGACATGTGTGATTTACAGGGTGCAGAATGTAGACATGTGTGATTTACAGGGTGCAGAATGTAGACATGTGTGATTTACAGGGTGCAGAATGTAGACATGTGTGATTTACAGGGTGCAGAATGTAGACATGTGTGATTTACAGGGTGCAGAATGTAGACATGTGTGATTTACAGGGTGCAGAATGTAGACATGTGTGATTTACAGGGTGCAGAATGCAGACATGTGTGATTTACAAGTTGCAGAATGTAGACATGTGTGATTTACAGGGTGCAGAATGTAGACATGTGTGATTTACAGGGTGGAGAATGCAGACATGTGTGATTTACAGGGTGCAGAATGTAGACATGTGTGATTTACAGGGTGGAGAATGCAGACATGTGTGATTTACAGGGTGCAGAATGTAGACATGTGTGATTTACAGGGTGCAGAATGTAGACATGTGTGATTTACAGGGTGGAGAATGCAGACATGTGTGATTTACAGGGTTCAGAATGCAGACATGTGTGATTTACAGGGTGCAGAATGTAGACATGTGTGATTTACAGGGTGTAGAATGTAGACATGTGTGATTTACATGGTGCAGAATGTAGACATGTGTGATTTACAGGGTGCAGAATGCAGACATGTGTGATTTACAGGGTGTAGAATGTAGACATGTGTGATTTACAGGGTGGAGAATGCAGACATGTGTGATTTACAGGGTGCAGAATGCAGACATGTGTGATTTACAGGGTGCAGAATGTAGACATGTGCGATTTACAGGGTGCAGAATGTAGACATGTGTGATTTACAGGGTGCAGAATGTAGACATGTGTGATTTACAGGGTGCAGAATGTAGACATGTGTGATTTACAGGGTGCAGAATGCAGACATGTGTGATTTACAGGGTGGAGAATGCAGACATGTGTGATTTACAGGGTGCAGAATGCAGACATGTGTGATTTACAGAGTGCAGAATGTAGACATGTGTGATTTACAGGGTGGAGAATGTAGACATGTGTGATTTACAGGGTGCAGAATGCAGACATGTGTGATTTACAGAGTGCAGAATGTAGACATGTGTGATTTACAGGGTGGAGAATGCAGACATGTGTGATTTACAGAGTGCAGAATGCAGACATGTGTGATTTACAGGGTGGAGAATGTAGACATGTGTGATTTACAGGGTGCAGAATGTAGACATGTGTGATTTACAGGGTGCAGAATGTAGACATGTGTGATTTACAGGGTGCAGAATGTAGACATGTGTGATTTACAGGGTGCAGAATGTAGACATGTGTGATTTACAGGGTGCAGAATGTAGACATGTGTGATTTACAGGGTGCAGAATGTAGACATGTGTGATTTACAGGATGCAGAATGCAGACATGTGTGATTTACAGGGTGCAGAATGTAGACATGTGTGATTTACAGGGTGCAGAATGTAGACATGTGTGATTTACAGGGTGCAGAATGTAGACATGTGTGATTTACAGGGTGGAGAATGCAGACATGTGTGATTTACAGGGTGCAGAATGCAGACATGTGTGATTTACAGGGTGCAGAATGTAGACATGTGTGATTTACAGGGTGCAGAATGCAGACATGTGTGATTTACAAGTTGCAGAATGTAGACATGTGTGATTTACAGGGTGCAGAATGTAGACATGTGTGATTTACAGGGTGGAGAATGCAGACATGTGTGATTTACAGGGTGCAGAATGTAGACATGTGTGATTTACAGGGTGGAGAATGCAGACATGTGTGATTTACAGGGTGCAGAATGTAGACATGTGTGATTTACAGGGTGCAGAATGTAGACATGTGTGATTTACAGGGTGGAGAATGCAGACATGTGTGATTTACAGGGTGCAGAATGCAGACATGTGTGATTTACAGGGTGCAGAATGTAGACATGTGCGATTTACAGGGTGCAGAATGTAGACATGTGT
Organism: Rana muscosa; assembly: GCA_029206835.1. Classification (NCBI taxonomy): domain Eukaryota; kingdom Metazoa; phylum Chordata; class Amphibia; order Anura; family Ranidae; genus Rana; species Rana muscosa. The sequence continues at coordinate 2,623,321 of JARGYO010005593.1, read as the reverse complement.
GATTTACAGGGTGCAGAATGTAGACATGTGTGATTTACAGGGTGCAGAATGCAGACATGTGTGATTTACAGGGTGGAGAATGCAGACATGTGTGATTTACAGAGTGCAGAATGTAGACATGTGTGATTTACAGGGTGGAGAATGTAGACATGTGTGATTTACAGGGTGCAGAATGCAGACATGTGTGATTTACAGAGTGCAGAATGTAGACATGTGTGATTTACAGGGTGGAGAATGCAGACATGTGTGATTTACAGAGTGCAGAATGCAGACATGTGTGATTTACAGGGTGGAGAATGTAGACATGTGTGATTTACAGGGTGCAAAATGTAGACATGTGTGATTTACAGGGTGCAGAATGTAGACATGTGTGATTTACAGGGTGCAGAATGTAGACATGTGTGATTTACAGGGTGCAGAATGTAGACATGTGTGATTTACAGGGTGGAGAATGCAGACATGTGTGATTTACAGGGTGCAGAATGCAGACATGTGTGATTTACAGGGTGCAGAATGTAGACATGTGTGATTTACAGGGTGCAGAATGTAGACATGTGCGATTTACAGGGTGCAGAATGTAGACATGTGTGATTTACAGGGTGCAGAATGTAGACATGTGTGATTTACAGGGTGCAGAATGTAGACATGTGTGATTTACAGGATGCAGAATGTAGACATGTGTGATTTACAGGGTGCAGAATGTAGACATGTGTGATTTACAGGGTGCAGAATGTAGACATGTGTGATTTACAGGGTGGAGAATGCAGACATGTGTGATTTACAGGGTGGAGAATGCAGACATGTGTGATTTACAGGGTGGAGAATGCAGACATGTGTGATTTACAGGGTGCAGAATGTAGACATGTGTGATTTACAGGGTGCAGAATGTAGACATGTGTGATTTACAGGGTGCAGAATGTAGACATGTGTGATTTACAGGGTGCAGAATGTAGACATGTGTGATTTACAGGGTGCAGAATGTAGACATGTGTGATTTACAGGGTGCAGAATGTAGACATGTGTGATTTACAGGATGCAGAATGTAGACATGTGTGATTTACAGGGTGCAGAATGTAGACATGTGTGATTTACAGGGTGCAGAATGTAGACATGTGTGATTTACAGGGTGCAGAATGTAGACATGTGTGATTTACAGGGTGGAGAATGCAGACATGTGTGATTTACAGGGTGCAGAATGTAGACATGTGTGATTTACAGGGTGCAGAATGTAGACATGTGTGATTTACAGGGTGCAGAATGTAGACATGTGTGATTTACAGGGTGGAGAATGCAGACATGTGTGATTTACAGGGTGCAGAATGCAGACATGTGTGATTTACAGGGTGCAGAATGTAGACATGTGTGATTTACAGGGTGCAGAATGTAGACATGTGTGATTTACAGGGTGGAGAATGCAGACATGTGTGATTTACAGGGTGCAGAATGCAGACATGTGTGATTTACAGGGTGCAGAATGTAGACATGTGTGATTTACAGGGTGCAGAATGTAGACATGTGTGATTTACAGGGTGCAGAATGTAGACATGTGTGATTTACAGGATGCAGAATGTAGACATGTGTGATTTACAGGGTGCAGAATGTAGACATGTGTGATTTACAGGGTGCAGAATGTAGACATGTGTGATTTACAGGGTGCAGAATGTAGACATGTGTGATTTACAGGGTGCAGAATGTAGACATGTGTGATTTACAGGATGCAGAATGTAGACATGTGTGATTTACAGGGTGCAGAATGTAGACATGTGTGATTTACAGGGTGCAGAATGTAGACATGTGTGATTTACAGGGTGCAGAATGTAGACATGTGTGATTTACAGGGTGCAGAATGTAGACATGTGTGATTTACAGGATGCAGAATGTAGACATGTGTGATTTACAGGGTGCAGAATGTAGACATGTGTGATTTACAGGGTGCAGAATGTAGACATGTGTGATTTACAGGGTGCAGAATGTAGAAATGTGTGATTTACAGGGTGGAGAATGCAGACATGTGTGATTTACAGGGTGGAGAATGCAGACATGTGTGATTTACAGGGTGGAGAATGCAGACATGTGTGATTTACAGGGTGCAGAATGTAGACATGTGTGATTTACAGGGTGCAGAATGTAGACATGTGTGATTTACAGGGTGCAGAATGTAGACATGTGTGATTTACAGGGTGCAGAATGTAGACATGTGTGATTTACAGGGTGCAGAATGTAGACATGTGTGATTTACAGGGTGCAGAATGTAGACATGTGTGATTTACAGGATGCAGAATGTAGACATGTGTGATTTACAGGGTGCAGAATGTAGACATGTGTGATTTACAGGGTGCAGAATGTAGACATGTGTGATTTACAGGGTGCAGAATGTAGACATGTGTGATTTACAGGATGCAGAATGCAGACATGTGTGATTTACAAGGTGCAGAATGTAGACATGTGTGATTTACAGGGTGCAGAATGTAGACATGTGTGATTTACAGGGTGCAGAATGTAGACATGTGTGATTTACAGGGTGGAGAATGCAGACATGTGTGATTTACAGGGTGCAGAATGCAGACATGTGTGATTTACAGGGTGCAGAATGTAGACATGTGTGATTTACAGGGTGCAGAATGTAGACATGTGTGATTTACAGGGTGGAGAATGTAGACATGTGTGATTTACAGGGTGCAGAATGTAGACATGTGTGATTTACAGGGTGCAGAATGTAGACATGTGTGATTTACAGGATGCAGAATGTAGACATGTGTGATTTACAGGGTGCAGAATGTAGACATGTGTGATTTACAGGGTGCAGAATGTAGACATGTGTGATTTACAGGGTGCAGAATGTAGACATGTGCGATTTACAGGGTGCAGAATGTAGACATGTGTGATTTACAGGGTGCAGAATGTAGACATGTGTGATTTACAGGGTGCAGAATGTAGACATGTGTGATTTACAGGATGCAGAATGTAGACATGTGTGATTTACAGGGTGCAGAATGTAGACATGTGTGATTTACAGGGTGCAGAATGTAGACATGTGTGATTTACAGGGTGCAGAATGCAGACATGTGTGATTTACAGGGTGCAGAATGTAGACATGTGTGATTTACAGGGTGCAGAATGTAGACATGTGTGATTTACAGGGTGCAGAATGCAGACATGTGTGATTTACAGGGTGCAGAATGTAGACATGTGTGATTTACAGGGTGCAGAATGTAGACATGTGTGATTTACAGGGTGCAGAATGTAGACATGTGTGATTTACAGGGTGGAGAATGCAGACATGTGTGATTTACAGGGTGCAGAATGCAGACATGTGTGATTTACAGGGTGCAGAATGTAGACATGTGTGATTTACAGGGTGCAGAATGCAGACATGTGTGATTTACAAGTTGCAGAATGTAGACATGTGTGATTTACAGGGTGCAGAATGTAGACATGTGTGATTTACAGGGTGGAGAATGCAGACATGTGTGATTTACAGGGTGCAGAATGTAGACATGTGTGATTTACAGGGTGCAGAATGTAGACATGTGTGATTTACAGGGTGGAGAATGCAGACATGTGTGATTTACAGGGTGCAGAATGCAGACATGTGTGATTTACAGGGTGCAGAATGTAGACATGTGTGATTTACAGGGTGCAGAATGTAGACATGTGTGATTTACATGGTGCAGAATGTAGACATGTGTGATTTACAGGGTGCAGAATGTAGACATGTGTGATTTACAGAGTGCAGAATGTAGACATGTGTGATTTACAGGGTGCAGAATGCAGACATGTGTGATTTACAGGGTGGAGAATGTAGACATGTGTGATTTACAGGGTGCAGAATGTAGACATGTGTGATTTACAGGGTGCAGAATGTAGACATGTGTGATTTACAGGGTGCAGAATGTAGACATGTGTGATTTACAGGGTGCAGAATGTAGACATGTGTGATTTACAGGGTGCAGAATGTAGACATGTGTGATTTACAGGGTGCAGAATGTAGACATGTGTGATTTACAGGGTGCAGAATGTAGACATGTGTGATTTACAGGGTGCAGAATGCAGACATGTGTGATTTACAGGGTGGAGAATGTAGACATGTGTGATTTACAGGGTGCAGAATGTAGACATGCGTGATTTACAGGGTGGAGAATGCAGACATGTGTGATTTACAGGGTGCAGAATGCAGACATGTGTGATTTACAGGGTGCAGAATGTAGACATGTGTGATTTACAGGGTGCAGAATGCAGACATGTGTGATTTACAAGTTGCAGAATGTAGACATGTGTGATTTACAGGGTGCAGAATGTAGACATGTGTGATTTACAGGGTGGAGAATGCAGACATGTGTGATTTACAGGGTGCAGAATGTAGACATGTGTGATTTACAGGGTGGAGAATGCAGACATGTGTGATTTACAGGGTGCAGAATGTAGACATGTGTGATTTACAGGGTGCAGAATGTAGACATGTGTGATTTACAGGGTGGAGAATGCAGACATGTGTGATTTACAGGGTGCAGAATGCAGACATGTGTGATTTACAGGGTGCAGAATGTAGACATGTGTGATTTACAGGGTGTAGAATGTAGACATGTGTGATTTACATGGTGCAGAATGTAGACATGTGTGATTTACAGGGTGCAGAATGCAGACATGTGTGATTTACAGGGTGTAGAATGTAGACATGTGTGATTTACAGGGTGCAGAATGTAGACATGTGTGATTTACAGGATGCAGAATGCAGACATGTGTGATTTACAGGGTGCAGAATGTAGACATGTGTGATTTACAGGGTGCAGAATGTAGACATGTGTGATTTACAGGGTGCAGAATGTAGACATGTGTGATTTACAGGGTGGAGAATGCAGACATGTGTGATTTACAGGGTGCAGAATGCAGACATGTGTGATTTACAGGGTGCAGAATGTAGACATGTGTGATTTACAGGGTGCAGAATGTAGACATGTGTGATTTACAGGGTGGAGAATGCAGACATGTGTGATTTACAGGGTGCAGAATGCAGACATGTGTGATTTACAGGGTGCAGAATGTAGACATGTGCGATTTACAGGGTGCAGAATGTAGACATGTGTGATTTACAGGGTGCAGAATGTAGACATGTGTGATTTACAGGGTGCAGAATGTAGACATGTGTGATTTACAGGGTGCAGAATGTAGACATGTGTGATTTACAGGGTGCAGAATGTAGACATGTGTGATTTACAGGGTGGAGAATGCAGACATGTGTGATTTACAGGGTGCAGAATGCAGACATGTGTGATTTACAGGGTGCAGAATGTAGACATGTGCGATTTACAGGGTGCAGAATGTAGACATGTGTGATTTACAGGGTGCAGAATGTAGACATGTGTGATTTACAGGGTGCAGAATGTAGACATGTGTGATTTACAGGATGCAGAATGTAGACATGTGTGATTTACAGGATGCAGAATGTAGACATGTGTGATTTACAGGGTGCAGAATGTAGACATGTGTGATTTACAGGGTGCAGAATGTAGACATGTGTGATTTACAGGGTGCAGAATGTAGACATGTGTGATTTACAGGGTGCAGAATGTAGACATGTGTGATTTACAGGGTGGAGAATGCAGACATGTGTGATTTACAAGTTGCAGAATGTAGACATGTGTGATTTACAGGGTGCAGAATGTAGACATGTGTGATTTACAGGGTGGAGAATGCAGACATGTGTGATTTACAGGGTGCAGAATGTAGACATGTGTGATTTACAGGGTGGAGAATGCAGACATGTGTGATTTACAGGGTGCAGAATGTAGACATGTGTGATTTACAGGGTGCAGAATGTAGACATATGTGATTTACAGGGTGGAGAATGCAGACATGTGTGATTTACAGGGTGCAGAATGCAGACATGTGTGATTTACAGGGTGCAGAATGTAGACATGTGTGATTTACAGGGTGTAGAATGTAGACATGTGTGATTTACATGGTGCAGAATGTAGACATGTGTGATTTACAGGGTGCAGAATGCAGACATGTGTGATTTACAGGGTGTAGAATGTAGACATGTGTGATTTACAGGGTGGAGAATGCAGACATGTGTGATTTACAGGGTGCAGAATGCAGACATGTGTGATTTACAGGGTGCAGAATGTAGACATGTGCGATTTACAGGGTGCAGAATGTAGACATGTGTGATTCACAGGGTGCAGAATGTAGACATGTGTGATTTACAGGGTGCAGAATGTAGACATGTGTGATTTACAGGGTGCAGAATGCAGACATGTGTGATTTACAGGGTGGAGAATGCAGACATGTGTGATTTACAGGGTGCAGAATGCAGACATGTGTGATTTACAGAGTGCAGAATGTAGACATGTGTGATTTACAGGGTGGAGAATGTAGACATGTGTGATTTACAGGGTGCAGAATGCAGACATGTGTGATTTACAGAGTGCAGAATGTAGACATGTGTGATTTACAGGGTGCAGAATGCAGACATGTGTGATTTACAGGGTGGAGAATGTAGACATGTGTGATTTACAGGGTGCAGAATGTAGACATGTGTGATTTACAGGGTGCAGAATGTAGACATGTGTGATTTACAGGGTGCAGAATGTAGACATGTGTGATTTACAGGGTGCAGAATGTAGACATGTGTGATTTACAGGGTGCAGAATGTAGACATGTGTGATTTACAGGGTGCAGAATGTAGACATGTGTGATTTACAGGATGCAGAATGCAGACATGTGTGATTTACAGGGTGCAGAATGTAGACATGTGTGATTTACAGGGTGCAGAATGTAGACATGTGTGATTTACAGGGTGCAGAATGTAGACATGCGTGATTTACAGGGTGGAGAATGCAGACATGTGTGATTTACAGGGTGCAGAATGCAGACATGTGTGATTTACAGGGTGCAGAATGTAGACATGTGTGATTTACAGGGTGCAGAATGCAGACATGTGTGATTTACAAGTTGCAGAATGTAGACATGTGTGATTTACAGGGTGCAGAATGTAGACATGTGTGATTTACAGGGTGGAGAATGCAGACATGTGTGATTTACAGGGTGCAGAATGTAGACATGTGTGATTTACAGGGTGGAGAATGCAGACATGTGTGATTTACAGGGTGCAGAATGTAGACATGTGTGATTTACAGGGTGCAGAATGTAGACATGTGTGATTTACAGGGTGGAGAATGCAGACATGTGTGATTTACAGGGTGCAGAATGCAGACATGTGTGATTTACAGGGTGCAGAATGTAGACATGTGTGATTTACAGGGTGTAGAATGTAGACATGTGTGATTTACATGGTGCAGAATGTAGACATGTGTGATTTACAGGGTGCAGAATGCAGACATGTGTGATTTACAGGGTGTAGAATGTAGACATGTGTGATTTACAGGGTGGAGAATGCAGACATGTGTGATTTACAGGGTGCAGAATGCAGACATGTGTGATTTACAGGGTGCAGAATGTAGACATGTGCGATTTACAGGGTGCAGAATGTAGACATGTGTGATTTACAGGGTGGAGAATGCAGACATGTGTGATTTACAGGGTGCAGAATGCAGACATGTGTGATTTACAGGGTGCAGAATGTAGACATGTGCGATTCACAGGGTGCAGAATGTAGACATGTGTGATTTACAGGGTGCAGAATGTAGACATGTGTGATTTACAGGGTGCAGAATGCAGACATGTGTGATTTACAGGGTGGAGAATGCAGACATGTGTGATTTACAGAGTGCAGAATGTAGACATGTGTGATTTACAGGGTGGAGAATGTAGACATGTGTGATTTACAGGGTGCAGAATGCAGACATGTGTGATTTACAGAGTGCAGAATGTAGACATGTGTGATTTACAGGGTGGAGAATGCAGACATGTGTGATTTACAGGGTGCAGAATGCAGACATGTGTGATTTACAGGGTGCAGAATGTAGACATGTGTGATTTACAGGGTGCAGAATGTAGACATGTGCGATTTACAGGGTGCAGAATGTAGACATGTGTGATTTACAGGGTGCAGAATGTAGACATGTGTGATTTACAGGGTGCAGAATGTAGACATGTGTGATTTACAGGATGCAGAATGTAGACATGTGTGATTTACAGGGTGCAGAATGTAGACATGTGTGATTTACAGGGTGGAGAATGCAGACATGTGTGATTTACAGGGTGGAGAATGTAGACATGTGTGATTTACAGGGTGCAGAATGTAGACATGTGTGATTTACAGGGTGCAGAATGTAGACATGTGTGATTTACAGGGTGCAGAATGCAGACATGTGTGATTTACAGGGTGCAGAATGTAGACATGTGTGATTTACAGGGTGCAGAATGTAGACATGTGTGATTTACAGGGTGCAGAATGTAGACATGTGTGATTTACAGGGTGGAGAATGCAGACATGTGTGATTTACAGGGTGCAGAATGCAGACATGTGTGATTTACAGGGTGCAGAATGTAGACATGTGTGATTTACAGGGTGCAGAATGCAGACATGTGTGATTTACAAGTTGCAGAATGTAGACATGTGTGATTTACAGGGTGCAGAATGTAGACATGTGTGATTTACAGGGTGGAGAATGCAGACATGTGTGATTTACAGGGTGCAGAATGTAGACATGTGTGATTTACAGGGTGCAGAATGTAGACATGTGTGATTTACAGGGTGGAGAATGCAGACATGTGTGATTTACAGGGTGCAGAATGCAGACATGTGTGATTTACAGGGTGCAGAATGTAGACATGTGTGATTTACAGGGTGCAGAATGTAGACATGTGTGATTTACATGGTGCAGAATGTAGACATGTGTGATTTACAGGGTGCAGAATGTAGACATGTGTGATTTACAGAGTGCAGAATGTAGACATGTGTGATTTACAGGGTGCAGAATGCAGACATGTGTGATTTACAGGGTGGAGAATGTAGACATGTGTGATTTACAGGGTGCAGAATGTAGACATGTGTGATTTACAGGGTGCAGAATGTAGACATGTGTGATTTACAGGGTGCAGAATGTAGACATGTGTGATTTACAGGGTGCAGAATGTAGACATGTGTGATTTACAGGGTGCAGAATGTAGACATGTGTGATTTACAGGGTGCAGAATGTAGACATGTGTGATTTACAGGGTGCAGAATGTAGACATGTGTGATTTACAGGGTGCAGAATGCAGACATGTGTGATTTACAGGGTGGAGAATGTAGACATGTGTGATTTACAGGGTGCAGAATGTAGACATGCGTGATTTACAGGGTGGAGAATGCAGACATGTGTGATTTACAGGGTGCAGAATGCAGACATGTGTGATTTACAGGGTGCAGAATGTAGACATGTGTGATTTACAGGGTGCAGAATGCAGACATGTGTGATTTACAAGTTGCAGAATGTAGACATGTGTGATTTACAGGGTGCAGAATGTAGACATGTGTGATTTACAGGGTGGAGAATGCAGACATGTGTGATTTACAGGGTGCAGAATGTAGACATGTGTGATTTACAGGGTGGAGAATGCAGACGTGTGTGATTTACAGGGTGCAGAATGTAGACATGTGTGATTTACAGGGTGCAGAATGTAGACATGTGTGATTTACAGGGTGGAGAATGCAGACATGTGTGATTTACAGGGTGCAGAATGCAGACATGTGTGATTTACAGGGTGCAGAATGTAGACATGTGTGATTTACAGGGTGTAGAATGTAGACATGTGTGATTTACATGGTGCAGAATGTAGACATGTGTGATTTACAGGGTGCAGAATGCAGACATGTGTGATTTACAGGGTGTAGAATGTAGACATGTGTGATTTACAGGGTGCAGAATGTAGACATGTGTGATTTACAGGATGCAGAATGCAGACATGTGTGATTTACAGGGTGCAGAATGTAGACATGTGTGATTTACAGGGTGCAGAATGTAGACATGTGTGATTTACAGGGTGCAGAATGTAGACATGTGTGATTTACAGGGTGGAGAATGCAGACATGTGTGATTTACAGGGTGCAGAATGCAGACATGTGTGATTTACAGGGTGCAGAATGTAGACATGTGTGATTTACAGGGTGCAGAATGTAGACATGTGTGATTTACAGGGTGGAGAATGCAGACATGTGTGATTTACAGGGTGCAGAATGCAGACATGTGTGATTTACAGGGTGCAGAATGTAGACATGTGCGATTTACAGGGTGCAGAATGTAGACATGTGTGATTTACAGGGTGCAGAATGTAGACATGTGTGATTTACAGGGTGCAGAATGTAGACATGTGTGATTTACAGGGTGCAGAATGTAGACATGTGTGATTTACAGGGTGCAGAATGTAGACATGTGTGATTTACAGGGTGGAGAATGCAGACATGTGTGATTTACAGGGTGCAGAATGCAGACATGTGTGATTTACAGGGTGCAGAATGTAGACATGTGCGATTTACAGGGTGCAGAATGTAGACATGTGTGATTTACAGGGTGCAGAATGTAGACATGTGTGATTTACAGGGTGCAGAATGTAGACATGTGTGATTTACAGGATGCAGAATGTAGACATGTGTGATTTACAGGATGCAGAATGTAGACATGTGTGATTTACAGGGTGCAGAATGTAGACATGTGTGATTTACAGGGTGCAGAATGTAGACATGTGTGATTTACAGGGTGCAGAATGTAGACATGTGTGATTTACAGGGTGCAGAATGTAGACATGTGTGATTTACAGGGTGGAGAATGCAGACATGTGTGATTTACAAGTTGCAGAATGTAGACATGTGTGATTTACAGGGTGCAGAATGTAGACATGTGTGATTTACAGGGTGGAGAATGCAGACATGTGTGATTTACAGGGTGCAGAATGTAGACATGTGTGATTTACAGGGTGGAGAATGCAGACATGTGTGATTTACAGGGTGCAGAATGTAGACATGTGTGATTTACAGGGTGCAGAATGTAGACATATGTGATTTACAGGGTGGAGAATGCAGACATGTGTGATTTACAGGGTGCAGAATGCAGACATGTGTGATTTACAGGGTGCAGAATGTAGACATGTGTGATTTACAGGGTGTAGAATGTAGACATGTGTGATTTACATGGTGCAGAATGTAGACATGTGTGATTTACAGGGTGCAGAATGCAGACATGTGTGATTTACAGGGTGTAGAATGTAGACATGTGTGATTTACAGGGTGGAGAATGCAGACATGTGTGATTTACAGGGTGCAGAATGCAGACATGTGTGATTTACAGGGTGCAGAATGTAGACATGTGCGATTTACAGGGTGCAGAATGTAGACATGTGTGATTCACAGGGTGCAGAATGTAGACATGTGTGATTTACAGGGTGCAGAATGTAGACATGTGTGATTTACAGGGTGCAGAATGCAGACATGTGTGATTTACAGGGTGGAGAATGCAGACATGTGTGATTTACAGGGTGCAGAATGCAGACATGTGTGATTTACAGAGTGCAGAATGTAGACATGTGTGATTTACAGGGTGGAGAATGTAGACATGTGTGATTTACAGGGTGCAGAATGCAGACATGTGTGATTTACAGAGTGCAGAATGTAGACATGTGTGATTTACAGGGTGCAGAATGCAGACATGTGTGATTTACAGGGTGGAGAATGTAGACATGTGTGATTTACAGGGTGCAGAATGTAGACATGTGTGATTTACAGGGTGCAGAATGTAGACATGTGTGATTTACAGGGTGCAGAATGTAGACATGTGTGATTTACAGGGTGCAGAATGTAGACATGTGTGATTTACAGGGTGCAGAATGTAGACATGTGTGATTTACAGGGTGCAGAATGTAGACATGTGTGATTTACAGGATGCAGAATGCAGACATGTGTGATTTACAGGGTGCAGAATGTAGACATGTGTGATTTACAGGGTGCAGAATGTAGACATGTGTGATTTACAGGGTGCAGAATGTAGACATGCGTGATTTACAGGGTGGAGAATGCAGACATGTGTGATTTACAGGGTGCAGAATGCAGACATGTGTGATTTACAGGGTGCAGAATGTAGACATGTGTGATTTACAGGGTGCAGAATGCAGACATGTGTGATTTACAAGTTGCAGAATGTAGACATGTGTGATTTACAGGGTGCAGAATGTAGACATGTGTGATTTACAGGGTGGAGAATGCAGACATGTGTGATTTACAGGGTGCAGAATGTAGACATGTGTGATTTACAGGGTGGAGAATGCAGACATGTGTGATTTACAGGGTGCAGAATGTAGACATGTGTGATTTACAGGGTGCAGAATGTAGACATGTGTGATTTACAGGGTGGAGAATGCAGACATGTGTGATTTACAGGGTGCAGAATGCAGACATGTGTGATTTACAGGGTGCAGAATGTAGACATGTGTGATTTACAGGGTGTAGAATGTAGACATGTGTGATTTACATGGTGCAGAATGTAGACATGTGTGATTTACAGGGTGCAGAATGCAGACATGTGTGATTTACAGGGTGTAGAATGTAGACATGTGTGATTTACAGGGTGGAGAATGCAGACATGTGTGATTTACAGGGTGCAGAATGCAGACATGTGTGATTTACAGGGTGCAGAATGTAGACATGTGCGATTTACAGGGTGCAGAATGTAGACATGTGTGATTTACAGGGTGGAGAATGCAGACATGTGTGATTTACAGGGTGCAGAATGCAGACATGTGTGATTTACAGGGTGCAGAATGTAGACATGTGCGATTCACAGGGTGCAGAATGTAGACATGTGTGATTTACAGGGTGCAGAATGTAGACATGTGTGATTTACAGGGTGCAGAATGCAGACATGTGTGATTTACAGGGTGGAGAATGCAGACATGTGTGATTTACAGAGTGCAGAATGTAGACATGTGTGATTTACAGGGTGGAGAATGTAGACATGTGTGATTTACAGGGTGCAGAATGCAGACATGTGTGATTTACAGAGTGCAGAATGTAGACATGTGTGATTTACAGGGTGGAGAATGCAGACATGTGTGATTTACAGGGTGCAGAATGCAGACATGTGTGATTTACAGGGTGCAGAATGTAGACATGTGTGATTTACAGGGTGCAGAATGTAGACATGTGCGATTTACAGGGTGCAGAATGTAGACATGTGTGATTTACAGGGTGCAGAATGTAGACATGTGTGATTTACAGGGTGCAGAATGTAGACATGTGTGATTTACAGGATGCAGAATGTAGACATGTGTGATTTACAGGGTGCAGAATGTAGACATGTGTGATTTACAGGGTGGAGAATGCAGACATGTGTGATTTACAGGGTGGAGAATGCAGACATGTGTGATTTACAGGGTGGAGAATGCAGACATGTGTGATTTACAGGGTGCAGAATGTAGACATGTGTGATTTACAGGGTGCAGAATGTAGACATGTGTGATTTACAGGGTGCAGAATGTAGACATGTGTGATTTACAGGGTGCAGAATGTAGACATGTGTGATTTACAGGGTGCAGAATGTAGACATGTGTGATTTACAGAGTGCAGAATGTAGACATGTGTGATTTACAGGGTGCAGAATGTAGACATGTGTGATTTACAGGGTGCAGAATGTAGACATGTGTGATTTACAGGGTGCAGAATGTAGACATGTGTGATTTACAGGGTGCAGAATGTAGACATGTGTGATTTACAGGATGCAGAATGCAGACATGTGTGATTTACAGGATGCAGAATGTAGACATGTGTGATTTACAGGGTGCAGAATGTAGACATGTGTGATTTACAGGGTGCAGAATGTAGACATGTGTGATTTACAGGGTGGAGAATGCAGACATGTGTGATTTACAGGGTGCAGAATGCAGACATGTGTGATTTACAGGGTGCAGAATGTAGACATGTGCGATTTACAGGGTGCAGAATGTAGACATGTGTGATTTACAGGGTGCAGAATGTAGACATGTGTGATTTACAGGGTGCAGAATGTAGACATGTGTGATTTACAGGATGCAGAATGTAGACATGTGTGATTTACAGGGTGCAGAATGTAGACATGTGTGATTTACAGGGTGCAGAATGTAGACATGTGTGATTTACAGGGTGCAGAATGTAGACATGTGTGATTTACAGGGTGCAGAATGTAGACATGTGCGATTTACAGGGTGCAGAATGTAGACATGTTTGATTTACAGGGTGCAGAATGTAGACATGTGCGATTTACAGGGTGCAGAATGTAGACATGTGTGATTTACAGGATGCAGAATGTAGACATGTGTGATTTACAGGGTGCAGAATGTAGACATGTGTGATTTACAGGGTGCAGAATGTAGACATGTGCGATTTACAGGGTGCAGAATGTAGACATGTGTGATTTACAGGGTGCAGAATGTAGACATGTGTGATTTACAGGGTGCAGAATGTAGACATGTGTGATTTACAGGGTGCAGAATGTAGACATGTGTGATTTACAGGGTGCAGAATGTAGACATGTGTGATTTACAGGGTGGAGAATGCAGACATGTGTGATTTACAGGGTGGAGAATGCAGACATGTGTGATTTACAGGGTGGAGAATGCAGACATGTGTGATTTACAGGGTGCAGAATGTAGACATGTGTGATTTACAGGGTGCAGAATGTAGACATGTGTGATTTACAGGGTGCAGAATGTAGACATGTGTGATTTACAGGGTGCAGAATGTAGACATGTGTGATTTACAGGGTGCAGAATGTAGACATGTGTGATTTACAGGGTGCAGAATGTAGACATGTGTGATTTACAGGATGCAGAATGTAGACATGTGTGATTTACAGGGTGCAGAATGTAGACATGTGTGACTTACAGGGTGCAGAATGTAGACATGTGTGATTTACAGGGTGCAGAATGTAGACATGTGTGATTTACAGGATGCAGAATGCAGACATGTGTGATTTACAGGGTGCAGAATGTAGACATGTGTGATTTACAGGGTGCAGAATGTAGACATGTGTGATTTACAGGGTGCAGAATGTAGACATGTGTGATTTACAGGGTGGAGAATGCAGACATGTGTGATTTACAGGGTGCAGAATGCAGACATGTGTGATTTACAGGGTGCAGAATGTAGACAAGTGTGATTTACAGGGTGCAGAATGTAGACATGTGTGATTTACAGGGTGGAGAATGTAGACATGTGTGATTTACAGGGTGCAGAATGTAGACATGTGTGATTTACAGGGTGCAGAATGTAGACATGTGTGATTTACAGGATGCAGAATGTAGACATGTGTGATTTACAGGGTGGAGAATGCAGACATGTGTGATTTACAGGGTGCAGAATGCAGACATGTGTGATTTACAGGGTGCAGAATGTAGACATGTGCGATTTACAGGGTGCAGAATGTAGACATGTGTGATTTACAGGGTGGAGAATGCAGACATGTGTGATTTACAGGGTGCAGAATGCAGACATGTGTGATTTACAGGGTGCAGAATGTAGACATGTGCGATTCACAGGGTGCAGAATGTAGACATGTGTGATTTACAGGGTGCAGAATGTAGACATGTGTGATTTACAGGGTGCAGAATGCAGACATGTGTGATTTACAGGGTGGAGAATGCAGACATGTGTGATTTACAGAGTGCAGAATGTAGACATGTGTGATTTACAGGGTGGAGAATGTAGACATGTGTGATTTACAGGGTGCAGAATGCAGACATGTGTGATTTACAGAGTGCAGAATGTAGACATGTGTGATTTACAGGGTGGAGAATGCAGACATGTGTGATTTACAGGGTGCAGAATGCAGACATGTGTGATTTACAGGGTGCAGAATGTAGACATGTGTGATTTACAGGGTGCAGAATGTAGACATGTGCGATTTACAGGGTGCAGAATGTAGACATGTGTGATTTACAGGGTGCAGAATGTAGACATGTGTGATTTACAGGGTGCAGAATGTAGACATGTGTGATTTACAGGATGCAGAATGTAGACATGTGTGATTTACAGGGTGCAGAATGTAGACATGTGTGATTTACAGGGTGGAGAATGCAGACATGTGTGATTTACAGGGTGGAGAATGCAGACATGTGTGATTTACAGGGTGGAGAATGCAGACATGTGTGATTTACAGGGTGCAGAATGTAGACATGTGTGATTTACAGGGTGCAGAATGTAGACATGTGTGATTTACAGGGTGCAGAATGTAGACATGTGTGATTTACAGGGTGCAGAATGTAGACATGTGTGATTTACAGGGTGCAGAATGTAGACATGTGTGATTTACAGAGTGCAGAATGTAGACATGTGTGATTTACAGGGTGCAGAATGTAGACATGTGTGATTTACAGGGTGCAGAATGTAGACATGTGTGATTTACAGGGTGCAGAATGTAGACATGTGTGATTTACAGGGTGCAGAATGTAGACATGTGTGATTTACAGGATGCAGAATGCAGACATGTGTGATTTACAGGATGCAGAATGTAGACATGTGTGATTTACAGGGTGCAGAATGTAGACATGTGTGATTTACAGGGTGCAGAATGTAGACATGTGTGATTTACAGGGTGGAGAATGCAGACATGTGTGATTTACAGGGTGCAGAATGCAGACATGTGTGATTTACAGGGTGCAGAATGTAGACATGTGCGATTTACAGGGTGCAGAATGTAGACATGTGTGATTTACAGGGTGCAGAATGTAGACATGTGTGATTTACAGGGTGCAGAATGTAGACATGTGTGATTTACAGGATGCAGAATGTAGACATGTGTGATTTACAGGGTGCAGAATGTAGACATGTGTGATTTACAGGGTGCAGAATGTAGACATGTGTGATTTACAGGGTGCAGAATGTAGACATGTGTGATTTACAGGGTGCAGAATGTAGACATGTGCGATTTACAGGGTGCAGAATGTAGACATGTTTGATTTACAGGGTGCAGAATGTAGACATGTGCGATTTACAGGGTGCAGAATGTAGACATGTGTGATTTACAGGATGCAGAATGTAGACATGTGTGATTTACAGGGTGCAGAATGTAGACATGTGTGATTTACAGGGTGCAGAATGTAGACATGTGCGATTTACAGGGTGCAGAATGTAGACATGTGTGATTTACAGGGTGCAGAATGTAGACATGTGTGATTTACAGGGTGCAGAATGTAGACATGTGTGATTTACAGGGTGCAGAATGTAGACATGTGTGATTTACAGGGTGCAGAATGTAGACATGTGTGATTTACAGGGTGGAGAATGCAGACATGTGTGATTTACAGGGTGGAGAATGCAGACATGTGTGATTTACAGGGTGGAGAATGCAGACATGTGTGATTTACAGGGTGCAGAATGTAGACATGTGTGATTTACAGGGTGCAGAATGTAGACATGTGTGATTTACAGGGTGCAGAATGTAGACATGTGTGATTTACAGGGTGCAGAATGTAGACATGTGTGATTTACAGGGTGCAGAATGTAGACATGTGTGATTTACAGGGTGCAGAATGTAGACATGTGTGATTTACAGGATGCAGAATGTAGACATGTGTGATTTACAGGGTGCAGAATGTAGACATGTGTGACTTACAGGGTGCAGAATGTAGACATGTGTGATTTACAGGGTGCAGAATGTAGACATGTGTGATTTACAGGATGCAGAATGCAGACATGTGTGATTTACAGGGTGCAGAATGTAGACATGTGTGATTTACAGGGTGCAGAATGTAGACATGTGTGATTTACAGGGTGCAGAATGTAGACATGTGTGATTTACAGGGTGGAGAATGCAGACATGTGTGATTTACAGGGTGCAGAATGCAGACATGTGTGATTTACAGGGTGCAGAATGTAGACAAGTGTGATTTACAGGGTGCAGAATGTAGACATGTGTGATTTACAGGGTGGAGAATGTAGACATGTGTGATTTACAGGGTGCAGAATGTAGACATGTGTGATTTACAGGGTGCAGAATGTAGACATGTGTGATTTACAGGATGCAGAATGTAGACATGTGTGATTTACAGGGTGCAGAATGTAGACATGTGTGATTTACAGGGTGCAGAATGTAGACATGTGTGATTTACAGGGTGCAGAATGTAGACATGTGCGATTTACAGGGTGCAGAATCTAGACATGTGTGATTTACAGGGTGCAGAATGTAGACATGTGTGATTTACAGGGTGCAGAATGTAGACATGTGTGATTTACAGGATGCAGAATGTAGACATGTGTGATTTACAGGGTGCAGAATGTAGACATGTGTGATTTACAGGGTGCAGAATGTAGACATGTGTGATTTACAGGGTGCAGAATGCAGACATGTGTGATTTACAGGGTGCAGAATGTAGACATGTGTGATTTACAGGGTGCAGAATGTAGACATGTGTGATTTACAGGGTGCAGAATGCAGACATGTGTGATTTACAGGGTGCAGAATGTAGACATGTGTGATTTACAGGGTGCAGAATGTAGACATGTGTGATTTACAGGGTGCAGAATGTAGACATGTGTGATTTACAGGGTGGAGAATGCAGACATGTGTGATTTACAGGGTGCAGAATGCAGACATGTGTGATTTACAGGGTGCAGAATGTAGACATGTGTGATTTACAGGGTGCAGAATGCAGACATGTGTGATTTACAAGTTGCAGAATGTAGACATGTGTGATTTACAGGGTGCAGAATGTAGACATGTGTGATTTACAGGGTGGAGAATGCAGACATGTGTGATTTACAGGGTGCAGAATGTAGACATGTGTGATTTACAGGGTGCAGAATGCAGACATGTGTGATTTACAGGGTGGAGAATGTAGACATGTGTGATTTACAGGGTGCAGAATGTAGACATGCGTGATTTACAGGGTGGAGAATGCAGACATGTGTGATTTACAGGGTGCAGAATGCAGACATGTGTGATTTACAGGGTGCAGAATGTAGACATGTGTGATTTACAGGGTGCAGAATGCAGACATGTGTGATTTACAAGTTGCAGAATGTAGACATGTGTGATTTACAGGGTGCAGAATGTAGACATGTGTGATTTACAGGGTGGAGAATGCAGACATGTGTGATTTACAGGGTGCAGAATGTAGACATGTGTGATTTACAGGGTGGAGAATGCAGACATGTGTGATTTACAGGGTGCAGAATGTAGACATGTGTGATTTACAGGGTGCAGAATGTAGACATGTGTGATTTACAGGGTGGAGAATGCAGACATGTGTGATTTACAGGGTGCAGAATGCAGACATGTGTGATTTACAGGGTGCAGAATGTAGACATGTGTGATTTACAGGGTGTAGAATGTAGACATGTGTGATTTACATGGTGCAGAATGTAGACATGTGTGATTTACAGGGTGCAGAATGCAGACATGTGTGATTTACAGGGTGTAGAATGTAGACATGTGTGATTTACAGGGTGCAGAATGTAGACATGTGTGATTTACAGGATGCAGAATGCAGACATGTGTGATTTACAGGGTGCAGAATGTAGACATGTGTGATTTACAGGGTGCAGAATGTAGACATGTGTGATTTACAGGGTGCAGAATGTAGACATGTGTGATTTACAGGGTGGAGAATGCAGACATGTGTGATTTACAGGGTGCAGAATGCAGACATGTGTGATTTACAGGGTGCAGAATGTAGACATGTGTGATTTACAGGGTGCAGAATGTAGACATGTGTGATTTACAGGGTGGAGAATGCAGACATGTGTGATTTACAGGGTGCAGAATGCAGACATGTGTGATTTACAGGGTGCAGAATGTAGACATGTGCGATTTACAGGGTGCAGAATGTAGACATGTGTGATTTACAGGGTGCAGAATGTAGACATGTGTGATTTACAGGGTGCAGAATGTAGACATGTGTGATTTACAGGGTGCAGAATGTAGACATGTGTGATTTACAGGGTGCAGAATGTAGACATGTGTGATTTACAGGGTGGAGAATGCAGACATGTGTGATTTACAGGGTGCAGAATGCAGACATGTGTGATTTACAGGGTGCAGAATGTAGACATGTGCGATTTACAGGGTGCAGAATGTAGACATGTGTGATTTACAGGGTGCAGAATGTAGACATGTGTGATTTACAGGGTGCAGAATGTAGACATGTGTGATTTACAGGATGCAGAATGTAGACATGTGTGATTTACAGGATGCAGAATGTAGACATGTGTGATTTACAGGGTGCAGAATGTAGACATGTGTGATTTACAGGGTGCAGAATGTAGACATGTGTGATTTACAGGGTGCAGAATGTAGACATGTGTGATTTACAGGGTGCAGAATGTAGACATGTGTGATTTACAGGGTGGAGAATGCAGACATGTGTGATTTACAAGTTGCAGAATGTAGACATGTGTGATTTACAGGGTGCAGAATGTAGACATGTGTGATTTACAGGGTGGAGAATGCAGACATGTGTGATTTACAGGGTGCAGAATGTAGACATGTGTGATTTACAGGGTGGAGAATGCAGACATGTGTGATTTACAGGGTGCAGAATGTAGACATGTGTGATTTACAGGGTGCAGAATGTAGACATATGTGATTTACAGGGTGGAGAATGCAGACATGTGTGATTTACAGGGTGCAGAATGCAGACATGTGTGATTTACAGGGTGCAGAATGTAGACATGTGTGATTTACAGGGTGTAGAATGTAGACATGTGTGATTTACATGGTGCAGAATGTAGACATGTGTGATTTACAGGGTGCAGAATGCAGACATGTGTGATTTACAGGGTGTAGAATGTAGACATGTGTGATTTACAGGGTGGAGAATGCAGACATGTGTGATTTACAGGGTGCAGAATGCAGACATGTGTGATTTACAGGGTGCAGAATGTAGACATGTGCGATTTACAGGGTGCAGAATGTAGACATGTGTGATTCACAGGGTGCAGAATGTAGACATGTGTGATTTACAGGGTGCAGAATGTAGACATGTGTGATTTACAGGGTGCAGAATGCAGACATGTGTGATTTACAGGGTGGAGAATGCAGACATGTGTGATTTACAGGGTGCAGAATGCAGACATGTGTGATTTACAGAGTGCAGAATGTAGACATGTGTGATTTACAGGGTGGAGAATGTAGACATGTGTGATTTACAGGGTGCAGAATGCAGACATGTGTGATTTACAGAGTGCAGAATGTAGACATGTGTGATTTACAGGGTGCAGAATGCAGACATGTGTGATTTACAGGGTGGAGAATGTAGACATGTGTGATTTACAGGGTGCAGAATGTAGACATGTGTGATTTACAGGGTGCAGAATGTAGACATGTGTGATTTACAGGGTGCAGAATGTAGACATGTGTGATTTACAGGGTGCAGAATGTAGACATGTGTGATTTACAGGGTGCAGAATGTAGACATGTGTGATTTACAGGGTGCAGAATGTAGACATGTGTGATTTACAGGATGCAGAATGCAGATATGTGTGATTTACAGGGTGCAGAATGTAGACATGTGTGATTTACAGGGTGCAGAATGTAGACATGTGTGATTTACAGGGTGCAGAATGTAGACATGCGTGATTTACAGGGTGGAGAATGCAGACATGTGTGATTTACAGGGTGCAGAATGCAGACATGTGTGATTTACAGGGTGCAGAATGTAGACATGTGTGATTTACAGGGTGCAGAATGCAGACATGTGTGATTTACAAGTTGCAGAATGTAGACATGTGTGATTTACAGGGTGCAGAATGTAGACATGTGTGATTTACAGGGTGGAGAATGCAGACATGTGTGATTTACAGGGTGCAGAATGTAGACATGTGTGATTTACAGGGTGGAGAATGCAGACATGTGTGATTTACAGGGTGCAGAATGTAGACATGTGTGATTTACAGGGTGCAGAATGTAGACATGTGTGATTTACAGGGTGGAGAATGCAGACATGTGTGATTTACAGGGTGCAGAATGCAGACATGTGTGATTTACAGGGTGCAGAATGTAGACATGTGTGATTTACAGGGTGTAGAATGTAGACATGTGTGATTTACATGGTGCAGAATGTAGACATGTGTGATTTACAGGGTGCAGAATGCAGACATGTGTGATTTACAGGGTGTAGAATGTAGACATGTGTGATTTACAGGGTGGAGAATGCAGACATGTGTGATTTACAGGGTGCAGAATGCAGACATGTGTGATTTACAGGGTGCAGAATGTAGACATGTGCGATTTACAGGGTGCAGAATGTAGACATGTGTGATTTACAGGGTGGAGAATGCAGACATGTGTGATTTACAGGGTGCAGAATGCAGACATGTGTGATTTACAGGGTGCAGAATGTAGACATGTGCGATTTACAGGGTGCAGAATGTAGACATGTGTGATTTACAGGGTGCAGAATGTAGACATGTGTGATTTACAGGGTGCAGAATGCAGACATGTGTGATTTACAGGGTGGAGAATGCAGACATGTGTGATTTACAGAGTGCAGAATGTAGACATGTGTGATTTACAGGGTGGAGAATGTAGACATGTGTGATTTACAGGGTGCAGAATGTAGACATGTGTGATTTACAGGGTGCAGAATGCAGACATGTGTGATTTACAGAGTGCAGAATGTAGACATGTGTGATTTACAGGGTGGAGAATGCAGACATGTGTGATTTACAGGGTGCAGAATGCAGACATGTGTGATTTACAGGGTGCAGAATGTAGACATGTGTGATTTACAGGGTGCAGAATGTAGACATGTGCGATTTACAGGGTGCAGAATGTAGACATGTGTGATTTACAGGGTGCAGAATGTAGACATGTGTGATTTACAGGGTGCAGAATGTAGACATGTGTGATTTACAGGATGCAGAATGTAGACATGTGTGATTTACAGGGTGCAGAATGTAGACATGTGTGATTTACAGGGTGGAGAATGCAGACATGTGTGATTTACAGGGTGGAGAATGCAGACATGTGTGATTTACAGGGTGGAGAATGCAGACATGTGTGATTTACAGGGTGCAGAATGTAGACATGTGTGATTTACAGGGTGCAGAATGTAGACATGTGTGATTTACAGGGTGCAGAATGTAGACATGTGTGATTTACAGGGTGCAGAATGTAGACATGTGTGATTTACAGGGTGCAGAATGTAGACATGTGTGATTTACAGAGTGCAGAATGTAGACATGTGTGATTTACAGGGTGCAGAATGTAGACATGTGTGATTTACAGGGTGCAGAATGTAGACATGTGTGATTTACAGGGTGCAGAATGTAGACATGTGTGATTTACAGGGTGCAGAATGTAGACATGTGTGATTTACAGGATGCAGAATGCAGACATGTGTGATTTACAGGATGCAGAATGTAGACATGTGTGATTTACAGGGTGCAGAATGTAGACATGTGTGATTTACAGGGTGCAGAATGTAGACATGTGTGATTTACAGGGTGGAGAATGCAATGCAGACATGTGTGATTTACAGGGTGCAGAATGCAGACATGTGTGATTTACAGGGTGCAGAATGTAGACATGTGCGATTTACAGGGTGCAGAATGTAGACATGTGTGATTTACAGGGTGCAGAATGTAGACATGTGTGATTTACAGGGTGCAGAATGTAGACATGTGTGATTTACAGGATGCAGAATGTAGACATGTGTGATTTACAGGGTGCAGAATGTAGACATGTGTGATTTACAGGGTGCAGAATGTAGACATGTGTGATTTACAGGGTGCAGAATGTAGACATGTGTGATTTACAGGGTGCAGAATGTAGACATGTGCGATTTACAGGGTGCAGAATGTAGACATGTTTGATTTACAGGGTGCAGAATGTAGACATGTGCGATTTACAGGGTGCAGAATGTAGACATGTGTGATTTACAGGATGCAGAATGTAGACATGTGTGATTTACAGGGTGCAGAATGTAGACATGTGTGATTTACAGGGTGCAGAATGTAGACATGTGCGATTTACAGGGTGCAGAATGTAGACATGTGTGATTTACAGGGTGCAGAATGTAGACATGTGTGATTTACAGGGTGCAGAATGTAGACATGTGTGATTTACAGGGTGCAGAATGTAGACATGTGTGATTTACAGGGTGCAGAATGTAGACATGTGTGATTTACAGGGTGGAGAATGCAGACATGTGTGATTTACAGGGTGGAGAATGCAGACATGTGTGATTTACAGGGTGGAGAATGCAGACATGTGTGATTTACAGGGTGCAGAATGTAGACATGTGTGATTTACAGGGTGCAGAATGTAGACATGTGTGATTTACAGGGTGCAGAATGTAGACATGTGTGATTTACAGGGTGCAGAATGTAGACATGTGTGATTTACAGGATGCAGAATGTAGACATGTGTGATTTACAGGGTGCAGAATGTAGACATGTGTGACTTACAGGGTGCAGAATGTAGACATGTGTGATTTACAGGGTGCAGAATGTAGACATGTGTGATTTACAGGATGCAGAATGCAGACATGTGTGATTTACAGGGTGCAGAATGTAGACATGTGTGATTTACAGGGTGCAGAATGTAGACATGTGTGATTTACAGGGTGCAGAATGTAGACATGTGTGATTTACAGGGTGGAGAATGCAGACATGTGTGATTTACAGGGTGCAGAATGCAGACATGTGTGATTTACAGGGTGCAGAATGTAGACAAGTGTGATTTACAGGGTGCAGAATGTAGACATGTGTGATTTACAGGGTGGAGAATGTAGACATGTGTGATTTACAGGGTGCAGAATGTAGACATGTGTGATTTACAGGGTGCAGAATGTAGACATGTGTGATTTACAGGATGCAGAATGTAGACATGTGTGATTTACAGGGTGTAGAATGTAGACATGTGTGATTTACATGGTGCAGAATGTAGACATGTGTGATTTACAGGGTGGAGAATGCAGACATGTGTGATTTACAGGGTGCAGAATGCAGACATGTGTGATTTACAGGGTGCAGAATGTAGACATGTGTGATTTACAGGGTGCAGAATGCAGACATGTGTGATTTACAAGTTGCAGAATGTAGACATGTGTGATTTACAGGGTGCAGAATGTAGACATGTGTGATTTACAGGGTGGAGAATGCAGACATGTGTGATTTACAGGGTGCAGAATGTAGACATGTGTGATTTACAGGGTGCAGAATGTAGACATGTGTGATTTACAGGGTGGAGAATGCAGACATGTGTGATTTACAGGGTGCAGAATGCAGACATGTGTGATTTACAGGGTGCAGAATGTAGACATGTGTGATTTACAGGGTGTAGAATGTAGACATGTGTGATTTACATGGTGCAGAATGTAGACATGTGTGATTTACAGGGTGGAGAATGCAGACATGTGTGATTTACAGGGTGCAGAATGCAGACATGTGTGATTTACAGAGTGCAGAATGTAGACATGTGTGATTTACAGGGTGGAGAATGTAGACATGTGTGATTTACAGGGTGCAGAATGCAGACATGTGTGATTTACAGAGTGCAGAATGTAGACATGTGTGATTTACAGGGTGCAGAATGCAGACATGTGTGATTTACAGGGTGGAGAATGTAGACATGTGTGATTTACAGGGTGCAGAATGTAGACATGTGTGATTTACAGGGTGCAGAATGTAGACATGTGTGATTTACAGGGTGCAGAATGTAGACATGTGTGATTTACAGGGTGCAGAATGTAGACATGTGTGATTTACAGGGTGCAGAATGTAGACATGTGTGATTTACAGGGTGCAGAATGTAGACATGTGTGATTTACAGGATGCAGAATGCAGACATGTGTGATTTACAGGGTGCAGAATGTAGACATGTGTGATTTACAGGGTGCAGAATGTAGACATGTGTGATTTACAGGGTGCAGAATGTAGACATGTGTGATTTACAGGGTGGAGAATGCAGACATGTGTGATTTACAGGGTGCAGAATGCAGACATGTGTGATTTACAGGGTGCAGAATGTAGACATGTGTGATTTACAGGGTGCAGAATGCAGACATGTGTGATTTACAGGGTGGAGAATGCAGACGTGTGTGATTTACAGGGTGCAGAATGTAGACATGTGTGATTTACAGGGTGGAGAATGCAGACATGTGTGATTTACAGGGTGCAGAATGTAGACATGTGTGATTTACAGGGTGCAGAATGTAGACATGTGTGATTTACAGGGTGGAGAATGCAGACATGTGTGATTTACAGGGTGCAGAATGCAGACATGTGTGATTTACAGGGTGTAGAATGTAGACATGTGTGATTTACAGGGTGGAGAATGCAGACATGTGTGATTTACAGGGTGCAGAATGTAGACATGTGCGATTTACAGGGTGCAGAATGTAGACATGTGTGATTTACAGGGTGCAGAATGCAGACATGTGTGATTTACAGGGTGCAGAATGTAGACATGTGCGATTTACAGGGTGCAGAATGTAGACATGTGTGATTTACAGGGTGGAGAATGCAGACATGTGTGATTTACAGGGTGCAGAATGCAGACATGTGTGATTTACAGGGTGCAGAATGTAGACATGTGTGATTTACAGGGTGCAGAATGTAGACATGTGTGATTTACAGGGTGGAGAATGTAGACATGTGTGATTTACAGGGTGGAGAATGTAGACATGTGTGATTTACAGGGTGGAGAATGCAGACATGTGTGATTTACAGAGTGCAGAATGTAGACATGTGTGATTTACAGGGTGCAGAATGTAGACATGTGTGATTTACAGGGTGCAGAATGTAGACATGTGTGATTTACAGGGTGCAGAATGTAGACATGTGTGATTTACAGGGTGCAGAATGTAGACATGTGTGATTTACAGGGTGCAGAATGTAGACATGTGTGATTTACAGGGTGCAGAATGTAGACATGTGTGATTTACAGGATGCAGAATGTAGACATGTGTGATTTACAGGGTGCAGAATGTAGACATGTGTGATTTACAGGGTGCAGAATGTAGACATGTGTGATTTACAGGGTGGAGAATGCAGACATGTGTGATTTACAGGGTGGAGAATGCAGACATGTGTGATTTACAGGGTGCAGAATGTAGACATGTGTGATTTACAGGGTGCAGAATGTAGACATGTGTGATTTACAGGGTGCAGAATGTAGACATGTGTGATTTACAGGGTGCAGAATGTAGACATGTGTGATTTACAGGGTGCAGAATGTAGACATGTGTGATTTACAGAGTGCAGAATGTAGACATGTGTGATTTACAGGGTGCAGAATGTAGACATGTGTGATTTACAGGGTGCAGAATGTAGACATGTGTGATTTACAGGGTGCAGAATGTAGACATGTGTGATTTACAGGGTGCAGAATGTAGACATGTGTGATTTACAGGGTGGAGAATGTAGACATGTGTGATTTACAAGGTGCAGAATGTAGACATGTGTGATTTACAGGATGCAGAATGCAGACATGTGTGATTTACAGGGTGCAGAATGTAGACATGTGTGATTTACAGGGTGGAGAATGTAGACATGTGTGATTTACAGGGTGCAGAATGTAGACATGTGCGATTTACAGGGTGCAGAATGTAGACATGTGTGATTTACAGGGTGCAGAATGTAGACATGTGTGATTTACAGGGTGCAGAATGTAGACATGTGTGATTTACAGGGTGCAGAATGCAGACATGTGTGATTTACAGGGTGGAGAATGTAGACATGTGTGATTTACAGGGTGCAGAATGTAGACATGTTTGATTTACAGGGTGCAGAATGTAGACATGTGTGATTTACAGGGTGCAGAATGTAGACATGTGTGATTTACAGGATGCAGAATGTAGACATGTGTGATTTACAGGGTGCAGAATGTAGACATGTGTGATTTACAGGGTGCAGAATGTAGACATGTGCGATTTACAGGGTGCAGAATGTAGACATGTGTGATTTACAGGGTGCAGAATGTAGACATGTGTGATTTACAGGGTGCAGAATGTAGACATGTGTGATTTACAGGATGCAGAATGTAGACATGTGTGATTTACAGGGTGCAGAATGTAGACATGTGTGATTTACAGGGTGGAGAATGTAGACATGTGTGATTTACAGGGTGCAGAATGTAGACATGTGTGATTTACAAGGTGCAGAATGTAGACATGTGTGATTTACAGGATGCAGAATGCAGACATGTGTGATTTACAGGATGCAGAATGTAGACATGTGTGATTTACAAGGTGCAGAATGTAGACATGTGTGATTTACAGGGTGTAGAATGCAGACATGTGTGATTTACAGGATGCAGAATGCAGACATGTGTGATTTACAGGATGCAGAATGTAGACATGTGTGATTTACAGGGTGCAGAATGTAGACTTGTGTGATTTACAGGGTGCAGAATGTAGACATGTGTGATTTACAGGGTGGAGAATGCAGACATGTGTGATTTACAGGGTGCAGAATGTAGACATGTGTGATTTACAAGGTGCAGAATGTAGACATGTGTGATTTACAGGGTGCAGAATGCAGACATGTGTGATTTACAGGATGCAGAATGTAGACATGTGTGATTTACAGGGTGCAGAATGTAGACATGTGTGATTTACAGGGTGGAGAATGTAGACATGTGTGATTTACAGGATGCAGAATGTAGACATGTGTGATTTACAGGGTGCAGAATGTAGACATGTGTGATTTACAGGGTGCAGAATGTAGACATGTGTGATTTACAGGGTGGAGAATGTAGACATGTGTGATTTACAGGGTGCAGAATGTAGACATGTGTGATTTACAAGGTGCAGAATGTAGACATGTGTGATTTACAGGATGCAGAATGCAGACATGTGTGATTTACAGGATGCAGAATGTAGACATGTGTGATTTACAAGGTGCAGAATGTAGACATGTGTGATTTACAGGATGCAGAATGCAGACATGTGTGATTTACAGGATGCAGAATGTAGACATGTGTGATTTACAGGGTGCAGAATGTAGACATGTGTGATTTACAGGGTGCAGAATGTAGACATGTGTGATTTACAGGGTGGAGAATGCAGACATGTGTGATTTACAGGGTGCAGAATGCAGACATGTGTGATTTACAGGGTGCAGAATGTAGACATGTGCGATTTACAGGGTGCAGAATGTAGACATGTGTGATTTACAGGGTGCAGAATGTAGACATGTGTGATTTACAGGGTGGAGAATGCAGACATGTGTGATTTACAGGGTGCAGAATGCAGACATGTGTGATTTACAGGGTGCAGAATGTAGACATGTGCGATTTACAGGGTGGAGAATGTAGACATGTGTGATTTACAGGATGCAGAATGTAGACATGTGTGATTTACAGGGTGCAGAATGTAGACATGTGTGATTTACAGGGTGCAGAATGTAGACATGTGCGATTTACAGGGTGCAGAATGTAGACATGTGTGATTTACAGGGTGCAGAATGTAGACATGTGCGATTTACAGGGTGCAGAATGTAGACATGTTTGATTTACAGGGTGCAGAATGTAGACATGTGTGATTTACAGGGTGCAGAATGTAGACATGTGTGATTTACAGGATGCAGAATGTAGACATGTGTGATTTACAGGGTGCAGAATGTAGACATGTGTGATTTACAGGGTGCAGAATGTAGACATGTGTGATTTACAGGGTGCAGAATGTAGACATGTGCGATTTACAGGGTGCAGAATGTAGACATGTTTGATTTACAGGGTGCAGAATGTAGACATGTGTGATTTACAGGGTGCAGAATGTAGACATGTGTGATTTACAGGGTGCAGAATGTAGACATGTGTGATTTACAGGGTGCAGAATGTAGACATGTGTGATTTACAGGGTGGAGAATGCAGACATGTGTGATTTACAGGGTGGAGAATGCAGACATGTGTGATTTACAGGGTGGAGAATGCAGACATGTGTGATTTACAGGGTGCAGAATGTAGACATGTGTGATTTACAGGGTGCAGAATGTAGACATGTGTGATTTACAGGGTGGAGAATGCAGACATGTGTGATTTACAGGGTGCAGAATGCAGACATGTGTGATTTACAGGGTGCAGAATGTAGACATGTGTGATTTACAGGGTGTAGAATGTAGACATGTGTGATTTACATGGTGCAGAATGTAGACATGTGTGATTTACAGGGTGCAGAATGCAGACATGTGTGATTTACAGGGTGTAGAATGTAGACATGTGTGATTTACAGGGTGGAGAATGCAGACATGTGTGATTTACAGGGTGCAGAATGCAGACATGTGTGATTTACAGGGTGCAGAATGTAGACATGTGCGATTTACAGGGTGCAGAATGTAGACATGTGTGATTTACAGGGTGCAGAATGTAGACATGTGTGATTTACAGGGTGCAGAATGTAGACATGTGTGATTTACAGGGTGCAGAATGCAGACATGTGTGATTTACAGAGTGCAGAATGTAGACATGTGTGATTTACAGGGTGGAGAATGTAGACATGTGTGATTTACAGGGTGCAGAATGCAGACATGTGTGATTTACAGAGTGCAGAATGTAGACATGTGTGATTTACAGGGTGGAGAATGCAGACATGTGTGATTTACAGAGTGCAGAATGCAGACATGTGTGATTTACAGGGTGGAGAATGTAGACATGTGTGATTTACAGGGTGCAGAATGTAGACATGTGTGATTTACAGGGTGCAGAATGTAGACATGTGTGATTTACAGGGTGCAGAATGTAGACATGTGTGATTTACAGGGTGCAGAATGTAGACATGTGTGATTTACAGGGTGCAGAATGTAGACATGTGTGATTTACAGGGTGCAGAATGTAGACATGTGTGATTTACAGGATGCAGAATGCAGACATGTGTGATTTACAGGGTGCAGAATGTAGACATGTGTGATTTACAGGGTGCAGAATGTAGACATGTGTGATTTACAGGGTGCAGAATGTAGACATGTGTGATTTACAGGGTGGAGAATGCAGACATGTGTGATTTACAGGGTGCAGAATGCAGACATGTGTGATTTACAGGGTGCAGAATGTAGACATGTGTGATTTACAGGGTGCAGAATGCAGACATGTGTGATTTACAAGTTGCAGAATGTAGACATGTGTGATTTACAGGGTGCAGAATGTAGACATGTGTGATTTACAGGGTGGAGAATGCAGACATGTGTGATTTACAGGGTGCAGAATGTAGACATGTGTGATTTACAGGGTGGAGAATGCAGACATGTGTGATTTACAGGGTGCAGAATGTAGACATGTGTGATTTACAGGGTGCAGAATGTAGACATGTGTGATTTACAGGGTGGAGAATGCAGACATGTGTGATTTACAGGGTGCAGAATGCAGACATGTGTGATTTACAGGGTGTAGAATGTAGACATGTGTGATTTACAGGGTGCAGAATGTAGACATGTGCGATTTACAGGGTGGAGAATGTAGACATGTGTGATTTACAGGATGCAGAATGTAGACATGTGTGATTTACAGGGTGCAGAATGTAGACATGTGTGATTTACAGGGTGCAGAATGTAGACATGTGCGATTTACAGGGTGCAGAATGTAGACATGTGTGATTTACAGGGTGCAGAATGTAGACATGTGCGATTTACAGGGTGCAGAATGTAGACATGTTTGATTTACAGGGTGCAGAATGTAGACATGTGTGATTTACAGGGTGCAGAATGTAGACATGTGTGATTTACAGGATGCAGAATGTAGACATGTGTGATTTACAGGGTGCAGAATGTAGACATGTGTGATTTACAGGGTGCAGAATGTAGACATGTGTGATTTACAGGGTGCAGAATGTAGACATGTGCGATTTACAGGGTGCAGAATGTAGACATGTTTGATTTACAGGGTGCAGAATGTAGACATGTGTGATTTACAGGGTGCAGAATGTAGACATGTGTGATTTACAGGGTGCAGAATGTAGACATGTGTGATTTACAGGGTGCAGAATGTAGACATGTGTGATTTACAGGGTGGAGAATGCAGACATGTGTGATTTACAGGGTGGAGAATGCAGACATGTGTGATTTACAGGGTGGAGAATGCAGACATGTGTGATTTACAGGGTGCAGAATGTAGACATGTGTGATTTACAGGGTGCAGAATGTAGACATGTGTGATTTACAGGGTGGAGAATGCAGACATGTGTGATTTACAGGGTGCAGAATGCAGACATGTGTGATTTACAGGGTGCAGAATGTAGACATGTGTGATTTACAGGGTGTAGAATGTAGACATGTGTGATTTACATGGTGCAGAATGTAGACATGTGTGATTTACAGGGTGCAGAATGCAGACATGTGTGATTTACAGGGTGTAGAATGTAGACATGTGTGATTTACAGGGTGGAGAATGCAGACATGTGTGATTTACAGGGTGCAGAATGCAGACATGTGTGATTTACAGGGTGCAGAATGTAGACATGTGCGATTTACAGGGTGCAGAATGTAGACATGTGTGATTTACAGGGTGCAGAATGTAGACATGTGTGATTTACAGGGTGCAGAATGTAGACATGTGTGATTTACAGGGTGCAGAATGCAGACATGTGTGATTTACAGAGTGCAGAATGTAGACATGTGTGATTTACAGGGTGGAGAATGTAGACATGTGTGATTTACAGGGTGCAGAATGCAGACATGTGTGATTTACAGAGTGCAGAATGTAGACATGTGTGATTTACAGGGTGGAGAATGCAGACATGTGTGATTTACAGAGTGCAGAATGCAGACATGTGTGATTTACAGGGTGGAGAATGTAGACATGTGTGATTTACAGGGTGCAGAATGTAGACATGTGTGATTTACAGGGTGCAGAATGTAGACATGTGTGATTTACAGGGTGCAGAATGTAGACATGTGTGATTTACAGGGTGCAGAATGTAGACATGTGTGATTTACAGGGTGCAGAATGTAGACATGTGTGATTTACAGGGTGCAGAATGTAGACATGTGTGATTTACAGGATGCAGAATGCAGACATGTGTGATTTACAGGGTGCAGAATGTAGACATGTGTGATTTACAGGGTGCAGAATGTAGACATGTGTGATTTACAGGGTGCAGAATGTAGACATGTGTGATTTACAGGGTGGAGAATGCAGACATGTGTGATTTACAGGGTGCAGAATGCAGACATGTGTGATTTACAGGGTGCAGAATGTAGACATGTGTGATTTACAGGGTGCAGAATGCAGACATGTGTGATTTACAAGTTGCAGAATGTAGACATGTGTGATTTACAGGGTGCAGAATGTAGACATGTGTGATTTACAGGGTGGAGAATGCAGACATGTGTGATTTACAGGGTGCAGAATGTAGACATGTGTGATTTACAGGGTGGAGAATGCAGACATGTGTGATTTACAGGGTGCAGAATGTAGACATGTGTGATTTACAGGGTGCAGAATGTAGACATGTGTGATTTACAGGGTGGAGAATGCAGACATGTGTGATTTACAGGGTGCAGAATGCAGACATGTGTGATTTACAGGGTGTAGAATGTAGACATGTGTGATTTACAGGGTGCAGAATGTAGACATGTGTGATTTACAGGGTGCAGAATGCAGACATGTGTGATTTACAGGGTGTAGAATGTAGACATGTGTGATTTACAGGGTGGAGAATGCAGACATGTGTGATTTACAGGGTGCAGAATGCAGACATGTGTGATTTACAGGGTGCAGAATGTAGACATGTGCGATTTACAGGGTGCAGAATGTAGACATGTGTGATTTACAGGGTGCAGAATGTAGACATGTGTGATTTACAGGGTGCAGAATGTAGACATGTGTGATTTACAGGGTGCAGAATGCAGACATGTGTGATTTACAGGGTGGAGAATGCAGACATGTGTGATTTACAGAGTGCAGAATGTAGACATGTGTGATTTACAGGGTGGAGAATGTAGACATGTGTGATTTACAGGGTGCAGAATGCAGACATGTGTGATTTACAGAGTGCAGAATGTAGACATGTGTGATTTACAGGGTGGAGAATGCAGACATGTGTGATTTACAGAGTGCAGAATGCAGACATGTGTGATTTACAGGGTGGAGAATGTAGACATGTGTGATTTACAGGGTGCAGAATGTAGACATGTGTGATTTACAGGGTGGAGAATGCAGACATGTGTGATTTACAGGGTGGAGAATGCAGACATGTGTGATTTACAGGGTGGAGAATGCAGACATGTGTGATTTACAGGGTGCAGAATGTAGACATGTGTGATTTACAGGGTGCAGAATGTAGACATGTGTGATTTACAGGGTGCAGAATGTAGACATGTGTGATTTACAGGGTGCAGAATGTAGACATGTGTGATTTACAGGGTGCAGAATGTGGACATGTGTGATTTACAGGATGCAGAATGCAGACATGTGTGATTTACAGGGTGCAGAATGTAGACATGTGTGATTTACAGGGTGCAGAATGTAGACATGTGTGATTTACAGGGTGCAGAATGTAGACATGTGTGATTTACAGGGTGGAGAATGCAGACATGTGTGATTTACAGGGTGCAGAATGCAGACATGTGTGATTTACAGGGTGCAGAATGTAGACATGTGTGATTTACAGGGTGCAGAATGTAGACATGTGTGATTTACAGGGTGGAGAATGCAGACATGTGTGATTTACAGGGTGCAGAATGCAGACATGTGTGATTTACAGGGTGCAGAATGTAGACATGTGTGATTTACAGGGTGCAGAATGTAGACATGTGTGATTTACAGGGTGCAGAATGTAGACATGTGTGATTTACAGGATGCAGAATGTAGACATGTGTGATTTACAGGGTGCAGAATGTAGACATGTGTGATTTACAGGGTGCAGAATGTAGACATGTGTGATTTACAGGGTGCAGAATGTAGACATGTGCGATTTACAGGGTGCAGAATGTAGACATGTGTGATTTACAGGGTGCAGAATGTAGACATGTGTGATTTACAGGGTGCAGAATGTAGACATGTGTGATTTACAGGATGCAGAATGTAGACATGTGTGATTTACAGGGTGCAGAATGTAGACATGTGTGATTTACAGGGTGCAGAATGTAGACATGTGTGATTTACAGGGTGCAGAATGCAGACATGTGTGATTTACAGGGTGCAGAATGTAGACATGTGTGATTTACAGGGTGCAGAATGTAGACATGTGTGATTTACAGGGTGCAGAATGCAGACATGTGTGATTTACAGGGTGCAGAATGTAGACATGTGTGATTTACAGGGTGCAGAATGTAGACATGTGTGATTTACAGGGTGCAGAATGTAGACATGTGTGATTTACAGGGTGGAGAATGCAGACATGTGTGATTTACAGGGTGCAGAATGCAGACATGTGTGATTTACAGGGTGCAGAATGTAGACATGTGTGATTTACAGGGTGCAGAATGCAGACATGTGTGATTTACAAGTTGCAGAATGTAGACATGTGTGATTTACAGGGTGCAGAATGTAGACATGTGTGATTTACAGGGTGGAGAATGCAGACATGTGTGATTTACAGGGTGCAGAATGTAGACATGTGTGATTTACAGGGTGCAGAATGTAGACATGTGTGATTTACAGGGTGGAGAATGCAGACATGTGTGATTTACAGGGTGCAGAATGCAGACATGTGTGATTTACAGGGTGCAGAATGTAGACATGTGTGATTTACAGGGTGTAGAATGTAGACATGTGTGATTTACATGGTGCAGAATGTAGACATGTGTGATTTACAGGGTGCAGAATGCAGACATATGTGATTTACAGGGTGTAGAATGTAGACATGTGTGATTTACAGGGTGGAGAATGCAGACATGTGTGATTTACAGGGTGCAGAATGCAGACATGTGTGATTTACAGGGTGCAGAATGTAGACATGTGCGATTTACAGGGTGCAGAATGTAGACATGTGTGATTTACAGGGTGCAGAATGTAGACATGTGTGATTTACAGGGTGCAGAATGTAGACATGTGTGATTTACAGGGTGCAGAATGTAGACATGTGTGATTTATAGGGTGCAGAATGCAGACATGTGTGATTTACAGGGTGGAGAATGCAGACATGTGTGATTTACAGAGTGCAGAATGTAGACATGTGTGATTTACAGGGTGGAGAATGTAGACATGTGTGATTTACAGGGTGCAGAATGCAGACATGTGTGATTTACAGAGTGCAGAATGTAGACATGTGTGATTTACAGGGTGGAGAATGCAGACATGTGTGATTTACAGAGTGCAGAATGCAGACATGTGTGATTTACAGGGTGGAGAATGTAGACATGTGTGATTTACAGGGTGCAGAATGTAGACATGTGTGATTTACAGGGTGCAGAATGTAGACATGTGTGATTTACAGGGTGCAGAATGTAGACATGTGTGATTTACAGGGTGCAGAATGTAGACATGTGTGATTTACAAGGTGGAGAATGCAGACATGTGTGATTTACAGGGTGCAGAATGCAGACATGTGTGATTTACAGGGTGCAGGATGTAGACATGTGTGATTTACAGGGTGCAGAATGTAGACATGTGCGATTTACAGGGTGCAGAATGTAGACATGTGTGATTTACAGCGTGGAGAATGCAGACATGTGTGATTTACAGGGTGCAGAATGCAGACATGTGTGATTTACAGGGTGCAGAATGTAGACATGTGTGATTTACAGGGTGCAGAATGTAGACATGTGTGATTTACAGGGTGCAGAATGTAGACATGTGTGATTTACAGGGTGGAGAATGCAGACATGTGTGATTTACAGGGTGCAGAATGTAGACATGTGTGATTTACAGGGTGCAGAATGTAGACATGTGTGATTTACAGGGTGCAGAATGTAGACATGTGTGATTTACAGGGTGCAGAATGTAGACATGTGTGATTTACAGGGTGCAGAATGTAGACATGTGTGATTTACAGGGTGCAGAATGTAGACATGTGTGATTTACAGGATGCAGAATGTAGACATGTGTGATTTACAGGGTGCAGAATGTAGACATGTGTGATTTACAGGGTGCAGAATGTAGACATGTGTGATTTACAGGGTGCAGAATGTAGACATGTGTGATTTACAGGATGCAGAATGCAGACATGTGTGATTTACAGGGTGCAGAATGTAGACATGTGTGATTTACAGGGTGCAGAATGTAGACATGTGTGATTTACAGGGTGCAGAATGTAGACATGTGTGATTTACAGGGTGGAGAATGCAGACATGTGTGATTTACAGGGTGCAGAATGCAGACATGTGTGATTTACAGGGTGCAGAATGTAGACATGTGTGATTTACAGGGTGCAGAATGTAGACATGTGTGATTTACAGGGTGGAGAATGCAGACATGTGTGATTTACAGGGTGCAGAATGCAGACATGTGTGATTTACAGGGTGCAGAATGTAGACATGTGTGATTTACAGGGTGCAGAATGTAGACATGTGTGATTTACAGGGTGGAGAATGCAGACATGTGTGATTTACAGGGTGCAGAATGCAGACATGTGCGATTTACAGGGTGCAGAATGTAGACATGTGTGATTTACAGGGTGCAGAATGTAGACATGTGTGATTTACAGGGTGCAGAATGTAGACATGTGTGATTTACAGGATGCAGAATGTAGACATGTGTGATTTACAGGGTGCAGAATGTAGACATGTGTGATTTACAGGGTGCAGAATGTAGACATGTGTGATTTACAGGGTGCAGAATGTAGACATGTGCGATTTACAGGGTGCAGAATGTAGACATGTGTGATTTACAGGGTGCAGAATGTAGACATGTGTGATTTACAGGGTGCAGAATGTAGACATGTGTGATTTACAGGATGCAGAATGTAGACATGTGCGATTTACAGGGTGCAGAATGAAGACATGTGTGATTTACAGGGTGCAGAATGTAGACATGTGTGATTTACAGAGTGCAGAATGTAGACATGTGTGATTTACAGGGTGCAGAATGTAGACATGTGTGATTTACAGGGTGCAGAATGTAGACATGTGTGATTTACAGGGTGCAGAATGTAGACATGTGTGATTTACAGGGTGCAGAATGTAGACATGTGTGATTTACAGGGTGGAGAATGTAGACATGTGTGATTTACAAGGTGCAGAATGTAGACATGTGTGATTTACAGGATGCAGAATGCAGACATGTGTGATTTACAGGGTGCAGAATGTAGACATGTGTGATTTACAGGGTGGAGAATGTAGACATGTGTGATTTACAGGGTGCAGAATGTAGACATGTGCGATTTACAGGGTGCAGAATGTAGACATGTGTGATTTACAGGGTGCAGAATGTAGACATGTGTGATTTACAGGGTGCAGAATGTAGACATGTGTGATTTACAGGGTGCAGAATGCAGACATGTGTGATTTACAGGGTGGAGAATGTAGACATGTGTGATTTACAGGGTGCAGAATGTAGACATGTTTGATTTACAGGGTGCAGAATGTAGACATGTGTGATTTACAGGGTGCAGAATGTAGACATGTGTGATTTACAGGATGCAGAATGTAGACATGTGTGATTTACAGGGTGCAGAATGTAGACATGTGTGATTTACAGGGTGCAGAATGTAGACATGTGCGATTTACAGGGTGCAGAATGTAGACATGTGTGATTTACAGGGTGCAGAATGTAGACATGTGTGATTTACAGGGTGCAGAATGTAGACATGTGTGATTTACAGGATGCAGAATGTAGACATGTGTGATTTACAGGGTGCAGAATGTAGACATGTGTGATTTACAGGGTGGAGAATGTAGACATGTGTGATTTACAGGGTGCAGAATGTAGACATGTGTGATTTACAAGGTGCAGAATGTAGACATGTGTGATTTACAGGATGCAGAATGCAGACATGTGTGATTTACAGGATGCAGAATGTAGACATGTGTGATTTACAAGGTGCAGAATGTAGACATGTGTGATTTACAGGGTGTAGAATGCAGACATGTGTGATTTACAGGATGCAGAATGCAGACATGTGTGATTTACAGGATGCAGAATGTAGACATGTGTGATTTACAGGGTGCAGAATGTAGACTTGTGTGATTTACAGGGTGCAGAATGTAGACATGTGTGATTTACAGGGTGGAGAATGCAGACATGTGTGATTTACAGGGTGCAGAATGTAGACATGTGTGATTTACAAGGTGCAGAATGTAGACATGTGTGATTTACAGGGTGCAGAATGCAGACATGTGTGATTTACAGGATGCAGAATGTAGACATGTGTGATTTACAGGGTGCAGAATGTAGACATGTGTGATTTACAGGGTGGAGAATGTAGACATGTGTGATTTACAGGATGCAGAATGTAGACATGTGTGATTTACAGGGTGCAGAATGTAGACATGTGTGATTTACAGGGTGCAGAATGTAGACATGTGTGATTTACAGGGTGGAGAATGTAGACATGTGTGATTTACAGGGTGCAGAATGTAGACATGTGTGATTTACAAGGTGCAGAATGTAGACATGTGTGATTTACAGGATGCAGAATGCAGACATGTGTGATTTACAGGATGCAGAATGTAGACATGTGTGATTTACAAGGTGCAGAATGTAGACATGTGTGATTTACAGGATGCAGAATGCAGACATGTGTGATTTACAGGATGCAGAATGTAGACATGTGTGATTTACAGGGTGCAGAATGTAGACATGTGTGATTTACAGGGTGCAGAATGTAGACATGTGTGATTTACAGGGTGGAGAATGCAGACATGTGTGATTTACAGGGTGCAGAATGCAGACATGTGTGATTTACAGGGTGCAGAATGTAGACATGTGCGATTTACAGGGTGCAGAATGTAGACATGTGTGATTTACAGGGTGCAGAATGTAGACATGTGTGATTTACAGGGTGGAGAATGCAGACATGTGTGATTTACAGGGTGCAGAATGCAGACATGTGTGATTTACAGGGTGCAGAATGTAGACATGTGCGATTTACAGGGTGGAGAATGTAGACATGTGTGATTTACAGGATGCAGAATGTAGACATGTGTGATTTACAGGGTGCAGAATGTAGACATGTGTGATTTACAGGGTGCAGAATGTAGACATGTGCGATTTACAGGGTGCAGAATGTAGACATGTGTGATTTACAGGGTGCAGAATGTAGACATGTGCGATTTACAGGGTGCAGAATGTAGACATGTTTGATTTACAGGGTGCAGAATGTAGACATGTGTGATTTACAGGGTGCAGAATGTAGACATGTGTGATTTACAGGATGCAGAATGTAGACATGTGTGATTTACAGGGTGCAGAATGTAGACATGTGTGATTTACAGGGTGCAGAATGTAGACATGTGTGATTTACAGGGTGCAGAATGTAGACATGTGCGATTTACAGGGTGCAGAATGTAGACATGTGTGATTTACAGGGTGGAGAATGCAGACATATGTGATTTACAGGGTGCAGAATGCAGACATGTGTGATTTACAGGGTGCAGAATGTAGACATGTGCGATTTACAGGGTGCAGAATGTAGACATGTGTGATTTACAGGGTGCAGAATGTAGACATGTGTGATTTACAGGGTGCAGAATGTAGACATGTGTGATTTACAGGATGCAGAATGTAGACATGTGTGATTTACAGGGTGCAGAATGTAGACATGTGTGATTTACAGGGTGCAGAATGTAGACATGTGTGATTTACAGGGTGCAGAATGTAGACATGTGTGATTTACAGGGTGCAGAATGTAGACATGTGTGATTTACAGGGTGCAGAATGTAGACATGTGTGATTTACAGGGTGCAGAATGTAGACATGTGTGATTTACAGGGTGCAGAATGCAGACATGTGTGATTTACAAGTTGCAGAATGTAGACATGTGTGATTTACAGGGTGCAGAATGTAGACATGTGTGATTTACAGG
The DNA here is from genome assembly GCA_029206835.1 of Rana muscosa. Classification (NCBI taxonomy): domain Eukaryota; kingdom Metazoa; phylum Chordata; class Amphibia; order Anura; family Ranidae; genus Rana; species Rana muscosa. The sequence continues at coordinate 2,582,572 of JARGYO010005593.1, read as the reverse complement.
GTGGAGAATGCAGACATGTGTGATTTACAGGGTGCAGAATGTAGACATGTGTGATTTACAGGGTGGAGAATGCAGACATGTGTGATTTACAGGGTGCAGAATGTAGACATGTGTGATTTACAGGGTGCAGAATGTAGACATGTGTGATTTACAGGGTGCAGAATGTAGACATGTGTGATTTACAGGGTGCAGAATGTAGACATGTGTGATTTACAGGGTGCAGAATGTAGACATGTGTGATTTACAGGATGCAGAATGCAGACATGTGTGATTTACAGGGTGCAGAATGTAGACATGTGTGATTTACAGGGTGCAGAATGTAGACATGTGTGATTTACAGGGTGCAGAATGTAGACATGTGTGATTTACAGGGTGGAGAATGCAGACATGTGTGATTTACAGGGTGCAGAATGCAGACATGTGTGATTTACAGGGTGCAGAATGTAGACATGTGCGATTTACAGGGTACAGAATGTAGACATGTGTGATTTACAGGGTGCAGAATGTAGACATGTGTGATTTACAGGGTGCAGAATGTAGACATGTGTGATTTACAGGGTGGAGAATGCAGACATGTGTGATTTACAGGGTGCAGAATGTAGACATGTGTGATTTACAGGGTGGAGAATGCAGACATGTGTGATTTACAGGGTGCAGAATGTAGACATGTGTGATTTACAGGGTGCAGAATGTAGACATGTGTGATTTACAGGGTGGAGAATGCAGACATGTGTGATTTACAGGGTGCAGAATGCAGACATGTGTGATTTACAGGGTGCAGAATGTAGACATGTGTGATTTACAGGGTGTAGAATGTAGACATGTGTGATTTACAGGGTGCAGAATGTAGACATGTGTGATTTACATGGTGCAGAATGTAGACATGTGTGATTTACAGGGTGCAGAATGCAGACATGTGTGATTTACAGGGTGTAGAATGTAGACATGTGTGATTTACAGGGTGGAGAATGCAGACATGTGTGATTTACAGGGTGCAGAATGCAGACATGTGTGATTTACAGGGTGCAGAATGTAGACATGTGCGATTTACAGGGTGCAGAATGTAGACATGTGTGATTTACAGGGTGGAGAATGCAGACATGTGTGATTTACAGGGTGCAGAATGCAGACATGTGTGATTTACAGGGTGCAGAATGTAGACATGTGCGATTTACAGGGTGCAGAATGTAGACATGTGTGATTTACAGGGTGCAGAATGTAGACATGTGTGATTTACAGGGTGCAGAATGCAGACATGTGTGATTTACAGGGTGGAGAATGCAGACATGTGTGATTTACAGAGTGCAGAATGTAGACATGTGTGATTTACAGGGTGGAGAATGTAGACATGTGTGATTTACAGGGTGCAGAATGCAGACATGTGTGATTTACAGAGTGCAGAATGTAGACATGTGTGATTTACAGGGTGGAGAATGCAGACATGTGTGATTTACAGAGTGCAGAATGCAGACATGTGTGATTTACAGGGTGGAGAATGTAGACATGTGTGATTTACAGGGTGCAGAATGTAGACATGTGTGATTTACAGGGTGCAGAATGTAGACATGTGTGATTTACAGGGTGCAGAATGTAGACATGTGTGATTTACAGGGTGCAGAATGTAGACATGTGTGATTTACAGGGTGGAGAATGCAGACATGTGTGATTTACAGGGTGCAGAATGCAGACATGTGTGATTTACAGGGTGCAGAATGTAGACATGTGTGATTTACAGGGTGCAGAATGTAGACATGTGCGATTTACAGGGTGCAGAATGTAGACATGTGTGATTTACAGGGTGCAGAATGTAGACATGTGTGATTTACAGGGTGCAGAATGTAGACATGTGTGATTTACAGGATGCAGAATGTAGACATGTGTGATTTACAGGGTGCAGAATGTAGACATGTGTGATTTACAGGGTGCAGAATGTAGACATGTGTGATTTACAGGGTGCAGAATGTAGACATGTGTGATTTACAGGGTGGAGAATGCAGACATGTGTGATTTACAGGGTGGAGAATGCAGACATGTGTGATTTACAGGGTGGAGAATGCAGACATGTGTGATTTACAGGGTGCAGAATGTAGACATGTGTGATTTACAGGGTGCAGAATGTAGACATGTGTGATTTACAGGGTGCAGAATGTAGACATGTGTGATTTACAGGGTGCAGAATGTAGACATGTGTGATTTACAGGGTGCAGAATGTAGACATGTGTGATTTACAGGGTGCAGAATGTAGACATGTGTGATTTACAGGATACAGAATGTAGACATGTGTGATTTACAGGGTGCAGAATGTAGACATGTGTGATTTACAGGGTGCAGAATGTAGACATGTGTGATTTACAGGGTGCAGAATGTAGACATGTGTGATTTACAGGATGCAGAATGCAGACATGTGTGATTTACAGGGTGCAGAATGTAGACATGTGTGATTTACAGGGTGCAGAATGTAGACATGTGTGATTTACAGGGTGCAGAATGTAGACATGTGTGATTTACAGGGTGGAGAATGCAGACATGTGTGATTTACAGAGTGCAGAATGCAGACATGTGTGATTTACAGGGTGGAGAATGTAGACATGTGTGATTTACAGGGTGCAGAATGTAGACATGTGTGATTTACAGGGTGCAGAATGTAGACATGTGTGATTTACAGGGTGCAGAATGTAGACATGTGTGATTTACAGGGTGCAGAATGTAGACATGTGTGATTTACAGGGTGCAGAATGTAGACATGTGTGATTTACAGGGTGGAGAATGCAGACATGTGTGATTTACAGGGTGCAGAATGCAGACATGTGTGATTTACAGGGTGCAGAATGTAGACATGTGTGATTTACAGGGTGCAGAATGTAGACATGTGTGATTTACAGGGTGGAGAATGCAGACATGTGTGATTTACAGGGTGCAGAATGCAGACATGTGTGATTTACAGGGTGCAGAATGTAGACATGTGTGATTTACAGGGTGCAAAATGTAGACATGTGTGATTTACAGGGTGGAGAATGCAGACATGTGTGATTTACAGGGTGCAGAATGCAGACATGTGCGATTTACAGGGTGCAGAATGTAGACATGTGTGATTTACAGGGTGCAGAATGTAGACATGTGTGATTTACAGGGTGCAGAATGTAGACATGTGTGATTTACAGGATGCAGAATGTAGACATGTGTGATTTACAGGGTGCAGAATGTAGACATGTGTGATTTACAGGGTGCAGAATGTAGACATGTGTGATTTACAGGGTGCAGAATGTAGACATGTGCGATTTACAGGGTGCAGAATGTAGACATGTGTGATTTACAGGGTGCAGAATGTAGACATGTGTGATTTACAGGGTGCAGAATGTAGACATGTGTGATTTACAGGATGCAGAATGTAGACATGTGCGATTTACAGGGTGCAGAATGAAGACATGTGTGATTTACAGGGTGCAGAATGTAGACATGTGTGATTTACAGGGTGCAGAATGTAGACATGTGTGATTTACAGGATGCAGAATGTAGACATGTGTGATTTACAGGGTGCAGAATGTAGACATGTGTGATTTACAGGGTGCAGAATGTAGACATGTGTGATTTACAGGGTGGAGAATGCAGACATGTGTGATTTACAGGGTGCAGAATGCAGACATGTGTGATTTACAGGGTGCAGAATGTAGACATGTGCGATTTACAGGGTGCAGAATGTAGACATGTGCGATTTACAGGGTGCAGAATGTAGACATGTGTGATTTACAGGGTGCAGAATGTAGACATGTGTGATTTACAGGGTGCAGAATGTAGACATGTGTGATTTACAGGGTGCAGAATGTAGACATGTGTGATTTACAGGGTGGAGAATGCAGACATGTGTGATTTACAGGGTGCAGAATGCAGACATGTGTGATTTACAGGGTGCAGAATGTAGACATGTGCGATTTACAGGGTGCAGAATGTAGACATGTGTGATTTACAGGGTGCAGAATGTAGACATGTGTGATTTACAGGGTGCAGAATGTAGACATGTGTGATTTACAGGATGCAGAATGTAGACATGTGTGATTTACAGGGTGCAGAATGTAGACATGTGTGATTTACAGGGTGCAGAATGTAGACATGTGTGATTTACAGGGTGCAGAATGTAGACATGTGTGATTTACAGGGTGCAGAATGTAGACATGTGTGATTTACAGGGTGCAGAATGTAGACATGTGTGATTTACAGGGTGCAGAATGTAGACATGTGTGATTTACAGGGTGCAGAATGCAGACATGTGTGATTTACAAGTTGCAGAATGTAGACATGTGTGATTTACAGGGTGCAGAATGTAGACATGTGTGATTTACAGGGTGGAGAATGCAGACATGTGTGATTTACAGGGTGCAGAATGTAGACATGTGTGATTTACAGGGTGGAGAATGCAGACATGTGTGATTTACAGGGTGCAGAATGTAGACATGTGTGATTTACAGGGTGCAGAATGTAGACATGTGTGATTTACAGGGTGCAGAATGTAGACATGTGTGATTTACAGGGTGCAGAATGTAGACATGTGTGATTTACAGGGTGCAGAATGTAGACATGTGTGATTTACAGGATGCAGAATGCAGACATGTGTGATTTACAGGGTGCAGAATGTAGACATGTGTGATTTACAGGGTGCAGAATGTAGACATGTGTGATTTACAGGGTGCAGAATGTAGACATGTGTGATTTACAGGGTGGAGAATGCAGACATGTGTGATTTACAGGGTGCAGAATGCAGACATGTGTGATTTACAGGGTGCAGAATGTAGACATGTGCGATTTACAGGGTACAGAATGTAGACATGTGTGATTTACAGGGTGCAGAATGTAGACATGTGTGATTTACAGGGTGCAGAATGTAGACATGTGTGATTTACAGGGTGGAGAATGCAGACATGTGTGATTTACAGGGTGCAGAATGTAGACATGTGTGATTTACAGGGTGGAGAATGCAGACATGTGTGATTTACAGGGTGCAGAATGTAGACATGTGTGATTTACAGGGTGCAGAATGTAGACATGTGTGATTTACAGGGTGGAGAATGCAGACATGTGTGATTTACAGGGTGCAGAATGCAGACATGTGTGATTTACAGGGTGCAGAATGTAGACATGTGTGATTTACAGGGTGTAGAATGTAGACATGTGTGATTTACAGGGTGCAGAATGTAGACATGTGTGATTTACATGGTGCAGAATGTAGACATGTGTGATTTACAGGGTGCAGAATGCAGACATGTGTGATTTACAGGGTGTAGAATGTAGACATGTGTGATTTACAGGGTGGAGAATGCAGACATGTGTGATTTACAGGGTGCAGAATGCAGACATGTGTGATTTACAGGGTGCAGAATGTAGACATGTGCGATTTACAGGGTGCAGAATGTAGACATGTGTGATTTACAGGGTGGAGAATGCAGACATGTGTGATTTACAGGGTGCAGAATGCAGACATGTGTGATTTACAGGGTGCAGAATGTAGACATGTGCGATTTACAGGGTGCAGAATGTAGACATGTGTGATTTACAGGGTGCAGAATGTAGACATGTGTGATTTACAGGGTGCAGAATGCAGACATGTGTGATTTACAGGGTGGAGAATGCAGACATGTGTGATTTACAGAGTGCAGAATGTAGACATGTGTGATTTACAGGGTGGAGAATGTAGACATGTGTGATTTACAGGGTGCAGAATGCAGACATGTGTGATTTACAGAGTGCAGAATGTAGACATGTGTGATTTACAGGGTGGAGAATGCAGACATGTGTGATTTACAGAGTGCAGAATGCAGACATGTGTGATTTACAGGGTGGAGAATGTAGACATGTGTGATTTACAGGGTGCAGAATGTAGACATGTGTGATTTACAGGGTGCAGAATGTAGACATGTGTGATTTACAGGGTGCAGAATGTAGACATGTGTGATTTACAGGGTGCAGAATGTAGACATGTGTGATTTACAGGGTGGAGAATGCAGACATGTGTGATTTACAGGGTGCAGAATGCAGACATGTGTGATTTACAGGGTGCAGAATGTAGACATGTGTGATTTACAGGGTGCAGAATGTAGACATGTGCGATTTACAGGGTGCAGAATGTAGACATGTGTGATTTACAGGGTGCAGAATGTAGACATGTGTGATTTACAGGGTGCAGAATGTAGACATGTGTGATTTACAGGATGCAGAATGTAGACATGTGTGATTTACAGGGTGCAGAATGTAGACATGTGTGATTTACAGGGTGCAGAATGTAGACATGTGTGATTTACAGGGTGCAGAATGTAGACATGTGTGATTTACAGGGTGGAGAATGCAGACATGTGTGATTTACAGGGTGGAGAATGCAGACATGTGTGATTTACAGGGTGGAGAATGCAGACATGTGTGATTTACAGGGTGCAGAATGTAGACATGTGTGATTTACAGGGTGCAGAATGTAGACATGTGTGATTTACAGGGTGCAGAATGTAGACATGTGTGATTTACAGGGTGCAGAATGTAGACATGTGTGATTTACAGGGTGCAGAATGTAGACATGTGTGATTTACAGGGTGCAGAATGTAGACATGTGTGATTTACAGGATACAGAATGTAGACATGTGTGATTTACAGGGTGCAGAATGTAGACATGTGTGATTTACAGGGTGCAGAATGTAGACATGTGTGATTTACAGGGTGCAGAATGTAGACATGTGTGATTTACAGGATGCAGAATGCAGACATGTGTGATTTACAGGGTGCAGAATGTAGACATGTGTGATTTACAGGGTGCAGAATGTAGACATGTGTGATTTACAGGGTGCAGAATGTAGACATGTGTGATTTACAGGGTGGAGAATGCAGACATGTGTGATTTACAGGGTGCAGAATGCAGACATGTGTGATTTACAGGGTGCAGAATGTAGACATGTGTGATTTACAGGGTGCAGAATGTAGACATGTGTGATTTACAGGGTGGAGAATGCAGACATGTGTGATTTACAGGGTGCAGAATGCAGACATGTGTGATTTACAGGGTGCAGAATGTAGACATGTGTGATTTACAGGGTGCAGAATGTAGACATGTGTGATTTACAGGGTGCAGAATGTAGACATGTGTGATTTACAGGATGCAGAATGTAGACATGTGTGATTTACAGGGTGCAGAATGTAGACATGTGTGATTTACAGGGTGCAGAATGTAGACATGTGTGATTTACAGGGTGCAGAATGTAGACATGTGTGATTTACAGGGTGCAGAATGTAGACATGTGTGATTTACAGGGTGCAGAATGTAGACATGTGTGATTTACAGGATGCAGAATGTAGACATGTGTGATTTACAGGGTGCAGAATGTAGACATGTGTGATTTACAGGGTGCAGAATGTAGACATGTGTGATTTACAGGGTGCAGAATGTAGACATGTGTGATTTACAGGGTGGAGAATGCAGACATGTGTGATTTACAGGGTGGAGAATGCAGACATGTGTGATTTACAGGGTGGAGAATGCAGACATGTGTGATTTACAGGGTGCAGAATGTAGACATGTGTGATTTACAGGGTGCAGAATGTAGACATGTGTGATTTACAGGGTGCAGAATGTAGACATGTGTGATTTACAGGGTGCAGAATGTAGACATGTGTGATTTACAGGGTGCAGAATGTAGACATGTGTGATTTACAGGGTGCAGAATGTAGACATGTGTGATTTACAGGATGCAGAATGTAGACATGTGTGATTTACAGGGTGCAGAATGTAGACATGTGTGATTTACAGGGTGCAGAATGTAGACATGTGTGATTTACAGGGTGCAGAATGTAGACATGTGTGATTTACAGGATGCAGAATGCAGACATGTGTGATTTACAGGGTGCAGAATGTAGACATGTGTGATTTACAGGGTGCAGAATGTAGACATGTGTGATTTACAGGGTGCAGAATGTAGACATGTGTGATTTACAGGGTGGAGAATGCAGACATGTGTGATTTACAGGGTGCAGAATGCAGACATGTGTGATTTACAGGGTGCAGAATGTAGACATGTGTGATTTACAGGGTGCAGAATGTAGACATGTGTGATTTACAGGGTGGAGAATGTAGACATGTGTGATTTACAGGGTGCAGAATGTAGACATGTGTGATTTACAGGGTGCAGAATGTAGACATGTGTGATTTACAGGATGCAGAATGTAGACATGTGTGATTTACAGGGTGCAGAATGTAGACATGTGTGATTTACAGGGTACAGAATGTAGACATGTGTGATTTACAGGGTGCAGAATGTAGACATGTGCGATTTACAGGGTGCAGAATGTAGACATGTGTGATTTACAGGGTGCAGAATGTAGACATGTGTGATTTACAGGGTGCAGAATGTAGACATGTGTGATTTACAGGATGCAGAATGTAGACATGTGTGATTTACAGGGTGCAGAATGTAGACATGTGTGATTTACAGGGTGCAGAATGTAGACATGTGTGATTTACAGGGTGCAGAATGCAGACATGTGTGATTTACAGGGTGCAGAATGTAGACATGTGTGATTTACAGGGTGCAGAATGTAGACATGTGTGATTTACAGGGTGCAGAATGCAGACATGTGTGATTTACAGGGTGCAGAATGTAGACATGTGTGATTTACAGGGTGCAGAATGTAGACATGTGTGATTTACAGGGTGCAGAATGTAGACATGTGTGATTTACAGGGTGGAGAATGCAGACATGTGTGATTTACAGGGTGCAGAATGCAGACATGTGTGATTTACAGGGTGCAGAATGTAGACATGTGTGATTTACAGGGTGCAGAATGCAGACATGTGTGATTTACAAGTTGCAGAATGTAGACATGTGTGATTTACAGGGTGCAGAATGTAGACATGTGTGATTTACAGGGTGGAGAATGCAGACATGTGTGATTTACAGGGTGCAGAATGTAGACATGTGTGATTTACAGGGTGCAGAATGTAGACATGTGTGATTTACAGGGTGGAGAATGCAGACATGTGTGATTTACAGGGTGCAGAATGCAGACATGTGTGATTTACAGGGTGCAGAATGTAGACATGTGTGATTTACAGGGTGTAGAATGTAGACATGTGTGATTTACATGGTGCAGAATGTAGACATGTGTGATTTACAGGGTGCAGAATGCAGACATGTGTGATTTACAGGGTGTAGAATGTAGACATGTGTGATTTACAGGGTGGAGAATGCAGACATGTGTGATTTACAGGGTGCAGAATGCAGACATGTGTGATTTACAGGGTGCAGAATGTAGACATGTGCGATTTACAGGGTGCAGAATGTAGACATGTGTGATTTACAGGGTGCAGAATGTAGACATGTGTGATTTACAGGGTGCAGAATGTAGACATGTGTGATTTACAGGGTGCAGAATGTAGACATGTGTGATTTACAGGGTGCAGAATGCAGACATGTGTGATTTACAGGGTGGAGAATGCAGACATGTGTGATTTACAGAGTGCAGAATGTAGACATGTGTGATTTACAGGGTGGAGAATGCAGACATGTGTGATTTACAGAGTGCAGAATGTAGACATGTGTGATTTACAGGGTGGAGAATGTAGACATGTGTGATTTACAGGGTGCAGAATGCAGACATTTGTGATTTACAGAGTGCAGAATGTAGACATGTGTGATTTACAGGGTGGAGAATGCAGACATGTGTGATTTACAGAGTGCAGAAAGCAGACATGTGTGATTTACAGGGTGGAGAATGTAGACATGTGTGATTTACAGGGTGCAGAATGTAGACATGTGTGATTTACAGGGTGCAGAATGTAGACATGTGTGATTTACAGGGTGCAGAATGTAGACATGTGTGATTTACAGGGTGCAGAATGTAGACATGTGTGATTTACAGGGTGGAGAATGCAGACATGTGTGATTTACAGGGTGCAGAATGCAGACATGTGTGATTTACAGGGTGCAGAATGTAGACATGTGTGATTTACAGGGTGCAGAAAGTAGACATGTGCGATTTACAGGGTGCAGAATGTAGACATGTGTGATTTACAGGGTGGAGAATGCAGACATGTGTGATTTACAGGGTGCAGAATGCAGACATGTGTGATTTACAGGGTGCAGAATGTAGACATGTGTGATTTACAGGGTGCAGAATGTAGACATGTGTGATTTACAGGGTGCAGAATGTAGACATGTGTGATTTACAGGGTGGAGAATGCAGACATGTGTGATTTACAGGGTGCAGAATGCAGACATGTGTGATTTACAGGGTGCAGAATGTAGACATGTGTGATTTACAGGATGCAGAATGTAGACATGTGTGATTTACAGGGTGCAGAATGTAGACATGTGTGATTTACAGGGTGCAGAATGTAGACATGTGTGATTTACAGGGTGCAGAATGTAGACATGTGTGATTTACAGGATGCAGAATGCAGACATGTGTGATTTACAGGGTGCAGAATGTAGACATGTGTGATTTACAGGGTGCAGAATGTAGACATGTGTGATTTACAGGGTGCAGAATGTAGACATGTGTGATTTACAGGGTGGAGAATGCAGACATGTGTGATTTACAGGGTGCAGAATGCAGACATGTGTGATTTACAGGGTGCAGAATGTAGACATGTGTGATTTACAGGGTGCAGAATGTAGACATGTGTGATTTACAGGGTGGAGAATGCAGACATGTGTGATTTACAGGGTGCAGAATGCAGACATGTGTGATTTACAGGGTGCAGAATGTAGACATGTGTGATTTACAGGGTGCAGAATGTAGACATGTGTGATTTACAGGGTGGAGAATGCAGACATGTGTGATTTACAGGGTGCAGAATGCAGACATGTGCGATTTACAGGGTGCAGAATGTAGACATGTGTGATTTACAGGGTGCAGAATGTAGACATGTGTGATTTACAGGGTGCAGAATGTAGACATGTGTGATTTACAGGATGCAGAATGTAGACATGTGTGATTTACAGGGTGCAGAATGTAGACATGTGTGATTTACAGGGTGCAGAATGTAGACATGTGTGATTTACAGGGTGCAGAATGTAGACATGTGCGATTTACAGGGTGCAGAATGTAGACATGTGTGATTTACAGGGTGCAGAATGTAGACATGTGTGATTTACAGGGTGCAGAATGTAGACATGTGTGATTTACAGGATGCAGAATGTAGACATGTGCGATTTACAGGGTGCAGAATGAAGACATGTGTGATTTACAGGGTGCAGAATGTAGACATGTGTGATTTACAGGGTGCAGAATGTAGACATGTGTGATTTACAGGATGCAGAATGTAGACATGTGTGATTTACAGGGTGCAGAATGTAGACATGTCTGATTTACAGGGTGCAGAATGTAGACATGTGTGATTTACAGGGTGGAGAATGCAGACATGTGTGATTTACAGGGTGCAGAATGCAGACATGTGTGATTTACAGGGTGCAGAATGTAGACATGTGCGATTTACAGGGTGCAGAATGTAGACATGTGTGATTTACAGGGTGCAGAATGTAGACATGTGTGATTTACAGGGTGCAGAATGTAGACATGTGTGATTTACAGGGTGCAGAATGTAGACATGTGTGATTTACAGGGTGCAGAATGTAGACATGTGTGATTTACAGGGTGGAGAATGCAGACATGTGTGATTTACAGGGTGCAGAATGCAGACATGTGTGATTTACAGGGTGCAGAATGTAGACATGTGCGATTTACAGGGTGCAGAATGTAGACATGTGTGATTTACAGGGTGCAGAATGTAGACATGTGTGATTTACAGGGTGCAGAATGTAGACATGTGTGATTTACAGGATGCAGAATGTAGACATGTGTGATTTACAGGGTGCAGAATGTAGACATGTGTGATTTACAGGGTGCAGAATGTAGACATGTGTGATTTACAGGGTGCAGAATGTAGACATGTGTGATTTACAGGGTGCAGAATGTAGACATGTGTGATTTACAGGGTGCAGAATGTAGACATGTGTGATTTACAGGGTGCAGAATGTAGACATGTGTGATTTACAGGGTGCAGAATGTAGACATGTGTGATTTACAGGGTGCAGAATGCAGACATGTGTGATTTACAAGTTGCAGAATGTAGACATGTGTGATTTACAGGGTGCAGAATGTAGACATGTGTGATTTACAGGGTGGAGAATGCAGACATGTGTGATTTACAGGGTGCAGAATGTAGACATGTGTGATTTACAGGGTGGAGAATGCAGACATGTGTGATTTACAGGGTGCAGAATGTAGACATGTGTGATTTACAGGGTGCAGAATGTAGACATGTGTGATTTACAGGGTGGAGAATGCAGACATGTGTGATTTACAGGGTTCAGAATGCAGACATGTGTGATTTACAGGGTGCAGAATGTAGACATGTGTGATTTACAGGGTGTAGAATGTAGACATGTGTGATTTACATGGTGCAGAATGTAGACATGTGTGATTTACAGGGTGCAGAATGCAGACATGTGTGATTTACAGGGTGTAGAATGTAGACATGTGTGATTTACAGGGTGGAGAATGCAGACATGTGTGATTTACAGGGTGCAGAATGCAGACATGTGTGATTTACAGGGTGCAGAATGTAGACATGTGCGATTTACAGGGTGCAGAATGTAGACATGTGTGATTTACAGGGTGCAGAATGTAGACATGTGTGATTTACAGGGTGCAGAATGTAGACATGTGTGATTTACAGGGTGCAGAATGCAGACATGTGTGATTTACAGGGTGGAGAATGCAGACATGTGTGATTTACAGGGTGCAGAATGCAGACATGTGTGATTTACAGAGTGCAGAATGTAGACATGTGTGATTTACAGGGTGGAGAATGTAGACATGTGTGATTTACAGGGTGCAGAATGCAGACATGTGTGATTTACAGAGTGCAGAATGTAGACATGTGTGATTTACAGGGTGGAGAATGCAGACATGTGTGATTTACAGAGTGCAGAATGCAGACATGTGTGATTTACAGGGTGGAGAATGTAGACATGTGTGATTTACAGGGTGCAGAATGTAGACATGTGTGATTTACAGGGTGCAGAATGTAGACATGTGTGATTTACAGGGTGCAGAATGTAGACATGTGTGATTTACAGGGTGCAGAATGTAGACATGTGTGATTTACAGGGTGCAGAATGTAGACATGTGTGATTTACAGGGTGCAGAATGTAGACATGTGTGATTTACAGGATGCAGAATGCAGACATGTGTGATTTACAGGGTGCAGAATGTAGACATGTGTGATTTACAGGGTGCAGAATGTAGACATGTGTGATTTACAGGGTGCAGAATGTAGACATGTGTGATTTACAGGGTGGAGAATGCAGACATGTGTGATTTACAGGGTGCAGAATGCAGACATGTGTGATTTACAGGGTGCAGAATGTAGACATGTGTGATTTACAGGGTGCAGAATGCAGACATGTGTGATTTACAAGTTGCAGAATGTAGACATGTGTGATTTACAGGGTGCAGAATGTAGACATGTGTGATTTACAGGGTGGAGAATGCAGACATGTGTGATTTACAGGGTGCAGAATGTAGACATGTGTGATTTACAGGGTGGAGAATGCAGACATGTGTGATTTACAGGGTGCAGAATGTAGACATGTGTGATTTACAGGGTGCAGAATGTAGACATGTGTGATTTACAGGGTGGAGAATGCAGACATGTGTGATTTACAGGGTGCAGAATGCAGACATGTGTGATTTACAGGGTGCAGAATGTAGACATGTGCGATTTACAGGGTGCAGAATGTAGACATGTGTGATTTACAGGGTGCAGAATGTAGACATGTGTGATTTACAGGGTGCAGAATGCAGACATGTGTGATTTACAGGGTGGAGAATGCAGACATGTGTGATTTACAGAGTGCAGAATGTAGACATGTGTGATTTACAGGGTGGAGAATGTAGACATGTGTGATTTACAGGGTGCAGAATGCAGACATGTGTGATTTACAGAGTGCAGAATGTAGACATGTGTGATTTACAGGGTGGAGAATGCAGACATGTGTGATTTACAGAGTGCAGAATGCAGACATGTGTGATTTACAGGGTGGAGAATGTAGACATGTGTGATTTACAGGGTGCAAAATGTAGACATGTGTGATTTACAGGGTGCAGAATGTAGACATGTGTGATTTACAGGGTGCAGAATGTAGACATGTGTGATTTACAGGGTGCAGAATGTAGACATGTGTGATTTACAGGGTGGAGAATGCAGACATGTGTGATTTACAGGGTGCAGAATGCAGACATGTGTGATTTACAGGGTGCAGAATGTAGACATGTGTGATTTACAGGGTGCAGAATGTAGACATGTGCGATTTACAGGGTGCAGAATGTAGACATGTGTGATTTACAGGGTGCAGAATGTAGACATGTGTGATTTACAGGGTGCAGAATGTAGACATGTGTGATTTACAGGATGCAGAATGTAGACATGTGTGATTTACAGGGTGCAGAATGTAGACATGTGTGATTTACAGGGTGCAGAATGTAGACATGTGTGATTTACAGGGTGGAGAATGCAGACATGTGTGATTTACAGGGTGGAGAATGCAGACATGTGTGATTTACAGGGTGGAGAATGCAGACATGTGTGATTTACAGGGTGCAGAATGTAGACATGTGTGATTTACAGGGTGCAGAATGTAGACATGTGTGATTTACAGGGTGCAGAATGTAGACATGTGTGATTTACAGGGTGCAGAATGTAGACATGTGTGATTTACAGGGTGCAGAATGTAGACATGTGTGATTTACAGGGTGCAGAATGTAGACATGTGTGATTTACAGGATGCAGAATGTAGACATGTGTGATTTACAGGGTGCAGAATGTAGACATGTGTGATTTACAGGGTGCAGAATGTAGACATGTGTGATTTACAGGGTGCAGAATGTAGACATGTGTGATTTACAGGGTGGAGAATGCAGACATGTGTGATTTACAGGGTGCAGAATGTAGACATGTGTGATTTACAGGGTGCAGAATGTAGACATGTGTGATTTACAGGGTGCAGAATGTAGACATGTGTGATTTACAGGGTGGAGAATGCAGACATGTGTGATTTACAGGGTGCAGAATGCAGACATGTGTGATTTACAGGGTGCAGAATGTAGACATGTGTGATTTACAGGGTGCAGAATGTAGACATGTGTGATTTACAGGGTGGAGAATGCAGACATGTGTGATTTACAGGGTGCAGAATGCAGACATGTGTGATTTACAGGGTGCAGAATGTAGACATGTGTGATTTACAGGGTGCAGAATGTAGACATGTGTGATTTACAGGGTGCAGAATGTAGACATGTGTGATTTACAGGATGCAGAATGTAGACATGTGTGATTTACAGGGTGCAGAATGTAGACATGTGTGATTTACAGGGTGCAGAATGTAGACATGTGTGATTTACAGGGTGCAGAATGTAGACATGTGTGATTTACAGGGTGCAGAATGTAGACATGTGTGATTTACAGGATGCAGAATGTAGACATGTGTGATTTACAGGGTGCAGAATGTAGACATGTGTGATTTACAGGGTGCAGAATGTAGACATGTGTGATTTACAGGGTGCAGAATGTAGACATGTGTGATTTACAGGGTGCAGAATGTAGACATGTGTGATTTACAGGATGCAGAATGTAGACATGTGTGATTTACAGGGTGCAGAATGTAGACATGTGTGATTTACAGGGTGCAGAATGTAGACATGTGTGATTTACAGGGTGCAGAATGTAGAAATGTGTGATTTACAGGGTGGAGAATGCAGACATGTGTGATTTACAGGGTGGAGAATGCAGACATGTGTGATTTACAGGGTGGAGAATGCAGACATGTGTGATTTACAGGGTGCAGAATGTAGACATGTGTGATTTACAGGGTGCAGAATGTAGACATGTGTGATTTACAGGGTGCAGAATGTAGACATGTGTGATTTACAGGGTGCAGAATGTAGACATGTGTGATTTACAGGGTGCAGAATGTAGACATGTGTGATTTACAGGGTGCAGAATGTAGACATGTGTGATTTACAGGATGCAGAATGTAGACATGTGTGATTTACAGGGTGCAGAATGTAGACATGTGTGATTTACAGGGTGCAGAATGTAGACATGTGTGATTTACAGGGTGCAGAATGTAGACATGTGTGATTTACAGGATGCAGAATGCAGACATGTGTGATTTACAAGGTGCAGAATGTAGACATGTGTGATTTACAGGGTGCAGAATGTAGACATGTGTGATTTACAGGGTGCAGAATGTAGACATGTGTGATTTACAGGGTGGAGAATGCAGACATGTGTGATTTACAGGGTGCAGAATGCAGACATGTGTGATTTACAGGGTGCAGAATGTAGACATGTGTGATTTACAGGGTGCAGAATGTAGACATGTGTGATTTACAGGGTGGAGAATGTAGACATGTGTGATTTACAGGGTGCAGAATGTAGACATGTGTGATTTACAGGGTGCAGAATGTAGACATGTGTGATTTACAGGATGCAGAATGTAGACATGTGTGATTTACAGGGTGCAGAATGTAGACATGTGTGATTTACAGGGTGCAGAATGTAGACATGTGTGATTTACAGGGTGCAGAATGTAGACATGTGCGATTTACAGGGTGCAGAATGTAGACATGTGTGATTTACAGGGTGCAGAATGTAGACATGTGTGATTTACAGGGTGCAGAATGTAGACATGTGTGATTTACAGGATGCAGAATGTAGACATGTGTGATTTACAGGGTGCAGAATGTAGACATGTGTGATTTACAGGGTGCAGAATGTAGACATGTGTGATTTACAGGGTGCAGAATGCAGACATGTGTGATTTACAGGGTGCAGAATGTAGACATGTGTGATTTACAGGGTGCAGAATGTAGACATGTGTGATTTACAGGGTGCAGAATGCAGACATGTGTGATTTACAGGGTGCAGAATGTAGACATGTGTGATTTACAGGGTGCAGAATGTAGACATGTGTGATTTACAGGGTGCAGAATGTAGACATGTGTGATTTACAGGGTGGAGAATGCAGACATGTGTGATTTACAGGGTGCAGAATGCAGACATGTGTGATTTACAGGGTGCAGAATGTAGACATGTGTGATTTACAGGGTGCAGAATGCAGACATGTGTGATTTACAAGTTGCAGAATGTAGACATGTGTGATTTACAGGGTGCAGAATGTAGACATGTGTGATTTACAGGGTGGAGAATGCAGACATGTGTGATTTACAGGGTGCAGAATGTAGACATGTGTGATTTACAGGGTGCAGAATGTAGACATGTGTGATTTACAGGGTGGAGAATGCAGACATGTGTGATTTACAGGGTGCAGAATGCAGACATGTGTGATTTACAGGGTGCAGAATGTAGACATGTGTGATTTACAGGGTGCAGAATGTAGACATGTGTGATTTACATGGTGCAGAATGTAGACATGTGTGATTTACAGGGTGCAGAATGTAGACATGTGTGATTTACAGAGTGCAGAATGTAGACATGTGTGATTTACAGGGTGCAGAATGCAGACATGTGTGATTTACAGGGTGGAGAATGTAGACATGTGTGATTTACAGGGTGCAGAATGTAGACATGTGTGATTTACAGGGTGCAGAATGTAGACATGTGTGATTTACAGGGTGCAGAATGTAGACATGTGTGATTTACAGGGTGCAGAATGTAGACATGTGTGATTTACAGGGTGCAGAATGTAGACATGTGTGATTTACAGGGTGCAGAATGTAGACATGTGTGATTTACAGGGTGCAGAATGTAGACATGTGTGATTTACAGGGTGCAGAATGCAGACATGTGTGATTTACAGGGTGGAGAATGTAGACATGTGTGATTTACAGGGTGCAGAATGTAGACATGCGTGATTTACAGGGTGGAGAATGCAGACATGTGTGATTTACAGGGTGCAGAATGCAGACATGTGTGATTTACAGGGTGCAGAATGTAGACATGTGTGATTTACAGGGTGCAGAATGCAGACATGTGTGATTTACAAGTTGCAGAATGTAGACATGTGTGATTTACAGGGTGCAGAATGTAGACATGTGTGATTTACAGGGTGGAGAATGCAGACATGTGTGATTTACAGGGTGCAGAATGTAGACATGTGTGATTTACAGGGTGGAGAATGCAGACATGTGTGATTTACAGGGTGCAGAATGTAGACATGTGTGATTTACAGGGTGCAGAATGTAGACATGTGTGATTTACAGGGTGGAGAATGCAGACATGTGTGATTTACAGGGTGCAGAATGCAGACATGTGTGATTTACAGGGTGCAGAATGTAGACATGTGTGATTTACAGGGTGTAGAATGTAGACATGTGTGATTTACATGGTGCAGAATGTAGACATGTGTGATTTACAGGGTGCAGAATGCAGACATGTGTGATTTACAGGGTGTAGAATGTAGACATGTGTGATTTACAGGGTGCAGAATGTAGACATGTGTGATTTACAGGATGCAGAATGCAGACATGTGTGATTTACAGGGTGCAGAATGTAGACATGTGTGATTTACAGGGTGCAGAATGTAGACATGTGTGATTTACAGGGTGCAGAATGTAGACATGTGTGATTTACAGGGTGGAGAATGCAGACATGTGTGATTTACAGGGTGCAGAATGCAGACATGTGTGATTTACAGGGTGCAGAATGTAGACATGTGTGATTTACAGGGTGCAGAATGTAGACATGTGTGATTTACAGGGTGGAGAATGCAGACATGTGTGATTTACAGGGTGCAGAATGCAGACATGTGTGATTTACAGGGTGCAGAATGTAGACATGTGCGATTTACAGGGTGCAGAATGTAGACATGTGTGATTTACAGGGTGCAGAATGTAGACATGTGTGATTTACAGGGTGCAGAATGTAGACATGTGTGATTTACAGGGTGCAGAATGTAGACATGTGTGATTTACAGGGTGCAGAATGTAGACATGTGTGATTTACAGGGTGGAGAATGCAGACATGTGTGATTTACAGGGTGCAGAATGCAGACATGTGTGATTTACAGGGTGCAGAATGTAGACATGTGCGATTTACAGGGTGCAGAATGTAGACATGTGTGATTTACAGGGTGCAGAATGTAGACATGTGTGATTTACAGGGTGCAGAATGTAGACATGTGTGATTTACAGGATGCAGAATGTAGACATGTGTGATTTACAGGATGCAGAATGTAGACATGTGTGATTTACAGGGTGCAGAATGTAGACATGTGTGATTTACAGGGTGCAGAATGTAGACATGTGTGATTTACAGGGTGCAGAATGTAGACATGTGTGATTTACAGGGTGCAGAATGTAGACATGTGTGATTTACAGGGTGGAGAATGCAGACATGTGTGATTTACAAGTTGCAGAATGTAGACATGTGTGATTTACAGGGTGCAGAATGTAGACATGTGTGATTTACAGGGTGGAGAATGCAGACATGTGTGATTTACAGGGTGCAGAATGTAGACATGTGTGATTTACAGGGTGGAGAATGCAGACATGTGTGATTTACAGGGTGCAGAATGTAGACATGTGTGATTTACAGGGTGCAGAATGTAGACATATGTGATTTACAGGGTGGAGAATGCAGACATGTGTGATTTACAGGGTGCAGAATGCAGACATGTGTGATTTACAGGGTGCAGAATGTAGACATGTGTGATTTACAGGGTGTAGAATGTAGACATGTGTGATTTACATGGTGCAGAATGTAGACATGTGTGATTTACAGGGTGCAGAATGCAGACATGTGTGATTTACAGGGTGTAGAATGTAGACATGTGTGATTTACAGGGTGGAGAATGCAGACATGTGTGATTTACAGGGTGCAGAATGCAGACATGTGTGATTTACAGGGTGCAGAATGTAGACATGTGCGATTTACAGGGTGCAGAATGTAGACATGTGTGATTCACAGGGTGCAGAATGTAGACATGTGTGATTTACAGGGTGCAGAATGTAGACATGTGTGATTTACAGGGTGCAGAATGCAGACATGTGTGATTTACAGGGTGGAGAATGCAGACATGTGTGATTTACAGGGTGCAGAATGCAGACATGTGTGATTTACAGAGTGCAGAATGTAGACATGTGTGATTTACAGGGTGGAGAATGTAGACATGTGTGATTTACAGGGTGCAGAATGCAGACATGTGTGATTTACAGAGTGCAGAATGTAGACATGTGTGATTTACAGGGTGCAGAATGCAGACATGTGTGATTTACAGGGTGGAGAATGTAGACATGTGTGATTTACAGGGTGCAGAATGTAGACATGTGTGATTTACAGGGTGCAGAATGTAGACATGTGTGATTTACAGGGTGCAGAATGTAGACATGTGTGATTTACAGGGTGCAGAATGTAGACATGTGTGATTTACAGGGTGCAGAATGTAGACATGTGTGATTTACAGGGTGCAGAATGTAGACATGTGTGATTTACAGGATGCAGAATGCAGACATGTGTGATTTACAGGGTGCAGAATGTAGACATGTGTGATTTACAGGGTGCAGAA
Organism: Rana muscosa; assembly: GCA_029206835.1. Taxonomy (NCBI): domain Eukaryota; kingdom Metazoa; phylum Chordata; class Amphibia; order Anura; family Ranidae; genus Rana; species Rana muscosa. Next base: position 2,562,011 of record JARGYO010005593.1, on the reverse strand, counting down.
TGTAGACATGTGTGATTTACAGGGTGCAGAATGTAGACATGCGTGATTTACAGGGTGGAGAATGCAGACATGTGTGATTTACAGGGTGCAGAATGCAGACATGTGTGATTTACAGGGTGCAGAATGTAGACATGTGTGATTTACAGGGTGCAGAATGCAGACATGTGTGATTTACAAGTTGCAGAATGTAGACATGTGTGATTTACAGGGTGCAGAATGTAGACATGTGTGATTTACAGGGTGGAGAATGCAGACATGTGTGATTTACAGGGTGCAGAATGTAGACATGTGTGATTTACAGGGTGGAGAATGCAGACATGTGTGATTTACAGGGTGCAGAATGTAGACATGTGTGATTTACAGGGTGCAGAATGTAGACATGTGTGATTTACAGGGTGGAGAATGCAGACATGTGTGATTTACAGGGTGCAGAATGCAGACATGTGTGATTTACAGGGTGCAGAATGTAGACATGTGTGATTTACAGGGTGTAGAATGTAGACATGTGTGATTTACATGGTGCAGAATGTAGACATGTGTGATTTACAGGGTGCAGAATGCAGACATGTGTGATTTACAGGGTGTAGAATGTAGACATGTGTGATTTACAGGGTGGAGAATGCAGACATGTGTGATTTACAGGGTGCAGAATGCAGACATGTGTGATTTACAGGGTGCAGAATGTAGACATGTGCGATTTACAGGGTGCAGAATGTAGACATGTGTGATTTACAGGGTGGAGAATGCAGACATGTGTGATTTACAGGGTGCAGAATGCAGACATGTGTGATTTACAGGGTGCAGAATGTAGACATGTGCAATTCACAGGGTGCAGAATGTAGACATGTGTGATTTACAGGGTGCAGAATGTAGACATGTGTGATTTACAGGGTGCAGAATGCAGACATGTGTGATTTACAGGGTGGAGAATGCAGACATGTGTGATTTACAGAGTGCAGAATGTAGACATGTGTGATTTACAGGGTGGAGAATGTAGACATGTGTGATTTACAGGGTGCAGAATGCAGACATGTGTGATTTACAGAGTGCAGAATGTAGACATGTGTGATTTACAGGGTGGAGAATGCAGACATGTGTGATTTACAGGGTGCAGAATGCAGACATGTGTGATTTACAGGGTGCAGAATGTAGACATGTGTGATTTACAGGGTGCAGAATGTAGACATGTGCGATTTACAGGGTGCAGAATGTAGACATGTGTGATTTACAGGGTGCAGAATGTAGACATGTGTGATTTACAGGGTGCAGAATGTAGACATGTGTGATTTACAGGATGCAGAATGTAGACATGTGTGATTTACAGGGTGCAGAATGTAGACATGTGTGATTTACAGGGTGGAGAATGCAGACATGTGTGATTTACAGGGTGGAGAATGTAGACATGTGTGATTTACAGGGTGCAGAATGTAGACATGTGTGATTTACAGGGTGCAGAATGTAGACATGTGTGATTTACAGGGTGCAGAATGCAGACATGTGTGATTTACAGGGTGCAGAATGTAGACATGTGTGATTTACAGGGTGCAGAATGTAGACATGTGTGATTTACAGGGTGCAGAATGTAGACATGTGTGATTTACAGGGTGGAGAATGCAGACATGTGTGATTTACAGGGTGCAGAATGCAGACATGTGTGATTTACAGGGTGCAGAATGTAGACATGTGTGATTTACAGGGTGCAGAATGCAGACATGTGTGATTTACAAGTTGCAGAATGTAGACATGTGTGATTTACAGGGTGCAGAATGTAGACATGTGTGATTTACAGGGTGGAGAACGCAGACATGTGTGATTTACAGGGTGCAGAATGTAGACATGTGTGATTTACAGGGTGCAGAATGTAGACATGTGTGATTTACAGGGTGGAGAATGCAGACATGTGTGATTTACAGGGTGCAGAATGCAGACATGTGTGATTTACAGGGTGCAGAATGTAGACATGTGTGATTTACAGGGTGCAGAATGTAGACATGTGTGATTTACATGGTGCAGAATGTAGACATGTGTGATTTACAGGGTGCAGAATGTAGACATGTGTGATTTACAGAGTGCAGAATGTAGACATGTGTGATTTACAGGGTGCAGAATGCAGACATGTGTGATTTACAGGGTGGAGAATGTAGACATGTGTGATTTACAGGGTGCAGAATGTAGACATGTGTGATTTACAGGGTGCAGAATGTAGACATGTGTGATTTACAGGGTGCAGAATGTAGACATGTGTGATTTACAGGGTGCAGAATGTAGACATGTGTGATTTACAGGGTGCAGAATGTAGACATGTGTGATTTACAGGGTGCAGAATGTAGACATGTGTGATTTACAGGGTGCAGAATGTAGACATGTGTGATTTACAGGGTGCAGAATGCAGACATGTGTGATTTACAGGGTGGAGAATGTAGACATGTGTGATTTACAGGGTGCAGAATGTAGACATGCGTGATTTACAGGGTGGAGAATGCAGACATGTGTGATTTACAGGGTGCAGAATGCAGACATGTGTGATTTACAGGGTGCAGAATGTAGACATGTGTGATTTACAGGGTGCAGAATGCAGACATGTGTGATTTACAAGTTGCAGAATGTAGACATGTGTGATTTACAGGGTGCAGAATGTAGACATGTGTGATTTACAGGGTGGAGAATGCAGACATGTGTGATTTACAGGGTGCAGAATGTAGACATGTGTGATTTACAGGGTGGAGAATGCAGACATGTGTGATTTACAGGGTGCAGAATGTAGACATGTGTGATTTACAGGGTGCAGAATGTAGACATGTGTGATTTACAGGGTGGAGAATGCAGACATGTGTGATTTACAGGGTGCAGAATGCAGACATGTGTGATTTACAGGGTGCAGAATGTAGACATGTGTGATTTACAGGGTGTAGAATGTAGACATGTGTGATTTACATGGTGCAGAATGTAGACATGTGTGATTTACAGGGTGCAGAATGCAGACATGTGTGATTTACAGGGTGTAGAATGTAGACATGTGTGATTTACAGGGTGCAGAATGTAGACATGTGTGATTTACAGGATGCAGAATGCAGACATGTGTGATTTACAGGGTGCAGAATGTAGACATGTGTGATTTACAGGGTGCAGAATGTAGACATGTGTGATTTACAGGGTGCAGAATGTAGACATGTGTGATTTACAGGGTGGAGAATGCAGACATGTGTGATTTACAGGGTGCAGAATGCAGACATGTGTGATTTACAGGGTGCAGAATGTAGACATGTGTGATTTACAGGGTGCAGAATGTAGACATGTGTGATTTACAGGGTGGAGAATGCAGACATGTGTGATTTACAGGGTGCAGAATGCAGACATGTGTGATTTACAGGGTGCAGAATGTAGACATGTGCGATTTACAGGGTGCAGAATGTAGACATGTGTGATTTACAGGGTGCAGAATGTAGACATGTGTGATTTACAGGGTGCAGAATGTAGACATGTGTGATTTACAGGGTGCAGAATGTAGACATGTGTGATTTACAGGGTGCAGAATGTAGACATGTGTGATTTACAGGGTGGAGAATGCAGACATGTGTGATTTACAGGGTGCAGAATGCAGACATGTGTGATTTACAGGGTGCAGAATGTAGACATGTGCGATTTACAGGGTGCAGAATGTAGACATGTGTGATTTACAGGGTGGAGAATGCAGACATGTGTGATTTACAGGGTGCAGAATGCAGACATGTGTGATTTACAGGGTGCAGAATGTAGACATGTGTGATTTACAGGGTGTAGAATGTAGACATGTGTGATTTACATGGTGCAGAATGTAGACATGTGTGATTTACAGGGTGCAGAATGCAGACATGTGTGATTTACAGGGTGTAGAATGTAGACATGTGTGATTTACAGGGTGCAGAATGTAGACATGTGTGATTTACAGGATGCAGAATGCAGACATGTGTGATTTACAGGGTGCAGAATGTAGACATGTGTGATTTACAGGGTGCAGAATGTAGACATGTGTGATTTACAGGGTGCAGAATGTAGACATGTGTGATTTACAGGGTGGAGAATGCAGACATGTGTGATTTACAGGGTGCAGAATGCAGACATGTGTGATTTACAGGGTGCAGAATGTAGACATGTGTGATTTACAGGGTGCAGAATGTAGACATGTGTGATTTACAGGGTGGAGAATGCAGACATGTGTGATTTACAGGGTGCAGAATGCAGACATGTGTGATTTACAGGGTGCAGAATGTAGACATGTGCGATTTACAGGGTGCAGAATGTAGACATGTGTGATTTACAGGGTGCAGAATGTAGACATGTGTGATTTACAGGGTGCAGAATGTAGACATGTGTGATTTACAGGGTGCAGAATGTAGACATGTGTGATTTACAGGGTGCAGAATGTAGACATGTGTGATTTACAGGGTGGAGAATGCAGACATGTGTGATTTACAGGGTGCAGAATGCAGACATGTGTGATTTACAGGGTGCAGAATGTAGACATGTGCGATTTACAGGGTGCAGAATGTAGACATGTGTGATTTACAGGGTGCAGAATGTAGACATGTGTGATTTACAGGGTGCAGAATGTAGACATGTGTGATTTACAGGATGCAGAATGTAGACATGTGTGATTTACAGGATGCAGAATGTAGACATGTGTGATTTACAGGGTGCAGAATGTAGACATGTGTGATTTACAGGGTGCAGAATGTAGACATGTGTGATTTACAGGGTGCAGAATGTAGACATGTGTGATTTACAGGGTGCAGAATGTAGACATGTGTGATTTACAGGGTGGAGAATGCAGACATGTGTGATTTACAAGTTGCAGAATGTAGACATGTGTGATTTACAGGGTGCAGAATGTAGACATGTGTGATTTACAGGGTGGAGAATGCAGACATGTGTGATTTACAGGGTGCAGAATGTAGACATGTGTGATTTACAGGGTGGAGAATGCAGACATGTGTGATTTACAGGGTGCAGAATGTAGACATGTGTGATTTACAGGGTGCAGAATGTAGACATATGTGATTTACAGGGTGGAGAATGCAGACATGTGTGATTTACAGGGTGCAGAATGCAGACATGTGTGATTTACAGGGTGCAGAATGTAGACATGTGTGATTTACAGGGTGTAGAATGTAGACATGTGTGATTTACATGGTGCAGAATGTAGACATGTGTGATTTACAGGGTGCAGAATGCAGACATGTGTGATTTACAGGGTGTAGAATGTAGACATGTGTGATTTACAGGGTGGAGAATGCAGACATGTGTGATTTACAGGGTGCAGAATGCAGACATGTGTGATTTACAGGGTGCAGAATGTAGACATGTGCGATTTACAGGGTGCAGAATGTAGACATGTGTGATTCACAGGGTGCAGAATGTAGACATGTGTGATTTACAGGGTGCAGAATGTAGACATGTGTGATTTACAGGGTGCAGAATGCAGACATGTGTGATTTACAGGGTGGAGAATGCAGACATGTGTGATTTACAGGGTGCAGAATGCAGACATGTGTGATTTACAGAGTGCAGAATGTAGACATGTGTGATTTACAGGGTGGAGAATGTAGACATGTGTGATTTACAGGGTGCAGAATGCAGACATGTGTGATTTACAGAGTGCAGAATGTAGACATGTGTGATTTACAGGGTGCAGAATGCAGACATGTGTGATTTACAGGGTGGAGAATGTAGACATGTGTGATTTACAGGGTGCAGAATGTAGACATGTGTGATTTACAGGGTGCAGAATGTAGACATGTGTGATTTACAGGGTGCAGAATGTAGACATGTGTGATTTACAGGGTGCAGAATGTAGACATGTGTGATTTACAGGGTGCAGAATGTAGACATGTGTGATTTACAGGGTGCAGAATGTAGACATGTGTGATTTACAGGATGCAGAATGCAGACATGTGTGATTTACAGGGTGCAGAATGTAGACATGTGTGATTTACAGGGTGCAGAATGTAGACATGTGTGATTTACAGGGTGCAGAATGTAGACATGCGTGATTTACAGGGTGGAGAATGCAGACATGTGTGATTTACAGGGTGCAGAATGCAGACATGTGTGATTTACAGGGTGCAGAATGTAGACATGTGTGATTTACAGGGTGCAGAATGCAGACATGTGTGATTTACAAGTTGCAGAATGTAGACATGTGTGATTTACAGGGTGCAGAATGTAGACATGTGTGATTTACAGGGTGGAGAATGCAGACATGTGTGATTTACAGGGTGCAGAATGTAGACATGTGTGATTTACAGGGTGGAGAATGCAGACATGTGTGATTTACAGGGTGCAGAATGTAGACATGTGTGATTTACAGGGTGCAGAATGTAGACATGTGTGATTTACAGGGTGGAGAATGCAGACATGTGTGATTTACAGGGTGCAGAATGCAGACATGTGTGATTTACAGGGTGCAGAATGTAGACATGTGTGATTTACAGGGTGTAGAATGTAGACATGTGTGATTTACATGGTGCAGAATGTAGACATGTGTGATTTACAGGGTGCAGAATGCAGACATGTGTGATTTACAGGGTGTAGAATGTAGACATGTGTGATTTACAGGGTGGAGAATGCAGACATGTGTGATTTACAGGGTGCAGAATGCAGACATGTGTGATTTACAGGGTGCAGAATGTAGACATGTGCGATTTACAGGGTGCAGAATGTAGACATGTGTGATTTACAGGGTGGAGAATGCAGACATGTGTGATTTACAGGGTGCAGAATGCAGACATGTGTGATTTACAGGGTGCAGAATGTAGACATGTGCGATTCACAGGGTGCAGAATGTAGACATGTGTGATTTACAGGGTGCAGAATGTAGACATGTGTGATTTACAGGGTGCAGAATGCAGACATGTGTGATTTACAGGGTGGAGAATGCAGACATGTGTGATTTACAGAGTGCAGAATGTAGACATGTGTGATTTACAGGGTGGAGAATGTAGACATGTGTGATTTACAGGGTGCAGAATGCAGACATGTGTGATTTACAGAGTGCAGAATGTAGACATGTGTGATTTACAGGGTGGAGAATGCAGACATGTGTGATTTACAGGGTGCAGAATGCAGACATGTGTGATTTACAGGGTGCAGAATGTAGACATGTGTGATTTACAGGGTGCAGAATGTAGACATGTGCGATTTACAGGGTGCAGAATGTAGACATGTGTGATTTACAGGGTGCAGAATGTAGACATGTGTGATTTACAGGGTGCAGAATGTAGACATGTGTGATTTACAGGATGCAGAATGTAGACATGTGTGATTTACAGGGTGCAGAATGTAGACATGTGTGATTTACAGGGTGGAGAATGCAGACATGTGTGATTTACAGGGTGGAGAATGCAGACATGTGTGATTTACAGGGTGGAGAATGCAGACATGTGTGATTTACAGGGTGCAGAATGTAGACATGTGCGATTTACAGGGTGGAGAATGCAGACATGTGTGATTTACAGGGTGCAGAATGCAGACATGTGTGATTTACAGGGTGCAGAATGTAGACATGTGCGATTTACAGGGTGCAGAATGTAGACATGTGTGATTTACAGGGTGCAGAATGTAGACATGTGTGATTTACAGGGTGCAGAATGTAGACATGTGTGATTTACAGGATGCAGAATGTAGACATGTGTGATTTACAGGGTGCAGAATGTAGACATGTGTGATTTACAGGGTGCAGAATGTAGACATGTGTGATTTACAGGGTGCAGAATGTAGACATGTGTGATTTACAGGGTGCAGAATGTAGACATGTGCGATTTACAGGGTGCAGAATGTAGACATGTTTGATTTACAGGGTGCAGAATGTAGACATGTGCGATTTACAGGGTGCAGAATGTAGACATGTGTGATTTACAGGATGCAGAATGTAGACATGTGTGATTTACAGGGTGCAGAATGTAGACATGTGTGATTTACAGGGTGCAGAATGTAGACATGTGCGATTTACAGGGTGCAGAATGTAGACATGTGTGATTTACAGGGTGCAGAATGTAGACATGTGTGATTTACAGGGTGCAGAATGTAGACATGTGTGATTTACAGGGTGCAGAATGTAGACATGTGTGATTTACAGGGTGGAGAATGCAGACATGTGTGATTTACAGGGTGGAGAATGCAGACATGTGTGATTTACAGGGTGGAGAATGCAGACATGTGTGATTTACAGGGTGCAGAATGTAGACATGTGTGATTTACAGGGTGCAGAATGTAGACATGTGTGATTTACAGGGTGCAGAATGTAGACATGTGTGATTTACAGGGTGCAGAATGTAGACATGTGTGATTTACAGGGTGCAGAATGTAGACATGTGTGATTTACAGGGTGCAGAATGTAGACATGTGTGATTTACAGGATGCAGAATGTAGACATGTGTGATTTACAGGGTGCAGAATGTAGACATGTGTGACTTACAGGGTGCAGAATGTAGACATGTGTGATTTACAGGGTGCAGAATGTAGACATGTGTGATTTACAGGATGCAGAATGCAGACATGTGTGATTTACAGGGTGCAGAATGTAGACATGTGTGATTTACAGGGTGCAGAATGTAGACATGTGTGATTTACAGGGTGCAGAATGTAGACATGTGTGATTTACAGGGTGGAGAATGCAGACATGTGTGATTTACAGGGTGCAGAATGCAGACATGTGTGATTTACAGGGTGCAGAATGTAGACAAGTGTGATTTACAGGGTGCAGAATGTAGACATGTGTGATTTACAGGGTGGAGAATGTAGACATGTGTGATTTACAGGGTGCAGAATGTAGACATGTGTGATTTACAGGGTGCAGAATGTAGACATGTGTGATTTACAGGATGCAGAATGTAGACATGTGTGATTTACAGGGTGCAGAATGTAGACATGTGTGATTTACAGGGTGCAGAATGTAGACATGTGTGATTTACAGGGTGCAGAATGTAGACATGTGCGATTTACAGGGTGCAGAATGTAGACATGTGTGATTTACAGGGTGCAGAATGTAGACATGTGTGATTTACAGGGTGCAGAATGTAGACATGTGTGATTTACAGGATGCAGAATGTAGACATGTGTGATTTACAGGGTGCAGAATGTAGACATGTGTGATTTACAGGGTGCAGAATGTAGACATGTGTGATTTACAGGGTGCAGAATGCAGACATGTGTGATTTACAGGGTGCAGAATGTAGACATGTGTGATTTACAGGGTGCAGAATGTAGACATGTGTGATTTACAGGGTGCAGAATGCAGACATGTGTGATTTACAGGGTGCAGAATGTAGACATGTGTGATTTACAGGGTGCAGAATGTAGACATGTGTGATTTACAGGGTGCAGAATGTAGACATGTGTGATTTACAGGGTGGAGAATGCAGACATGTGTGATTTACAGGGTGCAGAATGCAGACATGTGTGATTTACAGGGTGCAGAATGTAGACATGTGTGATTTACAGGGTGCAGAATGCAGACATGTGTGATTTACAAGTTGCAGAATGTAGACATGTGTGATTTACAGGGTGCAGAATGTAGACATGTGTGATTTACAGGGTGGAGAATGCAGACATGTGTGATTTACAGGGTGCAGAATGTAGACATGTGTGATTTACAGGGTGCAGAATGCAGACATGTGTGATTTACAGGGTGGAGAATGTAGACATGTGTGATTTACAGGGTGCAGAATGTAGACATGCGTGATTTACAGGGTGGAGAATGCAGACATGTGTGATTTACAGGGTGCAGAATGCAGACATGTGTGATTTACAGGGTGCAGAATGTAGACATGTGTGATTTACAGGGTGCAGAATGCAGACATGTGTGATTTACAAGTTGCAGAATGTAGACATGTGTGATTTACAGGGTGCAGAATGTAGACATGTGTGATTTACAGGGTGGAGAATGCAGACATGTGTGATTTACAGGGTGCAGAATGTAGACATGTGTGATTTACAGGGTGGAGAATGCAGACATGTGTGATTTACAGGGTGCAGAATGTAGACATGTGTGATTTACAGGGTGCAGAATGTAGACATGTGTGATTTACAGGGTGGAGAATGCAGACATGTGTGATTTACAGGGTGCAGAATGCAGACATGTGTGATTTACAGGGTGCAGAATGTAGACATGTGTGATTTACAGGGTGTAGAATGTAGACATGTGTGATTTACATGGTGCAGAATGTAGACATGTGTGATTTACAGGGTGCAGAATGCAGACATGTGTGATTTACAGGGTGTAGAATGTAGACATGTGTGATTTACAGGGTGCAGAATGTAGACATGTGTGATTTACAGGATGCAGAATGCAGACATGTGTGATTTACAGGGTGCAGAATGTAGACATGTGTGATTTACAGGGTGCAGAATGTAGACATGTGTGATTTACAGGGTGCAGAATGTAGACATGTGTGATTTACAGGGTGGAGAATGCAGACATGTGTGATTTACAGGGTGCAGAATGCAGACATGTGTGATTTACAGGGTGCAGAATGTAGACATGTGTGATTTACAGGGTGCAGAATGTAGACATGTGTGATTTACAGGGTGGAGAATGCAGACATGTGTGATTTACAGGGTGCAGAATGCAGACATGTGTGATTTACAGGGTGCAGAATGTAGACATGTGCGATTTACAGGGTGCAGAATGTAGACATGTGTGATTTACAGGGTGCAGAATGTAGACATGTGTGATTTACAGGGTGCAGAATGTAGACATGTGTGATTTACAGGGTGCAGAATGTAGACATGTGTGATTTACAGGGTGCAGAATGTAGACATGTGTGATTTACAGGGTGGAGAATGCAGACATGTGTGATTTACAGGGTGCAGAATGCAGACATGTGTGATTTACAGGGTGCAGAATGTAGACATGTGCGATTTACAGGGTGCAGAATGTAGACATGTGTGATTTACAGGGTGCAGAATGTAGACATGTGTGATTTACAGGGTGCAGAATGTAGACATGTGTGATTTACAGGATGCAGAATGTAGACATGTGTGATTTACAGGATGCAGAATGTAGACATGTGTGATTTACAGGGTGCAGAATGTAGACATGTGTGATTTACAGGGTGCAGAATGTAGACATGTGTGATTTACAGGGTGCAGAATGTAGACATGTGTGATTTACAGGGTGCAGAATGTAGACATGTGTGATTTACAGGGTGGAGAATGCAGACATGTGTGATTTACAAGTTGCAGAATGTAGACATGTGTGATTTACAGGGTGCAGAATGTAGACATGTGTGATTTACAGGGTGGAGAATGCAGACATGTGTGATTTACAGGGTGCAGAATGTAGACATGTGTGATTTACAGGGTGGAGAATGCAGACATGTGTGATTTACAGGGTGCAGAATGTAGACATGTGTGATTTACAGGGTGCAGAATGTAGACATATGTGATTTACAGGGTGGAGAATGCAGACATGTGTGATTTACAGGGTGCAGAATGCAGACATGTGTGATTTACAGGGTGCAGAATGTAGACATGTGTGATTTACAGGGTGTAGAATGTAGACATGTGTGATTTACATGGTGCAGAATGTAGACATGTGTGATTTACAGGGTGCAGAATGCAGACATGTGTGATTTACAGGGTGTAGAATGTAGACATGTGTGATTTACAGGGTGGAGAATGCAGACATGTGTGATTTACAGGGTGCAGAATGCAGACATGTGTGATTTACAGGGTGCAGAATGTAGACATGTGCGATTTACAGGGTGCAGAATGTAGACATGTGTGATTCACAGGGTGCAGAATGTAGACATGTGTGATTTACAGGGTGCAGAATGTAGACATGTGTGATTTACAGGGTGCAGAATGCAGACATGTGTGATTTACAGGGTGGAGAATGCAGACATGTGTGATTTACAGGGTGCAGAATGCAGACATGTGTGATTTACAGAGTGCAGAATGTAGACATGTGTGATTTACAGGGTGGAGAATGTAGACATGTGTGATTTACAGGGTGCAGAATGCAGACATGTGTGATTTACAGAGTGCAGAATGTAGACATGTGTGATTTACAGGGTGCAGAATGCAGACATGTGTGATTTACAGGGTGGAGAATGTAGACATGTGTGATTTACAGGGTGCAGAATGTAGACATGTGTGATTTACAGGGTGCAGAATGTAGACATGTGTGATTTACAGGGTGCAGAATGTAGACATGTGTGATTTACAGGGTGCAGAATGTAGACATGTGTGATTTACAGGGTGCAGAATGTAGACATGTGTGATTTACAGGGTGCAGAATGTAGACATGTGTGATTTACAGGATGCAGAATGCAGACATGTGTGATTTACAGGGTGCAGAATGTAGACATGTGTGATTTACAGGGTGCAGAATGTAGACATGTGTGATTTACAGGGTGCAGAATGTAGACATGCGTGATTTACAGGGTGGAGAATGCAGACATGTGTGATTTACAGGGTGCAGAATGCAGACATGTGTGATTTACAGGGTGCAGAATGTAGACATGTGTGATTTACAGGGTGCAGAATGCAGACATGTGTGATTTACAAGTTGCAGAATGTAGACATGTGTGATTTACAGGGTGCAGAATGTAGACATGTGTGATTTACAGGGTGGAGAATGCAGACATGTGTGATTTACAGGGTGCAGAATGTAGACATGTGTGATTTACAGGGTGGAGAATGCAGACATGTGTGATTTACAGGGTGCAGAATGTAGACATGTGTGATTTACAGGGTGCAGAATGTAGACATGTGTGATTTACAGGGTGGAGAATGCAGACATGTGTGATTTACAGGGTGCAGAATGCAGACATGTGTGATTTACAGGGTGCAGAATGTAGACATGTGTGATTTACAGGGTGTAGAATGTAGACATGTGTGATTTACATGGTGCAGAATGTAGACATGTGTGATTTACAGGGTGCAGAATGCAGACATGTGTGATTTACAGGGTGTAGAATGTAGACATGTGTGATTTACAGGGTGGAGAATGCAGACATGTGTGATTTACAGGGTGCAGAATGCAGACATGTGTGATTTACAGGGTGCAGAATGTAGACATGTGCGATTTACAGGGTGCAGAATGTAGACATGTGTGATTTACAGGGTGGAGAATGCAGACATGTGTGATTTACAGGGTGCAGAATGCAGACATGTGTGATTTACAGGGTGCAGAATGTAGACATGTGCGATTTACAGGGTGCAGAATGTAGACATGTGTGATTTACAGGGTGCAGAATGTAGACATGTGTGATTTACAGGGTGCAGAATGCAGACATGTGTGATTTACAGGGTGGAGAATGCAGACATGTGTGATTTACAGAGTGCAGAATGTAGACATGTGTGATTTACAGGGTGGAGAATGTAGACATGTGTGATTTACAGGGTGCAGAATGTAGACATGTGTGATTTACAGGGTGCAGAATGCAGACATGTGTGATTTACAGAGTGCAGAATGTAGACATGTGTGATTTACAGGGTGGAGAATGCAGACATGTGTGATTTACAGGGTGCAGAATGCAGACATGTGTGATTTACAGGGTGCAGAATGTAGACATGTGTGATTTACAGGGTGCAGAATGTAGACATGTGCGATTTACAGGGTGCAGAATGTAGACATGTGTGATTTACAGGGTGCAGAATGTAGACATGTGTGATTTACAGGGTGCAGAATGTAGACATGTGTGATTTACAGGATGCAGAATGTAGACATGTGTGATTTACAGGGTGCAGAATGTAGACATGTGTGATTTACAGGGTGGAGAATGCAGACATGTGTGATTTACAGGGTGGAGAATGCAGACATGTGTGATTTACAGGGTGGAGAATGCAGACATGTGTGATTTACAGGGTGCAGAATGTAGACATGTGTGATTTACAGGGTGCAGAATGTAGACATGTGTGATTTACAGGGTGCAGAATGTAGACATGTGTGATTTACAGGGTGCAGAATGTAGACATGTGTGATTTACAGGGTGCAGAATGTAGACATGTGTGATTTACAGAGTGCAGAATGTAGACATGTGTGATTTACAGGGTGCAGAATGTAGACATGTGTGATTTACAGGGTGCAGAATGTAGACATGTGTGATTTACAGGGTGCAGAATGTAGACATGTGTGATTTACAGGGTGCAGAATGTAGACATGTGTGATTTACAGGATGCAGAATGCAGACATGTGTGATTTACAGGATGCAGAATGTAGACATGTGTGATTTACAGGGTGCAGAATGTAGACATGTGTGATTTACAGGGTGCAGAATGTAGACATGTGTGATTTACAGGGTGGAGAATGCAATGCAGACATGTGTGATTTACAGGGTGCAGAATGCAGACATGTGTGATTTACAGGGTGCAGAATGTAGACATGTGCGATTTACAGGGTGCAGAATGTAGACATGTGTGATTTACAGGGTGCAGAATGTAGACATGTGTGATTTACAGGGTGCAGAATGTAGACATGTGTGATTTACAGGATGCAGAATGTAGACATGTGTGATTTACAGGGTGCAGAATGTAGACATGTGTGATTTACAGGGTGCAGAATGTAGACATGTGTGATTTACAGGGTGCAGAATGTAGACATGTGTGATTTACAGGGTGCAGAATGTAGACATGTGCGATTTACAGGGTGCAGAATGTAGACATGTTTGATTTACAGGGTGCAGAATGTAGACATGTGCGATTTACAGGGTGCAGAATGTAGACATGTGTGATTTACAGGATGCAGAATGTAGACATGTGTGATTTACAGGGTGCAGAATGTAGACATGTGTGATTTACAGGGTGCAGAATGTAGACATGTGCGATTTACAGGGTGCAGAATGTAGACATGTGTGATTTACAGGGTGCAGAATGTAGACATGTGTGATTTACAGGGTGCAGAATGTAGACATGTGTGATTTACAGGGTGCAGAATGTAGACATGTGTGATTTACAGGGTGCAGAATGTAGACATGTGTGATTTACAGGGTGGAGAATGCAGACATGTGTGATTTACAGGGTGGAGAATGCAGACATGTGTGATTTACAGGGTGGAGAATGCAGACATGTGTGATTTACAGGGTGCAGAATGTAGACATGTGTGATTTACAGGGTGCAGAATGTAGACATGTGTGATTTACAGGGTGCAGAATGTAGACATGTGTGATTTACAGGGTGCAGAATGTAGACATGTGTGATTTACAGGATGCAGAATGTAGACATGTGTGATTTACAGGGTGCAGAATGTAGACATGTGTGACTTACAGGGTGCAGAATGTAGACATGTGTGATTTACAGGGTGCAGAATGTAGACATGTGTGATTTACAGGATGCAGAATGCAGACATGTGTGATTTACAGGGTGCAGAATGTAGACATGTGTGATTTACAGGGTGCAGAATGTAGACATGTGTGATTTACAGGGTGCAGAATGTAGACATGTGTGATTTACAGGGTGGAGAATGCAGACATGTGTGATTTACAGGGTGCAGAATGCAGACATGTGTGATTTACAGGGTGCAGAATGTAGACAAGTGTGATTTACAGGGTGCAGAATGTAGACATGTGTGATTTACAGGGTGGAGAATGTAGACATGTGTGATTTACAGGGTGCAGAATGTAGACATGTGTGATTTACAGGGTGCAGAATGTAGACATGTGTGATTTACAGGATGCAGAATGTAGACATGTGTGATTTACAGGGTGCAGAATGTAGACATGTGTGATTTACAGGGTGCAGAATGTAGACATGTGTGATTTACAGGGTGCAGAATGTAGACATGTGCGATTTACAGGGTGCAGAATGCAGACATGTGTGATTTACAGGGTGCAGAATGTAGACATGTGTGATTTACAGGGTGCAGAATGTAGACATGTGTGATTTACAGGGTGCAGAATGCAGACATGTGTGATTTACAGGGTGCAGAATGTAGACATGTGTGATTTACAGGGTGCAGAATGTAGACATGTGTGATTTACAGGGTGCAGAATGTAGACATGTGTGATTTACAGGGTGGAGAATGCAGACATGTGTGATTTACAGGGTGCAGAATGCAGACATGTGTGATTTACAGGGTGCAGAATGTAGACATGTGTGATTTACAGGGTGCAGAATGCAGACATGTGTGATTTACAAGTTGCAGAATGTAGACATGTGTGATTTACAGGGTGCAGAATGTAGACATGTGTGATTTACAGGGTGGAGAATGCAGACATGTGTGATTTACAGGGTGCAGAATGTAGACATGTGTGATTTACAGGGTGCAGAATGTAGACATGTGTGATTTACAGGGTGGAGAATGCAGACATGTGTGATTTACAGGGTGCAGAATGCAGACATGTGTGATTTACAGGGTGCAGAATGTAGACATGTGTGATTTACAGGGTGTAGAATGTAGACATGTGTGATTTACATGGTGCAGAATGTAGACATGTGTGATTTACAGGGTGGAGAATGCAGACATGTGTGATTTACAGGGTGCAGAATGCAGACATGTGTGATTTACAGAGTGCAGAATGTAGACATGTGTGATTTACAGGGTGGAGAATGTAGACATGTGTGATTTACAGGGTGCAGAATGCAGACATGTGTGATTTACAGAGTGCAGAATGTAGACATGTGTGATTTACAGGGTGCAGAATGCAGACATGTGTGATTTACAGGGTGGAGAATGTAGACATGTGTGATTTACAGGGTGCAGAATGTAGACATGTGTGATTTACAGGGTGCAGAATGTAGACATGTGTGATTTACAGGGTGCAGAATGTAGACATGTGTGATTTACAGGGTGCAGAATGTAGACATGTGTGATTTACAGGGTGCAGAATGTAGACATGTGTGATTTACAGGGTGCAGAATGTAGACATGTGTGATTTACAGGATGCAGAATGCAGACATGTGTGATTTACAGGGTGCAGAATGTAGACATGTGTGATTTACAGGGTGCAGAATGTAGACATGTGTGATTTACAGGGTGCAGAATGTAGACATGTGTGATTTACAGGGTGGAGAATGCAGACATGTGTGATTTACAGGGTGCAGAATGCAGACATGTGTGATTTACAGGGTGCAGAATGTAGACATGTGTGATTTACAGGGTGCAGAATGCAGACATGTGTGATTTACAGGGTGGAGAATGCAGACATGTGTGATTTACAGGGTGCAGAATGTAGACATGTGTGATTTACAGGGTGGAGAATGCAGACATGTGTGATTTACAGGGTGCAGAATGTAGACATGTGTGATTTACAGGGTGCAGAATGTAGACATGTGTGATTTACAGGGTGGAGAATGCAGACATGTGTGATTTACAGGGTGCAGAATGCAGACATGTGTGATTTACAGGGTGTAGAATGTAGACATGTGTGATTTACAGGGTGGAGAATGCAGACATGTGTGATTTACAGGGTGCAGAATGTAGACATGTGCGATTTACAGGGTGCAGAATGTAGACATGTGTGATTTACAGGGTGCAGAATGCAGACATGTGTGATTTACAGGGTGCAGAATGTAGACATGTGCGATTTACAGGGTGCAGAATGTAGACATGTGTGATTTACAGGGTGGAGAATGCAGACATGTGTGATTTACAGGGTGCAGAATGCAGACATGTGTGATTTACAGGGTGCAGAATGTAGACATGTGTGATTTACAGGGTGCAGAATGTAGACATGTGTGATTTACAGGGTGGAGAATGTAGACATGTGTGATTTACAGGGTGGAGAATGTAGACATGTGTGATTTACAGGGTGGAGAATGCAGACATGTGTGATTTACAGAGTGCAGAATGTAGACATGTGTGATTTACAGGGTGCAGAATGTAGACATGTGTGATTTACAGGGTGCAGAATGTAGACATGTGTGATTTACAGGGTGCAGAATGTAGACATGTGTGATTTACAGGGTGCAGAATGTAGACATGTGTGATTTACAGGGTGCAGAATGTAGACATGTGTGATTTACAGGGTGCAGAATGTAGACATGTGTGATTTACAGGATGCAGAATGTAGACATGTGTGATTTACAGAGTGCAGAATGTAGACATGTGTGATTTACAGGGTGCAGAATGTAGACATGTGTGATTTACAGGGTGCAGAATGTAGACATGTGTGATTTACAGGGTGCAGAATGTAGACATGTGTGATTTACAGGGTGCAGAATGTAGACATGTGTGATTTACAGGGTGCAGAATGTAGACATGTGTGATTTACAGGGTGCAGAATGTAGACATGTGTGATTTACAGAGTGCAGAATGTAGACATGTGTGATTTACAGGGTGCAGAATGTAGACATGTGTGATTTACAGGGTGCAGAA
Organism: Rana muscosa; assembly: GCA_029206835.1. Lineage (NCBI taxonomy): Eukaryota > Metazoa > Chordata > Amphibia > Anura > Ranidae > Rana > Rana muscosa. The sequence goes on along the minus strand of JARGYO010005593.1, from coordinate 2,543,716 downwards.
TGTAGACATGTGTGATTTACAGGGTGCAGAATGTAGACATGTGTGATTTACAGGGTGCAGAATGTAGACATGTGTGATTTACAGGGTGGAGAATGTAGACATGTGTGATTTACAAGGTGCAGAATGTAGACATGTGTGATTTACAGGATGCAGAATGCAGACATGTGTGATTTACAGGGTGCAGAATGTAGACATGTGTGATTTACAGGGTGGAGAATGTAGACATGTGTGATTTACAGGGTGCAGAATGTAGACATGTGCGATTTACAGGGTGCAGAATGTAGACATGTGTGATTTACAGGGTGCAGAATGTAGACATGTGTGATTTACAGGGTGCAGAATGTAGACATGTGTGATTTACAGGGTGCAGAATGCAGACATGTGTGATTTACAGGGTGGAGAATGTAGACATGTGTGATTTACAGGGTGCAGAATGTAGACATGTTTGATTTACAGGGTGCAGAATGTAGACATGTGTGATTTACAGGGTGCAGAATGTAGACATGTGTGATTTACAGGATGCAGAATGTAGACATGTGTGATTTACAGGGTGCAGAATGTAGACATGTGTGATTTACAGGGTGCAGAATGTAGACATGTGCGATTTACAGGGTGCAGAATGTAGACATGTGTGATTTACAGGGTGCAGAATGTAGACATGTGTGATTTACAGGGTGCAGAATGTAGACATGTGTGATTTACAGGATGCAGAATGTAGACATGTGTGATTTACAGGGTGCAGAATGTAGACATGTGTGATTTACAGGGTGGAGAATGTAGACATGTGTGATTTACAGGGTGCAGAATGTAGACATGTGTGATTTACAAGGTGCAGAATGTAGACATGTGTGATTTACAGGATGCAGAATGCAGACATGTGTGATTTACAGGATGCAGAATGTAGACATGTGTGATTTACAAGGTGCAGAATGTAGACATGTGTGATTTACAGGGTGTAGAATGCAGACATGTGTGATTTACAGGATGCAGAATGCAGACATGTGTGATTTACAGGATGCAGAATGTAGACATGTGTGATTTACAGGGTGCAGAATGTAGACATGTGTGATTTACAGGGTGCAGAATGTAGACATGTGTGATTTACAGGGTGGAGAATGCAGACATGTGTGATTTACAGGGTGCAGAATGTAGACATGTGTGATTTACAAGGTGCAGAATGTAGACATGTGTGATTTACAGGGTGCAGAATGCAGACATGTGTGATTTACAGGATGCAGAATGTAGACATGTGTGATTTACAGGGTGCAGAATGTAGACATGTGTGATTTACAGGGTGGAGAATGTAGACATGTGTGATTTACAGGATGCAGAATGTAGACATGTGTGATTTACAGGGTGCAGAATGTAGACATGTGTGATTTACAGGGTGCAGAATGTAGACATGTGTGATTTACAGGGTGGAGAATGTAGACATGTGTGATTTACAGGGTGCAGAATGTAGACATGTGTGATTTACAAGGTGCAGAATGTAGACATGTGTGATTTACAGGATGCAGAATGCAGACATGTGTGATTTACAAGGTGGAGAATGTAGACATGTGTGATTTACAGGGTGCAGAATGTAGACATGTGTGATTTACAGGATGCAGAATGTAGACATGTGTGATTTACAAGGTGCAGAATGTAGACATGTGTGATTTACAGGATGCAGAATGCAGACATGTGTGATTTACAGGATGCAGAATGTAGACATGTGTGATTTACAGGGTGCAGAATGTAGACATGTGTGATTTACAGGGTGCAGAATGTAGACATGTGTGATTTACAGGGTGGAGAATGCAGACATGTGTGATTTACAGGGTGCAGAATGCAGACATGTGTGATTTACAGGGTGCAGAATGTAGACATGTGCGATTTACAGGGTGCAGAATGTAGACATGTGTGATTTACAGGGTGCAGAATGTAGACATGTGTGATTTACAGGGTGGAGAATGCAGACATGTGTGATTTACAGGGTGCAGAATGCAGACATGTGTGATTTACAGGGTGCAGAATGTAGACATGTGCGATTTACAGGGTGGAGAATGTAGACATGTGTGATTTACAGGATGCAGAATGTAGACATGTGTGATTTACAGGGTGCAGAATGTAGACATGTGTGATTTACAGGGTGCAGAATGTAGACATGTGCGATTTACAGGGTGCAGAATGTAGACATGTGTGATTTACAGGGTGGAGAATGCAGACATGTGTGATTTACAGGGTGCAGAATGCAGACATGTGTGATTTACAGGGTGCAGAATGTAGACATGTGCGATTTACAGGGTGCAGAATGTAGACATGTGTGATTTACAGGGTGCAGAATGTAGACATGTGCGATTTACAGGGTGCAGAATGTAGACATGTGTGATTTACAGGATGCAGAATGTAGACATGTGTGATTTACAGGGTGCAGAATGTAGACATGTGTGATTTACAGGGTGCAGAATGTAGACATGTGTGATTTACAGGGTGCAGAATGTAGACATGTGCGATTTACAGGGTGCAGAATGTAGACATGTTTGATTTACAGGGTGCAGAATGTAGACATGTGTGATTTACAGGGTGCAGAATGTAGACATGTGTGATTTACAGGGTGCAGAATGTAGACATGTGTGATTTACAGGGTGCAGAATGTAGACATGTGTGATTTACAGGGTGGAGAATGCAGACATGTGTGATTTACAGGGTGGAGAATGCAGACATGTGTGATTTACAGGGTGGAGAATGCAGACATGTGTGATTTACAGGGTGCAGAATGTAGACATGTGTGATTTACAGGGTGCAGAATGTAGACATGTGTGATTTACAGGGTGCAGAATGTAGACATGTGTGATTTACAGGGTGCAGAATGTAGACATGTGTGATTTACAGGGTGCAGAATGTAGACATGTGTGATTTACAGAGTGCAGAATGTAGACATGTGTGATTTACAGGGTGCAGAATGTAGACATGTGTGATTTACAGGGTGCAGAATGTAGACATGTGTGATTTACAGGGTGCAGAATGTAGACATGTGTGATTTACAGGGTGCAGAATGTAGACATGTGTGATTTACAGGGTGGAGAATGTAGACATGTGTGATTTACAAGGTGCAGAATGTAGACATGTGTGATTTACAGGATGCAGAATGCAGACATGTGTGATTTACAGGGTGCAGAATGTAGACATGTGTGATTTACAGGGTGGAGAATGTAGACATGTGTGATTTACAGGGTGCAGAATGCAGACATGTGTGATTTACAGGGTGGAGAATGTAGACATGTGTGATTTACAGGGTGCAGAATGTAGACATGTTTGATTTACAGGGTGCAGAATGTAGACATGTGCGATTTACAGGGTGCAGAATGTAGACATGTGTGATTTACAGGGTGGAGAATGCAGACATGTGTGATTTACAGGGTGCAGAATGTAGACATGTGCGATTTACAGGGTGCAGAATGTAGACATGTGTGATTTACAGGGTGGAGAATGCAGACATGTGTGATTTACAGGGTGCAGAATGCAGACATGTGTGATTTACAGGGTGCAGAATGTAGACATGTGTGATTTACAGGGTGCAGAATGTAGACATGTGTGATTTACAGGGTGGAGAATGTAGACATGTGTGATTTACAGGGTGGAGAATGTAGACATGTGTGATTTACAGGGTGGAGAATGCAGACATGTGTGATTTACAGAGTGCAGAATGTAGACATGTGTGATTTACAGGGTGCAGAATGTAGACATGTGTGATTTACAGGGTGCAGAATGTAGACATGTGTGATTTACAGGGTGCAGAATGTAGACATGTGTGATTTACAGGGTGCAGAATGTAGACATGTGTGATTTACAGGGTGCAGAATGTAGACATGTGTGATTTACAGGGTGGAGAATGCAGACATGTGTGATTTACAGGGTGGAGAATGCAGACATGTGTGATTTACAGGGTGCAGAATGTAGACATGTGTGATTTACAGGGTGCAGAATGTAGACATGTGTGATTTACAGGGTGCAGAATGTAGACATGTGTGATTTACAGGGTGCAGAATGTAGACATGTGTGATTTACAGGATGCAGAATGTAGACATGTGTGATTTACAGGGTGCAGAATGTAGACATGTGTGATTTACAGGGTGCAGAATGTAGACATGTGCGATTTACAGGGTGCAGAATGTAGACATGTGTGATTTACAGGGTGCAGAATGTAGACATGTGTGATTTACAGGGTGCAGAATGTAGACATGTGTGATTTACAGGGTGCAGAATGTAGACATGTGTGATTTACAGGGTGGAGAATGTAGACATGTGTGATTTACAGGGTGCAGAATGTAGACATGTGTGATTTACAAGGTGCAGAATGTAGACATGTGTGATTTACAGGATGCAGAATGCAGACATGTGTGATTTACAGGATGCAGAATGTAGACATGTGTGATTTACAAGGTGCAGAATGTAGACATGTGTGATTTACAGGGTGTAGAATGCAGACATGTGTGATTTACAGGATGCAGAATGCAGACATGTGTGATTTACAGGATGCAGAATGTAGACATGTGTGATTTACAGGGTGCAGAATGTAGACATGTGTGATTTACAAGGTGCAGAATGTAGACATGTGTGATTTACAGGGTGCAGAATGCAGACATGTGTGATTTACAGGATGCAGAATGTAGACATGTGTGATTTACAGGGTGCAGAATGTAGACATGTGTGATTTACAGGGTGGAGAATGTAGACATGTGTGATTTACAGGATGCAGAATGTAGACATGTGTGATTTACAGGGTGCAGAATGTAGACATGTGTGATTTACAGGGTGCAGAATGTAGACATGTGTGATTTACAGGGTGGAGAATGTAGACATGTGTGATTTACAGGGTGCAGAATGTAGACATGTGTGATTTACAAGGTGCAGAATGTAGACATGTGTGATTTACAGGATGCAGAATGCAGACATGTGTGATTTACAGGATGCAGAATGTAGACATGTGTGATTTACAAGGTGCAGAATGTAGACATGTGTGATTTACAGGATGCAGAATGCAGACATGTGTGATTTACAGGATGCAGAATGTAGACATGTGTGATTTACAGGGTGCAGAATGTAGACATGTGTGATTTACAGGGTGCAGAATGTAGACATGTGTGATTTACAGGGTGGAGAATGCAGACATGTGTGATTTACAGGGTGCAGAATGCAGACATGTGTGATTTACAGGGTGCAGAATGTAGACATGTGCGATTTACAGGGTGCAGAATGTAGACATGTGTGATTTACAGGGTGCAGAATGTAGACATGTGTGATTTACAGGGTGGAGAATGCAGACATGTGTGATTTACAGGGTGCAGAATGCAGACATGTGTGATTTACAGGGTGCAGAATGTAGACATGTGCGATTTACAGGGTGGAGAATGTAGACATGTGTGATTTACAGGATGCAGAATGTAGACATGTGTGATTTACAGGGTGCAGAATGTAGACATGTGTGATTTACAGGGTGCAGAATGTAGACATGTGCGATTTACAGGGTGCAGAATGTAGACATGTGTGATTTACAGGGTGGAGAATGCAGACATGTGTGATTTACAGGGTGCAGAATGCAGACATGTGTGATTTACAGGGTGCAGAATGTAGACATGTGCGATTTACAGGGTGCAGAATGTAGACATGTGTGATTTACAGGGTGCAGAATGTAGACATGTGCGATTTACAGGGTGCAGAATGTAGACATGTGTGATTTACAGGATGCAGAATGTAGACATGTGTGATTTACAGGGTGCAGAATGTAGACATGTGTGATTTACAGGGTGCAGAATGTAGACATGTGTGATTTACAGGGTGCAGAATGTAGACATGTGTGATTTACAGGGTGGAGAATGCAGACATGTGTGATTTACAGGGTGGAGAATGCAGACATGTGTGATTTACAGGGTGGAGAATGCAGACATGTGTGATTTACAGGGTGCAGAATGTAGACATGTGTGATTTACAGGGTGCAGAATGTAGACATGTGTGATTTACAGGGTGCAGAATGTAGACATGTGTGATTTACAGGGTGCAGAATGTAGACATGTGTGATTTACAGAGTGCAGAATGTAGACATGTGTGATTTACAGGGTGCAGAATGTAGACATGTGTGATTTACAGGGTGCAGAATGTAGACATGTGTGATTTACAGGGTGCAGAATGTAGACATGTGTGATTTACAGGGTGCAGAATGTAGACATGTGTGATTTACAGGGTGGAGAATGTAGACATGTGTGATTTACAAGGTGCAGAATGTAGACATGTGTGATTTACAGGATGCAGAATGCAGACATGTGTGATTTACAGGGTGCAGAATGTAGACATGTGTGATTTACAGGGTGCAGAATGTAGACATGTGTGATTTACAGGGTGGAGAATGTAGACATGTGTGATTTACAGGGTGCAGAATGCAGACATGTGTGATTTACAGGGTGGAGAATGTAGACATGTGTGATTTACAGGGTGCAGAATGTAGACATGTTTGATTTACAGGGTGCAGAATGTAGACATGTGTGATTTACAGGGTGCAGAATGTAGACATGTGTGATTTACAGGATGCAGAATGTAGACATGTGTGATTTACAGGGTGCAGAATGTAGACATGTGTGATTTACAGGGTGCAGAATGTAGACATGTGTGATTTACAGGGTGCAGAATGTAGACATGTGTGATTTACAGGGTGGAGAATGTAGACATGTGTGATTTACAGGGTGCAGAATGTAGACATGTGTGATTTACAAGGTGCAGAATGTAGACATGTGTGATTTACAGGATGCAGAATGTAGACATGTGTGATTTACAGGATGCAGAATGCAGACATGTGCGATTTACAGGGTGCAGAATGTAGACATGTGTGATTTACAAGGTGCAGAATGTAGACATGTGTGATTTACAGGGTGCAGAATGTAGACATGTGTGATTTACAGGGTGCAGAATGTAGACATGTGTGATTTACAGGGTGCAGAATGTAGACATGTGTGATTTACAGGGTGCAGAATGTAGACATGTGTGATTTACAGGGTGCAGAATGTAGACATGTGTGATTTACAGGGTGCAGAATGTAGACATGTGTGATTTACAGGGTGCAGAATGTAGACATGTGTGATTTACAGGGTGGAGAATGTAGACATGTGTGATTTACAGGGTGCAGAATGTAGACATGTGTGATTTACAAGGTGCAGAATGTAGACATGTGTGATTTACAGGATGCAGAATGCAGACATGTGTGATTTACAGGATGCAGAATGTAGACATGTGTGATTTACAAGGTGCAGAATGTAGACATGTGTGATTTACAGGGTGCAGAATGTAGACATGTGTGATTTACAGGATGCAGAATGTAGACATGTGTGATTTACAGGGTGCAGAATGTAGACATGTGTGATTTACAGGGTGGAGAATGCAGACATGTGTGATTTACAGGGTGCAGAATGCAGACATGTGTGATTTACAGGGTGCAGAATGTAGACATGTGTGATTTACAGGATGCAGAATGTAGACATGTGTGATTTACAGGGTGCAGAATGTAGACATGTGTGATTTACAGGGTGGAGAATGTAGACATGTGTGATTTACAGGGTGCAGAATGTAGACATGTTTGATTTACAGGGTGCAGAATGTAGACATGTGTGATTTACAGGGTGCAGAATGTAGACATGTGTGATTTACAGGGTGGAGAATGTAGACATGTGTGATTTACAGGGTGCAGAATGTAGACATGTGTGATTTACAAGGTGCAGAATGTAGACATGTGTGATTTACAGGATGCAGAATGCAGACATGTGTGATTTACAGGATGCAGAATGTAGACATGTGTGATTTACAGGGTGCAGAATGTAGACATGTGTGATTTACAGGGTGGAGAATGTAGACATGTGTGATTTACAGGGTGCAGAATGTAGACATGTGTGATTTACAGGGTGGAGAATGCAGACATGTGTGATTTACAGGGTGCAGAATGCAGACATGTGTGATTTACAGGGTGCAGAATGTAGACATGTGTGATTTACAGGGTGTAGAATGTAGACATGTGTGATTTACAGAGTGCAGAATGTAGACATGTGCGATTTACAGGGTGCAGAATGTAGACATGTGTGATTTACAGGGTGCAGAATGTAGACATGTGTGATTTACAGGGTGGAGAATGCAGACATGTGTGATTTACAGGGTGCAGAATGTAGACATGTGTGATTTACAGGGTGCAGAATGTAGACATGTGTGATTTACAGGGTGCAGAATGTAGACATGTTTGATTTACAGGGTGCAGAATGTAGACATGTGTGATTTACAGGGTGCAGAATGTAGACATGTGTGATTTACAGGGTGCAGAATGTAGACATGTGTGATTTACAGGGTGCAGAATGTAGACATGTGTGATTTACAGGATGCAGAATGTAGACATGTGTGATTTACAGGGTGCAGAATGTAGACATGTGTGATTTACAGGGTGCAGAATGTAGACATGTGCGATTTACAGGGTGCAGAATGTAGACATGTGTGATTTACAGGGTGGAGAATGCAGACATGTGTGATTTACAGGGTGCAGAATGCAGACATGTGTGATTTACAGGGTGCAGAATGTAGACATGTGCGATTTACAGGGTGCAGAATGTAGACATGTGTGATTTACAGGGTGCAGAATGTAGACATGTGCGATTTACAGGGTGCAGAATGTAGACATGTGTGATTTACAGGATGCAGAATGTAGACATGTGTGATTTACAGGGTGCAGAATGTAGACATGTGTGATTTACAGGGTGCAGAATGTAGACATGTGTGATTTACAGGGTGCAGAATGTAGACATGTGCGATTTACAGGGTGCAGAATGTAGACATGTTTGATTTACAGGGTGCAGAATGTAGACATGTGTGATTTACAGGGTGCAGAATGTAGACATGTGTGATTTACAGGGTGCAGAATGTAGACATGTGTGATTTACAGGGTGCAGAATGTAGACATGTGTGATTTACAGGGTGGAGAATGCAGACATGTGTGATTTACAGGGTGGAGAATGCAGACATGTGTGATTTACAGGGTGGAGAATGCAGACATGTGTGATTTACAGGGTGCAGAATGTAGACATGTGTGATTTACAGGGTGCAGAATGTAGACATGTGTGATTTACAGGGTGCAGAATGTAGACATGTGTGATTTACAGGGTGCAGAATGTAGACATGTGTGATTTACAGGGTGCAGAATGTAGACATGTGTGATTTACAGAGTGCAGAATGTAGACATGTGTGATTTACAGGGTGCAGAATGTAGACATGTGTGATTTACAGGGTGCAGAATGTAGACATGTGTGATTTACAGGGTGCAGAATGTAGACATGTGTGATTTACAGGGTGCAGAATGTAGACATGTGTGATTTACAGGGTGGAGAATGTAGACATGTGTGATTTACAAGGTGCAGAATGTAGACATGTGTGATTTACAGGATGCAGAATGCAGACATGTGTGATTTACAGGGTGCAGAATGTAGACATGTGTGATTTACAGGGTGGAGAATGTAGACATGTGTGATTTACAGGGTGCAGAATGCAGACATGTGTGATTTACAGGGTGGAGAATGTAGACATGTGTGATTTACAGGGTGCAGAATGTAGACATGTTTGATTTACAGGGTGCAGAATGTAGACATGTGCGATTTACAGGGTGCAGAATGTAGACATGTGTGATTTACAGGGTGGAGAATGCAGACATGTGTGATTTACAGGGTGCAGAATGTAGACATGTGCGATTTACAGGGTGCAGAATGTAGACATGTGTGATTTACAGGGTGGAGAATGCAGACATGTGTGATTTACAGGGTGCAGAATGCAGACATGTGTGATTTACAGGGTGCAGAATGTAGACATGTGTGATTTACAGGGTGCAGAATGTAGACATGTGTGATTTATAGGGTGGAGAATGTAGACATGTGTGATTTACAGGGTGGAGAATGTAGACATGTGTGATTTACAGGGTGGAGAATGCAGACATGTGTGATTTACAGAGTGCAGAATGTAGACATGTGTGATTTACAGGGTGCAGAATGTAGACATGTGTGATTTACAGGGTGCAGAATGTAGACATGTGTGATTTACAGGGTGCAGAATGTAGACATGTGTGATTTACAGGGTGCAGAATGTAGACATGTGTGATTTACAGGGTGCAGAATGTAGACATGTGTGATTTACAGGGTGCAGAATGTAGACATGTGTGATTTACAGGGTGCAGAATGTAGACATGTGTGATTTACAGGGTGCAGAATGTAGACATGTGTGATTTACAGGGTGCAGAATGTAGACATGTGTGATTTACAGGGTGGAGAATGCAGACATGTGTGATTTACAGGGTGGAGAATGCAGACATGTGTGATTTACAGGGTGCAGAATGTAGACATGTGTGATTTACAGGGTGCAGAATGTAGACATGTGTGATTTACAGGGTGCAGAATGTAGACATGTGTGATTTACAGGGTGCAGAATGTAGACATGTGTGATTTACAGGATGCAGAATGTAGACATGTGTGATTTACAGGGTGCAGAATGTAGACATGTGTGATTTACAGGGTGCAGAATGTAGACATGTGCGATTTACAGGGTGCAGAATGTAGACATGTGTGATTTACAGGGTGCAGAATGTAGACATGTGTGATTTACAGGGTGCAGAATGTAGACATGTGTGATTTACAGGGTGCAGAATGTAGACATGTGTGATTTACAGGGTGGAGAATGTAGACATGTGTGATTTACAGGGTGCAGAATGTAGACATGTGTGATTTACAAGGTGCAGAATGTAGACATGTGTGATTTACAGGATGCAGAATGCAGACATGTGTGATTTACAGGATGCAGAATGTAGACATGTGTGATTTACAAGGTGCAGAATGTAGACATGTGTGATTTACAGGGTGTAGAATGCAGACATGTGTGATTTACAGGATGCAGAATGCAGACATGTGTGATTTACAGGATGCAGAATGTAGACATGTGTGATTTACAGGGTGCAGAATGTAGACATGTGTGATTTACAAGGTGCAGAATGTAGACATGTGTGATTTACAGGGTGCAGAATGCAGACATGTGTGATTTACAGGATGCAGAATGTAGACATGTGTGATTTACAGGGTGCAGAATGTAGACATGTGTGATTTACAGGGTGCAGAATGTAGACATGTGTGATTTACAGGGTGGAGAATGTAGACATGTGTGATTTACAGGGTGCAGAATGTAGACATGTGTGATTTACAAGGTGCAGAATGTAGACATGTGTGATTTACAGGATGCAGAATGCAGACATGTGTGATTTACAGGATGCAGAATGTAGACATGTGTGATTTACAAGGTGCAGAATGTAGACATGTGTGATTTACAGGATGCAGAATGCAGACATGTGTGATTTACAGGATGCAGAATGTAGACATGTGTGATTTACAGGGTGCAGAATGTAGACATGTGTGATTTACAGGGTGCAGAATGTAGACATGTGTGATTTACAGGGTGGAGAATGTAGACATGTGTGATTTACAGGGTGCAGAATGCAGACATGTGTGATTTACAGGGTGCAGAATGTAGACATGTGCGATTTACAGGGTGGAGAATGTAGACATGTGTGATTTACAGGATGCAGAATGTAGACATGTGTGATTTACAGGGTGCAGAATGTAGACATGTGTGATTTACAGGGTGCAGAATGTAGACATGTGCGATTTACAGGGTGCAGAATGTAGACATGTGTGATTTACAGGGTGGAGAATGCAGACATGTGTGATTTACAGGGTGCAGAATGCAGACATGTGTGATTTACAGGGTGCAGAATGTAGACATGTGCGATTTACAGGGTGCAGAATGTAGACATGTGTGATTTACAGGGTGGAGAATGCAGACATGTGTGATTTACAGGGTGGAGAATGCAGACATGTGTGATTTACAGGGTGGAGAATGTAGACATGTGTGATTTACAGGGTGCAGAATGTAGACATGTGTGATTTACAGAGTGCAGAATGTAGACATGTGTGATTTACAGGGTGCAGAATGTAGACATGTGTGATTTACAGGGTGCAGAATGTAGACATGTGTGATTTACAGGGTGCAGAATGTAGACATGTGTGATTTACAGGGTGCAGAATGTAGACATGTGTGATTTACAGGGTGGAGAATGTAGACATGTGTGATTTACAAGGTGCAGAATGTAGACATGTGTGATTTACAGGATGCAGAATGCAGACATGTGTGATTTACAGGGTGCAGAATGTAGACATGTGTGATTTACAGGGTGCAGAATGTAGACATGTGTGATTTACAGGGTGGAGAATGTAGACATGTGTGATTTACAGGGTGCAGAATGCAGACATGTGTGATTTACAGGGTGGAGAATGTAGACATGTGTGATTTACAGGGTGCAGAATGTAGACATGTGTGATTTACAAGGTGCAGAATGTAGACATGTGTGATTTACAGGGTGCAGAATGTAGACATGTGTGATTTACAGGATGCAGAATGCAGACATGTGCGATTTACAGGGTGCAGAATGTAGACATGTGTGATTTACAAGGTGCAGAATGTAGACATGTGTGATTTACAAGGTGCAGAATGTAGACATGTGTGATTTACAGGGTGGAGAATGTAGACATGTGTGATTTACAGGGTGCAGAATGTAGACATGTGTGATTTACAAGGTGCAGAATGTAGACATGTGTGATTTACAGGATGCAGAATGTAGACATGTGTGATTTACAGGATGCAGAATGCAGACATGTGCGATTTACAGGGTGCAGAATGTAGACATGTGTGATTTACAAGGTGCAGAATGTAGACATGTGTGATTTACAGGGTGCAGAATGTAGACATGTGTGATTTACAGAGTGCAGAATGCAGACATGTGTGATTTACAGGGTGCAGAATGTAGACATGTGTGATTTACAGGATGCAGAATGTAGACATGTGTGATTTACAGGGTGCAGAATGTAGACATGTGTGATTTACAGGGTGGAGAATGTAGACATGTGTGATTTACAGGATGCAGAATGTAGACATGTGTGATTTACAGGGTGCAGAATGTAGACATGTGTGATTTACAGGGTGCAGAATGTAGACATGTGTGATTTACAGGGTGGAGAATGTAGACATGTGTGATTTACAGGGTGGAGAATGTAGACATGTGTGATTTACAGGGTGCAGAATGTAGACATGTGTGATTTACAAGGTGCAGAATGTAGACATGTGTGATTTACAGGATGCAGAATGCAGACATGTGTGATTTACAGGATGCAGAATGTAGACATGTGTGATTTACAGGGTGCAGAATGTAGACATGTGTGATTTACAGGGTGCAGAATGTAGACATGTGTGATTTACAGGGTGGAGAATGCAGACATGTGTGATTTACAGGGTGCAGAATGCAGACATGTGTGATTTACAGGGTGCAGAATGTAGACATGTGCGATTTACAGGGTGCAGAATGTAGACATGTGTGATTTACAGGGTGCAGAATGTAGACATGTGTGATTTACAGGGTGGAGAATGCAGACATGTGTGATTTACAGGGTGCAGAATGTAGACATGTGTGATTTACAGGGTGCAGAATGTAGACATGTGTGATTTACAGGGTGCAGAATGTAGACATGTTTGATTTACAGGGTGCAGAATGTAGACATGTGTGATTTACAGGGTGCAGAATGTAGACATGTGTGATTTACAGGGTGGAGAATGTAGACATGTGTGATTTACAGGGTGCAGAATGTAGACATGTGTGATTTACAAGGTGCAGAATGTAGACATGTGTGATTTACAGGATGCAGAATGCAGACATGTGTGATTTACAGGATGCAGAATGTAGACATGTGTGATTTACAGGGTGCAGAATGTAGACATGTGTGATTTACAGGGTGGAGAATGTAGACATGTGTGATTTACAGGGTGCAGAATGTAGACATGTGTGATTTACAGGGTGGAGAATGCAGACATGTGTGATTTACAGGGTGCAGAATGCAGACATGTGTGATTTACAGGGTGCAGAATGTAGACATGTGCGATTTACAGGGTGCAGAATGTAGACATGTGTGATTTACAGGGTGCAGAATGTAGACATGTGTGATTTACAGGGTGGAGAATGCAGACATGTGTGATTTACAGGGTGCAGAATGTAGACATGTGTGATTTACAGGGTGCAGAATGTAGACATGTGTGATTTACAGGGTGCAGAATGTAGACATGTTTGATTTACAGGGTGCAGAATGTAGACATGTGTGATTTACAGGGTGCAGAATGTAGACATGTGTGATTTACAGGGTGGAGAATGTAGACATGTGTGATTTACAGGGTGCAGAATGTAGACATGTGTGATTTACAAGGTGCAGAATGTAGACATGTGTGATTTACAGGATGCAGAATGCAGACATGTGTGATTTACAGGATGCAGAATGTAGACATGTGTGATTTACAGGGTGCAGAATGTAGACATGTGTGATTTACAGGGTGGAGAATGTAGACATGTGTGATTTACAGGGTGCAGAATGTAGACATGTGTGATTTACAGGGTGGAGAATGCAGACATGTGTGATTTACAGGGTGCAGAATGTAGACATGTGCGATTTACAGGGTGCAGAATGTAGACATGTGTGATTTACAGGGTGCAGAATGTAGACATGTGTGATTTACAGGGTGGAGAATGCAGACATGTGTGATTTACAGGGTGCAGAATGTAGACATGTGTGATTTACAGGGTGCAGAATGTAGACATGTGTGATTTACAGGGTGCAGAATGTAGACATGTTTGATTTACAGGGTGCAGAATGTAGACATGTGTGATTTACAGGGTGCAGAATGTAGACATGTGTGATTTACAGGGTGCAGAATGTAGACATGTGTGATTTACAGGATGCAGAATGTAGACATGTGTGATTTACAGGGTGCAGAATGTAGACATGTGTGATTTACAGGGTGCAGAATACTTAAAATGAAAAAATAAAAGTGAAATATTCCTTTAAATTTCGTACCTGGGGGGTGTGTATGATATGCATGTGAAGTGGCGCATGTTTCCCGTGCTTAGAACTGTCCCTGCAAAAAATGTCATTTTTGAAAGAAAAAAATGCATTTAAAACTGACTCGCGGCTATTAATGAATTGTCGGCTCCCGGGCCGCAATACATAGAAAAGTCATTGATAAAAAAAAAAAAAAAAAGCGTGGGGGTTCCCCAGAATTCAATTACCAGGCCCTTCAGGTCTGGAATGGATATTAAGGGGAACCCTGCCGCAAATTTAAAAAAAAATTGACGTGGGGTTCCCCCAAATATCCATTCCAGGCCCTTCAGATCTGGCATGGATTTTAAGGGAAACTCCACCCCAAATTTAAAAAAAATGGCGTGGAGTCCCCCCAAAAATCCATAACAATCCCCTTATCCGAGCACGCAACCTGGCCGGCCGCAGGGGAAAAGGGGGGGACGAGAGAGCGGCCCCCCTCCCTCCTGAACCGTACCAGGCCACATGCCCTCAACATGGGGAGGATGTCCCCATGTTGATGGGGACAAGGGCCTCATCCCCACAACCCTTGCCCGGTGGTTGTGGGGGTCTGTGGGCGGGGGGCTTATCGGAATCTGGAAGACCCCTTTAACAAAGGGGACTCCCAGATCCCGGCCCCCCCCCTATGTGAATTGGTAAGGGGTACATTGTACCCCTACCATTTCACGAAGAAAGCGTAAAAAAATGTTTAAAAAAACACACAAACACCTTGAAAAAGTCCTTTATTAAAAAAAAAAAAAAAACACATTCCAGCGGTGAAATCCAGTGTCCCGCGGCGATCCCGATGTCCAGCGCTGTCCTTCATTGGTTGTGCCTGAGCGGACCTGATGGGGAACTCCCTCTCAGTATTTTAAATGTATAGACCCGCCCCTTCTAAAGTTCCCCATCAGGTCCGCTCCCTCGGTATGTCGGACCCGCCTACGTCATTGGCTTGAGCGGGGAACTTCCTTCACTGTGTAATTTAAATTTACATAGTGAAGGAAGTTCCCCGCTCAAGCCAATGACGTAGGCGGGTCCGACATACCGAGGGGGCGGACCTGATGGGGGACTGCTCTCACTTTGGCAATACATGTATAGAGCGGACCTGATGGGGAACTTTAGAAAGTTTTTTTTTTTTTTTTTAAATAAAGGACTTTTTCAAGGTGTTTGTGTGTTTTTTTTAAACATTTTTTTACGCTTTCTTCGTGAAATGGTAGGGGTACAATGTACCCCTTACCAATTCACATAGGGGGGGGGCCGGGATCTGGGGGTCCCCTTTGTTAAAGGGGTCTTCCAGATTCCGATAAGCCCCCCGCCCGCAGACCCCCATAACCACCGGGCAAGGGTTGTGGGGATGAGGCCCTTGTCCCCATCAACATGGGGACATCCTCCCCATGTTGAGGGCATGTGGTCTGGTACGGTTCAGGAGGGAGGGGGGGCGCTCTCTCGTCCCCCCTCTTCCCCTGCGGCCGGCCAGGTTGTGTGCTCGGATAAGGGGTCTGGTATGGATTTTTAGGGGGACTCCACGCCATTTTTTTTAAATTTGGGGTGGAGTTCCCCTTAAAATCCATGCCAGATCTGAAGGGCCTGGAATGGATATTTGGGGGAACCCCACATCAAATTTATTTTATTTATTTGCGGCGGGGTTCCCCTTAATATCCATTCCAGACCTGAAGGGCCTGGTAATTGAATTCTGGGGAACCCCCACGCTTTTTTTTTTTTTTTTTATCAATGACTTTTGTATGTATTGCCGGGAGCCGACAATTCATTAAAGGAGTAGTAAAGTTACATGTTTTTTCACCTTAATGCATCCTATGCATTAAGGTGAAAAAACATTCGACAATACCGCCCCCCCCCCGAGCCCCCGTTTTTCTTACCTGGCCCCTCGAAAGTCCCATGCTCGTCCCCGTCATCCTCTTCGTTTTTCTGCCTGGCCGCCGATTGGCTACACTGGATAGATTGAAAGCAGCGCAGCCATTGGCTGGCGCTGCTGTCAATCACATCCAATGACGCGGCACGCCGGGGGGCGGGGCCGAGTGATACAGTCGGCGGCTATGGCCGCCGCTGTATCACGGGAGCGCGCCCGCAATCACAACCACACCATGCGAGCTCACTCGCATTAAGGTGTGGAGTCCTTGCGGGGAGGAGCCAAGACAGCCGCCGAGGGACCCCAGAAGACCAGGATCGGGGCCACTGTGTGCAAAACGAGCTGCACAGTGGAGGTAAGTATAACATGTTTGTTATTTTTAAGCAAAAAAAAAAAAAGGTATAGTGCTCCTTTAATAGCCGCGAGTCAGTTTTAAATGACTTTTTTTCTTTCAAAAATGAAATTTTTTGCAGGGACAGTTCTAAGCACGGGAAACATGCGCCACTTTACATGCATATCATACACACCCCCCAGGTACGAAATTTAAAGGAATATTTCACTTTTATTTTTTCATTTTAAGCATTATTAAAATCACTGCTCCCGAAAAAACGGCCGTTTTTAAAACTTCTTTTTGCATTGATACATGTCCCCTGGGGCAGGACCCGGGTCCCCAAACACTTTTTAGGACAATAAATTGCATATAAGCCTTTATAATTAACACTTTAGATTTCGAACGTTCGAGTCCATTGTATTTAATAGGGTTCTAAAGTTCACACGAACATTTTGTCTGTTCGCAGGTTCTGGTGCGAACCGAACAGGGGGGTGTTCGGCTCATCCCTGTGCATGAGGGGTGAAAGTGAAGGGGACAACAGCTCTAATGCCGCATACACACAATATTTTTTCCCGTCGAGAAAAATGAAATTTTTCCCTTTGGACGAGAAAAACGATCGCCTGTGGGCTTTTTGTCGTTTTTCTCGACGGGAAAAACGGCATTAATCACGACGAGAAAAATTAGAACATGTTCTAATTTTTCTTGTCGTGATTCCCGTCGTTTTTTTGGCATGGCAGTTTTCCCATAGGGAAACAATGCCGGGTAGCCCACACACGGTCGTTTTTTTCAACCAAAAAAAAAAATGTCATTTAAAACGGGCCGTGTGTGAGGGGAAACAAGCTGTTCCTCGTTTTTCACGTCGATTTTCTCGACTGTGTTTTCACTGTCTAAAAAATTGATTGTGTGTACATTAGCCATGTTAATAAAAGAGTTGATGTCCCACTCCACATTCATACCAAAGGGCTCATAAGTGCGTAGTTCGTAGTTTTATTTTCATTCTGCTTCAGCTCTCTCTATGTGGACTGGGGGATTTTGTTTTCTTCCACAAGATGACGCCAGCGCTGTCGCCCATTTGACACTTATTGAGATGTTTCCTGAAGCGTCATTCATGCACATTGTATGTTATATTACAGTGGCTTTGATTGAGCGTCCATCCTTGTTACTTAGGGCTGCGCTTCCATCATGGCGTCCGATGTGCGTCATGAGGTCACGCGGCGGCGGATGAGGTCCGGTCTGCGCATGCCCAGAGGTTTCTATGCACACCGCGACTTCACGAGTCGCAATGAGATGGATAAGTCTTGCTGGTTTCTGTTTACCTTGGGCGCAGTGTCCTTGCTGCAGCTAGGGTATTTGTATGTATGGCCTATGTCCTGCGGGATGCTATTGGAGTAATATGGGTAATAGAAAATGACCTTCTGTGCAGACAGCACACATTCTATTGGACATTCAGGGCCCATGTTCCGCCAATGGGGACGCATGAGTGGACATGTGGGTGTTTGCCACCGCAGTCCTCTCCTCCACCTGATTTTCGCAGGCTTTTTTGCAGTTCTGATTGCCCGCTGTGGGTTTACTTCCTGCCTAGTGATTTATGCTCATCATTTGACCTAGGAAGTTTTATCAGCAGTGATTCCGATTGGTCTACAGTGTTTGAGTGGCCATGGGTTCACTTCCTGCCTAGTCATTTATGGTCATCATTTGACCCAGGAAGTTTTCTCAGCAGTGATTCTGATTGGTTTATAGTGTTTGGGTGGCCATGCCCATTTGATCATGTGGCAGCCTTCCTCCAATTAGGTGTCAGTATTGGGAACTTTACTGATTGGTTAGATTTTATTCATGTTTGGAGTGTTTTATTATAAATGTCAGGCAATATGGGAGCTGGTTGATGCCCCAGTTGAAGTACTTGTGTACGAAAAGCGTCGGGCTTGGTTCACCACTCCACTTATTGCCCTTTTTTATCTTTTGTACTGTGATCACTTTTAAAATTTTGTCGGTTTCCAATAAACCCACATTTACCTGCACCATTGGAGCACCTCTTTATTTTCCCTTTCTTTCATGATTGTGGGTGATTGAGTTGCTGCTTGGAGGTATTTTCCATCATACCATCCTTCAGTCCTGAAAATAATTCCTAGATTGGAGGTAATTTTGTCATCACTTGAAGACCACAGGGATATCTAGTCTATCTTCGACATTGGGATTCCCTTGCAACGAACGACCATCTGCGATTCGTGTGGTACATACAGAGTCTTCCGGCCAGCTGATGTGACTTGCCATTGGGATTTCATACGCTTTAACAATCTGCCTAATAAGTAGATCCATCAGTTCCAGTAAGAGTATTCTCCCTTACTCCTTTGTCTGAAGGTTTATGAGATGACCGATGTTGTCACACGTCTGGTTCTGAACATCACATTCCACGGTCTTTGAACGGACTTTATGTGGACTTATTAAATTATTTTTTACACTGAGCACTTTATGAAACCTTTCTCTTGGTGCGATTCAGTTTTTAGCGCTGCATTTTAGTTATAAGGTCTATTGACGGACTCCCGGCAATTGAGGACCATGCTGTAGCTGGCGATCAGTTATAGCGCTGATCTCAAGTGGTTAAAGAGGGTCTAAATGGGCCATTGACATGCATCACAATTGAACTTAGGAATGAGTCTTTGCAAAGTTAAACTAAATGAAATCCTTTCTTATTTTTGCTTGGGGATAGAGTGCAGAGGGATTAGAAGTCTGGATAGTTTTTGGGGATGTCTACACCCCGGATAGGGTGAAGACAACTACCAAATTTGGCCACTTTATCCTTCCAAATGATTCACTTCCTGTCACATAGCCACACGAAGTGAGGGGAAATCCCTACCAATGTCTTTCCTTGGGGACACACAGGTCAATCTAAATACTTTCCCCATTATGTACATTGCACTCCAGAATTTTGCTGGATACACCCTGTAATGGCAAGATTGGTTGTTTGCAGAGCAAACAGCCATCTTTGCCTTGTGCTAAATAAGCACACTTCAGATTCATCTTTTTGCAATAATGCTATCTTTAACTAAGGTTGCTAAATTCCACTCACCGTTCATCCCATCATTCACTCAAAGTAAAGCACCAACACAGATCTTATCGTCAAGTCATCTCAGAGCAGAGTGTCCTCTGGGATCGCCAGCTCTCTTTAATTATAGTAAACATGAGTAACAAAAGAAGGTGTGGCTTCACAGAACAGCCATTCAGACATTTTGTATATTTTCAAAAGAACCAATCACAGACATGTTTAAATTCAAATATAATCCTAGCAGTGACGTGTGCAAACGGCTGTGTACAGGGGTCATGCTTTCTGTGAACAGTAGAAAGCATGGCTTTGTACAGAGACGTGTGCAAACCAACTCACTGCTACCAATGACGGAAACTATATGACAATTATGCCTCAATGGACCACAATGGACCACAACAATCTCTAAATGGAGCAAACATCGCTGTTTCCATAGGAAGATTTTCCCGCCACCGATCTTCCACCAATGTCTGTATGTGCAAATACGCTCAGATGAGCGCATTACAGCAAAACTGAAATTGGGGGGACATCTGACAACATACATTAATACATTTTTCCACAACAGTCCTCCCTTTTTTGTCATATGCACCCCATGTGTCCATCGATGAAACTTGATCTGCTTCTTACACACGGAAATGAATCAGTTCTTAGTCCATAAAAAGGAAAACACGGCTTGACATGTAGACTCTACTCTTCAGGGGCATGACTTATAAAGGAGAACATGACATGGTGAGCTGTAGTAATCGCTGATCCGTCTGTGATCCTCTGTGTCTTGTATGTGGGTCCGGCTTCGGGGCGTCTCATCAAGGAAACTCTGGTCACGCGTCAAATCAGGCAACAGGAGCACTTCGTCACGACATAGAGAGAATAGAAATAAAAACGACATGAGTATATATATTCCCACTTCCTTTAACCACGATCCGCTGTAAAATAAAAATTAGATCCCCAAAGATTCCCAGACCCTTAAAATAGACTACCAACCTTCACTTAGCTACAGCTCTGGCTTCAACAATTACATGAAGAACCCTATCCTTAACGAATGGGAATTGTTCAATTGTATCCCAAGCTTGAGCCCCCCCACCTTGTACATCCAGGACCCCATGCCCAGACCTGGTCGGGGTTGGTGAACAAATCCCTTCTAGCTGTCCCTGCCATTCTTAATTTCCTGCGCCATCAGATCCTCGCGATCGGCCGCGACATAAGATGCTGGGACAGCTTCACCATCACGCATGAACCTCTTGCTTTGGGGGAATTACCTTCATAAGCTGCAGATCCGCATAAACACCAAACTAAAGTTCAAACACACTTGTGGGCTACCTAGATACCCAAACCGACAAGAGACAGAGCCATTAAAACTAACCAATTTTACCCTCTAAAAATGCATCGTTAGATTCCATTGACAAGTGTCTGTTTGGAGTCTTCACCAGTTTGTCAAAAACTCCTCATACCCATAATAACATCATAAATGGCATGTACCGCTGTCATCGCTGGGGACTAAAACTCGGTGAAGACTCAGAACAGACCATCGGTCCTGTTCACTTTCTGAGCTAGTCAGGAATTACACTTTAAATAATAACTTGGGATGCTTTTCATCGTTACCCTCGCTAAAATTTACTAAACAACAAAAACATAAATAAACAAAGATACTCCTCATTCTTTGGTGTGGTTGAGCCGCTTCTTGCAGTGGCTGGCGTGGTCTCATCCCTCAAGCTTCTTTACAACGACCCAGTCACCTGGTTGGAAAGAATGTAAACTGGTTATTGAGTCAGGGTCCAGGAGGGACTCGTGAACCCTGTGGTGGACATTTTGAAGTTCATGTTACAGTGATCGCACCTCCCCCATCAGCCGAGAATATAAGTGACAGCTAATGAGGAAAGTACGACTCTGGTTTTGATTGACTTCCAAACAACCCTCATATGACAATAACCCAGACATCGGGACTGTGGTCACTGCATAACCTGTGCGTGGCTTACAATACCTGGAACCATTGACAAGGTTCTTAGCCTCTGGGATGGGAACCTACTTCACCAGACTGCTGCTTGCCGATTCAAATTCTATCAAAGAAAGACAGTCTTGGCACAAACTCGGTTAGAATTACAGAGGTTAGTATTATTAGTTTGAAAAAAAACTGTCATTCTTACATTTATCACTTCTCCCCCCTTTTCTTCCTCATTACAGACTGAAGGAAGAAATGCGTGGTGCAGGAAAAAAGAAACAATGAAATAACTTATGATACTTTTACCTCCTTAGACTCGTATTTATCCATATGTACCGCTGTCTACATACACCTGTTCTCTGTGTACAAACTCCTTGGACCTGAAAAATACTTATAAGCAAAATCATTACTCTATTCTTCATATTTAACCTGCAAAGAATGGTAAACAATAATGACATTCCTGTACATTGGTAAATTGTCAATGACATTCTTTCAAAACTGATTCAAACAAAACCCTCTGTAACCCTTACTTTTCCCGTTCCTACAAAAATACAACAGCCGCGACGCATCGGAGGATCGCCGCGGTAAGTTCGAACATATTCACGTTACTACATACAAACATTCCGATACAAATGTGGGGGAGATACTTCCCAGTTTCCAAAACCACAAATGAAAAAAACAAAAACAGCCAGAATTCTCCCTTTACTCTTTCAGCAATAGAAAAAAATACAATGGGACAAACATGAGAGCAGCTCGAGAACCTTCCATGGACCAGCCATACAAAGTTCAAACAAACGGGCATGAGAATTTAACCTCCATCAACACTCATCATTACAGATTTCTGAAGCAGCAGCTGAACTACATCCAAGGTACCTTTATTCTGAGGTCTCGTACCTCCAGACATCAAAAGTACCTTCCAAAGGGAGTACACCTTACTGTACCCTCTGACCAGATATGTCATCCTTTAAGGGGTCTCATGTCCGGAGCCCCAAACCCAGACCTCATGTGCGGTGCAGTTGTCTGACTGGTGTGGAGCCTAATTTTTTTCCTCCAACGCATGGA
Source organism: Rana muscosa (assembly GCA_029206835.1). Taxonomy (NCBI): domain Eukaryota; kingdom Metazoa; phylum Chordata; class Amphibia; order Anura; family Ranidae; genus Rana; species Rana muscosa. The sequence continues at coordinate 2,520,490 of JARGYO010005593.1, read as the reverse complement.
CGGCACATTACCCATGACGATTCGAATCGCTTATGAAGTGTCCCGCGTACAGGACACCCTTGCACTTGTTTTCGGAGCAGTACTGCTTAGTGACCATTTTTACAGTACTGGCACCCGGCGTATTCTGATTATTTTACACGGCCTCCCGGTATGCTAGAATCTACTCCTCACGTTTACATGCTCTTCAACCGATTATCGGCAGCCCTGTAAACGTGTTTGTCAGACAACCTTCAAAGCATCATGAAATCCTCCACTATTCAAAACAATATTATGGCTTCTTTCTACCTGCATCTAGATGTTACAATAATGGTGATGCCCCCCCGTTTTGCTCTCTACCCAAAACGGTATTACAGTACAAAACTTCACAAAACTGGAACAAAATATAAAAACACTTTTAAACACAAAAATGCTTTCCATTTTCCTTCCAAGCACAAATCTCACTGCCCAACCTTTCAGACAACCCCAAGCTCCTCCCACCAACTTCCCTCTGATATATAAAATGCTGAAAAGAAACTTCCGGTTATGCTCAGCTCTCAAAAAAAAAAAACTGGTTTATTTACATATCAATTGTTCAGGAAGAGGGAGGGGGAGGGGAGGCCTAGCCCTAATCGCCTTGTCTATCAAGACTCCAATTTAAACATAAAAACACACCACTGTGCAAAAACTCTGTTAGTCTTACAATCTATCAAAATTCTGTGTAAAGTGAAGTTTTTCTTAAAAACAAAATCCAATAAAAAAAAACGCCGCTCATATACTGCAAAGTCAGCTGACCCTGCAATAGCTTACATTGACTTAAATGAAAACAGAGAAATCCCCAACCTAACACCACCTGCATGGAGTCTGCATGTTCTCCCTGTCTCTGCGTTGGCCTCCCCCCACACTCCAAATGCTGGTAGGTCAGCCAGATCCCATCCATAAATAGGCCCCAGCATGTGCGTGTGTCCGCAAGCACGTTGTGGCCCCTTGGGGTAAGACCGCTCTATCTCAAGATACCACTCTACTCAACTCAAAAGGCGATGCTTAGAAAAACTATTTAATCTAGAAAATTTAACATTAAACAAAAAGAGCCTCTCAGTATGTCACCGTGGTGTCTCACTACTCTCCCCAGCAGTGCACAGGTTAAACTGTAAACGCATAGAACAGAAGAAAACTGCGCCAATCAACAAATGTTAACATAGCATCCAGGGGCTGATGTGCAAAAAGCAGTGCACACTCAGCAAAGGCACTAGCCACTAGATGCCAAAAAATAATGTCCAATGATTTGAAAACATTTAATGATAAAAGTCCAGATGAATGCCCAGATGATGCAATAAAACCCCAAAAAATTTAACCACAATACTGAATTATAGAACTAAAAATGATGGATTAATAGTCCCATTGCAAAGGCATGAATCCTGCAAAATCACAAGCTGAGATCAGTAGATGATTATGCAACACCCAGTGACATCAGCAAACAAAGGTAAGGTAACAGCTTACCAGAGGCAAGCCCATGAATGGTGGATGAACCATCGCAAGCCTCATGGACAACAATTTTTTCCGCCAAAACCAGCATGGGACGTCACAATGAATACCACATGGGTTCCCCCACACAAAGAAAAACACAAATGGTCTCCACCAGGTTCCAACGCAGAAAAGACCGCACTACCCAATTCGCACCAAACATCAAAATCTGCCCCAAAAGCTGAGAAATTCCACCAGCAAGACAGCCGACGAATGCCACAGCATGGTCACATGATATCACACCCAAAGGAAAGGTGGCTGCACCTTCCCTTATAGGATACCCACAGGCTAAGGAAAAACTGCCTCAAAATGGCAGACAAACCACAAGGCTAATCAAAAGCCAAGAATGAGGCCATTAACGCATGTATTTCTTTCCCGCCAAAACCAGCATGTCTTTAAAAGAAAATGAAAAATGTTTTTCTCCACAAAGACAGACTACACCATTGAGATTTTTCTAAATTATCATCAAAATCCACTGAAAAATGTGTGTCTTGAGTCACCTACACTCCACAAGGCTCATGCCATCTCCACAAAGCCACACACCTGAGACACCACATGACCACTAAAACATTTTAAAACCCTTTGGCCACTAAACAGCACATTCAATAAATGTAAGTTACATGACAATATTAAAAACATATTCATTTCTCTAAGTTAATATACTCTGAGATATTCACCACTTTTCTCTACCTAAAGTTCACACACACAGTGGCCTCAGCTTCCATAACAAGCCATCGCACAGACATACTATGTCTGCCTTCTAGCAATGCCTGGCCACTTGGATATGCGGCGGGAACTTTCAACTCAAAAACCAAACACTTTACTTAAAATATTTTTACACTTATGGGGACATGTGTCTTTGTCCCCTATAAAGGCAAAAATCACAATCTATCCATTTCTATTTTTCATAGAAATCACAAACACTACACACATACAGTATATTTAAAACATCAGATCATCATCCCTCAGGGCCCATCCAGCACAAAACTCCTGCATGCCACCCACAGAGAGTCACCAACTCTCACCACTGTAACTGATGACCATGCTGCCTGCCCCTCCCCCCGCTAAGCCTCATCTCACACAGGGACCAGACTAACCATGCAGCAGCAATGGCTGGCTGCAAACTGCTCAATACATCGCACAAACAGTCTAATCACACACAGGCACATGCAGGCATACCCACACAAGCACACACAATCAAATTCACAGGCATACGATTGGATTCACAGGCATACAATCTAATCACACCCAGGCACACACAGGCATACCCACACAGGCACACACAATCAAATTCACAAGCATACGATCGGATTCACAGACACACACACACGCTTGCAGCATTATTTCAAAAAGACAAAAAATGTTGTTCTTTTACAAAGTACAGCCTCTTCACGCATCACATCTTACATCCATACTCCCCCTCTGCTGATGTGAAGCTCAAAGAGGCTGCAATCAGTCCCACCGTGAGTCCCCATCTGTAATGGCAAGATTGGTTGTTTGCAGAGCACACAGCCATCTTTGCCTTGTGCTAAATAAGCACACTTCAGATTCATCTTTTTGCAATAATGCTATCTATAACTAAGGTTGCTAAATTCCACTCACCGTTCATCCCATCATTCACTCAAAGTAAAGCACCAACACAGATCTTATGGTCAAGTCATCTCAGAGCAGAGTGTCCTCTGGGATCGCCAGCTCTCTTTATTTATAGTAAACATGAGTAACAAAAGAAGGTGTGGCTTCACAGAACAGCCATTCAGACATTTTGTATATTTTCAAAAGAACCAATCACAGACATGTTTAAATTCAAATATAGTCCTAGGAGTGACGTGTGCAAAAGGCTGTGTACAGGGGTCATGCTTTCTGTGAACAGTAGAAAGCATGGCTTTGTACAGAGCCGTGTGCAAACCAACTCACTGCTACCAATGACGGAAACTATATGACAATTATGCCTCAATGGACCACAACTGTTTTATAGTTATGTTACTGTTCTTGTGGACACAGATCTGTGCGCTCGGAGTCATTTAACGCCCCCCGTCAGGAGGTGGCCAGTCCCCCAACGGGGCGCAAAACAACATCTCTAAATGGAGCAAACATCGCAGTTTCCATAGGAAGATTTTCCCGCCACCGATCTTCCACCAACGTCTGTATGTGCAAATACGCTCAGATGAGCGCATTACAGCAAAACTGACATTGGGGGGACATCTGACAACATACATTAATAAATTTTTCCACAACACACCCCAAATTATTAGGTCTCTTGGACTTTGGGGTTTATTTACTAAAGGCAAACCCACTTTGCACCACAAGTGCACTTGCTGGATATCCGAGGGGGACATGCAAGGAAACTTAAAAAAACACCATCTTTTCTTCTACATGATAGGATGTTAAAATCACCAGTGTTTCCACTCAGATTTTCAGCAACTACACTTGTACTGCAGAGTGGATTTGCCTTTACTAAACCCCAAACTACCTAATGATTTGGGGTGTACACAACCAAGTGCTAGAGTGCAATTTGCTTAATGGGGACACTAGTTAGATTGATCTGTGTGTCCCCAAGAAAAGACATTGGTAGGGTTTTACGTTCACTTCCTGTTTAGCTGTGTGACAGGAAGTGAAGCCAATTTTACTAAAAGGGACACAAAACCCAACCTAAAAAACACAAGCAGGGGTTCTAACACTTACTTGGTTTCCCTCAAAATGCCCACAATTAGAATCGTATTGCCTTGAGCTATTTTTAAGTGCAGTGCTCTAAATCAGTGCTTCTCAAGTACCCCAACAGGCAATGTTTGCAGATTTTCCTTCATCTTGCACATGTGCTTTAAATCACAGTCAATGGCTTGGTATTTTGGACAGCAATTCTCGATAAGATAAATTCACAAAACATGTCCTGTTGGGGGTACTTGAGGACTGAGGCTGAGAACCACTGCAGTAAAAAGGAGAATTGAATACTTACCGCTCTGTATTTTTCATTTCCTGGTGACTATCCATGGCAGTAGTGATGAGCCGAACCCGCGAACGGACCGAAAGTTCACACGAACTTTAGAACTGTTGCCTTATGAGGAATTTTTATGAATAATTTCCTTGTAAACTGGGAATATCTGTAACATATATGTATATATATAATTTAGAGTAGGAAATATGTGGGTCTACAAAGGGTTAACTTGGCTTACAAGCTGGGCTTGAGGACAATCTAATTACCTGTCCTCTTATTGAATATGCATGAAGGTGGGGTAGCAAGAGCGGTGGAGTCTTATGGTCTGACGAGATAACTTAGTAGTCAAACAAGCTAGAAAAGAGATCACAGCTGAAACTGGTAGTCTATGCGGCACCGCTTTTTTATTCTCTAGATAAAGGTGTGTGTATTCTCCCATATTAACACCCATATCCATTTAAGGGGTAATTCTTCCTGGCTAGTTCCATGCATAGCTAAGCGCCCCATTCAAGGGAAGTTAACGACCTCCGGTTTAATTAATTTATCTTCAAATCCAATTATCACTAAATTCCAGTAAAGAGTGGGCTAGGGTGGGAAATAAATATAACGACAGGAAGGAGGAGAGAAATAACCGCAACCAATCGTAGCCGCCCTGGGTTAGTCAATGGGAGAGGGCTCCATAAAAGGACCCTCCATCCAGTAGAGAGTAGAGAGATGAGAGAACCTGGGCCCAGGATTCATTATAGGTAATTATTAGACCATCTCCCAGCACTTACCCCTTATGCTTGCATTTTTCCGATGTTTGTCTGTCTATTTGTAATGTAATGTATATACTTTGTGCTTGAAACTAATATTTACTCCCTTGCCAAAGACTGTAAATGTTTGCGGTGTATTAGATAGACTAATAACCTTAATTCTTTAATAAATGCTTGTTATATTGAAGTTTTCAAATCTTGTCAAAAAGGACTCTTATTTAAACCATATCAATAATCATTAAATATTGAATCTTAAATATTAAATATTAATATTTAAAAATCAACAGTTGGCGACCCACAAAGTTAAGTACAGGACTGAAAGCATTTAATATAATAACAAAATCTGTATATTGGAGATTAAGGTTATTAGGAGGAAGTTAAGCTGAGTCAGTTTATCCAATCTATCTAGGGAAAATATAGGTAAATATTTTTGTTTTATTAGTGGGTATTACCTCCAAGGAGAGAATATACACCACAGGTTATTTTTTATTTTTTTATTTTATCCCAAAATCATAATTGATAAAATACTTTGGATGTACCATTATAACCGGTCAATTTAAAGGGGAGGAAGTACAGAATGGGAAATTTTTTGTTTTAATAATTGTTGTTTTTGAGACACTTAAATAGTGATCCTTAGTTTTGTGAAAAAAATATATATATTTTTACAGAGCGAAAACATTTTTTGTTTTGATTTTTGTTGTTTTATTGGAAGGAGGACACTGAAATCGTGGTCCTTGGTTTTGTGGAGAAAAAGTGTATTTACTTTTTTTGCAATTTATTAATTTTAATTTTAAATTTTTGTTATTGAATTATTATTATTTATTTTTTTTATAATTCTTGTTATCCTAAATTTTTGGTAACCTGGCTTAGTTTTAGCCTTTATTTTTTATTTTTAGTTTCTTTGTTTAAGACACAGACACATGCTTGTGTTCTGGTGTGGGTAGGTTGAAACAGGCTCAATAGGGTTTTGCTTGTTATTTAATTTGTCCACTAACATTAAAAATAGGGCATTGCAAATAACCTACAAGAGATTTTTTTTTTTTTTTTTTACTCTTATTTGCTTTTTTTTTTTTTTTGGGGTTTTGATTGTACCTTTTTTTTTAACTGTAAGAAGTTACAAGCAGTCATATTCTCATTGGTGTCAATTGAAGTACAAGTCTGTGGAAGTCTTGCTACGGAAACTAATATCTGAGAAATATTATTAGTAGTGTATTGAATATTTTATTTTTTATTTTTTTTACGTTTCTTTAAAATTTGTTTTTTCTACTCTATTGAGTGTTACAAATAGTAGGATTTTTAAAACAGCTTACCTGTAAAATCCTTTTCTTGGAGTACATCACGGGACACAGAGCAGCATAGTCATTACTATGTGGGTTATATAGAATTACCTTCAGGTGCTGGCACTGGCAACTTCCAAAACAGGAAGTACCCTCCCCTATATAAGCCCCTCCCACCCGGGAGTACCTCAGTTTTGTAGCAAAGCAATACGTGTCCCCAAAAGAGGGGTGGGAGCTCTGTGTCCCGTGATGTACTCCAAGAAAAGGATTTTACAGGTAAGCTGTTTTAAAAATCCTACTTTCTTGTTCATACATCACGGGACACAGAGCAGCATAGTCATTACTATGTGGGACGTCCCAAAGCAATGCCACATGAGGGGGGGGATACACCATACATAAGCTGGGCGCCATCAGGCATGAGGATCTTTTGCGGCCTGCAACACACTGCGCCCAAAGGCGACATCCTCCTGACTTCTAACGTCCACCTGGTAGAACCTAGTAAACGTGTGTACTGAAGACCATGTTGCGGCCTTACAAATTTGCGCCAGGGAGGCCTGGTGATGCACTGCCCATGAAGTTCCAACTGCTCTCGTGGAGTGCGCCCTAACTTTGAACGGAGGCGGTCTACTTCTCAAGCCATAGGCTTGTATTATGACCTGTTGAATCCACTTGGCTAAAGTAGATTTTGATGCTGCCTGACCCTTTCTGGGGCCTTCCGGCAGAACAAACAAAGAATCCGTTCTACGAATCTGAGCAGTGGCTTTTAGATAAGCTTTAACTGCTCTTACTACATCCAAAGAATGCAATAACTTTTCCTCTACCGAGCTTGGTTTGGGGAAAAAAGAAGGAAGAACCACATCCTGGTTCAAGTGAAACCTCGATACCACCTTAGGAAGAAAGGCTGGGTGAGGACGTAATACTACTCTGTCCTTATGGATAACCAGATATGGCTCTTTACAGGACATGGCGGCTAATTCCGACACTCTTCTAGCCGAGCATATGGCTACTAAAAATATCAATTTCCTGGTGAGTAGAACCAAGGAAATGTGCCGCAAAGGTTCAAATGGCTGCTTCTGCAGAACCGACAGAACCAAATTTAGATCCCATGGGCATATGGGAGCCTTAATCGGTGGAATAATACGAGTCACACCTTGCATAAAGGATTTGACAAGTGAATGCATAGCCAGGGGCCTTTGAAATAGTATTGACAAGGCCGAAACCTGGCCCTTGATAGTACTTAAGGCAAACTTCCTGTCTACAGCCCACTGCAGGAAGTCCAGAATTCTGCCTATAACGTACTTACGTGGATGCCATTTTCTGGCCTCGCACCAAGTGATGTACGCCTTCCAAACTCTATAGTAGACCTGCCTGGATACAGGCTTCCTGGCATTGATTATAGTTGATACCACAGAGTTAGAGAGACCTCTCTTCTTTAGGATGTGGGATTCAATAGCCAGGCCGTTAAACTTAGAGTTAGTAAGGAAGGGTGGTATATCGGTCCTTGCGAAAGCAGGTCCGGACGACGTGGAAGGGTCCAAGGACTCCCCACAGACATTTTGATGATCTCCGCGTACCAGGCCCTTCGGGGCCACGCTGGAGCCACCAGGATCACCGGCTTCTTCTCCAACCTGACTCTGCGAAGGAGTCGAGGCAACAATTGTAGCGGAGGGAATGCATATATCGGTCTGAACTGATCCCAAGGGAACACCAGAGCATCCGAGCCGCAAGCGAGGGGATCCCTTGTCCGGGAGACAAATCTGTCCACCTTTGCGTTGAATCTGGATGCTAGCAGATCTACATCCGGTGTTCCCCACCGCTGACATATTGCTCGGAAGACCTCGGGATGAAGGGACCATTCCCCTGGGCATAACTGTTGGCGACTCAGAAAGTCCGCCTTCCAATTCTCCACCCCTGGAATGAAGACAGCTGATATACATGGGACATGCTTTTCTGCCCATTCCAGGATGTGACTTACTTCCCTCTGGGCTGCACGACTCCTGGTGCCTCCCTGATGATTGATATATGCCACTGCTGTGGCATTGTCTGATTGAATTCTGACAGGGGACCCTTGGAGTCTGGATGTCCAGGCTACTAGAGCGTACCGGGCTGCTCGTATCTCTAAGAGATTGATGGGCAGGGTTTTTACTACATTTGACCATCTGCCCTGGAGAGACCATTGCTCCAGTACTGCCCCCCAGCCTATAAGGCTGGCATCTGTAGTGACCACCTTCCAAGATATCGGGCTGAAGGGTTTTCCCTTCTGGAGATTCTGGGGGATCAACCACCAGCAGAGACTCTTCCGAACGGAAGGGGACAAAGCCATCGGGAAGTCTAGAGCCTGAACTTTTCCGTTCCAGGCTGACAATATGGCCCTTTGTAAATTCCTTGAGTGGAATTGGGCGTATGGCACAGCTTCGAATGATGCTACCATCTTTCCTAGCAGCCTCATGCACAGGCGTATGGACGGCTGTCTTTTTGCACAAAGCAGACGGACCAAGGCCCTCAAAGAGGATACCTTGTCTAGAGGTAAGAAAATCTTCCTCTGGTCTGAATCCAGCCGTAGCCCTAGATATACCAGGTTTTTCACTGGCTGTAGGGCTGACTTGTCCAGGTTGATGACCCAACCGTGAGATTCTAGATACTTGATTGTATCGACAATTACCACTTCTAGCTTGGCAACTGAGTGGTCCATCAACAACAGGTCGTCTAGGTATGCCATTATCGTTACACCCCGTGTTCTTAGATCGGCCAACAGTGGGGCCAGAATTCTTGTGAACACTCGTGGTGCTGTGGCCAGACCGAATGGTAAGGCTCTGAACTGAAAATGGCGCCCTTCTACTGCAAAGCGTAGGAATTTTTGATGACCTGGAAAGATGGGAACATGCAAGTAAGCATCTTTGATGTCGATCGAGGCTAACCATTCCTCCCCTTGTAGGGCAGCGGTGACCGATCGGATCGACTCCATCCGGAAAGACCGGACGTTTCGAAATTTGTTTAGACTCTTTAGGTCCAATATGGGTCTTATGTCCCCGTTTGGCTTCGGGACTGTGAAAAGGTTTGAGTAGAAACCCAACCCCCACTCTTCCATAGGAACCTCCATAATTACTCCTTGGAGCAATAGTTGTTCTAACGCCAATAGGAGAGACCCTCTTTTCAGAGGGTCTCTTGGCATGCCTGACCACATAAAATGGGACGGAGGAGACTCTTTTAACTCCAACTTGTATCCCAGAGTTACTGCGGAGAGCACCCATCTGTCTTTGATCGTCTCCCGCCAGGTCTCTGCGAACAACTGAAGTCTTCCCCCCACCCGTTTGAGTGGGGGCAGCCCTTCATAGGCTTGACTTGGAGGCTGGTTTAGTACCTCTTCGGATCCAGGGCTTTTTATTACCCTGTGGCTGTCCCTGATTTTTACCTCCTGAGTTTGACCGAGGAGGCCGTCGGAACTGCTTAGTAGCAGACGTCGCAGGGATAGGAGAGGTAGTCCTCTTAAAAGATGGACCCCTAGACCTCTTTTTACTCGGTAAGAGAGTACTTTTACCACTGGAAATCTTCTGGATATACTTATCCAGGTCTTCGCCAAAAAGGCGTTCCCCATGAAATGGGAAGCTAACTAAGAGCTTCTTACAGGGAGCTTCAGCAGACCAGTTTTTGAGCCACAGAAGCCTACGCATATGTACCAAAGACAGCGTGAGGCGGGAGGCCTGATGGATAGAATCCTTGATGGCGTCAACCGCAAAGCATAATGCTCTAGGCAGATCAGCCAGAGCCTGGGCCTGCTGGTCTGGCAAATCCCTCAGGACCATTTTCATTTGATCCTTTAAAGCTTGGCAGACCCCAATAGCTGCCACTGCTGGCTGTGTAACAGCCCCTGCTGTGGAAAAAGCAGATTTTAATAAAGATTCCAATTTTTTATCCACTGGATCTTTGAACATTTGAACATTATCTACTGGACATGTCAGTGATTTGTTCACAGAAGAGATGGCTGCATCCACCGTAGGAACATTCCATCTCTGGGTGAACTTTCCCTCCATGGGATAGATCACCGGAAACCTTTTAGGCGGAACAAATAGTTTATCAGGATGTTCCCAGTCCTGGTATATAAGTCCTTCCAATAATGGATGTATTGGAAAGGAGCAATTAACCTGGGGAGCTTTTAGCGACCCCAATGAGGAGACAGCAGTAGTTGATGGTTCAACAAGAGGCATTTTAAATGCAGATCGAACCATGTCAGTTAGGGTCTGGACCCACAATCTTTCAGTCTGTGATGCTGAAAATGGTTCATCTACTGTCGATTCCTCAAAAACAGAGCTAACCTCCTCCTGATCCCCTTCAGGTAGGTCGGTCCCTTCCTGGGACTGTTGCTCTGCCAACAGGCACTCTAATGGAGGTGATGGAGATCTGGCGCGCTTTCTTTCCTGTAGAGAAGAAGCGATCAATGCAGCCAATCTCTGCTCCAATCCCTCCAGAGTTGAGGAAAAAACCTCCTCTGTTATATATGCAGGAGCAGGTGGACTGAGGACAGCCGCAGTACCTGGCACTCCCGGGGGTTCCTTATGGGTATTAACCTCTGATTTCTCAGGGGAGGAGGGTGCAGATGACTGCTCCAGATCCTCAGAGCCCGATGGAGACCCCCTACACTTCCTGAGAGGTATATCTCGGAGTTTTTTAGGCGGCATATTCCTTAGTTCAAAGCTGAGGTATTTCAGCCGTAATACACCCCTTACTGAAATAGTCTAATGCAATTTGCTGCTATGTACATCAGTGGGTGTCTACTAATGCGTCTTTCTGGGGATGCCTGTATCAACCGCCCGCTGTAAGCCCCTATACCATGCTACCAGCTCCTTTTCATGCTCTGTGTCCATAGCAAGCAGCGTGGACTGAGTCCTTTTATCTTGCTGGGACGCCCGCACATGCGCAGAAGCGCTGGGCGCACAGAGCGCGTCATCCGCCAGGCTCCGCCCCCTTTTTTGAAGCTAAACCTTATAAAAGGAAAGCATGTGTGCGCGCGCGCGCGCGTGCACGTGTGCGCTCTTGGCGCCATGTAGGGAGAGGAGCCAGGGTCCCTGTTTCACCAGGACTCAGGGATGGAAGGAAACTACTTGGCAGCATGACAGAGGAATGCAGCTTCCCTGATAGAGAGCTCACTCATCTGCCTGGACTTTCACCATGGAAGGAATAGTCCCAAGAAAAAAGACGTTCCACAGCGGCCTCTAGTGGACAAACACAGGTACCGCACCTTTGTCTTTTTTTTTTTTTTTTTAAAACCTCCTTTATGAAAAAACATTTCCAGGTTTACAGTTTTTTTAAAATTTCCCTTATGAAAAAACATTTCTAGGATTTCTTAGGCATATACAGCTATTAGCGGGAATACCCTTTAGGTAACAGGCAGAAAGACATATTAGGCTTGGGGGTCCCCTCAATAGAACCAAGTTCCTGAGGGGCCCCCACTTACCTTTTCCCCGCCGCAGGACTTTGTTTGGTCCACAGAAGCCCAAACTTCACCTCTCACGGCAGGCATTGTACTAGACCTTCAGGGACCGGGTTCCCAAGGATTCCACTCCCCTGGACCTGTATAGCACCCTGCACAGATAGCCTCTTGGTTTTGGGTATGACCAGAGCTCTGGATCCCAGGGTCCAGCCCTCCTAAGAGAGGCATTACAGGCAAAACCCTGCTCTTCTCTGCAAGGCCCGGGTACCGACCGTTTAGCTATGAAGCTTTTTTTGGTCGGATCCGGAATAGCTTGCTAAGGCCCAGAGAACCTGTACACAAGCCCAGATGAATACATGTTAACCTTGGCCAACACCTTAGACACTGGCAAAAAACTGAGGTACTCCCGGATGGGAGGGGCTTATATAGGGGAGGGTACTTCCTGTTTTGGAAGTTGCCAGTGCCAGCACCTGAAGGTAATTCTATATAACCCACATAGTAATGACTATGCTGCTCTGTGTCCCGTGATGTATGAACAAGAAAGTAGTGTAAACACTGCCGTGTTGACATTCCTATTATCAGACTACAGGTATCCATTCTAAGTGATCCCTGTGGGGCTTATATTGTCCCTTGGTCTATTGAGTAGGCTCAAACAAGATAGGCTAAATTTTTTGAAAGAATAGGAGCGAGCAAATAAAGATCGACACCCAATCCCAGTGTTTTGTTAATTTGAAGAGATGGGCTTGAGGTCACATACCTCGGGATTTTTTACGGTGTCAGAAATAGGATTTAGTATTGAAAAACCAAAAGGAATCCAATGACAGTAGATTTATATAAAAAGAAACAATATTTATTAATAATCATAAAAAAGGAAAATGAAATTTTCCTAAAAGTTCAACATATACAACATTTAGAGCTAGGTACATATACAACAACCGTTGAACTCGACATGTTTCGCTCAAAATTGGAGCTTCTTCAGGAGTGATCCACGGTCTAATAGTACACTAAAAATGAAATACAAAAAATGAACAAAGGAACATCCATAAACTGTATTATACAACACATCTATTGGAATATCCACAAAAATAGGTTAACAAAAAACTGCAAATTTTGATTGCAATATTTGTCACATTATCAAAGTATTTAATAGTATACACGTTCAATATTTTTTATTATTTAAACTAATATAGAATCAGGAAAACATGAATCTAATAAGAGTTGTTACATAGTATATTAAAGTAGCAATAAACTATGTGGTCAAAACATAGCACCTACCAATTAAATGTTAAAGATGAAGGAGGTATTCTAGCAATTCAAGATCGAAATCTCGGATTGCCCTGTAGCTTCACCTGCGGAAAAGGGAATGAGCACAGAAGTACCCCAGCTAATGAAAAATGAACGCACCCTCCCAAACGTTGTTTGTGGAGAGGTAACAAAATCAGTGTTGATAATGATCCTGCTGGAAATGATACAGAGTAATTCCTAAATTGGGACCTGCAGATGAGTAAAAATTATATATTAGAGAATTCAACATTGGTTAAATTCACAAAAAATATAATAATAAGTTTATATTGAAATATAAAAAATATATAAAAATACCTGATTAATCGAATCATTAATTTTAGTAAAGTATAGGTAGCAGTACTGGATCTTACTGTTGAAAACCGCAACAATTCATACAGATTTGTAAAAAGATCCTGTGCACAGATAGGCTAAATGCTATTGTTAGTATAATTAGTTTTCCTGACAGACTCCATGGCAGCCTACGTGTGGGTTAATCCCGCCCCTCATACCTCATAGGACCCTTCTCCCATAAATCTTTGCTCTGGGCCAGAGGCCGTGTTCCTTTTTTTGTCCTCCTCCTAGGACCAAGATATAGTCTTACCTTTTCATGAAGTTTTTCTGTAATCCAGGCCTGGCGGTGTGCACGGTGATACGTTGGTGGTTAACGGTGATCCTCTCTGCAGTCCAGCAATCCTAGCTATTAGCAGGTGGACATGGGCGATATGATGCGATACATCATGAAGAGCTTACTAACCTGGCCATTGGCAGGCAAGCGGCAATAGGGCCAAACGTCCCAGCTATTAGCGGGAGGCTTTGTAAACGCCCGATCGTGCGGTGGGTCGAGCGAACAGCTCCCCAGTCCCAGGTTCTGGTCCGGATCGTGCCGTGGTGGTGGTAATGTACAAAGATATTCCTTTTATATGGCAGCCGTATCTCTGTGTTTTGTGTGTCTCCTTATTTTCTATCAAGCTCCAGTGAGTGGCCACGGCGGCTGGAGCGCAGCTGCGTTCCAGCTCGCCGTTTCAGGAAGTCGCTGCGCATCCGCAAGCTGTGAATGAAGATTCCGTGCTTGGTTCGTGCAAGCGCAGTTTCGCCAAAATGGCGGCGGCGGTCGCGAATGCGATTGGCCGCCACTGGATGGCAACAGCTATGGGGCGGTGACATCGTTAACGGTGGCAGATTTAAATAGCTGTCAAAGCAGCTATTACTTGGGATGACTTGCAGGCTTATGCGGTATTTACCCAGGCACTGGGCTCTGGTTTACAAGGTAAATTGTTTGCTGCAGGCTCCCTGGGTGCTGGCTATGTTTTGTTATGTGCTCTCTCATGCCTGTTGTCACTCCTGTTTCTCATAAGGCTTTAATGATTCATTTCACTTTCAAACTGCCTTGCCATGGATCTGTCACCGCCCTCTTGTGGCCAACCCTTGCGTTGCAGGTGGGATTTATTTATTTTCTACCTGTGATGCTTGGGTTCACTCATTCAGGAGCTCTTAACCCTTTCTTTTTCACTCAGCTCTTCTAGGTCTGAACACCAAAGCACGGCAAAGACCGTCCTAGGTCTCAACGTTGTCACTCCTCTTCAAGGTCCAGACGTCAGATCTTCCTTTAGATCTAGGTACCACAGATAGGAGTCTAAAACCACCTCTGGGCGTCACTCTCACCGCCACTCCAGCCGCTCTGTGAGGAAAGCCTGCTGGGTATGCGGGGCCCAGGTTCCTGAAGGCAAATCGCTCTGCAAGCGATGCTTTTCTAAAGTCGCATAAGAAAGAGAGGGTGGAGACCAACAAGTGGAAGCACTGGTCAGAAAGGTGGTCCATGAGTCCCTGAGTAAAGGGGATTCTGGTCATACCCACAACCCTGCTGGCGACACTATGTCAGTCCCTATTAGGGATGATCTCAAGGCTCCAGGCCCTTCACAGCCGAGCCATTCCTCAATTGAAGCCTCAGACAGTGAGGTGGAGGTAGATGACCCTGGTGCAGGTTTTGAATTTTCCCCAGTACCACAGCTGGTCAAAAGCTGTCAAAGAAGCTTTGAGATGGAAGAGCCAGTGGAGGCACCCTCCAAACAGAGGAAATATTTTAAACACCTCAAAAAAGAACACCCTAATTTCTCCTTTTTGGGTCAACTCAGCGCAATAATTACCGACGAATGGGGTGGTGTTGAAAGGAAGAATTGCCTGTTAATGAAGGTATCAAAAATGTACCCATTTAAAAGCAAGGGTGTAAAACACCTGGAGTCGGCTCCTCTCATTGACTCAGCCCTAATGAGGATGGTGAGGCATGTCACACTCCCATTGGAGGATACTGTTTCCTTTAGGGATTGCCTGGAGTGGAAAATTTATACCGACCTCAAGCGGATCTACATTACAGTGGGTATGACCTGCAAATCAGCTCTAGCTCTCGCAGCCCTTTCTAAAGCGATGGAAGTCTGGGCAGACGACGTAGATGCTTCTCTGAGGAGCATCTCGGAAGAACTGGCCAGGAGCTCACCTATTCATGGGCTAAGGTTGACGTTGGCTTTTCTCGTGGGGCTTCCCTAGACATAATTCGCCTGGTGGCTCGGATTATGCTGACATCTGTCACGGCTAAGCGTGCCTTGTGGCTGCGCCCATGGGTAGCTGACCCTGCCTCCAAGCAGGCATGGTGCAGGATTCCATTTGGGGGTTCGTCCCTCTTTGGGAACATATCGGACAGTGCCATCACCCGTGCCACAGGGGGCAAGTCGGGGTTCCTTCCCCAGGATCGCCGTCTGCTAAACCAGAAGAGAACACAGCCCAGGCAAAGTTCAGATCGAGCAAGGAATGCTCGCTACTATAGGCCTGGCCGTGAGTTCAAGAAGACCTGGAAGAAAAAAACAGCCTTCAGGCCAGAAGTTTTCAAAAGGGGCATCTTCCGGTGGACAAGAATCCCCTGAGTCTTTATGATATTGCACCTGCCTAAAACAGAGCGAGTCGGCATCCTTGCCTCTCTCGGAAGAGAAAAAGCAAATTCTCCTGTCTCTCTTGTGGCTCAGGGCGCTGCAATTCCAGTTCCAGATGACAAAAGGTTTTAAGGGGTCTACTCGCCCCTCTTCATGGTGTTAAAAAAAATAACGTCTCCTGGAGGCCAGTTATAGACCTAACCCACTTGAATTCTTTTATCTAGAAGGAGAAGTTCAAGATGGAGACACTACTCATGATCAGTCAAGCAATCCAACCAGGCAATTGGCTTGTCTCTATAGACCTGAAGGACGCCTACTTCCATGTTCCGATAGCGTCAGAATTCCAGAAATACCTTCGCTTTGCTGTCGATCAAATCCGTCTGCAGTTCACCTGTCTCCCCTTCGGGCTTACAACATCGCCTCGTGTGTTTTCAAAACTTGTTGGCTGTCGTGGCTCTGATCAGGACCAGAGGTATCCGTCTGTATCACTATCTAGACGACCTGCTGTTGTCTCGGGACAAGGAGCAGTTGCTAAACCACAGATCCCAGGTCATCTCCACTCTACTCGAGTTTGGTTGGCTTCTGAATCTGGAAAAGAGCCATCTGGATCCTACGCAGTCCCTGGTATTCCTCGGGGCACACTTCAACGCTATCAAGAGCACCATCTTGTTACCCCTGGGAAAAATCCCAGTGATCCGGGACAGAGTTTGGCTTGCAATGTCGTCCTCATCTTCAAGCCTCTCAATGCCTAAAGATCATTGGCACCATGGTGGCAACAACACCCATGGTAAAGTGGGCTCAGTGGAAAATGCGGCCCTTCCAGAAGGGTTTCCTCCAGCAGTATAATCCAGGGCTTCGGGATCACTTTATCCAAATAACCTCATCCATGCGGGAGAGCTTTCCTTGGTGGCTACAACAGAGGAACCTCCTCAATTGTCACTCCAACGCACCTGTGTCTTGGGTCACCATCACTACAGATGCCAGCAACAGGGGCTGACAGAAGTAGCCAAAGGCATATGGAATTTTCCCTCTCACAGGATAGTCTCCAATGTTCTGGAACTCCGGGCAGCGTTCTGCGCTCTGCAGGCCTTTTCACCACTTAACAGCAGGAGACTCAGTCCTCCTAAGACTGGACAACACAACGGCAGTCGCATACAAGAGACAGGGGGGTACTCGCAGACTCTCCCTGTCAAAGGAAATAGAGCCCATCATGATCTGGGCCCAGAAAAACCTGGCCAACCTGACAGCTGTCTATCTCCCTGGAGTCCTGAACGTTCAGGCAGATTTTCTGTTGAGAGTTTCTCTGGACAACGAGTGGACTTCCCCCCCCCCCGAAGTCTTCAGGTGGGTCCTGTCCCTGGGAGTCATTCCGGAAGTAGACTTGTTCGCCTCCCCATGCAACTTCAGACTAGAGAGATACTACACGAGGTCTTGGTATCCCCAGGCTTTTGGGTAGATGCTCTGACAGACCATTGGCGGTTCCACAGGGCCTATGCCTTTCCCCCGGTTCCTGTCATTCTCCGTTTTTTGTCGAGGCTCAGGATGGAAGAAGCAGAGATGGTGGCAATAGTCCCGTACTGGCCAAACAAGCCATGGTTTCTACTGCTGATGCAACTCAGCTTCCGGGACCCAGTTCCTCTACCCTCCAGACCAGATCTCCTATCACAAGGGGCATTTCTACATCCATGCCCGGCCCATCTACATCTGATGATCTGGTTCCTGAGAGGGGAAGGTTGGAGGCCCTAGGCTGTCCAAGTAGGGCCATCTCCACAATATTAAATGCCAGAAGAACAGGCACCAACAGGGTCTACCAGAGGATTTGGAAAAAGTTTTCAGACTACACCTCTTCCACTGCAGGTTCTTGCAATAACCCAAAGATACATGATATCCTGGGCTTCTTACAATCAGGATTGGATCTCTCATTGTAAGTCAGCTCGCTGCGAGTCCAAATCGCTGTAATCTCTGCCTTTACGGGTGTTTCCTGGGCTAGACACCCTCTTACTCAGTAGTTTTTCAGAGGAGCAATAAGGCTCAGACCTCAGAGCCAAGTTTTTCTAATTGGGATCTTCCCCTTGTCCTGGATTTTTTCTTAGGTAGAGAGTTGGAACATGAAGATCAATCTTCTGTCAAATGACTCGCTCTAATAGTTGTCTTCTTGGTGGCTATAACATCGGCCAAGAGGGTCTCTGAAATCAGCTCTCAGGGATGCAAGGAGCCATTTCTAAACCTTTTAATTCCTATGTTGGGTTCAAACCCCAAAGTGGCATCTGTGTTTCATGACAATCAGGAGATTGCTCTTCCAACGTTCAGATCTACTGAGGATTCCAGTGTTTATCCCTTAGATGTTGGAAAAGCTCTGAGTCAGTATCTTGAAGCTACAGCTTCTTTCCGTCAGACCGACCACCTGCTCGTTCTTTTCACAGGAAGTATAAGGGAATGCGTGCCTCTTCCAGATCTATCGGAGCAGGGATTGTTCAGGCCATTCAGTGGGCCTATAAAGCCAAGGGCTTGGCGCCTCCAGAAGCGGTGACTGCTCACTCAACTAGAAGTGTCTTCATCATGGGCGGCATCACATCACGTGCCTCCAGAAGTTATTTGCAAGGTGGCCTTGTGGTCTTCAATTAACACGTTCATGGCACACTACTGCGTAGTGGTTTACGTATCTTGTCTGTTGATGGTGCCAATTAAACCTTTTTTCTTTTGTCCAGCACTCTGCCCACCCGGGTGTGTATGGCTAGTTATTTCCCACACGTAGGCTGCCATGGAGTCTGTCAGGAAAACGGAAAATTTATATCAAATACTTACCGTAATTTTCCTTTCCTGATGGACTCCATGGCAGCAGGAGTTCCCTCCCAGTGGCTGGAGTAGGCTAAATTATGGAACACGGCCTCTGGCCCAGAGCAAAGATTTATGGGAGAAGGGTCCTATGAGGTATGAGGGGCGGGATTAACCCACACGTAGGCTGCCATGGAGTCCATCAGGAAAGGAAAATTACGGTAAGTATTTGATATAAATTTTCAGTTTTCTCCACTAATCTAAAAGATTGTTTATTGAGAGCTGGAAAATATTGTTTAACTTTTACTATAGTTTCTGCAGCTTATTTCATTTGAGTTCCTATTTATTGTTTTTTTTTTTGCTTCCTTTTCTTTTTTTTTTTCCTTTTACTGTAATCACAAGTGAATTTATAGTATAAGGGAACAATTAATTTAATTTAGCTCACAAATTGTGCATACTATCACAATGGCTGCCATGACCTGTCTAGAAAGTTTTGTAGCAACTTACACTCTTAAACATAAGAGCAATGAATTTGCCTGTGATGCTAAATTACAAGAATCTCCTTGGATTTATGTCCAGGACTTATTTGAGGAACAAGCAAGAACAATCAAAAAGAACAAAAAGCTTAAAAGTCTAGCTTTGGCAGGCATATACGCGGCATGCATGGCGATGAATGCTAAAATACAGAAATTTGAAGATATAGTCTATAATAAAAATATCACAATTTCTGAGAGGGAAAAAGAGAATACAGCTTTACAAAGCCAAGTACAAACTTTAACTACCCTTAATCAAATAGTTAATGCCTCACAGGAGGAAAATGTTAAAAATTACAAATTGGCCCAAAATGACGTGGTACAATATAAAAGCATGCTAACTAAAGTTGAGACTGAACTGGACCACATAACTAGTGCATACAAAGTGCTCCAAGATCAGTTACACAAATCTAAGAAAGGAAAATTGATAGATCACACACAGTGCACGCAAATAGAGTCAGAGTTGCTACAAACAATTTCAATCCTAAAAGGACAGGCAGCTATGGCCAGCAGATGCGAACATGGTAATGCTACGGCACCTACTTGTGCCTATGAAATTGGGGACACTGAGGAATATGAAGAGTATTGGGGAGAGGAAGATATGGATCCTAATTCTACTCTTCCTGTGGCGATGGGAGAAATCGCACAGCCACAGGAAAATCGAGAATGCACTATTGTCATAGAACCACCAGGCAATGGGGACCAGCTATCCACAAATGGGGAGCAGGACAAGTTCCCCATCATGGGTAGAACCCAGATCTCCTCCTCTACGGAAGGAAATCAAACATTTTTGGGGTTTGATAGTGAAGGAAATGAGGTGATGTCCAATGTATATCCATCTCAACCTGTAAAAACACTTATGAGTGTCGCTGATTTCATTGGTAAAATTAAATCTAGCGAACACATTTCTTCACATGCAACCAACGGTGTGAGCTTTTAGAGGTAAGAAGTCCTAGTGACCAAGTGAAGGTGTTACAATTAACCCTTGACGCCCACACCTGGAATGCACTCCCAGATCTAATTAAGGAAGGCAAAGGGAGCTACAAGGTAACCGTGGCAGAATTGCAAAAGGTTATTAACCCCTCAGCTATAGGTTTGATGGTGGCCTATGAAATTAAACAAAATAATGAAGAAAACCCATTAGTTTATGCCAATAGATTGTGGGCAGCATACAACACTAACAATGGGAGGGCCACTCGGGAGGACATGGAGTATAAAAATCTTTTGATCCACAATGCCCATCCAGCTATTAGAATAAAATGTGAGCATTTGATAGATCCAAGAAAACACAGCTATGACGAAGTAATAGGATTAATACACAGATCATTCCATGCCATCCAAGCATATAAACAGCACAGGCTTAAAGAAAAAGAAGAAAAACAGCTGTTTAGGAAGGTGGCTGCATTACAATGCAGAACTACCACCGTAGAAGGCCCCCACGCCCCAGGAGAATCCAATCCTCCATACAACCCTAACTGGGACAAAAGTTCACAAGGGAGAGGGAGGGGGTATAGGGGGAAGTCAGGTTATAGAGGCAGAGGAAGAGGAAACTTTCATAACCACCCATCAGAGGGCAAGCATATCAGTGAGACACAAAGAGCTCCGACATATGCAGAGTTACGACAGCAATTACAGTCCTTGCAAGTAGGCCCGGGAAAGGAAGGACAGGTAGCTTCCCAGACAGAGGCTGACCACATTCAATGGTGACAACTACAAGGCCCCAAAATTTTAGCACCTATCTCTCTGGATAGGTGTGGGCGCCCTATAGTGTCAGCATTGATTAGGGGCCGTCAATGCACTATGCTTCTAGACACGGGGGCGGCAATTTCAATTCTGCATGACAAAGATCCTTTAAACTCATCACTATCTTCAGGAAAGCCGTTGAATCTACAGAGATTTGCTGGGCATAATGTTGAGTCTGCCTTGTCCAAGCCACTGACAATCCAAATTGGGGAGTTATCCCTAAAACAGCCATTAGCATTAATGTGTTTGCCAAATGAAACCAGCCTGCTGGGTTCAGACTTCTTAATTCCCAATGGATGCATGTTAGATCTGACCAACCTTTTACTATGGCAAGGGGTTCCAAATGATCAGGCTAGCACCATAGTGATACCTGATTCTCATACAATTGCAGCCATCCAACGCAATGATTCAAAATATGACATACTGGAGATCATTAAAGATCACCCAGAACATCAGCTTCTGCAGCCTGTGATAGAAAGACATCAGGGATCCTTTGCAACACATAAACATGATTGTGGAAAGGTAAATACGGTAATACACATCAGTGGCCCAGACCCAGTTCCGCAAAAACTATACCCCTTCCCAAAGGAAGCTATCAGTTACATACAGGAAACCATAGAGTCATTGCTTGACCAAAAGGTCATCAGGCCATGTGTATCCACAACAAATGCGCCAATATGGCCGATTCGCAAAAATACTGACAATTCGTGGAGATTAACAATTGATTACCGCAAATTGAACAGTGTTACAAACAATTGCGCCCCCACAGTTGCTTCAGTCCCGGATGTCTTGAGCATGTTGAACCCCAAACACAAATACTTCACGGTGCTGGATATAAGTAACGGCTTTTGGTCTTTACCCCTGTCAGAGGAATGTCAATACAAATTTGCATTTACGTTTCTGGGAAAACAGTATACCTTCAATTCTGTCCCTCAAGGATTTCATAACTCTCCTACATTATTTCATGCAACCATGAGAGATATTCTAACTGATTTTTCTTCCCCAAAGAATCTTTTTCAGTACGTAGACGATCTGCTTATAGCCACAGACGACAAAGACGAGCATTTGCGGCTATTGGAGGAACTCCTATGGATCCTAGGAGAGGCAGGACTGATGTGTAATCCCATTAAGGCACAATTCTTGCAGGAATCTGTGTGTTTCCTTGGGATTACAGTGACAGCAAATGGTCGGAAGATAGCAACGGAGAAGGTAAAAACCATTCTACAATTACCTCTGCCAGTGAGTATTCCTACTCTGAGATCTTTCCTAGGATTGGTAAATTATTCATGGGCGTTCGTCCCTGATTTTGCCCAAAAATCTGCACCACTGTATGATTTATTGAAAAAGGACACCCAATGGCACTGGACTGAGCAACACACCAATGCATTGCAGGAGCTTAACCACTTCCTACCGGGTCATAGACATATGACGCCGGCAGGAACCCTCCCTCCCTCCGGGCGGACGTCATATGACGTCCTTTTTTCCCGGCCGTCTATGGGGCGCGCGCGCGCACCCGCGGCAACGCTCGTGACCCGGTGAGTGTGCCCGGCGGCCGCGATGTCCGCTGGGCACCCGCGATTGCCCGCGATCACGGCAGAAGTGTGGATCTGTGTGTGTAAACACACAGATCCACCTCCTGTCAGAGGTGAGGAGACCGATGTGTGTTCCCAGTACAGAGGAACACAGATCGGTCTCCTCCCCTTGTGAGTCCCCTCCCCCTACAGTTACAATCACTCAATAGGGAACATATTAACCCCTTGATCGCCCCCTAGTGTTAACCCTTTCCCTGCCAGTCACATTTACACAGTAATTAGTGCAGTTTTATAGCACTAATCGCTGTATAAATGTGAATGGTCCCAAAAACGCGCCAATAGTGTCCGATGTGTCTGCCGCAATGTCACGGTCACAATAAAAATCGCAGATCGCCGCTATTACTAGTAAAAAAAATAAAAAAAATAAAAATGCCATAAATCTATCCCCTATTATGTAGACGCTATAACTTTTGCGCAAACCAATCAATATACGCTTATTGCAAAAAAAAATTACCAAAAATATGTAGAATACGTATCGGTCTAAACTTAGAAAAAAAATTGTTTTAAAAAAAAAAATTGTGATATTTATTAAATCAAAAAGTAAAAAATATTGCATTTTTTTCAAATATGTCGCTCTTCTTTTGTTTATAGCACAAAAAATAAAAACCGCAGAGGTGATCAAATACCACCAAAAGAAAGCTCTATTTGTGGGGGAAAAAGGACGTCAATTTTGATTAGGTTCAACGTCGCACGACCGCGCAATTGTCAGTTAAAGCGACGCAGTGCTGCATCGCAAAAAGTGCTCTGGTCAGGAAGGGGGTAAATTCTTCCAGGGCTGAAGTGGTTAAAGAAGCTTTAGCGCAAGCACCAGCGTTGGCCAACCCAGAGTACCAACTGCCCTTTCACATTGAGACTGCCATATCAGAGACAGCCATGTCAGCTGTACTGTCACAGGAGATCCATGGGCAACAAAGACCCATATCATATACTTCTAAACTATTATCTCCTGTGGAAATGAAGTACACTCTATGTGAAAAACACCTTCTTGTCACGTTTTGGGCAGTGAAATACTACACATACATCATAGGACTTAACCCAGTCATCCTCCACACAACACATACTCCAACTAAATTTTTACTCACAGACAGAGTGAAGGATGGCCATGTCTCCAATGCCAGACTGGCCCATTGGGCTCTGTTGCTCCAAGATCGAGACATTAAAGTCAAACACACAAATAATCCTTCCACTAGGTCCCATGGCCTCCTTTACCAAGGAATACCACATGAATGTGATATCACCCCACAATCAGTTGCACAACAATTCTTTAGACCTTTGTCAGCAAACGAAAATGTCCCTGAAAATGCAGTCCAAATTTTCACAGATGGATCATGTTTTTACGTGGAGGGTTCCCCACATGCAGGATTTGGAATATACATTATCAATCCACAGGCAAAGACCCAAACATCAATCTTTCGGTCATGTCACGTCAAATCAGCACAATTCGCTGAGATGGCTGCGATTGCGCATGCCCTAGAACTGATGAAAAGGGACCAAGAAATTGTTATATACTCAGATTCTGCATGGGTCTGTAATGCTCTTACAGAATTTTTGCCCTTCTGGCACACCCACCAGTACGTGTCCTCAGATGGGTCTCCACTTAAACATGTATCCCTGTTAAAATATATCGTAACATTGGTGCAAAAGTTGCCAGTCAAACCATGGGTGTGCAAAGTAAAAGGTCATTCAGGCACTGCCCCATACTGGGAACAAAATGAGGTAGCGGATTGCTTGGCCAAACAGGGAGCACAAGGGGGGGAGATCTGGGAAATTCCTTTGAATTTACCAGACCCTGTCTTGTGCCCCATCATTTGTGCCCTCACAAAATCCTGCATAGAAGTTCCGGATATTTCGGACATACAAAGGCAGGATGACAACATTAAGGAAATCAGGCAAAAACTGCAAAATGAGATTGGAGAGCTCTCGGAGGGGAATACTCTGGCAAAGTACATAAAACACCTCACATTATCAGAAGATAAAAAGGTATTGTTGCATCATGGAGATGAAGTAACGTGGGTGGTTCCTGAAAAATACCAAAATGAAATGATTTACTTAGTGCATGACCTGCCTACTGGGGGTCATCAAGGGTCAGAGAAAACAGGTGAGCGGCTCAAGAATGTAGGTTGGTGGCCTTCCATGATGACAGATGTAAAGCAGTATTGTGACAATTGTATTGTCTGTGCACAAGTTAACCCCGCACCAAGGAAGATCAATGCCCCTTTAAGAATATGACTGAAAGAAGGGCCATGGAATGCCTTACAAATGGATTACATGGGACCCTTGCCAGTCACTTCTAGAAACAACAGATACATCTTGGTAGTCACAGATCTGTTTTCTAAATGGGTAGAGATCTTCCCAACCAAAAGTAACACCGCACAGAGTATTGCTAAGATTTTGGTTGAACAGGTGTTCAGTAGATGGGGGCTCCCATCATCAATAGAGTCAGATCAGGGGACCCATTTCACGGGAAAAATTGTAAAAACATGCCTAGAGATGTTAGGGGTAGAGCAAAAATTTCACATTCCATATCACCCAGAATCTTCAGGTCAGGTTGAAAGAGCCAATCGGCAGATTAAGACAATGCTAAAAAAAATTGTCCACGTCAATGGTAAGAACTGGGATAATCTGTTGCCATTACTGGCCATGGCCATCCGAGCAACCCCCTCATATGCTATCCGGTTGACACCCTTTGAAGTGCTGACAGGTAGACAGATGAGACTCCCTGAACATCTCTGGCTAGAGATGCACACTCCTACCATAGACAGACTTTCAATGGACCAATATCTCCTTAAACTCCAAAAAGCGATAAAAGAGATCCATGTATTTGCAGCAGCACAAATGGGTAAAAATCAAAAGAAAGCCAAGGCGTATTTTGACAAAGGGGTTCAAGAATTCACTTGGACCATAGGAGACCGAGTTATGTTCTTGGAGCTACGTCCCCTGGATAACAGTTTAAGTCAAAAATGGAGAGGCCCATTCTCCATTATTGACAAACTACCGTATTTTTCAGACTATAAGACGCACTTTTTCCCCCCAGAAATATGGGGGAAAATGTCCCTGCGTCTTATAGTCCGAATACATGACAGGCCCCGCCCCCCGGCGTCGCTGGAACCGCCCCTGCCATCCGCTCGCATCACTCCCCGTAGCCGCTGGAATCCCCCGACCGCCGCCACTGGCTCCGCCCCCCCGCTGCCACTGGCCTCGCCCCCCGCCACCGCTGCAAATTCAAATAGATCCGCTCTCTCTTACTTTTCTCCCTTCGGCTTACAGAAAGGGAAGGGGGGCGGCGGGGGATACAGACAGCCCGCAGCTCTCCTCTCCCTGTCACAGCGCCGCTGCCGAGTTCTCTGGCAAATAGAGCAGCGGCACTGTGACAGGGAGAGGAGAGCTGCGGGCTGACTGTATCCCCCGCCGCCCCCCCTCCCTTTCTGTAAGCCGAAGGGAGAAAAGTAAGAGAGAGCGGATCTAATTGGATTCTCTGCGCTGCCACCCAGCTTCCTGCTCGTTGTTTCCCTCCCCATGATTGGCCACAGCAGAGGGCCAATCAGAAGACACTGGGGGCATCATGGGAAATTAAGTCACGGCAGAGTTCTGGCACCAGTTCCCCCAGCATGCAAGCACTCTGCTGGAGGGGAGGGAGGGGGTGTTAGAAGAGGAGCAAAAGAAAATACTCTGCTGGGGGACACCACCAGAGAGCCACGCTGTACCCCGCACCGCCAGAGAGCCACGCTGTACCCTGCACGCACCACCAGAGAGCCACGCTGTACCCCGCACCGCCAGGGAGCCACGCTGTACCCCGCACCACCAGAGAGCCACGCTGTACCCCGCACCACCAGAGAGCCACGCTGTACCCCGCACCGCCAGAGAGCCACGCTGTACCCCGCACCGCCAGAGAGCCACGCTGTACCCCGCACCGCCAGAGAGCCACGCTGTACCCTGCACGCACCACCAGAGAGCCACGCTGTACCCCGCACCGCCAGGGAGCCACGCTGTACCCCGCACCACCATAGAGCCACGCTGTACCCCACACCGCCAGAGAGCCACGCTGTACCCCGCACCACCAGAGAGCCACGCTGTACCCCGCACCGCCAGAGAGCCACGCTGTACCCCGCACCGCCAGAGAGCCACGCTGTACCCCGCACCACCAGAGAGCCATGCTGTACCCCGCACCGCCAGAGAGCCACGCTGTACCCCGCACCGCCAGAGAGCCACGCTGTACCCCGCACCACCAGGGAGCCACGCTGTACCCCGCACCACCAGGGAGCCACGCTGTACCCACACCGCCAGAGAGGGAGCCACTCTGTTCCCGCACCACCAGAGAGGGAGCCACATTGTACCCGCACCACCAGAGAGGGAGAAAGACTGAGCCACTGCCAGGATACAGACATGCTACACTACTGACTAGAGTCACCCCGGGCAACCCAGATTGAGCGAACGTCCAGCCAGAGGGATCACTGTTGCGATTTCGCTGGGTCTGGTAAGAGGGCCTGTTGGCCATTATCCATTACTATTCCCAGGGACTGAGCCATTAGGAAGTGCCTAGCCTGCTATTCTCTAGGCCTTATTGACCACCACAACGTCCCTCTCTGTCCTCTTCCCACGGCGTCCCCTGTCCTCTTCCCACGGCGTCCCCTCTGTACTCTTCCCAGGGCGTTACTCTGTCCTCTTCCCAGGGTGTTCCTCTGTCCTTCACCCACGGCAACCCTCTGTCCTCTTCCCACAGCGTCCCCTCTGTCCTCTTCCCATGAAGATGACAGGGCGGGTCTTTAAAAGAAAGGGGTGGGTCATATTTTTAAATTAGGGGGTGCGCAAGTTTAGTCAGGCGTAGGGCAGCACAAAACCTAAATACACCACTGATGGCAATGGTCACTCTGCGTTTACTATGGCAATGGTCACTCTGCGTTTACTATGGCAATGGTCAGGCTGCATTTACTATGGCAATGGTCAGGCTGCATTTACTATGGCAATGGTCAGGCTGCATTTCATGGGCACTGGAAAATATTTTGGTACACCATTTGGTTCAGAATATTTTTTTTCTTGTTTTCCTCCTCTAAAACCTAGGTGCGTCTTATGGTCAGGTGCGTCTTATGGTGCGAAAAATATGGTAAGTCCTTCTGTATATAAGATCAGAATAGAGATGGGCAAAAAGACACAAGATAAATGGGTTCATGCGAACCAACTGAAACAGTTCCATGGAGCCAAAGAAATCAACTAACATGTTCTGCTTTCTGTCCTCTTAAAGCTATGAAGTCAATATGGATTGTCATCCTGCTCCATCTGATCGGACATACCAAGGGAGAGGAGACTGGACCGCTCATCAGCGTGATTGTTGACCAGAATCCGGTCTACTGCCTAGAGGGGGAATCCATCTTATTGCCGGTGGCCATTGTAGGAACTGTGGGGAAGCAAGTTTATTGGTGGAGTCCCATCCATAATCATCTAGTCTGGAATAATGGCGTTGCTGGGAATGGCACGGACTACCAGGATAGAGTCCTGAGTTTTCAGAACGGATGTTTATTGATTAGAGAGACACGGTTGAGTGATGCCGGAGAGTGGAAATATTCTTTTGTTATCCCCATCCCCTTGTCCAGCAACACTCATGCATCCACTCTTCAGTACGTCCCAGGAAAAATTACACTGCATGTGTCCCCGAAGGCTAACACCCCTGCTCCTACAACTTTGCCCAAAAATACAGTTGCAATCCCCTATTACGAACCAACATCCTTGGAATGCCCATCACTGCAAGAGGGACCACCTAGTGGCCTAACGGCAACCTCAATCCCTGGAATATTGTTTAATAACGTTAAATTCATTCATGTGCCGGTGGTACTTAATTTGTCCCAGTGGAACATGGCCGAATTCGGCTCATGTGCCCGGACAAATGTTTCTCTGTTCTACTCTTCCTTGCTAGTAGATTTGATTGCCTCCCATGCAAGCCAAACTCAAGATCCATTAGCAGAACCAAACTTCCCTCCCCACAGGGGCATTTTCAGATCCAGAAAGTTAAAGGGCGTGGACAGCATACTTGCATCAATCCCAGGACTTTTTGGATCTGGCATGTCAATTTGGAACAGAGCCGATTTGTCAGCGATTCGCAGGCATATCGGAAATTTCGAACAGAAAGAGGGTCGGCAAGTGCTGAAACCAGTTCTGCAGGGTGTTGGGGGGCTTGCAGAGGAGGAAAGGTTTACGGTTTATAACATAAAAGACATTGCGCAGTTGTTTGAAAAGACACAACAGAAAATAAACGAAATCATAAATATAAATAATCAGAAAGCTAGAGAGGATGGTATGGGCAAAGAGGTAATATGTACTGCATATGGAAATTTTATTTTAACAAAGGTCACCAATGTCATCCGAGATATTCAAGCCGGTAAAATCCCTGATATATTAAAAGATACAGACCTTACCCAGTGGTATTGTACTCACACTAATACTAGTGGTGGAATGAATGTACAGTCTGGAGACAAGTGCAAACCTTTGCCGGTTTCCACAATTGGAAATATAGGGATAGTGACACCACACCCAAATAGAGGGCCATTTGCTTGCAAGAAGAGCCAGTCACTGTGCACTTACCGTGACCTACTGTACGTGTCCTTCACAATGTCGCTGCCCGTGTTCCATCCACAAGATGACTACTTTAACACAATGGCGTCCATACACTCCCTCGGATACCTCGAAAATGACGTGTACAAGGAAAGGTTGCACCTCCCCGAAATGCTCATTCAAGTTCAAGGGCGATGGAAAGCACCACACACTGCCTGCTGCACTGTCAAAGACAATAGATACTTATGCCGCTGTGATGTGTTCGAAATTGACACTCCAGTCTGTGGTCTAAGCAATGACCCGGTTCCCACAGCCAAAGTAGCAAGGGACCCCCAACTGGAAAGTCTACGCCAACCACCTCAAGAAACCAGTCCAAGTGAGATGGAAGCTAACTGCCCAGTAAAGTTGTCAAAATGGAGAACACCAAGCACAAGGGTCACCTACCACATGGATGGACTGTACTGCGTCGTTGCCAATCACCAGACATTTCTCTATGGGGGTCAGTCGTGTCCAATACCCTATCCAAATTTTTGCTTCATTCCACATGAGTACACTAATATTGGAGAAACTGTAGTAACCCCCATACCCGTGTTAACAGAAGATTATATCATTGAGAGTACCCCCGATGTCCCAGATCCTATCACATACATACCCCATTTTGATGTACAAATTGATACTCTGTCAGTAAATCTTCACAATCTGCTTGCAAGGAAGGATACCCATATAATTCAAATTAGTAATGATATGGTGAAAACAGGGAAAAGGTTGAATGAACTCTTACATGATGGGGATTTCAGCTTAATCACAACTAGGACCTGGGTGGAAATGGAAATAAAAGGTCTTCTCATATTGCAATGTGGGGTACTGATTTTCATGACGGGCATGGTGATATATTTTTGCCGACTTCTAAGATGGCAGAGGGAGAAACTTAACAATTTAATGGAAATTAGACATAAACAATTACTCACTTAAGTGTGGCCTAGTCTTTTCTGTCTCAACTTGCCACAAGGGGTCATCTGTTGCCTTATGAGGAATTTTTATGAATAATTTCCTTGTAAACTGGGAATATCTGTAACATATATGTATATATATAATTTAGAGTAGGAAATATGTGGGTCTACAAAGGGTTAACTTGGCTTACAAGCTGGGCTTGAGGACAATCTACCGTATTTATCGGCGTATAACACGCACAGGCGTATAACACGCACCCTAACTTTAAGAGGAAAGTTTCAGGAAAAAAACTTTCCACAGCCCCCTGCGTATAACACGCAGGCACAGTTTACCCTCTATTTTCAGGGTAAAAAAGTGAGTGTTATACGCCAATAAATACAGTAATTACCTGTCCTCTTATTGAATATGCATGAAGGTGGGGTAACAAGAGCGGTGGAGTCTTATGGTCTGACGAGATAACTTAGTAGTCAAACAAGCTAGAAAAGAGATCACAGCTGAAACTGGTAGTCTATGCGGTACCGATTTTTTATTCTCTAGATAAAGACGTGTGTATTCTCCCATATTAACACCCATATCCATTTAAGGGGTAATTCTTCCTGGCTAGTTCCATGCATAGCTAAGCGCCCCATTCAAGGGAAGTTAACGACCTCCGGTTTAATTAATTTATCTTCAAATCCAATTATCACTAAATTCCAGTAAAGAGTGGGCTAGGGTGGGAAATTAATATAACGACAGGAAGGAGGAGAGAAATAACCGCAACCAATCGTAGCCGCCCTGGGTTAGTCAATGGGAGAGGGCTCCAAAAAAGGACCCTCCATCCAGTAGAGAGTAGAGAGATGAGAGAACCTGGGCCCAGGATTCATTATAGGTAATTATTAGACCATCTCCCAGCACTTACCCCTTATGCTTGCATTTTTCCTATGTTTGTCTGTCTATTTGTAATGTAATGTATATACTTTGTGTTTGAAACTAATATTTACTCCCTTGCCAAAGACTGTAAATGTTTGCGGTGTATTAGATAGACTAATAACCTTAATTCTTTAATAAATGCTTGTTATATTGAAGTTTTCAAATCTTGTCAAAAAGGACTCTTATTTAAACCATATCAATAATCATTAAATATTGAATCTTAAATATTAAATATTAATATTTAAAAATCAACAGAACCCTATTAAATACAATGGATGTGAACGTTCGAAATCTAAAGTGCTAATTATAATGACTATTATGCATGTTATTGTCCTAAAAGGGGTTTGGGAACCCGGGTTCTGCACCAGGGGACATGTATCAATCCAAAAAAAGTTTTAAAAATGGCCGTTTTTCGGGCGCAGTCATTTTAATGATACATAAAGTGAAAAAAAAGTCAAATATTCCTTTAAATATCGTACCTGGGGGTGTCTAAAGTATGCCTGTGAAGTGCCACGTGTTTCCCGTGTTTAGAACTGTCCCTGCACAAAATTACATTTCTAAAGGAAAAAAAGCCATTTAAAACTGCTTGCGGCTTTAATGTAATGTCTGGTCCCGGTAATATGGATGAAAATCTTTAAGAAAAATGGCATAGCTACCCCATCACATCCCCCCCCCTACCCCAGCCCATTACCAGCCCCTTTGGGTCTTGCATGGATATTAAGGGGAACCCCGCACACAAAATAAAAAAGGCCCTATATACTCTGAACAGCCGTATACAGGTGGTGCATACAAGACATGGACTGTAGGTTTGTTCTTATGTAGAATCTGTTTGTAATTTTGAACAGGTACATTGTTTAAGTGTAGCTCCAGCCAAAAAATCAATTTTTAAGCTTTTTGGAAAACATAGGGAAGGGTTATCACCCCTGTAACATTTGTTTTGCTGTCTGTGCAGTGTGCACCTGTTCAGAACAGTTCACCTCACTTTCCGTCCTAATGACAAATGTTTTTTGAAAATTTGTTTTTTTTATTGAAACAAGAATTGGTGATAAAGCATCAGTGGAGAGGAGACACTTTTTTTCCCATATTAACTCTTACAGGAGAGAATTTGCCTTCCTAGGGGTAGATTTCCATCACACTTCCTGTTGTATCCTTCCGTTTGCAAGGAGTCGTCGTTTGTAAGTTGGATGTTTGAAAGTAGGGGGCCTGCCATATTTACTCAGCTGAAATTTGCCCCTTACATGTTGGTGTTGCCACAACACTGTGAGCCCTCACAGTTACTCTTGGTGGGCGCATGAATGGGCCCTGCTGTGAATTATTAGATCAAGAATTGTAATTGCATGCCCCTGTTGAACAGGGGCTGAAAAATTGGGCCTTTGGTGGTGGTGGTGTTGACACAACACTGTAAGGCCTCACAGTTACTCTTGGTGGGTGCAGGAATGGGCCCTGCTGTGAATTATTAGATCAAGAATTGTAATTACATGCTCCTGTTAAACAGGGGCAGAAAAATTGGGCCTTAGGCACTGGTGCCACAACACTGCAACCCCTCACAGATACTGTACTTGGAGCACAGCAATGAGCCCTGTTGCAAAGTATTGCATCAAAAATTGTAATTACACGCCCCTGTTAAACAGGGGCTGAAAAATTGGGCCTTAGCCACTGGTGCTGGTGCCACGACACTGCAACCTCTCCCAGATACTCTAGTTGGAGTGCAAGAATGAGCCCTGCTGCAAAGCATTGCATAAAAAATTGTAATTACATGCCCCTGTTAAACAGGGGCTGAAAAATTGGGCCTTAGCCACTGGTGGCGGCACCCAGAAACAAAAATGTTCTTCCAAGCTATCATCATCAATCGGATCATTGAGGAGGAGGAGGATAGTCAGTCAACATAACAGGACAGTCTCTCAGCATCAGCATCAGTCTTGAAGGGATGTGACATTTGAAAATAAATTAGTCTGTTATATCAGCTTCAGGTGTTTGGTAGCTGGTGGTGATCCAAGACTGGTTCATCTTTATGAAGGTCAGTCGATCAACCGAGTCGGTGGACAGGCGCACCCTGTGATCCGTGACAAATCCTCCAGCAGCACTGAATGTGCATTCTGAAAGAACGCTGGATGCAGGACAGGCCAGTAGCTCAATTGCATACTGTGCAAGCTCTGGCCAGTGATCCATCCTCAAGACCCAGTAAGCCAGAGGATTTTCGGTGGGGAAGGTGTTGTGACAGCAGGAAGGTAAAGTCACCTGGTTGCATCCAGGGGGGTAGATATATTTCGCCCAGATTCAGGCTTTACGCTGACTTATACAGCTAGGTGGAGAGTTGTATAAGCCCAGCTGAGACTAGTGGGCTCATTGATGACTCATACCTCTAGGGAGAGGGCTGGGCGTCGTGCAGACAGGGAGTTGATGAGGCCAGCTGAAGCTTGTCAGCTCATTTAGGCCTCTATAAAAAACTCCCAGATTCATTAGATGTTAGCTCATGCCTGGAAGCAGACCTGTGTGGACTGTCTAGGGAGAGTGAACCCCTGTGCGGTGAGAGAAAGCCTGTGTGGCTATATTTTGCTTGGACATTTAAAACCAGGGACTAGGACAGCACTAGGCTGATCCCAGTTGTTAGTTAGGAAACCTGTATGTTTAGTCAGAGGTCAAGTTGACCAGGATTTATTTTGTTTGTTTTTTTTGCTTTGCTGTGTTTTTGTCACTGTAAATAGAAAATAAACGGCACCTTTTTGATTTTGAAAACCACAACCTCCGTCTGCTGGGCCTGTTTTGTGTGGGGAGCCCATCCCGGGGGTCACACACACCCGCTGCCGAGCTAACCCCCTCACAGTTGGTGGAGAACCAGTGGCAGTTTTTTTTTAAGCCAGCATGGAGGAGATACTGAAGCAGCTGGCTCTAGCAAATGCCAATCAACAGCAGACAAATGCAGGTTTGCAAAAGAGCCTTGCAGCTCATCAACAGAGCCTTGCAGCTCAACAACAGAACTTCGCAGCCCAGCAGCAAGCTCATCAACAGAGCCTTGCAGCCCAGCAGCAAGCTCACCAACAGAGTCTGGAAGCTCAGCAACAAGCCCAGCAGCAATCTGAGGCCCGCTTCATAGACCTGTTACAGAAGCAAGAGCAGAGACTACAACAAATGGAAGCAGTAATGCAGCAACGTCCGCAGACCAGTGAGGAAAGCCGTCCCACTAATACCGCGTCCTTTGGGGTGAGTCGTTTATTGACAAAAATGACTGGAGAGGATGATCCAGAGGTATTTTTGACCACGTTTGAAAGGACTGCTGAAAGAGAAAAGTGGCCTGAGGAGCAGTGGGCTGGACTGGTGGCTCCTCTGTTAACGGGTGAATCGCAGAAAGCTTACTATGACCTAGAGCCTGACCAAGCAAAAGACTATGTGATGCTAAAAGCTGAAATATTGGCAAGGCTGGGTGTCACCCTGGCTGTCCGGGCTCAGCGTGTGCATAACTGGACTTTCCAGCTTGGAAAACCCCCCAGGTCTCAAATGTATGATCTCATTCACCTGAGCAGAAAGTGGCTACAGCCAGAGACTTTGTCCGCACCAAAGATTGTGGAACGTGTTGTAATGGATCGGTTTTTGAGAGCTCTTCCTACTGCCATCCAAAAGTGGGTAAGCCATGGAGACCCAGAGACGGCCGATGGTCTTGTGGATCGTGTGGAGAAATACTTGGCTACAGAGAACCTGACGGCCTCTTCCAGAGACACTCGGACTTTCCACCCTAAGACCAGACCATCCCCAGGGGCGGATAAGATGATTCCAAGGGGTAAGGGTGGAGAGAGTGAGAGGG
This sequence comes from Rana muscosa, assembly GCA_029206835.1. NCBI lineage: Eukaryota > Metazoa > Chordata > Amphibia > Anura > Ranidae > Rana > Rana muscosa. The sequence goes on along the minus strand of JARGYO010005593.1, from coordinate 2,485,548 downwards.
TGGGAGCTCTACCCCAAGTTTGGCGAGAACAGCCTGGGAAATCAGCGGCTCAAGAGGCGGCAAGAAGGATCATTTGCTACCGCTGCCGGCAAGCGGGACATATTGCAGCAAATTGCCCGGTTTTGGAGGAACCCATGCAGTGTGACTTTCTGACGGGCAGACGTCAGTCGCTGTGTGCGACAGTCGCATGCACTGCCATTCGGGGAACTGAGAAACATTTATGCAAAATGTGTATTAATGGTAGAAATGTTGTGGTATTGCTGGATTCAGGTAGCCTTGTGACCCTGATAAAGGCTGAATTAGTTAAAACAGAGGTCTCTGGGAATAGCAAGGTAGCTGTTATTTGTGTGCATGGGGACACCCGAGAGTATCCAGTGACTACAGTGTGTTTCGAGACCCCCAAAGGTACCCTTTCTCATCCAGTGGGCTTAGTGTCTCAGTTACCGCATGACGCCATTGTGGGAAGGGATTTTCCGAAGTTCTGGGAACTGTGGGATGATCCTGAGCCCCCCACTGGTGCCCCTATGTACCAGGAATATGATAGCCAGAACTCCTCTGAGAGTGGTGAGGACTCTCCCGAATTTCCCTTGTCAGTATTGGCAGGGGAGACTCAAGAAACTGGAGAGGAGCCCACCTCCTCAGACGAAAACCTACCGTCTGTGGAGTTTTCTGATCTTGAGGTTCACAGGGAAAACTTTGCCACAGAACAGTTGAAAGACCCCGCCCTAATAAAGGCACGGGAAAACGTAGTGAAAATAGATGGCGAGTTAGTGAACCCAGATAATACCTGCACTTACCCATACTTCAGCGTAGAGAAGGACCTACTGTATCGGGTGGCAAAAAGGGCAGAAGAAACCGTTGAGCAGCTTGTGGTGCCCAAACCTTACAGGAAGTTGGTGTTGGAGTTGGCCCATGGGCACATTCTTGGAGGTCATCTGGGGACAGAGAAAACCCGAGAGAGGGTATTACAGAGATTCTATTGGCCTGGGGTGATGAAGGACATAGAAAATTATTGTTCCTCCTGCCCTGTGTGTCAGAGGTCGGCCCCGATGCCACACTTCCGTAGCCCGCTGGTCCCTCTACCCATCATTGAGGTCCCGTTTGAGAGAATCGCAATGGATTTGGTAGGTCCTATAATCAAGTCCGCTAGGGGGCACCAGTACATATTGGTTATAATGGACTATGCCACCCGTTATCCAGAAGCGATCCCTCTCAGAAATACCTCGGCCAAAACCATAGCCAAAGAGCTATCTCTTGTTTTTAGCCGGGTGGGTATTTGTAAAGAACTGCTTACGGACCAAGGTACACCCTTTATGTCCCGGGTTATGAAGGAGCTGTGTAAATTGTTCAAAGTGACGCAATTACGTACATCTGTGTATCACCCCCAAACCGATGGGCTGGTTGAAAGATTCAACAAAACCCTAAAACAAATGTTGAAGAAAGTGGTGGATAGGGATGGAAAGGATTGGGACTGTCTACTTCCTTATTTGATGTTTGCTATTAGGGAGGTGCCCCAATCCTCTACGGGATTCTCCCCCTTTGAGTTACTGTATGGGAGACACCCAAGAGGGCTGTTGGATATTGCCAAGGAAACTTGGGAAAGTGAGAGTTCTCCCCACAGGAGTGTGATTGAGCATGTCGCCCTGATGCAAGATCGAATTGCACAGGTAATGCCCATCGTGAAGGAACATTTGGCCCAAGCGCAGTTGGCACAGCAGAGAGTGTACAACCGTGGAGCCAAGACCCGTACCTTTTCCCCGGGGGATAGGATATTGGTACTTGTCCCTACGGTTGAAAGTAAATTCCTTGCCAAATGGCAAGGCCCCTACGAGATAATGGAAAAAGTGAGCGAAGTGAATTACAAGGTCAGACAACCAGGAAGGCGAAAGCCCGAACAGATCTATCACGTTAATCTGTTGAAAGCCTGGAGGGATAGAGAGTCCCTAGTCGCAGACACTTGGTCACCAGCTCAAACTGGTTGCGTGATTCCTGAGGTTGGAATCGCAGCCACCTTGTCACAACCCCAACAACAGGAGGTTAAGGAGTTTGTGCTTCGCAACAAGGAGGTATTCTCTGAGCTGCCGGGACAAACATCTGGGGTAGAGCATGACATTATTACCCCGCCCGGTGAAAGGGTGAAGTTAAAACCCTATCGGATCCCAGAGGCCCGACGGGAGGCAATACGGGAGGAAGTACAGAAAATGCTGAACTTAGGGGTGATAGAGGAGTCCCAAAGTGATTGGTCTAGTCCCATTGTGTTGGTGCCTAAACCGGATGGGAGCTGGCGATTTTGTAACGATTTTCGTCAGTTGAACAAAGTTACAAAATTTGACACCTACCCCATGCCACGTATAGATGAGTTGATCGACCGGCTGGGAACAGCCCGATACATGACGACTCTTGACCTCACAAAAGGGTATTGGCAAATCCCCCTGGCCAAGTCAGCCAAAGAGAAAACCGCATTTGTAACCCCAGACGGGGCGTTCCAATATAAAAGAATGCCGTTCGGGTTACAGAATGCGCCGGCCACATTCCAGCGGAAAATGGACCAGATGCTGAGGCCCCATCGGAAGTATGCTGCGGCTTACCTGGATGACGTAATTGTCCATAGCACAGATTGGGCCTCACATCTGCCAAAAGTGCAAGCAGTCCTGGACTCTGTTCGGGAAGCAGGGTTTACGGCTAACCCCAAGAAGTGTACCATTGGGCAGGAGGAGGCCAAATATCTTGGGTACACCATTGGGAGGGGAGTAATAAAACCCCAACTCAACAAAGTCGAGGCCATCCAGAGTTGGCCACGTCCCAACAGCAAGAAGCAGGTACGAGCCTTTCTGGGAATCGCTGGGTATTATCGGCGATTCATTCCCCACTTTGCTTCTAAGGCTGTGCCCCTAACCAACCTGACGAAGGGGAAAGGGTCGGTCATGATTAAATGGACCCCCGAGGCTGAGGCAGCATTCCAATTCTTGAAACAAGCCTTATGTAGCCAGCCAGTGTTGTACTCACCCGACTTCTCTAGAGACTTTGTCGTACAAAGTGATGCGTCAGATGTGGGGTTAGGAGCAGTATTGTCCCAGGTCTGGAACGGGGAAGAGCACCCAGTCATTTACCTCAGCAGGAAGTTGAAGTCCCATGAGGTAAATTACGCCACCGTTGAAAAGGAGTGTTTAGCGGTGAAGTGGGCTCTAGATTCCCTTCGGTACTACCTGCTAGGTAGGCACTTTGACATGGTTACGGATCACGCTCCGTTAAAGTGGATGGCTCAAAACAAGGAAACAAATAGAAGAGTGAATAGGTGGTTCCTGGCCCTCCAGGAATTCAACTTCACAGTAAAGCATCGCCCTGGCGTTCAAATGGGGAATGTGGATGCTTTGTCTCGAGTACATGAATGCCTGATTGCTGGTGTTCCAACCCCGAGGTTAAAACAAGAGGGGGGGGTATGTGACAGCAGGAAGGTAAAGTCACCTGGTTGCATCCAGGGGGGTAGATATATTTCGCCCAGATTCAGGCTTTACGCTGACTTATACAGCTAGGTGGAGAGTTGTATAAGCCCAGCTGAGACTAGTGGGCTCATTGATGACTCATACCTCTAGGGAGAGGGCTGGGCGTCGTGCAGACAGGGAGTTGATGAGGCCAGCTGAAGCTTGTCAGCTCATTTAGGCCTCTATAAAAAACTCCCAGATTCATTAGATGTTAGCTCATGCCTGGAAGCAGACCTGTGTGGACTGTCTAGGGAGAGTGAACCCCTGTGCGGTGAGAGAAAGCCTGTGTGGCTATATTTTGCTTGGACATTTAAAACCAGGGACTAGGACAGCACTAGGCTGATCCCAGTTGTTAGTTAGGAAACCTGTATGTTTAGTCAGAGGTCAAGTTGACCAGGATTTATTTTGTTTGTTTTTTTTGCTTTGCTGTGTTTTTGTCACTGTAAATAGAAAATAAACGGCACCTTTTTGATTTTGAAAACCACAACCTCCGTCTGCTGGGCCTGTTTTGTGTGGGGAGCCCATCCCGGGGGTCACACACACCCGCTGCCGAGCTAACCCCCTCACAGTGTACAAGTCTGACCTTGCCCCTAGGTATTCCAGCACCATGTATATCAGACGCTGGCGATGGTTGCTGGAACTGATCATACCTTGGGGCTGCGGACTAAAGAATTGTCTGAACGCATCGGTCAGACGGCCGCGTTGCACAGACCTTTCTGCAAGGCCTACCGGAGTTGTCTCATCCTCTGCTCCCTCTGTGACGGTAAGCTAAGGTCCGCAACCTTACCCTTGTACCGTGGAACAAGGAGAGTGGCTAGCCAGTAATGGTCCCTCTCCTTGATCTGAAGAATACGAGGATCCTTCCGCAGACTTTGCAGGATCAGGGAGGCCATGCAGCGTAGGTCCGGAGTCCTCTGGGTCACTAAGGACGACATGATCCGCAGCCACCTCCTCCCAGCCACGTACAAGTCCACTGGTTTCTTGGGACTGTAAATCATCCCTAAAAGACTGCTGCTGATGATGCTGAGTGCCAGGCTCCACCTCCATGCTGACACAATCCTCCTCCTCCTCCTCCTCTTCCTGTGCGATCGGTGGAACTTATTAATTTACCTCAATCTTATCTCCCCAGGGGGGATGATATTGCTTGCATACAAAAGTAAAGGTAAGGTTACTGTCTTAAAGAGCACTTTCACACTGAGGCGCTTTTCAGGCGCTTTCACGCTAAAAAAAAGCGCCTGAAAATTTATTTCCAATAAAATCAATAAATGCTTTCACACTGGGGCAGTGCGCTGAAAAAACGTCCCTCTCCATTGAAATTAATTGAAAGCGCTTCAAAATTGCCTGAAAAGCGCTTCAAAAGCACTCAGTGTTTTACTGCCAGTTTTTCAAGCGCCTCAGTGTGAAAGTGGCCTAACTACTAAAACGTTCCCATAAATCGACAATTTTCGTAGACACCAAAACCTCAACTTCTTGGCTATCTTTTCTCGCACTTCATTCCAGCACGCTTCCCCTTTCATTCCACGGTTAAACACAATACCCAAAATCCTCACTCCATCCTTGACCTTTCCAATCTGATCATCTACACATTCCACTTGTCTCCCATACACACCCAAACTACACTTATTCCAATTCACACTCATTCCCGCACATATACAAAAAATAGACAAAAGTAACTTCACCCTTCTTACGCCCACCACCGGCTGACACACTGCCACCACGTCATCCATATAACCCAAACATTTTACAATTTTCCCCCCACTCCCAGGCACCAAAAAGCCCCTCACCACCTTATCTCTCTGTATCATCCTTAACAGTGGATCAATAAAACAAATAAAGAGAATAGGGGACAGGGGACACCCCTGTCTCACCCCAGATTTAACCAAAAAAGCCCGCCCCAAACTCCCATTAACCAGAACCAGACTACTGATCCCCCAATACAACCCTTTTATTACATTAATGAGCAGCTGTAGTATACCCATCCGCTTCAAAACCTCCCACAAAAACCCATGATTCGCTCTATCATATGCCTTCTCTAGGTCAAATGATGTCAGGATAATCGAACTATTCCTATCTTTACAAAAATTTATTATATCCCTAACTAAAATGTAATTCTCTGAGATCATTCGTCCCGGCACTGCACAGGCCTGCTTCTCGCTAACCATCCTACTAATGACCTTAGATAATCTCCTCGCTACCATTTTTGCAAAGACCTTGTAGTCTGAATTAAGCAAGGAGATAGGCCTCCAATTTCAAATATCCTTATAAATTAATACCACTACCCCCTCTCTCATAGATTCGGATATAATACCTTCCCTCATCATGTAACTAAATACCTCAAAAACATCCCACTTAATAATATCCCAAAACAATTTAAAAAACTCACTTGGTAAGCCATCCCCTCCCGGAGTTTTATTAGCCCCCATGCTTGTCACAGCTTCCCACACCTCCTCCTCGTTCACCGCTTTCTGCAAAAAAAACCTTATCATCCTCATCTAAATTATCCTCTACCATAGCATTCTAGTATTTGACTCATCAACACACACTCCCATATACAACCGTTCATAAAATTTAGTCACGCATTCCAGCACATTCTCTCCCTTACATTCCCTCCCTTCTTCATCATACACACCCTCAAACACTCTTTTTTCCTTACAAACCTTCTTGAAAAAAAATCTAGAACATTTTTCATCCTGCTCCAGGTGTTTAACTCTCGCTTGAAAAATTATTTTTTTTCCTCTTTCAGTTAATACCTCTTTAATCCTCTTCCTAAAATGGTCTATTTCATCGGCCATGTCAAAGCCCATATTCCTAAATTAATATAATGTAGCCAACCTGGCTTGTAACCGAGAATATCTCCTTTTCTCACTGCTACTTTTATCCCTACTCTTTTTTTTTTTTTTTTATAATTTCATTTTCCTTTTGACCCAATCCCACCACCCCAAAATATTACTAAAATCTTTTTTCCTATTAACCCATCTACTATATACATTACTAAAATGGGCTTTGACATGCTCATCCTGCAACAATAAACTATTTAACCTCCATACCCCTAAACCAAACTTAATACTATCCTCCATATTCAATTCAATATACACTGCCACATGGTCTGAAAAAATTGCCGGCCTGTGTTTAACATTAGCACATTTGAACGCATCAGAAAACAAACATAAGTCAATTTTGGATTTGGTGCGCCCACACCCAAAAAAAAAAAGTGAAATATGGATCCGCCAAGCCCAGAACAATATGAGCATCATTGAGATTTAAGTCCTGAATTACCCCATTCAGCATAGTGCTACCTACATCTAACTTAGTCTCCGCTGCTCCTATGCGATCTTTCACAAATCGGATTGTATTGAAATCACCCATGATCACACTAGGTCTCCTTCCCACTGCATGTAACTTCAAAACTTCAAAAAACTCAAGACGTTTCTGGTTATTCACAGGAGCATATAAATTAAAAAGCCTAAACTTCTGGTTAAACAAAACTAAATCTGCCATAATTAATCTTCCTGGCACTAACACAACCTGAGACATAATGCAAATATTTATATTTGCACGGATAATGCCTACCCCAGCATTCCTATTTTCCCCAACTGCTGACCATGTGTAATCCACCACCCACTCCGGAGGCTTGGGCGGTCGATTAAAAAAACACTCCTGCAGACAAATGTTGTCTCCTCCATTGACCTTCAAGTCCTCAAAAATGGCACACTGTCTAGCAGGAGACCCAAAACCCCTCACATTGAGGGACACCAGCTTGATGCTCATTCACATGAAGATGTGCATCATTCTCCCCCAGACCTATCACTTAAGCCAGAAAACTGACATACATTCCTCAGGGCCACAACGCTTTCATCATCCAAAAACTCCTGACTAGGCGACAATGTGGCTGGCTGAAACATTTCTGGAGTCCCCGGACTTGGTGCTGGTGATTCTACCTCCCCTCCAACATCCCCCAGGGCTTCAAAGGGGTTACTTGTTTCAACTCCAGCTGCCTCTACTTTCAATTTCTTAACCCTTCTCTTCTTAGGGCTCTCCAAAGCATCCACCTTGGTCTTGGCACCCAGTGTCGCCATCTTTTTCACCTCCTCTTCTTGGGCTTCCTACACCTCCGGTTCCCACTGTAAGGCCGCTGCCTCCTACACTGCCCTTTCCAGCTCTTCTCCATTCTCCACTGTTAATGGCTCCACACTGGAGGGAGGCACATCTACTCTTTCCTCCACACCCTGGTGTCCACTTCCTTCCTCTTCCACCACCACCTCTTCCACCACCACCTCCTGCTCCTCCTCTTCCTGTCTTTCAGAAAAGTCAGACAGCACCTGAGTGGACACTGGTCGTCCACTCTCATCGGTGCGCCTGGCAGCTTCAGCATAAGAGACATAGGCCCTTCTTACTTTTGGACAATTCTTCACTGTGTGATCACGCTGTCCACATATATCACAGGCCCGCTTAACCAAGCAAGCCCCAGCCTCATGTCCCTCCTCCCCACAGTTCCGACAGTGCATCTCCACATTACATTCATCTCTGGTATGCCCAAACATATGACATCTCCTGCAGTATATCGGTTGACCAGGATAGTAGAGAAACCCTCTATTTGCTGCTATTGAAAAATTAGCTGGTGGATGCCGCACTCCACCAATCCCTTCAGAATCCACCTTCAGCTTGACAAAAAACTTCAATTTGCCATTAAAGATCCCCAGACGATTAGTCAGCCTGTAGCCTCCTTTCACTGAAGAGCAGTATCTCTTCAAAAAGGCAACTACCAAGGCAATGTCCGCGGAAAGGATTAAACAAGTGAACAACCAAAGTTTTTTTCCTCCATAGCATACAAGGGTTCCACTATGAAAGGCCTTATAGACTCATGGTTAGCTTTCTCCAATTCCTTACATTTCTCAATAACTCCAGTGCAAAAATTGCTATGCACAAAAGAAACATCATAGTACCTTGGTGCTGCGTGATCCTGGATACAATAGATGTGATGTGGTTCCACTCCAACTGATTTCTCCAGCAAATCCTGGAACTCCAAACTCACTTTATGCAAATAACCAGGCATAACCTGAAACCGCAGGGTGTTCTGAATCCCCCTTCGCTCCATCGAGCTCAGCAAAGAAAAAATTCAGACCATCACACAATCTTGCCTCTTTTCAGGGCAAGGGAGAGAATGTTATCTGCAAGCTTTATATAACCTAGGTTTGTGTGCTAATGAGGCAATTGAAAACACATGCACAGTCCATGAAACACCCAAAATGCAAGTTCACCCAATGTAGAGACTGAACTTCAAAGTGTGTACACCTGTTAAGGATGTCCTTCAATTACTAACCCAAAAAACACACTCTCTGAGCATGCCCAGAAACATCCAGGTGCTGTTCACACACAAAAAGCACCAAAAAAAAACGAAGTCCCTGAGCAAGCTCAGACCAACAGAAATGCAGCTAGCAGAAAATAAGCCCCCCCCCCCCGTCCAAAATTAAGCACATCATCCAACATGCTACTAAATTAGAGATGGAACAAACAACCCCCTGTTGTGGAAATTTTTATTAATGTATGTTGTCAGATGTCCCCCAGTGTCGGTTTTGCTGCAATGCGCTCATCTGAGCGTATTTGCACATACAGACGTTGGTGGAAGACCGGTGGCAGGAAAAACCTTCCTGGGGACACAGCGATGTTTGCTCCATTTAGGGATATTTGTTTTATGCCTCGCCAAGGGACTGGCCACTTCTTGGCGTTGGAATTAAATGACTCAGAGCGGACAGATCTGCGTCCACAGGAACTATAGCATAACTATACAACAGTTGTGGTCCATTGAGCCATAATTGTCGTATGGTTCCCGTCATTGGAAGCAGTGCATGTCACTGCTAGTCTATTTGAATGTATACATGTCATGTATTGTATGTATTTAAATAACCCTGTTGGAAGGGATATCTTTATATGGACATTTGCTGTGTAAAGAGGACATCATGTGATGACCACAATGCTGTGTCCTCACTTCCTATGGAGGAGGTCACATTCTGTGATGACCACTCCCATGGAGGTCACATGCTGTGATGACCACTCCCATGGGGGAGGTGATTATCTGCTGGTGAGATCTTTTGATAATAAAAAGTCATCATAATCAGTCATCAGATGATGACTGATTAGTCGAAACTAGTCGGGTGGACCTGTCTACACGTATCGCTCCTGTTCCTGAATTTATGTATTTTTAACCATCTTAAATGTGAGTGTTTTACTGTTACCTTTTTACCATTAAAAACCTTTCCATACGGTATCACGCTATGTGAGCTTGTTTTCTACTTTCATACGTACAAAATATGGATACCGAGCCTTCTGTATACATTCATGAATACGAGATCAACATACTGGATGTCCTGTTTGATTGAAGTGGAATAAAAAAACCCTCAGACTTCAGATTATCCACATTGGGTTTGTTAACCCCCAAAGCTTTTCTCGACTTGGTTGGCGTATGCCTTTTCAAGTCTGAGATTTCCGGTAAGCCTCCTTCAACTCACTCATGGTGGCGGTTTTTCACAGCATTCCATATTTGAGCTGCAAGTTTATATCACAAATGAACACTTCTTTTCTTTCTGGATTGATCTTCACTTCACTTTCAAGTTGATGAATGTTTGTTTTGTTTTTTCCCTTGGACTTTATTTTCAAATATTTCAGTTGTCACAACCAATATTATTATGGATCATCACAATTATCACTGTAATGATTTTGTTTATGCATAACCACATGATTAATTTATTATTGTTTTTTCTTTGGTTTTGCTTTGTTTTGATTTAGCACATACCTAATCACGCTTCCCTGTCACATTTATGTATGGTTTAATAGTGTACATAGACCACCAAAATTAGCGCTACACTTATACCCACATCCTCTGGTAAGAGTACCCATCTTTTATCCCCTATCTGACGGTGGAGGCACTCCCGTGTATTACCACCCCAGGCTTCAACTCACATTTCAAAGACTGACATATCACCTGTGGCTAATGATTAGCCCATCTATGAGGCTGTGAAGACAGAATATTATGAATTGTTTATTGTGGACACAACACATGATACATTTTTTCTGTATTCACCACACGGTGCAGTTTTTATTTTTTTTCCTACATTGCGGACTCATCATATGATGATGTTGTTTGGGTGGCACTTTTAATACACTTATCTCTCCACAGAGGGACACTTTACACTGTTATATTGTAATAATGTTTATGGTCACTAATGTTCACATATATATGTGGCTAGGATAGCAATATCCGTTGTGTTTTTTTATACTCAAGACTCATATTTTTTTAATTGTATTTATTAATTTTCACATTCTCTAAAGGGAATGGATACACCCTATGAGATGTATGAGCGCTACACTTTTTTCTTATTTAGTCTATGGGAACTGACTTGTTAATTTTGCTAGTCCCCACTTGGCTGGCTTATCTTCTAGTTATTGGCCTTAAAATGGGTATGGGGGGCCCAGGTCCCACCCTAAGATCCGGATTGCGTTTCTATGGTGTGAACTGGCCCTAAGTGCCAGTTCACACCAGACGCAGTTCTGTGTGCTTTTTTTCTGCACAAAATGCATGCACAGTATTTTGCATGTATTCCAATGGCTGTAGTTGGCTCTAGTTCACACCTAGCAGTCAGTTTCTGCACCGGAAACTGACTGGAAACTGACTGCATGGTGTGAACTAGAGCCAACAAGAGCCATTGCAATACATGGAAAACACTGTGCATGCATTCTTAGTGCATAAAAAATGCACACGAAACTGAACGGAACTGCGTCTGGTGTGAACTGGCCCTAAGTAAGGACAAGTGTGTTGCAGTGCGTTTTTGGTGCATTTAGGTGCGCTCCGGTGCGCTCCAGTGCATTTTTGGTACGTTCCGGTGCATTTGTGATGCGTTTTACTGCAGTCCAGTACAGTTCTGTACATAAAAAGTGCAGCATGACCAATTTGTTTCTTCTTTCTAAAACGCACTGGAACGGACTGCAGTGGTGTGAACTATGCCATTGGCATTAATGTGATCAACTTTCCTTGTGTTTTTCATGCATAAAAAAAAAAACTCACTGCACTGCATCTGGTGTGAACTGGCCCTAAATATCGTATCTGGGAGGTGTCTATAGTATGCCTGTAAAGTAGCGCATGTTTTCCATGTTTATAACAGTCCGAAAGCAAAATGACATTTCTAAAGAAAAAAAAAGTTATTTAAAACTACTCGCGGCTATAATGAATTGCCGGTTCCCATCAATACAGAGAAAAGTCATTGAGGGCCAGTTCACACCGAGCACGCAACCTGTTACCCCGCAGGAAAAGAGGGGGGACGAGAGAGCGCCTCCCTCCTGAACCATATCAGGCCCCATGCCCTCAACATGGGGAGGATGCTTTGGGGTCTGGACCCCAAAGCACCATGTCCCCATGTTGATGGGCACAAGGGCTTCATCCCCACAACCCTTGCCCGGTGGTTGTGGGGGTCTGCGGGTGGGGGGCTTATCGGAATCTGGAAGCCCCCTTTAACAAAGGGGACCCCCAGATCCCGCCCCCCCTGTGTGAAATGGTAATGGGGTACAAATGTACCCCTACCATTTCACAAAAAAAAGTGTAAACATTTTTAAAAATATGACAATAGCCGGTTTTTGACAATTCCTTCATTAATGTCTTCTCCTTTCCCCACTTCTTCTTCTTCCATCTTCTCCATTCGGATTTCTTCCTCCATCTTGTACTTCCTCTGCTTCTTCCATCGGTGTTCTCGTCCGCATCTTGCTCCGGCTTCTTCCCCGCATCGTTCTCCGGACGATCTGCTTCCATGGGAGGTTCCCGCTGTGTGACGTTTCTTTTCTTCTGACAGTTCTTCTCCAAATGTGGGGCCACCCGGTGACCCCGCACCCCTCTGACGCACATGTACTTCACGGGGACTTCCCTATGGCTTTCCCCATGGTGTCAGAGGGGGCGGGCCACTACGGCCAAGGCCTGTAGCCCAGGACTTCGACTGGGTTCCGCGAGGGTGGAGGAGTCCGAGGGGCCCTAAGGTGTTGAGACCCGTATCTGAGGCGAGGAGGCCGGGAGTGTAACCCTTCCGGATAGCCCGGTACAGCATTAATCCGGTGACGGTGGGGCCTCTGGTAACTCCCTTGGAGGGATGTCTTCCCCCTGACAGGGTGTCATGGATATGCATTAATGTCTGTCTGCCATCTTACCTTTCCTCCTCATGTGTTCATCTTAGAGACCAGACCCCCTTCACCTGGCTTCCTTTATAATCTCCTCCCAGCCAGACTCCACCCCAGGCCCTATCCCAGAACACTATATTAACCTGTGCAATGCAAGCCTGCTTTGCTGATCAACGTGTTTGTTAGCATTGTGTGTTTGGGTTCCTGCCTGCCGTGTGCTACGTCTGTCTCTCTGTTACGTTATTGGCTTGTCCCCGACTATCCCTGTCTGCTCGTGACCCCTGACCTTCGGCTTGTCCTTCTTTATCCTTGTCTGCTTGTGACCCTTGACCTTCGGCTTGTTATTCGTTATTCTTGTATCCTTTGCTGCTGCTTCCCCTCTATTCCCCTTATCCTACGGGGCGTGAGCTAGGAGACTCTAGGGGCAGCGACCTGGACCTAGCCTGCAGCGTAACATCCTCACCACTAGAGGCTCTGGAGAAGACCTGCTGGGTCTTAGACTCCGCGCCCTGGGGAATCTTGGCTCTAGCTTCCTGTAGGATCCCAGTTGTGCTCCTCTGGTCCCGCTTTCCACAACCACCCAGTTTCCTATCCGCAGCAGTCAGCCATAGGGTTCACTATCTTGTGGTGCACTCCTGTCCCCCTACGGTGTGCACCTGTCATCTGGCCACAGGTGACCTGACAGTTTGATCAGCCATGGACCCGGCTGACAGGCCGCTCCCCGCGGATGATCCATTACAGGGCATAGTCCGTAGACTTGAGACCCAGGAATCAGATCAGACTCAGGTGATGCGATTCCTCCAGGATCTGGCTTCTCGCTTTGAGCAGCTTCAGACCTCCTTGGGAACCCCAAATCTGCAACCTCAAGTACAACCAGCGGCTGCGCCTTTTGCATCAGTCGCAGCCACACACTCACTAGAACTGCCAGCTCCGTTCCGTTTCTCTGGGGACTCCAAGGCCTGCAGGGGGTTTCTCAGCCAATGTACGATTCATTTTGAGCTTCAGCCTCAAAACTTCCTGTCTGATCGGGCTAAGGTAGCCTATATCATCTCCCTCCTCTCCGGTGAAGCTTTAGCCTGGGCTGCCACCCTGTGGGAAAGGAATGATTCGGTGGTTTCCATCCTGTCCGACTTCTTGGAGCTCTTTCGGAACATCTTCGAGGAGCCGGCTCGGACTTCTTCAGCGGCTAGTGCTGTCTTACGTCTTCGCCAAGAAGCTAGTTCAGTGGGACAATACGCTCTTCAGTTCCGTATCCACACAGCTGAATTGAGCTGGAATAATGAGGCCCTGGTCGCTACCTTTTTACATGGCCTCTCTGACCGAGTGAAAGACGAATTAGCGGGAAGAGCCATTCCCGTCGGTCTGGACGATGTAATTTCTTTGTGCAACCAGATTGACATTCGTTTTCAGGAGAGGTCGCTAGAAAAAAGACACCAGCACTCTCTGAGTCCTAGCCAGTCTGAGCTCCCCTCCCTTCGTCCCGTGGGGCATCTTCTGCCTGCTGAGGGACCTATGCAGCTGGGCCAGACCAGACTAACCCCCGAAGAACGTGCTAGGCACAGAACTCTGGGCTTGTGCCTCTATTGTGGAGGCAAGGGTCATTCGTGACTTTTGCTCGCTTCTGTCCGGGAAACGCTCGGGCCTAATACATTTGGAAGGTGGAGTATTGGACCCTGAAACATCACCTTCTCGCCTTCTCCTGCCGGTGTTCCTTCATGTAGGCACTTCTCCTCAATCAGCCCTTGCATATCTGGATTCAGGGGCAGCCGGCAATTTTATGGATTGGGGAACTGCTTCTTCTATGAAGCTTACCCTTTCACCTCTCGCTACCCCATTGGTAGTCTCGGCAATTGATGGCACTGTTCTCCCAGGGGGCCCTATTCGCTTCCTGACGCTACCCATTAGGATGTCGATAGGATATCCACTCCTGGTGGAGAATCCCTTTCTCATTCTACCCAAGGCCTCTACCCCCATTGTATTGGGCCTTCCTTGGCTGCAGCTCCACTCTCCACATGTGGACTGGGCCTCTGGGCAGGTCCTGGCTTGGGGTCCCTCATGTTTCTCGTCATGTCTTCTCAAGGTGGCCCCCAAAGAGAGACGTCCGGTTGCTACCACTTCTGTTTCTTCTGATCTTCCCACTGCATACAGCGATTACCGGGATGTGTTCTGTAAGAAATCAGCTTAGGTGCTTCCTCCCCACAGGTCTTTTGACTGTGCTATTGATCTTGTCCCCGGAGCAACTCTGCCCAGGGGTCGTACCTACCCTCTGTCCATCCCAGAGACCCAGGCCATGTCTGAGTATGTTGCAGAGAATCTGGAGAGAAGTTTCATCCGGAAATCCGTATCACCTGCAGGGGCAGGGTTCTTTTTCGTTGCCAAAAAGGATGGTACCCTAAGACCCTGTATCGACTATCGAGGTTTAAACGTGGTTACTATTAAAAATCGATACCCTTACCCTTAATATCTGAACTATTCGATAGGTTGAAGGGTGCCTCCATTTTCACCAAGTTGGATCTCAGAGGCGCGTACAATCTCATTCGAATACGGGAGGGTGACGAATGGAAGACTGCATTCAACACTAGAGACGGGCATTACGAATAATTGGTGATGCCTTTTGGTTTGTGTAATGCCCCAGCTGTGTTTCAAAACTTTGTCAATGAAATCTTCAGAGATCTGCTGTACCAGTTTGTTGTCATCTATCTGGATGACATTCTGATCTTTTCTGAAAATCTGCTCGTCCACAGAAACCATGTCCGCACTGTACTTCAGCGTCTTAGAGAGAACAATCTCTATGCCAAGCTGGAGAAATGTTCCTTTGAATGTTCTGAGGTCCTGTTTTTGGGGTGCTTTGTCTCATGTTCGGGTCTTCGTATGGATCCTGCGAAGGTCTTGGCTATTACCAACTGGCCTCTTCCTGCTAGCCTCAAGGCCACACAGCGCTTTCTTGGCTTCACAAATTATTATAGGCAGTTCATAAGGAATTACTCTTCCATTGCTGCGCCTATTGTCGCTTTAACCAAGAAGGGTGCGAATGCCAAAGACTGGCCTCCCGAAGCTGTCTCTGCATTTCACGACCTGAAACAGGCCTTTGTTTCTGGACCTCTCTTGAGGAGACCAAATCCTGGGGATGCATTTTTTATTGAAGTGGACGCTTCCTCAATGGGGGTGGGAGCTGTGCTTCTTCAATTCTTTGAGAAGAGACGTCAACCATGTGCGTTCTTCTCCAAAAAAAATTCTCAGGCAGAGAGGAATTATGCCATCGGTGATCGGGAACTTCTCGCGATTAAATTGGCGTTAGAGGAGTGGCGTCATCTCTTGGAGGGTTCCCCTCACTCCATAACAATCTTTACTGACCACAAGAATTTACAGTATCTACAGAATGCTAAACGTCTGAATCCTAGACAGGCCAGGTGGAGTCTCTTCTTTGCCCGTTTTAATTTCACGATTACTTACAAACCTGGTTCCTGCAATGGTCGGGCTGATGCGCTCTCTAGGTCATTTGACACTTTTGACGAGGAGCCCGCCCCTGAATAAGAGCCGATCAATCCAACCTCGTGCATTGCTGCCCACTCTACCACCCTGAAGTCAAAGATTCTGCCTGGTAAGACATTTGTCCCCACTGAGCTAAGAGCTAAGATCCTCCGTTGGGGACATGATTCCATGGTGGCAGGTCATTCTGGATTCCTCCGATCCTTCTGTCAAGTCTCTGGTGTGAGGCCGGATTGCTGAGAGGGCGCCCCTTGCGGCTAAGTGCACCGCACTCCTGGAGATGAGACAGGGAGTGCGGGGCCCAAAGGTGCACGGATTGCCGGTACTGCTGCTGACTGGGCCGGTGCAGGCAGAAGGTAGCTGGGGTGCGCTGGGAGAACGGATTTGGTAGCCATGCAAGGGAAGGTTCTGGTGTGGAGCAGTAGGTAAACCACAAACAGAGTCTAGAGCCAGGCCGGGGGTCAAACACAGGAATCAGTCCGAGGGTATTTACAGGAACAAGCCGGGTCATGCACGGGAGCAGAAGATAATTGAGTAGTCAGCCAAGCCGGGGTCAGATACGAGGAGACAGGCAGAGTCACAGGTCCAGGTACAAGCCAAGGGTCAAGCCGGGGATTCAGGATAAACAGGATACAGGAGACACAGGAGATACAGGAAGCTGATGATAATCCAGCAACCTGTGTGCGCCAGTGACAGGTTTAAATAGGCCGGGGAGCACGCCCACGTCTGCGTGCGCCCGTGCGCGCCGCGGCGCATCTGCGTGCGCCTGTGCGCGCCATGGCGCATCTGCGTGCGCACATGCGCAAAGGAGTGAGTCTGGCGCGGCCATGATGAACACTGGCAGGAATGCCAATAACTCGGCCATTTCCCTAACAGTGCCCCCCCCCAAGGGGCAGCCTCCGGATGCCCAACCGAGCCCATCTTTCAGGGTAACGTGCTTGAAACCTCTGCAAAAGTCTAGGGGCGTGTATATTGCCTTCGGGTTCCCAGGAATTCTCTTCTACTGGGTAACCTTTCCATTTTATGAGAAATTGAATGGTCCTACCTCTCCTACGACAGTCCAGGATGGCTTCTACCTCAAACTCAGTCTCATCTCCCACAGCGACTGGAGGCGGAGGAACTTCTCTTCTTCCTGGAAATGGACTAGAGATAACAGGTTTAAGCAAAGAGACATGGAAAACCGGGTGGATTCTGTAGGAGCTAGGTAGCGCCAGTTCAAAAGCTACTGGATTAATTTCTCGTCTGATCTTAAATGGACCGATAAATCTGGGTCCCAACTTCCGGGGGAGGGACAAGAAAGCTTGAGATTCGCTGAAGAAAGCCATACTTCGTCACCAACTTTAAAGGCAGGGTTCTCTCTCCTTCTCTTGTCATACTGTTTTTTAGAATTTTCCTGGGCTCTTTGCATAGTTAGCTGGAGAGTCCGATAGTTAGTCTGGATGGAATTTATCCTGTCTTGAACCGCTGGGACTGAGGCCTCTGGAATGACATTAGGCAAAAATGAGGGGTGGAACCCATAATTCGCCCAAAAGGGTGATTGATTTGTGGAAGTATGTACAGAATTATTGTATGCGAACTCTGCGCACGGGAGCAACGAAATCCAATCATCCTGGGAGAAGGAGCAGAAACAGCGCAAGTATTGTTCTACAGTCTGATTTGTTCTTTCGGTTTGACCATTGCTCTGGGAATGATAGGCCGAAGATAGACACAGCTCGATTGACAGCATTTTACAGAGTTCTCTCCAGAATCGGGAGGTGAATTGTGCCCCTCTATCGGACACAATATTATCGGGAAGGCCATAGAGTCTGACTATTTCTTTTATAAAAATTTTTGACGTGTCTACAGCAGATGGTGTGCCCATCATGGGCAAAAAGTGGGCCATTTTGGACAAACGGTCCACTACTACTAAGATAGTTGTGAACTCGTCAGAAGGAGGCAACTCTACAATAAAGTCCATTGGTATTTTCTTCCATGGTTGTTCTGGTACCGGCAGTGGTCGTAACAGACCCCAGGAACTAACGTTGGACCCCTTGTTTCATTGGCAGGTGGTGCAGGAGCTAACATATTCCCAGCAGTCTGATTTCAGAGTAGGCCACCAAAAAGAACGTTGGATGAGATTCATTGTTTTCCGTACCCCGAAGTGGCCAGCAAGTTGGTGGTCATGAAATGTCTTTAGGACCTGGATTCTGGTTGGTCGTGGAACAAAGACTTTATCCTGATACCAAAGGTAACCCCCCTGACTTCTTAAAGAGGATGCCTCTGGTTCCGGGCATTGGATGGATGCCTGTTCAAGTGAGGCCCTTAGATCAGGTTGGATCATGAGGAAGTTCTGTGGTGATAGGATTGTGCTGGGAGCTGTTTCCTCAGGGGTATCGGGAAACATCCGGGACAGGGCATCAGCTTTTCCGTTTTTGGAACCAGGGCGGTATGTGATGTGAAAATTGAATCTTGAGAAAAACAAGGCCCAGCGAGCTTGTCGGGGTCTCAGGCGTTTGGCAGTGCGAAGGTACTCCAAGTTCCTTTGATCTGTGAATATCATAACAAGGTGAGAGGCACCTTCAAGAAGATATCTCCACTCCTCTAAGGCTGTTTTAATGGCCAACAGTTCACGGTCACCTACATCGTAGTTCTTCTCTGGCTGGCTCATTTTCCGAGAGGAGAAAGCCACGGGGTGAAGCAACGACTTAGGCCCCTGGCGTTGCGAAAGTACTGCCCCTGTGGCTACTTCTGAGGCATCGACCTCCAAGATGTAGGGCAGGGCAGGATCAGGATGTTTTAGGATGGAAGCTGAGGTGAACAGAGACTTTAGTTCTTCAAAAGCGGATTGCGCTTCTGGGGACCACTGGAACCGGGTGTGTAGGCGGGTGACTTGGGTGATAGGTGAAATGATGGAAGAAAAGTTCCTTATGAACCTTCTATAGAAATTTGCGAAGCCTACAAATCTCTGCACCCCCTTTTTGTCTGACGCAGTTGGCCAATCCGGCACTGCTTGTACCTTTTGTGGATCCATAGCTACCCCGTCGGTGGATATGATTAGCCCAAGAAACTGGATTGAGTCCTTTTCGAACTCACACTTTTCCGCCTTTGCGTAAAGTCCGTGTTTCCTTAGTGTGAGTAATACTGTCTTCACATGTGTCCGATGGAGTTCCAGAGTAGCTGAGAATATGACGATGTCGTCCAAGTAGATGATGATGAAGTAATCTAGATATTCCCGGAAAATATCATTAACGAAGTGCTGGAACGTTGCTGGGGCGTTACAGAGCCCGAAGGGCATTACAAGATATTCTAAATGTCCGAACCGCGTTCTGAAGGCCGTCTTCCATTCATCACCCTCACGGATGCGAACAAGGTTGTAAGCCCCCCGTAGATCCAGTTTGGTAAATATCTGGGCGGTGCGGAATCTCTGAAACAGTTCAGGGACAAGTGGAAGTGGGTAGCATTTTTTTATGGTAATCCTATTAAGTTCCCTATAATCAACACATGGTCTCAAAGTCTTATCTTTTTTTTCTACAAAGAAAATGTCGGCACCGGCTGGGGAAGAGGACGGGCGGATGAAACCCTTTGCCAAATTTTCATCTATGTATTGCCGTAGAGTTCCTAACTCCGTCTCAGAGAGTGGGAAGATACGCCCGAACGGGATTTCAGCCCCAGGGAGTAATTTGATAGGACAGTCGTATGACTGATGTGGAGGTAGGGTATCTGCTTTTTCTCTTATCGAAGACATCCAGGAACTCTTGATAAGCTGGTGGTATATTCGGGCTATTGGCAGATGTGGGTTGCACTGTCAGGCAGCTGGTGGTATCTCCAGATTCAGGGACCAAGCAGTGCTGCTGGCAATAGGACGAGGTAAACAAAACTTCCTTGGTGCTCCAATTGACCTGAGGATTGTGTGCTTGGAGCCAGGGGATCCCCAAGTTGACTGGGAACATAGGTGAACTTAAAGCGTCAAAGCGTAGAAATTCCCGGTGGCCATCAGGAGTAGTGACAAGAAGAGGAGCAGTCTCTAGGGTAACAGGGCCAGAACTAGGCATTGTACCATCTGCCAGGCGAACTTCCAGTCCCCGTTCCTTGTGGAGAAGGGGTAGACTAAGGTTCTTTGCTAGGCTTAAGTCCACAAAGCAGCTACACGCCCCAGAATCGATTATGGCCCGGAGCTGTACTTCCTCTTTCCCTAACTGCAACGTAATGGGAAGAACAATATGGGAAGGAGAAGTTCCGGAGACCTGGAAGTACACTGGGGTGTATGACCGTGGCTTCTTGGGCCTTATGGGGCAGTTGCAAAGGAAATGTCCGTTCCCTCCGCAATAGAGGCAAAGATTGGCTTGGCGACGACGACGTCTCTCATCAGGGGTCAGTGCCGATCGTATAAGTCCTACTTGCGGCAATGCAGATGGAATGGGAACTTCAGGTGGCAACCAGGTGGGTCCGGAGGTCTGAGACCGTTCTGACAGTCGCTCCCGCAGGCGTCGGTCAAGCTGAATGACCAATTTAATGAGGTCCTCAAGAGTGGTGGGGATACCAACTCTGGCTAACTCATCCTTGAGGGACTCGGAAAGACCCAAGCGGAATTGGTGTTTTAGGGCCGCTTGATTCCAGTCTGTGTCTGCAGACCATCGATGGAAGTCCACGGTGTAGTCCTCCACTGGCCGCTTCCCCTGCCGCAGGGAGTGCAGGTTGGCCTCTGCGGTGGCCGTCCGCTGGGGGTCTTCGTAGAGCTGTGCCATGGCGGAGAAGAAGGAGTCCACCGTGCTGATAACCGGGCTCTTCTGTTCCCATAGGTGGTGGGCCCAGGTCTGGGGTTCATTAGACAACAGGGAAATGAGAAACCCAACCTTAACAGTCTCTAGAGCAAAGGTCCGGGGTTGCAAGGCCAGATGTAATAAACAGGCATTTTTGAAGGTCCTAAACTTTTTCCGATCTCCAGAAAATCGTTCAGGGATTGGAACGCGGGGTTCAGGAGGAGGAGCCAACATCGTCGGGGCTGCTGGAGTTTGCCCTTGGACGGTTGCAGAGGAGCAGGTAGCGAATGGTCCTGGTTCCACAGGAGCAGGTGACACTGACGTGTGTTGTAAACGTCCTTCAAGCTGAAGATGTGCTTCCTGCAGTTTCTGGATTTCATAGGCCAAAGTTGCAGTTTGTTGGCACAGAGCCTCTAACGGGAACGCACCTCTGCCGACCTCAGACATGGCTGGATTATACTGTCAAGTCTCTGGTGTAAGGCCGGATTGCTGAGAGGGCGCCCCTTGCGGCTAAGTGCACCGCACCCCTGGAGATGAGACAGGGAGTGCGGGTCCCAAAGGTGCACGGATTTCCGGTACTGCTGCTGACTGGGCCGGTGCAGGCAGAAGGTAGCTGGGGTGCGCTGGGAGAACGGATTTGGTAGCCGTGCAAGGGAAGGTTCTGGTGTGGAGCAGTAGGTAAACCACGAACAGAGTCTAGAGCCAGGCCGGGGGTCAAACACAGGAATCAGTCCGAGGGTATTTACAGGAACAAGCCGGGTCATGCACGGGAGCAGAAGATAATTGAGTAGTCAGCCAAGCCGGGGTCAGATACGAGGAGACAGGCAGAGTCACAGGTCCAGGTACAAGCCAAGGGTCAAGCCGGGGATTCAGGATAAACAGGATACAGGAGACACAGGAGATACAGGAAGCTGATGATAATCCAGCAACCTGTGTGCGCCAGTGACAGGTTTAAATAGGCCGGGGAGCACGCCCATGTCTGCGTGCGCCCGCGCGCCACGGCGCATCTGCGTGCACCTGTGCGCGCCATGGCGCATCTGCGTGCGCACATGCGCAAAGGAGTGAGTCTGGCGCGGCCATTATGAACACTGGCAGGAATGCCAATAACTCGGCCATTTCCCTGACACCTTCTTACTCATTAGTCGTCACTACTGGTGGCCTAATCTCCG
This sequence comes from Rana muscosa, assembly GCA_029206835.1. Lineage (NCBI taxonomy): Eukaryota > Metazoa > Chordata > Amphibia > Anura > Ranidae > Rana > Rana muscosa. The sequence continues at coordinate 2,463,513 of JARGYO010005593.1, read as the reverse complement.
CTCAGATGTCAAAGACTACGTTAAGGCTTGTCATGTCTGTGCTCAGTCTAAATCCTCCACACAAGCTCCTGTTGGTCTCCTCATGCCCTTGCCCATCCCTAAGGAGCCCTGGGCTCATATTGCCATGGATTTTATCACCGACCTCCCACTGTCTGAGAATAATACAGTCATTTGGGTGGTAATCGATCGGTTCTCCAAGATGGCTAATTTTGTTCCTCTTCCTGGTCTTCCTTCTGCTCCTGCCTTGGTTCCCATTTTTATTCGAGAAATTTTCCGCCTCCATGGCGTTCCTTCTCATATTGTTTCCGACAGGGGAGTCCAATTTACGTCTCGTTTTTGGAGAGCCTTTTGCAAATCCCTCAATATTGTCTTGGATTTTTCCTCTTCCTACCACCCTCAATCCAATGGACAGACTGAGAGGGTTACTCAGGAGTTGGAGGTCATTCTTCGCACCTTTGTGTCTTCTCATCATGACGATTGGTCCTCTCTACTTCCGTGGGCAGAATTCTCCCATAACAATCATGTGAACACCAGCTCGCAGAAGGCACCCTTTTTCACTGTTTATGGAAAACACCCTCAACTTCCTCTTCCCATGACCTGTTCTCCAGATATTCCAGCTTTGGCTTTGGTTCAGGAGTCTCTCAATTCTGTTTGGGGTGACGTTCATGATTCCCTCCGGGCAGCTGCTGAAAAATTCAAAGGCTTTGCCGACCGCCGCAGGCGTAAACCGCCTTCTCTTCAGCCAGGGACAAAGTCTGGCTCTCCACCAGGAACATCAAGCTCCGAGTTCCTTCTCTGAAGTTTGCTCCACGATTCATTGGTCCATACACTGTAACTGCTAAACTGAATCCAGTTTGTTTCAAACTCCAGATTCCTAAGAGCCTTAAAATTACTAACTCCTTCCATGTTGCCCTTCTGAAGCCTTTAGTCCTCAATAAATTCTCTCGTCCTCTCCCTACTGTGGCGCCTGTCTCTGAGGATAATCAGGAATACGAGGTCAGTCAAATTCTGGACTCCCGACTTTGTAAAGGCGTTCTTCAGTACCTCGTTCATTGGAAGGGGTTTGGTCCTGAGGAGAGGTCTTGGATCACTGCATCTGAGGTCTTTGCACCTCGTCTGTTAAAGGAGTTTCATCTGAAGTTTCCCTCCAAACCTGGGCCCAGGCGGGGAAGGGGGAGGCCTCGTAAGAGGGAGGGTACTGTCATGGATATGCATTAATGTCTGTCTGCCATCTTACCTTTCCTCCTCATGTGTTCATCTTAGAGACCAGACCCCCTTCACCTGGCTTCCTTTATAATCTCCTCCCAGCCAGACTCCACCCCAGGCCCTATCACAGAACACTATATTAACCTGTGCACTGCAAGCCTGCTTTGCTGATCAACGTGTTTGTTAGCATTGTGTGTTTGGGTTCCTGCCTGCCGTGTGCTACGTCTGTCTCTCTGTTACGTTATTGGCTTGTCCCCGACTATCCCTGTCTGCTCGTGACCCCTGACCTTCGGCTTGTCCTTCGTTATCCTTGTCTGCTTGTGACCCTTGACCTTCGGTTTGTTATTCGTTATTCTTGTATCTTGTGCTGCTGCTTCCCCTCTATTCCCCTTGTCCTACGGGGCGTGAGCTAGGAGACTCTAGGGGCCGCGACCTGGACCTAGCCTGCAGCGTGACATCCTCACCACTAGAGGCTCTGGAGAAGACCTGCTGGGTCTTAGACTCCGCGCCCTGGGGAATCTTGGCTCTAGCTTCCTGTAGGATCCCGGTTGTGCTCCTCTGGTCCCGCTTTCCACAACCACCCAGTTTCCTATCCGCAGCAGTCAGCCATAGGGTTCACTATCTTGCGGTGCACTCCTGTCCCCCTACGGTGTGCACCTGTCATCTGGCCACAGGTGACCTGACACAGGGGCTGCAACGTAGCGAAGGTAACTCCAGTTCCTGTTCACTAGAGTCGCTGGAAGAGACTCTGCAACTAAAAGTCCATTTAACAGCCACTGTGCTTAGCAACCGTTGGTTAAACCTCAACGGTTTATTTTCTTTGAGGATTGTGCCTTGACCTACTCCCCACCAATACTAAACTGTTCTATGGGTCTCAAACTGTCTGCTCGCAAAGGACTATTTGTTTGCCGTTAGGGAATAAATACGTGTTGGACCTTTTTCAGTGTGTTGTACTCCAATTACTGGGAGCAAAGGGGGGTTATCAGCAGAACAGACTTGGCTCTGAGCGTATACACAGCCCGGGTGTAATTTTATGCTGGCCTTCACCTCTGCATGCAGTAATCTAGAGGACATGGTACAGTTCTCTGGTAAGTTTCTATCTCTCTTTTTGAGACTAACATATAAAACATGCATACGAAACTATATCAATACATGTTATTTATGTGTACACTAGAAGCTTTGGGTACATTTCCCCTGTATATATGGGACACCGCTGCACATGCATAGGACCATACATATGATCAGAAATGTTTTCCTCTGTAAATATTCAAATGATATTGATATTTAGAAAATAAATGCTAATGTAGTATGTGGATGTGCCATTGGATAACATACTTAATATGCCTCAATGTGCACACCCACAGTCTTTCTTATTCCAATTGGATCTAATACCTGTACAATGTTGATTTATATATGTTAGGTTTTTCTTCCCCCTTAAATATATAGGATATAACATGCATGTATATTTTATCAATGTTTTGTTTGCTCCTAGAACTTTTGCATTAACTCTCTGTGCTACGCTAAATGGCCCTGATGAAGCGGAAATCCGCGAAACGCGTAGGCCTTCACTTCTCTCTGTGAATGGGAATCACACATCCCGTTACCCATTATTTGAACTGTAATGTGATTTTATATTTTCTTATATATACTTTTGTAAGAATATAAGGTTTTTTTACATTGCTGCCCTCGGCAGGATAATAAAAATTGTTTATTCTTCTATATATCGTGATACGTCTATATTTATTCACTCCACTGAGGCACACACAAAGTCCCACCCTTGATCAACAATTTTTTTGACATACAGTCGTCTAGAGGACATGGGCCGTGGCGCACCTCGCTCTCCCCTCCAAGGTACCCCTAGACCAGAGCCAGAGTAACCGATAAAGAAGAGATCGAGAGAGGGTGAGGTCGCTACACGTATTTTTTTCGAGAAAAAAAAACCGTTGGAGCTCAAAAAACGCAATTGCAGCGTTTTTGCGCGTTTGATCGTTTAACGCTTCGCGGTTTTTTGTGCCTAACGCTGACGCCAAGGAACACACTGGTCCTGGGTTTTTTTTACAGCTTAAAAACGCCTATGCTATTTGCAGCTCAAAAACGCCTAGGTGGGCATGAAGCTATAGACTAACATGGACAGGCGTTTTTAAGCTGTAAAAAACGCTCAAAAACGCATCTGTAAAAACGTCCGTGGGCATGAGGCCTAATAGTGGAAAAGAGACCAAAAAAATGTATCTCAAAGTGAAACTAAATGTGGATAGAAAAACATAACAATAAAGTGAGTCCACAAATTGTCCATAAACTAATATCCGTGATGAAAACAAGTGGCATCTGAAGCCACACGTGAAACAATATGGATCATCACAACTTCTGAGGGTGAAGAGAGATAAAATACCCTTACCGGAACAGGTGGATCTGCGGGTCAAGGCAGATCAAACAGGCATTGAAAAGACTCAATGGTGATTCCCCTCTGCTTGTCTGTAGGCTGGATCATATGAATCTCAGGCAAAAACTTCCCGGCAGGTTCCCCGACTTGGAAGCACACTCAGGACTCGAACACGATCTCCATAGACATCAGATGGGACAGACAACATCTTGAATCTGGGGAAAAACGGTTCTTCCCGGAATGACAATCGCACATAGGGAGAGAGCTTCAGCTCAATCAACCGACCATAGGAAGAAATAAGAAAAAGGGCTCCGATAGTGCAGGTCAATACGGGCTTATTAAAACCGACAAAGTAAAAGTGATCACAAAAGCATAAAAAAACATTAAAAAGGCAGTAAGTAGAGTGGTGAGCAAGCCCGACGCGTTTCGTACTAGTGTACTTCAACAGGGGCATCAACCAACTCCTTCCACTGCACAACATTTATAATAAACACTCATGATCTAACATAATAATTAGCCAATCAGAGAGATTATTGATACCTAGATGGGATTGGAGAGAAACGTCACCTGATCAATGGTGGGCGGTCGTCTCCAATGACCAACCAATCACAATTGCCCAGATTGACAATCTTCCCAGGAAGCGACGAATGAAAGGCCAAACCCACAAACGAGCAGACATGCTGCCCAATGAGGAACTCCAAAAAAGCCTGCCAAAATGAAAAAAGGGGAAGAGGCATGCGGCGATAAACGCCCACATGCTCTTCCCCGTAGTTCATTGGCCAGGCTAAGAGTCTCACTAAATGACCTCCAATGATAGACATCATAGTAATTTACAAGGAGGAAAAGGGGAGGTTGTGCAGCGATAAACGCCCACACATCCATCCACATTGACTATCCCATGAGAACAATATCATAATTTGCGGTGATCTGTGAACTAATCATAATACACCGCATAAGCTCATTGTTCAGCCAAGCCCTGCTCAATCACCTACCGTCATAGCAATGTCCTACCGTCATAGCAACTGAAAAGTCTCACTCTTACGTCTACCACTAATATTGTGCAAGCAAACATTGCACCTACGACAAGGAAAATAGCCCTTACAGTTTTGGAAAAAATAAACTCGTTTTGGGGGATCGATGATGTTGGGTGCAATGTCACCCTGAACAGACCGAGCTCCTCTGAAGATCACTCCAGCGTGCTCAGGCAAAACGGCACCAAGGAGTCCATCGCTCCGTAAGACACCCCAATGTCTCTTGAGTATTTCTTTTATCTGCCGGGACTGAATAGAATAAGTGGTGAAAAAGGACCATTTAAACCTATCATTTGGAAAAAAAATTTAGGGCCAACCTCCAACAAAGAATCTCGATCGATCTGCTGGATCCGATCTATTTCTTCATCTAAAATCGCTAGGTGGATACCCCTTATCAATGAAACGAACCCTCAGGACAGCAGCCTGTGAAGCGAAATCGCTCATTCTAGAGCAGTTCCTCCGCAAGCGCAAGAACTGGCTCCGTGGAACCGACCTAAGCCACTGGGGATGGTGGCAGCTGTCCAGAGGCTATGCGCGTCACTCCTATACAGGACGTATCGGGTTCCCGCCCATCCTGGAAGGATGGGCGGAACATGTGCGATCCAAGCCTCACTCTGGTTCTCCTTACTGCCTGCAGTGTTTGTTGTGATTTGCCGCGATCTGTATGTTATCATTAGATCGCGGCAGGACATTGCTATGACGGTAGGTGATTGAGCAGGGCTTGGCTGAACAATGTGCTTATGTGGTGTATTATGATTAGTTCACAGATCACCGCAAATTATGATATTGATCTCATGGGATAGTCAATGTGGATGGATGTGTGGGCGTTTATCGCCGCACACCCTCCCCCTTTCCTCCTTGTAAATTACTATGATGTCTATCATTGGAGGTCATTTAGTGAGACTCTTAGCCTGGCCAATGAACTACGGGGAAGAGCATGTGGGCGTTTATCGCCGCATGCCTCTTCCCCTTTTTTCATTTTGGCTGGCTTTTTTGGAGTCCCTCATTGGGCAGCATGTCTGCTCGTTTGTGGGTTTGGCCTTTCATTTGTCGCTACCTGGGAAGATTGTCAATCTGGGCGATTGTGATTGGTTGGCCATTGGAGACGACCGCCCACCATTGATCAGGTGACGTTTCTCTCCAATCCCATCTAGGTACCAATAATCTCTCTGATTGGCTAATTATTATGTTAGATCATGAGTGTTTATTATAAATGTTTCACAGTGGAAGGAGTTGGTTGATGCCCCTGTTGAAGTACACTAGTATGAAACACGTCGGGCTTGTTCACCACTCTACTTACTGCCCTTTTAATGTTTTTTATGCTTTTGTGATCACTTTTACTTTGTCGGTTTTAATAAACCCGCATTGACCTGCACTATCGGAGCCCTTTTTCTTATTTCTTCCTATGGTCGGTTGATTGAGCTGAAGCTCTCTCCCTATGTGCGATTGTCATTCCGGAAAGAACCATTTTTCCCCGGATTCAAGGTGTTGTCTGTCCCATTTGATGTCTATGAAGATCGTGTTCGAGTCCTGAGTCTGCTTCCAAGTCGGGGAACCTGCCGGGAAGTTTTCGCCTGAGATTCATATGATCCAGCCTACAGACAAACAGAGGGGAATCACCATCAAGTCTTTTCAATGCCTGTTTGATCTGCCTTGACCCACAGATCCACCTGTTCCGGTAAGGGTATTTTATCTCTCTTCACCCTCAGAAGTTGTGACGATCCATATTGTTTCACGTGTGGCTTCAGATACCACTTGTTTTCATCACGGATATTTGTTTATGGACAATTTGTGGACTCACTTTATTGTTATGTTTTTCTATCCACATTTAGTTTCACTTTGAGATAAAAAAATTTGGTCTCTTTTCCACTATTAACGCTACATCCTCATTCACATACGTTTAATATTAGTCATATTTTATGTAGCTGCTCCACTAGTTATTATTCACCATTTTTGTTTTGAGACTAGCGCAATATTAATTTCTTATTTCTTGCAAGATTGTGTGTGTGGCCGGCAAAAAGTACATTTTGGTGTCCTTATCGAGTTTGTAACACATGTATTTTATTTATGTCTTTGCAAAACAGATGTTTGTTTTACTTTTGTTGATTGTATAATTTTGTGTGGGGGATATGTTCTCCTGAAATATTTTTGATGTTGTTAATGTGTGTCGTTTGTTCACTTTGATTTAATTGTCTGTGCTGCATTATTTTGCTAAATCTTTCTCAAGATGTTGTGACTAGAGTTGAGCGGACACCTGGATGTTCGGGTTCGACGGGTTCGGCCGAACTTCGGAAAAAAGTTCAGGTTTGGGACCGAACTTTAACCCGAACCCGAACCCCATTGAAGTCAATGGGGACCCGGACTTCTAAGGACTAAAAAGGCTCTAAAAAAGTAATGGAAAGAGCTAGAGGGCTGCAAATGGCAGCAAAATGTTATTAAGAGCATGGCAAGTGCTCTGCAAACAAATGTGGATAGGGAAATAACTTAAAATAACATAAAAAAAAAAAAAAAAAAAAAAAAGTCATTAAGAACCTCAGAAACTCAACGGCACAATGCCACACATATGGTGGGAATGCCCCAGAATACGCCCTTTCTGGAATAAATTATTCAATTTAATGCATAAGCTAGTGGGAAAATAAAATACTTTAAAATAAAAATGTAGCGGGGTGCTAAATTTAAGGGAAGTGTTTGAGTGGTAAATAGGCTCAAACACCCTAATTCTGTAGGATTCATGGACCATTTTGTCCTCGGGGGACAGTATTGGTGTGCAGTTCCCTGCGGCCTACAGGTGGCGCTGCCATGGTAGGCTAGGGTTGAACCGCCGATACAGTGCTGTGCCTTTTGTGTCCCCTGTTGGCAGTAGTACAGCGGGGCGGGGAACCTGCTGTGCATGCCGGGAGAGCATATAAAAGGGGCAGACCTTTGGCCTGGGGGCTGATGTCCAGTGGGGTCCACGCCCAGGTGCCTTCGGCCTGGGTGCATGTGTTCCTGTTCCATCTCGGGTACCTTTAGCCCGGGGTGAGGTACTATCCTGGAGTTCCTGCTGCCCTGGGTATGGAGGCCTAGGTGCGGGAGTAAAGCCTGGAGTCCAGAACCTTTGTCTGGAGTCCGCTAAGGGTCGAGGAGTCTTAGGGTGCCGCCTCGTGTAGGGGACCATGTTCCAGGGAAGGGAGGATCATTCTGATGGACCGATGCGGGAGTCACGGTGAAGGAAGGGTCTGTTGACTCCCTGGAGAGATGTCTTCCCCTTGATATGGGCTAGGTTCGTAGAAGGAGAAGCTCAAGGTCATCTTGACTGTATCAGAGGCCTTATTCACCTGGCCCGTGGCAGGGGCCTTATACACCCTGGTCTGTGGCAGAGACCAAAGTTCTCCAGGTCCGTGGCAGGGGCCTTGTACACCCGGTCTGTGGCAGAGACCAACCTCAAGGTCTGTGGCAGAGACCGTGCACCTAAAACTGTTTGAGAAACCTAAGCAGTGAAGTGAATGTGCTACATTTGTGCCTTGACCTCCTCCACACCTTAAGCTGTCCTGTTTCTTTGCTCTAACCTTTTCTATCCGAGTAGAGTTTATTTTGCCATGAGAGAATAAGAGTTGTAATTTCAGCTGGTGTGGACATTGACTTTACTGGGAATTAAAGGAATTGCCTCTACCTACAGTAGAGGTGAGAATCATCCTCTGGAGGAGTTTTGACTCCGGCTGTGGACACGGCCCGTCAAGTACACCGCTCAACCTCTTTATATAGGAGGGTACGGGCTGGTAGTGCGGTGTGCCTTTCTCCCTCCTGCGAGGAGCCAACAACATAAAGGCAGGTAAGGGGGAAAGGATCTGTGCGCTACAAAAAATAAAATAAAAATTATAATCTTGACCTAGGAGGACGAGGTTCATATGGAGTAGGAGGTTGAGGTGGCGGTGGATGTGGCTGTGTAGGTGGAAGCGGCGGTGGAGGAGGACGAGGTAGCCAACACTGGTTCAAAAATACAACAATGGCTGGGTAAGGCCGTGTCATGGATATGCATTAATGTCTGTCTGCCATCTTACCTTTCCTCCTCATGTGTTCATCTTAGAGACCAGACCTCCTTCACCTGGCTTCCTTTATAATCTCCTCCCAGCCAGACTCCACCCCAGGCCCTATCACAGAACACTATATTAACCTGTGCACTGCAAGCCTGCTTTGCTGATCAACGTGTTTGTTAGGCATTGTGTGTTTGGGTTCCTGCCTGCCGTGTGCTACGTCTGTCTCTCTGTTATACATTTGGCTTGTCCCCGACTATCCCTGTCTGCTCGTGACCCTTGACCTTCGGCTTGTCCTTCGTTTTCCTTGTCTGCTTGTGGCCCTTGACCTTCAGCTTGTTATTCGTTACTCTTATATCTTGTGCTGCTGCTTCCCCTCTTTTCCCCTTATCCTACGGGGCGTGAGCTAGGAGACTCTAGGGGCCGCGACCTGGACCCAGCCTGCAGCATAACATCCTCACCACTAGAGGCTCTAGAGAAGACCTGCTGGGTCTTAGACTCCGCGCCCTGGGGAATCTTGGCTCTAGCTTCCTATAGGATCCCGGTTGTGCTCCTCTGGTCCCAGTTTCCACAACCACCCAGTTTCCTATCCGCAGCAGTCAGCCATAGGGTTCACTACCTTGCGGTGCACTCCTGTCCCCCTACGGTGTGCATCTGTCACCTGGCCATAGGTAGAAGAAAACTATATAGAAATTGTTTTTTTCACACACCTCCACATATGTATAACACACTGCAAAATATTTTTTGTGGCCCTAAATGGTGTTTTTTGGAAGACCACAATACACCCACAGTACGTAACCGCTGAATCGCACAGCTACAGAACTGCAGAAAATGCTATTCAAAAAAAAATGTTGTTTTTTTAGTATAGCACAGTAGAAGAAAACTATATAGAAATTGTTTATTTCACACACCTCCACATATGTATAACACACTGCAAAATATTTTTTGTGGCCCTAAATGGCGTTTTTTGGAAGACCACAACTAATCCACAGCACGTAACCGCTGAATCGCACAGCTACAGAACTGCAGAAAATGCTATTCAAATTTTTTTTTATTTTTTTAGTATAGCACAGTAGAAGACAAATATATAGAAATGGTTTATTTCACATGCCTCCACATATGTATAACACACTGCAAAATATTTTTTGTGGCCCTAAATGGGTCTTTTTGCAAGCGTACATTAACCACTTGCCGCCCGCCCTATAGCGGATTGACGTCGGCAAAGTGGTTTTAAAATCCTGACTGGACGTCATATGACGTCCTCAGGATTTTAAGCCGCTGCGCGCCCCCGGGGGCGCGCATCGCGGCGATCGTTGTTGCAGGGGGTCAGTCTGACACCCCGCAACTCCGATCTAGGTAAAGAGTCTCCGACGGAGACTCTTTACCATGTGATCAGCCGTGTCCAATCACGGCTGATCACAGTGTAAACAGGAAAAGCCGGTCATCGGCTTTTCCTCACTCGCGTCTGTCAGACGCGAGTAGAGGAGAGCCGATCGGCTGCTCCTCTGACAGGGGGGGTTTGTGCTGATAGATTATCAGCACAGCTCCCCCGAGGATGCCCACTGGATCACCAGGGATGCCACTAGACCACCAGGGATGCCACTAGACCACCAGGGAAGCCCACCATTAATGGTATGCCACCCTAGACCACCAGGGATAATGGATGCCAATCAGTGCCACAATGGATGCCAATCAGTGCCCACAATGGGCACCACTGATTGGCAGGCATTATTGTTTGGCACTGATTGGCATCCATTAGTACAGTACAGTGCCACCTATCAGTGCCCACCCATTCCACCTATCAGTGCCCATCCATGCCCATCCATGCCACCTATCAGTGCCCATCCATGCCGCCTATCCGTGCCCACCCATGCCGCCTATCTGTGCCCACCCGTGCTGCCTATCTGTGCCCACCCGTGCCGCCTATCTGTGCCGACCTGTGCTGTCTATCTGTGCCCACCCATGCCACCGATCGTTGCCCACCCGTGCCGCCGATCGTTGCCCACCCGTGCCGCTGATCGTTGCCCACCCGTGCCGCCGATCGTTGCCCATCCGTGCCGTCGATCGTTGCCTATCCGTGCCACCTCATCGGTGCCCATCTGTGCCGCCTTATCCGTGCCCATCAGTGCAGCCCCATCAGTGCCCATCAGTGAAGGAGAAAACTAACTTATTTACAAAGTTTTGTAACTGAAACAAAAAAAAACGTTTTTTTTTCAAAATTTTTGGTCTTTTTTTTATTTTTTAGCAGAAAATAAAAATCCCAGAGGTGATCAAATACCACCAAAAGAAAGCTCTATTTGTGGGGAAAAAATGATAAAAATTTTGTTTGGGTACAGTGTAGCATGACCGCGCAATTGTCATTCAAAGTGCAACAGCGCAGAAAGCTGAAAATTGGTCTGTGCAGGAAGGTGTATAAGTGCCCAGTATGGAAGTGGTTAAAGTGCAAATTTTTTTATTTATTTTTTGCCCTAAAAGGGTCTTTTTTTGCACGAGCAAAATAAAATGCAATTTTTTTTTTTTTTTGCCCTTAATGGGTCTTTTGGAAAAGAGCACAATAAAGTGCCTTTTTTTTTTGTTGCCCTAAATGGATCTTTTTCCAAGAGCAGAATACACCCACAGTATGGAAACGGTGTATCTCTCAACGTAATATATGCAGTGCTGGTGCACTGAGCTTGCAGATAAAAGTTAGATTTTCTCTGACACTGGGCTCATTGCAGTGTAAAAAGACTGCACTGCAACACAAACAGGTAAACCTATGCAGATCGCTGAGTTATATCTCTGAATCTGGACTCCTATTCCTATATAATATATCTCTCTCCCTGAAAGCACCAACAGGAACCTGGCCCTACACTACACTGTCTCTCTATCTTTTCCCTCAGATTCCAGAATCAGGACTAACTCATGTATTTTTCAATCTCTCCCTAAAAGCAGCAGCAGCAGACTAGATCCTCTCCCTATCTATTCTGAAGCAGAGTGACGTGTGTGCTGTGTGCCTCTAGCTTATATAGAAGCTGGGTCACATGTTGCACTGACCAATTACAGCCATGCCATTAGTAGGCATGGCTATGATGGCTTCTAAGGGCACACCAGCTTATCAAAAGGTGATTGGCTGGCCCCTGAAGCATTTCTAACTGCGCCATTAGATTGCCGAACCCGAACACGAACCCGGACTTTCGCGCAAAGTCCGGGTTCGGGTTCGGGAAAAAGCTAAAGTTCGGTACGGACCCGAACTTTACAGTTCGGGTTCGCTCAACCCTAGTTGTGACTAATGTTTCAAATTTACCTTCATGTTTCTTTTTTTTTGCTTCCCTTTGTTTTTTCCAAGTCCTGCTTTGTTGACCAATAAAATTTGATGCAAAGTTTGATCTTTGTTTTTTGTTTTCTATGCAACAAATGTGACAGCTGCAGCTTAAAGGGGAGGTCCACCCTGAAAAATATTTTTACACTAAAAATCATAAAATTAAAATAAAAAAATTAATAGAAAAAAAAAAATATATATACTCACCCGAAATGCCCGTTGCTATACGGAAGTCCCCTAATCTGCCTCTTCCTTATCCTCGGATTGAGAACTTCCGTTTCCTCTTCTTGTGAATGGGGCGCGCTGCCTTCTGGGAACTGTGTGTATCCCAGGAGGCAAGCCGCCCATTCACAAAGCGCCGTGCAAGTGGCGCATGCGCAGTAGGAAACGGGCAGTGAGGCCGTAAGGCTTCACTGCCTGTTTCCCTTAGTCAGGATGAAGGAGCCGGAACCTGCCAGCAGCGATCGCTCGCCGTCGGGGGACCGACATCGCGGGCGAGAAGGACAGGTAAGCGTCCTTATTAAAAGTCAGCAGCTACACTGTTAGTAGCTGCTGACTTTTAAAAAAAAATAAAAATCTGGGTGGACCTCCGCTTTAACTATGCTGCTTGGCATTTTAACAGGTGTGACTTGTCTAACTTGTCTTCATAGTATAGCGCAATCACCCCAGCCTTTACCTGCTTTTCTTTATTTGGCTCCTCTGCAGGAAAGAATGAGCTACACCGCACTACATGCCCGTACCCTCCTGGATGGGAAGGTTGAGCGGTGTTAGTTTTCTCGGGCCTGCCTGCGGCTGGTGTTTGAATCCTCCCGGGCTGATCTCATTTCTGGCTTGGCCAGAAACAAGTCCTTAATTCTCCCCAGTAAAGCCATTGTCCACACCAACTGAAAGTCCAACCTCTGTATTTATTTTGCATGGATAATAAATAGTCCCTTTAAGAGCAGACAGGTTGAGACGAGACACAGGTCAGATAAGGTGGGAGAGAGGTCCAGGCACAAACACAAATCTTGGTTCTCTTACTGTTCTGATATGCCCGAACAGGTTTGGCGTGCAATCTTTATCACAGACCTAATGAACATGAAAGTCACTGCCACTGACTTGGTGTGCGTAGAGTCACTGCCACTATGACCTACAGAACATGCACTGCCTTCTTGAAGAACTTGGCCCATGTCAAGAGAAAAAGCATCCCTCCGGAGAGTTACCAGAGGCCCTTACTGTCACCAGGACTCTGCGCTGGGTCTTCAGAAAGGGTCACCTCCCTGGCCTCTTCAATCCAAGATATGGGTCCCCTCGCAAGGCGGTACCCTGGGAGCTCCTCGATCCCTGGCGGATCCCAGCCGAAGGTGGCTGGGCTTCGGGCCTCCTCTTTAGTACCTCACCCCAGACTGAAGGTGTCTGGGATGGAACAGCGACTTCGCCTCCAGGCCTAAGGCACCTGGAGGCAACACATCCAGGCCTCCGGGCCTGGGGCACCCGGAGACGACCCACACCCTAGGCCTAAGGTGCCAGGGGCCCGACCGACCTCCTCTGGAAGATGGCCGCCCCTTTTTATACCCTCTCCCGACAGGCACAGCAGGTTCCCCGCTCCGCCATACTGCTACCGAGAGGGGACAAGAAAGGCACAACCTTGTACCGTGGTTCAACCCGGGCCTATGGCAACAGCGCCACCTATAGGCCCCAGGGAACTGTACAGCAGTACTATCTCCCAAGGACAGAAATGGTCCATGAACCCTAACAATTTGTGTATCTGAGCCTTATTACCACTCAGATACTTCCCTTAAATATAGCACCCCGCTACAGTAGCATATGCATGGATTGTGTGCTGCCATGGAAAGTCACCAGGAAATGAAAAATACAGAGCGGCAAATATTCAATTTTCCTTTTAACTGCAGTGGTTCTCAGCCTCAGTCCTCAAGTACCCCAAACAGGACATGTTTTGTGAAGTTATCTTATCGAGAATTGCTGTCCAAAATACCAAACCATTGACTGATTTAAGAAGCACCGATTTAGAGCACTGCACTTAAACATAGCTCAAGGCAATACTATACTAATTGTGGGCATTTTGAGGGAAACCAAGTAAGTAAGTTAGAACCCCTGCTTGTTTTTTTTAGGTTGGGCTTTGTGTCCCTTTTAGTAAAATTGGCTTCACTTCCTGTCACACAGCTAAACAGGAAGTGAAGGTAAAACCCCACCAGTGTCTTTTCTTGGGGACACACAGATCAATCTAATTAGTGTCCCCAATAAGTAAATTGCACTCTAGCACTTTGTTGTGTACACCCCAAATCATTAGGTAGTTTGGGGTTTAGTAAAGGCAAATCCACTCTGCAGTACAAGTGTAGTTGCAAAAAATCTGAGGGGAAGCACTGGTGATTTTAACATCCAATCAAAATGTAGAAGCTAAGATGGTGATTTTTTTTTGTCCCTCTCGGATATCCAGCACATGCACTTGTAGTGCAAAGTGGGTTTGCCTTTAGTAAATAAACCCCAAAGTCCAAGATACCTAATAATTTGGGGTGTACCCAGCAAAATGCTGGAGTGCAATTGACATAATGGGGAAACTTATTTAGATTGACCTGTGTGTGTGTCCAAGGAAAGACATTGGTAGGGATTTACCCTCCCTTCCTGTGTGGCTATGTGACAGGAAGTGAATCATTTGGAAGGATAAAGTGGCCAAATTTGGGAGTTGTCTTCACCCTATCAGGGGTGCAGACATCCCAAAAAACTGTCCAGACTTCTAATCCCTCTGCACTCTATCCCCAAGCAAAAATAGGAAAGGATTTCATTTAGTGTAACTTTGCAAAGACACATTCCTACGTTGAATTGTGATGCATGTCAATGGCCCATTTAGACCCTCTTTAATCACTTGAGATCAGCGCTATAGCTTATAGACAGCCACAGCACGGTCCTCAATAGCCGGGAGTCCGTCAATAGACGTCCTCCCCTTTGCGCGCGCGCTGTGGTCACCGAGTCACTGAGACTCGGGTGATCACAGATCCAAGTAAGGGGCCGATCCCTGCCCCTTACCTCGTGATCAGCTGTCAGCCAATGACAGCTGATCACGTGATGTAAACAAAATCTTGGTAATGGTTTTTGTTTTCTCCTTGTGCTGACAGCGTGAGCATAAAAAAAGGCAATCACCGGCTTATGTACAAGGGACATCGGGCCCGAAGAGGAAGAGGCAATTCTGCGTCATCTGTGACAATCAGTAGCCCCTGCCAGCGCCACCTATCAATGCTCACCACTGGTGCCAATCAGTGCCACCTAGCAGGGGTAATTCCTAGGAGGGGTCAGGGAAGGATAAATACCTGGCGCGCAAAAAATAGAAACCGCAGAGGTGATCAAATACCACCAAAAGAAAGCTCTATTTGTGGGGAAAAAAGGACGTAAATTTTGTTTGGGAGCCACGTCACACGACTGCGCAATTGTCAGTTAAAGCGACGCAGTGCCGAATCACAAAAAATGGCCTGGTCATCGAGCAGCCAATTCTTCCGGGGCTGAAGTGATGCTCAGAGCCCCTGAGGAAGAGGCGATACCTCGAAACGTGTCAGCCAGTTCTACTGTGGGACTTTCCATCTATAAGGCGAAACCATGGACAAAAAGCTGCTATTAACTTGATCTGCTATATTCAAGCGCACGTTAGTTGCCAACATCTGCTGCTCATCTCTGACTGTGATCCTGATCGTGATTTGGTGCTTTCTTGCCCGGATGTTACCAAATTCTGCCCCCTACTGGTCTGGATGAAGTCAGGGTGCCCTCATCACTGTGCTTCTGCTTAACTGACACCAGCGCGCCCAAGTTCAAAGTCTGTTGTTCCAGCTTCCTGGCACCTGCACCCTTCCATTGACCCAGCAGTTCCTGTCTCAAGTTCCAGGGGTGCTTGGATGGGAATTGTGTCCACCTTCTTCATCTTGAGCTCCTCATTCAGATGTTTTATTAAACTGAATTTTGTACTGGATTACGCTATGGTGGCTCTCTCTTTTCATCCTGTCATAATCATCTGATGCTATGAGAGGGACTGGAGACACAAGCACCAGAAGAGTAGGGATAGCTGATTGATCCATTCAGAGACCCTGGCAGGGGTAATAGCCATCTGCACTGACTGATCTCTTGCAGGGATCAGATTTTCTGGTAAGCGGCAGTCATATCAGAGGTGGTGGATCTCTTTCTATCTGGATAACAGCACTTCTTCTCTGGTGTTTACAGTGTTGTATGAGCGCGCATTTGTCATTCAAAGTGCATCAGCGCTGAAAGTTGAAAATTGGTCTGGGCAGGAAGGGGGTTTAAGTGGCCAGTAAGCGAGTGGTTAATATAAGGCTACATGCACACAGACGTTTTTACAGCCACTTGTTTGAGCATTTTTTGCAGCTTAAAAATGCCTCTCCATGTTAGCCTATGGCCTCATGCCCACCATGGCGTTTTTGAGCTGTAAATGGCATAGCCGTTTTTAGGCCCCATGTACACGGGACGCTGGTGCAAAGTCTTCTGAACTAAGGTTGAAACCGGGATTTATAAACACGCGTTTTGCCGCGTTTGCATGCCGCGTTTAGACCCTTTTTCGTCTATAAGCGTTTAGTTAGGAAACATCATAAGGAGCCTCCCTTATGCTCCAACTATCGGCCTATAGCCCTATTGAATACAGACATCAAGTTATATGCAAAAGTATTGGCAACGAGATTAAAAAACGTAATGCCGGATTTAATCAATGCAGATCAGTCGGGCTTTGTGGCAGGGAGAGAAGGTAGAGATAACAGCATAAGAACCCTATTATTAATCCGGGAAAGGAAGGAGAGGAAACCCCCAGTCGTACTCATGTCGATAGATGCTGAAAAAGCATTTGACCGAGTCGACTGGGGGTTTATGATGGATACACTCCGGTATGTTGGTGTGGGACCAAAGTACATGAAATGGGTTAAAAACCTGTATACCCACCCGACAGCCAGGGTAAAGGTAAATGGGAGTGTGTCGTCCGTGTTTGAGATGCATAATGGAACGAGACAGGGGTGCCCGCTCTTACCCCTCCTGTATGTGTTAGCGTTGGAACCATTGTTGATAAATATACAGAATAATCGAGACATAGGGGGGGTGAGAATAGGCGAGGATGAACATAAAGTGGCTGCATATGCAGATGACATACTCCTATACCTAATGAAACCAAGGTTGTCTTTGCCCAATGTAGTAAAGGAAATAAAAAAAAATATGGGGACCTCTCAAACTTCAAGATTAATCCAATAAAGACTGTAATCTTGAACCTAGGAATAGACAAAAAGGAAGAAAGATTACTACAGAAAGAATTCCTGTTCACTAGGGAGACAAAAAAATTAACATATCTAGGAATCAAAATAACAACAACGTTAGAAGAACTGTATCCTGCCAATTTTATCCCCTTATTAAATGAAATGAAATTAGAATTAAAAAACATCTCCAAGATACTCATTTCATGGACAGGAAGGATCAACATATTAAAAATGATGATCCTTCCGAAAGTGACATAAACGCTGCAGATGCTCCCAATAGATATACCCCAACCGTTCTTTAAGGCGATGAAAACAATGATTTTGAAATATATATGGCAGGGTAAAAAGGCCAGAATAAAGTATACACTATTAACCCGGGGGAAAAAAAAAATGGGGGCATGTCTTTGCCAGACATAAAAAGATACCATAAGGCGATAATTTTAGCTAGACTAGTGGAATGGGCAAACCCATATACAAAAAAGAAATGGGCACAAATGGAAGATATATTAAGCATGACGCACTTACAAAAAAGCATATGGGTACCACCGAAATTTAGAACACTGGGTACAGATACACATAATATAACTAAGAAAGTATTAAAAATCTGGGACACATTGCAACGACACGAAAAATGGAAATATAACTCTCCATTAATTCCGTTAGCAGGTACAGCGTTTTTTACACCAGGAAATGGGACACGATTAGGAAAGCTACTGGGAACTGCACAATTAAAAGATATAATCACATTAGGTAAAATAAGAACAAGACAAGATTTAATCACGATGTATGGG
This sequence comes from Rana muscosa, assembly GCA_029206835.1. Taxonomy (NCBI): domain Eukaryota; kingdom Metazoa; phylum Chordata; class Amphibia; order Anura; family Ranidae; genus Rana; species Rana muscosa. Next base: position 2,445,560 of record JARGYO010005593.1, on the reverse strand, counting down.
TGGAGTCAGCTCAGTGACTGGGAATATTTTCAATTAAAGCACTTAGTGAGCACTATCCCACAACCAATCAGAAACAAAAAAGTGCTAACCCCAATGGAAAAGATATGTAGTAAAGGAAAGCCCCTGAGACATGGTATATCACAGGTGTATAAAATGTTAACAGAATTAGAAACAAAAGGACTGTTACCCTTCATAGTAAAATAGGGGCAAGACCTGGGCAAAGAAATAGAGGAAAAGCAAATGATTGAAGCAGTATACAGTTTCGCATCAGACTCAACCACGATAGAAGCAAATTATAAGAGCATGGTACGCTGGCACCTGACGCCAGAGACAGAGGCGTATCTAGTGAAAATGGCGCCTATGGCAAGAACTGAAACTGCGCCCCTGTCAAAACATTTGAAACCCATCTTTCAGATAACCATAACAAAAAAAAACAGCTGACAAAACTACAAGTCAAACCAGCATCCATAAGTGCAGTAACATAGTAACATCAGCACCCATAAATGCGGCCTTACCAGCACCCATAAATGCAGTAATATCAGCACCCATAAATGCAGTATCATCAGCACCCATAAATGCAGCCTTACCAGCACCCATAAATGCGGCCTTACCAGCACCCATAAATGCGGCCTTACCAGCACCCATAAATGCAGCCTTACCAGCACCCATAAATGCAGTAATATCAGCACCCATAAATGCAGTAATATCAGCACCCATAAATGCAGTAATATCAGCACCCATAAATGCAGTAACATCAGCACCCATAAATGCGGCCTTACCAGCACCCATAATTGCGGCCTTACCAGCACCCATAAATGCAGTAACATCAGCACCCATAAATGCAGAGGAATCGTGCGATATATGGGCACTTAGCAGGAGGGAGAGAGACAGAGAGCGGCCTCCATGGGGGCGGATCATGAGATGTACGGGTACAGCACTGGGCAGAAAGGCAGAGTGGAACGGAACATCACAGACAGTGAAAATTAAAAAAAAAATTTGCGTGAGGTTTCCCCCAGGACGATACCAGACCCTTCGGTCTGGTATGGATCTTGAGGGGAAGCCCCCACACCAAAAAAAATGGCGTAGGGGTTCCCCCAGGATCAGTATCAGACCCTTATCCGAGCACGCAGCCCGGCAGGTCAGAAAAGGGGGGCGAGCGCCCCCCCCTACTAGACCATACCAAGCCACATGCCCTCAACATGGGGGTTTGGTGCTTTGGGGCAGGGGGGGCACTGTGCCCCCCACCCCAAATCACATTGTCTCCATGTTGATAGGTACAAGGGCCTCTTCCCGACAACCCTGGCCGTTGGTTGTCTGGGTCTGCGGGCGGGGGGCTTATCGGAATCTGCAAGCCCCTTTTAATAAGGGGGCCCACAGATCCCGGCCCCCCACCCTATGTGAAAAAAAATGTCAATAAAAAAACACACTACACAGGTTTTTAAAGTAATTTATTAGGCATCTCCGGGGGTCTTCTTCTGACTTCGGGGGTCTTCTTCCAACTTCGGGGGGTCTCTTCCGACTTCGGGGGGTCTCTTCTTTTGCTCTCCGGTGTCGTCTCCGCGCTCTCTGGTTCTTCTCCTGCTCTCCGGTGCCTTCTCCACGCTCTCCGGTTCTTTCTGCCTTCTGCCGGGCGCTTTCGCTATCTTCTTCCAGCTCTTTTGCTAGCGGGGGCCCGGTCTTTATTGTCGTCTTCTTCCCTCTTCTCTCCGCCCGATGTTGACTCGATGCTCTCTGCCGCCATAATGCCGTGTGCGCGGAGCGCAACAACTTATATAGGCATGGGTCGTGGTCACCTGGTGAATGCCACCCGGTGACCCCGCCCCCGTTTGACGTGACAGTCCTGGGGAATGATGGGACTGTGACGTCATACAGGGGAGGAGGTCACCGGAAGAGACCACCGAAGTTGGAAGAAGACCCCCGGAGTTGCCTAATAAATTACTTTAAAAACCTGTGTAGTGTGTTTTTTTATTGACTTTTTTTCCACCAGGTGAATGGGTAGGGGTACGATGTACCCCATACTCATTCACATAGGGTGGGGGGCTGGGATCTGGGGGTCCCCTTATTAAAGGGGGCTCCCGGATTCGGATAATGCCCCTGCCCTCAGACCCCGACAACCAACAGCCAGGGTTGTCGGGAGGAGCCCCTTGTCCCCATCAACATAGGGGCAGGGTGCTTTGGGGTGGGGGGGCCGCAGAGTGCCCCCTGCCCCAAAGCACCCACCCCCCCATGTTGAGGGCATGCAGCCTTGTACGGTTCAGGGGGGGGGCGCTCGCTCGTCCCCACCCCCTTTCCTGATCGGCCGGGCTGCGTGCTTGCATAAGGGTCTGGTATGGATTTTGGGGGGACCCCCACGCCGTTTTTTTCGGCGTAGGGGGTTCCCCTTGAAATCCATACCAGACCTAAGGGCCTGGTATGCTCTTGGAGGGGAACCCATGCCGTTTTTATTTTTAAATTTGGCGTGGAGTTCCCCCTCATGATTCATACCAAACACAGGGGATAGCCTGTCCTGGAGGCGACTTCAAGTCGCCCAAAGTCGCGCTGCCCCTGTGTGAACCGGCACACAAGTCGCCCCGCAAGTCGGATCATCTTGATCCAACTTCTGGTGCAACGTCTATTCAAATCAATGGGCTCCAATAGGGAACCATTCATTTTGAATAGAGACAGAGAAACGCAGCTGATATTTTTATTTACTATCACATTGCGCCGACGGTTCATGCGCCCAATTAATTATTTATCCGGCGCACCAATTAAGGTGAGAACCGGCGCAGCGCAGTGTTGTTAGTAAATCACCCCCATAGTCTTTTAGGAGCTGTAAGTGGCATAGGCGTTTTTAAGCTGCAAAAAAAAAACCCCAGGGCCAGCGCGTTAGAGCTGTAAAAATGTCTAACACTGGTAAAAGCTGCTAAATGAGGCTTAGTGCTGGATACAGTTGCGTGAAGCCTCGTCAAGCGTATTTTTTTGACATGCCAAAATCTATGGTTCCCTATGAGAGCCCATTAATTTGAATAGAAGTTGCACCAGAAATCGGATCATGATGATTCGACTTGCGGTGCGGCTTGTGCGCTGAGGATCTTGAAGAGGAACCCTCACCAAAATGAAAAAAAAAACGTTCCTGGGGTACCCCCTAAAATCCATCCGAGCATGCAGCCCAGCAGGTCATGAAAGGGGAGGGGGGACAGGCGAGCGCCCCCCTCCTGGACCATACCAGGCCACGTGCCCTCAAAATGGGGGGGTGTGTGCCTGTCCCCCCCCACCCCAAAGCACCTTGTCCCAATGTTGATAGGGACAAGGGCCTCTTCCCGACAACCCTGGCCGGTGGTTCTCAGGGTCTGCCGGTGGGGGTGCTTATCGGAATCTGGTAGCCGCCCCCAGATCCCAGCCCCCCACCCTATGTGAAGGAGTATGGGGTACGTTGTACCCCTACCCATTCACCCCCAAAAAAAGACTCAAAATTAAAAACAGTACTCAGGTTTTTGACAAAGTAATTTATTGAAGCAGTACCGGCGTCTCTTCTCCTTCCGATTTCTTCTCCCTCCAGCAATGTCTTCATCCTCCAGTTCTTCTCCCTCCGCTGATATCTTATTCCGCTATCGGTTCTCCTCTCTCCGCTGTCTTCTTTCGCTGCTGGGTCTCCTCTCTGCTTTGCCTTCTCCCTCTGTTCTTCCTCCGATGTTCTCTCAACGCGCTCTCTATATTAATAATGGCACACGGCGGCCCTAGCATTACAGTGGGAGAGAGCGTTAAGAGAATATCAGAGGAAGAACAGAGGGAGAAGACAGCGGAGAGAGGAGAACCGGCAGCGGAAGAAGACATCAGCGGAGGGAGAAGAATCAGAGGATTAAGACATCACCGGATGGAGACGGAATCGGAAGAAAGATGCCCCCCACCCGCAGACCCCGACAACCAATGGCCAGGGTTGTCGGGAAGAGGCCCTTATCCCCATCAATATGTTGAGGGCATGTGGCCTAGTATGATCCAGGATGGGGTGGGGGCGCTCGCTCATCCCCCACTTTCCTGACCTGCGTGCTCGGATAAGGGTCTGGTATGGATTTTGGGGGGGAACCCCACGCCATTTTGTTTTTTTTGCATGGGGTGGTCCCCTTTAAAATCCATACCAGACCAACCATTTTTTTTTGCCGAGGATTACCCTTCAAGATCGCAAGTTGGATCATCATGATCCGACTTCTGGTGCGACTTTTATTCAAATCAATGGGCTCTCATAGGGAAGGATTGATTTTGAATAGAGGCAGATAAATGCTGCATTAACGCCAATTTAAAAAGCTACTAAAAGTATGTTTTTACAGCCGCTTTTTCCTGCCATTGGATTTCTAACGCCCTGTGTGCATGAGACCTAAGTCTAATGGTTTTATCCCCCCTCCCCTCCCCAAACAGGGAGTGGATTGTTCAGGGATGATGTGGCTAAACTTATTTTATCTGTTGAATTTCTGTAGAACTGGCTGATTTACTGCTGCGAACATTTTTCAATGCCCTTTGTTTTTCTTCCCTTTTTTTTAATTTCCTTCCCTCCCTCTCTCCCCCTCCCCTCTCTCTCTCTTTCCCCCCCCCTCTTTTTTCCCCCTCCCTCTCCCCATGTTCCTTTCACTTTCCCTTCCCCCCCCCCCCCTTTTTCCCCCCCCCCCTTTTTTCCCTCCCTTTTCGTCCCTTCCCTTCCCTCGTCATCCCCTCCCTTCCCTACCCCACCTTCGTTTCTTCCCTTTCCCTCTCCCTTCCCGTCCCTTCCTCTCCCCTTCCCCCCCCCTTCCCCCCACTATCAGCACTGGGTGCCCCATGTTAAATTGGCTCAAATATAAATGATCTAATTCAATATTATTTTAATCATTACTATTAGATTGTATCAATCTGCACCATATACGTTTTTTCCCCCTCATCCGCCGCGGGGGGTTTACTTGGGCAGTCGCTGCACCTCTGAACGTCTCCACGGTGAGCAGTCCACATACCTTGACTTTTTGATTATATTGTCGATATTAAATACGTTCTATGATTGTATTAACACATTGCTAGAATATTTATTATGTATATTATGTTTTGTACAGACCCTCCTGAAGAAGCGGTTTTTCTGCCGCGAAACCGGTTGAGGCTTGGCCTGCTCCACTTTGATAGATTGTATACGGCTGTTTTGTCACCGATTCATGCTGTTCTATACTGTGGGGTTTGGTCTTTGTTATTGTCCTTTTTTTGTTTATACATATCAATAAATATTTTTTATGTAATATTTGTATGTTGTCATATCAGTGCCTGAGAAAGTCCATTAAACCTTTAATCCTGAGTGACTATTAGGGGAAGATGACCCTAGCAACCACTACCCTATGTCTGATGGATTCCCTCCTCAAACATTACTACGGATGAGGGCACAATATATTGTTAGTTTATTTTTTTATAATTGAGGCTATACTCAACTCTTCTCTCCCTTTTTTTTAAATTTTTCTATACCAGTGTTAATTTTGAACGCAAATTTTAATTAATTTTAGTTTTAGTTTTGACTAAAATGCCAATTAGTTTTAGTCATATTTTAGTCATCTGAATTGTTTTACTTTTAGTCTAGTTTTAGTAGACTAAATCTATAGTAGATTTAATCAACTAAAATGTAATGACCGAAATTACTACCTATAGGCAGGCCCGTCGGAACAGGACAGGCAAAACAAGCAACTGCTTGGGGCCCCGATCTGGCCTGGAGCCCCCAAGCAGGGCCCTTGCCGCGCTGTGTCCACTAATCCTCCAGTCCGGTGGGCGTGGAACGGCCGCGCCGTACTGTAGCAGTCCCCTGTCTGCCCCCCGCCCCCTCTGTGTGTGTCGGCTCCTCTCACAGACATAGGCGGCTGATGACAGGCTTCCGGTTGACTGGAGCTGCTATGCCCCACCCCCTGCAACGTGCTTCTGCTTCCAGCGCGCCTGAGCTACAGGGACCTATTGGACAGATACAGCTCTAATGATCTTGGGACAACTGCTGTAGGGGGCTCTGATGGGGACACCATGGGTGACTCTGCTGGGGACACCTGCTGTGGGGGGGCTCTGATGGGGACAACACCTGATGTGGGGGGGCTCTGATGGGGACAACACCTGATGTGGGGGGGGCTCTGATGGGGACACCACCTGATGTGGGGTGACTCTGCTGGGGACACCTGCTGTGGGGGGGCTCTGATGGGGACACCTGCTGTGGGGGGTAGGGCTCTGATGGGGACACCACCTGCTGTGGGGTAACTGATGGGGACACTTGCTGTGGGGTGACTCTGATAGGGACAACTGCTGTGGGGAGGCTCTGATTGGGACACCACCTGATTTGGGGTGGCTCTGCTGGGGACACCACCTGATTTGGGGTGACTCTGATGGGGACACCTGCTGTGGGGGGGCTCTGATGGGAATACCTGCTATGGGGGGGGCTCTGATGGGGACACCTGCTGTGGGGGGGCTCTGATGGGGACACCTGCTGTGGGGTGGACTCTGATGGGGACACCTGCTGTGGGGTGGGCTCTGATGGGGAGGCTCTGATGGGGCAGTGGCGGCTGGTGACGTTTTAGGATGGGGGGGGGCGCAAGACCCCGCCCATCCACGTTTGGCCCCTCCCACTTCTCATAAGCCACACCCCTTATAGAATCCACCCACTCCTTCCCCTGTATTCCACTTGCTTCCACTCATAGTGTCAGGAGTATACAGCTCAGCATCACAGGACAGAGTATACAGCCCCAGCATCACAGGACAGAGTATACAGCCCCAGCATCACAGATCATGGTATATAGCGGAGCTTTACAGATCGGCGCAAACAAACAAAAAAAATTACACTGTTAGTAAATCGCATATATCCGAATTCTGCAACCTGTAAAAAATTTGCACATATCTGCAACCTGTAAATAGCACATATCTGCATTCTGCACCCTGTAAATCGCACATATCTGCAACCTGTATATAGCACATATCTGCATTCTGCACCCTGTAAATCGTATATATCTGCAACCTGTTTATAGCACATATCTGCATTCTGCACCCTGTAAATCGTATATATCTGCAACCTGTATATAGCACATATCTGCATTCTGCACCCTGTAAATCGTATATATCTGCAACCTGTTTATAGCACATATCTGCATTCTGCACCCTGTAAATCGTATATATCTGCAACCTGTATATAGCACATATCTGCATTCTGCACCCTGTAAATCGTATATATCTGCAACCTGTTTATAGCACATATCTGCATTCTGCACCCTGTAAATCGTATATATCTGCAACCTGTTTATAGCACATATCTGCATTCTGCACCCTGTAAATCGTATATATCTGCAACCTGTATATAGCACATATCTGCATTCTGCACCCTGTAAATCGTATATATCTGCAACCTGTATATAGCACATATCTGCATTCTGCACCCTGTAAATCGTATATATCTGCAACCTGTTTATAGCACATATCTGCATTCTGCACCCTGTAAATCGTATATATCTGCAACCTGTTTATAGCACATATCTGCATTCTGCACCCTGTAAATCGTATATATCTGCAACCTGTATATAGCACATATCTGCATTCTGCACCCTGTAAATCGTATATATCTGCAACCTGTTTATAGCACATATCTGCATTCTGCACCCTGTAAATCGTATATATCTGCAACCTGTATATAGCACATATCTGCATTCTGCACCCTGTAAATCGTATATATCTGCAACCTGTTTATAGCACATATCTGCATTCTGCACCCTGTAAATCGTATATATCTGCAACCTGTAAATAGCACATATCTGCATTCTGCACCCTGTAAATCGCACATATCTGCAACCTGTATATAGCACATATCTGCATTCTGCACCCTGTAAATCGCACATATCTGCAACCTGTAAATAGCACATATCTGCATTCTGCACCCTGTAAATCGCACATATCTGCAACCTGTATATAGCACATATCTGCATTCTGTACCCTGTAAATCGTATATATCTGCAACCTGTATATAGCACATATCTGCATTCTGCACCCTGTAAATCGCACATATCTGCAACCTGTATATAGCACATATCTGCATTCTGCACCCTGTAAATCGCACATATCTGCAACCTGTATATAGCACATATCTGCATTCTGCACCCTGTAAATCGCACATATCTGCAACCTGTATATAGCACATATCTGCATTCTGCACCCTGTAAATCGTATATATCTGCAACCTGTATATAGCACATATATGCATTCTGCAACCTGTATATAGCACATATCTGCATTCCGCACCCTGTAAATAGCACATATCTGCATTCTGATACCTGTAAATAGCACATATCTGCACCCTGTAAATCGCACATATCTGCAACCTGTATATAGCACATATCTGCATTCCGCACCCTGTAAATAGCACATATCTGCATTCTGATACCTGTATATAGCACATATCTGCACCCTGTAAATCGCACATATCTGCAACCTGTATATAGCACATATCTGCATTCTGCAACCTGTAAATCGCATGTATCTGCATTCTGCAACCCCCCCAATCAAGTCAGCTACAGTGCTACACTATACACATGGCAGGGGGGTGGTGGACACAGCAATCACCCCCCCCCCCTCAGACCAGCACAGGGTGGCAGGGCAGACAGACACACTCCTCCAGGCGACAGCCTCTTCTTCTTACAACACTACTACAAGTCCCAGCATTGGAAAAAAAAGTCATGACCACTCATCATCCTTCGAGTTTTAAGTTACCGTATTTATCGGCGTATAACACGCACTTTTTTCCCCTTAAAATCAGGGGAAAATCGTGGGTGCGTGTTATACGCCGATACTCCGTCGAATTCCCCTGCTGAAACGAGCGAGAGGAGCGAGCAGAGCCGAAGCCGAAGTACAATCGGCTTTACTCGGCTCCTCTCGCAGTCCCGCCCATCTCTGACTGCGCCGCTGACATAGAGAAAGCCGAGTTTACTTCGGCTAGTCTCGGCTCCTCTCGCAGTCCTGCCCCTGACTGTGAGCAGAGCCGAGTCTAGCCGAAGTACACTTGGCTTTCTCTGTCAGCGGCGCAGTCAGTGGAGATGGGCGAGACTGCGAGAGGAGCCGAGTCTAGCCGAAGTACACTCGGCCCCGCTCGCTCCTCTCCACAGAAATCGGAGCCAAATTTAAAAAAACGCAGAGACTGACAAGATTGCAAAGGCACTGGGCAAGGCTGCAGATGGACAGATGGACACTGGGCAAGGCTGCAGATGGACAGATGAACACTGGGCAAGGCTGCAAATGGACAGATGGACACTGGGCAAGGCTGCAGATGGACACTGGGCAAGGCTGCAGATGAACAGATGGACACTGGGCAAGGCTGCAGATGAACAGATGGACACTGGGCAAGGCTGCAGATGAACAGATGGACACTGGGCAAGGCTGCAGATGAACAGATGGACACTGGGCAAGGCTGCAGATGAACAGATGGACACTGGGCAAGGCTGCAGATGGACAGATGGACACTGGGCAAGGCTGCAGATGGACAGATGGACACTGGGCAAGGCTGCAGATGAACAGATGGACACTGGGCAAGGCTGCAGATGGACAGATGGACACTGGGCAAGGCTGCAGATGGACAGATGGACACTGGGCAAGGCTGCAGATGGACAGATGGACACTGGGCAAGGCTGCAGATGAACAGATGGACACTGGGCAAGGCTGCAGATGAACAGATGGACACTGGGCAAGGCTGCAGATGAACAGATGGACACTGGGCAAGGCTGCAGATGAACAGATGGACACTGGGCAAGGCTGCAGATGGACAGATGGACACTGGGCAAGGCTGCAGATGAACAGATGGACACTGGGCAAGGCTGCAGATGAACAGATGGACACTGGGCAAGGCTGCAGATGGACAGATGGACACTGGGCAAGGCTGCAGATGAACAGATGGACACTGGGCAAGGCTGCAGATGGACAGATGGACACTGGGCAAGGCTGCAGATGAACAGATGGACACTGGGCAAGGCTGCAAATGGACAGATGGACACTGGGCAAGGCTGCAGATGGACACTGGGCAAGGCTGCAGATGAACAGATGGACACTGGGCAAGGCTGCAGATGAACAGATGGACACTGGGCAAGGCTGCAGATGAACAGATGGACACTGGGCAAGGCTGCAGATGAACAGATGGACACTGGGCAAGGCTGCAGATGAACAGATGGACACTGGGCAAGGCTGCAGATGGACAGATGGACACTGGGCAAGGCTGCAGATGGACAGATGGACACTGGGCAAGGCTGCAGATGAACAGATGGACACTGGGCAAGGCTGCAGATGGACAGATGGACACTGGGTCAAGGCTGCAGATGAACAGATGGACACTGGGCAAGGCTGCAGATGGACAGATGGACACTGGGCAAGGCTGCAGATGAACAGATGGACACTGGGCAAGGCTGCAGATGAACAGATGGACACTGGGCAAGGCTGCAGATGAACAGATGGACACTGGGCAAGGCTGCAGATGAACAGATGGACACTGGGCAAGGCTGCAGATGAACAGATGGACACTGGGCAAGGCTGCAGATGAACAGATGGACACTGGGTAAGGCTGCAGATGGACAGATGGACACTGGGCAAGGCTGCAGATGGACAGATGGACACTGGGCAAGGCTGCAAATGGACAGATGGACACTGGGCAAGGCTGCAGATGGACACTGGGCAAGGCTGCAGATGAACAGATGGACACTGGGCAAGGCTGCAGATGAACAGATGGACACTGGGCAAGGCTGCAGATGAACAGATGGACACTGGGCAAGGCTGCAGATGAACAGATGGACACTGGGCAAGGCTGCAGATGAACAGATGGACACTGGGCAAGGCTGCAGATGGACAGATGGACACTGGGCAAGGCTGCAGATGGACAGATGGACACTGGGCAAGGCTGCAGATGAACAGATGGACACTGGGCAAGGCTGCAGATGGACAGATGGACACTGGGCAAGGCTGCAGATGAACAGATGGACACTGGGCAAGGCTGCAGATGGACAGATGGACACTGGGCAAGGCTGCAGATGAACAGATGGACACTGGGCAAGGCTGCAGATGAACAGATGGACACTGGGCAAGGCTGCAGATGAACAGATGGACACTGGGCAAGGCTGCAGATGAACAGATGGACACTGGGCAAGGCTGCAGATGGACAGACGGACACTGGGCAAGGCTGCAGATGAACAGATGGACACTGGGCAAGGCTGCAGATGAACAGACGGACACTGGGCAAGGCTGCAGATGAACAGATGGACACTGGGCAAGGCTGCAGATGGACAGACGGACACTGGGCAAGGCTGCAGATGGACAGATGGACACTGGGCAAGGCTGCAGATGAACAGACGGACACTGGGCAAGGCTGCAGATGGACAGATGGACACTGGGCAAGGCTGCAGATGAACAGAGGGACACTGGGCAAGGCTGCAGATGGACAGATGGACACTGGGCAAGGCTGCAGATGAACAGATGGACACTGGGCAAGGCTGCAGATGAACAGATGGACACTGGGCAAGGCTGCAGATGGACAGATGGACACTGGGCAAGGCTGCAGATGAACAGATGGACACTGGGCAAGGCTGCAGATGGACAGATGGACACTGGGCAAGGCTGCAGATGAACAGATGGACACTGGGCAAGGCTGCAGATGGACAGATGGACACTGGGCAAGGCTGCAGATGAACAGATGGACACTGGGCAAGGCTGCAGATGAACAGATGGACACTGGGCAAGGCTGCAGATGAACAGATGGACACTGGGCAAGGCTGCAGATGAACAGATGGACACTGGGCAAGGCTGCAGATGGACAGATGGACACTGGGCAAGGCTGCAGATGGACACTGGGCAAGGCTGCATGCTGCATTTAAATGTAAGTTTTTTTTCTTGAATTTCCCTCCTAAAAGTTTTTTTCCTTAAAATTCCCTCCTAAACTTGGGGTGCGTGTTATACGCCGGCGCGTGTTATACGCCGATAAATACGGTATAATCTGCTAGGTCCCCGGCTGATTTAGTTCCCTATGTATGTGTGGGACTACAATCCCAGCATCATAGAACTCTGGTGCATGCAATCCCCCATTATGGGACTACAAGTCCCAGCATCGCAGGGGCACCCATCCTCCTTGGAGCCCTATACTATAACCTGCCGGGACTTGTAGTTCTCCACCCTCTCCTGGAGAGATCAGGTTAACCTATTGCATGCCAGCCTGCTGAGATTTGTAGTTCTCCAGTCTCTCCCTCCTAAGACTCTGGTTCATGCAATTCTTTTAGGCAAGGGACTACAAGTCCCAGCATCGCATGGGCACTCAGCCACTTTGGAGCTCTATGCTATAACCTGCTGGGACTTGTAGTTCTTCATCCTCTGCTAGGTTCTGCAGGTTCATGCTACAGCCCATGTACTACAAGTCCCAGCATCACATGTGTACCCATCTATGTTGGAGCTCTATACTATTTCTTGCTGGGACTTGTAGTTCTCCACCCTCTCCTGGGGAGATCAGGATCATGCATTGCACACCAGCCTGCTGGGATTTGTAGTTCTCCAGCCTCTCCCTCCTAAGACTCTGGTTCATGCAATTCTCTTAGGTAAAGGACTACAAGTCCCAACATTGCATGACCACTTATCTACTTGGAGTCCTATGCTATAACCTGCTGGGACTTGTAGTTCTTCATCTTCTGCTGGGACTCTGGTTCATGCAATCTCCCATGTATGGGACTACAAGTCCCTTCAGTGCTAGGAAAACACCTGGACACCCATATACAATAACCTGCTGGGACTTGTGAAAGGGTAAAGAGTGTAGTTGTGGCGCTGTTCTGGCGTATGGACCAACTTATGCCAATATTAATGTGTGATCTTTAAGTTATGCCTCTAGGATAATAAAAGAAAAACAGAAAAAACAAAAAACAAAAAAACAAAATTTGGCTCAGCCGGGTGTTTGCTGCTCCCTGGGTTTTTTTTGAGAGTGCTATTGAGGTTGAATCCTGGTTGGGATGTGTAGAAGGGAATTTTTAAAATTTAAATTAAAAATAATAATAAGATTAGTGAATATCCAAACTTAGGTTGGTGTCTCGGCCGGGTGTTTACTGAATCCAAAATTGGCCGATGTGGTGTATTGGTGCTGGATTGCTGTAGAGTGAGATTTGAGATATAAGATCCCGAGGGAATCTCTGATCTTATGCAGTATAATACACTTTAGGTACCTATGTTAATACACATATTGTTGCTGTAATGAATCATGTTAAATAAAATAACATAAATTCTTTTCCAGTATTGAGTCCACAATCACTATAAAACGTGGTGACAAGGTAAAATATTGGTGACTTGTGCTGCTGTGCTTGTCCTATGGACTCAATACTGGAAAATAATTTATGTTATTTTATTTAACATGATTCATCACAGCAACAATATGTGTATTAACATAGGTACCTAAAGTGTATTATACTGCATAAGATCAGAGATTCCCTCGGGATCTTATATCTCAAATCTCACTCTACAGCAATCCAGCACCAATACACTACATCGGCCATTTTTTGGATTCAGTAAACACCCGGCCGAGACACCACTTGATTTCTGGACATTTTCACCAATTCCTTCACTCCTACCTTATTTTATTCATTCTTTTGAAATACTCCACACCAGGAGTTATCCCAATTTCCACTAAACACTTTTCACCAATCGGGATGTAGCAAACACCCGGCTGAGCCAACATTTGGTTACACCTCTTTATAACCTTTTTACATATCACAGAGGCACAGACCTCTCAACATCTAGCACTAATATATCACATCGGCAACTTCTGTACTTGGTTCAGTAAACACCCGGCCGAGACACCAACCTAAGTTTGGATATTCACTAATCTTATTATTATTTTTAATTTTAATTTTAAAAATTCCCTTGTACACATTCCAACCAGGATTCAACCTCAATAGCACTCTCAAAAAAAAAAACCAGGGAGCAGCAAACACCTGGCTGAGCCAAATTTTTATTTTTTTCAGTTTTTCTTTCATTATCCTAGAAGCATAACTTAAAGATCACACACTAATATTGGCATAAGTTGGTCCATACGCCAGAACAGCACCACAACTACACTCTTTACCCTTTCACATTTCTTGCTCCACCTACATAGGTGGCAGCAATAAGTAGAGGCAGCAGTTCTGCCTACTGTGAAACTTTTGAATTCCTTTGCGCGGAGTCACCCACTTGTAGTCCTCTATCTTCTCCTGGGGCTCAGGTGCATGCAATCCACCATCCAGTGTCCAGGTGTTTTTCTCTCACTGCTGGGACTTGTAGTCCCATAGATGGTGGATTGCATGCACCTGAGCCCCAGGAGAAGATGGAGAACTACAAGTCCCAGCAGGTTATAATATAAGGCTATGAGGTGGATGGGTGTCCACTGGACACCCGTCCACCTCGGAGCCTTATATTATAACCTGCTGGGACTTGTAGTTCTCCATCCTTTCCTGGGGAGATCAGGTTAATGCACTGCTGAGAGTTGGGCCGAAAAGCATGTGTTATAGTTATACAGGTCACTCACTGGTCAGGAACATGCACCCCTTGCCTTGCACAAATACATATAAATCAGGAGCCTGGAGGACTATGTCCAGAAAACTGCACAGCACAGACATGAAGGGAGACACGGAGGGGGACGGCGGCACGGAGGGAGACTGCAGCATGGAGGGGGACATGAAGGGAGACACGGAGGGGGGCGGCGGCATGGAGGGAGACCGCAGCATGGAGGGGGACATGAAGGGAGACACGGAGGGGGACGGCGGCACGGAGGGAGACCGCAGCATGGAGGGGGACATGAAGGGAGACACGGAGGGGGACGGCGGCATGGAGGGAGACCGCAGCATGGAGGGGGACATGAAGGGAGACACGGAGGGGGACGGCGGCACGGAGGGAGACCGCAGCATGGAGGGGGACATGAAGGGAGACACGGAGGGGGACGGCGGCACGGAGGGAGACCGCAGCATGGAGGGGGACATGAAGGGAGACACGGAGGGGGACGGCGGCACAGAGGGGGACCGCAGCATGGAGGGGGACATGAAGGGAGACACGGAGGGGGACGGCGGCACAGAGGGAGACCGCAGCATGGAGGGGGACATGAAGGGAGACACGGAGGGGGACGGCGGCACGGAGGGAGACCGCAGCATGGAGGGGGACATGAAGGGAGACACGGAGGGGGACGGCGGCACAGAGGGAGACCGCAGCATGGAGGGGGACATGAAGGGAGACACGGAGGGGGACGGCGGCACGGAGGGAGACCGCAGCATGGAGGGGGACATGAAGGGAGACACGGAGGGGGACGGCGGCACGGAGGGAGACCGCAGCATGGAGGGGGACATGAAGGGAGACACGGAGGGGGACGGCGGCACGGAGGGAGACCGCAGCATGGAGGGGGACATGAAGGGAGACACGGAGGGGGACGGCGGCATGGAGGGAGACCGCAGCATGGAGGGGGACATGAAGGGAGACACAGAGGGGGACGGCGGCACGGAGGGAGACCGCAGCATGGAGGGGGACATGAAGGGAGACACGGAGGGGGACGGCGGCACGGAGGGAGACCGCAGCATGGAGGGGGACATGAAGGGAGACACGGAGGGGGACGGCGGCACAGAGGGAGACCGCAGCATGGAGGGGGACATGAAGGGAGACACGGAGGGGGACGGCGGCACGGAGGGAGACCGCAGCATGGAGGGGGACATGAAGGGAGACACGGAGGGGGACGGCGGCACGGAGGGAGACCGCAGCATGGAGGGGGACATGAAGGGAGACACGGAGGGGGACGGCGGCACGGAGGGAGACAGCAGCATGGAGGGGGACATGAAGGGAGACACGGAGGGGGACGGCGGCACGGAGGGAGACAGCAGCATGGAGGGGGACATGAAGGGAGACACGGAGGGGGGCGGCGGCACGGAGGGAGACCGCAGCATGGAGGGGGACATGAAGGGAGACACGGAGGGGGACGGCGGCACAGAGGGAGACCGCAGCATGGAGGGGGACATGAAGGGAGACACGGAGGGGGACGGCGGCACGGAGGGAGACCGCAGCATGGAGGGGGACATGAAGGGAGACACGGAGGGGGGCGGCGGCACGGAGGGAGACCGCAGCATGGAGGGGGACATGAAGGGAGACACAGAGGGGGACGGCGGCACGGAGGGAGACCGCAGCATGGAGGGGGACATGAAGGGAGACACGGAGGGGGACGGCGGCATGGAGGGAGACCGCAGCATGGAGGGGGACATGAAGGGAGACACGGAGGGGGACGGCGGCACAGAGGGAGACTGCAGCATGGAGGGGGACATGAAGGGAGACGGCGGCACGAAGGGAGACCGCAGCATGGAGGGGGACATGAAGGGAGACACGGAGGGGGACGGCGGCACGGAGGGAGACCGCAGCATGGAGGGGGACATGAAGGGAGACACGGAGGGGGACGGCGGCACAGAGGGAGACTGCAGCATGGAGCGGGACATGAAGGGAGACACGGAGGGGGGCGGCGGCACGGAGGGAGACCGCAGCATGGAGGGGGACATGAAGGGAGACACGGAGGGGGACAGCGGCACGGAGGGAGACCGCAGCATGGAGGGGGACATGAAGGGAGACACGGAGGGGGACGGCGGCACGGAGGGAGACCGCAGCATGGAGGGGGACATGAAGGGAGACACGGAGTGGGACAGCGGCATGGAGGGAGACCGCAGCATGGAGGGGGACATGAAGGGAGACACGGAGGGGGACGGCGGCACAGAGGGAGACTGCAGCATGGAGGGGGACATGAAGGGAAACACGGAGGGGGACGGCGGCACGAAGGGAGACCGCAGCATGGAGGGGGACATGAAGGGAGACACGGAGGGAGACCGCAGCATGGAGGGGGACATGAAGGGAGACACGGAGGGGGACGGCGGCACAGAGGGAGACCGCAGCATGAAGGGGGACGGCGGCACGGAGGGAGACCGCAGCATGGAGGGGGACATGAAGGGAGACACGGAGGGGGACGGCAGCATGGAGGGGGACATGAAGGGAGACACGGAGGGGGACGGCGGCACGGAGGGAGACCGCAGCATGGAGGGGGACATGAAGGGAGACACGGAGGGGGACGGCGGCATGGAGGGAGACCGCAGCATGGAGGGGGACATGAAGGGAGACAGCAGAAAAATGGAGGGGGCTGGAGGAGGATACGGGGACAATCAGTGGTGATCGTGTGTGGGGGAGTAACAAGCACTGATCACCGCTGATTTTAAAGCAACTGAAAGCCGCGGGGAGGGGGGGAGAGAAGGGAGAAACAGCGGTCAAACTTTTACATCTATGCAGCGGTGATCGGTGCTTGTAACTCCCCCACACACGATCACCGCTAACTGTACAAAAGTATCGGGTGAAGCATCGGGAGCATTTGCCCGAGTACAAGTACTCAGGCAAATGCTCGGTATCGGTACCGATACCAATACTAGTATCGGTATCGGGACAACCCTAATAGATACATACATACATAAAATTATTAAAATACATACATAAAATACATACATAGATAGATAGTGTGAGGGGGTTAGCTCGGCAGCGGGTGTGTGTGACCCCCGGGATGGGCTCCCCACACAAAAACAGGCCCAGCAAACGGAGGTTGTGGTTTTCAAAATCAAAAAGGTGCGGTTTATTTTCTATTTACAGTGACAAAACACAGCAAAGCAAAAGAAACATAAATAAAATAAATCCTGGTCAACTTGACCTCTGACTAAACATACAGGTTTCCTAACTAACAACTGGGATCAGCCTAGTGCTGTCCTAGTCCCTAAGTCCCTGGTTTTAAATGTCCAAGCAAATAGCCACACAGGCTTTGTCTCACCGCACAGGGGTTCACTCTCCCTAGACAGTCCACACAGGTCTGGTTCCAGGCATGAGCTAACACCTAATGAATCTGGGAGTTCTTATAGAGGCCTAAATGAGCTGACAAGCTTCAGCTGGTCTCCTCAACTCCCTGTCTGCACGACGCCCCACACTCTCCCTAGAGGTATGAGTCATCCATGAGCCCACTAGCCTCAGCTGGGCTTATACAACTCTCCACCTAGTTGTATAAGTCGGCGTAAAGCCTGAATCTGGGCGAAATATATCTACCCCCCTGGATGCAACCAGGTGACTTTACCTTCCTGCTGTCACATACCCCCCCCTCTTGTTTTAACCTCGGGGTTGGAACACCAGCAATCAGGCATTCATGTACTCGAGACAAAGCATCCACATTCCCCATTTGAACGCCAGGGCGATGCTTTACTGTGAAGTTGAATTCCTGGAGGGCCAGGAACCACCTATTCACTCTTCTATTTGTTTCCTTGTTTTGAGCCATCCACTTTAACGGAGCGTGATCCGTAACCATGTCAAAGTGCCTACCTAGCAGGTAGTACCGAAGGGAATCTAGAGCCCACTTCACCGCTAAACACTCCTTTTCAACGGTGGCGTAATTTACCTCATGGGACTTCAACTTCCTGCTGAGGTAAATGACTGGGTGCTCTTCCCCGTTCCAGACCTGGGACAATACTGCTCCTAACCCCACATCTGACGCATCACTTTGTACGACAAAGTCTTTAGAGAAGTCGGGTGAGTACAACACTGGCTGGCTACATAAGGCTTGTTTCAAGAATTGGAATGCTGCCTCAGCCTCGGGGGTCCATTTAATCATGACCGACCCTTTCCCCTTCGTCAGGTTGGTTAGGGGCACAGCCTTAGAAGCAAAGTGGGGAATGAATCGCCGATAATACCCAGCGATTCCCAGAAAGGCTCGTACCTGCTTCTTGCTGTTGGGACGTGGCCAACTCTGGATGGCCTCGACTTTGTTGAGTTGGGGTTTTATTACTCCCCTCCCAATGGTGTACCCAAGATATTTGGCCTCCTCCTGCCCAATGGTACACTTCTTGGGGTTAGCCGTAAACCCCGCTTCCCGAACAGAGTCCAGGACTGCTTGCACTTTTGGCAGATGTGAGGCCCAATCCGTGCTATGGACAATTACGTCATCCAGGTAAGCCGCAGCATACTTCCGATGGGGCCTCAGCATCTGGTCCATTTTCCGCTGGAATGTGGCCGGCGCATTCTGTAACCCGAACGGCATTCTTTTATATTGGAACGCCCCGTCTGGGGTTACAAATGCGGTTTTCTCTTTGGCCGACTTGGCCAGGGGGATTTGCCAATACCCTTTTGTGAGGTCAAGAGTCGTCATGTATCGGGCTGTTCCCAGCCGGTCGATCAACTCATCTATACGTGGCATGGGGTAGGTGTCAAATTTTGTAACTTTGTTCAACTGACGAAAATCGTTACAAAATCGCCAGCTCCCATCCGGTTTAGGCACCAACACAATGGGACTAGACCAATCACTTTGGGACTCCTCTATCACCCCTAAGTTCAGCATTTTCTGTACTTCCTCCCGTATTGCCTCCCGTCGGGCCTCTGGGATCCGATAGGGTTTTAACTTCACCCTTTCACCGGGCGGGGTAATGATGTCATGCTCTACCCCAGATGTTTGTCCCGGCAGCTCAGAGAATACCTCCTTGTTGCGAAGCACAAACTCCTTAACCTCCTGTTGTTGGGGTTGTGACAAGGTGGCTGCTATTCCAACCTCAGGAATCACGCAACCAGTTTGAGCTGGTGACCAAGTGTCTGCGACTAGGGACTCTCTATCCCTCCAGGCTTTCAACAGATTAACGTGATAGATCTGTTCGGGCTTTCGCCTTCCTGGTTGTCTGACCTTGTAATTCACTTCGCTCACTTTTTCCATTATCTCATAGGGGCCTTGCCATTTGGCAAGGAATTTACTTTCAACCGTAGGGACAAGTACCAGTATCCTATCCCCCGGGGAAAAGGTACGGGTCTTGGCTCCACGGTTGTACACTCTATGCTGTGCTAACTGCGCTTGGGCCAAATGTTCCTTCACGATGGGCATTACCTGTGCAATTCGGTCTTGCATCAGGGCGACATGCTCAATCACACTCCTGTGGGGAGAACTCTCACTTTCCCAAGTTTCCTTGGCAATATCCAACAGCCCTCTTGGGTGTCTCCCATACAGTAACTCAAAGGGGGAGAATCCCGTAGAGGATTGGGGCACCTCCCTAATAGCAAACATCAGATAAGGAAGTAGACAGTCCCAATCCTTTCCATCTCTATCCACTACTTTCTTCAACATTTGTTTTAGGGTTTTGTTGAATCTTTCAACCAGCCCATCGGTTTGGGGGTGATACACAGATGTACGTAATTGCGTCACTTTGAACAATTTACACAGCTCCTTCATAACCCGGGACATAAAGGGTGTACCTTGGTCCGTAAGCAGTTCTTTACAAATACCCACCCGGCTAAACACAAGAGATAGCTCTTTGGCTATGGTTTTGGCCGAGGTATTTCGGAGAGGGATCGCTTCTGGATAACGGGTGGCATAGTCCATTATAACTAATATGTACTGGTGCCCCCTAGCGGACTTGATTATAGGCCCTACCAAATCCATGGCGATCCTCTCAAACGGGACCTCAATGATGGGTAGAGGGACCAGCGGGCTACGGAAATGTGGCATCGGGGCCGACCTCTGACACACAGGGCAGGAGGAACAATAATTTTCTATGTCCTTCATCACCCCCGGCCAATAGAATCTCTGTAATATCCTCTCTCGGGTTTTCTCTGTCCCCAGATGACCTCCAAGAATGTGCCCATGGGCCAACTCCAACACCAACTTCCTGTAAGGTTTGGGCACCACAAGCTGCTCAACGGTTCCTTCTGCCCTTTTTGCCACCCGATACAGTAGGTCCTTCTCTACGCTGAAGTATGGGTAAGTGCAGGTATTATCTGGGTTCACTAACTCGCCATCTATTTTCACTACGTTTTCCCGTGCCTTTATTAGGGCGGGGTCTTTCAACTGTTCTGTGGCAAAGTTTTCCCTGTGAACCTCAAGATCAGAAAACTCCACAGACGGTAGGTTTTCGTCTGAGGAGGTGGGCTCCTCTCCAGTTTCTTGAGTCTCCCCTGCCAATACTGATAGGGGAAATTCCGGAGAGTCCTCACCACTCTCAGGGGAGTTCTGGCTATCACATTCCTGGTACATAGGGGCACCAGTGGGGGGCTCAGGATCATCCCACAGTTCCCAGAACTTCGGAAAATCCCTTCCCACAATGGCGTCATGCGGTAACTGAGATACTAAGCCCACTGGATGAGAGAGGGTACCTTTGGGGGTCTCGAAACACACTGTAGTCACTGGATACTCTCGGGTGTCCCCATGCACACAAATAACAGCTACCTTGCTATTCCCAAAGACCTCTGTTTTAACTAACTCAGCCTTTATCAGGGTCACAAGGCTACCTGAATCCAGCAATACCACAACATTTCTACCATTAACACACATTTTGCATAAATGTTTCTCAGTTCCTCGAATGGCAGTGCATGCGACTGTCGCACACAGCGACTGACGTCTGCCCGTCAGAAAGTCACACTGAATGGGTTCCTCCACAACCGGGCAATTGGCTGCAATATGTCCCGCTTGCCGGCAGCGGTAGCAAACGATCCTTCTTGCCGCCTCTTGAGCCGCTGATTTCCCAGGCTGTTCTCGCCAAACTTGGGGTAGAGCTCCCACCCTCTCACTCTCTCCACCCTCACCCCTTGGAATCCTCTTATCCGCCCCTGGGGATGGTCTGGTCTTAGGGTGGAAAGTCCGAGTGTCTCTGGAAGAGGCCGTCAGGTTCTCTGTAGCCAAGTATTTCTCCACACGATCCACAAGACCATCGGCCGTCTCTGGGTCTCCATGGCTTACCCACTTTTGGATGGCAGTAGGAAGAGCTCTCAAAAACCGATCCATTACAACACGTTCCACAATCTTTGGTGCGGACAAAGTCTCTGGCTGTAGCCACTTTCTGCTCAGGTGAATGAGATCATACATTTGAGACCTGGGGGGTTTTCCAAGCTGGAAAGTCCAGTTATGCACACGCTGAGCCCGGACAGCCAGGGTGACACCCAGCCTTGCCAATATTTCAGCTTTTAGCATCACATAGTCTTTTGCTTGGTCAGGCTCTAGGTCATAGTAAGCCTTCTGCGATTCACCAGTTAGCAGAGGAGCCACTAGTCCAGCCCACTGCTCCTCAGGCCACTTTTCTCTTTCAGCAGTCCTTTCAAATGTGGTCAAAAATACCTCTGGATCATCCTCTCCAGTCATTTTTGTCAATAAACGACTCACCCCAAAGGACGCGGTATTAGTGGGACGGCTTTCCTCACTGGTCTGCGGACGTTGCTGCATTACTGCTTCCATTTGTTGTAGTCTCTGCTCTTGCTTCTGTAACAGGTCTATGAAGCGGGCCTCAGATTGCTGCTGGGCTTGTTGCTGAGCTTCCAGACTCTGTTGGTGAGCTTGCTGCTGGGCTGCAAGGCTCTGTTGATGAGCTTGCTGCTGGGCTGCGAAGCTCTGTTGTTGAGCTGCAAGGCTCTGTTGTTGAGCTGCAAGGCTCTTTTGCAAACCTGCATTTGTCTGCTGTTGATTGGCATTTGCTAGAGCCAGCTGTTTCAGTATCTCCTCCATGCTGGCTTAACAAAAAACTGCCACTGGTTCTCCACCAACTGTGAGGGGGTTAGCTCGGCAGCGGGTGTGTGTGACCCCCGGGATGGGCTCCCCACACAAAAACAGGCCCAGCAAACGGAGGTTGTGGTTTTCAAAATCAAAAAGGTGCGGTTTATTTTCTATTTACAGTGACAAAACACAGCAAAGCAAAAGAAACATAAATAAAATAAATCCTGGTCAACTTGACCTCTGACTAAACATACAGGTTTCCTAACTAACAACTGGGATCAGCCTAGTGCTGTCCTAGTCCCTAAGTCCCTGGTTTTAAATGTCCAAGCAAATAGCCACACAGGCTTTGTCTCACCGCACAGGGGTTCACTCTCCCTAGACAGTCCACACAGGTCTGGTTCCAGGCATGAGCTAACACCTAATGAATCTGGGAGTTCTTATAGAGGCCTAAATGAGCTGACAAGCTTCAGCTGGTCTCATCAACTCCCTGTCTGCACGACGCCCCACACTCTCCCTAGAGGTATGAGTCATCCATGAGCCCACTAGCCTCAGCTGGGCTTATACAACTCTCCACCTAGTTGTATAAGTCGGCGTAAAGCCTGAATCTGGGCGAAATATATCTACCCCCCTGGATGCAACCAGGTGACTTTACCTTCCTGCTGTCACAATAGATAGATAGATAGATAGATAGAATAAACACCCTATGTAACTGTACATTTGAACTTCCTAATAAAATTTTGTAAACAAAGAATACATACATAGATAGATAGAGAGATAGATAGAGAGATAGATAGATAGATAGATAGATAGATAGATAGATAGATAGATAGATAGATAGATAGATAGATAGATAGAATACATACATAGATAGATAGAGAGATAGATAGTGTTGTGGAGATTTTTATGAAGATGTATTTAATATGTATTGTCATAGTGTCACCCAGTGTTAGTACTTCCGCAACCCGCTCTAAAAGAGCTGATTGGGGTAGTCTGAGGCTGGTTGAATCCCGTCTGATAGGGGAAAACGTCTTGAGGTTGGAGTGTGATGTTTGCAGGGTGCGGATATGTTCGCCAACGGGGGCCCTCTGTGCATTAGCATGGACGATCGTTGAGGAGGGGGTATCCTCACTCTGCAATGACATCATTGGTTATGGGCAAATGCGCGCTCTTGTCTCGGCTGTGTCTGATCAACATTGGTTGGAATTCGTAGCGCGCGTCTGCAGATAGCCTCCCTCCCCCATTCAATAATAGTATAATCTGAATATGCGATATTCTATGGAATGGCGCAGAATAAGGATTTCTATCAGCGGTGACTTTAGCCATCATACGTTATTATATTCATGTATGACATATCCTGTTGGAAGGAATGTCCAAGTGTTGTCATTTTCATGTGAGGGAACATCCTATGAGGTTCCCGCCCATGGGGAGGGGATTGGTTGCTGCAGCCAATCACCTCCTGTCTTGAGATCTTTTGAGTTTAATAAAAGCCTATGAGTAGGCGTCGGCTTAACACAGTCTTTTCTGGAATGGCCTGATAAGAAGATAAGCTTTTGTGGTGCTGCCTTTCTTGATTGAATGGGAATGAACGGTGAGTGGATCTTTAGCAAACTAAACTTAATGATAGCATTACTTCAAAAAGATGAATCTCAAGTGTGTGCTTATAGAGCACAGGAATTATAGGCTGTGTGCTCTGTAAACAGCAGCCTAAAATTCCACAACAGTAATGGCGACTCATGGTTGGGACCAATTGCGGCCTCTTTGAGCATCAGATCAGCAGAGGGGGGAGAGTGGACCTGCGATGTGATGTGTAAAGAGGCTGTACTTTGAAACGAAAAAAAAAAAAAAATTGTCTTTTTGAAATAATGTTTCAAGTTTGCAGCGTGTGTATGTGTGCGTGTGTATGTCTGCGAATCGCATGTGTGTGTGTGATTTTGTCATGGATTGTATGCCTGTGAATTTGATTGTGTGTGGGTATGCCTGCATGTGCCTGTGTGATTAGATTGTGCGATCTATTGAGCAGTTGGCTGCCAGCAATGGCTGCTGCATTGTCCTGGTCTTTGTGAGCCATGAGGTTTAGCGGGGGAGGGGCTGCCAGCATCTCAGGTACAAGGGTGAAAGTTGGTGACTTTCTGTAAATAGCATGCAGGGGTTTTGTAGTGGGAGGGCCCTGAGAGATGATCTGATGGAAACTGTGGGCTGTAAGAGTGTAACTAAGCGAGAAATATAGACTGTATATTGTGTATGAAATGAAGGTATAGATGTGGTATTTAGTGCACTGAGAAGTTTGTAAGTAGATTGTTTGTTTGGCTGCCATGTGCTTGAATGGGGGAAGGGCTTGCCCACTGTTTTGTGTTGCAGGGGCTGTGCCCTGAGGGAAAGACACTCTAAGCAGATGTACAAGCAACAATATACTGTATGTGTGTAGTGTTTGTGATTTCTATGAAAAATAGAAATGGTTAGATTGTGATTTTTGCCTTTATAGGGGACAAAGACACATGTCCCCATAAGTGTAAAAATATTAAGTGTTTGGTTTTTGAGTTGAAAGTTCCTGCCAAGTGGCCAGGCATTGTTGGAAGCCAGACAATAGTAGCTGTTTGTTGAAAGGAATACG
Source organism: Rana muscosa (assembly GCA_029206835.1). NCBI lineage: Eukaryota > Metazoa > Chordata > Amphibia > Anura > Ranidae > Rana > Rana muscosa. The sequence continues at coordinate 2,420,466 of JARGYO010005593.1, read as the reverse complement.
CCCTTTGAATGGTTGCAGGCTGTTTTGGATGCTAGCATTGAGGAGTTATATTTCTCAATGGCTTGTTATGAAAGCTGATGCCACAGTGTGTATATGAACTTTATGTAGAGAAATGAATATGTTTTTAATATTGTCATGTAACTCACATTTATTGAATGTGCTGTTTAGTTGGCCAAAGGGAGGCAAAGTTTGTAAGTGTACATGTGGTCCTTGTAGAGTGTAGCTGACACCTTTTTTCAGTGGATTTTGATGATAATTTAGAAAAGTTTCAATGGTGTAGTCAGTCTTTGTGGAGAAAAACATTTTTGATTTTCTTTTAAAGAGATGCTGGTTTTGGCGGGAAAAATTGCATGCGTCAATGGCGCAATTTTTGTTGTCCATGAGGTGCTGTGGTGGGTCATCCACCATTTTGTAGTCCTGGCTTGTCGGCCATTTTGAGAGACGTTTACAGTTTGAGATAGGAAGTTCCAGTTTGGCAAACACGACTCCTGAATATGCTGTATTGGCATTTGTTGATCGGCGCAGTTTTCTTATGTTTTATGCGTTTACAGTTTGACCTGTGCACTGCTGGGGAGAGTAGTGAGACACCAGGGGGACATACTGAGAGACTGGTTTTTGTTTAACCACTTCAGATCCGCGCTATAGCCGAAAGACGGCTGCAGCGCGGACCTTAACTGCCGAGTGGACGTCCCCAGGACGTCCTTGTATTTACACTCTCCCTGCGCGCTCCCGAGAGCGCGCATCGGGGAAAATCTGTGTTGGCCGTGTCCCTTGGACACAGCCAATCACAGATCGTGCTGAATGGCCAATCACAGAGGCCATTCAGCACTCGATCTCACTGCCCAATGAGAGATGATCTCAAATGTAAACATATGAGATCATCTCTCATTGCCGGCTTTCTCTCCTCACACAGAGACCGCGTGTGAGGAGAGAGAGAGATCTGTGCTGCTGTCAGTGAGTTTATTACAATATTACAATCAAAGTAAAGTGAAGTAAAAAAACAGTGCCCTCTGCCAGTCCCATATCTGCCAGTGCCCTCTGCCAGTCCCATATCTGCCAGTGCCCTCTGCCAGTGCCCTCTGCCCGTGCCATCTGCCCGTGCCATCTGCCCGTGCCATCTGCCAGTGCCATCTGCCAGTGCCATCTGCCAGAACCATCTGCCAGTGCCATCTGCCCGTGCCATCTGCCAGTGCCATCTGCCAGTGCCATCTGCAAGTGCCATCTGCCAGTGCCATCTGCAAGTGCCATCTGCCCGTGCCATCTGCCCGTGCCATCTGCCAGTGCCATCTGCCATTAGTGCCACGTATAAGTGCCACGTATCAGTGTCATCAGTGCCACGTATCAGTGCCACGTGTCGTCAGTGCCAACAATGGCTAGAAGATTATTTTCAGCCGAGGAGGCATACAATATTCTTGCGGCCGACGAGAGCAACAGGGAGCTCTCCGATTCGGATTCCTCCGCAAGTTCAGACTATGAGCCTGACTATGAGTCTGACGTGGACTACGAGCCTGTCCTAAGCAGTGGAGCACTGACAGCCTCAGAAGAGGAGGAGGAGGAGGAGGAGGAGGAGGGCCCGCCCGCCAGACGAAGGCGTTCTGCTGAGCAGGCAGTGCCATCCACCAGCACCGCAGTGCCATCCACCAGCACTGCAGTGCCATCCACCAGGCAAGCAAGGCCACGTACCAGTGGGGTGTCATCTCAGTCCCAAAGGGTTAGGTCCCATGTCAGCCTTCCCTATTCCCTTCAGAACCCCTTGTGGCTTCCTCCTAATTCAGGAGAAGCCAACATTCCCCCTTTCACTGCCCAGCCAGGAGTCCAGGTGGACACAGAAAATTTTGCCCCGATTGACTTTTTCAATTTAATTTTCACTGACGACATGCTTGCATCAATTGTGGCCCAGTGCAACCTATACGCCCAACAGTTCATAGCAAGCAACCCAACGTCCTATTATGCCCGTCCCTACCAGTGGAGAGCCCTCACAGTGGAGGAGTTTAGAATCTTTTTGGGCCTCACATTCTGCATGGGACTAAACGGAAAAAATCAAGTGCGTTCATATTGGTCATCCCGCCCCATCTACCATATGCCCATCTTTTCCTCAGTAATGCCCAGGTCCCGATATCTAATGATTATGAGATTCCTACACTACAACGACAATACCCAGTGCCCTCCCCGAAATGACCCAAATTTTGATAAGCTTTATAAAATTCGGCCGCTACTAAATTATTTTTCTGAAACCTTCCCCCAGTTGTTTACCCCAGACAAACACATATGCGTGGATGAGTCCCTAATAAAATTTTCTGGCAGGCTGGGCATAAAACAATTTATACCCAGCAAAAGGGCCCGCTATGGGGTGAAGCTGTACAAATTGTGCGACAGAGAAACTGGGTATGTGTATGGCTTCATCATATATGAAGGGAAGGACACCGAACTGAACCCCCCTAATTGCCCAATCTACATTGGAACCAGTGGGAAAGTAGTTTGGGAACTCATAAACCCACTCCTAGAGAAAGGATACCACTTGTATGTGGACAATTTTTATACAAGTTTGCCCCTGTTCCGAAACTTGCACAGAATGAAGACTCCAGCATGTGGCACCGTACGGACGAACCGGAAGGGCTTTCCTCAAAGCCTGGTCACCAAAAAATTGAAAAGAGGGGAGACGGCGAGTTTGAGGAATGAGGACATTTTGGCTGTGAAGTGGAGGGACAGAAGAGACGTCTACGTGCTTTCTTCCATCCACAACAATGAATTTGTTGAAATCACCAGAAGGAATGGCCGGATACAAAAACCCAAATGCATCTACGATTACAATAAGTTCATGGGGGGTGTCGACTTCAACGACCAGATGCTCGAACACCCTACCTTTCCACAAGAAGAACATACCAGTGGTATAAGAAAGTTTCCATTTATTTATTTAATTTGGCCATGTACAACTCATATGTAATATATCAAAAATCCACTATAAGACCCAAATCCTTCCTTTTCTTCCAGGAGGAAATCACCACTGCCCTTATATATCCGAACAGCCCACCAGTAAACATTAGATCCGATGTCATTAGCCGACTCTCTGAGCGCCACTTCCCAGATAAAATCCCTCCCAGACCAACAGGCCAAAAACGCCAGAAAAAATGCCGGGTGTGCTCCAAAAGAGGAGAGAGAAGAGACACCATTTATTATTGTTCCCAATGTCCTTCAGAACCAGGCCTCTGCATGATTGATTGTTTCCGCCGTTACCATACCAAAATAAATTATTAGTTCACTTCCTGCCATTTATCTTTACGCCCCTTATGCATCTGCTTTCTCTGTAACTGACCCTGGCTTGTTATTCGACCACGCTTCTGCCTACCGATTCTGTTTATACCTCTGCCTGATCTGGAACTGACCCTGGACTGTTATTTGACCACGCTTCTGCCTACCGATTCTGTTTATACCTCTGCCTGATCTGGAACTGACCCTGGAATGTTTGACCATGCTTTTTGCCTGCCTCTTGGACTGATCTTTTACCCTGCCAGTGGACTAGTGGGATTCATAACACAGGGGTCTCACATATGTGAGGGGCTCCAGAATTGTTTTTCTGGATAAAGAAAACAATTGTTTTTGTTTTCTCATTCCTAGATTAGGGTCTGGAGACTCGGAGGCTTCAAAGAGATTTGGGTGGGAGAAGCCTCTACCCCTGTCCCCATTCAGTCCTGAACAAGGCCCTACTTCTGCCTGCTGCCTGTAGGACCTATGCCATCATGCCTCTGCCTGTTGCATGAACTGACCACACCACATGGACCTGCCTACTATCAGGACCAATATTTTGTCACTGCTGACAATCTCTGCTTGCACTGACCCTGGACTGTATATAAGAAAAAGACTGTTAACTATTGGAGTACTGCAGAATGCTCACCAGCTGCCTGTATGAACTATGGACAGTATTCCTGCCTGTTGCCTGGACAATTGCATTCGCTTTTGCTGACCAAGTCCCTGCCTGTTGCCTGGACCAGTGCTATCCTCCTGCGGACAACTGCGCTTCTAAAACAGGTAATCTTTTGTTTACCATTTGCTCAGCAGAATGTATTTTGGGGTGTAATTCTTGGTATGTGCATGTTATGTGTCCCTAGAACACCTGATGGTGTTCCTTGCATTTTGGGCCACTGTATGTGGCCAGGCTGTGTAAAAGTCTCACACATGTGGTATCGTCATACTCAGGAGGAGTAGCAGAATGTATTTTGGGGTGTAATTTTTGCTATGTGCATGCTATGTGTTGGAAATATCTTATAAATGGACAACTTTGCGTAAAAAAAATGCGTTTTCATTTTTTTCCCACATTTTCCCAAAACTTCTGGAAAAAAATGAAACATTCAAAAGACTCATTATGCCTCATAGATTATACGTTGGGGTGTTAGCTTTCCAAAATGGGGTCACTTTGTGGGCGTTTCCATTGTCCTGGTGCTCCAGGGCCTTCAAAATTGTAATAGGTGGTTGAGAAATTAGATGTGTAATTTATGCTCCTAGAACGCCTGACGGTGCTACTTCAATGTTGGGCCTCTGTATGTGGCCAGGCTGTGTAAAAGTCTCACACATGTGGTATCGTTATACTCAGGAGGAGTAGCAGAATGTATTTTGGGGTGTAATTTTTGCTATGTACATGCTATGTGTTGGAAATATCTTATAAATTGACAACTTTGTGTGAAAAAAATGTGTTTTAATTTTTTTCCCACATTTTCCCAAAACTTCTGGAAAAAAATGAAACGTTCAAAAGACTCATTATGCCTCATAGATTATACATTGGGGTGTTAGCTTTCCAAAATGGGGTCACTTTGTGGGTGTTTCCATTGTCCTGGTGCTCCAGGGCCTTCAAAAGTGTAATAGGTGGTTGAGAAATGAGATGTGTAATTTATGCTCCTAGAACGCCTCACGGTGCTACTTCAATGTTGGGCCTCTGTATGTGGCCAGGCTGTGTAAAAGTCTCACACATTTGGTATCGCCATACTCAGGAGGAGTAGCAGAATGTATTTTGGGGTATCATTTTTGCTATGTACATGCTATGTGTTGGCAATATCTTATAAATGGACAACTTTGCGTAAAAAAATTGCGTTTTAATTTTTTTCCCGCATTTTCCAAAAACTTCAGGAAAAAAAATGAACCATTCAAAAGACTCATTATGCCTCATAGATTATACGTTGGGGTGTTATCTTTCCAAAATGGGGTCACTTTGTGGGCGTTTCCATTGTCCTGGTGCTCCAGGGCCTTCAAAAATGTAATAGGTGGTTGAGAAATGAGATGTGTAATTTATGCTCCTAGAATGCCTGAAGGTGCCATTTCAATATTGGGCCTCTGTATGTGGGCAGGCTGTATAAAGGTCTCACACATTTGGTATCACCATACTCAGGAGGAGTAGCAGAATGTATTTTGGGACGTCATTTGTGGTATACACATGCCATGTGAGAGAAATAACCTATTACAATGACAATTTTGTGGAAAAAATAAAAAAATAAAAATAAATCTTCATTTTGCAAAGAATTGTGGGAAAAAATTACAACATCAAAAACCTCACGATGCATCTTACTAAATACCTTGGAATGTCTAATTTAAAAAAAGGGGTCATTTGGGGGGTATTTGTGCTTTGCTGGCTTGTTCGGGTCGTAAGAAATGAGATAGGCCACCAGTACATTAGGTGTGATCAATTGTTTATGATCCGCACCACAGCTTGTAGACTCTATAACTTTCACAAAGACCAAATAATATCCACTAATTTGGGTTATTTTTACCAAAGATATGTAGCAGTATAAATTGTGGCCAAATTTTATAAAGAAAAATTAATAATTTGCAAAATTTTATCACATAAACTAAAAAAAAGCCTTTTTTTTTCAAAATTTGCCGTATTTTTTCATTTATAGCGCAAAAAATAAAAAACCCAGAGGTGATCAAATACCACCAAAAGAAAGCTCTATTTGTATGAAAAAAAGGACAAAAAAATCATTTGGGTACAGTATTACATGACCGAGTAATTGTCATTCAAAATGTGAGAGCACTGAAAGCTGAAAATTGGTCCGGGCACGAAGGGGATTTAGTGCCCAGTTGTCAAGTGGTTAATGAATTTGCTGGTTTAAATTGCTTTTCTAAGCATCGCCTTTTGAGTTGAGTGGTATCTTAAAATAGCGCGGTCTTACCCTGAGGGGCCACGACGCGCTTGCGGACACACGCACATGCTGGGGCCTATTTATGGATAGGATCTGGCTGACCTACCAGCAGTTGGAGTGTGGGAGGAGGCCAACGCAGACACAGGGAGGACATGCAAACTCCATGCACATGATGTTAGGTTGGGGATTTCTCTGTTTTCATTTAAGTGAATGTAAGCTATTGCAGGGTCAGCTGACTTTGCAGTATATGAGCGGCGTTTTTTTGCATTGGATTTTGGTTTTAAGAAAAACTTCACTTTACACTGAATTTTGATGGATTGTAAGACTAACAGAGTTTTTGTACAATGATGTGTTTTTATGTTTAAATATTTCCTTCCCAGAAGGCAATTCATATGTTTTGAAGCTTGTATTGTATAGCCTGTAGAGGAGGAGTGGGGGTTTTGGTCGAAACCCCTAGAGCCATCTTTTTGCAGGAGTTTTGTATTTGAGTCAACTTGTGGTTTTGCTTGCAGGGGATGTTTGGGTCAGGACCCTCCCATTTGCAAAGGGGGGTTTTATTCCACCATCTTCTTGACAAGGTTTTAAATTGTTGAAATATATAATGTGTAGCCATGGATTTTTTTGGAGTCTTGATAGACACAGCAATGTGGCTGGGCTCCCCCCTCCCCCTCCCTCTTCCTGAACAATTGATATGTAAATAAACCAGTTTGGTTTTTTAAGTAGCTGAGCATAACCGGAAGTTTATTTTCAGCATTTATATATCAGCAGAAAGTTGGTGGGAGGAGCTTGGGGTTTTTAAAGGTGAGCAATGAGATTTGTGCTTAGAAGGAAAATGGAAAGCATTTTGGCGTTTAAAAGTGTTTTATATTTTGTTCCAGTTTTGTGAAGTTTTGTACTGTGTAATACAGTTTTGGGTAGAGAGAAAAACAGGGGGTAGCACCATTATTTTATCATCTAGATACAGAGAGAAGCCACATTGTTCTGCAGGTGGTAAACTGGCGTAATTGTTCTGTGTGGTTTAGTCTGACAACGCAGTGTATGGGTGTATAGCGGAAAATGCTTGTGTATGCATACACTGTGAGGGGTAGAGGCCTAATTCGGGGGTTGATCTGTGGTTGTTCTGTAGTTCCAAAAGTGTTGGGACAACAAGCCATAGAGTTGACACCTCGGTTAGGGTTTCTAGTTGGAGGACTTGACCATATGGTGGTTGTAGTTCTGCAATTCACCGTATAAGAAGACACCGGGCGGTGATCTCCGAAATGGGTGCAACGGTTTAACCTGGACGCAGGTTTAAGACGATAAGCCGATTCGAATCGCCATGGACACAAGGAGGTCTGTGAAAAGGGAAGGAATGGAGGCTTCCCATAGTCAGACGGTCACACAGTGCACGAAGCCTAGTTTTGGGGCAAAGGCCTTTGAACCCCAAAAAGATTAACATAGGTGGTCCAAGGATACTATTTTGGGTATCCCTCTGGAATGGATGTAGTTGAGCTGCGGCTTCAGAAATCTGTAATGATGAGTGTTGATGGAGGTGTTGTCTCATGCCTGTTTGTTTGAACTTTGTATGGCTGGTCCATGCAAGCTTCTCGAGCTGCTCTCATATTCCCATTGTATTTTTTTCCTATTGCTGAAAGAGTGAAGGTAGAATCCTGGCTGTTTTTGTTTTTTTCATTTGTGGTTTTGGAAACTGGGAAGTATTTCCCCCACGTTTGTATCGGAATGTTTGTATGTAGTAACGTGAATATGTTCGAACTTACCGCGGCGATCCTTCAATGCGTCGCGGCTGTTGTATGTTTGTAGGAACGGGAAAAGTAAGGGTTACAGAGGGTTTTGAAAGAATGTCATTGACAATTTACCAATGTACAGGAATGTCATTATTGTTTTACCATTCTTTGCAGGTTAAATATGAAGGATAGAGTAATGATTTTGCTTATAAGTATTTTTCAGGTCCAAGGAGTTTGTACACAGAGAACAGGTGTATGTAGACAGTGGTACATATGGATAAATATGAGTCTAAGGCGGTAAAAGTATCATAGGCTATTTCATTGTTTCTTTTTTCCTGCACCACGCATTTCTTCCTTCAGTCTGTAATGAGGAAGAAAAGGGGGGAGAATGATAAATGTAAGAGTGACAGATTTTATTTTTGTCAAACTAATAATAACCTCTGTAATTCTAACCAAGTTTGTGCCAAGACTGTCTTTCTTTGATAGAATTTGAATCGGCAAGCAGCAGTCTGGTGAAGTAGGTTCCCATCCCAGAGGCTAAGAACCTTGTCAATGGTTCCAGGTATTGTAAGCCACGCACAGGTTATGCAGTGACCACAGTCCCGATGTCTGGGTTATTGTCATATGAGGGTTGTTTGGAGGTCAATCAAAATCAGGGTCGTACTCTCCTCATTAGCTGTCACTTATATTCTCGGCTGATGGGGGTGGGTGCGATCACTGTAACATGAACTTCAAAATGTCCACCACAGGGTTCACGAGTCCCTCCTGGACCCTGACTTAATAATCAGTTTACATTCTTTCCAACCAGGTGACTGGGTTGTTGTAAAGAAGCTTGAGGGATGAGACCACGCCAGCCACTGCAAGAAGCGGCTCAACCACACCAAAGAATGAGGAGTATCTTTGTTTATTTATATTTTTGTTGTTTAGTAAATTTTAGCGAGGGTAACGGTGAAAAGCATCCCAAGTTATTATGTAAAGTGTATTTCCTGACTAGCTCAGAAAGCGAACAGGACCGATGGTCTGTTCTGAGTCTTCACCGAGTTTTAGTCCCCAGCGATGACAGCGGTACATGCCATTTATGATGTTATTATGGGTATGAGGAGTTTTTGACAAACTAGTGAAGACTCCAGACAGACACTTGTCAATGGAATCTAACGATGTATTTTTAGAGGGTAAAATTGGTTTTAGTTTTAATGGCTCTGTCTCTTGTCGGTTTGGGTATCTAGGCAGCCCACAAGTGTGTTTGAACTTTAGTTTGGTGTTTATGCGGATCTGAAGCTTATAAAGGTAATTCCCCCAAAGCAAGAGGTACATGCGTGATGAAGCTGTCCCAACATTTTAGGTCGCGGCCGATCGCGAGGATCTGATGGCGCAGGAAATTAAGAATGGCAGGGACAGCTAGTAGGGATTTGTTCACCAATCCCGACCAGGTCTGGGCATGGGGTCCTGCATGTACAAGGTGGGGGGGGGCTCGGGCTTGGGATACAATTGAACAATTCTCATCCGTTAAGGATAGGGTTCTTCATGTAATTGTTGAAGCCAGAGCTGTAGCTAAGTGAAGGTTGGGAGTCCTTTTTTTTTAAGGGTCTGGGAATCTTTGGGGATCTAATTTTTTATTTTACAGCGGATCGTGGTTAAAGGAAGTGGGAATATATATACTCATGTCGTTTTTATTTCTATTCTTTCTATGTCGTGACGAGAGGCTCCTGTTGCCTGATTTGACGCGTGACCAGAGTTTCCTTGATGAGACGCCCCGAAGCCGGACCCACATACAAGACAGAGAATCACAGACGGATCGGCGATTACTACAGCTCACCATGTCGTGTCCTCCTTTATAAGTCATGCCCCTGAAGAGTAGAGTCTACATGTCAAGCCATGTTTTCCTTTTTATGGACTAATAACTGATTGATTTCCAGGTGTAAGAAGCAGATCAACTCTCATCGAGGGACACATAGGGTGCATATGACAAAAAAGGGAGGACTGTTGTGGAGATTTTTATGGAGATGTATTTAATATGTATTGTCATAGTGTCACCCAGTGTTAGTACTTCCGCAACCCGCTCTAAAAGAGCTGATTGGGGTAGTCTGAGGCTGGTTGAATCCCGTCTGATAGGGGAAAACGTCTTGAGGTTGGAGTGTGATGTTTGCAGGGTGCGGATATGTCCGCCAACGGGGGCCCTCTGTGCATTAGCATGGACGATCGTTGAGGAGGGGGTATCCTCACTCTGCAATGACATCATTGGTTATGGGCAAATGCGCGCTCTTGTCTCGGCTGTGTCTGATCAACATTGGTTGGAATTCGTAGCGCGCGTCTGCAGATAGCCTCCCTCCCCCATTCAATAATAGTATAATCTGAATATGCGATATTCTATGGAATGGCGCAGAATAAGGATTTCTATCAGCGGTGACTTTAGCCATCATACGTTATTATATTCATGTATGACATATCCTGTTGAAAGGAATGTCCAAGTGTTGTCATTTTCATGTGAGGGAACATCCTATGAGGTTCCCGCCCATGGGGAGGGGATTGGTTGCTGCAGCCAATCACCTCCTGTCTTGAGATCTTTTGAGTTTAATAAAAGCCTATGAGTAGGCGTCGGCTTAACACAGTCTTTTCTGGAATGGCCTGATAAGAAGATAAGCTTTTGTGGTGCTGCCTTTCTTGATTGAATGGGAATGAACGGTGAGTGGATCTTTAGCAAACTAAACTTAATGATAGCATTACTTCAAAAAGATGAATCTCAAGTGTGTGCTTATAGAGCACAGGAATTATAGGCTGTGTGCTCTGTAAACAGCAGCCTAAAATTCCACAACAATAGAGAGATAGAAAGAATACATACATAGATAGATAGAGAGATAGATAGAGAGAGAGATAGATAGATAGATAGATAGATAGATAGATAGATAGATAGATAGATAGATAGATAGATAGATAGATAGATAGAATACATACATAGATAGATAGAGAGATAGATAGATAGAGAGATAGAATACATACATAGATAGATAGAGAGATAGATAGAGAGATAGATAGAATACATACATAGATAGATAGAGAGATAGATAGATAGAGAGATAGATAGAATACATACATAGATAGATAGAGAGATAGATAGAGAGATAGATAGATAGAGAGATAGAATACATACATACATAGATAGAGAGATAGATAGAGAGATAGATAGAGAGAGAAGGAGATTACATACATAGATAGATAGAGAGATAGAATACATACATAGAGAGATAGAGAGATAGAATACATTCATAGAGAGATAGAGAGATAGATAGAGAGATAGATAGATAGAGAGATAAAATACATACATACATAGATAGAGAGATAGATAGAGAGATAGATAGATAGAGAGATAGATTACATACATAGATAGATAGAGAGATATAATACATACATAGAGAGATAGAGAGATAGAATACATACATAGAGAGATAGAGAGATAGATAGATAGAGAGATAGAATACATACATAGAGAGATAGAGAGATAGAATACATACATAGATAGATAGAGAGATAGATAGAGAGAGACATAGAGAGAGAGATAGAGAGATAGAATACATACATAGAGAGATAGAGAGATAGATAGAGAGAGAGAGATAGAATACATACATAGATAGATAGAGAGATAGATAGCTAGAGAGATAGAATACATACATAGAGAGATAGAGAGATAGAATACATACATAGATAGATAGAGAGATAGATAGAGAGAGAGATAGAGAGATAGAATACATACATAGAGAGATAGAGAGATAGATAGAGAGAGAGATAGAATACATACATAGATAGATAGAGAGATAGATAGCTAGAGAGATAGAATACATACATAGAGAGATAGAGAGATAGAATACATATATAGATAGATAGAGAGATAGATAGAGAGAGAGATAGAATACATACATAGAGAGATAGAGAGATAGAATACATACATAGATAGATAGAGAGAGAGATAGAGAGAGAGATAGAGAGATAGAATACACACATAGAGAGATAGAGAGATAGAATACATACATAGATAGATAGAGAGATAGATAGATAGAGAGATAGAATACATACATAGAGAGATAGAGAGATAGAATACATATATAGATAGATAGAGAGATAGATACAGAGAGAGACAGAGAGAGAGATAGAGAGATAGAATACATACATAGAGAGATAGATAGAGAGATAGAAAGAGAGATAGAATACATACATAGAGAGATAGAATACATACATAGAGAGATAGAGAGATAGAATACATACATAGAGAGATAGAGAGAGAGATAGAGAGATAGAATACATACATAGAGAGATAGAGAGATAGAATACATACATAGAGAGATAGAGAGAGAGATAGAGAGATAGAATACATACATAGAGAGATAGAGAGAGAGATAGAGAGATAGAATACATACATAGAGAGATAGAATACATACATAGAGAGATAGAGAGAGAGATAGAGAGATAGAATACATACATAGAGAGATAGAGAGAGAGATAGAGAGATAGAATACATACATAGAGAGATAGAGAGAGAGATAGAGAGATAGAATACATACATAGAGAGATAGAGAGATAGAATACATACATAGAGAGATAGAGAGATAGAATACATACATAGAGAGATAGAGAGAGAGATAGAGAGATAGAATACATACATAGATAGATAGAGAGATAGAATACATACATAGAGAGATAGAATACATACATAGAGAGATAGAGAGATAGAATACATACATAGAGAGATAGAGAGAGAGATAGAGAGATAGAACACATACATAGAGAGATAGAGAGATAGAATACATACATAGAGAGATAGAGAGAGAGATAGAGAGATAGAATACATACATAGAGAGATAGAGAGAGAGATAGAGAGATAGAATACATACATAGAGAGATAGAGAGAGAGATAGAGAGATAGAATACATACATAGAGAGATAGAGAGATAGAATACATACATAGAGAGATAGAGAGGTAGAATACATACATAGAGAGATAGAGAGATAGAATACATACATAGATAGATAGAGAGATAGAATACATACATAGAGAGATAGAGAGATAGAATACATACATAGAGAGATAGAGAGATAGAATACATACATAGAGAGATAGAGAGATAGAATACATACATAGAGAGATAGAGAGAGAGATAGAGAGATGGAATACATACATAGAGAGATAGAGAGAGAGAGATAGAGAGATGGAATACATACATAGAGAGATAGAGAGAGAGATAGAGAGATAGAATACATACATAGAGAGATAGAGAGATATAATACATACATAGAGAGATAGAGAGAGAGATAGAGAGATAGAATACATACATAGAGAGATAGAGAGAGAGAGATAGGGAGATAGAATACATACATAGAGAGATAGAGAGATAGAATACATACATAGATAGATAGAGAGATAGAATACATACATAGAGAGATAGAGAGATAGAATACATACATAGATAGAGAGATAGAATACATACATAGAGAGATAGAGAGATAGAATACATACATAGAGAGATAGAGAGATAGAATACATACATAGAGAGATAGAGAGATAGAATACATACATAGAGAGATAGAGAGATAGAATACATACATAGAGAGATAGAGAGAGAGATAGAGAGATAGAATACATACATAGAGAGATAGAGAGAGAGATAGAGAGATAGAATACATACATAGAGAGATAGAGAGATAGAATACATACATAGAGAGATAGAGAGATAGAATACATACATAGATAGATAGAGAGATAGAATACATACATAGAGAGATAGAGAGAGAGATAGAGAGAGATAGAATACATACATAGAGAGATAGAGAGAGAGATAGAGAGATAGAATACATACATAGAGAGATAGAGAGATAGAATACATACATAGAGAGATAGAGAGATAGAATACATACATAGAGAGATAGAGAGAGAGATAGAGAGATAGAATACATACATAGAGAGATAGAGAGAGAGATAGAGAGATAGAATACATACATAGAGAGATAGAGAGAGAGATAGAGAGATAGAATACATACATAGAGAGATAGAGAGATAGAATACATACATAGAGAGATAGAGAGATAGAATACATACATAGATAGATAGAGAGATAGAATACATACATAGAGAGATAGAGAGATAGAATACATACATAGAGAGATAGAGAGATAGAATACATACATAGAGAGATAGAGAGATAGAATACATACATAGAGAGATAGAGAGATAGAATACATACATAGAGAGATAGAGAGATAGAATACATACATAGAGAGATAGAGAGATAGAATACATACATATAGAGATAGAGAGAGAGATAGAGAGATAGAATACATACATAGAGAGATAGAGAGAGAGATAGAGAGATAGAATACATACATAGAGAGATAGAGAGATATAATACATACATAGAGAGATAGAGAGATAGAATACATACATAGAGAGATAGAATACATACATAGAGAGATAGAGAGAGAGATAGAGAGATAGAATACATACATAGAGAGATAGAGAGAGAGATAGAGAGATAGAATACATACATAGAGAGATAGAGAGATAGAATACATACATAGAGAGATAGAGAGATAGAATACATACATAGAGAGATAGAGAGATAGAATACATATATAGATAGATAGAGAGATAGATAGAGAGAGAGATAGAATACATACATATAGAGATAGAGAGATAGAATACATACATAGATAGATAGAGAGAGAGATAGAGAGAGAGATAGAGAGATAGAATACACACATAGAGAGATAGAGAAATAGAATACATACATAGATAGATAGAGAGAGAGAGATAGAGAGAGATAGAATACATACATAGAGAGATAGAGAGAGAGATAGAGAGATAGAATACATACATAGAGAGATAGAGAGATAGAATACATACATAGATAGATAGAGAGATAGATACAGAGAGAGACAGAGAGAGAGATAGAGAGATATAATACATACATAGAGAGATAGATAGAGAGATAGAAAGAGAGATAGAATACATACATAGAGAGATAGAATACATACATAGAGAGATAGAGAGATAGAATACATACATAGAGAGATAGAGAGAGAGATAGAGAGATAGAATACATACATAGAGAGATAGAGAGATAGAATACATACATAGAGAGATAGAGAGAGAGATAGAGAGATAGAATACATACATAGAGAGATAGAGAGAGAGATAGAGAGATAGAATACATACATAGAGAGATAGAGAGATAGAATACATACATAGAGAGATAGAGAGAGAGATAGAGAGATAGAATACATACATAGAGAGATAGAGAGAGAGATAGAGAGATAGAATACATACATAGAGAGATAGAGAGAGAGATAGAGAGATAGAATACATACATAGAGAGATAGAGAGATAGAATACATACATAGAGAGATAGAGAGATAGAATACATACATAGAGAGATAGAGAGAGAGATAGAGAGATAGAATACATACATAGATAGATAGAGAGATAGAATACATACATAGAGAGATAGAATACATACATAGAGAGATAGAGAGATAGAATACATACATAGAGAGATAGAGAGAGAGATAGAGAGATAGAATACATACATAGAGAGATAGAGAGATAGAATACATACATAGAGAGATAGAGAGAGAGATAGAGAGATAGAATACATACATAGAGAGATAGAGAGAGAGATAGAGAGATAGAATACATACATAGAGAGATAGAGAGATAGAATACATACATAGAGAGATAGAGAGATAGAATACATACATAGATAGATAGAGAGATAGAATACATACATAGAGAGATAGAGAGATAGAATACATACATAGAGAGATAGAGAGATAGAATACATACATAGAGAGATAGAGAGATAGAATACATACATAGAGAGATAGAGAGAGAGATAGAGAGATGGAATACATACATAGAGAGATAGAGAGAGAGAGATAGAGAGATGGAATACATACATAGAGAGATAGAGAGAGAGATAGAGAGATAGAATACATACATAGAGAGATAGAGAGATATAATACATACATAGAGAGATAGAGAGAGAGATAGAGAGATAGAATACATACATAGAGAGATAGAGAGATAGAATACATACATAGAGAGATAGAGAGAGAGAGATAGAGAGATAGAATACATACATAGAGAGATAGAGAGAGAGATAGGGAGATAGAATACATACATAGAGAGATAGAGAGATAGAATACATACATAGATAGATAGAGAGATATAATACATACATAGAGAGATAGAGAGATAGAATACATACATAGATATAGAGATAGAATACATACATAGAGAGATAGAGAGATAGAATACATACATAGAGAGATAGAGAGATAGAATACATACATAGAGAGATAGAGAGATAGAATACATACATAGAGAGCTAGAGAGAGAGATAGAGAGATAGAATACATACATAGATAGATAGAGAGATAGAATACATACTTAGAGAGATAGAGAGATAGAATACATACATAGAGAGATAGAGAGATAGAATACATACATAGATAGATAGAGAGATAGAATACATACATAGAGAGATAGAGAGAGAGATAGAGAGAGATAGAATACATACATAGAGAGATAGAGAGAGAGATAGAGAGATAGAATACATACATAGAGAGATAGAGAGATAGAATACATACATAGAGAGATAGAGAGATAGAATACATACATAGATAGATAGAGAGATAGAATACATACATAGAGAGATAGAGAGATAGAATACATACATAGAGAGATAGAGAGATAGAATACATACATAGAGAGATAGAGAGATAGAATACATACATAGAGAGATAGAGAGAGAGATAGAGAGATAGAATACATACATAGAGAGATAGAGAGAGAGATAGAGAGATAGAATACATACATAGAGAGATAGAGAGATAGAATACATACATAGATAGATAGAGAGATAGAATACATACAACATAGATATGGGATAGATGGATAGAAAGATAAAGAGAGAGAGAGATACAGACAGATTGAGATAAGAGACCTGTAAAGCAGGGCTGTAGGACGCAAGTACTCAGAGCCCCTCACACATACAGGAGATGTGTAAAGCTCCAGCAGATTGTCGGGTGAAGCACGGCTCCCTCCCCCTCCACTCTCAGTTCGAATCTCTGTCTGAGATTGAGTTTGAGAATACATACAGCACTAGTGTTGAGCGAACCCGAACTGTAAAGTTCGGGTCCATACCGAACTTTAGCTTTTTCCCGAACCCGGACTTTGCCCAAAAGTCCGGGTTCGGGTTCGGCAATCTAATAACGCATTTAGAAATGCTTCAGGGGCCAGCCAATCACCTTTTGATTAGCTGGTGTGCCCTTAGAAGCCATCATAGCCATGCCTACTAATGGCATGGCTGTGATTGGTCAGTGCAACATGTGACCCAGCTTCTATATAAGCTAGAGGCACACAGCACACATGTCACTCTGCTTCAGAATAGATAGGGAGAGGATCTAGTCTGCTGCTGCTGCTTTTAGGGAGAGATAGAAAGATAGATGAGGTAGTCCTGATTCTACAATCTGAGGGAAAAGATAGAGAGATAGTGTAGTGTAGGGCCAGGTTCCTGTGTTGGTGCTTTCAGGGAGAGAGAATATTATATAGGAGTCCAGATTCAGAGATTAAAATCAGCGATCTGCATAGGTCTACCTATTTGTGTTGCAGTGCAGTCTTTTTACACTGCCATGAGCCCAGTGTCAGAGAAAATCTAACTTTTAGGGGGAAAAAAAAGGCACTTTATTGTTCTCTTTTCCAAAAGACCCATAGGGCAAAAAAAAAAAGCATTTAATTTTGCTCGTGCAAAAAAAGACCCGTTTAGGGCAAAAAAATAAATAAAAAATTTGCACTTTAATGTACGCTTGCAAAAAACGCCGTTTAGGGGCACAAAAAAAAGTTTGCAGTGTGTTATACATATTTTGAGGTGTGTGAAATAAACAATTTCTATATAGTTTTCTCCTACTGTGCTATACTAAAAAAACAACATTTTTTTTGAATAGCATTTTCTGCAGTTCTGTAGCTGTGCGATTCAGCGGTTACGTACTGTGGGTGTGTTCTGCTCCTACAAAAAACGCAGTTTAGGGGCACAAAAAAAAGTTTGCAGTGTGTTATACATATTTTGAGGTGTGTGAAATAAACAATTTCTATATAGTTTTCTCCTACTGTGCTATACTAAAAAAACAAAATTTTTTTTGAATAGCATTTTCTGCAGTTCTCTAGCTGTGCGATTCAGCGGTTACGTACTGTGGGTGTGTTCTGCTCTTCCAAAAAATGCCGTTTAGGGGCACAAAAAATAGTTTGCAGTGTGTTATACATATTTGGAGGTGTGTGAAATAAACAATTTCTATATAGTTTTCTCCTACTGTGCTATACTAAAAAAACAACATTTTTTTTGAATAGCATTTTCTGCAGTTCTGTAGCTGTGCGATTCAGCGGTTACATACTGTGGGTGTGTTCTGCGCTTCCAAAAACACCCTTTTTTTATTGCAAGATCCTAAATTTTGAAAATATGAGGAGAAGGTCAAAGGGACGTGGTGGCCCCGGTCGTGGTGCTGCTGGTGGAGCTCCTGTTGCAGGGAGAGGACGTGGTGGATCTGTGCCAGATACACGCACAAGTGAAACACCTTCCTCAGGTGCGAGTAGGCGACCGAGCCTGCGGCGGTATTTTGTCGCGCCTAATGAGGCTGTACGAATGTTTAGGCCAGGACAAGTACAGGCGATAGTAGATTGGGTTGCTGACAGTGCCTCGGGTTCCTTCACATTGTCTCCCACCCACTCTTCTGATGAAAGAACAGAGTTGGCACCTGAAACCCATGTCTATCAGTCTTTCACCTCACCCCCTTGCAAATCAGCCAAGCAGTCTGAGCCCCAAATCATGCAGCAGTCTCTTCTGCTTTTTGATGACTCTGTTAGCAGGGTTTCCCAGGGCCATCCACCTAGCCCTGCCCCAGAAGTGGAAGAGATTGAGTGCACCGATGCCCAACAACTTATGTTTCATGATGAGTACATGGGAGGACCATCGCAGTACGTCTCGGATGATGATGAAACACAGGTGCCAACTGCTGCTGCTTTCGCAATTGTGCAGACAGACAAGGAGGGCAGGGGTGAAGACTGGGTGGAAGATGATGTGGAGGACGATGAGGTCCTCGACCCCACATGGAATCAACGTTATGCAGGTGACCAGTGTAGTTTGGATGAAGAGGCGGTGGTCGCACAGAGCCACCAGCACAGCAGAAGAGGGAGCAGGGTGCAAAAGCGGAGCGTCTGTCAGCTAGACAGTATGTCTGCTACTGCCCAACGCAGCAAGGGACCGAGCACACCAAAGCCAGGTCCAAGGAGTTCCCCAGCGTGGCAGTTCTTCAATGTGCTGATGACAAGACACAAGTGGTTTGCACGCTGTGCAATCAGAGCCTGAAGCGAGGCATAAACGTTCTCAACCTGAGCACAACCTGCATGACCAGGCATCTAAGTGCAAAGCACGAGCTGCAGTGGAGTAGACACCTCAAAAACCAAGAAAGGTCTCTGGCTCCTCCTGCTTCCTCTTCTGCTGCAGTCTCGGCCTCTTCATCCACCTCTGTAGTGACAGTGGCACCTGCCACCCCGCAAACAGAGGATCTGCCAGCAACACTACCACCTGGGTCACCAACCATCTCCACAATGTCCCATGGAAGCGTTCAGCTCTCTATCTCCCAAACATTGGAGTGGAAGAGGAAGTACCCCCCTAGCCACCCGCGATCCCTGGCCCTGAATGCCAGCATTTCAAAACTCCTGGCCTTTGAAATGCTGGCATTCCGTCTGGTGGAGACGCAGAGTTTTAAAAGCCTGATGGCATTGGCTGTCCCACAGTACGTCGTGCCCAGCCGCCACTATTTTTCCAGGCGAGCCATCCCTTCCCTGCACAACCAAGTGGGGGACGAAATCAGGTGTGCACTGCGCAACGCCATCTGTGGCAAGGTCCACCTAACTACGGATGCGTGGACCAGTAAGCACGGTCAGGGACGTTATATCTCCCTAACAGCACACTGGGTAAATGCAGTGGCGGCTGGGCCTGAGGCAGATAGCAGTTTGGCGCATGTCCTTCCACCACCGAGGATTGCAGGGCGCTTCAGTTTGCCTCCTGTTGCTAACTCCTCCTACTCCGCTTCCTCATCCTCTACCGCCTCCTCATCCGGTCAGCGTAACACCTTCACCACCAACTTCAGCACAGCCAGGGGTAAACGACAGCAGGCAGTTTTAAAACTTTCCTGTTTGGGGGAAAAACCCCACACCGCGCAGGAGTTGTGGAGGGACATGGAACAACAGACCAATGAGTGGTTGCTGTCAGTGAGCCTCAAGCCCGGCCTGGTGGTGTGCGATAATGGGCGAAATCTTGTAGCAGCTCTGGGCCTAGCCGGTTTGACGCACATCCCTTGCCTGGCGCATGTGCTGAACTTGGTGGTCCAGAGGTTCCTTAAAAATTACCCCAATATGCCAGAGCTGCTGCAGAAAGTGCGGGCTGTGTGTGCGCACTTTTGGCGTTCCCACCCTGCTGCTGCTCGCCTGTCAGCGCTGCAGCATAACTTCGACCTTCCCGCTCACCGCCTCATATGTGACGTGCCCACAAGGTGGAACTCCACCTTGCACATGCTGGCCAGACTGTGCGAGCAGCAGCAGGTGATAGTGGAGTTTCAGCTGCAGCAATCACGCGTGAGTCGCTCTGCGGAACAGCACCACTTCACCACCAATAACTGGGCCTCCATGCGAGACCTGTGTGCCTTGTTGCGCTGTTTCGAGTACTCCACCAACATGTCCAGTGCCAATGACGACGTTCTTAGCGTTACTATCCCAGTTCTATGCCTCCTTGAAAAAACGCTTCGGGCGATGATGGAAGAGGATGTGGCACAGGAGGATGAGGAGGAGGAGGAGGAAGCGGGATCATTTCAAAGGCTTTCAGGGCAGTCTTTCACAAGTGGCTACAAGGGTGGGTTCCTGCACCAACAAACGCCAGGTACACAATTGTCCGGCAGAAAGGGCACAGTTCTGGAGGATGACGAGGTGGAGGAGGAGATGGAGGAGGAGGAGGAGGAGGAGGAGCCATTTTCACAGCAGGGTGACACCCAGACCAGCTCGTGGCCATCACTGGTGCGTGGCTGGGGGGATACAGAGGACACAGACGATACACCTCCCACAGAGGACAGCTTTTCTTTGCCTCTGGGCAGCCTGGCACACATGAGCGATTACATGCTGCAGTGTTTCCGCAATGACCGCCGAGTTGCCCACATTTTAACTGGTGCTGATTACTGGGTGGCCACCTTGCTGGATCCCCGTTACAAGGACAACGTACCGTCCTTAATTCCCTCACTGGAGCGGGATCGTAAGATGCGCGAGTACAAGTGCATGCTGGTAGACGCGCTGCTGGTGGCATTCCCACCTAACAGCGGGCGTACGGTGGAAGCACAAGGCGAAGGCAGAGGAGGAGGAAGAGGTCGCCAACGCAGCCGGGGCACCGGCAGCACCTCAGAAGGCAGGGTTAGCATGGCTGAAATGTGGAAAAGCTTTGTCAGCACGCCACAACAACCAGCACCACCAGCTGAGATGGAACGTCTTAGCAGGAGGCAGCATTTCACCAACATGGTTGAGCAGTATGTGTCCACAGGCCTACACGTATTGGATGACGGGTCTGCCCCCTTTAACTTCTGGGTCTCCAAATTGGGCACATGGCCTGAGCTAGCCCTTTATGCCTTGGAGGTGCTGGCCTGCCCTGCAGCCAGTGTATTATCTGAACGTGTATTTAGCACGGCAGGGGGCGTTATCACAGACAAGCGCAGCCGCCTGTCCAGAGCCAATGTGGACAAGCTCACGTTCATTAAAATGAACCAGGCATGGATCCCACATGACTTGTCCGTACCTTCTGCAGAATAGACATGTATACCGGTGTTGTGACAAAAACTGTCCGGCCATCGGATTGTGTCCGGCCCGTAATGCGAAGGCGCAGCGCTTGCGCAGTACAGAGGACAAATCTCCGAAGATGAACGGCGCCTGCGCTGTGAGTGCAGGTTCAAGCCCCACCATCCAAGTGGACATACGGTAGCACATAGTAACAGGGCCCCTCACGGGCTCGGTTCGATCGCCACGCTTCGGGCACGGCCTCACTTGGCTCGGCTTGAACCACGGATGGTGTGGCCTTTACCTGAACTCACCACGCAGGCGCCGTTCGTCTTGGGAGATTTTCGAAATCCCCTTGTCCTACATACTGAGCAAGCGCAGTACAGGGCGGACACTATTTGACGGGGGACAGAATTCGACACATTACCGGCCTTACCCAGCCATTGTTGTATTTTTGAATCAGTGTTGGCTACCTCGTCCTCCTCCACCGCGCTTCCACCTACACAGCCACATCCACTGTTGTGGAGATTTTTATGGAGATGTATTTTATATGTATTGTCATAGTGTCACCCAGTGTTAGTACTTCCGCAACCCGCTCTAAAAGAGCTGATTGGGGTAGTCTGAGGCTGGTTGAATCCCGTCTGATAGGGGAAAACGTTTTGAGTGTGATGTTTGCAGGGTGCGGATATGTCCGCCAACGGGGGCCCTCTGTGCATTAGCATGGACGATCGTTAAGGAGGGGATATGCTCGCTCTGCAATGACATCATTGGTTATAGGCAGATGGGCGCTCTTGTCTCTGCTATGTCTGATCAACATTGGTTGGAATTCGTAGCGCGCATCTGCAGATAGCCTCCCTCCCCCATTCAATAATAGTATAATCTTAATATGCGTTATTCTATGGAATAGCGCAGAATAAGAATTCCTATCAACGGTAACTTTAGCCATCCTACGTTATTGTATTCATGTATGACATCTCCTGTTGGAAGGAATGTCCAGGTATTGTCATTCTCATGTGGAAGGAACATCCTGTGATGTTCCCGCCCATGGGGGGAGGTGACTGGTTGCTGCAACCAATCACCTCCTGTCTTGAGATCTTTTGAGTTTAATAATAGCCTATGATTAGGCGTCGGCTGAACAGTCTTTGCTGGAATGGCCTGATAAGAAGATAAGCTTTTGTGGTGCTGCCTTTCTTGGATGAATGATGGAATGAACGGTGAGTGGATCTTTAGCAAACTTAGGCTATAGATAGCATTATTGCAAAAAGATGAAATCTGATGTGTGCTTAGATAGCACAGGAATTATAGGCTGTGTGCTCTGTAAACAGCAGCCTGGAAATCCACAACACCACCGCCACCTCAACCTCCTACTCCATATGGACCTCGTCCTCCTAGGTCAAGATTATTATTTTTTATTTTTATTTTTTTATGTTATTTTAAGTTATTATTACCCTATCCACATTTGTTTGTACTTTTTGCACTTGCCATGCTCTTAACAACATTTTGCTGCCATTTGCAGCCCTCTAGCCCTTTCCGTTACCTTTTTAGAGCCTTTTTAGTCCTTAAAAGTCCGGGTCCCCATTGACTTCAATGGGGTTCGGGTTCGGGTCCGGGTTCGGGTTAAAGTTCAGTCCCGAACCCAAACTTTTTTCCGAAGTTCGGCCGAACCCGTCGAACCCGAACATCCAGGTGTCCGCTCAACTCTATACAGCACAACTCAGGTGCTGCTGCTGTATATGGATGGGGTCAGGACACTGGACACAGACAATATAAATGACACAAATAAAGAATTAGGCCTCGTACACACGACCGATTTTCTCGGCAAGAACCAGCAAGAAACTTGCTGGCAGAGAGGTCTTGCCGAGTAAATCGGTCGTGTGTACGCTGCTAGCGGGTTTCTCGTCGAGAAAACCGACAAGAAACCTCGACGAGAAAATAGAGAACCTGCTCTCTATTTTCTCGTCGAGATTCTCCTCGGCGTGTTTCTCGACGAGAAAAGTGAGTGTGTGTACACTTACCTGTCCGCCCGGAAGCCCGCGCATGTTCGAAATGAATTTGACGCATGCGCGGTAGCTTCCTAGGCATACGTAGGGTATACCAAGATGGCGGCGACGGCATCGAATGTGACGAGCGCATGCTCGACGTAGTCGATGACGTCACCGCGTACACTCCTTTCAAAGAACCGCGGGTTCTTTGAAACGAGCGTGTGTACACTCGGCCGGGACAAGTTTCTTGTCCAAGAATCTCGTCGAAAAAAACAACATGTTTTTTTCAACGAGAATCTCGGCCGTGTGTACGAGGCCTTAGAAGAAGAATTGTACTTACCTCCGAGTCTTGGAGCCACAGAGTGAAACCGAAAGTGACACAGCCGCCCAGGGAAATCACTGCCTATTTCCTCCTCTCCACCCAATGAGAGTGGCTGGAGAGGAGCAGGACCCATCGGGATTGGCTAGAGGCGCCCTGCAAAGCGCCACAGAGCTAAAAAAAAACTTGCAAATGAAGCGTCTTGCCTGCATTGCATTGGCATGACGCTTCATGATGCTTTAATACCGCACTGTGCCCGGTGCCCGCCCCCCCTGCCCCGAACATAACACTAAAGGACCTTTTTTTTTTTCCTAACCACTTAAGCCCCGGACCATTTGGTAGCTAAAGGACCAGAGGTGAATTCAGAATTTTGCACTGCGCTGCTTTAACTGTAAATTGTGCGGACATGCAATGTTGTACCCAAACGAAATTTGCGTCCTTTTCTTCCCACAAATAGAGCTTTCTTTTAATGGTATTTGATTGCCTCTGCGATTTATTTTTTTTGCGATATAAACGGAAAAAGACCGAAAATTTTGAAAAAAAATGATATTTTCTAATTTTTGTTATAAGAAAAATTAAATAAACTCAATTGTAGTCATACATTTAGGCCAAAATGTATTCAGCCACATGTCTTTAGTAAAAAAAATGTCAATAAGCGTATATTTATTGGTTTGCGCAAAAGTTATAGCGTCTACAAACTAGGGTACATTTTCTGGAATTTACACAGCTTTTAATTTATGACTGCCTATCTCATTTCTTGAGGTGCTAAAATGGCAGGGCAGTACAAAACCCCCCAAATGACCCCATTTTGGAAAGTAGACACCCCAAGGAAATTGCTGAGAGGCCTGTTGAGCCCATTGAATATTTTTTTTTTTTGTCCCAAGTGATTGAATAATGACAAAAAAAAAATAAAAAATTACAAAAAGTTGTCACTAAATGATATATTGCTCACACATGCCATGGTTATATGTGGAATTGCACCCCAAAATACATTTTGCTGCTTCTCCTGAGTACGGGGATACCACATGTGTGGGACTTTTTAGGAGCCTAGCCGCGTACTGGACCCCGAAAACCAAGCACCGCTTTCAGGATTTCTAGGCACAAATTTTTGATTTGACTCCTCACTACCTATCACAGTTTCGAAGGCCATAAAATGCCAAAATAGCACAAAACCCCCCCAAATGACCCCATTTTAGAAAGTAGACACCCCAAGCTGTTTGCTGAGAGGCATGGTGAGTATTTTACAGCTCTCATTTGTTTTTGAAAATGAAGAAAGAATTTTTTTATTTTTATTTTTTATTTTTTTTCAATTTTCAAAACTTTGTGACAAAAAGCGAGATCTGCAAAATACTCACAATACCTCTCAGCAAATAGCTTGGGGTGTCTACTTTCCAAAATGGGGTCATTTGGGGGCGTTTTGTGCCATCTGGGCATTCCATGGCCTCCGAAACTGTGATAGGCAGTGAGAAGTGAAATCAAAAATTTACACCCTTAGAAAGCCTGAAGGCGGTGATTGGTTTTTGAGGTCCCGTACGCGGGTAGGCTCCCAAAAAGTCTCACACATGTGGTATCCCCGTAATCAGGAGAAGCAACAGAATGTATTTTGGGGTGTAATTCCACATATGCCCATGGCATGTTTGAGCAATATATCATTTAGTGACAACTTTGTGCAAAAAAAAAAAGACAAAAATTAAAATTTTTATTTTTTCCGCAACTTGTGTCAACATATAAAATATTCCATGGACTCGACATGCCTCTCAGTATATAGCTTGGGGTGTCTACTTTCCAAAATGGGGTCATTTGGGGGGGTTTTGAACTGTTCTGGCATTTTATACACAACATTAGGAAGCTTACATCCACTCTTCTAACCACTTGAAGACAAAGCCCTTTTGACACTTTTTGTTTACATGAAAAATATTTTTTTTGCAAGAAAATTATGTTGAACCCCCAAACATTATATATATTTTTAAAGCAAAGGCCCTACAGAATAAAATGGTGGGTGTTGCATTTTTTTTTTCTACACACTATTTGCGCAGCGATTTTTCAAACGCATTTTTTGGGGAAAAAATACACTTTTTTAAATTTTAATGCACTAAAACACACTATATTGCCCAAATGTTTGATGAAATAAAAAAGATGATCTTAGGCCGAGTACATAGATACCAAACACGACATGCTTTAAAATTTCGCACAAACGCGCATTGGCGACAAACTACATACATTTTTAAAAGCCTTTACAGGTTACCCCGTTAGATTTACAGAGGAGGTCTACTGCTAAAATTACTGCTCTCGATCTGACCTTCGCGGTGATACCTCACATGCATGGTGCAATTGCTGTTTACATATGACGCCAGACCGACGCTTGCGTTCGCCATTGGGCAAGAGCAGGGCAGGACAGGGGTGCTTTTATTTTTTTTATTTTTTATTATTAATTTTGCTTTTTTATTTTATTTTTAAATTGTTCCTTCCATATTTTATTTTTTTTATCATTTTTATTGTTATCTCAGGGAATGTAAATATCCCCTATGATAGCAATAGGTAGTGACAGGTACTCTTTTTTTTTTAAAAACTGGGGTCTATTGGACCCTAGATCTTTCCTCTGCCCTCAAAGCATCTGACCACACCAAGATCGGTGTGATAAAATGCTTTCCCAATTTCCCAATGGCGCTTTTTATATCCGGGGGGGGACATTCCCTCCCACTGCTTGTAAAAGCAGTCCAGAGGCTAATTAGCCACTAAGATTGCTTTTACATGAAAGCCGGCCGCTGGCTGAAAAGAATGATACCAAAATGATACCTAAACCCGCAGGCATCAATCTGGTATAACCATTCAAAGTCCAGCAACATACCAGTACGTTGCTGGTCCTTGTTGGACATGTTTTGTAATCTTTTTATTTCATGCAGCCAGTTGGCTGAACGAAAAAAGAGATTGATCGGGTGGGTATGCCCACCATTAGAATACCGCCCTTCATCCACCCACTTCTAATGATGGGCATACATGCACCATTTATATATGCCGAAGCATGGGGGCATCCTCCCGCAAAAAAGTTATGCCGCGCACACACATGGTCGGACTTTTCCACGGGCAAGCCTCCGTCGGAATTTCGACTGTATGTACGCGGCATTAGGAGCAAAATCACTCCTCCGCCCCTGCTGCCCCAATGCTTCGGCATATTTGCTTTTTTTTAACTGTGGTGGTGAAATCACCTCCTACAGCACTGGAGTCGCAGGGATCAGGCCTGTCTCTGCGAACGCTGCAGTTATGTGTGTTGTGTTTTGCAAGTGACAGTGATCGATCGATACTGCACTTGGGTGGCCTGGGCTGGACGAAGGGGCAAAACACAGGTGCTAGCAGGTATCTGGGCTAACACTGCGTTTTTGGGAACCCTAAACTGCTGGGGACGCTAGTATAGATCTGATCAGATCAGATATTGATCTGTTCAGATACTATACCAATAAGGAGGGTGTATGCTTCGCGCGTGGGTGTTAGCGTTACTGGCACTAACCTGACGCTGCCTGGGGTGTGGCGCAGACCCTCTCTGACGCTAAAACCTAATTGATATCACCCGCCGGGCGATCAGGGGGTTAAACCTTTATTGGGTTATATATACGGCGGGTGCCCTGACACTATAAAAAGCAAACTAACTAACCAGCGTCACCCGTAACACTTATATGATGATCACTGGTGAAAGAGTTAACTAGGGGCAATTAGGGGGTTAAACCTTTATTAGATAATATATGGGGGTACCTGACGCTATAAAAACCTGCGGCGAACCTAAAAAAAATTACTGGCTACCGATCTGCATCACCGACGCTAAGACAGCGATCAGAAAAATGATCGCTTAGCGACAGTGGTGATAGGGGGTGAAAGGGTTACCTGGGGGGCGATCAAGGGGGTTAAACCTTTATTAGATAATTTATTGGGGTACCTGACGCTATAAAAACCTGCGGCGAACCTAAAAAAAATTACTGGCTACCGATCTGCATCACCGACGCTAAGACAGCGATCAGAAAAATGATCGCTTAGCGACAGTGGTGATAGGGGGTGAAAGGGTTACCTGGGGGGCGATCAAGGGGGTTAAACTTTTATTAGATAATTTATGGGGGTACATGACGCTATAAAAACCTGCGGCGAACCTAAAAAAAAAATACTGGCTACCGATCTGCATCACCGACGCTAAGACAGCGATCAGAAAAATGATCGCTTAGCGACAGTGGTGATAGGGGGTGAAAGGGTTACCTGGGGGGCGATCAAGGGGGTTAAACCTTTATTATATAATTTATGGGGGTACCTGACGCTATAAAAACCTGCGGCGAACCTAAAAAAAATTTACTGGCTACTGATCTGCATCACCGACGCTAAGACAGCGATCAGAAAAATGATCGCTTAGCGACAGTGGTGATAGGGGGTGAAAGGGTTACCTGGGGGGCGATCAAGGGGGTTAAACCTTTATTAGATAATTTGTGGGGGTACCCGACGCTATAAAAACCTGCGGCGAACCTAAAAAAAATTACTGGCTACCGATCTGCCTCACCGACGCTAAGACAGCGATCAGAAAAATGATCGCTTAGCGACGGCGGTGCTAGGGGGTGAAAGGGTTATCTGGGGGGTGATCAATGGGTTAAACCTTTATTAGGGGGGGGTTAGGGGGCTACACTGGACCTAAAACTAAATGTAGTGACACTTTTACAGTCACAAATGTCAGTGATTGCAGTGATCAGTAAATAAATGGTGACACTGTGACTGGGGGCTGGGGGGTGATCTGGGGGGGCCTGGGGGGGCGATTTATGTGCCTATGTGTCCTGGTGTTAGTGTAGTGTTTGTGCACTAACCTTGATGTCTTCTCTTGTACGGCGCTCGGTATATGTGAGCGCCGCACAAGAGATGACATCACTTCCTCCTGCTTCCTCTGCCTGTGTTTACATTACACAGGCAGAGGGGGCATTCTCATTCGCCGGGAGCGATCGCGGGGGGATGGCCGGAATCGAACGGTCGCCCCCCCATCTCAGATCGGTCCCAGACGAATTCCGACCGCTCACTGTACAGAAGGGGGGTCTGATTGGACCCCCCAACTGTACAAAGGCAATCACGTACACTCTACGTGATTGTGCCTGTCGGTGCCATTGTGCCGACGTATATATACAGTGAGCGGTCGTTAAGTGGTTAAAGGGACAAATATATATATATATTTTTTTAGTGGCTTTGGGGGAGGGGGGCGGCGCCCATGCACCCCCTATGGACGGGCCGCCACTGTGATGGGGACACCTGCTGTGGGGTGGGAGGGGGAGGGGGGAGTAAGAAGTATGTTGGATTTATTTATTGTGCACTTTTTTAATGTATATTAATTGATTTTATCGTACAGCTGTGTTTTTTGCAAATGTTCAATTGTTGAAAATGTTCAAATTTTATGCACATTATATGCAACAGTAGTGTGGGTGAACTTAAACTGTATCGCTATGGGGGGCGTGTCCGGATGTAGAAGGAGCAGGACGTGTTCTAGAGGAGCTCCATTGATCCGGCTGACAATCCTCTTTCATCCTGCTAATTACTGTGCCTAAAGAATTCTCAGGCTAGCCTACTTTGAAGCTGGGCATCATCTGTACCCGTACAACTAACTATTGTGGAGCGGGGGTGGCGTGTACAAGGCTGCACAGGACCGTGACAGGCTCCTTGCTGTGGAGGTCCGCCGCCATCTTGGATCCCTGCGGCCTGCACCTTTAACTAGGCTCCGGAGCCGTGATCGGAAGGGGGACAGGCGACGCTGTACTATCCGCCAGCAGCGGCGGCCACTGGAGAGCCTCGGCAGGTGAGGGAAGCAGAGGGGATTGCGGGAGGTGACCGGCTCCCCCCGGCGCGCCGCCATCTTGCGGCCGGAGGCTCCGGAACGGTCCGGCCACTGCTAGGACCTGTGGGGTCTCTGAGGGATCACTGACTCTCCCTGGGACCACCAGAGCGTCCGGATCGCTTGTGAGGTGAAGTGAGTGGCTGGGTACATTGCTCGGGCCGCGGCTGGCTCCCTGCTGTGGGGACACATCACTGACTGAGGCCTGCTGCATGCTCACAGGCCTGGGGCTGGATTGCTGAGCTCCCTGGTCTGTGAGTCCTAGCCTATTGCCCGGAGGCCCTGAGCGGAGGTTGGTCTGAGGGTGTTTGGGGTGTAGCTGGGGGATCCCTGGTGAGAGTCTGCGGCTGCCATCCTGAAACTTAACCCTGCCTGACTCACCCTCCCCCCCCCTCATCAAAGTACTGTGAAACAGTGTAACAAGTTTTTAATAGTAGATACAAATACACTCACATTTAGGTGAATTAACATAGGCGTTTAAAATGTCAGGATGACGATCATCAGCAGCAGGTCACAGGGGGTTCTCAGCTCTGCGTAGAATGACAGGAGTGTCTCTGAAGATGGAGCGGCCGGCTTCCGGGGACAACGATCCTGTAGTATGTTAAGAGCGAGTCTAGGAGCGCACATGTGGTTAAGCTGCAGAGGGTGACATCACTCGCAATCACTCGCCCGATCTTGGAAGCAATTACAGCAAGCAAGGCCGCAGTTATGGTGAGCATTGACCATCTAACAACCGAATGTACATTCATTAGACATGATTTAGATAAGATCAGGGGCCGGCTCACCGTGACGGAAGAAAGAATATCTGAAGTAGAAGATGTTTCACATATACAAGGCAATCAGTTGTCCGAATTACATGCTATGGTAAAAGCGTTGCAGAGCCGCGCAGATGATGCTGAGGACAGACAGAGGAGGAACAATGTGCGGGTGGTGGGATTGTCGGAGGGTGCGGAGGGGCCCAATACCACTACCTTTGCGGAAGATTTCTTTAAACATCTGCTATCTCTGGGGGACCGGCCACCGACATATGTGGTGGAGTGTGCGCACAGGGTCCCAACAGGAGGGCGTCCTCCGGGTAACTACCCTAGGCCGTTTCTGGTGCGTTTCATGAATTTCAGAGACTGAGACATGATCTTAGCAGCCTCCAGGAAAATCCCAGAGCTCAGATATGAAAACACGAAGGTGATGCTGTTTCCGGATTTTTCAGCTGAAACGCAACGCAAACGGAGGTCTTTCATGGAAGTGCGGAAGAAATTGCGGGAGAAAAATATCCAATATAGTATGCTATACCCTAGCAGGCTGCGTATTCAACATCAAGGCGCAGTAAAAAAAATTGAGACACCGCAGGAGGCCTGTGACTGGCTGGACAGGAATCCGTAAACCAGACATAAGTGTGAGCTGCATTTTGTTTTTCTGTTTTTCTATAGCACCGGTTGTGCCTCATTAGACCTGAAGCTTGCTCCTAGGCCGGTCTGCTCAGAGAAGATGGACTGGCGCTCTCTATGGCTGGATGGTTGTGAGTAGTGGCTGCCTATTCATTATTTTTACTGTTGACTTTTACAATGCCTTTATGTTTTAGTTAGGTGTGCATATGGTCACTAATACCTGGCGCCACTAGATGGCAGCACAATACTATTTATCCAGTTATAATCCTTTTTTTGGCATATACTTGCCCAATGTACATTGCAACATGTTTCAACAATGGAGTTTAAAATGGAGCTCCTCGGAACAATTTAGATAAGAACTAGCAGTCTTGCTGGACTTTTTCTTGTCGGGAGACCTTCTAGCAACAATTTTTCTTTTTTGATTGTTTTGCAAGTTTGGGAATACAAGCTGCATACTGGACGATGGTATTTTTTGAAGGTTTTTTTTCCATGGGTTCCTTTTTTTTTTTCTTTTTTTTATTTGCTAGTTAGTTCTGGTATGACAGCAGGGAGGGTTTGGTATTGTAATGTTTATAGGGGGGGGGGGGGGGTTTACTCAGTTCCCATCCTCCAACCCGTGACGGTACATAACTACCTGGGGGAGAAGGTATTTGTTAAAGAGTTGAAGGTTACCCTAAATAATAAATTCACCCTACTAATGATCATTTTACATGACATGTTAAGGACAGATGCCCAGTAGTGACCCACCTGATAGACCTAAACCTCCCCAACTCCCAATTGCCCTATAAAACAACTGACAAAGTTGTGGAGTAAAATTGGCCTTGCGGCCTATTTATTTAACCATTTCAAAACATAAAATAAATAACCATTTTACATAACATCAGACAAACTTTTTCCATATCTTGGTAGTCTTGGAGGCCACGACACAGAACTTGGTCACTGGGACCAGGGCCGGATTCCAGACAAGGCCACCGAGGCCAGGCCTCGGGGCGGCAGTCGGTGAAGGGGCGGCTCCGCCTATCCTCGCCGCCCTCACTCATGGGCACAGTCCCCTCCCACTCCGCCTATCCTCTCCACCCGCACTCACGAGCACACTGTACAGTCCCGGCTCCGCCTATCATCTCCGCCTGCTCCGCTCATCCTTCCACCCTCACTCACGGGAAACACTGCAAAGTCACCGCCCATTCTCCCCGCCCTCATGGGCATACTGCACAGTCTCCGCCCGCTCCGTCCATCCTCCCCACCCTCACTTACGGGCACTCTACACAGTTCCCGCCCGCTCCGCCCATCCTCCCCGCCCTCACTCACGGGCACACTGCACAGTCTCTGCCTCCTCCACCCATCCTTTCCGCCCGCACTCATGGGTACTCACAGGCCCCGTCCATCCTCTTTGCCCGGCCAAGCAAAACCTAGCATGGAGGGGGAACCAACTGATATGTGAGTGATCTGCAAGCGATCTGCAAGTAAGTGGCACTGATATCAATATCAACACTGCTTCTGATTCCCCCCCCCACACCACCACTGCTGCCACTTATACCCCCTCACCAGCATTACTGCCACTGATACCCCCCACCACCATTACTGCCACTGATACCCCCCCACCACCACTGATACCCCACCACTGCCACTGATTCCCCCCCCCACACCACCACCATCACCACTAGTGCGACTGATCCACCCCCCCACCACTGATACCCCCCCACGCCGCCACCACCACCACTGCTGCCACTGATCCACCCCACCACGACCACTGCTGCCACCCATCCAGCAACCACCATCCCTGCCACTGATCCCACCCCCCACCACTGCCACTTATCCCATCCAATCCCCCCTTACACTACCACTCATCCCAACCCATCTTCCCCAACCACCACCCTCACCACTGATCCCATCCTCTCACCACCGCTGCCACTCATTTCATCCAATGCCCCCAACCACCACCCTTGCCACTGATCCCATCCCCCCCACCATCTCTGCCACTCATCCCATTCAATCCCCCCTACCACTGATCCCACCCCCCAACCACCACCCTTGCCACTCATCCCATCCCCCCCCACCGCTGCCACTGATCCCACCCCCTACCGCTGCCACTCATCCCATCTCTCCCTCATCGCTGCCACTGATCCTATCCCCACCCAACCACAACTGCTGCCACTGATCCCATCCCCACCACCACTGCTGCCACTCATCCCAGGGGCGTAACTACAGGGTCACAATTGCAATGGCGCACATGTTGCCCCTGTACACCTGGATGGGGGGGCATATAGAGGAACAAATCCCCTCCATTTTTCTCCTGCAGCCGCTAAAACTTGCTGAAACTTGGCTTCATTCCTCACATGACTGGGCTATTAATATTCCTGGCTATGCACTCTTTCGGAAAGACAGGGTAAAAAGGAAGGGTGGAGGGGTCTGTCTCTATGTGAGAAGTGATCTCAAAGCGAGTGTGAAAGAGGACCTGGTGGATGGAGAGTGTGATGAGTCTGAAGCATTATGGGTGGAACTGCATACAGATGTGCGTAGTTCAAAGCTAATCATTGGAGTTTGTTATAGACCACCCAATGTTAATGAGGAGGTGGAGACTCAGCTCCTTGCACAGATGGAAAGGGCTGCAAGGGCTGGGACGGTGATAATAATGGGGGATTTTAACTACCCAGAAATTGACTGGAGTAATGGCACTGCTGGGACAGTTAAAGGGAAAAAATTTATAAGCCTATTGCAGGACAATTTTATGGTCCAGTTTATTGAGGCCCCAACTAGGAATGATGCTCTGTTGGACCTGGTAATCTCAAACCATGCAGAGCGTATTACTAATGTTCAGATAAAGGAACACCTGGGTAGCAGTGACCATAACATGATTTCATTTGATGTTAGTTGTAAGCAAAAATCACATACAGGAAAGATAAAAACACTTAATTTCAAGAGAGCAAATTTTCCAAGGATGAGTGCTGCTCTCCAGGACTTAGACTGGGAAGGAATATTGGCATCAATGGGCACAGAACAGAAATGGGAATTCTTCAAAAAGACTGTTTGTGAACTCACTGCAAAGTATATTCCCATGGGCAATAAGTTTAAAAGGCTAAAAATAAAACCTATGTGGCTCACTGCCAAAGTTAAAAAAGCTATAAACTATAAGAAAAGAGCTTTTAAAAAATATAAAAATGAGGGAACACTAGTGTCATTTAAATGTTACAAAGAATATAACAGGATATGTAAAAAGGAAATCAAGGATGCAAAAATTCAAAATGAACGACAGATTGCAAAAGATAGTAGGACAAACCCCAAAAAATTCTTCAAATATATTAATAGTAAAAAGGTCAAGTCTGAGCATGTAGGCCCTTTACAAAATAATCTAGAGTGGGTGACTGGGGACAAAGAGAAGGCTAATTTATTAAATACTTTCTTCAGTTCTGTGTATACAAAGGAGCATGGGGGAGCTCATGTCCAAAATGGGGGTGGTAGTGACACAGCCCCAAATCCACAATGGCTCAAAAGTGATATGGTCCAGAAATATTTAGATGGAATAAAGGTGGATAAAGCACCTGGACCAGATGGCATACACCCACGGATCCTAAAAGAATTGAGCTCTGTAATTTCAAAGCCATTGTATTTAATTTTTAGGGACTCATTAATGACAGGAATAGTACCACTGGATTGGCGCAGGGCCAATGTGGTGCCTATATTTAAAAAGGGAATTAAGTCTTTACCAAGTAACTATAGACCTGTTAGTTTAACTTCTATAGTTGGGAAAATACTGGAGAGATTAATAAAAGACCACATAGATGAGTTCTTGCTGGAAAAAAACTATTTAAGCAACAGACAGCATGGATTCATGAAAGACAGAAGTTGTCAAACAAACCTGATTTCTTTTTATGAAGAGGTAAGTAAGACCTTGGACCGAGGGGTGGCAGTGGACGTGGTATACTTGGATTTTGCAAAAGCGTTCGATACAGTTCCCCACACACGGCTCATGTGTAAGGTAAAGTCTACAGGATTGGAAATATCAGTTTGTAAATGGATAGAAAACTGGCTAAAAGACAGAATTCAGAGAGTAGTGGTTAATGATTCTTACTCTGAATGGTCCAAGGTTATCAGTGGTGTACCCCAAGGTTCAGTGCTGGGACCCTTACTTTTTAATATGTTTATAAATGATATTGGGTCTGAGATCAAAAGTAACATTTCTGTCTTTGCAGATGACACCAAGCTATGCAGTGGAATAACGTCCTTACAGGATGTCGCCAATTTACAAGCCGACCTCAATGCTCTGTCTAATTGGGCGACTATGTGGCAGATGAGGTTTAATGTTGATAAATGTAAAGTTATGCACTTGGGGGCTAATAATATGAATGCATCATACATACTAGGGGGAGTACAACTGGGGGGATCCGTAGTGGAGAAGGATCTGGGGGTTTTGGTAGATCATAAGCTCAATAATGGCATGCAATGCCAAGCTGCGGTTTCCAAAGCGAGCAAGGTCCTTTCTTGTATTAAGAGAGGTATGGTCTCCAGAGAGAGAGATATCATTTTGCCCCTGTTCAAATCATTAGTAAGACCTCATCTGGAATATGCAGTTCAGTTTTGGGCCCCAGTTCTCAAAAAGGATATTGGGGAACTGGAGAAAGTGCAGAGAAGGGCAACCAAACTGATAAGAGGCATGGAGGAGCTCAGCTATGAGGAGAGATTAGAGGAACTGAATTTATTCTCTCTTGAGAAGAGGAGATTAAGGGGGGATATGATCAACATGTACAAATACATAAGGGGTCCATATAGTGAACTTGGTGTTCAGTTATTCACTTTACGGTCAACACAAAGGACAAGGGGGCACTCTTTGCGTCTAGAGGAAAAGAGATTTCACCTCCAAATACGGAAAGGTTTTTTCACAGTAAGAGCTGTGAAAATGTGGAATAGACTCCCTGCAGAGGTGGTTCTGGCCAGCTCAGTAGATTGCTTTAAGAAGGGCCTGGATTCTTTCTTAAATGTACATAATATAACTGGGTACTGACATTTATAGGTAAAGTTGATCCAGGGAATATCCGATTGCCTCTCGGGGGATCAGGAAGGAATTTTTTCCCCTGCTGTAGCAAATTGGATCATGCTCTTCTGGTTTTTTTTTGCCTTCCTCTGGATCAACTGTGGGTATAGAATTGGGTATATGGGATTGTACGATATATGTTTATTTTTTTTATTTTTTTTACGGTTGAACTGGATGGACTTGTGTCTTTTTTCAACCTGACTAACTATGTAACTATGTAACTATGTAACTATGTAAAAGCCTGCTTTTTCTCCCCTCCCTCCCATAGGCATTCTGTGGCTACAGGAGGAAAATTGAGGGGATTTGTTCCTCCATATGCTGCCCCCGCCGCCCCTCCTATCCAGGTCCTGCTGCCCCCAGGATCAGTGGGAAGGGCGCTGGCCAGAGGTCACAGTGCCAAGCAGAATATTTGACTCAAAGGTATTTAATTCCTTGCTGGGTATGCTGCATAATGCATATATTCACAGTTATTGTATAAAAACAGTTCACAAATACACTAGGTATGTCTTCAATAACACAATATGCAAATCACAAGTACTTTCAGGGTTTTTTTGGTGGGGGATTTCTAATGTAATTAAAAAAAAATTCTTTACCTCATTTCTATCACATGGGGGGGGGGGCGGCTCAGAAGCCCCCTATGTGATGGTGTGTGTGTGTGTGTGTGTGTGTGTGTGTCGGCATTGAAGGACCCGGCCTTGGGGCGGCGAAGGGAGTAAATCCGGGCCTGACTGGGACAAAACTTATTTAACTTAGGCCTCCAGTCGCAAGACACCGACTCGGAGACAGTACACATGTCCGCAGTGACCTACAATTTTACCCCTTCCTGGTTAAACCCTCGTTGACCGGAAGGTACCCAATAACCCCATATCACAGATGGGTACCACCATTTTACTACCGATAACCCCATACAATGGATGGGTACCACCATTTTACTACCGATAACCCCATCCCACAGATGGGTACCACCATTTTACTAACTATTCCAGCCTTTTTCTCCTCTTCCAGAGACCGAGCACTGCCACAGCACGCAAGGGGTAAAACCTTACCCTTGCGCGCACCTCCAAACCCCAAAACCCTCGGAATCCTTCCTGAAAACCCGGGGCCCCGAGATCAATGCCGACAGCCATGAGGTAAACCCCATAGCTCAGCAGCTCCGTATGACTCACCACTAGGACCCCATCACAAGTAACCAATCTTCCGACTTCGCTTTCCACCTGTACTCGAGCATTGTTCGCCGTTTCCACTGACCATGCCACCGCCCAGCTGTCCTGCCCACCATGCCTGACCAAACAATCCGCATCCCCGGGAAGGAAGTGCATACTCGCAGGAAGTCAAACTTCACCTCGCATATCAGCGGATGCATAGACATGGCCCCCCTGTCATTCCAACCCACATGCGGCACTAAAATATCCGGTGCCCTGCGAGGCTAGAGAACCATATAAACTTCCGGAAATGACTCTACTACATCCCCGCCCGGCACCCCGAACACCGAACCTGAGCTTCATATCAGGGAAAAAAACCCTGCTGCCCCCATTGGAAGTCCACCAGCCCGTATGGCCACCAAACACAGAAGAGTGACCCAGAATCCAAGCTGGCCGACCTTTCCACCTGAAACAATGAAACAGAAGGCATCTAATGATATGGAATCACCCCCCCACACCCATATACAGAAAAGAGCCTGGAACCCACGTGGAAACCCTTATTCGTGCCCAGAGTGTGGGCAAATGGAAAGCCGAACCCTGTCAGCATACCAGCAGCCAATCCCCGTAACCCTGTTGACAGACCTGCCCACCCGAGCCGCCTCTGCGGCCGCCCCTATGCGGGCTGAGTGGAAGGCCTGAACCTTGTGGTGGCGACCTGTCACCATTAAACATCTCCACAACACCACCACCAACGGAACCTGGCCGGGCTGACCCGTACTGGTTCATAACTTGACCACCCCCCAATACTAGACGCATGGAAAGAAAATAATTACCCCGCCCGCAAAGGACATATTACGGGATGCGAAACACAACGAGTCGCATGCCCTAAACCCCCGATC
Source organism: Rana muscosa (assembly GCA_029206835.1). Taxonomy (NCBI): domain Eukaryota; kingdom Metazoa; phylum Chordata; class Amphibia; order Anura; family Ranidae; genus Rana; species Rana muscosa. The sequence goes on along the minus strand of JARGYO010005593.1, from coordinate 2,382,161 downwards.
CGTTTCAGGCCCCCGAACAACACAACGTCCGCACACTCCACCTCATGTACCAACAGGCCCCTTTTGCCAGTATGGAAGAACTGACCAGCTCGCCAACCCTAAATGCTCTGCAACAGGCATGTGAACTGGCTGCCCGTACTAGTGAATACTCGGGCACCGAGAAGCACAGACTGCCATAGCCAAATCAAATGTGCAACATCCCCCACCAAAACCGGACGGCGCCCGTCCCAGCACCAGAGCAACTCCTGTACCCCCTAACCGCCTGCATACCCAAAGCTCCGTAATATGAGACCACAACTCGCAACTTGGACACTGGGACCAAACTGTATCCCCTAGGCCTCCAGTCGCAAGACACCGACTCGAAGGCGGTACACATGTCCGCAGTACCCTAAAAAATTTTCCCCTTCCTGGTTAACCCTTGTTGACCAGAAGGTACCCAATAACCCGATACCACCTATGGGTACCCCCTTTTTATCCAGAACGTCCACTTTCACCTCCTCTTCCAGGAACCAAACCAAAACTCTGTAATATACATAATCCAGCAACTTCGCCCCTGAAACAGAAATGACAAAATCGCCAACGTACAGTCGACAGCAGATACGGAGACCCCCAGTCCCCTTCTCAAAGTCTGGCAAAAGCCGGAAGTGCCCACCTCATGACCCACCGAAGAAAACCCCAGCCCCTGCAAAATTGCTAGCCATTCCCACCATGCCTTGGCGTAGGCCTACCGTGATTGTCGCAACCACCGAGATGCACTGTCACAGCAATGCTCCCCCACCAGTCGGGACAGGCAACCCCATATTGCTACGTATCCGGTGCCAACTCTCTGAACCTGTCCCACTGAAAACGAGACAAGGCGTCAGCCAAAGTGTTATCCACCCCCAGAAGGTGCTAAGCATAAATGAACACCTGCCATCGCAGACAGCCCAGTACCAAATGACGCAGCAAACCACACCGCCGGCTGCGAAACAGCCGAAACCCGGCTACCCATCTGGACAACGCCCCGATCGTCTAAATTGAGGCGAACCATAAACTCACAGGAAGGAGTACCCCCCAAAGTTCCATTACTACCCCAATCGGGAAGCCGCCTGATTACCAAGTACTACAGGAACCCTGCCTCATACCACCCCTGCCGTCGCAGCGGACAGCCTGTGACAAAAGAACCCAGTCCCTGAGACACTAATCTCGCCCAGAAAATTCAACTTACCCCACCGCAGCTGTAACTGGCGCCGCTGGATCTTCCTCTTACCAAAAATCCCACGCACTTCCACCTTGAGACTCTATGGCTTGTCCTCCGGCAGCCGATCTTACCAACGCAGCGAAAACCAAACCATGCCCAAGAAGACAATGGATGACGTAGGGCCTTACGTACACTCCCAGTGCCAACATACCCCGAAATGCTCCGCTACATACTGCAACGTTCCCCGACAACACAGAGAAAACGTTAACCCACAGAGGGCCCTCACATACAAACCCAGCCAGGTAATGAATGCCCGAGCCAAGCCCCGAGATGTCCCGGGCCCACCCGCACCTGCGGAACATGTTACCGCCGCGTAAAGGAGGCGCACGTCACCGTGCCCTCCCCCGGTGCGATAGCATAAGTAACCAAGCCTGCTTTGAAAAAGAAGGTGGTAAATAAAGCTAACTTGTGCGGCTCCCTCTTGCCCCCCCCCCTTTGACAGCGTCTCAAAGACCACCGAAGGCCGCAACAGGTGTGTCTCAGATTACCAGCCTACGGAGGAACAGCAGAGAGTAAACGGGGGATCTCACAAAACCGCTAGCAAAGCCCGTCACTAACACCCCAGCCGCCCGTCGGTCGGGATACCTCTAGAGAAAAGGGGGAGTACCCAGTCCACTTGGACAAACGTCGTCCCTCTGACCCCCCGGCACTTCTCTTTCCTTGCATGAAAACACCATACCAGGGCATGCGTTCCCCCCCCCCCCCCCGCGACACATGTGGCCCTGAATCGTCAGTTTGCGCCAAAATTGCATTTGTCCCAATTAAGCTGCCAGCAGTGGCCCAACGTGTTCCGGTCGGTTGACCGGTGGCCGGGGCACCTCCGACCCCCCCCCAAGTGAGAAAACCACTAAGTCCTGTGACAAAACCTTAGCAAAAGGTACCAAGTGTACCCCTGGGAAAACTGACTGGGAGCCCGTGCCGACGTCATAAGCTTCATCCACAAGCTGATTTCCATATGATCCCAGCGCAGAGCCGGTCTGATGGCCATCCGATGACGGAACTGCACCTCATATCTCTGCCACGCCACACCTCCATCCATCCGGCGAGCATAGCTAATGACCTACCCGTAAATGAACCTTATTCCTACGACCCTGCAAGGAAGGCAGAAGCCTGCACCAGATGTTGAAGATACAGGGGTTCAACCGATAACAGTGATTCCCCCCATAGACCTCTTTTCACTCCCCCGGCTGTAATCTATCCAGATCAACCTCTTCCGGGGCATTAACGAAAATATCTACCCATACACACCCGTCCCAATCATCTCCCCAATTTCCACCGTAAGATGAGACCCCAGACATATATCACCCTTTTTTTTTTTTTTTTTTTGCGGCATGCACCAGCCCCAGATGATAACCCCCCCCCATTTTCCCTATTAATGCAACTGCCAACCGTAACAGGGCCCCCCCCTCTACACTGACCCAGCAAAAAACTAGTAACACTGCGCAAAGGTTAGATGAAGTGCACTTACCAGGCTGCCCAGAGCTGGGTCCAACAGCCGCCAAACTGGAATCCCACGCTGCTGGATGTCCCTGGTCCTCGCCGCCCTCCGACCCGGACAGTTCACCCTCCGACTCTCCGTTGGCGAATGATCACAGCCAGTTCCCCCGGAGGACGAGACCTGGATGCTGAGGGCCCGTGTTGTCGCTTGCTCCGTCCTTCCCGACCCGGAACACCAGCCCGCTCGTGATGCCACTGACAGACTCCAGACCCACTCCCTGGCTCGGGCACCCCTGCACGACCACCGCCATCACCGCTGCTGTCACCACGCTCCTCACCCTGTGCACGATCGGACCCCTGGCCGCCTGGATGCCGGAGTCTCCTGGCCTCCCCTCTATTCCCAGGAAAGGCTCGCTGCTAAGAGGAAGCCGGAGGGCCCCTGTCAAGTCACAGAATATGACTTTGACCTCCCAGGGAGAAGTAAGGGTCCCTGCACACCCGCGGCCCATGCGCCCCCCTCGCGGCTGGGGCCGCTTGTAGTTCCCCCCTACCCGCTGCAGCCAACTTCTACCCCAGACAGCTGAAAGGGCAAACGTCGGTGCCCCCAGCTGGGACCAAACCCGGGCCTTAGCCACACTCAGTTTGAACGCACAGGGCCCAGGGACTGCGTGACGGCGGCGGCCTATGCCGACGCACGCGTGAGATACTGCACCCCCCCGCGGCTAGTGCCGCTTCTTGTTCCCCCCATGCCCGCCGCTGCCAGCTCCCTCCCCCAGACGGCTCCCAGGACGGGCGCCGCTGCCCACCGCTGGGCCAAACCCGGGACTCAGCCACCCTCAGGTTGAAGGCACAGGGCTGCATGTACTCCAGCGGCCTATACCGCCACACACGTGGGATACTGCGCCCCCCTGCGGCTGGTGCTGCATCTTGTGCCCCCCATGCCCGCCGCTAACCTGCTCTCTTCCCCAGTCGGCTCCCAGGGGGACGCCGCTGCCCACAGCTGGGCAAGGCCCCGGGACTCGGCCACATGCAGTATGCCTGCTCAGGGCCCAGGGGCTGCGTGTCAAGCTTCTTCCTCTTCTGCTGCAGGACTGACTGTACATCACTTCCTGCTCTCAGACTCTTACACCAGGGAACACCTCCAACCCCCAGGACACCCCCCTTTTCTTAAAGGGAAAACTACCTGCTTTCCTTTTGTCCTGTACTGTCCCACCCTGTCATGCCGTCCCTGCGCCTATCTGTTTCTTTCTTGCTCCGGGACTCTCTGGATTATGGCTAATACGATTAAATTGCTGTCCTGGAACATTCGAGGACTGAATAATAAATTCAAAAGGGCTGCAATGTTTCAGTATTTGAAGGTGGTCAGGCCGCATATCGTCTTCTTGCAGGAGACTCACCTGGACGGTAGTAAAATTCTAGCACTGAGCAGATCCTGGATTCAAAAGGCATTCCATGCCATGTACTCCACCTTTGCGAGGGGGGTCTCCATATTGATAAGTAAAGCAGTTCCGTGCACGATCCAACAGGTGATCTCCGATCCGGGGGGACGATATGTGGCTGTGATTGTAGATATATGTAATTGCACACTGCTTCTGGTGAATGTGTATGTTCCGCCTCCTTTCACAGTACAATTATTATATGATCTAATGGTGAAGCTAGCCCCACACATGCACCTTCCGCTCCTGCTGATGGGGGATTTTAATGCCACGCTGGAGGCCAGGGACTCCTCTAATCCTGGGAGAGGGGGATCAATTGACTTGAAGTCTTGGGCTGCAGTGGCGGATTTGACTGAGATATGGAGATTGAGGAATCCGGATAAAATTTGTTATTCTCATCTGTCCCTGTCACATCGCTCTTCAGCCAGGATTGACTTAGCTTTTGGTAATCGCATCATGCTGTCCTATGTGAGGGGGATAGATTACATGGCGGAGGGCTTATCTGATCATAACCCCCTCTGTATCTCCCTGTGTTTACAACTCAAAGAAAGAGTCAAGAGGGTGGAGGTTGGCACCGGGCTGGTTGCAGGAGGAGCAGGTGTCTTCGCACCTTCTTGCTTCGACTGCTGAATATTGGGCCACTAATAGTGAGACAGCGGACCCTCCAGTTGTGTGGGATGCCTTTAAAGCAGTGATCCGGGGAGAATGTATAACGGCCATCAAGAGAATGAGGGTAGATCAGAACGCGGAAATCCAGCGGTTGCAGGATAGGGAAAGGGAGTGTGCAAGGTTGCATGCGACGGCCCCCTCGGATTCCGGCTACAATGTGTTGCTGGAGGCTAGGAGACACCTTTCCCTGCATTGCAATGATCTGGCGCATACTGAGACAAAAAATCTAGCTAACTCTCTATTTGCTGAAGGGGATAAAAATGGAAAGTTACTGGCAAGGCTGGTAGCAGACGACAATCAGAGTACCCATATTCCAATCATCAAGGGCCACAATAGAGAGTTGCTAAAAGACCAGAGGGACATATTAGCTGAATTTAAAACATATTTCTCAACACTATATGCACCGGGTGGACAATATGATAAAGAAGGATTAGAGAACATGCTAGACGGCCTGTCACTCCCTAGGCTTTCGGAAGATGACAGACACACATTAGAAGCTGAAATTACAAAAAAAGAAGTGATAGCAGCCATTTTTGCATTTCCACCCAATAAAGCCCCCGGTCTGGACGGGTTCCCAGCAGACCAACTGGCCCCAAGACTTACGACATTGCTAGCGTACTGTTTACAACAAAAGAGGTTGCCTGACTCAATGTTAGACGCCTATATGATCCTATTGCTTAAGCCGGGAAAAGACCCGTTGGAATGCTCTTCATACAGACCCATTGCTCTGTTAAATATGGACCTTAAAATTCTGACTAAGGTCCTGGCAAAGCGATTGGCAGCGGTAGTCTCCTCTCTGGTTGATGTGGAGCAGACGGGATTCATGCCGGGCAAATCAACGGATACCAACCTGAGGAGGCTGTTCACTCACTTACAACTTCCTAACGTTGACTCATCCTATAGAATCATTGTCTCGATTGATATTGAAAAAGCCTTTGATTCGGTGGACTGGCGCTTTATGCACGCAGTGCTTGAGCGTATGGGTTTCGGCCCATGCTTCCGTCAATGGGTATCTCTCCTATATAGTACACCACGTACGGCCATCCGCACGGGCACGCACACATCTGAATACTTTACAGTAGGTAGGGGTACGCGTCAGGGGTGCCCTCTATCGCTATTTTTGTTTGCGCTCATGATGGAGCCGCTGGCGGTGGCTCTACGGGCGTCAGCAAGGGTCAAAGCGATCAGGGTGGGCAATATAGAAGAGGGTTTGGCATTGTATGCCGATGACCTTCTACTATTTCTGCAAGACCCGGCGGACTCACTGGAAGCAGCTCTGGATCTAATGGACACCTTTGCTGGCTACTCGGGTCTGAGGGTTAACTGGGCCAAATCCTCTATCTTACCTTTAGATGAGGGAGCTAGAGCGAATCCGAACTTGCCTTTGAAATGGGTCAATCAGATCACATATCTTGGAATAAAGGTAACGGCGAAGGTATCGGATTACATGCCCCTGAATCTGGAGCCCCTAATTACCCTCTTTAAACAAAAGACGCAAACGTGGCAAAGACTTCCGTTATCCTTGATGGGTAGAATTAGCCTAATAAAAATGAAAATTCTCCCGGTCATTTTGTATTTCTTGAGAAATGCTCCGGTGTGGGTACCGAAGTCCTATTTCAAGAAACTAGACGGGATCACCAGCTCATTTCTGTGGGCCCCTAAAATGCCTAGAATAAGCCTGAAAGTGCTGCAGGAGCCATGGGGACAGGGAGGGTTGGCTCTGCCAGACTGGCGCAAGTACTACATAGCGGGCCAATTGGTTTTTGTACACAGATGGTTGGTGTCGGATGGGGGTGACTCTGCAACAATTCTTGAAGCAGCTCATCTAGGATCATACGAATCCCTTCGTTTAGCAATTCACAGAGGCCTAAAAAGTGAACTCCCCCTCACTGATTCTATGAAAGCCACCATAAAAGCATGGGAGGAGGCGGTGAAACTGGCGTGGCCTAGTTTTCGGGGATTTTCTCAGAGGGCTCCGCTGTGGATGAATCCCAAACTGTAACAATTCTATAACATGGAAGACTCGACTGGGTGGGCGGGTAAGGGAATCAGACTATTGGAAGATATCACACGAGACGGTGAACTCTTGCCCTTCAATGACCTTAAAGATAGACATGACCTCCACAACTCCCAGTTCTTCAGATACTTGCAGTTACGACATGCCTTCCAAACACAATTTAGGGAGAGGAGGGTGGAATCCTTCCCCTCCAGTCTAGAGGACACGCTCATGACGGAGGACTTACCAAAGACTTTATCAGTCACATATAAAGAACTGTTTAAAACTAGTCCCAAGGCTCTAATTAAATGTAGAGAAAGATGGGCGGCAGAAGTACCAGGCATACTGGGAGAGGAATGGGAGGATATGTGGGAACAACCATTTCGGAATTTAGTGGCAGCAAGGGATAGGCTTATCCAGTTTAAATTCCTACATAGAATTTACTATACACCAGCTAGATTAGCAGTAATATACCCATCCGTGTCTTCAGAGTGCTGGTGATGCTCTGCGGCATCGGCAGACGCGCAGCATGTGTTCTGGGGCTGCCCCCTGATCAGCCAATTCTGGTCAGAGCTCACCTCCTGTATAGCGGGGATACTGCAGGTTCCGATACCAATGACTATAGAGGTATGTCTTCTTGGTTTGGTGGACGAGGTGGTCCCATCAAAGGCACTTAGAACCTTACTAACTATACTTTTATTTTATGGAAAGAAGGCCATATTGCTAAAATGGAAAAAAATGGGAGCCCCTGAGATAACTTTCTGGAAAGGCTTGATAAATGCGATGCTTCCATTCTACAAGGCCACGTACAGAGCTCGTGGGTGTAAAACAAAATTTGACAAAGTCTGGAGGGCATGGTACGAGTCAGATCTGACAGTGTGATGAGTTAATAGTAGGATATAAAAGTAGAAGGGTCAGGAGCATAGTCAACGGGTAATATACACCGGAGGAGGCCTATTAACAAACACTGTATTTTGGGTGACTGGTAATGTTTATATCCTGCATCCCAAAGATGGAGCCAATCTAGGTTGGGGGACTGGGAACTGAGTACTGGGAGGGGGGTGGGGGGGGCCATACTTGTTGTAGCTGTCAAATAGATGGCATAGTTATGGTTGATAGACCTACCGGCCATGTTGGCTGACTGTTAGCTTGGTGGTGTGCCAAGCTATGTATGTTTGTATGTTTTATGTGTCAAAATTGTAATAAACAGAATTTTCAAACAAAACTGTATCGCTATGCTGTGGTTCCCGTAGGCTTTGTGTGCGTGCGGGGGGGGGGAGTTGGGGGCTTCCATGTCCATTTTGCTTGGGGCCCCCAAATTCCTTCAAAACGCCCTTCCTATAGGGTTGCCACCCATCTGGGTTTCACCTGGGCAGTCCGGGTATGGAGTCGGGTGCTCAGGTTTCAATCTGCCTAAAACCTGGACACCCAACTTAGCAGAGACCGGGCGGCAGCCTTTAATGAACTCAGTGTGGCCGGTCAATGCAGAACCGCAGGGCAGCCTACGATGGGTGGCGGAGGGGGCCGCGAAGTGTGTGCCCTGTGCACTGGCACAGGGCACACACCTGTTACAGGCAGCCCTGCAGTTACAAAATGACTGGCCACACTGAATTCACATCAGTGCGGTTGTTAATTAAAGGTTGCCCCCCCAGTCCCAGCTGAGTCAGGTGTCCGAGTTTCAGGCGGTCTGAAACCCGAGCACCCAACTCCAAACCTGGGCTGTCCGGTTAAAACCCGGATGGGTGGCAACCCTACAGGTATGTAATATAGGTCATTACATTTTAGTTGATTAAATCTACTATAGATTTAGTCGACAAAAATCTTATGTTATTTAGTCTACTAAAACTAGACTAAAGCTAAAACAATTCAGATGACTAAAATATGACTAAAACTAAATGACATTTTAGTCAAAACTAAAATTAGATCAAAATTTGCAGACAAATTAAAAAAATATTTAAAAAAAAAAAAAAAAAATTAGCTTATATTTGGGACTCTGTATCTTTAAATTTCCACAGTAAAAGAATACCGTATTGTAAGATATCATAGAGGAGGGTGTGTATGACACATCTGTATTGTAAACGTATTGGTCCAATGGGAGAATTTGTTTTTGGCCCATTTTGAAGTGTTACAAAAATGTCAGTTTTTAGCCAATGGGTTGATATGTGGGGCTCTGTATCTTTAGATTTCTACAGTAAAATCACACCGTATTGTAAGATATCATAGAGGAGGGTGTGTATGACACATCAGCATTGTAAACGTATTGGTCCAATGGGAGATTTTGTTTTTAACCCATTTAGTAGTGCAAAAATTTCAGTTTTTAGCCAATGGGTTGATATTTGGGGCTCTGTATCTTTAAATTTCTACAGTAAAATCATACCGTATTGTAAATGTTAGAGAGGGTGATGTATGTGTGACAACTCTGTGTAATTATTTTATATATTACATTATGTTTAGAGTTGAGCGGACACCTGGATGTTCGGGTTCGACGGGTTCGGCCGAACTTCGGAAAAAAGTTCGGGTTCGGGACCGAACTTTAACCCGAACCCGAACCCGAACCCGAACCCCATTGAAGTCAATGGGGACCCGGACTTCTAAGGACTAAAAAGGCTCTAAAAAAGTAATGGAAAGGGCTAGAGGGCTGCAAATGGCAGCAAAATGTTGTTAAGAGCATGGCAAGTGCTCTGCAAACAAATGTGGATAGGGAAAGAACTTTAAATAACATAAAAAATTAAAAAAATATGCTGGAGGCCCCCTTTTCAGCAGAAGAGGTACGGGAAGTCATTAAGAACCTCAGAAACTCAACGGCACAATGCCACACATATGGTGGGAATGCCCCAGAATACGCCCTTTCTGGAATAAATGATTCAATTTAATGGATAAGCTAGTGGGAAAATAAAATAATTTGAAATAAAAATGTAGCGGGGTGCTAAATTTAAGGGAAGTGTTTGAGTGGTAAATAGGCTCAAACACCCTAATTCTGTAGGATTCATGGACCATTTTGTCCTTGGGGGACAGTATTGGTGTGCAGTTCCCTGCGGCCTACAGGTGGCGCTGCCATGGTAGGCTAGGGTTGAACCGCCGATACAGTGCTGTGCCTTTTGTGTCCCCTCTTGGCAGTAGTACAGCGGGGCGGGGAACCTGCTGTGCATGCCGGAAGAGCATATAAAAGGGGCAGACCTTTGGCCTGGGGGCTGATGTCCAGTGGGGTCCACGCCCAGGTGCCTTCGGCCTGGGTGCATGTGTTCCTGTTCCATCTCGGGTACCTTTAGCCCGGGGTGAGGTACTATCCTGGAGTTCCTGCTGCCCTGGGTATGGAGGCCTAGGTGCGGGAGTAAAGCCTGGAGTCCAGAGCCTTCGTCTGGAGTCCGCTAAGGGTTGAGGAGTCATAGGGTGCCGCCTCGTGTAGGGGACCATTGTTCCAGGGAAGGGAGGATCATTCTGATGGACCGATGTGGGAGTCACGGTGAAGGAAGGGTCTGTTGACTCCCTGGAGAGATGTCTTCCCCTTGATATGGGCTAGGTTCGTAGAAGGAGAAGATCAAGGTCATCTTGACTGTATCAGAGGCCTTATTCACCCGGCCCGTGGCAGGGGCCTTATACACCCTGGTCTGTGGCAGAGACCAAAGTTCTCCAGGTCCGTGGCAGGGGCCTTGTACACCCTGTCTGTGGCAGAGACCAACCTCAAGGTCTGTGGCAGAGACCGTGCACCTAAAACTGTTTGAGAAACCTAAGCAGTGAAGTGAATGTGCTATGTTTGTGCCTGGACCTCTTCCACACCTTAAGCTGTCCTGTTTCTTTGCTCTAACCTTTTCTATCCGAGTAGAGTTTATTTTGCCATGAGAGAATAAGAGTTGTAATTTCAGCTGGTGTGGACATTGACTTTACTGGGAATTAAAGGACTTGCCTCTACCTACAGTAGAGGTGAGAATCATCCTCTGAAGGAGTTTTGACTCCGGCTGTGGACACGGCCCGTCAAGTACACCGCTCAACCTCTTTATATATGAGGGTACGGGCTGGTAGTGCGGTGTGCCTTTCTCCCTCCTGCGAGGAGCCAACAACATAAAGGCAGGTAAGGGGGAAAGGATCTGTGCGCTACAAAAAAATTAAATAAAAATTATAATCTTGACCTAGGAGGACGAGGTCCATATGGAGTAGGAGGTTGAGGTGGCGGTGGATGTGGCTGTGTAGGTGGAAGCGGCGGTGGAGGAGGACGAGGTAGCCAACACTGGTTCAAAAATACAACAATGGCTGGGTAAGGCCGGTGATGTGTTGAATTCTGTCCCCCGTCAAATAGTGTCCACCCTGTACTGCGCTTGCTCAGTATGTAGGACAAGGGGATTTCGAAAGTCTCCCAAGACGAACGGCGCCTGCGTGGTGAGTTCAGGTGAAGGCCACACCATCCGTGGTTCAAGCCGAGCCAAGTGAGGCCGTGCCCGAAGCGTGGCGATCGAACCGAGCCCGTGAGGGGCCCTGTTACTATGTGCTACCGTATGTCCACTTGGATTGTGGGGCTTGAACCTGCACTCACGGCGCAGGCGCCGTTCATCTTCGGAGATTTTGTGAATCTCCTTGTCCTCTGTACTGCGCAAGCGCTGCGCCTTCGCAGTATGGGCCGGACACAATCCGATGGCCGGACAGTTTTTGTCACAATACCGGTATACATGTCTATTCTGCAGAAGGTACGGACAAGTCCTGTGGGATCCATGCCTGGTTCATTTTAATGAACGTGAGCTTGTCCACATTGGCTCTGGACAGGCGGCTGCGCTTGTCTGTGATAACGCCTCCTGCCATGCTAAATACACGTTCAGATAATACACTGGCTGCAGGGCAGGCCAGCACCTCCAAGGCATAAAGGGCAAGCTCAGGCCATGTGCCCAATTTGGAGACCCAGAAGTTAAAGGGGGCAGACCTGTCATCCAGTACGTGTAGGCCTGTGGACACATACTGCTCAACCATGTTGTTTTTTTAGTATAGCACAGTAGAAGAAAACTATATAGAAATTGTTTATTTCACACACCTCCACATATGTATAACACACTGCAAAATATTTTTTGTGGCCCTAAATGGCGTTTTTTGGAAGACCACAACACACCCACAGTACGTAACCGCTGAATCGCACAGCTACAGAACTGCAGAAAATGCTATTCAAAAAAAATGTTGTTTTTTTAGTATAGCACAGTAGAAGAAAACTATATAGAAATTGTTTATTTCACACACCTCCACATATGTATAACACACTGCAAAATATTTTTTGTGGCCCTAAATGGCGTTTTTTGGAAGACCACAACACACCCACAGTACGTAACCGCTGAATTGCACAGCTACAGAACTGCAGAAAATGCTATTCAAAAAAAATGTTGTTTTTTTAGTATAGCACAGTAGAAGAAAACTATATAGAAATTGTTTATTTCACACACCTCCACATATGTATAACACACTGCAAAATATTTTTTGTGGCCCTAAATGGCGTTTTTTGGAAGACCACAACACACCCACAGTACGTAACCGCTGAATCGCACAGCTACAGAACTGCAGAAAATGCTATTCAAAAAAAAATGTTGTTTTTTTAGTATAGCACAGTAGAAGACAAATATATAGAAATGGTTTATTTCACACGCCTCCACATATGTATAACACACTGCAAAATATTTTTTGTGGCCCTAAATGGGTCTTTTTGCAAGCGTACATTAAAGTGCACATTTTTTATTTATTTTTTGCCCTAAACGGGTCTTCTTTTGCACGAGCAAAATAAAATGCAAATTTTTTATTTGTTTTGCCCATAATGGGTCTTTTGGAAAAGAGCACAATAAAGTGCCTTTTTTTTTTGCCCTAAATGGATCTTTTCCAAGAGCAGAATACACCCACAGTATGGAAACGGTATCTCTCTCAACGTAATATATGCAGTGCTGGTGCACTGAGCTTGCAGATAAAAGGTAGATTTTCTCTGACACTGGGCTCATGGCAGTGTAAAAAGACTGCACTGCAACACAAACAGGTAAACCTATGCAGATCGCTGAGTTATATCTCTGAATCTGGACTCCTATTCCTATATAATATATCTCTCTCCCTAAAAGCACCAACAGGAACCTGGCCCTACACTACACTGTCTCTCTATCTTTTCCCTCAGATTCCAGAATCAGGACTACCTCATGTATTTTTCAATCTCTCCCTAAAAGCAGCAGCAGCAGCAGACAAGATCCTCTCCCTATCTATTCTGAAGCAGAGTGACGTGTGTGCTGTGTGCCTCTAGCTTATATAGAAGCTGGGTCACATGTTGCACTGACCAATCACAGCCATGCCATTAGTAGGCATGGCTATGATGGCTTCTAAGGGCACACCAGCTAATCAAAAGGTGATTGGCTGGCCCCTGAAGCATTTCTAACTGCGTCTTTAGATTGCCGAACCCAAACCCGAACCCGGACTTTCGCGCAAAGTCCGGGTTCGGGTTCGGGAAAAAGCTAAATTTCGGGTTCGCTCAACCCAAATTATGTTATATCTCGTTTTTCTGTGTTGTATATCCAACCAAAAAAACGTGTCTGATAGCATGACCACTGATTTGCAACTGTCTGATGGCTTGACTCCAGTACTATTGTTAGCATGATGGTCCCGAGGGTCACCCTGATTTTGGTGGTCAGGGTGCCCTACTCGGTGTCTCCAGGGGGGAGGGGAATGATAACTAGAACGGGAAAAAGAGTTTCCTCTACCCCCCTACCCCTTCCATTGTTGGAATGCTGTTGTGGACCCCTCATACCCATACGTGGATTAGGGGAGGGATGATGAGTATCGGAAGCCACAGGGTTAATACCATGATACTCTCGTGACGCACCGGTCCTCGGAACAGTGGTGATCTGCCGGGGTATAGCTGTATTGTCATTCAATGAGGGGTCGGGAGAAGGTACTACCTGCCACTTAAAGACTACTTGTTCCCTATAATCCCTCACATGTCTGTTATATTTTTTCTTTTTCTTAGATTTCTGTTCAGATTATTCCCTAATTAGTAATGCTTTTAAAGCATCGGATCTATGCACATAATCTGGTTCTGATTTAAAGGGGACCAACTTATTTTTAATAAAATTAATTTCCACATCCATCATGGTCAACTTGCGTTTCTTTTTGGCTATCAGAAATTGTAAAAAGTTGTCGCCCGCTTCATTCAAATATTTGAACCATTCAGCCAACTCATTGTCATCCTTTTGGGGATTCACATCCCACCTGAGACTCCTAGGTACCATGTCTGCTTTCACATATTCCTCTAGTTATGCTATATCCCATCTAGTATGAACTTCAGTGATGGTGAGGTTTTTTAATCTCAAAAAACATCCTGCTAGATCATCTCTGGGGTCATCATTCCCATCAAAAACACCTACAGTGTTAATAAATACTTGTGACCTATAAACAAAAATATCCATTATGGATACACCAGCTGCAAATTAAATATATCAAAAATGTGTAAGTGATTATAAAAAGGAAAATTTGCGCTAGGTGCCAAAAATTATGAAAATTAAATTGAATGATAGTATCTGTGATAGATATCCTGCTGCTAACACCACAACCCAGATATAAGGTACAACAAAAGCATACAAATAAAAAGTGTAGCGTTGGAAAATAACATATAACCATATGTTACAGTGAAAATTGTAGAAAGTAGAAAAATATACAAAAAACTACTAAATTAGTATGTGCAAGTTCATATATAAATATCTCCAAATGGAAAATTCAGATGAAAGTTCAATCCATTCATATAAACTTCCAGTGATCGAAAGTGAATGAATAAATCCAAATCGGTGAAAGGAACCACCACCAAGAGAAAAAATGGAGGCTTACCGACTAGCCTGCGTCTGCCCTTCTCAGGCGGGTCAAAACAAGCTCAGCAGAACGACAGTCCTCACAGAAGGGATGCGTTGTCCTCCCAGACACTCTTGGACTCCACTGTCCCACCTCCCTTTTAGGTAGTCAGGATACGTTCCGCAGCCAGATTTTATATTACATACATTCTTTTACTCCAATTATCAATGCGGTAAATGCATTTATATATGTACATGCATAGTATAGCCTCCACTATACTATCCACTTCCAGCCACATTCACCTCCCCCCCCAGCCCTCCCCTCTCCCTCCCCTCCTTTACCGTATTCATCCATCTCCCCTCCCTCTTTTCATTTACCAAGTCCTTTATTAACTTCTATTTTATTTTAATATCAATCCATATTACCACCCCCCCCTAAGTGTATATATACCCACTGACACACAGATACTTTCATAACTATTTATCAAAATATGTCTTTCCTCTTCCAGCACCTCGTGCCCCCCCACGTCCTTCTCTCATTCCACTTCCATAATAAAACACCCCCCCTTTTTTTCTTTTTTTCCCCTTTGTGCGCAACCCCCCACCCCCCCCTGCTTTTCAATTTAATATATGCCACTCCTCCATTACATACAGCTGCAATCATCAGCACCGTATAACCATTAAAATTCCTTTGTTTATAATTAACTTCCAAATTCTATGCATTACTCGTTATGCGTTATGCATTACTCCATTTTGCCAGCCAACATTATCCCCGTTCCATCTCTCTCCCCCCCCCCACTTCTCCTTCCTTTTACCGAGTTATAATATAGTTAATATGTAAAAAATATGTCAACAACCATATATATATCCCCTGTTTTTTTATCCTTTTCCTTTGTCCCGTTATTTCTATTATTCATTGAGTTTCTATTCCACGTATTTATATGTACTATTCAGTCTCCATTCTCTCTCTTCTCGTATCTTTTTCTCTTAGTCCCCGTCTGTTATGATCACATGACCTTTCCTTTTCTTCCTCCCACTATTCATTGTCACTCCATAGTCCCACCCCATCCAGCCCACTACTCACCTCTCCGCCCATATATATGGCGTCCCTTCACTTCCGCCCTTACGTCATGTTGAAAAAGGAGCGCGACTTGCCAGGACATCGCAAGTGCGCACGCTCACGAAACGCGTCCTACTTTGATGACGTCATCTCTCGCAGTCTGGCTGTCCATGCGCTCCAGGCCTTGCTCTGAGCTTTCCAGGATTGCTGTCCCCGGAAACCGGCTGTTCCATCCTCAGTGACACTCCTGCTATTCACCGCAGAGCCAGGATTTCCTTGTGACCCACTGCTGAGACCGTCATCCTGACCAACTGTTACCCACCTTGCTACGCCTGTAATTCATCTTCAAAATGTGAGTTTATTCAGTGTATTTATAATTAAAGCTTGTGTCAACACTACTGCATGGTTTCTGTTCACCCATGAAGGCAACCCTCTGCACTGTGGACTTTCTTAACCCCTGTTTAACCCTCCTTACACCCTGTGTGTATATACAGACTTTTAAAGACTTTTAAAGACTGTGCCTTTTTACACGGATGATTTTAATAATTCTATTTTAGATGTCGTACCATATATATATTAATTTACTAATTGTTCTGGGTACTATACATGTTTTTTTGGTTTGTTTGCGCCGTCACTTGTCGTATATCTGTGTTTTGAAACCCATAGGGCTGCATATCCTTATTTCATGTCCCAGATTTAATTGTTAAAAATCACCGCATTTCCTCCTATTCTCCTGGTCCCATCCTCCTTTCCCCCTTCCCCCTTTTTTTCTGCCATATCCTTCCCCCCACTCCTTCCTTCTGCCCTTCCCCCCCCTCATTTTTCTTTCCACTTCCCCACTATTCTTTGTTTTCATTTTTTTTTTCCCTTGTTTGGACCATGGATCTCATTAATGATATAGAAACACATAAATATGCAGTTTTAGAAACGTTATGGACCATTTTCCCAACATCCCTTTTCTTAGAGGATTATGTCCTCCCTAGTAAGGCACGCCATTCCTTATGTGGGAAATTTAAACAACTGGAGAGACTTGCCCAGACCACTAACCAACAGTGGTGGGACAAATTCTTTCTAGAGAAATATATCCACACTAAAATTTCCCCTAGGGGTTTAAGAGTAATGAAAGAATGTCAGTTTCTAGAAGCTGACAACCAAAAAGAATGGGCAGATGTTGCGGAGTTCTGTACCTCCAAATGGATGACAATACTTATTTTTCACAGAACATCCAGGTTTGAAAAACTCAAAAAAGATGCACATACTTTAATAGTATCATCAGTTTAAATACCCCTCTCCCTCTTTCTTGGCTGAATATACTCAAGAAAAATACCAAAAGTGATGAGGACAATTTACTACACATGAAACTGGGGAAATTTAGGCGGGACCTAGATGACTTTAATCATGATAACGTCTTTGCATGGAATAAAAAAGAATAATCACCACCATGCCTCACTAGTTGTTACACCACCTACAGAGGATTCCCCATGTCCATCACCTCGGTCCGCTCTTCCAGTCTCTGACCTTGACCCTTCACGTCCCCTCATGAGCCTAATAATACCTAGCCCCCTTTGCTCTAATATACATCATAGGCCCATGAGAGCCCTTTTGGGTAAAAAAAATCTCAGGCCCTTTTAAAGGACAACACTCCAAGACTAGTAACATAATGAATAAAGATAAGCACATTAACACATATCGTAATACCAGTCTCATCCATGCTTTGAACAAATTTTATAATAGACCACCAGTCCAGCCTATAGCGGTAGTTCCTGTACCCTTGCCCAGTCACACTGTATTCGGTTATACGAGTAATGACATCCTTTTGACCAATATCATGAACACCACAGAAGTCCCCCCTACAGACACTCTTCCTACACTCCATACCAAGTCATCCACCATTCCTGCTCCTACTGAGTCTGGCCCCGCTCCATCTTGTCCGTCCTCTTTTTTAGTATCCAGTCCTCCTCTGACAGCATCCAAAAAAAGAAAACTCACCGGAGAGGCTGTAGAGGAGAACGAAACAGAAAACAACCCCAATGCCGTAAAGATCAGGAAACTATAAAAATATTTAATTTGTCTTCATGTACACTCGCCTCGGCCGATACTTCCCTTCTGAGTAAAGGTCTAAACTTTGCACCTCTCAATAAACCCAATCCCTTTTTACTGTTTAAGGATTTAAATAGATATGTACGCAATCTTACTCTAAAGAGGAACTACCACATAAAAGAAAAAAAAGAACAACTTGACCAACACTATTTCCCTCTCTACATCTCCATCCACCACTTCTGATCTATTCCTATTTAATTTCAATCTCATTGAGGACACAGATGACCCTCTGATCGATGAAGAACTGTTTTACCTTCTTACCCAACACCCCGCCACTTCCCCTCTGGTTTTACACACTTCCTTTAAACCTAAGTCCATTTTTAACCCCGTACATGCAAAAGGTCCCTATATAGAAAGCTTTTACAGGGTGGTGTTTGCGGATTTTCAAAAACTTTGTCAATCAGCTGCCCCCAAAAAAACTAACAATCTCTCTCCTCTTGAAATTGGAGCCCTTAAATCCCTTACTGGAGCAGATGATATAGTCATCAAGTTGGCAGGTAAAGGTGGAGGAATTGTTATTCAAAACCATAACGACTATTACGGAGAAGCAAGGAGATTTCTCTCTGACAGAAATACCTACCAAAAGATTAACAAGGACCCCACCTCAGACTATGCTAAAGAAATTGATTCTTTAGTCACTGCTGCCCTTCAAGACAATATCCTTAATAAAGTAGAAAAATCCTTTCTTTTAAAGGATTTCTATCATATTCCCTATTTCTACCATCTCCCCAAAGTACATAAGAGCTTGGATAATCCCCCATGGAGACCAATAGTGGCTGCTATGGACACATCACCACGGGACTTAGCTTATATGTAGACCAATTCCTCCAGCCTATTGTGCACCAATTGGACTCATACATTAGAGATGGGACCCACCTCCTTGAACTCCTCTCTGTTTACAAATGGGAACCCACATACGTTTGGCTCTCACTTGATGTTAATTCCCTTTATACATCTATCCCTCATGCTTTTGGCCTTTGGGCTTTGGAGTTTTTTCTTTCACATGATCCTTTAATTAATTCCTGACAAGCCTCTTTTATTGTGGATGCTACATCTTTTTGTTTGACCCACAATTATTTTAAATTTGATGACGACTTTTATCTACAGCTACGGGGAACCACCATGGGGGCCAATTTTGCACCCTCCTACGCTAACTTAGCGAAAAACAACATATTTTTAACAGTAATAATCCCATAACATTGCCTTTTTTGGTTGTTATATTGATGACATTATTATTATTTGGGACGGTCCCGTGGACAGTATCAACTTATTTGTAGACCACTGTAACGATAATCCATTTGGCTTATCTTTCTCCTTTGTTACCGACTCCAATACCTTACCCTTTCTGGACCTGGAGTTGGGTTATGACAAAGAGACTTCTGTCATCATCTCCAAGAACTACGTCAAACCCACTGCAGGCAACTCCTATCTGCACCATAAAAGTTGCCATTTTCCAAAATGGATTGACAATATCCCCAAAGGACAGTTCTGCCAGTTGCGGCAGAACTGTACAAGAGATGCTGACTACATCGACCAAAGTAAGCTACTAAAGAAAAAATTCAGCGAAAAAGGATATCCAGATAGTCTTACTGACCAGGCATTCCAATATTATTTGAAGGGCATACCTCCGAAAGTGGTTCGTGAATCAGAGAATCACTCTCTCCGCTTCATCACCACTTTCCATTTTGAATTCAAGAAGATGGAAAACATTCTGGCCAACCATTGGAAGATCCTCTTACAGGATCCCTTCTTAAAATCCATCATCCCTGCATGTCCCAAAGTCACATATCGCAGAGCACCAAATCTTAAGGGAAAATTAGCACCCAGCAAAATCCGCTCTCGTGACATTTCTCCTACCCCACTTGTTCTTTTACCATTGGTCGGCATGTACAGGTGCAACAAATTCCTATGTAAAACATGTAAATATGTCCAACACGGACAAAAATCCTTTACCACCAAGGGCACTACATACCCTTTCAAAGAGTTTTACAATTGCTCTTCTGAATTTGTGGTTTATGGCCTCAGTTGTCCTTGCGGCCTTATGTATGTAGGCCGCACCATACGTGCCCTACGAGTTAGGTTTGGGGAACATAGGAGGCTGATCGAAGGAGGTATCGATCCCCACAGTGTCCCCAGACATTTCTCCATAGCCCACCAAAAATCTACCAGTGGCTTACAGGTCTGGGTGATCGAACAGATCCCCAGTTCCCTTCCAGCAGCGGAACGCTTCAAAAAACTGTGCGCCAGAGAAAAATTCTGGATCTACACTCTAGATGTCCTTTCGTCCGGTGGTATAAATGAAGGGATCGAGATCTCTACTATTTTATAATTAATAATATCTCACCCCCTTCCTTGATATTGATATTTTATCTTATCTGTTTTAAATTATTTTTATCCATTTTATTGTACTATCTTTGTTGCTCTCATGTACAAACTGGTCTTTTAAGATTTTTTATCTTTTACACCATCCACCGGTTGACACTTTCTTTTGCACTTTATATTTATCCCATAATATATCGCTATCATATATTACATTATTGCCTGTACCATATATTGACCTATTGATTATATGTTCTCTATGTGACTCTAAAGCCCTGTACACACGATCGGATAACCTATGGATTTTCATCCGATGGATTTGTCCATCGGAAATCCGATGAAACTGTTTTTCATCAGTCTTGCCCACACACCATCAGTCAAAAAACCGACCGTTCCAAACGCGGTGACGTAAAACACTCCGATAAACCGAGAAAAATGAAGTTTAATGCTTCTGAGCATGCGTCGACTTGATTCTGAGCATGCGTGGGTTTTTGATCCGATGGACTTGCCCATAGACGATCGGAGTTTTCGATCGTTTTTTTATCCATCAGAAAAACTTAAAACATGTTCTATTTTTTAAAACCGATGGAAAAAAGACAGATGGGTCCCATACACGATCGGTTGGTCTGATAAAAACCATCCATCGGACGGTTTTCATCAGTCAAACCGATCGTGTGTACAGGGCTTAAGGCGTGTTTTTTTATATTTTGATGTACGTATGACACCCCTCTTATACCCATTTTATATGCATTATCTCTGTATGTATTTAATTTATATATATTTTATGCATATTTTTATATATTTGAGTGTGTATGTATGTATATATATATATATATATATATATATATATATATATATATATATAATGTATATTTGTACTGTATGTGTATATGTATGTGTGTATATTGTGAGGGGGTTAGCTTGGCAGCGGGTGTGTGTGACCCCCGGGATGGGCTCCCCACACAAAAGCAGGCCCAGCAAACGGAGGTTGTGGTTTTCAAAATCAAAAAAAAGGTGCGGTTTATTTTCTATTTACAGTGACAAAACACAGCAAAGCCAAAAGAAACATAAACAAATTAAATCCTGGTCAACTTGACCTCTGACTAAACATACAGGTTTCCTAACTAACAACTGGGATCAGCCTAGTGCTGTCCTAGTCCCTACGTCCCTGGTTTTAAATGTCCAAGCAAATAGCCACACAGGCTTTGTCTCACCGCACAGGGGTTCACTCTCTCCAGGAAGTCCACACAGGTCTGCTTCCAGGCATGAGCTAACATCTAATGAAGCTGGGAGTTCTTATAGAGGCCTAAATGAGCTGACAAGTTTCAGCTGGTCTCATCAACTCCCTGTCTGTACGACGCCCCACACTCTCCCTAGAGGTATGAGTCATCCATGAGCCCACTAGCCTTAGCTGGGCTTATACAATTCTCCACCTAGTTGTATAAGTCGGCGTAAAGCCTGAATCTGGGCGAAATATATCTACCCCCCTGGATGCAACCAGGTGACTTTACCTTCCTGCTGTCACATACCCCCCCCTCTTGTTTTAACCTCGGGGTTGGAACACCAGCAATCAGGCATTCATGTACTCGAGACAAAGCATCCACATTCCCCATTTGAACGCCAGGGCGATGCTTTACTGTGAAGTTGAATTCCTGGAGGGCCAGGAACCACCTATTCACTCTTCTATTTGTTTCCTTGTTTTGAGCCATCCACTTTAACGGAGCGTGATCCGTAACCATGTCAAAGTGCCTACCTAGCAGGTAGTACCGAAGGGAATCTAGAGCCCACTTCACCGCTAAACACTCCTTTTCAACGGTGGCGTAATTTACCTCATGGGACTTCAACTTCCTGCTGAGGTAAATGACTGGGTGCTCTTCCCCGTTCCAGACCTGGGACAATACTGCTCCTAACCCCACATCTGACGCATCACTTTGTACGACAAAGTCTTTAGAGAAGTCGGGTGAGTACAACACTGGCTGGCTACATAAGGCTTGTTTCAAGAATTGGAATGCTGCCTCAGCCTCGGGGGTCCATTTAATCATGACCGACCCTTTCCCCTTCGTTAGGTTGGTTAGGGGCACAGCCTTAGAGGCAAAGTGGGGAATGAATCGCCGATAATACCCAGCGATTCCCAGAAAGGCTCGTACCTGCTTCTTGCTGTTGGGACGTGGCCAACTCTGGATGGCCTCGACTTTGTTGAGTTGGGGTTTTATTACTCCCCTCCCAATGGTGTACCCAAGATATTTGGCCTCCTCCTGCCCAATGGTACACTTCTTGGGGTTAGCCGTAAACCCCGCTTCCCGAACAGAGTCCAGGACTGCTTGCACTTTTGGCAGATGTGAGGCCCAATCTGTGCTATGGACAATTACGTCATCCAGGTAAGCCGCAGCATACTTCCGATGGGGCCTCAGCATCTGGTCCATTTTCCGCTGGAATGTGGCCGGCGCATTCTGTAACCCGAACGGCATTCTTTTATATTGGAACGCCCCGTCTGGGGTTACAAATGCGGTTTTCTCTTTGGCCAATTTGGCCAGGGGGATTTGCCAATACCCTTTTGTGAGGTCAAGAGTCGTCATGTATCGGGCTGTTCCCAGCCGGTCGATCAACTCATCTATACGTGGCATGGGGTAGGTGTCAAATTTTGTAACTTTGTTCAACTGACGAAAATCGTTACAAAATCGCCAGCTCCCATCCGGTTTAGGCACCAACACAATGGGACTAGACCAATCACTTTGGGACTCCTCTATCACCCCTAAGTTCAGCATTTTCTGTACTTCCTCCCGTATTGCCTCCCGTCGGGCCTCTGGGATCCGATAGGGTTTTAACTTCACCCTTTCACCGGGCGGGGTAATGATGTCATGCTCTACCCCAGATGTTTGTCCCGGCAGCTCAGAGAATACCTCCTTGTTGCGAAGCACAAACTCCTTAACCTCCTGTTGTTGGGGTTGTGACAAGGTGGCTGCTATTCCAACCTCAGGAATCACGCAACCAGTTTGAGCTGGTGACCAAGTGTCTGCGACTAGGGACTCTCTATCCCTCCAGGCTTTCAACAGATTAACGTGATAGATCTGTTCGGGCTTTCGCCTTCCTGGTTGTCTGACCTTGTAATTCACTTCGCTCACTTTTTCCATTATCTCGTAGGGGCCTTGCCATTTGGCAAGGAATTTACTTTCAACCGTAGGGACAAGTACCAGTATCCTATCCCCCGGGGAAAAGGTACGGGTCTTGGCTCCACGGTTGTACACTCTCTGCTGTGCTAACTGCGCTTGGGCCAAATGTTCCTTCACGATGGGCATTACCTGTGCAATTCGGTCTTGCATCAGGGCGACATGCTCAATCACACTCCTGTGGGGAGAACTCTCACTTTCCCAAGTTTCCTTGGCAATATCCAACAGCCCTCTTGGGTGTCTCCCATACAGTAACTCAAAGGGGGAGAATCCCGTAGAGGATTGGGGCACCTCCCTAATAGCAAACATCAGATAAGGAAGTAGACAGTCCCAATCCTTTCCATCTCTATCCACCACTTTCTTCAACATTTGCTTTAGGGTTTTGTTGAATCTTTCAACCAGCCCATCGGTTTGGGGGTGATACACAGATGTACGTAATTGCGTCACTTTGAACAATTTACACAGCTCCTTCATAACCCGGGACATAAAGGGTGTACCTTGGTCCGTAAGCAGTTCTCTACAAATACCCACCCGGCTAAACACAAGAGATAGCTCTTTGGCTATGGTTTTGGCCGAGGTATTTCGGAGAGGGATCGCTTCTGGATAACGGGTGGCATAGTCCATTATAACTAATATGTACTGGTGCCCCCTAGCGGACTTGATTATAGGACCTACCAAATCCATGGCGATCCTCTCAAACGGGACCTCAATGATGGGTAGAGGGACCAGCGGGCTACGGAAATGTGGCATCGGGGCCGACCTCTGACACACAGGGCAGGAGGAACAATAATTTTCTATGTCCTTTATCACCCCCGGCCAATAGAATCTCTGTAATACCCTCTCTCGGGTTTTCTCTGTCCCCAGATGACCTCCAAGAATGTGCCCATGGGCCAACTCCAACACCAACTTCCTGTAAGGTTTGGGCACCACAAGCTGCTCAACGGTTTCTTCTGCCCTTTTTGCCACCCGATACAGTAGGTCCTTCTCTACGCTGAAGTATGGGTAAGTGCAGGTATTATCTGGGTTCACTAACTCGCCATCTATTTTCACTACGTTTTCCCGTGCCTTTATTAGGGCGGGGTCTTTCAACTGTTCTGTGGCAAAGTTTTCCCTGTGAACCTCAAGATCAGAAAACTCCACAGACGGTAGGTTTTCGTCTGAGGAGGTGGGCTCCTCTCCAGTTTCTTGAGTCTCCCCTGCCAATACTGATAAGGGAAATTCCGGAGAGTCCTCACCACTCTCAGGGGAGTTCTGGCTATCCCATTCCTGGTACATAGGGGCACCAGTGGGGGGCTCAGGATCATCCCACAGTTCCCAGAACTTCGGAAAATCCCTTCCCACAATGGCGTCATGCGGTAACTGAGATACTAAGCCCACTGGATGAGAGAGGGTACCTTTGGGGGTCTCGAAACACACTGTAGTCACTGGATACTCTCGGGTGTCCCCATGCACACAAATAACAGCTACCTTGCTATTCCCAGAGACCTCTGTTTTAACTAACTCAGCCTTTATCAGGGTCACAAGGCTACCTGAATCCAGCAATACCACAACATTTCTACCATTAACACACATTTTGCATAAATGTTTCTCAGTTCCTCGAATGGCAGTGCATGCGACTGTCGCACACAGCGACTGACGTCTGCCCATCAGAAAGTCACACTGCATGGGTTCCTCCACAACCGGGCAATTGGCTGCAATATGTCCCGCTTGCCGGCAGCGGTAGCAAACGATCCTTCTTGCCGCCTCTTGAGCCGCTGACTTCCCAGGCTGCCCTCGCCAAACTTGGGGCAGAGCTCCCACCCTCTCACTCTCTCCACCCTCACCCCTTGGAATCCTCTCATCCGCCCCTGGGGATGGTCTGGTCTTAGGGTGGAAAGTCCGAGTGTCTCTGGAAGAGGCCGTCAGGTTCTCTGTAGCCAAGTATTTCTCCACACGATCCACAAGACCATCGGCCGTCTCTGGGTCTCCATGGCTTACCCACTTTTGGATGGCAGTAGGAAGAGCTCTCAAAAACCGATCCATTACAACACGTTCCACAATCTTTGGTGCGGACAAAGTCTCTGGCTGTAGCCACTTTCTGCTCAGGTGAATGAGATCATACATTTGAGACCTGGGGGGTTTTCCAAGCTGGAAAGTCCAGTTATGCACACGCTGAGCCCGGACAGCCTGGGTGACACCCAGCCTTGCCAATATTTCAGCTTTTAGCATCACATAGTCTTTTGCTTGGTCAGGCTCTAGGTCATAGTAAGCCTTCTGTGATTCACCAGTTAACAGAGGAGCCACCAGTCCAGCCCACTGCTCCTCAGGCCACTTTTCTCTTTCAGCAGTCCTTTCAAATGTGGTCAAAAATACCTCTTGATCATCCTCTCCAGTCATTTTTGTCAATAAACGACTCACCCCAAAGGACGCGGTATTAGTGGGACGGCTTTCCTCACTGGTCTGCGGACGTTGCTGCATTACTGCTTCCATTTGTTGTAGTCTCTGCTCTTGCTTCTGTAACAGGTCTATGAAGCGGGCCTCAGATTGCTGCTGGGCTCGTTGCTGAGCTTCCAGACTCTGTTGGTGAGCTTGCTGCTGGGCTGCAAGGCTCTGTTGTTGAGCTGCAAGGCTCTTTTGCAAACCTGCATTTGTCTGCTGTTGATTGGCATTTGCTAGAGCCAGCTGCTTCAGTATCTCCTCCATGCTGGCTTAAAAAAAAACTGCCCGCATTCTCCACCAACTGTGAGGGGTTAGCTTGGCAGCGGGTGTGTATGACCCCCGGGATGGGCTCCCCACACAAAAGCAGGCCCAGCAAACGGAGGTTGTGGTTTTCAAAATCAAAAAAAAGGTGCGGTTTATTTTCTATTTACAGTGACAAAACACAGCAAAGCCAAAAGAAACATAAACAAATTAAATCCTGGTCAACTTGACCTCTGACTAAACATACAGGTTTCCTAACTAACAACTTGGATCAGGCTAGTGCTGTCCTAGTCCCTAAGTCCCTGGTTTTAAATGTCCAAGCAAATAGCCACACAGGCTTTGTCTCACCGCACAGGGGTTCACTCTCTCCAGGAAGTCCACACAGGTCTGCTTCCAGGCATGAGCTAACATCTAATGAAGCTGGGAGTTCTTATAGAGGCCTAAATGAGCTGACAAGTTTCAGCTGGTCTCATCAACTCCCTGTCTGTACGACGCCCCACACTCTCCCTAGAGGTATGAGTCATCCATGAGCCCACTAGCCTTAGCTGGGCTTATACAATTCTCCACCTAGTTGTATAAGTCGGCGTAAAGCCTGAATCTGGGCGAAATATATCTACCCCCCTGGATGCAACCAGGTGACTTTACCTTCCTGCTGTCACAATATATATATGTATGTATATATGTGTATGTGTGTAATTTTATATTACATACATTCTTTTACTCCAATTATCAATGCGGTAAATGCATTTATATATGTACGTGCATAGTATAGTCTCTACTATACTATCCTCTCCGCCTTCCAGCCACAGTCACCTTCCCTCCCCTCCTTTACCGTATTCATCCATCTCCCCTCCCTCTTTTAATTTATCAAGTCCTTTATTAACTTCTATTTTATTTTAATATCAATCCATATTACCACCATCCCCACCCCAAGTGTATATATACCCGCTGACACACAGATACTTTCATTAACTATTTATCAAAATATGTCTTTCCTCTTCCAGCACCTCGTGCCCCCCCACGTCCTTCTCTCATTCCACTTCCATAATAAAACACCCCCCCTCTTTTTTTCTTTCTTTTTCTTTTTTTCCCCTTTGCGCGCAACCCCCTCCCTGCTATTCAATTTAATATATGCCACTCCTCTATTACATACAACTGCAATCATCAGCACTGTATAACCATTAAAATTCCTTTGTTTATAATTAACTTCCAAATTCTATGCATTACTCGTTATGCGTTATGCATTACTCCATTTTGCCAGCCAACATTATCCCCGTTCCATCTCTCGTCCCCCCCCCCCCTTCTCCTTCCTTTTACCGAGTTATAATATAGTTAATATGTAAAAAATATGTCAACAACAATATATATATCCCCCGTTTTTTAATCCTTTTCCTTTGTCCCGTTATTTCTATTATTCATTGAGTTTCTATCCCACGTATTAATATGTACTATTCAGTCTCCATTCTCTCTCTTCTCGTATCTTTTTCTCTTAGTCCCCGTCTGTTATGATCACATGACCTTTCCTTTTCTTCCTCCCAATATTCGTTGTCACTCCATAGTCCCGCCCCATCCAGCCCACTACTCACCTCTCTGCCCATATATATGGCGTCCCTTCACTTCCGCCCTTATGTCATGTTGAAAAAGGAGCGCGACTTGCCAGGACATCGCAAGTGCGCACGCTCACGAAACGCGTCCTACTTTGATGACGTTATCTCTCGCAGTCTGGCTGTCCAAGCGCTCCAGGCCTCGCTCTGAACTTTCCAGGATTGCTGTCCCCGGAAGCCGTCTGTTACATCCTCAGTGACACTCCTGCTATTCACCGCAGAGCCAGGATTTCCTTGTGACCCACTGCTGAGACTGTCATCCTGACAGTTTGTTACCCATCTTGTTACGCCTGTAATTTATCTACAAAATGTGAGTTTATTCCGTGTATTTACAATTAAAGCTTGTGTCAACACTAATGCATTTAGAGGCGCCTCTCTCCTTGTTTCTCTACAGCAATCCCTGAACATGGTTTCTGTTCACCTATGAAGGCAGCCCTGTGCATTGTGGACTTTTCTAACCCCTGTTTAACCCTCCTTACACCCTGTGTGTATATACAGACTTTGAAAGACTTTTAAAGACTGCCTTTTTACACGGATGATTTTAATAATTCTATTTTAAATGTCATACCATATATATATTAATTTACTAATTGTTCTGGGTACTATACATGTTTTTTTGGTGTGTTTGCGCCGTCACTTCTCGTACATTAGAACTATTAGGTTCAGTTTCCACTAGTGCGACATTAGAACTATTAGGTTCTGTTTCCACTAGTGCGACATGCCATGCAACCCTGGACACAAAGTCGCATGACGAGTCACGGCCCATTGATTTCAATGACCCCTGTTCCAATCTATGTGACTCAAAGTTGCAAGGACTCAAAGTTGCAACGACCTAGAAAAAAGGTCCCAGCACTACCCCGATGCGACCTCTGATGCAACCCCTGATCCAGAGGCTGTAAAGTTGGATTAAAGCTGCACTCCAAAGTCGCCACAGCGGAAACGTAGCCTCAGAGAGTCCATACATTAGATCACATATGAGACATGAACTACAAAGGTACCAAAAGTATATGACTCAAATAACACAAACATAAGCTCCAATGTTGTGTTTTTAAATACATAGATTTATAACATACTTGGAGAAGTGTGAGGTCCGAGACAGAGTATTCGTCTAATACCCCACACACACACACAATTCATACGAACCTGTGGATAGTACAGAGAATAATCTCAAAACCCTCGTTGCCCCCTTCACCAGGGAGCAAGAAAAGAGGAACCCCCATTTGCCTCTTTCTTACCTTAGGGCCAGAGTCTGCAGGTGTCCCAGACCTTCTTTCCTGCTTACATACTCTTACATACTGCTTACATACTCCTTCCTGGTGACTTACCAGCGCAGGAAAAAATGGCTTCCACCATCTTCTCTGTAGCCCTGAAAGGTTGAGCAGTGTGGAACAGTGCATGGAGCTTGTAGCCCCGACCACCTGGTCAGTGTCTGCTACCAAACTATACATTCCTGACATGCACCTTTCTTCCACCCCTAAGGCATTTTCTTGGTGCACATCGGGCACCTTTTTCTGGGTGTCTCTGTTTTGTTATCTCTGGGCTTGTGGGCTTTGTCCAGCAATGAATCAAATGCCAGCACATTACTTCCACTGAAGTAAATACCCGTTAACAAAAAAACTCCCTGTGGATAACATAATTCTAATCTAAGAATTTTTTAAAAGTACCCACCACCGGAGCCTATGCTAGTATGTGTGACAACTGTCCACCCTAAGCATACACAATAAACCGGCTCTGGAAAAAACATAACGCCCCCTGTGCCCCCACCACAGGAGGATAAGAAAAGGGAAGGAGCAGTCTGCCCCTTATTTTCTTACCTTAGGGCCTGCATCAACCGATAGCGCCTCCAGACCTGCTTCCATGGATTGGTATCTCCATGTTGCTTGGAAGCCTTCGGCGCCATCTTCTTATTCAGGGAGGTGTGGAGAATCCGGGGCGGCGCTGTGGATTCGACGCCGCCCTCTGGCACAGCACGCCTGTTTTTCCTTCGGATACCCTAGCTAGGGCTTCACTTCCTGGCATCTGGGTGTACCAAGATGGCCGCCGTCCGTCTTGCTTTCTGGTGCTAGAAGCTACCTCATCACTCTGCGCCCCTGGCACAGTCCACATGCTGGGGATAGAGAAGCCCTGTAAAATGGGGATCTCTTGAAACGGCATAAAAAAAAGGCACTCTGACCATGCGGCAGTCTATGGCTCCACTAGGAGAACACCCTGCTGTGCCATTTCAGATGGACCCACTGGATCACCTCCTCCACTCCTCACAAGTAACCTCACTGAGGATACAGCCATAAATCGGGAGAGGGGGTCCCTTATTTTCACCCCAGACCGCTTCCTTCAGGTCTCTGGGTGGCCCAAACTGACTCATACCCCAGGAGAACTACCCCTGTTGCACTGGGTATGGACGTCGGGAGGCCCCTGCCCTCTGATACGAAGGCCAGAAAAATAACAAACATCCGTTTGGAGTTCCTGTCTGTCCGGAGGAAACACAAATACTGAGGAGCTAATGCATGTGCAGTGCTTTTTATGATGTGGATCATGTGTTTTCTGTGCTGGGTGGGAGGAGCCTCTCTCTCTGTAAGCCGTCCTGGAAGATGACTTGGAAAATTACACTTTGTTACAATGTGAGTGTACAGCTTGTAAATTTGCTGCCCCCTCAAAATAACTCAACACACAGCCATTAATGTCTAAACCACTGGCAACAAAAGTCAGTACACCCCTAAGTGAAAATGTCCAAATTGGATGCAATTAGCCATTTTCCCTCCCCGGTGTCATGTGACTTGTTAGTGTTAAATAATGATGTCGCGAACATAAAATGTTTCGTTTGCAAAAGGCGAACGCGAATTTCCGCAAATGTTCGCGAACGGGCGAACCGCCATAGACTTCAATAGGCAGGCAAATTTTAAAACCCACATGGACTCTTTCTGGCCACAATAGTGATGGAAAAGTTGTTTCAAGGGGACTAACACCTGGACTGTGGCATGCCGGAGGGGGATCCATGGCAAAACTCCCATGGAAAATTACGTAGTTGACGCAGAGTCGGGTTTTAATCCATAAAGGGCATAAATCACCTAACATTCCCAAATTGTTTGGAATAACGTGCTTTAAAGTGGTTGTAAACCCACTTTTTCAACTTGCACCTACAGGTAAGCCTAGATTAAGGCTTACCTGTAGGTGCAAGAAATATCTCCTAAACCTACACGGTTTAGGAGATATTTAGTAAAAATGACAGGCGCCGCTGTCTACGGCGCATGCGCGCCGTAGAGAACGGCGCATTCATGGGGTTAATCCCATTCACAAAATCGGCTACTTCCCAGCAATAGCTGGGCGTAGCCGATTGTGACGGCTCTTGCGCGCATGCGCAGAGTGACGTCACCGCCGCTCCGGCCAATCACAGCGCCGGAGCGGCGCTGTGATTGGCTGCAGCGGCGATACCCGGAAGTAACCTTCCGGCTATCGCCGCAGCGATGGATGCGGCTAGATGGAGGGACGCGGACGGCTTCGGGGGCCCCGATCTAAGGTAAGTGGTACATAATGAGCTAATATGCTAGTCATACTAGCTCATTATGCCTTTCTCTTACAGGTGGGGGAAAAAAAAAAAAACTAAATGTGGGTTTACAACCACTTTAAAACATCATGTATGATGTTGTATCGATCAGGTAGTGTAAGGGTTATGCCCGCTTCACAGTGACAGACCAAACTCTGACAAACCAAACTCCCCGTTTAACGCATCGCAAACAACCGCAAACAGTCCATTTGCACAAACGCAAGGCTTTAATGATCACCTTAGATGATCACAAAGAAAATTAATGTTTTTTTTCTATGCAAAATTATCCAGCCGATCGCTTTTGGTCTGTTCACAATGAAGCAACGACCTATCATCTGGGGTGTGCCAACATTTCCATTGCCAACACACTCATAGAGGTGGTCGCTTCATTGTGATACGCAAGCCCCTTCACCAGTCACCACAACAAGGTAACGATCACGAAGGGGAATTGACACATGTATGTGCTTTTTTTTTGTTTTGTTTTTGCAGCCACAGTGCAGCACCAGAGGCCAGAAAAATTAGGCATGTACACATGCCTGAAAAATTAGGTATTGTTGCAGCCGCTGCTGTAGCAGCGGGCAGAAAAATTCATGTTTTCCAGGCAGAAAGTGCCCTAAAACATTGCGGCTTTGTCATGGATATGCACTAATGTCTGTCTGCCATCTTACCTTTCCTCCTCATGTGTTCATCTTAAAAGCCAGACCCCTTCACCTGGCTTCCTTTATAATCTCCTCCCAGCCTGACTCCACCCCAGGCCCTATCACAGAACACTATTGTAACGGCACCCTAAATCTGAAAGGGGTTTAACGCCGTTTAAAGATATCTTCCCTCTCCTGGACACAAATTCACTGCCGATCCTCCACAGTCAGACGACCACTTCCAATAGGAATTAATCCTTCTGAAAGAACGAGACGCACTCAGTATCTTTCCAAAATGAACTATTTTATTATTGCAAAACATTACAACTTTTATATCCACAGAGAGAAGCTTCTGACCCTCCTCTCATCATACACCTCTGACCAGACCCAATTTACATGAGCCAATTAACTACAGTGAATGGCTCAGACACATGCCCTTTCTGTCTCCCAATCCGCATTATCAAAAGACATCACACAATGAAAGGATCATTAGCATTACATAAGCAGACAGGTAACACCTCAGCATCTCTTCAATTAACCTGTCTGTCTGCTAGTTTCACAACCTATAATTACAGGCTTAACTCCCACAAGCCACAATAGACAATAGAATGTAATCACACACCATCACAACAAGTATTACATATACAGCCCACACACAGTATATACCCAATATGTGCCCTGTATATACCGTATTGGATATGGCTATCACAGATCATGGTGGGGTTCTCCTTCACCCTGTGCCCCAAGTAGGGACACAGGGTGGTTTACACATAAGAGGCTTTGGGGAAGCTGAAGCAAGGGTATCTCATACTTTCTAAGAGATTCTGGGTTCCCCGGGCCCTCCCGTTACATCTCTCCCCTTTCGGCAGGAGACTAACACAGGAGGAGACCCCAGACGGGTTGACTCCGAAGTTAGTCCATAGGTCAATTCCTCTAATGCCGGTATCCACACAGTACCCCAAATAAATTGCTCCAAACAGAGCATTACTTACCCAGCCAACCTCTGCCTCTCTCAGAGAACATACCCGCCGCTGGGGAGAAGACAGGGTGACTGGGCTCAGTCCGTCATGCTGTTGGGGATCTGGGCCGACTGCCCAGCATCCCTGGGGTATACAAGTGGAGACTGAAGTCCCATCCACTTGTGGTAGGTGAAAATCCCCCAGTGCTTGCAAAGCGAGGCTGACATCCTCCTGTCTCAGTGTCACACCATTTTCTGGGGTTGTGTCAGTGAAGACCGAAGTCCCATCCAGTCCCACAGGAACTCCCTCTTCTGTTAGTTGAGAGCAGAGGCCTGCGGCACTCTGCTCTGTTGCCGCAGTCCCATCCACTGATATCCGCTCAAGTTGCAGTTGTGTGCAGAGGCCAGTAGCATTCTGCTCTGCGGCCAGTGATTCAGCTGGGGGTAAAAGCTTTACCACCTCAGCTTGTTGCTGGAGAGAGGGGCCAACTGCCCCGGCTCCCTGAAACTCCACAGCTGTTTCCGGTGCTGGGCAGAGGTTGCTAGCACTCTGCCCTGTTGCCAGCACTTCTGCTGGGGACTCCACACCATCTGCTCTGGCTAACTGTTGGGGAGGGAAAAGGGCCGCTTCTCCTCCCTGCATCTCTGAAATCCACTTGGAAAGAGGAACCAACACCTTCTCACCTCGGGCCTCCAAAACTGCCACGGGTGTAGAGCAGGGGTCTGCAGTACTCTGTCCTGCTGCCAGTACTTGGGCAGGCGATGCATAATCCGTAACATCCTCTGAACAGTCCCTTAAGTCCATACCGTCTGTAATCTGTGGCTGAGGAGATGAGCCAACTGCCCTAGCTCCCTGGAACTCCATATCATCCACTTCGGCATTAGGGATGGCAATCTTCAGATTTTCCACTGCCGATTCTTCAGCCAGGCTAGCTCCCTGGAACTCCATATCATCCACTTCGACTTTAGGGATGCCAATCTTCAGATTTTCCACTGCCGATTCTTCAGCCAGGCTAGCTCCCTGGAACTCCATATCATCCACTTCGGCATTAGGGATGGCAATCTTCAGATTTTCCACTGCCGATTCTTCAGCCAGGATTCCAGAGTTGTCCACTGGTATTTCCTGATAGTCCCAGGCAAAGGTCGCACCACCCTGCTGCTGAGCAGATTCTAGCAGCTGTCTGTAGGCGATCTCCAATTGCCATATCTCCGCCGTTCTCCGCTCATGTTGCCGCTCTAGTTCTCTCTTTTGTCGCTCTAGTTCTTTCTCTTGTCGCTCTAGTTCTCTCTTTTGTCGCTGTAGTTTTTTCTCTTGTCGCTCATCCTGCAGCTGGATGCCTCTAATTGCTTCCTGTATGGCGGTCTTAGCACCATATAATGCCAACCGCTCTCGAACTCGTTGCTGAAACAAATCTTCAATTGACCGGGGTCTTGCATCACCATCCTTCTAGTCCATCTCGGCTAGCTCCTTGATCAAGGTGGCCTTGTTCTTTGTCCCACTGGTCCCTCCATGGCTCTCAAGTAGGTCTTTCAGCATGACTTTCCTGCCGGCTGCATAACTGGTCATTCACTGTGGTGGTTTGGAGTGTCCCAGGAACTGCAGGGAAAATCCCACCGCTGCCAACCAATGTAACGGCACCCCAAATCTGAAAGGGGTTTAACGCCGTTTAAAGATATCTTCCCTCTCCTGGATACAAATTCACTGCCGATCCTCCACAGTCAGACGACCACTTCCCATAGGAATTAATCCTTCTGAAAGAACGAGACGTACTCTGTATCTTTACAAAATTAACTCCTTTATTATTGCAAAACATTACAACTTTTATATCCACAGAGAGAAGCTTCTGACCCTCCTCTCATCATACACCTCTGACCAGACCCAATTTACATGAGCCAATTAACTACAGTGAATGGCTCAGACACATGCCCTTTCTGTCTCCCAATCCGCATTATCAAAAGACTTCACACAATGAAAGGATCATTAGCATTACATAAGCAGACAGGTAACACCTCAGCATCTCTTCAATTAACCTGTCTGTCTGCTAGTTCCACAACCTATAATTACAGGCTTAACTCCCACAAGCCACAATAGACAATAAAATGTAATCACACACCATCACAACAAGTATTACATACACAGCCCACACACAGTATATACCCAATATGTGCCCTGTATATACCGTATTGGATATGGCTATCACAGATCATCGTGGGGTTCTCCTTCACCCTGTGCCCCAAGTAGGGACACAGGGTGGTTTACACATAAGAGGCATTGGGGAAGCTGAAGCAAGGATATCTCATACTTACTAAGAGATTCTGGGTTCCCCGGGCCCTCCCGTTACAACTATATTAACCTGTGCACTGCAAGCCTGCTTTGCTGATCAACGTGTTTGTTAAGCATTGTGTGTTTGGGTTCCTGCCTGCCGTGTGCTACGTCTGTCTCTCTGTTACGATATTGGCTTGTTCCTGACTATCCCTGTCTGCTTGTGACCCTTGACCTTCGGCTTGGCCTTCGTTTATACTTGTCTGCTTGTGACCCTTGACCTTCGGCTTGTCCTTTGCTATTCTTGTATCCTGTGCTGCTGCTTCCCCTCTTTCCCCCTTACCCTACGGGGCGTGAGCTAGGAGACTCTAGGGGCCGCGACCTGGACCTAGCTGCAGCGCAACATCCTCACCACTAGAGGCTCTGTTGAAGACCTGCTGGGTCTTAGACTCCGCACCCTGGGGAATCTCGGGTATAGCTTCCTGTGGATTCCGGTTGTGCTCCTCTGGTCCCGCTTTCCACAACCACCCAGTTTCCTATACGCAGCAGTCAGCCATAGGGTTCACTATCTTGTGGTGCACTCCTGTCCTCCTACGGTGTGCATCTGTCATCTGGCCACAGGTGACCTGACAGGCTTGAACCCTAGTTGGTGGCGGATAAGTCACGCAAGTCATCCGGCATGCAGAGATAAAATACAGCAGCGTGTGGACCATTTTAAGCCCAAGGCAGCTCATCTCATCAGGACTTTTTTAGTCAAATGTATCGCCCACTGTCAGTCCCTTCGGGATCCATGCCTCATTCATCTTAATAAAGGTGAGGTAATCTAGACTTTTTTGACCTAGGCGACTTCTCTTCTCAGTGACAATACCTCCTGCTGCACTGAAGGTCCTTTCTGAAAGGACACTTGAAGCGGGGCGGGCCAGAAGTTCTATCGCAAATTGGGATAGCTCAGGCCACAGATCAAGCCTGCACACCCAGTAGTCAAGGGGTTCATCGCTCCTCAGAGTGTCGATATCTGCAGTTAAGGCGAGGTAGTCTGTTACCTGTCGGTCGAGTCGTTCTCTGAGGGTGGACCCCGAAGGGCTGTGGCGATGCGTAGGACTTAAAAAGCTCTGCATGTCCTCCATCAACAACATGTCTGTAAAGCGTCCTGTCCTTGCCGGCGTGGTCATGGTAGGAGGAGGATTACTTTCACCTCTTCCCCTGTTAGATTCCCGTAGTGCTGTGACATCACCCTTATACGCTGTGTAAAGCATACTTTTTAATTTATTTTGAAACTGCTGCTCCTTTCCGACTTCCGGTAATTCGGTAACATTTCAGGCACTTTCTGCTTATACCGGGGGTCTAGTAGCGTGGCCACCCAGTACAGGTCGTTCTCTTTCAGCCTTTTTATACGAGGGTCCCTCAACAGGCACGACAGCATGAAAGACCCCATTTGCACAAGGTTGGATGCCGAGCTACTCATGTCACGTTCCTCGTCCTCACTGATCTCACTGAAGGTCTGTTCTTCCCCCCAGCCACGTACAACACCACGGGTACCAGATAGGTGACAACGAGCACCCTGGGATGCCTGCTGTGGTTGGTCTTCCTCCTCCTCCTCAAAGCCACATTCCTCCTCTGACTCCTCTTCCTCAGACTCCTCTTCCAGCGTTGCCGCAGGTCCAGCAAGCGATGCTGATAAGGCTGTTTCTGGTGGTGATGGTGACCACAACTCTTCCTCTTCCTCTTCATGCTCATCTACGGCCTGATCCAGCACTCTTCGCAGGGCATGCTCCAGGAAGAAAACAAATGGGATGATGTCGCTGATGGTGCCTTCAGTGCGACTGACTAGGTTTGTCACCTCCTCAAATTGCGCATGAGCGTCCAGTAACGTGGCAAAAAAATTCCCAGCTGCGCAGAGGCTGACCTAGCACCCCGGTCATACAAATACTCGTTGGCGGCTTTTTCTTGTTGGAGCAGGCGGTCGAACATTAGGAGTGTTGAATTACAACGTGTCGGGCTGTCGCAAATCAAGCGCCTCACTGGCATGTTATTTCGCCGCTGGATATCTGAAAAGTGTGCCATGGCCGTGTAGGAACGCCTGAAATGGCCACACACCTTCCTGGCCTGCTTGAGGACGTCCTGTAAGTCTGAGTACTTATGCACAAAGCGTTGTACAATCAGATTCAACACATGTGCCATGCACGGCACATGTGTCAACTTGCCCAAATTCAATGCCGCCAACAAATTGCTTCCTTTGTCACACACCACTTTGCCGATCTCCAGTTGGTGCGGAGTCAGCCACTGATCCACCTGTGCGTTCAGGGCGGACAGGAGTGCTGGTCCTGTGTGACTCTCTGCTTTCAGGCAAGTCAACCCCAAGACGGCGTGACACTGTCGTATCCGGGATGTGGAATAGCCCCTGGGGAGCTGGGGGGTGCAGTTGATGTGGAGCAAGACGCAGCAGCAGAAGAGGACTCAGCCGAGGAGGTTATCGAAGAGGATGGAGTAGGAGGAGTAGAGGAGGTGGCAGCGGGCCTGCCTGCAAGTCGTGGCGGTGTCACCACCAACTCCTCTGCAGAGCCACGCATTACATGCTTGGCAGCCTTCAGCAGGTTTACCCAATGCGCAGTGTAGGTGATATACCTGCCCTGACCGTGCTTTGCAGACCAGGTATCAGTGGTCAGATGGACCCTTGCCCCAACACTGTGTGCCAGACATGCCATGACTTCCTTTTGCACAATGGAGTACAGGTTGGGGATTGCCTTTTGTGAAAAGAAATTTCGGCCGGGTACCTTCCACTGCGGTGTCCCAATAGCTACAAATTTTTTGAAGGCCTCAGACTCCACCAGCTTGTATGGTAAAAGCTGGCGGGCTAAGAGTTCCGACAAGCCAGCTGTCAGACGCCGGGCAAGGGGGTGACTCTGTGACATTGGCTTCTTACGCTCAAACATGTCCTTGGCAGACACCTGACTGTGGGCAGATGAGCAGGAACTGCTCAAGGCGAGAGACGGAGTGGCGGATGGTTGAGAGGGGGCAAGGAGGACAGCAGTGGTTGACTTGGCTGAAGATGCTGGACCAGGAGGAGGATGGTCCAGCTTGTGTGCTGCTTGTACTCGTCATCATGTGTTGATCCCATAGGCGTTTGTGATGTGTGATCATGTGCCTTCGCAAAGCAGTTGTACCTAGGTGGGTGTTGGATTTCCCACGACTCAGTTTCTTTTGGCACAGGTTGCAAATGGCATCACTGTTATCAGAGGCAGACACACAAAAATAATGCCACACTGCTGAGCATTGCAATGACGGCATTCTGGTGGTGGCAACAGCATGCGTTGATTGGCGTGCTGTCTGGCTGACCCCGGGTGCCGATACATGCTGTCTGACTGTGCCACTAGCTCCTTGCGATGACCTTCCCCTGCTTCCAACTCGTCTCCTCCTCCTCTCTGTCTCCCCATCTGAACTTTCCCCCTGTTCTTCTTCTCTTCGAGCGGGCACCCACGTGACATCCACGGACACATCGTCATCATCAACTGCTTCATTTGCATCTGACAACTCAGCAAAGGAAGCAGCAGTGGTCCATGTGTGTAATGCTGCCTGACTGAGACATATCCCTTTTATCTACATTCTCTGGCAATAATGGTTGCGCATCAGTTATTTCTTCCAACTCATGTGTAAATAACTCCTCTGACAGATCAAGTGAAGCAGCTGTGGTGCTAGTGTTGGTGGTGGTGGCAGGCGGGCGAGTGGTAACTTGAGAGGTGCCCGAAGCTGAGCTGGAGGAGGATGGTGCATCAAGGTTCCGAGCGGAAGCTGTAGAAGATTGGGGGTCCTGTGTTAGCCAGTCAACTATGTCCTCAGAACTTTTCGAGTTCAGGGTACGTGGCCTCTGAACACTGGGCATTATTCTAGGGCCAAAGAGAATCACAGCACCACAACCACGACGGCCCCTGCGGGGTGGCCTGGCTCTGCCTGTCATTTTTTTTAGATTAGTTTAGTTGTACTATGCGTGCAAGCTACTGTGACACCAGATATGAGTGGCACTGTGCACTGGCAGAAGTTGGCAGAGTAGACGCTGTAGGCCTGACACACACGCTGGCAGGCAACTGACTGCTATTCTATTGACGTCAAAACTGTTGTTTTTTTTATGTAATCTATTCTACTGTGACACCAGATATGAGTGGCACTGTGCACTGGCAGAAGTTGGCAGAGTAGACGCTGTAGGCCTGACACACACGCTGGCAGGCAACTGACTGCTATTCTATTGCAGTCAAAATTGTTGTTTTTTTTTAAATGTAATCTACTGTGACACAATATATATGAGTGGTGGCACTGGGCAAGTGGGCACAGTATATGCTGTGAGCCTGACACACACACGCTGGCAGGCAGCTGCAATTAAATTACAGAGGAAAAAAAAAAAGAAGACTGATGTACTAGCCCTAAAAAGTGCTTGTTTGGGTGCTGTCAGGACGCTGTCCTTACAGCAGAGATCAGATGAATCTTTCAGGACTGGAGTGGACACTAAATACAAACACGCTGGCAGGCAACTGTAATTAGATTACAGAGAAAAAAAAAAAAGCAGACTGATGTACTAGCCCTAAAAAGGGATTTTTGGGGTGCTGTCAGGACGCTGTCCTTACAGCAGAGATCAGATGAGTCTTTCAGGACTGGAGTGGACACTGAATACACACACACTGGCAGGCAACTGCAATTAGATTACAGAGGAAAAAAAAAGCAGACTGATGTACTAGCCCTAAAAAGGGCTTTTTGGGGTGCTGTCAGGACGCTGTCCTTACAGCAGAGATCAGATGAGTCTTTCAGGACTGGAGTGGACACTGAATACACACACGCTGGCAGGCAACTGCAATTAGATTACAGAGGAAAAAAAAAAAGCAGACTAATGTACTAGCCCTAAAAAGGGCTTTTTGGGGTGCTGTAAGGACGCTGTCCTTACAGCAGAGATCAGATGAGTCGTTCAGGACTGGAGTGGACACTGAATATACACACGCTGGCAGGCAACTGCAATTAGATTACAGAGGAAAAAAAAAACAGACTGATGTACTAGCCCTAAAAAGGGCTTTTTGGGGTGCTGTTAGGACGCTGCCCTTACAGCAGAGATCAGATGAGTCTTTCAGGACTGGAGTGGACACTGAATACACACACGCTGGCAGGCAACTGCAATTAGATTACAGAGAAAAAAAAAGCAGACTGATGTACTAGCCCTAAAAAGGGCTTTTTGGGGTGCTGTCAGGACGCTGTCCTTACAGAAGAGATCATATGAGTCTTTCAGGACTGGAGTGGACACTGAATACACACACGCTGGCAGGCAACTGCAATTAGATTACAGAGGAAAAAAAAATCTGACTGATGTACTAGCCCTAAAATGGGCTTTTTGGGGTGCTGTCAGGACGCTGTCCTTACAGCAGAGATCAGATGAGTCTTTCAGGACTGGAGTGGACACTGAATACACTGGCCTAGCTATAGATTTCCCTATTAAATCAGCAGCAGCTACACTGTCCCTCCTCTCACTAAGACTGCAGCTTCCGAATGAATCTAAAATGGATGCTGTCCAGGAGGTGGGAGGGTCTGATTGGCTGGAATGTGTCTGCTGACTGTGAGGTACAGGGTCAAAGTTTCCTCAATGATGACGAATAGGGGGCGGACCGAACATCGCATATGTTCGCCCGCCGCGGCGAACGCTAACAAGCTATGTTCGCCGGGAACTATTCGCTGGCGATTAGTTCGGGACATCTCTAGTGTTAAAAGGTCTCAGGTGTGAATGGGGAGCAGGTGTGTTAACCACTTAACGACCGCCCACTGTAAATATACGTCGGCAGAATGGCACGGACAGGCACAATCACGTACCTGTACGTGCCTGCCTTTGTATGGGTGGGGGGTCCAATCGGTCCCCCCTCCGGTACAGTGAGCCGCCGGGATCGCTTCAGGAGCGATCCGTGATGAGGGGGCAGCCATTCAATTCTGGCCACCCCCTCGTGATCGCTCCCGGCGAATCAAATGCTTCCTCTGCCTGTGTAATGTTTACACAGGCAGGAGGAAGTGATGTCATCCCTCATGCGGCGCTCACATATACCGAGCGCCGCATGAGAGAAGACACACAGGTTAGTGCACAAACACTACACTAACACCAGCACACATAGGTACATAAATCGCCCCCCCCAGGCCCCCCCAGATCACCCCCCCAGCCCCCAGTCACAGTGTCACTGATTGCAGTGACAATTTATTTAGTGATCAGTGACATTTGTGACTGTAAAAGTGTCAGGGCAGTTAGTTTTAGGTCCAGTGTAGCCCCCTAACCCCCCCTAATAAAGGTTTAACCCCTTGATCGCCCCCAGGTAATCCTTTAACCCCCTAGCACTGCCGCCACTAAGCAATCGTTTTTCTGATCGCTGTTTTAGTGTCGGTGATGCCGATAGGTAGCCAGTTATTTTTTTTAGGTTCGCCGCAGGTTTTTATAGCGTCGGGTACCCCCATATATTACCTAATAAAGGTTTAACCCCTTGATCGCCCCCCAGGTAACCCTTTCACCCCCTAGCACTGCCGTCACTAAGCGATCATTTTTCTGATCGCTGTTTTAGTGTCGGTGATGCCGATAGGTAGCCAGTTATTTTTTTTAGGTTCGCCGCAGGTTTTTATAGCGTCGGGTACCCCATATATTACCTAATAAAGGTTTAACCCCTTGATCGCCCCCCAGGTAACCCTTTCACCCCCTAGCACCGCCGCCACTAAGCGATCGTTTTTCTGATCGCTGTCTTAGTGTCGGTGATACCGATAGGTAGCCATTTTTTTAAATTTTGCCGCAGGTTTTTATAACGTCGGGTGCCCCCATATATTACCTAATAAAGGTTTAACCCCCTGATTGCCCCTATTTAACCCTTTCACCAGTGATCACCATATAAGTGTTACTGGTGACGCTGGTTAGTTAGTTTGCTTTTTATAGTGTCAGGGTACCCGCCGTATATAACCCAATAAAGGTTTAACCCCCTGATCGCCCGGCGGGTGATATCAATTAGGTTTTAGCGTCAGAGAGGGTCTGCGTCACACCCCAGGCAGCGTCAGGTTAGTGCCAGTAATGCTAACACCCACGCGTGAAGCATACACCTCCCTTAGTGGTATAGTATCTGAACAGATCAATATCTGATCTGATCAGATCTATACTAGCGTCCCCAGCAATTTAGGGTTCCCAAAAACGCAGTGTTAGCGGGATCAGCCCAGATACCTGCTAGCACCTGCGTTTTGCCCCTCCGTCCAGCCCAGGCCACCCAAGTGCAGTATCGATCGATCACTGTCACTTACAAAACACAACACACATAACTGCAGCGTTCGCAGAGACAGGCCTGATCCCTGCGACTCCAGTGCTGTAGGAGGTGATTTCACCACCACAGTTAAAAAAAAAAGCATATATGCCGAAGCATGGGGGCAGCAGGGGCGGAGGAGCGATTTTGCTCCTAATGCCGCGTACATACGGTCGAAATTCCGACGGAGGCTTGCCCGTGGAAAAGTCCGACCATGTGTGTGCGGAATAACTTTTGCAGGAGGATGAGCCCATGCTTCGGCATATATAAATGGTGCATGTATGCCCATCATTAGAAGTGGGTGAATGAAGGAAGGTATTCTAATGGTGGGCATACCCAACAATCAATCTCTTTTTTTGTTCAGCCAACAGGCTGCATGAAAAAAAAGATTACAATACATGTCCAACAAGGACCAGCAACGTACTGGTATGTTGCTGGACTTTGAATGGTTATACCAGATTGATGCCTGCGGGTTTAGGTATAATCTTGGTATCATTCTTTTCAGCCAGCGGCCGGCTTTCATGTAAAAGCAATCCTAGTGGCTAATTAGCCTCTGGACTGCTTTTACAAGCAGTGGGAGGGAATGTCCCACCCCCCAAATATAAAAAGCGCCATTGGGAAATTGGGAAAGCATTTTATCACACCGATCTTGGTGTGGTCAGATGCTTTGAG
The DNA here is from genome assembly GCA_029206835.1 of Rana muscosa. NCBI lineage: Eukaryota > Metazoa > Chordata > Amphibia > Anura > Ranidae > Rana > Rana muscosa. Next base: position 2,339,309 of record JARGYO010005593.1, on the reverse strand, counting down.
GGCAGAGGAAATATCTAGGGTCTAATAGACCCCAGTTTTTTCAAAAAAAGAGTACCTGTCACTACCTATTGCTATCATAGGGGATATTTACATTCCTGAGATAACAATAAAAATGATAAAAAACAAAAAATATGTAAGGAACAGTTTAAAAAAAAAAAAAAAAAAGCAAAATTAATTATAAAAAAAAAAAAAAAAAAAAAAAAGCGCCCCTGTCCTGCCCTGCTTTTGCGCAATGGCGAACGCAAGCATCAGTCTGGCGTCATATGTAAACAGCAATTGCACCATGCATGTGAGGTATCACCGCGAAGGTCAGATCGAGGGCAGTCATTTTAGCAGTAGACCTCCTCTGTAAATCTAACGTGGTACCCTGTAAAGGCTTTTAAAGGCTCTTAAAAATGTATGTAGTTTGTTGCCAATGCACGTTTGTGCTATATTTTAAAGCATGTCATGTTTGGTATGTAGCGATACCTCCAACTAAGGAGGCCGCAGAATTAGATTTGGGCCCTGAGTGCAACTCCGCCAACCCCCGGCAATAGGCTCTACCCCCTTCTGGCACAGCTAGTATTAACAATCAATGATATATCCTATGCAATATAATAACTAAGCAAGGACACAGTGATGAATTGTAATAGGTAAAGTGTTTTACTTATTTTCTCAATTTGGATAAAGGGGGTAACAGTAATCACAGTTCAAGATAATCACTCCTAAGGGCAGCGTCCTGCCACTCTAACACACTATGTAGTAACACACGCTACAGGTGCGCCATACGGGCGACCGTTAACTAAGTGCCCTATGGCGCAGTAATCAAACACGCTAGAATCCCCACCAGGCCTGGTTCTAATATTTAACTTAGTCCTTCTTTCTTCACCGGCAAGTCTGTAATGGTGGTGCACTTCAAACAGAGTATAACTTTGTAATCCAAGGGGTATAGAACTTGGTTAAATAAAGCCGCAGGCTCAGTTCTGACAAGGCTCTTCAATAGGGGGTATCAAAATAACTTGTAGGCCACGGCAGTCTATAGGCCTATATACAGTAACAGTATCTTAGCTGGGCTTATGCCCTCTCACCCGCCGGACTACGGATCAAGTCCGGGAAACCTCCACCGGCCGTGTCACACACACTCGATCTCTCCAACCATCGGGTCCCCGATCCAACCAGGCTGTAGCGCACAAAGTCAGATGCCACCCAGGCTCGCAGAGGGGGGGGTGGAAGGCTCTTTGGTGCTAAGCAAGGCCTCAGGCTTCAGGCCTTGCACTCCGACACATCCGCACAGGAGGATCCGTCTGTGAAGTCTCGTGTCCCAAAGAGGCCGAGCCCGGCCTCGCCTCCTCCTTTTATAACCCCTCCCATGAGTCTCTGCGGTGGAACATCTGAAGAATGGGGTTATGGGTGATGTAGTTTCTTCCCATTATAGGGGAACACCCCGCTACACGTATCTATGTACTCGGCCTAAAATCATCTTTTTTATTTCATCAAACATTTGGGCAATATAGTGTATTTTAGTGCATTAAAATTAAAAAAAATTGGCGCAAATACTGTATGGAAAAAAAAAATGCGACACCCACCATTTTAATCTGTAGGACCTTTGCTTTAAAAAAATATATAATGTTTGGGGGTTCAACATAATTTTCTTGCAAAAAAAAATATGTTTTCATGTAAACAAAAAGTGTCAGAAAGGGCTTTGTCTTCAAGTGGTTAGAAGAGTGGATGTAAGCTTCCTAATGTTGTGTATAAAATGCCAGAACAGTTCAAAACCCCCCAAATGACCCCATTTTGGAAAGTAGACACCCCAAGCTATATACTGAGAGGCATGTCGAGTCCATGGAATATTTTATATGTTGACACAAGTTGCGGAAAAAAGATGATTTATTTTTTATTTTTATTTTTTTTGCACAAAGTTGTCACTAAATGATATATTGCTCAAACATGCCATGGGCATATGTGGAATTACACCCCAAAATACATTCTGTTGCTTCTCCTGAGTACGGGGATACCACATGTGTGAGACTTTTTGGGAGCCTAGCCGCGTACGGGACCCCAAAATCCAAGCACCGCCTTCAGGCTTTCTAAGGGTGTAAATTTTTGATTTCACTCCTCACTGCCTATCTCAGTTTCGGAGGCCATGGAATGCCCAGATGGCACAAACCCCCCCAAATGACCCCATTTTCAAAAACAAATGAGAGCTGTAAAATACTCACCATGCCTCTCAGCAAATAGCTTGGGGTGTCTACTTTCCAAAATGGGGTCATTTGGGGGGGTTTTGTGCTATTTTGGCATTTTATGGCCTTCGAAACTGTGATAGGTAGTGAGGAGTGAAATCAAAAATTTGTGCCCTTAGAAATCCTGAAGGCGGTGCTTAGTTTTCGGGGTCCCGTACGCGGCTAGGCTCCTAAAAAGTCCCACACATATGGTATCCCCGTACTCAGGAGAAGCAACAAAATGTATTTTGGGGTGCAATTTCACATATAACAATGGCATGTGTGAGCAATATATCATTTAGTGACAACTTTTTGTAATTTTTTCTTTTTTTTTGTCATTATTCAATCACTTGGGACAAAAAAATAAAAATATTCAATGGGCTCAACATGCCTCTCAGCAATTTCCTTGGGATGTCTACTTTCCAAAATGGGGTCATTTGGGGGGGGTTTTGTACTGCCCTGCCATTTTAGCACCTCAAGAAATTAGATAGGCAGTCATAAATTAAAAGCTGTGTAAATTCCAGAAAATGTACCCTAGTTTGTAGACGCTATAACTTTTGCGCAAACCAATAAATATACGCTTATTGACATTTTTTTTACTAAAGACATGTGGGTGAATACATTTTGGCCTAAATGTATGACTAAAATTGAGTTTATTCGATTTTTCTTATAACAAAAAGTAGAAAATATCATTTTTTTCCCAAATTTTCAGTCTTTTTCCGTTTATATCGCAAAAAATAAAAATCGCAGAGGCAATCAAATACCATTAAAAGAAAGCTCTATTTGTGGGAAGAAAAGGACGCAAATTTCGTTTGGGTACAATATTGCATGTCCGCACAATTTCCAGTTAAAGCAGCGCAGTGCCAAATTCTGAAAACACCTCTGGTCCTTTAGCTACAAAATGGTGCGGGGCTTAAGTGGTTAAATTTGGTGTTATCGCTCTCACTCTTAAATTTGGTCTCTGAACATCTGAAAAAAATAATTGTTGCTCTACATAAAGATGGCTTAGGCCAGTGATGGCGAACCTTGGCACCCCAGATGTTTTGGAAACTACATTTCCCATGATGCTCAGCTACACTGCAGAGTGCATGAGCATCATGGGGAATGTAGTTCCAAAACATCTGGGGTGCCAAGGTTCGCCATTACTGGCCTAGGCTAGAAGAAGATTGCTAAGATCCTGAAACTGAGCTGCAGCACGGTGGCCAAGACCATACAGTGGTTTAACAGGACAGGTTCCACTCAGAACAGGCCTCACCATGGTCGACCAGAAGAAGTTGAGTGCACGTGCTCAGCATCATATCCAGAGGCTGTCTTTGGGAAATTGACGTATGAGTGCTGCCAGCATTGCTGCAGAGGTTGAAGGCCCAGGCCTAGGGCAGCACTGTGCAAGGGGGCAGCACAGAAAGAGTCCCCACCGGCTTGTGCTACACTGTTAGTGTAGCGCCAGTCTTATGGGGCGGACTGGGCTAAGAGGCAAATTAGTGCTGCTTCTAATTTTGACTGTCCTATCATCCTGGACCACAAACCTTCCTCACTGTGCTATATTTTTCTGCTGCACCATTGGCATGGTTATTAGAGTTGAGCGGGTAGCTGGATATTCGGGTCCGGCGGGTTCGGCCGAACTTCGGAAAAAAGTTCGGATTCGGGACCGAACTTTAACCCGAACCCGGACCCGGACCCGGACCCCATTGAAGTCAATGGGGACCCGGACTTCTGACGACTAAAAAGGCTCTAAAAAAGTAATGGAAAGGGCTAGAGGGCTGCAAATGGCAGCAAAATGTTGTTAAGAACATGGCAAGTGCTCTGCAAACAAATGTGGATAGGAAATAACTTAAAAGAACATAAAAAAAATAAAAAATAAAAAAATATGCTGGAGGCCCCCTTTTCAGCAGAAGAGGTACAGGAAGTCATTAAGAACCTCAGAAACTCAACGGCACGATGCCACACATATGGTGGGAATGCCCCAGAATACGCCCTTTATGGAATAAATTATTTAATTTAATGGATAAGCTAGTGGGAAAATAAAATACTTTGAAATAAAAATGTAGCGGGGTGCTAAATTTAAGGAAAGTGTTTGAGTGGTAAATAGGCTCAAATACCCTAATTCTGTAGGATTCATGGACCATTTTGTCCTTGGGGGACAGTATTGGTGTGCAGTTCCCTGCGCCTACAGGTGGCGCCTTTTGTGTCCCCTCTTGGCAGTAGTACAGCGGGGCGGGGAACCTGCTGTGCATGCCGGGAGAGCATATAAAAGGGGCAGACCTTTGGCCTGGGGGCTGATGTCCAGTGGGGTCCGCGCCCAGGTGCCTTCGGCCTGGGTGCATGTGTTCCTGTTCCATCTCGGGCACCTTTAGCCCGGGGTGAGGTACTATCCTGGAGTTCTTGCTGCCCTGGGTATGGAGGCCTAGGGGCGGGAGTAAAGCCTGGAGTCCAGAGCCGCCTCGTGTAGGGGACCCTGTTCCAGGGAAGGGAGGATCATTCTGATGGACCGATGCGGGAGTCACGGTGAAGGAATGGTCTGTTGACTCCCTGGAGAGATGTCTTCCCCTTGATATGGGCTAGGTTCGTAGAAGGAGAAGCTCAAGGTCACCTTGGCTGTATCAGAGGCCTTATTCACCCGGCCCGTGGCAGGGGCCTTGTACACCCGGTCTGTGGCAGAGACCAACCTCAATGTCTGTGGCAGAGACCGTGCGCCAAAAACTGTTTGAGAAACCTAAGCAGTGAAGTGAATGTGCTACGTTTGTGCCTGGACCTCCTCCACACCTTAAGCTGTCCTGTTTCTTTGCTCTAACCTTTTCTATCTGAGTACAGTTTATTTTGCCATGAGAGAATAAGAGTTGGAGTTTCAGCTGGTGTGGACATTGACTTTACTGGCAATTAAAGGACTTGCCTCTACCTACAGTAGAGGTGAGAATCATCCTCTGGAGGAGTTTTGACTCCGGCTGTGGACACGGCCCGTCAAGTACACCGCTCAACCTCTTTATATAGGAGGATACGGGCTGGTAGTGCGGTGTGCCTTTCTCCCTCCTGCGAAGAGCCAACAACATAAAGGCAGGTAAGGGGGAAAGGATCTGTGCGCTACAAAAAAATAAAATAAAAATTTTAATCTTGGCCTAGGAGGACGAGGTCCATATGGAGTAGGAGGTTGAGGTGGCGGTGGATGTGGCTGTGTAGGTGGAAGCGGCGGTGGAGGAGGACGAGGTAGCCAACACTGGTTCAAAAATACAACAATGGCTGGGTAAGGCCGGTGATGTGTCGAATTCTGTCCCCTGTCGAATAGTGTCCGCCCTGTACTGCGCTTGCTGAGTATGTAGGACAAGGGGATTTCAAAAATCTCCCAAGACTAACGGCGCCTGCGTGTTGAGTTCAGGTGAAGGCCACACCATCCGTGGTTCAAGCCGAGCCAAGCAAGGCCGCGATCGAAGCGAGCCCGTGAGGGGCCCTGTTACTATGTGCTACCGTATGTCCTCTTGGATGGTGGGGCTTGAACCTGCACTCACAGCGCAGGCGCCATTCATCTTCGGAGATTTTGTGAATCTCCTTGTCCTCTGTACTGCGCAAGCGCTGCGCCTGCGGAGTACGGGCCGGGCACAATCCGATGGCCGGACAGTTTTTGTCACAACACCGGTATACATGTCTATTCTGCACAAGGTACGGACAAGTCCTGTGGGATCCATGCCTGGTTCATTTTAATGAACGTGAGCTTGTCCACATTGGCTCTGGACAGGCGGCTGCGCTTGTCTGTGATAACGCCCCCTGCCGTGCTAAATACACGTTCAGATAATACACTGGCTGCAGGGCAGGCCAGCACCTCCAAGGCATAAACGGCAAGCTCAGGCCATGTGCCCAATTTGGAGACCCAGAAGTTAAAGGGGGCAGACCCGTCATCCAGTACATGTAGGCCTGTGGACACATACTGCTCAACCATGTTGGTGAAATGCTGCCTCCTGCTAAGACGTTCCATCTCAGCTGGTGGTGCTGGTTGTTGTGGCGTGCTGACAAAGCTTTTCCACATTTCGGCCATGCTAACCCTGCCTTCTGAGGTGCTGCCGGTGCCCCGGCTGCGTTGGCGACCTCTTCCTCCTCCTCTGCCTTCGCCTTGTGCTTCCACCGCACGCCCGCTGTCAGGTGGGAATGCCACCAGCAGCGCGTCTACCAGCGTGCGCTTGTACTCGCGCATCTTACGATCCCGCTCCAGTGAGGGAATTAAGGACGGTACGTTGTCCTTGTAACGGGGATCCAGCAGGGTGGCCACCCAGTAATCAGCACCAGTTAAAATGTGGGCAACTCGGCTGTCGTTGCGGAAACACTGCAGCATGTAATCGCTCATGTGTGCCAGGCTGCCCAGAGGCAAAGAAAAGCTGTCCTCTGTGGGAGGTGTATCGTCTGTGTCCTCTGTATCCCCCCAGCCACGCACCAGTAATGGCCACGAGCTGGTCTGAGTGCCACCCTGCTGTGAACATGGCTCCTCCTCCTCCTCCTCCTCCTCCTCCATCTCCTCCTCCACCTCGTCATCCTCCAGAACTGTGCCCTTTCTGCCGGACAATTGTGTACCTGGCGTTTGTTGGTGCAGGAACCCACCCTCGTAGCCACTTGTGAAACACTGCCCTGAAAGCCTTTGAAATGATCCCGCTTCCTCCTCCTCCTCCTCATCCTCCTGTGCCACATCCTCTTCCATCATCGCACGAAGCGTTTTTTCAAGGAGGCATAGAACTGGGATAGTAACGCTGAGAACGGCGTCATTGGCACTGGCCATGTTGGTGGAGTACTCGAAACAGCGCAACAAGGCACACAGGTCTCGCATGGAGGCCCAGTTATTGGTGGTGAAGTGGTGCTGTTCCGCAGAGCGACTCACGCATGATTGCTGCAGCTGAAACTCCACTATTGCCTGCTGCTGCTCGCACAGTCTGGCCCGCATGTGCAAGGTGGAGTTCCACCTTGTGGGCACGTCACATATGAGGCGGTGAGCTGGAAGGCCGAAGTTACGCTGCAGCGCTGACAGGCGAGCAGCAGCAGGGTGAGAACGCCGAAAGTGCGCACAGACAGCCCGCACTTTCTGCAGCAGCTCTGGCATATTGGGGTAATTTTTAAGGAACCTCTGGACCACCAAGTTCAGCACATGCGCCAGGCAAGGGATGTGCGTCAAACCGGCTAGACCCAGAGCTGCTACGAGATTTTGCCCATTATCGCACACCACCAGGCCGGGCTTGAGGCTCACTGACAGCAACCACTCATCGGTCTGTTGTTCCATGTCCCTCCACAACTCCTGCGCGGTGTGGGGATTTTCCCCCAAACAGGAAAGTTTTAAAACTGCCTGCTGTCGTTTACCCCTGGCTGTGCTGAAGTTGGTGGTGAAGGTGTTACGCTGAATGGATGAGGAGGCGATAGAGGATGAGGAAGCGGAGAAGGAGGAGTTAGCAACAGGAGGCAAACTGAAGCGCCCTGCAATCCTCGGTGGTGGAAGGACATGCGCCAAACCGCTATCTGCCTCAGGCCCAGCAGCCACTGCATTTACCCAGTGTGCTGTTAGGGAGATATAACGTCCCTGACCGTGCTTACTGGTCCATGCATCCGTAGTTAGGTGGACCTTGCCACAGATGGCGTTGCGCAGTGCACACCTGATTTTGTCCCCCACCTGGTTGTGCAGGGAAGGGATGGCTCATCTGGAAAAGTAGTGGCGGCTGGGCACGACGTACTGCGGGACAGCCAATGCCATCAGGCTTTTAAAACTCTGCGTCTCCACCAGACGGAATGACAGCATTTCAAAGGCCAGGAATTTTGAAATGCTGGCATTCAGGGCCAGGGATTGCGGGTGGCTAGGGGGGTACTTCCTCTTTCGCTCCAATGTTTGGGAGATAGAGAGCTGAACGCTTCCATGGGACATTGTGGAGATGGTCGGTGACCCAGGTGGTAGTGTTGCTGGCAGATCCTCTGTTTGCGGGGTGACAGGTGCCACTGTCACTACAGAGGTGGATGAAGAGGCCGAGACTGCAGCAGAAGAGGAAGCAGGAGGAGCCAGAGACCTTTCTTGGTTTCTGAGGTGTCTACTCCACTGCAGCTCGTGCTTTGCACTTAGATGCCTGGTCATGCAGCTTGTGCTCAGGTTGAGAACGTTTATGCCTCGCTTCAGGCTCTGATTGCACAGCGTGCAAACCACTCGTGTCTTGTCATCAACACACTGTGTGAAGAACTGCCACGCTAGGGAAGTCCTTGGACCTGGCTTTGGTGTGCTCGGTCCCTTGCTGCGTTGGGCAGTAGCAGATGTACTGTCTAGGGGACGAATGCTCCGTTTTTGCACCCTGCTCCCTCTTCTGCTGTGCTGGTGGCTCTGTGCGACCACCGCCTCTTCCTCCGAACTACACTGGTCACCTGCATAACGTTGATTCCATGTGGGGTCGAGGACCTCATCGTCCTCCACATCATCTTCCACCCAGTCTTCACCCCTGCCCTCCATGTCTGTCTGCACAATTGCGAAAGCAGCAGCAGTTGGCACCTGTGTTTCGTCATCATCCGAGACGTGCTGCGATGGTCCTCCCATGTACCCATCATGAAACATAAGTGGTTGGGCATCGGTGCACTCAATCTCTTCCACTTCTGGGGCAGGGCTAGGTGGATGGCCCTGGGAAACCCTGCTAACAGAGTCATCGAAAAGCAGAAGAGACTGTTGCGCAATTTGGGGCTCAGACTGCTTGGCTGATTTGCAAGGGGGTGAGGTGAAAGACTGATGGACATGGGCTTCAGGTGCCAACTCTGATCTTTCAGCAGAAGAGTGGGTGGGAGACAATGTGAAGGAACCCGAGGCACTGTCAGCAACCCAATCTACTATCGCCTGTACTTGTCCTGGCCTAAACATTGGTACAGCCTCATTAGGCGCGACAAAATACCGCCGCAGGCTCAGTCGCCTACTCGCACCTGAGGAAGGTGTTTCACTTGTGCGTGTAGCTGGCACAGATCCACCACGTCCTCTCCCTGCAACAGGAGCTCCACCAGCAGCACCACGACCGGGGCCACCACGTCCCTTTGACCTTCCCCTCATATTTTCCAAATTTAGGATCTTGCCCTAAATGGCGTTTTTTGGAAGACCACAACACACCCACGGTACGTAATGGCTGAAACGCACAGCTACAGAACTGCAGAAAATGCTATTCAAAAAAAAAAGGTTGTTTTTTTAGTATAGCACAGTACAAGGAAAATATATAGAAATTGTTTTTTTACACACACCTCCAGATGTGTATTTCACACTGCAAAATATTTTCTGTGGCCCTAAATGGCGTTTTTTGCCAGACCACAACACACCCACAGCACGTAACCGCTGAATCGCACAGCTACAGAAAATGCTATTCAAAAAAAAAGGTTGTTTTTTTTAGTATAGCACAGTACAAGGAAAATATATAGAAATTGTTTTTTTACACACACCTCCAGATGTGTATTTCACACTGCAAAATATTTTCTGTGGCCCTAAATGGCGTTTTTTGCCAGACCACAACACACCCACAGCACGTAACCGCTGAATCGCACAGCTACAGAAAATGCTATTAAAAAAAAAGGTTGTTTTTTTTAGTATAGCACAGTACAAGGAAAATATATAGAAATTGTTTATTTTACACACCTCCACATGTGTATTTCACACTGCAAAATATTTTCTGTGGCCCTAAATGGCGTTTTTTGGAAGAGCACAACACAACCACAGTATTTAACCACTGAATCGCACAGCTATAGAAGTGCAGAGAATGCTATTAAAAAAAAAATTGTTTTTTTTTAGTATAGCACTGTACAATATATAGAAATTGTTTATTTTACACACCTCCACATGTGTATTTCACACTGCAATTTATTTTCTGTGGCCCTAAATGGCGTTTTTTGCAAGAGCACAACACAACCACAGTATTTAACCACTGAATCGCACAGCTATAGAAGTGCAGAGAATGCTATTCAAAAAAAATGTTGTTTTTTTAGTATAGCACTGTACAATATATAGAAATTGTTTATTTTACACACCTCCACATGTGTATTTCACACTGCAATTTATTTTCTGTGGCCCTAAATGGCGTTTTTTGCAAGAGCACAACACAACCACAGTATTTAACCACTGAATCGCACAGCTATAGAAGTGCAGAGAATGCTATTCAAAAAAAATGTTGTTTTTTTTAGTATAGCACTGTACAATATATAGAAATTGTTTATTTTACACACCTCCACATGTGTATTTCACACTGCAATTTATTTTCTGTGGCCCTAAATGGCGTTTTTTGCAAGAGCACAACAACCCCAACAGTATATAACCGCTGAATCGCACAGCTGCAGAGGCCAGAGAATGCTATTCAAAAATAATGTTGTTTTTTCACACACCTCCAGATGTGTATTTCACACTGCAAAATATTTTCTGTGGCCCTAAATGGCGTTTTTTGGAAGAGCACAACACAACCACAGTATTTAACCACTGAATCGCACAGCTATAGAAGTGCAGCGAATGCTATTCAAAAAAAATGTTGTTTTTTTTAGTATAGCACTGTACAATATATAGAAATTGTTTATTTTACACACCTCCACATGTGTATTTCACACTGCAATTTATTTTCTGTGGCCCTAAATGGCGTTTTTTGCAAGAGCACAACACAACCACAGTATTTAACCACTGAATCGCACAGCTATAGAAGTGCAGAGAATGCTATTCAAAAAAAATGTTGTTTTTTTTAGTATAGCACTGTACAATATATAGAAATTGTTTATTTTACACACCTCCACATGTGTATTTCACACTGCAATTTATTTTCTGTGGCCCTAAATGGCGTTTTTTGCAAGAGCACAACACAACCACAGTATTTAACCACTGAATCGCACAGCTATAGAAGTGCAGAGAATGCTATTCAAAAAAAATGTTGTTTTTTTTAGTATAGCACTGTACAATATATAGAAATTGTTTATTTTACACACCTCCACATGTGTATTTCACACTGCAAAATATTTTCTGTGGCCCTAAATGGCGTTTTTTGGAAGAGCACAACACAACCACAGTATATAACCGCTGAATCGCACAGCTGCAGAGAATGCTATTCAAAAAAAAGTTTTTTTTTTTTTTTTTTAGTATAGCATAGTACAAGAAAAATATATAGAAATTGGTTATTTCACACAACTAGAGATATACACTGCAAAATATTTTTTTTGCCCAAAAATAGGTCTTTTTTGCGCACAACAAAGTGCCTTTTTTTTTTTTTGCAACAGCACAATAAAGTGCCTTTTTTTTTTTGGGGGCCCAAAAATGGGTCTTTTTAGCAAAAGCACAATAAAGTGCCTTTTTTTTTTTTTTTTGTCTGACCGAAATAGGTCTTTTAGCAAGAGCACAATACAGCCACAGTATGGAATAGGTGTATCACTCAACGTAATGCAGTGCTGGTGCACTGAGCTTGCAACACAAACAGATAAACCTATGCAGATAGCTGAGCTATTATATCTCTCAATCTGGACTCCTATCTAAATCTCTCTCCCTGAAAGCACAAACAGGATCCTGCCCCTACACTACACTACACTACACTGTCTCCCTATCTTTTCTATCAGTAGATTGCAGAATCAGGACTAACTCCTATCATATAATTCTCTCCCTCACAGCAACAGCAGCCAGGATCCTTTCCCTACACTGTCTAAAAGCAGAGTGACGATCTGTGCTGTGTGCCTCTTTCTTATATAGAAGCTGGTCACATGCTGGGTCACATGTTGCACTGACCAATCACAGCCATGCCATTAGTAGGCATGGCTATGATGGCTTCTAAGGGCACACCAGCTAATCAAATGGTGATTGGCTGGCCCCTGAAGCATTTCTAACTGCGCCATTAAATTCCCGAATCCGGACCCGAACCCGGACTTTAGCGCAAAATCCGGGTCCGGGTCCGGGTCGGGAAAACGCCAAAATTCGGTACGGACCCGAACTTTACAGTTCGGGTCCGCTCAACACTAATGGTTATATCTTCTTAGTCCTCTCCATAAAATTATCAGAAATTTGTGCCTAAAGTAGAACTATAGGCAACACTTTTTTTTTCATTTTGGATAGAGTAAGGGAAGGTTATAGCCCCTGTCAGTTTATTTTTTACCATCCCTGTCCCATTTCAGAAATTTCCCTCCACTTCCTGCCCCATAGCCAAACAGGAAGTGAGAGAAAATCTATGCAAATTAAGGAAATCCATTGCCCCCCCCCAGGCCCTCAGAACTAGTGTCCCCACTCGAAAATTTCAGGGTGGGTCTTAAACAGAAATGGGTGTGGCCTTTACAGGGGGTGCACGAGTTTAGTCAGGCCTAGGGCAGCACAAAACCTAAATACACTACTGCCCCAAACACACCTTCAAGACGACCAATGCCTTGCTAAAGAAGCTGAGGGTAAAGGTGATGGACTGGCCAAGCATGTCTCCTGAATGTCCCTCACAACCTGGCCTCTGTAAAAAAGACTGAGACCATACCTCAATATGAAATTAGTGAAGGTATAGTGAAATGGTTTCTCTGACTACCTGCATTTTGTCTGTATCTGATGTCCTGTTTACTGACTACTTGCCTGTTTTCTCAACCACGCTTTTGCCTGCTGCCTGGGTTGACTATTTTCCTGCATACAGGCCATGCCTCTGCCTGCCGCTGGAGCTGACCCTGGGCGATTTATTGACCATGTTTCTGCCCTCCAACGGGACAGATCTTTTGCCTGCATATTGACTATGCCTCTGCCTGCTGTAATAACTGACCTGAGCCTGTTAATTAACCATGTTTCCTGACGACACCATGGCAGCATACTTGTGATAGAGCTCCGCCACTTGACCACTCCCTCAGGACCAGTGAATAGCATAAATTAAAGGCCTAGTTTCCTCATACCTCAACGCACCAGTGAAGAGTAAGCAGTACTATGTCCCCACCTCTGCCTCCGTGCAGCATCCGGCTGGGTTGAGCCTCTCCCAGTGCAAAGTCCCAGCGCTCAGGCTGCTAAATGCGCTATAGCCTGGGAGTCCCTTCTGTGGGTCTTATTGGGGCCCCTGAAGTGTTTCCTCTTTAGGAACGAAATCTGCTTTAAAAATTTGTAACTGCAGCGCTTGTGGAATATGGGGGGGGGGGCAGCTATGCCTTATCTCTTTCTTGGCCCCTTGTGCCATACAGGGTCGCCTGTACCTTTTACCTATTTCTCCCTCTTTTGTCTTTCATTACATTTCCCATTCCCTGCTGTTCTCTGCAGGTGTTGCATGTGTGTGTGCGTGTGTGTGTGTAGGTATGTGTGTATATGTACGTATATGTAATATGGGTGTGTGTGTGTGTGTGTGTGTGTGTATGTGTATGTGTATATGTAGCGATACCCCCAAACTAAGAGAGCCGCTGGTTTTGTTTCGGGCCCTGTACACAGCACAGCCAACCCCCGGCAATCTACTTGACCCTTCTCTGGCACAGCTAGTCTAGGGGTCGTATCTATATGTATGGCTTCTATACCAGTTCTTGAACAATCCCACAATAACCCAGACAGTTGTGAAATATAGTAATGGAAGCCAATAACAGAATGATTAACTGTAATAGGTTTACTCGTATAGAAAGGGTAACAGTCAGTACCATGTAACACATGCATGCAGAGCCCTGCAGTAATAATAACACTAGTCAACTATAGTGCACATATAGTTCTATCACATACTGATGTATATAGCTATTTTCCCTTGTGAGCAATATGGCGCTTAGCAATGCTATAAACCCCCCAGTCAGGCCTGACTCAGTTAAAGTTCAGTCTTTAAGTGAGGAACCTTTGCATGCAAGATGATCGGTGGTGCACATACAGGAACAATGATTTGTAATCCAACAGTGGTCTATGGCAATAGAAGCAACTCCCCGGAGACTATATAACTCAGTTCTGCAACTAGTCTCCTGTCAGGAAAGCAAGTATAACACGATGGGCCAAGGCAGTCAATAGGCCTAACAAAGTACTCGGTTATAGCTGTGAGCAGGTGCTCTCTCACCCCTCCGGACTCAATCCCAGTCCGGAACTCCCACCGCTGTGTCTCCGCACACAGGATCTGCCACCGCCGGATCTCTGGTCCAACTGACGTCTGTGGAGCAGGTAGATGTCAGTTGCCGCACAGGCTTAGCAGTAGGTGGAAGGCTCTCTGGAAGTGTGCAAGTCCCAGGCCTCGGGCCTTGCACTCGCAACAGGTCCGCACAGGAAGTCCTCTTGCCAGCCGCGCGGTGTCCAAAGAGGCCGGGCTTAGCCTCGTCCTCCCCTTTTATTCCCCACCCATGAGTCTCTGCGGCAGCCTAATGCACCCTGGGTGCACCCAATGCACCCTGGGTGCCAAACGGGGTTCTGGGTAACGTAGTCCATGGGGCCTCAACGGAGACCCCGCTACACACTCCCCACACTTAAACTCTTTGGTCCCCAAAGATAATTGTCAACATACACTACGCACAACATTAGACAAAGTTGCGTATTATGTCGGCAGAGGTAGTTTCCACCAAAAATGAGAGGGTGAACTTCCTCGCCCACAGGTCACACTATCATAAGTGGCCTGCCTAACTGTGCCAGGGGGTGAGTTGGGGTTGCCCTCCACCAAATGAACAGTGGAGGGATCAGGGCTTTCTGCACTCCTCCTGGCAGTTGCCACAGTGTCCTCTGAGCTCCTCCCCATTTGCGGGTAAGTCAACTTTCGGGGAGGCCTTATGGCCCTCTTCACCCTCCGCTCTCTTGGGATTTCTGGCTTGGACACTGTAGGTTCCTCTTCCGGAACAGACATGGCAGCCTCCACTGTTTCTGAAACATTTAACTCAGGAGCAGGAGGATTCACGGAACATCTTGGATCCTCCTCTGGGAGTGAGTCGAGGGCATCTTCCCATGAGTCTGATAGAGGGCTGGACGGGATGAATTCAGTAGCTTCTGCATTCAGTGTACTGTCTATGGTGTCTTCCAAAGGTGGGAGATCTATAGTAGAAGTCACTGGGGCCTGGGAAGGCCATAGCCATTCTAGCTCTTCCCTTTCATCCTCACTAGGTTCAGAGACATCTGTTTCTTCAGACCGAGATGCTTGGGACCGGGTAATTGGCCTAGGAGTATCCAGGATGGAAGCTGGCTCGGGGAAGTCCTTTGCAGGGGGTATCCGAACTGCTTCGGCAAGTGGGAGTATGTGGTTTCCGCTGCCAAGTCTTCAATGGCCCCACCTTTCCCTCCGGCTTCAGTTGGTAGACTGGCAGGCCGGACAGCTTCCTGCAAATAACATACGGCTCAGGTCTCCATCTGTCTGCAAGTTTGTGCTTCCCAGGGACTCCTAAGTTCCGTAGCAGCACTCTGTCCCCAGGCTGCAGATCCTGGATCCGGACCTTCAGGTCAAAGTTTCTCTTGTTGCGGGCTCCTCTCTGATCCGAAGCTGCTTGGGCCTGCTCATACGCCAACTTTAAACTGTCCACATATCCTTTGTGGGAAGTGGCTGAGGAATGGTCTATGGAGTTGCCAAAGGCCAGGTCTACGGGTAGTCTTGTTTCTCTCCCAAACATGAGTCGGTAGGGAGAGTACCCTGTAGCATCACTTGTACTGTTGTAAGCATCTAAAGTTCCCAGCATGTTGAGTAGGGTTCGGTTGAACCTCTCCGGCTGTGCATCCCCTTGTGGGTGATAGGGAGTGGTTCGGGTCTTCTTGATCCCTAAGGAGTCCAGGAGTTTCCTGATCAGCCGACTTTCAAAGTCCCTCCCTTGATCCGAGTGGAGACGTTGTGGTAGCCCATAGTGCACAAAGTATTTTTCCATGAGTACTTTGGCCACTGTGGAAGCCTTCTGGTCTTTGGTTGGGAAGGCCTGGGCATACCGGGTGAAATGGTCGGTTATCACCAGAACATTTCCTAGTCCACTCAAGTCGGGTTCGAGGCAGAGGAAATCAATGCATACCAAATCCAATGGGCCTTGACATTGCAGGTGGCCCATTGGGGCAGCTTGATGGGGTAGAGTTTTCCGCTGAATGCAGCGTGCGCATGAATGGCAGTATTCCTCTACTTCAGCCCTCATGCAGGGCCAATAGAACCGACTTCTGACAAGTTGAAAGGTCCTTTCAGCTCCTAAATGACCGTGGTGGTCGTGTAAAGCGACCAAGACAGTCTCTCTGTGTTTCTCGGGTAGAAACAGTTGCCATTTGTCTTCCAGGTCATCAGAGGGGCCCCTTCGGTAGACCACCCCTTGATGCACCTGCAACCTGTCCCACTCCTTCCGCAACAGGCGAGCGTCCTTTGAAGGATGATGCAAGAGTCTATCTGGATCCTGATTTTCCAGGGCCTCTAGGACCAATTTCCCCAAAGGGTCTTCCAATTGGTCACATCTCAATTCCTTTTTTGACAGCTTTGGTAAGTCATCTTCCTCTATCTGAGTTACTCCACAGCACTGCTTGGGGACCCCCACTACTGTGACCCCTATCTCTTCCGCTCTGGACCCCCCACTGGCCTGGAGTTCAGCCCCTTGACAGAGGGCCCGCACCCCATCCGGTTCCACTTGGGTTCAGTCTTCCGTGCTGCTAGTGGGAGCATGAGACCTTCTGGACAGGGCATCCGCATCTCGATTGCCAGCCCCAGGTCTGTATTTCAGGCTGAAGTTGAATCCAGACAGTGCAGCCAGCCACCGATGGCCTGTGGCATCCAGTTTTGCTGTGGTGAAAAGATAAGTAAGGGGGTTGTTGTCAGTTTTCACAGTGAATTCTGCCCCATACAGATAGTCTTTAAGTTTATCAACTACACCCCACTTGAGGGCCAGGAACTCCAACTTATGAGTGGGGTAGTTTCTTTCAGAGGGGGTCAAACTTCTGCTCACATATGCGACGGGTCGCAGTTGCCCTTCATGCTCCTGGTAGAGCACTCCTCCCAGACCGTCATGACTGGCATCTACATGGAGTTCATAGGGTTTCTTTGGGTCTGCATAGGTCAAGACAGGGGCAGTGGTTAAGGTCTTCTTCAGCATTTGGAAGGCCTCTTCGCACTTTCCATTCCACTGGTCTTCGACTGACTCTCCCGGCTTCCTGGGACCCGAGTCATCCTCTTCTCCCTCTGTCTTTAACAGTTCATTCAGGGGTCTGGCAATCCGTGCGAACCCCTCTATGAACCTCCTATAGTAGGAGCAGAACCCCAAAAAGGACCTGAGTTCTGTCACAGTGGTGGGCCGTGGCCAGGAGGTAACTGCCTCCAGTTTCCCGGGGTCTGTGGCTACCCCTTCTCTGGACACTATGTGCCCCAGATAGTTGACTGATGACTGGTAGAACTGGCATTTCTCTGGCGAAAGCTTGAGTCCCTCTTCGCTGAGCCTTCTCAAGACTTTTTCCAGTCTCTCCTCATGTTCCTCTAGAGTCTTCCCAAAGATGATGATGTCATCCAAGTACACGAGAACTTCGATGAGGTTCATGTCTCCTACGGTTTTCTCCATGAGGCGTTGAAAGGTGGCAGGGGCTCCGGACAGACCTTGAGGCATCCGGTCAAATTCAAAGAATCCCACAGAGGTTATGAAAGCTGTCTTCTCCTTATCTTCCGGATGCATAGGGATCTGGTAGTATCCACTCTTTAGGTCCATGACACTGAACCACCTGGCTCCAGACAAACTCTGTAGGGCATCCTCTATCCTCGGAGTGGTATACTGGTCGGGTATCGTTCTCCCGTTGAGAGTCCTGTAGTCTATACACAACCTCAACGACCCATTCTTCTTCCTGACCACCACTATTGGGGAGGCATAGGGGCTTCTAGATTCCCGGCTAACACCGGTTTGCTTGAGCTCGGCAAGCTGTTCTCTCAGGTCTTCAAGGTCGGCTAGAGGAACTTGCCTGACTCTCTCCCTGAAAGGCTTGTCTTCCTGGAGGCGGATTCGATGGGTGGCACTCTTCGCACACCCTACATCGAACTCATCTTTGGAAAAAATCTTCCTCCATCTGGTCAACTGGGCCTTTGCTCTCTCTTTGCAGGCCCTTGGCAGATTCGGATTCTCCATGCAGAGTTTCTCCCAGATAGTTCTTTCTCCCTCTGTCTTCTCCACATCTGATAAGACAATTGGGGCAGCAGGGCTTACCTGGCCCAACAACATCCTGGCGGGGATCTCCATGGGGGTACCCGTGGTATTCCTGACGCTCACCGGCACCTTACAGCGTGCCGTCTTCAAAGCTCTTACTGGAACCATTTCTGGGATCACTACTAAGCCTGAGTATTCTTCCCGTGGGTCTAGTTCCAACATGACAAAGGGGCCAGGTTTCTCCCAAGTAAGCTTCACAGTGGCCCTGAGACAGGTTACTTCACCGGGCTGCAATACTATCCCTTTCTTCGCCAGTCTCCAGACTTTCCCCACCCCCTCTTCTGGGGCCTGTTGTTCCAAGACTAGTCACTGGTAGGCTGTCTTCAACTTTGGGTGGATTCTGTTGACAGCGGAATTCCTCCCTCGCACTAGAGGGGCCAAGAGCCTTCTCACCAGGTCTGTGTTGGTCCCTATTATTAGGGAGCTCTTGTTGGCTCCAGGCGGTCGGGGGCACACCACTGCCAGGGTATCGAATACTTCAGCCTTCCTGGCTACTGAGGGGTCAAAGATCAGTTTTATGGGCAAGTAACCATCGTAAGGGAAACTCTGTGTTCCAATTCCCCATATCTCTAAATCTTCAATTCTCTGGATGGGTAGATGACTCAGAGGCTTAGAAGTCCCGGTATAACAAGGTCACCTGCGCCTCAGTATCCAAAATGGCTCTTGTGTAGACTCCCTCCACCTGGATAGGCACTACGGGGGAGGGGCCAACCAATTTTTGTGGATATGGCTTCAGAGGGGTCTCTCTCTGTTGGTCCCCACACTTTCCCTTGGAATTTTCCTTCTTGTGTTTGGCTGTTGACTTTAGTCCCTCTTGGACTCGGTATGCATTGATCTCCCCCCTCTTTTTAGGTGTATGCTCCCGCTGAGGAACACTGTTCTTCTTCCGAGGGGGTTTGCCCCCTTTCCTTCTGGGCTTCTCATTCAGTTTGGATCCAATGGAGCTCACTGGAGATGATGGGCACCCGGTTGACTCCTTCACAGGGGGCCTTCTGAAGTTTTCCGCCGGCTTGCGATTATCTTCTTTTTCTTGGGGCTGGAACATACTTTCGCAATATGGCCAATTCCTCCGCAGTTAAAACAAATCGCATCCCCCCAGTCTTGTAGGGGAGTGGGCGCTGGGGTACCCGGGAACAACTCCTTCTTCGATCCCTCATTTTCTATGACCCTTGGATCCTTTGCCATCAAAGAGGTCAGCATCTCCAACACCTGAGACATCTGTGACTTCAAGGTATCTACTTCTGAGTCTCTTTCAAGGGTCATGGCTTATCTGACCATCACTAGTGTAGAAGAGGTATGCGTCTTGATCGCTTGCTGATCCTTCAGTAGAGCCTCTTCATCTCTGATGATCCTTACCAGATCAGGGTAATTCAGTGACATACCTCCTCCAGAGGTTTTCAGGTAGAGCCAGACTGGATCCGAGTGTAGCGCTCCCTTTAATATCTGCTTCATTATTGTCGCATCTATGGCTTGGGGCACATCCCTTTTTTTAGCACGATTTGGCAAAGCATCTTGTTCAGTCTTCTGACATACTCCGACAGCCTTTCACCTGGTAGCTGAAAGGTGTGTTCGAACTGATACACCAGTTCCGTTACTTTCTCTAACTGACCGAACTCTTCTTGTAGCATGGCTAAACAGTCATAAGCCGTACAGGCAGTATTTCCAAACCGGAGACTTTTTATAGCTTCTGCAGCCGCGCCTTTCAGACTTTCCATCACGCGCTGCTTCTTCTGCGCTTCAGGCACCTCCCATTCCTCTACCGCTAATAAGGCCTGCTCGATCCAGGTATCAAAGTCCTCCTCCCCCACAGGGATGGGCAGTCTCCCCGAAAATGTTCTCAGCTTCCGGTAGCTGGCCTCTATGTGTACCGTGTTTGTTTTCTGACACTTTGTGAGCAGATCCCCTAAGGCATTTAACAGCTCTGGCCCTATGGCAGTAATGGATGTCACAGGAGGTGTCGTCCCTTTCTGCTTCTCTGTTGCATGGGGTATCCCTGGCGGTGATCCCGTTGGGGATGGCGGAGGTGACTCCGTCTTCACGGTCATCGCGTGCGCCAAACCATAAGTTTTGTTATCTGGCGTCTGCACACTTCGGCCTTTGAAGTTCCCCGGTACTCTATCCCACCACTCTACCAGTGCATACTGAAACAAGGTGTCTGGGTCTGATTTCATGTCCATCACCCATGGTGTATTATTTGGGGATAACGACACTAAGAGTCGCTCCGCCGCACCTTTTGACCATTCTTCTCCTGGGAGACTGATGACCACTGACATGTTTGGATTTGTTTTGGCTGCTTCGCACCACGCTTTTACTTCTAGCGGGTCCATGCCGGTACTTTTGGCGTGCTTGCTTGCTGTATACAGGATCCCGGACGACGCCCCCACGTGTAGCGATACCCCCAAACTAAGAGAGCCGCTGGTTTTGTTTCGGGCCCTGTACACAGCACAACCAACCCCCAGAAATCTACTCGACCCTTCTCTGGCACAGCTAGTCTAGAGGTGGTATCTATATGTATGGCTTCTATACCAGTTCCTGAACAATCCCACAATAACCCAGACAGTTGTGAAATATAGTAATGGACGCCAATTCCAGAATGATTAACTGTAATAGGTTTACTCATATAGAAAGGGTAACGGTCAGTACCATGTAACACATACATGCAGAGCCCTGCAGTAATAATAACACTAGTCAACTATAGTGCACATATAGTTATATCACACACTGATGTATATAGCTATTTTCCCTTGTTAGCAATATGGCGCTCAGCAATGCTATAAACCCCCCAGTCAGGCCTGACTCAGTTAAAGTTCAGTCTTTAAATGAGGAATCTTGACATGCAAGATGATCAGTGGTGCACATACAGGAACAATGATGTGTAATCCAACAGTGGTCTATGGCAATAGAAGCAACTCCCCGGAGACTATATAACTCAGTTCTGCAACTAGTCTCCTGTCAGGAAAGCAAGTATAACACAATGGGCCAAGGCAGTCAATAGGCCTAACAAAGTACTCGGTTATAGCTGTGAGCAGGTGCTCTCTCACCCCTCCGGACTCGATCCCAGTCCGGAACTCCCACCGCTGTGTCTCCGCACACAGGATCTGTCACCGCCGGATCTCTGATCCAACTGATGTCCGTGGAGCAGGTAGATGTCAGTTGCTGCACAGGCTTAGCAGCGAGGTGGAAGGCTCTCTGGAAGTGCGCAAGGCCCAGGCCTCGGGCCTTGCACTCGCAGCAGGTCCGCACAGGAAGTCCTCTTGCCAGCCGCGCGGTGTCCAAAGAGGTCAGGCTTAGTCTCGCCCTCCCCTTTTATACCCCACCCATGAGTCTCTGCGGCAGCCCAATGCACCCTGGGTGCCAAACGGGGTCCTGGGTAATGTAGTCCATGGGGCCTCAACGAAGACCCCGCTACACATATACATGATAAAAAAATAAATGTATGTGGATGTGTAGGTATACATATATGTGTATGTATGTATATGTGTGTGGGTGTATGTGTATATGTAGCACTACCCCCAAAGGAGCTGCTGGTTTTGTTTGGGTCTACGTTCTGCCTATCAACCCCAAAATTTGTCTCAAACCCTCCCTTGGCACAACTAAACCACACAATGATTGTGGAACCCACTGTTGACTGGGGACCACAATGATATCACACAACAGTAAAATGGTACATAAAATTGTTACCTTGTATAACCACTCGTCCAGCAGGGTAACAGAGAACTCCACACAGTATTCTGTTTAACCAAAGATCAAGTTTACTCAATGGTAACAAGGTAGCAGAGTTAAACAGAGTTGCAGTTGACTAATGCAGGGCCCTGCAAAGTCAATGATATATCTATATATGTCAATAGTAACACAGCATTAATACACACTTTCTTTATAAGCAAACTACCTGTGCTCGCGAGCTCCCCCTAATGGGCAATATTACACCCGTGTCCCATCACTATCAGTTCTAGTCAGGCCTGACTAAGTTCAGTGTACAGATCCTTAAGTAGTAGGAGTCTTCGCTAGCAATCGGTGCACATAACATTTGTAATCCAACAAGTATGGGAAAGTCAGCAACAACATCCAAAGTAATTACCAATGTATATGACTTGCGGGCGACACAGGCGCCAATACTTTAAATACACTGCCACTGCGGGATGCAATGTGTCCTTGCACGTGGTGTGTTAACTTTCCAAAGAAACAATGGTGGCAAGTCTATAAGGCCCACCTCCCTGCGATTCAGTTAATTGTCGTTGGGCAGGTGCCCTTCTCACCAAACAAGGCCTCGGTTCTCCGGTATGCTCCGCAACTTGCAGCCTCCGATCCTCCGCAGAGCTGTAGTGGGTGTCGATGGATGGATGACTCCGGTTGCTGTGGAGCGTGAGCTGGACACCCACGATGAGGATCCCTCTCATGAGATTAGACAGGCAGGCTCTGGTGTCGGTGGGTCCAGGCTTCTTGGGCCTAGACACACTGGAAGCTGGCCTCAATGCAGGCTTCCATCTTGATAGATGGCCCAAGAGACAGAATGTAACTCCTCCCTTCCTTTAAATAACCTCTCCCAGCAGGCTGTGTGGTGATGCAGTGCACCCTGGTAGCACAGCTGCACTCTGGGTAGTATAGCCTGATTCACAACGCATTGTCTTAATATCATTGAAGCGAAAAAAAGTTACTGCAATATAACAAATTGAACACCAGAGGGAGCTTCTTAATTGTCAAACTGTAGTCTATATCTACATTGCAAAGGGGAACCTTGCTACACACTCCCTCCGCTTAAAATCCTTGGTCCCCAAAGACGACAACAGCTTGAAACCTGGTACATGCTTTGTCAACACACGCAGAGAAAATTTAGTTAGTTCATACATGACAATAAACAATTTGCATTTGTAGAGGCAGAGTTCAAACTCAAACAGCTCATTTCATGACACAGAGTTGACAGAGGAACCTCCCACCAATTGTCATAGGAGGGGAGGTTGTTCTGTCCACAAGCCACCGACACTGAAGTGTCTTGTATAGATGTGCCAGGGGGTGAGCTGGGGTTGTCCTCCACTAAATTTGCAGTGGAAGAACTAGGCATATCAATTGTCCTTTTAGAAGTGAGAATAGCTTCTTCAGAGCATTCACACAGTTGATCATAAGTCAGTCTTTTGGGAGGGTGAATGACTCTTCTTTCTCTTTGTTCCTTAGGTGCTAGGGTTTCATGAGTGATAGACTCTGTTTCTTTTCCTTCTTGTTCAAGGACACTGTACTCTATCCGCTGGAGTATCCAGTTCCTCTTCTGAAAAAGATGAGACCCCTTCGGAGTCCCCCATTGGCAGGGACTCCACATCGTCCACTAATTCCTCAGTGAGTATACTGTGTGGCACAAACTCAGGGGCCTCTGGTCGGAGAGTTCTACTGTCAGTTACTTCAGGTGAGGGTAGAGAGGTCATGGATTCTGATTGCTGAGATGACCACAACCAACCTGGCTCTACCCATTCATCCTCAGAGTCTTCATTTTCTATGTCCTGAAGTGTTGACTGAGATCTGGTGACTGGTCGAGGCCCTCGAGAGGTTGAGGGTGACTCTTGTGAAACTGACACTGGAGGTAGGCGAACTGCTTCAGAGAGGGGCAGCAGGTGATTCCGGTGCCAAGTTTTTAGTGGGCCTACACTCCCTTATGGTCTGATCTGATATACTGGGAGGCCTGGTAACTGCTTGCAGATGATGTATGGTTGTGACTTCCAGCAGTCAGCTAACTTATGTTTTCCAGGGATACCCAGATTTCTTAGTAAAACTCGGTCCCCTGGCTGCAAGTCTTGTACTCTAACCTTGAGGTCGAAGTTTCTCTTATTCCTCAGCCCCCTTTGGTCTGACGTAGCTTGGGTTTTCTCATAGGCCATTTTCAGACTTCTCCATAACCGATCGACATACCCCTTGTGGGAAGTTGCTGATGCATGATCAAGGGATACACCAAAGGCCAGATCCACTGGTAGTTGAGCTTCTCACCCAAACATCAAACGGTATGGGAGTATCCTGTTGCATCATTTGCAGTGCTGTTGTAGGCATGTACAATGGCAGCTACATGCTTGCTCCAGTGCTGCTTCTTTTCCGAGCTTAGAGTTCCCAACATGTCCAGAAGGATTTGGTTAAAACACTCAGGCTGAGCATCCCCTGGGGGTGGTATGGAGTGGTTCTAGTCTTCTTGATGCCCAGCAAGTCCAACAGCTTCTTTATGAGATTGCTTTCAAAGTCTCTCCCTTGATCTGAGTGGATACGTTGGGGTAATCCATAGTGGACAAAGAATTTCTCTACTAGGACTTTTGCGAATGTTGAAGCTTGCTGGTCTCTCGTTGGGTATGCTTGGGCATATCTTGTGAAATGGTCGCTTACTACCAAAACATTCCCTTGTCCACTCAGGTCAGGTTCCAAGCAAAGGAAATCAATGCACACCAGTTCCATGGGTCCCTGACTCTGAAGATGGCCCATTGGGGCAGTTCGGTGAGGTAGGGTCTTCCTCTGAATACACCGGATACAGGAGTGACAGTAACCTTCAACTTCAGCCCGCATGCAGGGCCAGTAGAATCTGTCTCTCACTAGATGGAAGGTTCTTTCAGGACCCAGATGACCAGGATTGTCATGGAGAGCAGTTAAGACTGTTTCTCTGTGCTTCCTGGGCAGGAACAACTGCCACTTTTCTTCCGGACCATCAGAGGGGCCCCTTCGGTAGACCACCCCTTGATGTAGTTGCAATCGGTCCCACTCTCTGTGTAACAGTCAAGCCTCTTTTGGAGAGTCTGTGAGAAGCATATCGGGACATCGGTCCTCCAAGGCCTTCAATACTAATCTTCCAAGAGGATCTTCCATTTGGTCCTTCCTCAGATCCTTTTTGGACAGCTTGGGTAGGCCTTCTTCTCCCACTTGGGTCATGTTACAGTCACGTTTGAGTACTCCCACAGCCGAAACTCCAATCTCTTCGGCTCTGGACCCCCCTCCAGCTTGAAATTCAGCTCCCTGATATACGGCTCGCACTCCTTCTTGGGTCAACTGGGCCCATTCCTTGGTGGGGTCACTGAGGCAATGAGGCCTTCTGGATAGGGCGTCCGCATCCCTGTTTACAACACCTGGTCGGTATTTCAGGCTGTGCTGTCCTGTGGCATCCAGTTTGGCAGTGGTTAATAGGTAGGTGAGAGGATTGTTGTCAGTCTTTACCACTAATTCGGCCCCATACAGATAGTCCCAAAGCTTGTCCACTACAGCTCATTTTAAAGCCAGGAATTCAAACTTGTGTGTGGGATAATTCTTTTCAGCTGGGACCAGACTCTGACTCATGTAGGTAACAGGCCGCAGGTGACCATCGTGCTCTTGATATAGTACTCCACCCAGTCCATCTCTACTGGCATCAACATGCAATTCGTAGGGATTCTTGGTATCTGCATAGGCCAAAACAGGGGCAGTGGTTAGGTTCTTCTTCAACTGGATGAATGCCTCTTCACACTTTGTGGTCCACTGATCCTGGATAGACTCTTTAGGCTTCCTGGGCCCTATGGTGGATTTCACTGGTTTGACCGGTTCTGGGGCATCATCTTCTCCTTCGCTCCTTAGTAATTCATTAAGGGGTCGGGCAATCTTGGCAAACCCCTCCACAAACCTTCTGTAGTAGGAGCAAAACCCCAGGTACGACTGAAGCTCTGTCACATTAGTGGGTCTCATCCAGCATCCAGTTTTTCAGGCTCTGTGGCTATCCCCCCGCAGATACGATGTGGTCTAGGTAATGGACTGAGGGCTGGTAGAATTGGCACTTCTCTAAAGAAAGCTTCAGGCCTTCTTCATGGAGCCTCTTTAAGACCTTTTCCAACCGCTCTTCGTGCTATTATAGAGCTCTACCGAACACTATAATGTCATCCAGATACACTAGCACCTCGATCAGATTCATGTCTCCCACCGTTTTCTCCATCAGTCTTTGAAAATTGGCTGTGGCTCCTGACAAGCCCTGAGGCATGCAGTTGAACTCAAGGAAACCCACTGGGGTGATGAAGGCTGTTTTCTCTTGATCTTTAGCGTGCATGGGAATCTGATAGTATCCACTCTTTAGATCCATCACACTGAACCACTTAGCCCCTGACAAACTCTGTAAAGCATCTTCTATTCAGGGAGTGGTGTACTGATCAGGAATGGTTATTCTGTTCAGTGTTCGGTAGTCGATACACAGCTTCAGTGACCCATTTTTCTTCCGGACTACCACTATTGGAGAGGCGTAGGGGCTCCTGGACTCTCAGATAATCCCCGTCCTCTTTAGTTCTGCCAATTGCTCACGCAGGTCTTCTAGGTCACCCAGGGGAACCCGTCGGACTATTTTTCTAAAGGGTTTATCTTCCTGTAGGCGAATCTTGTGGGTGGCACTCTTCACACACCCCACATCAAATTCATTTTTAGAGAATATCTTCTGCCATCGAGCAAGTTGGGCATTGGTCCTCTCCTTCCATTTCAGTGGGAGGGTTTCATCTTCAGAGCAGAGCTTCTCTACTGTGACATCGCCCCTTTCTCCTTTTTTTAAGTCAGATGGAGCAACTGGGGTGGCTTGGTTTACTTGACCCAACAGCATCCTGGCCGATACCTTCACTGGTGTGGTAGCAGTATTCCTAATGCTTACTGAGATCTTCCCGTGAGTTTTTTTTTAGGGCCTTCAATGGGACCACTTCGGGAATTACTTCTATCCCTTTTTGTTTTTCCTGTGGATTCGGTTCAAGGACGATAAAGGGGCCTGGTTGTTTCCAGGTAAGCTTGACAGAAGCTCTTAAACAAGTCACCTCTCCTAGTTGTAATACCTTCTCCGTTCTATCCAGCTTCCAGATCTTTCCAACCCCTTCTGCTGGGGCCTTTTGCTCCAGCACTAGGCGCTGGTAGACTTGCTGTAACATGGGATGGACTCTTGTTGTTGAGGTATCCTCCTCTTTGGCTAAAGGTGTCAGCAGTCTCCTGACTAGGTCAGTGTTGGTCCCTATGATGAGGGAACTCTTGCTGGCTCCTGGTGGCCGAGGGCAGACCACTGCCACGGTGTCAAATGTCTCTGCTCCTCCCGCCACTGAGGGGTCAAAGGTTAGTTTGATTGGAAGGTATCCATCATAGGGGAAACTTTGTGTCCCAATGCCCCATATCTCCAGGTCTTCCAGCTTCTGTAGTGGCAGATGTCTGAGGTGCTTGTTATAGAAGTCTCTATACAGAAGAGTCACTTGAGCTCCATTGTCTAGGAGGGCTTATTGTGTAAATTCCTTCTACCTGGATTGAGACTACTGGGGAGGGCCCCACTAATTTGGCAGGAAGTGTCCTTGGAGTGACCTTTTTGTTTGGCTCTGTTATCTGCACTCTTACTCCTTTCTTCTTGGGGTTTTTGCTGGATCTCGACCCCTGTTGGACCCGGCGTGCACTGATCTCCTGCCGTTGAACAGTTTGAGTCGTGGAACGGGAGGTATTGGGTCGCTCAGAGGCAATGACGGGGGTGTTTGGCCAAGGTCTGTATCCCCGACGTTGGCTCCTTGCGTCGTTGAATTTCTTGGAGTTAGCTGAGACTGATGGGCACCTGGTTGACTCCTTCACTGAAGTTTTCTGCCGGCTTGCGGTTTTGGGATAAAGCTTTCTCCGGGCTTGGACATACTTCTCTGACATGTCCGACTCCTCCACAATTGTTATTAGCCTCTTAGGTTTCTGCACTGGCTCAGCATTGAAGTTGAGGGACTTCTTGGGCTCCTCGGGTGTGTTTCTGTTGGGTAAAACAGTTGCCTGGCTGGCCAAGATGGACACCATTTCTATTAACTGCGACACCTGAGTCTTTAAGAGTTCAACCTGAGAATCATCTTCTTCAGCACTTATCACTCTAACTCGGGCAGTTGGTTCAGACTGTTGGCTCTTCTTTTTGTTGTCCAACATGATCTCTTCTTCCCTGACTATCCGGATCAAGTCAGGATACTCCAGGATGCCACCGCCCTGACGGGTTCGCAACAGTATGGCAATGGGGTCTAAAGGTTGGGCACCCCTTAAAACCTGTTGTGCACGGGTCTCATCCAATCTCCGAGGGTCCATCCCTTTTTTTAACAGGATCTGATGTATGATTTTGTCCAGACAGTTTCTCTCCCTCCTTCTGGTAACAGTGCTCCAGTTGGTAGAGAAGTTCAGTAACTTTTTCAGTCCGGCCAAACACATCCTGCAGGATATCCAGGTAATCCTGTGCAGTGCAGTCTTTCTTACTGAGCTTGAGGTTACGTATGGCCTCTAGGGCAGGCCCCTTTAAACTCTCTGTGATCCTTTGCTTCTTATGTTGTTCAGGTATTTCCCACTCTTCCAGGGCCTGAGTGGCGTGATCTAGCCACTCTTCAAATCCATCTTCCACTGAAGGCACTGGCTGCTTTCCAGAGAAAGTCCTGAGCTTCCTGTATCCAGTCATCAGGTAGTCTGAGGAATCCTTCTTACATTTAGCTACAATTTCCCAGAGAACAGTGCATAGTTCTGGCCCAAGGATAGTCAATGGTGATGAGCTGGAACCCTCTTTTTGGCCATTTTCCCCTGTGCTGGGGCCTTCTTGGCTAGTGGAGGTAGGGCCTTCTCCTAAAACTACTGGGTGTATCAGGAAAAATTTGACTTGATTGGCAATCTTTAGACTAGCGCCCTTGAAGTGATCAGAAACTCCCTTCTTCCATTCACACAATGCATAAGTGTGTGGGTTGATAGTGTCTGTCCTTATATCAATCACCCATGGTTTCCTGTCCGTGGATAGTGTTCTCAAGACTGGGAGTAGCTTCTCCTCTGTCCAAACTTCTCTTTTAATTTCAATCACCAGGCTGTTGTCAAGGAGGATGTTTTCCTCCTTACACCACCGGGCTGCAGCGGCAGGGTCCATTGCTGTACTGACAAGGGTTCTGTCTAGGGGAGGTTGATTGTAGAACCGTAGAAAACCCGGACGAGCCCCCACGTGTAGCACTACCCCGAAGGAGCTGCTGGTTTTGTTTGGGTCTACGTTCTGCCTATCAACCCCAAAATTTGTCTTGAACCCTCCCTTGGCACAACTGAACCACACAATGATTGTGGAACCCACTGTTGACTGGGGACCACAATGATATCACACAACAGTAAAATGGTACATAAAAATTGTTACCTTGTATAACCACTCGTCCAGCAGGGTAACAGAGAACTCCACACAGTATTCTGTTTAACCAAAGATCAAGTTTACTCAATGGTAACAAGGTAGCAGAGTTAAACTGAGTTGCAGTTGACTAATGCAGGGCCCTGCAAAGTCAATGATATCTATATATGGCAATAGTAACACAGCATTAATACACACTTTCTTCATAAGCAAACTACCTATGCTCGCAAGCTCCCCCTAATGGGCAATATTACACCCGTGTCCCATCACTATCAGTTCTAGTCAGGACTCAGGCCTGACTAAGTTCAGTGTACAGATCCTTAAGTAGTAGGAGTCTTCGCTAGCAATCGTTGGTGCACATAACATTTGTAATCCAACAAGTATGGGAAAGTCAGCAACAACATCCAAAGTAATTACCAATGTATAGACTTGCGGGCGACACAGGCGTCAATACCTTAAATACACTGCCACTGCAGGATGCAATGTGTCCTTGCACCTGGTGTGTTAACTTTCCAAAGAAACAATGGTGGCAAGTCTATAAGGCCCACCTCCCTGTGATTCAGTTAATTATCGTTGGGCAGGTGCCCTTCTCACCAAACAAGGCCTCGGTTCTCCGGTATGCTCCGCAACTTGCAGCCTCCGATCCTCCGCAGAGCTGTAGTGGGTGTCGATGGATGGACGACTCTGGTTGCTGTGGAGTGTGAGCTGGACACCCACGATGAGGATCCCTCTCACGAGATTATACAGGCAGGCTCTGGTGACAGTGGGCCCAGGCTTTTTGGGCCTAGACACACTGCAAGCCGGCCTCAATGCAGGCTTCCTTCTTGATAGATGGCCGCGTCCCAAGAGACAGAATGTAACTCTGTTGTGGAATTCCAAGGCTGTTTGCAGAGCACACAGCCTATAATTCCTGTGCTATCTAAGCACACATCAGATTTCATCTTTTTGCAATAATGCTATCTTTAGCCTAAGTTTGCTAAAGATCCACTCACCGTTCATTCCCATTCATCCAAGAAAGGCAGCACCACAAAAGCTTATCTTCTCATCAGGCCATTCCAGCATAGACTGTTCAGCCGACGCCTAATCATAGGCTTTTATTAAACTCAAAAGATCTCAAGACAGGAGGTGATTGGTTGCAGCAACCAGTCACCTCCCCCCATGGGCGGGGACATCACAGGATGTTCCTTCCACAGGAGAATGACCATACAAGGACATCCTTCCAAACAGATACAATGTTCATTCAAATTGACTAACAGTGACATACACTGTTTACCAAATGACGGAAACTACATAACAATTATGCCTCAAATGGACCACAATTATTTTATAGTTATGCTACCGTTCCTGTGGACACAGATATGTGCGCTCAGAGTCATTTAACGCTCCCCGCCAGGGGCTGGCCAGTTTCCCCAACGGGGCGCAAAAAAACATCTCTAAATGCAGCAAACATCGCTGTTTCCATAGGAAGATTTTCCCGCCACCGATCTTCCACCAACGTCTGTATGTGCAAATACGCTCAGATGAGCGCATTACAGCAAAACTGACACTGGGGGGACATCTGACAACATACATTAATACATTTCCATAAAAATCTCCACAACAGTCCTCCCTTTTTTGTCATATGCACCCCATGTGTCCATCGATGAGAGTTGATCTGCTTCTTACACCTGGAAATGAATCAGTCCTTAGTCCATAAAAAGGAAAACACGGCTTGACATGTAGACTCTACTCTTCAGGGGCATGACTTATAAAGGAGGACACGACATGGTGAGCTGTAGTAATCGCTGATCCGTCTGTGATCCTCTGTCTTGTATGTGGGTCCGGTTTCGGGGCGTCTCATCAAGGAAACTCTGGTCACGCGTCAAATCAGGCAACAGGAGCCTCTCGTCACGACATAGAAAGAATGGAAATAAAAACGACATGAGTATATATATTCCCACTTCCTTTAACCACGATCCGCTGTAAAATAAAAATTAGATCCCCAAAGATTCCCAGACCCTTAAAAAGGACTCCCAACCTTTACTTAGCTACAGCTCTGGCTTCAACAATTACATGAAGAACCCTATCCTTAACGGATGAGAATTGTTCAATCGTATCCCAAGCCCGAGCCCCCCCCACCTTGTACATGCAGGACCCCATGCCCAGACCTGGTCGGGATTGGTGAACAAATCCCTTCTAGCTGTCCCTGCCATTCTTAATTTCCTGCGCCATCAGATCCTCGCGATCGGCCGCGACCTAAAATGTTGGGACAGCTTCACCATCGCGCATGAACCTCTTGCTTTGGGGGAATTACCTTTATAAGCTACAGATCCACATAAACACCAAACCAAAGTTCAAACACACTTGTGGGCTGCCTAGATACCCAAACCGACAAGAGACAGAGCCATTAAAACTAAAACCAATTTTACCCTCTAAAAATACATCGTTAGGTTCCATTGACAAGTGTCTGTCTGGAGTCTTCACTAGTTTGTCAAAACTCCTCATACCCATAATAACATCATAAATGGCATGTACCGCTGTCATCGCTGGGGACTAAAACTCGGTGAAGACTCAGAACAGACCATCGGTCCTGTTCGCTTTCTGAGCTAGTCAGGACATACACTTTAAATAATAACTTGGGATGCTTTTCATCGTTACCCTCGCTAAAATTTACTAAACAACAAAAATATAAATAAACAAAGATACTCCTCATTCTTTGGTGTGGTTGAGCCGCTTCTTGCAGTGGCTGGCGTGGTCTCATCCCTCAAGCTTCTTTACAACGACCCAGTCACCTGGTTGGAAAGAATGTAAACTGATTATTAAGTCAGGGTCCGGGAGGGAATCGTGAACCCTGTGGTGGACATTTTGAAGTTCATGTCACAACGATCGCACCCACCCCATCAGCCGAGAATATAAGTGACAGCTAATGAGGAGAATACGACCCTGATTTTGATTGACCTCCAAACAACCCTCAAATGACAATAACCCAGACATCGGGACTGTGGTCACTGCATAACCTGTGCGTGGCTTACAATACCTGGAACCACTGACAAAAGGTTCTTAGCCTCTGGGATGGGAACCTACTTCACCAGACTGCTGCTTGCCGATTCAAATTCTATCAAAGAAAGACAGTCTTGGCACAAACTTGGTTAGAATTACAGAGGTTATTATTAGTTTGAAAAAAAAACTGTCACTCTTACATTTATCACTTCTCCCCCCTTTTCTTCCTCATTACAGACTGAAGGAAGAAATGCGTGGTGCAGGAAAAAAGAAACAAAACAATGAAATAGCCTATGATACTTTTACCTCCCTTAGACTCATATTTATCCATATGTACAGCTGTCTACATACACCTGTTCTCTGTGTACAAACTCCTTAGACCTGAAAAATACTTATAAGCAAAATCATTACTCTATCCTTGTCACGTACCAAGTGTGACCAGAACTGTGCAGCTAGCAACAGAGGAACACCAAACACGTATAAGTGAAATATAAAGATTTATTAAAGATAAGTGAAATAATATATATATATAACCACCTCCAATACCACACAGTGCACAACAACCAATACCAAACAGAACCCACAATTAATAACAGTAACAGACAAATATGTACAAGTAATGGGGAAACCAGAATCATAAACAGGGCCAGGCCGAGGTCATACACAGGGGGATGAGCAGATGGGGTAAGGATGGATCAGGACAGGGAGACAGGATCAAGCAGGGGGCAACCAGGCTGCAGAGCAGGGATCAGGGATTAGGACGGACACAACAGGTTCAGGATCAGGTTACAGGTTTAGGTTACAGGGATCAGAATACATGGATCAAGGTTCAAGCAGACAGGCTACAGGTCAGGGCACGAGGACGATACCAGGGCAGTGTGTGTGTATACACCTGCCGGGTATTTATAGGAATGCCTGATTAGCTTCAGGTCACACCTGATCGGAGGGAGGGCAGTCTGCTCCACACTGCCAGGATCCATCCGCTGGTGGAAACCAGTACTGCGTCCAAAAGATAATACAACACCAGCAGGGAAAGATTCTCCTGACAGTTACAAACTGCCAGGAGACACCTGCTGGTGGACCACAGTACTGCAAGATAAATAATAAATGCCACCAGCGGATGGAACCTTTCCTGACAGTACCCCCCCTCAAAGGAGCGGCCTCCGGACGCTCCAACTAGCTGTTGCCGGAGAAAGTTCATGGCAATCAGCTGGGTAGTAGGCAAAGTCACATCCGGGCAGACAATCACATCAAGCTGGGCAGCAGGCAGGAACACCTCGGGCTGGGCAGCAGGCTCCGGGTCATCGAGCTGGGCAGCAGACAGGAACACTTCGGGCTGGGCAGCAGGCCCCGGGTCATCGAGCTGGAAAGCAGGCAGGAACACCTCGGGCTGGGCAGCAGGCTCCGGGTCATCGAGCTGGGCAGCAGGCAGGAACACCTCGGGCTGGGCAGCAGGCTCTGGGTCATCGAGCTGGGCAGCAGACAGGAACACTTCGGGCTGGGCAGCAGGCTCCGGGTCATCGAGCTGAGCAGCAGGCTCTGGGTCATCGAGCTGGGCAGCAGACAGGAACACTTCGGGCTGGGCAGCAGGCTCCGGTTCATCGAGCTGGGCAGCAGGCTCCGGGTCATCGAGCTGGGCAGCAGGCAGGGACACTTCGGGCTGGGCAGCAGGCTCCGGATCATCGAGCTGGGCAGCAGACGGGATCATCTCAGGCTGGGCAGCGGACGGGATCATCTCAGGCTGGGCAGCGGACGGGATCATCTCAGGCTGGGCAGCGGACGGGATCATCTCAGGCTGGGCAGCGGACGGGATCATCTCAGGCTGGGCAGCGGATGGGATCATCTCAGGCTGGGCAGCAGACGGGATCATCTCAGGCTGGGCAGCAGACGGGATCATCTCAGGCTGGGCAGCAGACGGGATCATCTCAGGCTGGGCAGCAGACGGGATCATCTCAGGCTGGGCAGCAGACGGGATCATCTCAGGCTGGGCAGCAGACGACATACCCTCGAGCCGGGAAAAGGGCTCCACAACCTCGGGCCGGGAAACGGGCACCACAACCTCAAGCCGGGAAACGGGCACCACAACCTTAACCCGGGAAACGGGCACCACAACCTCAAGCCAGGGAACGGGCACCGCAGCGGGCACCACAACCTCAGGCCGGGAAACGGGCACCACAACCACAGGCCGGGAAACGGGCACCACAACCACAGGCCGGGAAACGGGCACCACAACCACAGGCCGGGAAACGGCCACCACAACCACAGGCCGGGAAACGGCCACCGGATCTTCCGACTGGGACACTGTCATCAGGGCTTCAGTTTGGAAGGCTGGCATGGGAACTCCATGTTGGCAGGCTGGCACAGGGTCTTCAGGCTGGCAGGCTGGTACAGGGTCTTCAGGCTGGCAGGCTGGTACAGGGTCCTCAGGCTGGCAGGCTGGTACAGGGTCTTCAGGCTGGCAGGCTGGTACAGGGTCTTCAGGCTGGCAGGCTAGCTCGAGAACCGCAGACTGGAAGGCTGGCTCGAAAACCGCAGGCTGGAAGGCTGGCTCAAGAACCGCAGGCCGGAAGGCTGGCTCAAGAACCGCAGGCCGGAAGGCTGGCTCAAGGACCGCAGGCCGGAAGGCTGGCTCAAGGACCGCAGGCCGGAAGGCTGGCTCAAGGACCGCAGGCCGGAAGGCTGGCTCAAGGACCGCAGGCTGGAAGGCTGGCTCAAGGACCGCAGGCTGGAAGGCTGGCTCAAGGACCGCAGGCTGGAAGGCTGGCTCTGGGACTGCAGGCTGGAAGGCTGGCTCTGGGACTGCAGGCTGGAAGGCTGGCTTGAAGGCTGACTCTGGGACTGCAGGCTGGTTCTGGAACTGCAGGCTGGAAGGCGGGCTCAAGGACCGCAGGCTGGAAGGCTGGCTCAAGGACTACAGGCTGGAAGGCTGGCTCAAGGACTGCAGGCTGGAAGGCTGGCTCAAGGACTGCAGGCTGGAAGGCTGGCTCAAGGACTGCAGGCTGGAAGGCTGGCTCTGAAACTGCAGGCTGGAAGGCGGGCTCAAGGACCGCAGGCTGGAAGGCTGGCTCAAGGACCGCAGGCTGGAAGGCTGGCTCAAGGATTACAGGCTGGAGCAGGTTGGTGGGTGTGGAGGAAGGTGGGATTACTGGTTGGATTGTGTGGGTAGGGAAATACTTCCGCTTCTTTTTAGATTTGGTCACTGCAGGTTTGCACATAACGGGGGGAGTATATGGAAAAGATGGAATCGAGCAAATGGAAGAATATGGCAGGGATACGGGGACAGTGGCTGGAGAAGGTTCTTGTGGGCTTGCAGGCAGCTGAGAAGAGGCAGGTGGGTTGAATGCAGGATAGGTGCAGGGAGCAGAGACTGGATATTGATACCTGGTGGGAAGTAGTGTGTACTGAACTGCGACTGGGGTTGCCATGGGTGATGGAGAAATAGACTCTTGGGCAGGCGAGTGTCTGGCAGCGGAGATGTTTTTTTGTGGGCTGGCTGGGGCCGATTGCAAAATATCAGACCATGCTGAGAGTAGTGGCTGCACAAACTGCAGTTTACATCCTGCCTGTCTGACAAGGGATTGTACACAATCAACACACTATTATTTTCTGTTGGGAACAAGCTGTGTAATGTTCAAAAAAGTATGGGGAGTCATCCTCCAGAAGCCAAACCAAAGATACGACCTGATTAACATTAAAGGGGGGAGAAAAATCATCATGGCCCTCTGGGATACAAGGCAAAGCCAGCTCTGTGCAGATTTTAATTAAAGGTTGAACATCCCCAAACATCATACAGCCCTGATCAACCCAGGAGTGAGCTAAACGAATAATCTCTAGCAGCTGATCACTGGTCCACTCTTTCAGTGTCTGATGGAGATATTCACCACTCTCTGACGCCAGCAGAGTATAATAAGGAATCATATCAGAGTTCATTTTAGCAGAGTAACAGAACCAAAATGGGTCCTCTGTGCAGCTACTTCTGATCATTAATGGCCCTGGTATACTGTCACGTACCAAGTGTGACCAGAACTGTGCAGCTAGCAACAGAGGAACACCAAACACGTATAAGTGAAATATAAAGGTTTATTAAAGATAAGTGAAATAATATATATATAACCACCTCCAATACCACACAGTGCACAACAACCAATAACAAACAGAACCCACAATTAATAACAGTAACAGACAAATATGTACAAGTAATGGGGAAACCAGAATCATAAACAGGGCCAGGCCGAGGTCATACACAGGGGGATCAGCAGATGGGGTAAGGATGGATCAGGACAGGGAGACAGGATCAAGCAGGGGGCAACCAGGCTGCAGAGCAGGGATCAGGGATTAGGACGGACACAACAGGTTCAGGATCAGGTTACAGGTTCAGGATCAGGTTACAGGTTCAGGATACATGGATCAAGGTTCAAGCAGACAGGCTACAGGTCAGGGCACGAGGACGATACCAGGGCAGTGTGTGTATACACCTGCCGGGTATTTATAGGAATGCCTGATTAGCTTCAGGTCACACCTGATCGGAAGGAGTGCAGTCTGCTCCACACTGCCAGGATCCATCCGCTGGTGGAAACCAGTACTGCGTCCAAAAGATAATACAACACCAGCAGGGAAAGATTCTCCTGACAGTTACAAACTGCCAGGAGACACCTGCTGGTGGACCACAGTACTGCAAGATAAATAATAA
Organism: Rana muscosa; assembly: GCA_029206835.1. Classification (NCBI taxonomy): domain Eukaryota; kingdom Metazoa; phylum Chordata; class Amphibia; order Anura; family Ranidae; genus Rana; species Rana muscosa. Next base: position 2,302,318 of record JARGYO010005593.1, on the reverse strand, counting down.
ATGCCACCAGCGGATGGAACCTTTCCTGACAATCCTTCATATTTAACCTGCAAAGAATGGAAAACAATAATGACATTCCTGTACATTGGTAAATTGTCAATGACATTCTTTCAAAACTGATTCAAACAAAACCCTCTGTAACCCTTACTTTTCCCGTTCCTACAAAAATACAACAGCCGCGACGCATCGAAGGATCACCGCGGTAAGTTCGAACATATTCACGTTACTACATACAAACATTCAGATACAAACGTGGGGGAAATACTTCCCAGTTTCCAAAACCACAAATGAAAAAAACAAAAACAGCCAGAATTCTACCTTCACTCTTTCAGCAATAGGAAAAAATACAATGGGAATATGAGAGCAGCTCGAGAAGCTTGCATGGACCAGCCATACAAAGTTCAAACAAACGGGCATGAGACTACACCTCCATCAACACTCATCATTACAGATTTCTGAAGCCGCAGCTCAACTACATCCATTCCAGAGGGATACCCAAAATAGTATCCTTGGACCACCTATGTTAATCTTTTTGGGGTTCAAAGGCCTTTGCCCCAAAACTAGGCTTCGTGCACTGTGTGACCGTCTGACTGTGGGAAGCCTCCATTCCTTCCCTTTGCACAGACCTCCTTGTGTCCATGGTGATTCGAATCGGCTTATCGTCTTAAACCTACGTCCAGGTTAAACCGTTGCACCCTTTCGGAGATCACCGCCCGGTGTCTTCTTATACGGTGAATTGCAGAACTACAACCACTATATGGTCAAGTCCTCCAACTTGAAACCCTAACCGAGGCGTCAACTCTATGGCTTGTTGTCCCAACACTTTTGGAACTACAGAACAACCACAGATCAACCCCCGAATTAGGCCTCTACCCCTCACAGTGCATGCATACACAAGCATTTTCCGCTATACACCCATACACTGCGTTGTCAGACTAAACCTCACAGAACACTTACGCCAGTTTACCACCTGCAGGACAATGTGGCTTCTCTCTCTGTATCTAGATGATAAAATAATGGTGATACCCCCTGTTTGCTCTCTACTCAAAACTGTATTACAGTACAAAACTTCACAAAACTGGAACAAAATATAAAAGACTTTTAAACGCCAAAATGCTTTCCATTTTCCTTCCAAGCACAAATCTCATTCAGACAACCCCAAGCTCCTCCCACCAACTTTCTGCTGATATATAAATGCTGAAAAGAAACTTCCGGTTATGCTCAGCTCTTAAAAAACCAAACTGGTTTATTTACATATCAATTGTTCAGGAAGAGGGAGGGGAGGGGAGGCGTTAGCCATAATCGCCTTGTCTATCAAGACTCCAAAAAATCCATGGCTACACATTATATATTTCAACCATTTAAAACCTTGTCAAGGAAATGATGGAGTAAACCCCCCTTTGCAAATGGGAGGGAATCCCCCCTGACCCACATTCCCTGGAAGTCAGACCATAAGTTGGGACTCAAAATACAAACTCCTGCCAAAAGATGGCTATACAGTACAAGATCCAAAAAATGAATTGCCCTCTGGGAAACTCCCAAATATTTAAACATAAAAACACATCATTGTACAAAAACTCTGTTAGTCTTACAATCTATCAAAATTCAGTGTAAAGTGAAGTTTTTCTTAAAACCAAAATCCAATGCAAAAAAAAACGCCGCGCATATACTGCAAAGTCAGCTGACCCTGCAATAGCCCACACTCACCCAAATGAAAACAGAGAAATCCCCAACCTAACATCATGTGCATGGAGTTTGCATGTCCTCCCTGTGTCTGCGTTGGCCTCCTCCCACACTCCAACTGCTGGTAGGTCAGCCAGATCCCATCCATAAATAGGCCCCAGCATGTGCGTGTGTCCGCAAGCACGTTGTGGCCCCTCGGGGTAAGACCGCGCTATTTCAAGATACCACTCTACTCAACTCAAAAGGCGATGCTTAGAAAAACAATTTAAACCAGCGAATTCATTAAACAAAAACCAGTCTCTCAGTATGTCACCTTGGTGTCTCACTACTCTTCCCAGCAGTGCACAGGTCAAACTGTAAACGCATAAAACAGAAGAAAACTGCGCCAATCAACAAATGCCAATACAGCATATTCAGGAGCCATGTTTGCTAAACTGGAACTTCCTATCTCAAACTGTAAACGTCTCTCAAAATGGCCGACAAGCCAGGACTACAAAATGGTGGATGACCCACCACAGCACCTCATGGACAACAAAAATTGCGCCATTGACGCATGCAATTTTTCCCGCCAAAACCAGCATGGGACGTCACAATGAACACCACATTGGTTCCCCTACACAAAGAAAAACACAAATTGCCTCTAACAGGTTCCAACACAGAAAAGATCGCACTATATTCGCACCAAACATCAAAATCTGCCCCAAAGGCTGAGAAATTCCACCAGCGAAATAGCAGACGAATGCCACATGGTATAGTGCCCAAAAGAAAGGTGGCTGCACCTTCCCTTATAGGATACCCACAGGCTAAGGAAAAACTGTGCCTCAAAATGGCAGACAAACCTGCAAGGCTAACAAAAGCCAAGAATGGCGCCATTACTTTTTCCCGCCAAAACCAGCATCTCTTTAAAAGAAAATCAAAAATGTTTTTCTCCACAAAGACTGACTACACCACTGAAACTTTTCTAAATTATCATCAAAATCCACTGAAAAAGGTGTCAGCTACACTCTACAAGGACCACATGTACACTTACAAACTTAGCCTCCCTTTTGCCAACTAAACAGCACATTCAATAAATGTGAGTTACATGACAATATTAAAAACATATTAATTTCTCTAAGTTCATATACTCTGAGATATTCACCACTTTTCTCTACCTAATGTTCACACACACAGTGGCCTCAGCTTCCATAACAAGCCATTGCAGAGACATACTATATCTGCCTTCTAGCAATGCCTGGCCACTTGGATATGCGGCGGGAACTTTCAACTCAAAACCCAAACACTTTTGTTAAAATATTTTTACACTTATGGGGACATGTGTCTTTGTCCCCTATAAAGGCAAAAATCACAATTTATCCATTTCTATTTTTCATAGAAATCACAAACACTACACACATACAGTATATTGTTGCCTTTAACATCAGATCATCTCTCAGGGCCCTTCCACTACAAAACTCCTGCATGCTATTTACAGAAAGTCACCAACTTTCACCCTTGTAACTGAGATGCTGCCCCTCCCCCACTAAACCTCATGGGGGCAGCCATTTTCAGCTTCTCTCACACAGGGACCAGAACAATGCAGCAGCCATGGCTGGCTGCAAATTGCTCAATACATCGCACAAACAGTCTATATATTTCTCGCTTAGTTACACAATTTCAATCACACTCATTGGTACACATGTCCTACATCACACAAACAATCTAATCACACAGGCACATGCAGGCATACCCACACACAATCAAATTCACAGGCATACGATCCATGACAAAATCACACACACACATACGATTCGCAGACATACACACGCACACATACACACGCTGCAAACTTAAAGCATTATTTCAAAAAGACAAAAAAATGTTCTTTTAAAGAGTAGAGCCCCCCACATCGGAATGTAGATCCACTCTTCCCCCCATCTCGATCCGATGTTCAAAGGGACTCCATCTATTCCCAAAAATCCTGGCCCGCCATTCTGTTGTGGAATTCCTAGGCTGTTTGCAGAGCACACAGCCTATAATTCCTGTGCTATCTAAGCACACATCAGATTTCATCTTTTTGCAATAATGCTATCTTTAGCCTAAGTTTGCTTAAGATCCACTCACCGTTCATTCCCATTCATCCAAGAAAGGCAGCACCACAAAAGCTTATCTTCTCATCAGGCCATTCCAGCATAGACTGTTCAGCCGACGCCTAATCATAGGCTTTTATTAAACTCAAAAGATCTTAAGACAGGAGGTGATTGGTTGCAGCAACCAGTCACCTCCCCCCATGGGCGGGAACATCACAGGATGTTCCTTCCACAGGAGAATGACCATACAAGGACATCCTTCCAAACAGATACAATGTTCATTCAAATTGACTAACAGTGACATACACTGTTTACCAAATGACGGAAACTACATAACAATTATGCCTCAAATGGACCACAATTATTTTATAGTTATGCTACCGTTCCTGTGGACACAGATATGTGCGCTCAGAGTCATTTAACGCCCCCCGCCAGGGGCTGGCCAGTTCCCCCAACGGGGCGCAAAACAACATCTTTAAATGCAGCAAACATCGCTGTTTCCATAGGAAGATTTTCCCGCCACCGATCTTCCACCAACGTCTGTATGTGCAAATACGCTCAGATGAGCGCATTACAGCAAAACTGACACTGGGGGGACATCTGACAACATACATTAATACATTTCCATAAAAATCTCCACAACAAACTCCTCCCTTCCTTTAAATAACCTCTCCCAGCAGGCTGTGCGGTGATGCAGTGTACCCTGGTAGCACAGCTGCACTCTGGGTAGTATAGTCTGATTCACAATGCATTGTCTTAATATCATTGAAGCGAAAAAAGTTATTGCAATATTACAAATTGAACACCGGAGGGAGCTAAGTTACTTCTTAATTGTCAAACTGTAGTCTATATCTACATTGCAAAGGGGAACCTTGCTACATATACAAGGCAAAACAGCATTCATGCACAAAGCCCGGGAATAGTGTAGCGGTTGTTTCATCCTACCTGCGTGCCTGACAGTGCCTGCCAGTATACCGGGGATTCGGCTCATTCGGCTCATTGAGCGGACGGTTCTGTGTCAGTTTTGTGTAGGTTCTGTGTCCTGGGTCTATCCGGTGGAGAGTGGCAGAGAGCGGCAGCAGCGGAGGAAGTATGTGCGGGGCAGTACACTTGTACATTGGTACACTCGTAACACGGCGCTGCAGGGAACCCAGGACTACAGCCAGAGGTGAGGTGAGGTGGCGTGACGCTATACATCCCGTGCCTTTCACGTCCCAGCAGTGATACAGCCTGCTTCTCCTGCCCTCAGAGTAGGAGGTCCTCACAATATCGCCCTGTATGGTTCTTTCATAAATCTTCTCAAGGTACTGTGTTTATACTGTGTGACTATGCTACAGAAGGCTATAGGATCATTAAACCATATTCTAAAGTGTTAATCCCTATATGCTATACAGACTGTGCAGAATATTATTGCTGGCTGAGGCTACTGTGACTACTGTTATTATCTCATAGATTTTTTCTCCCCCTTTTTTCCCTTTGGGATTGGAATTTTTATTTATTTTTTAAAGGGACAAGGCCATCTAATAATGTAAAAAGCATGTGTAGCGGGGTATTGCCTTTTAAATCCCTCAGACTACATTACCCAGTACACTTTTAGGCACCCAGGGTGGCTTGCCCCGTGCAAGGACTGCTGGGGTGGACTTTATAAGGGAGAGGCGGGGCCCAGTTCTTTCTCTTTGGAAACCGCCCGCCCAGCAAGCTGAACTGCTGTCTGAGCTCCTGTGACTTTAGGCCAGAAGCCTGGCCGTTTTCTCCAAAGAGCCTTCCGCGCGCACCGAGGAACCGAGGGACGTCTCTCCCTTATACTGCACCTTTGCCAGGAGGACCGAAAACCAGGATGTCGAGGGATCGGTGTGTTTAGGCACTGCAGCGGAAGAAACGGACGCGGACTGGTCCGGTTGGGTGAGAGAGCACCTGCTCAAAAATAGACACAGTACCTTTGTTACCTTGGTGGATTACAATTCTGTTCTTCAAGTGCACCACCGTTGCTAGCGAAGATTTCCCTACAGAACTTCCACTTTACTTCAGTCAGGCCTGACTGGGTAGCGTAGACATTCCTGGGCACCATATTGTCCATGAACGAGGGAAAGTAGCTGCAAAGGGGACTGTTAGAGTTGCATAACGTTGAACACTTGTTTGCTTGTTAATACTGTTTATTGCAGGGCTCTGTTTATGACATGTACCCACCTGTTTTACTGCTTACCCTCTAATCTAAGTAAACATACAAGGGTTAAGTACATTGGTGTCTGTGTTCTTTACTTTGCAGAAGAAATAGGTAAAGGAAGTTTTAAAGCCTTACTGTGTATTCTTTGCCATAGGATTGTGTCGCTGTGAGATACAGGCCCCACAATCCTATCATCCCCTACTAACTGTGCCAAGGGAGGTTAGAGCCGATTGCCAAGGGTTGACAGCGGTGCACTACAGGGCCCAAAATCAATACAGGCAGCCCTCTTAACTGGGGGTATCGCTACATGTCTGGGCTCATCCGGGATTCCTGTAAACTGCACGCTGCAATCAAGCCGGTCAGAAGTACCAGCATGGACCCGCCAGCAATGTCACAGTGGTGCGCAGCGGTTGGCGAAGATTCAACCGAGGCAGTAGTTATTGAGCTCCCATGAGGGGGGAGGGATTTGGCAACAAAAAACGAGATAAAGTAGCTAATAATGTTGTTGTCCCTGAACCAAAAGGCATGGGTGATGGACATAAGGCCAGATATCTTGTGCACGTACGCACTAGTGGAATGGAGAGGAGAAGTTACGGAAGATTTTAGAGGTCAGAGCTTAAAAGCCACAGATGGTCAGATATACCGCTTAGTGCATACGAGGGCTGAGAAGAAGAAATCTCCAAAAATCTCCCCGCCATCATCCCTGATACTCTCCCACAAAATGGAAAGCAGTCGGGATACGATAGCCCCGGGGACATCACTGGCAGCCATAGGGCCGGAACTATTGAATGCTCTGGGAGACTTTGTCACTAAGTGCCAGAAGAGCAACACAGTACATGTGGAAGCCGGATACCGGAAGCTCCAGATCTTTTCAGGAAAGCTACCTGTGCCTTCCGGAGAAGAAGACTTCGACACCTGGATTGAGCAGGCAATGCAGGCAGTAGAAGGATGGGAAGTACCAGAAGCACAGAAGAAGCAGCGCATCAGTGAAAGCTTGAATGGCACTGCTGCTGAGGCTGTGAAGAATCTTAGGTTCAGCAATGCTGCCTGTTCGGGATGAGCTCCGCGTTCGAGTCGAACATACGTTCGACTCGAACATCGTGTGTTCGATCGTTCGACGAAGATCGAACGTTTTGGGTCGTTCGCGCCAAATTCGAGTGACGCAAACGGCCCAAAATCCCAGCGCTGTGATTGGCCAAGCATGCACTGTGACCCCGCATGCTTGGCCAATCACAGCGACGGCAGCGAGGAGAGCCATAATTGGACACAGGCAGGATGCCTGTGGCCAATTATAGCTCGGGGGGTTAGTACACGCCCCACACTATAAAAGGCCGCCAGCGCGGCGGCCTTGTGTAGTGTGTTCCGGCGTGCAGGGAAAGAGTTACATAGGCAGGGACAGTGTTAGTGAAATTGTGTGTATGGAGAGAGAAGGATAGGTAGGGACAGTGTCAGTGTGATATTCTGCTAAACCTTGTGTGTAGGGAGAGAGAAGGATAGGTAGGGACAGTGTCAGTGAGTTCTGCTAAACCTTGTGTGTAGGGAGAGAGAAGGATAGGCAGGGACAGTGTCAGTGATATTTTTGCTAAGCCTCCTGAACAGTATACACCTGAAGCTAGCCCTTATTGCTGTGTCACACTAACAGGCATCTGCAGCACTTACAGCAGGAGTAGTGTGCTTCCTGCAAAATATACACCTGAAGCTAGGCCTTATTGCTGTGTTTTCCTGTTGAGTAACACAGGCAGGCATCTGCAGCACTTACAGTGGGCGTATTGTGCTTCTTGCAAAATATACACCTGAAGCTAGCCCTTATTGCTGTGATTTCCTGTTGAGTAACACAGGCAGGCATCTGCAGCACTTACAGCAGGCGTATTGTGCTTCTTGCAAAATATACACCTGAAGCTAGCCCTTATTGCTGTGATTTCCTGTTGAGTAACACAGGCAGGCATCTGCAGCACTTACAGCAGGCGTATTGTGCTTCTTGCAAAATATACACCTGAAGCTAGCCCTTATTGCTGCGATTTCCTGTTGAGTAACACAGGCAGGCATCTGCAGCACTTACAGCAGGCGTAGTGTGCTCCTGCACATTATACACCTGAAGCTACCCCTTATTGCTCGTATTTTTTTTTCTTTTGTGTTACACTAACAGGCATCTGCAGCACTTACAGCAGGCGTAGTGTGCTTCTTGCAAAATATACACCTGAAGCTAGCCCTTATTGCTGTGATTTCCTGTTGAGTAGAGTTGAGCGGACACCTGGATGTTCGGGTTCGACGGGTTCGGCCGAACTTCAGAAAAAAGTTCGGGTTCGGGACCGAACTTTAACCCGAACCCGAACCCCATTGAAGTCAATAGGGACCCGGACTTCTAAGGACTAAAAAGGCTCTAAAAAAGTAATGGAAAGGGCTAGAGGGCTGCAAATGGCAGCAAAATGTTGTTAAGAGCATGGCAAGTGCTCTGCAAACAAATTTGGATAGGGAAATAACTTAAAATAACATTAAAAAAATAAAAAAATATGCTGGAGGCCCCCTTTTCGGCAGAAGAGGTACGGGAAGTCATTAAGAACCTCAGAAACTCAACGGCACAATGCCACACATATGGTGGGAATGCCCTAGAATACGCCCTTTCTGGAATAAATTATTAAATTTAATGGATAAGCTAGTGGGAAAATAAAATACTTTGAAATAAAAATGTAGCGGGTGCTAAATTTAAGGGAAGTGTTTGAGTGGTAAATAGGCTCAAACACCCTAATTCTGTAGGATTCATGGACCATTTTGTCCTCGGGGGACAGTATTGGTGTGCAGTTCCTGCGGCCTACAGGTGGCGCTGCCATGGTAGGCTAGGGTTGAACCGCCGATACAGTGCTGTGCCTTTTGTGTCCCCTCTTGGCAGTAGTACAGCGGGGCGGGGAACCTGCTGTGCATGCCGGGAGAGCATATAAAAGGGGCAGACCTTTGGCCTGGGGGCTGATGTCCAGTGGGGTCCACACCCAGGTGCCTTTGGCCCGGGTGCATGTGTTCCTGTTCCATCTCGGGTACCTTTAGCCCGGGGTGAGGTACTATCCTGGAGTTCCTGCTGCCCTGGGTATGGAGGCCTAGGTGCGGGAGTAAAGCCTGGAGTCCAGAGCCTTCGTCTGGAGTCCGCTAAGGGTTGAGGAGTCTTAGGGTGCCGCCTCGTGTAGGGGACCATGTTCCAGGGAAGGGAGGATCATTCTGATGGACCGATGCGGGAGTCACGGTGAAGGAAGGGTCTGTTGACTCCCTGGAGAGATGTCTTCCCCTTGATATGGGCTAGGTTCGTAGAAGGAGAAGCTGAAGGTCATCTTGACTGTATCAGAGGCCTTATTCACCCGGTCCGTGGCAGGGGCCTTATACACCCTGGTCTGTGGCAGAGACCAAAGTTTTCCAGGTCCGTGGCAGGGGCCTTGTACACCCGGTCTGTGGCAGAGACCAACCTCAAGGTCTGTGGCAGAGACCGTGCACCTAAAACTGTTTGAGAAACCTAAGCAGTGAAGTGAATGTGCTACGTTTGTGCCTGGACCTCCTCCACACCTTAAGCTGTCCTGTTTCTTTGCTCTAACCTTTTCTATCCGAGTAGAGTTTATTTTGCCATGAGAGAATAAGAGTTGTAATTTCAGCTGGTGTGGACATTGACTTTACTGGGAATTAAAGGACTTGCCTCTACCTACAGTAGAGGTGAGAATCATCCTCTGGAGGAGTTTTGACTCCGGCTGTGGACACGGCCCGTCAAGTACACCGCTCAACCTCTTTATATAGGAGGGTACAGGCTGGTAGTGTGGTGTGCCTTTCTCCCTCCTGCGAGGAGCCAACAACATAAAGGCAGGTAAGGGGGAAAGGATCTGTGCGCTACAAAAAAATTAAATAAAAATTATAATCTTGACCTAGGAGGACGAGGTCCATATGGAGTAGGAGGTTGAGGTGGCGGTGGATGTGGCTGTGTAGGTGGAAGCGGCGGTGGAGGAGGACGAGGTAGCCAACACTGGTTCAAAAATACAACAATGGCTGGGTAAGGCCAGTGAGGTGTCGAATTCTGTCCCCCGTCGAATAGTGTCCACCCTGTACTGCGCTTGCTCAGTATGTAGGACAAGAGGATTTCGAAAATCTCCCAAGATGAACGGCGCCTGCGTGGTGAGTTCAGGTGACGGCCACACCATCCGTGGTTCAAGCCGAGCCAAGTGAGGCCAGGCCCGAAGCGTGGCGATCGAAGCGAGCCCGTGAGGGGCCCTGTTACTATGTGCTACCGTATGTCCACTTGGATGTTGGGGCTTGAACCTGCACTCACGGCGCAGGCGCCGTTCATCTTCAGAGATTTTGTGAATCTCCTTGTCCTCTGTACTGCGCAAGCGCTGCGCCTTCGCAGTACGCGCCGGACACAATCCGATGGCCGGACAGTTTTTGTCACAACACCGGTATACATGTCTATTCTGCAGAAGGTACGGACAAGTCATGTGGGATCCATGCCTGGTTCATTTTAATGAACGTGAGCTTGTCCACATTGGCTCTGGACAGGCGGCTGCGCTTGTCTGTGATAACGCCCCCTGCCGTGCTAAATACACGTTCAGATAATACACTGGCTGCAGGGCAGGCCAGCACCTCCAAGGCATAAAGGGCAAGCTCAGGCCATGTGCCCAATTTGGAGACCCAGAAGTTAAAGGGGGCAGACCCGTCATCCAGTACGTGTAGGCCTGTGGACACATACTGCTCAACCATGTTGGTGAAATGCTGCCTCCTGCTAAGACGTTCCATCTCAGCTGGTGGTGCTGGTTGTTGTGGCGTGCTGACAAAGCTTTTCCACATTTCAGCCATGCTAACCCTGCCTTCTGAGGTGCTGCCGGTGCCCCGGCTGCGTTGGCGACCTCTTCCTCCTCTTCTGCCTTCGCCTTGTGCTTCCACCGTACGCCCGCTGTCAGGTGGGAATGCCACCAGCAGCGCGTCTACCAGCGTGCGCTTGTACTCGCGCATCTTACGATCCCGCTCCAGTGAGGGAATTAAGGACGGTACGTTGTCCTTGTAACGGGGATCCAGCAGGGTGGCCACCCAGTAATCAGCACCAGTTAAAATGTGGGCAACTCGGCGGTCATTGCGGAAACACTGCAGCATGTAATCGCTCATGTGTGCCAGGCTGCCCAGAGGCAAAGAAAAGCTGTCCACTGTGGGAGGTGTATCGTCGGTGTCCTCTGTATCCCCCCAGCCACGCACCAGTGATGGCCACGAGCTGGTCTGGGTGCCACCCTGCTGTGAAAATGGCTCCTCCTCCTCCTCCTCCTCCTCCATCTCCTCCTCCACCTCGTCATCCTCCAGAACTGTGCCCTTTCTGCCGGACAATTGTGTACCTGGCGTTTGTTGGTGCAGGAACCCACCCTCGTAGCCACTTGTGAAAGACTGCCCTGAAAGCCTTTGAAATGATCCCGCTTCCTCCTCCTCCTCCTCATCCTCCTGTGCCACATCCTCTTCCATCATCGCCCGAAGCGTTTTTTCAAGGAGGCATAGAACTGGGATAGTAACGCTGAGAACGGCGTCATTGGCACTGGACATGTTGGTGGAGTACTCGAAACAGTGCAACAAGGCACACAGGTCTCGCATGGAGGCCCAGTTATTGGTGGTGAAGTGGTGCTGTTCCGCAGAGCGACTCACGCGTGATTGCTGCAGCTGAAACTCCACTATCGCCTGCTGCTGCTCGCACAGTCTGGCCAGCATGTGCAAGGTGGAGTTCCACCTTGTGGGCACGTCACATATGAGGCGGTGAGCGGGAAGGCCGAAGTTACGCTGCAGCGCTGACAGGCGAGCAGCAGCAGGGTGAGAATGCCGAAAGTGCGCACACACAGCCCGCACTTTTTGCAGCAGCTCTGGCATATTGGGGTAATTTTTAAGGAACCTCTGGACCACCAAGTTCAGCACATGCGCCAGGCAAGGGATGTGCGTCAAACCGGCTAGGCCCAGAGCTGCTACGAGATTTCGCCCATTATCGCACACCACCAGGCCGGGCTTGAGGCTCACTGACAGCAACCACTCATTGGTCTGTTGTTCCATGTCCCTCCACAACTCCTGCGCGGTGTGCGGTTTTTCCCCCAAACAGGAAAGTTTTAAAACTGCCTGCTGTCGTTTACCCCTGGCTGTGCTGAAGTTGGTGGTGAAGGTGTTACGCTGACCGGATGAGGAGGTGGTAGAGGATGAGGAAGCGGAGTAGGAGGAGTTAGCAACAGGAGGCAAACTGAAGCGCCCTGCAATCCTCGGTGGTGGAAGGACATGCGCCAAACTGCTATCTGCCTCAGGTCCAGCCGCCACTGCATTTACCCAGTGTGCTGTTAGGGAGATATAACGTCCCTGACCGTGCTTACTGGTCCACGCATCCGTAGTTAGGTGGACCTTGCCACAGATGGCGTTGCGCAGTGCACACCTGATTTTGTCCCCCACTTGGTAGTGCAGGGAAGGGATGGCTCGCCTGGAAAAGTAGTGGCGGCTGGGCATGACGTATTGTGGGACAGCCAATGCCATCAGGCTTTTAAAACTCTGCGTCTCCACCAGACGGAATGACAGCATTTCAAAGGCCAGGAGTTTTGAAATGCTGGCATTCAGGGCCAGGGATCGCGGGTGGCTAGGGGGGTACTTCCTCTTTCGCTCCAATGTTTGGGAGATAGAGAGCTGAACGCTTCCATGGGACATTGTGGAGATGGTTGGTGACCCAGGTGGTAGTGTTGCTGGCAGATCCTCTGTTTGCGGGGTGGCAGGTGCCACTGTCACTACAGAGGTGGATGAAGAGGCCGAGACTGCAGCAGAAGAGGAAGCAGGAGGAGCCAGAGACCTTTCTTGGTTTTTCAGGTGTCTACTCCACTGCAGCTCGTGCTTTGCACTTAGATGCCTGGTCATGCAGGTTGTGCTCAGGTTGAGAACGTTTATGCCTCGCTTCAGGCTCTGATTGCACAGCGTGCAAACCACTCGTGTCTTGTCATCAGCACATTGTGTGAAGAACTGCCACGCTAGGGAACTCCTTGGACCTGGCTTTGGTGTGCTCGGTCCCTTGCTGCGTTGAGCAGTAGCAGACATACTGTCTAGGGGACGGACGCTCCGCTTTTGCACCCTGCTCCCTCTTCTGCTGTGCTGGTGGCTCTGTGCGACCACCGCCTCTTCCTCCAAACTACACTGGTCACCTGCATAACGTTGATTCCATGTGGGGTCGAGGACCTCATCATCCTCCACATCATCTTCCACCCAGTCTTCACCCCTGCCCTCCTTGTCTGTCTGCACAATTGTGAAAGCAGCAGCAGTTGGCACCTGTGTTTTGTCATCATCCGAGACGTGCTGCGATGGTCCTCCCATGTACTCATCATGAAACATAAGTGGTTGGGCATCGGTGCACTCAATCTCTTCCACTTCTGGGGCAGGGCTAGGTGGATGGCCCTGGGAAACCCTGCTAACAGAGTCATCGAAAAGCAGAAGAGACTGCTGCATGATTTGGGGCTCAGACTGCTTGGCTGATTTGCAAGGGGGTGAGGTGAAAGACTGATGGACATGGGTTTCAGGTGCCAACTCTGATCTTTCATCAGAAGAGTGGGTGGGAGACAATGTGAAGGAACCCGAGGCACTGTCAGCAACCCAATCTACTATCGCCTGTACTTGTCCTGGCCTAAACATTCGTACAGCCTCATTAGGCGCGACAAAATACCGCCGCAGGCTCGGTCGCCTACTCGCGCCTGAGGAAGGTGTTTCACTTGTGCGTGTATCTGGCACAGATCCACCACGTCCTCTCCCTGCAACAGGAGCTCCACCAGCAGCACCACGACCGGGGCCACCACGTCCCTTTGACCTTCTCCTCATATTTTCCAAATTTAGGATGTTGCCCTAAATGGGTGTTTTTGGAAGAGCAGAACACACCCACAGTACGTAACCGCTGAATCGCACAGCTACAGAACTGCAGAAAATGCTATTAAAAAAAAATGTTTTTTTTTTAGTATAGCACAGTAGAAGAAAACTATATATAAATTGTTTATTTCACACACCTCCACATATGTATAACACACTGCAAAATATTTTTTGTGGCCCTAAATGGCGTTTTTTGGAAGACCACAACACACCCACAGTACGTAACCGCTGAATCGCACAGCTACAGAACTGCAGAAAATGCTATTAAAAAAATATGTTGTTTTTTTAGTATAGCACAGTAGAAGACAAATATATAGAAATGGTTTATTTCACACGCCTCCACATATGTATAACACACTGCAAAATATTTTTTGTGGCCCTAAATGGGTCTTTTTGCAAGCGTACATTAAAGTGCAAAATTTTTTTTTTGCCCTAAACGGGTCTTTTTCCAAGAGCAGAATACACCCACAGTATGGAAACAGTGTATCTCTCAACGTAATATATGCAGTACTGGTGCACTGAGCTTGCAGATAAAAGGTAGATTTTCTCTGACACTGGGCTCATAGCAGTGTAAAAAGACTGCACTGCAACACAAACAGGTAAACCTTTGCAGATCGCTGAGTTATATCTCTGAATCTGGACTCCTATTCCTATATAATATATCTCTCTCCCTAAAAGCAAAAAACAGGAACCTGGCCCTACACTACACTGTCTCTCTATCTTTTCCCTCAGACTCCAGAATCAGGACTAACTCATGTATTTTTCTATCTCTCCCTAAAAGCAGCAGCAGCAGACAAGATCCTCTCCCTATCTATTCTGAAGCAGAGTGACGTGTGTGCTGTGTGCCTCTAGCTTATATAGAAGCTGGGTCACATGTTGCACTGACCAATCACAGCATTAGTAGGCATGGCTATGATGGCTTCTAAGGGCACACCAGCTAATCAAAAGGTGATTGGCTGGCCCCTGAAGCATTTCTAACTGCGTAATTAGATTGCCGAACCCGAACCCGAACCCGGACTTTTGCGCAAAGTCCGGGTTCGGGAAAAAGCTAAAGTTCGGTACGGACCCGAACATTACAGTTCAGGTTCGCTCAACACTACTGTTGAGTAACACAGGCAGGCATCTGCAGCACTTACAGCGGGCGTAGTGTGCTTCCTGCAAAATATACTCCTGAAGCTAGGCCTTATTGCTGGTTTTCCCATCTCCTTGCAGGCCTTTAGAATGTCTGGAAGGCAAACAAGGAGAGGCAGACAGTCAGGAGCCAATAAAAGAGGGCAAGCAGGCTCTGTTTCTAGAGACAACAGTGCTGGTCGTGGACGCGGTGCATCGTCATTAGGGATGAGCTCCGCGTTCGAGTCGAACATACGTTCGACTCGAACATCGTGTGTTCGATCGTTCGATGAAGATCAAACGTTTTGGGTCGTTCACGCCAAATTCGAGTGACGCGAACGGCCCAAAATCCCGGCGCTGTGATTGGCCAAGCATGCACTGTGACCCCGCATGCTTGGCCAATCACAGCGCCGGCAGCGAGGAGAGCCATAATTGGCCACAGGCAGGATGCCTGTGGCCAATTATAGCTCAGGGGGGTTTAGTACACGCCCCACACTATAAAAGGCCACCAGCGCAGGGAAAGTCGTACATAGGTAGGGACAGTGTTAGAGAAATTGTGTGTAGGGAGAGAGAAGGATAGGTAGGGACAGTGTCAGTGATATTGTGTGTAGGGAGAGAGAAGGATAGGTAGGGACAGTGTCAGTGATATTGTGTGTAGGGAGAGAGAAGGATAGGTAGGGACAGTGTCAGTGATATTGTGTGTAGGGAGAGAGATAGATAGGTAGGGACAGTGTCAGTGATATTCTGCTAAACCTTGTGTGCAGTAGGGATGAGCCGAACACCCCCGGGTTTGGTTCGCACCAGAACCCGTGAACGGACCGAAAGTTCGCACGAACGTTAGAACCCTATTAAATACAATGGATGAGAACGTTCAAAATCTAAATTGCTAATTATAACGACTATTATGCATGTTATTGTCCTATAAAAGGGTTTTGGAACCCGGGTTCTGCACCAGGGGACATGTATCAATGCAAAAATAAGTTTTAAAAACTGACGTTTTTCGGGAGCAGTCATTTTAATGATGCATAAAGTGAAAA
This sequence comes from Rana muscosa, assembly GCA_029206835.1. Taxonomy (NCBI): domain Eukaryota; kingdom Metazoa; phylum Chordata; class Amphibia; order Anura; family Ranidae; genus Rana; species Rana muscosa. Next base: position 2,286,380 of record JARGYO010005593.1, on the reverse strand, counting down.
AAAAAGTAAAATATTCCTTTAAATATCGTACCTGGGAGGTGTCTAAAGTATGCCTGTGAAGTGCCACGTGTTTCCCGTGTTTAGAACTGTCCCTGCACAAAATGACATTTCTAAAGGAAAAAAAGCCATTTAAAACTGCTTGCGGCTTTAATATAATGTCTGGTCCCGGTAATATGGATGAAAATCTTTAAGAAAAATGGCATAGCTACCCCATAACCCCAGCCCATTACCAGCCCCTTTGGGTCTTGTATGGATATTAAGGGGAACCCCGCACACAAAATAAAAAAGGCCCTATATACTCTGAACAGCCGTATACAGGCGGTGCATACAAGACAGGGACTGTAGGTTTGTTCTTATGTAGAATCTGTTTGTAATTTTGAACAGGTACATTGTTTAAGTGTAGCTCCAGCCAAAAAATCTATTTTTAAGCTTTTTGGAAAACATAGGGAAGGGTTATCACCCCTGTAACATTTGTTTTGCTGTCTATGCCCCTGTTTAGAACATTTCACCTCACTTTCCGTCCCAATGACAAATGTTTTTGAAAAGTGGGGTTTTTATTGAAACAAGGATTGGTGATAAAACATCAGTAGAGAGGAGACACCTTTTTCCCATATTAACTCTTACAGGAGAGAATTTCCCTTCCTAGGGGTAGATTTCCTCTCACTTCCTGTTGTCTCCTTCCGTTTGCAAGTAGGAGTCGTTTGTAAGTTGGATGTTTGAAAGTAGGGGCCTGCCCTATATACTCTGCTGAAATTTGCCCCTTACATGTTGGTGTTGCCACAACACTGTGAGCCCTCACAGTTACTCTTGGTGGGCGCATGAATGGGCCCTGCTGTGAATTATTAGATCAAGAATTGTAATTGCATGCCCCTGTTGAACAGGGGCTGAAAAATTGGTCCTTTGGTGGTGGTGGTGGTGGTGTTGACACAACACTGTAAGCCCTCACAGTTACTCTTGGTGGGCGCATGAATGGGCCCTGCTGTGAATTATTAGATTAAGAATTGTAATTGCATGCCCCTGTTGAACAGGGGCTGAAAAATTGGGCCTTTGGTGGTGGTGGTGTTGACACAACACTATAAGGCCTCACAGTTACTCTTGGTGGGCGCAGGAATGGGCCCTGCTGTGAATTATTAGATCAAGTATTGTAATTACATGCCCCTGTTAAACAGGGGCAGAAAAATTGGGCCTTAGGCACTGGTACCACAACACTGCAACCCCTCACAGATACTGTACTTGGAGCACAGCAATGAGCCCCGTTGCAAAGTATTGCATCAAAATTTTTAATTACACGCCAATGTTAAGGAGGGGCTGAAAAATTGGGCCTTAGGCACTGGTGCTGGTGCCATTACACTGCAACCTCTCCCAGATACTCTAGTTGGAGTGCAGGAATGAGCCCTGCTGCAAAGCATTGCATAAAAAATTGTAATTAGATGCCCCTGTCAAACAGAGGCTGAAAAATTGTGCCTTAGGCACTGGTGGCGGCACCCAGAAACAAAAATGTTCTTCCAAGCTATCATCATCAATCGGATCATTGAGGAGGAGGAGGATAGTCAGCCAACATAACAGGACAGTCTCTCAGCATCAGCATCAGTCTTGAAGGGATGTGACATTTGAAAATAAATTAGTCTGTTATATCAGCTTCAGGTGTTTGGTAGCTGGTGGTGATCCAAGACTGGTTCATCTTTATGAAAGTCAGTCGATCAACCGAGTCGGTGGACAGGCGCACCCTGTGATCCGTGACAAATCCTCCAGCAGCACTGAATGTGCGTTCTGAAAGAATGCTGGATGCAGGACAGGCCAGTAGCTCAATTGCATACTGTGCAAGCTCTGGCCAGTGATCCATCCTCAAGACCCAGTAAGCCAGAGGATTTTCGGTGGGGAAGGTGTCCAAGTCTGACCTTGCCCCTAGGTATTCCTGCACCATGTATATCAGACGCTGGCGATGGCTGCTGGAACCGATCATACCTTGGGGCTGCAGACTAAAGAATTGTCTGAACGCATCGGTCAGATGGCCACCTTCCCCACCGCTCCTTCTTTGACTGACCGAAGCCTCAGCAACTCGTTGTCCAGGACCAGGAGTTTGTAACCTCCCAGTCTCTGGGAACGCGTTGCACAGACCTTTCTGCAAGGCCTCCCGGAGTTGTATCATCCTCTGCTCCCTCTGCGACGGTAAGATAAGGTCCGCAACCTTACCCTTGTACCGTGGATCAAGGAGAGTGGCCAGCCAGTAATGGTCCCTCTCCTTGATCCGAAGAATACGAGGATCCTTCCGCAGACTTTGCAGGATCAGGGAGGCCATGAAGCGTAGGTTAGCTGAGGCATTCGGTCTGGAGTCCTCTGGGTCACTAAGGACGACATGATCCGCAGCCACCTCCTCCCAGCCACGTACAAGTCCACGGGTTTCTTGGGACTGTAAATCATCCCTAAAAGACTGCTGCTGATGATGCTGAGTGCCAGGCTCCACCTCCATGCTGACACAATCCTCCTCCTCCTCCTCTTCCTCTTCCTGTGCGATGGGTGGGACAGAAGGAACACTGTCTGGGTAAAGGGGGCCTTGAGAGGCAAGGAAGTCCTCCTCTTCCTGCCTCTGTTCTGCCTCAAGTGCCCTGTCCATTATTCCACGCAGCGTATGTTCCAACAGGTGGACAAGAGGTACAGTGTCACTTATGCATGGACTGTCACTGCTCACCATCCTCGTGGCCTCCTCAAATGGTGCCAGGACAGTGCATGCATCCCTGATCATGCCACACTGGCGTGGTGAAAAAAACCTGAGCTTCCCTGACCCTGTCCTGGTGCCGTAGTCGCACAGGTACTCATTAATGGCCCTCTGCTGCGTGTGCAGCCGCTGCAGCATAGCCAACGTTGAGTTCCACCTGGTGGGCATGTCACATATAAGGCGGTTCTTGGGCAGGTTCAACTCCTTTTGCAGCTCAGTCAGGCGAGCACTAACATTATAAGATTTGCGGAAATGCACACAGACTTTCCTGGCCTGCCTCAGGACATCCTGTAAGCCCGGGTACCTGCCCAAGAACTGCTGCACCACCAGGTTAAGGACGTGAGCCACACAGGGCACATGGGTCAGTTGTCCCTGTCGGAGGGCAGAGAGGAGGTTGGTGCCATTGTCGCAAACCACCATTCCTGCCTTAAGCTGGCGTGGCGTCAACCACCTCTCGGCCTGCCCCTGCAGAGCAGACAGAACCTCTGCCCCAGTGTGGCTCCTGTCCCCCAAACACACCAGCGCAAGCACGGCATGGCATCTTTTTGCCTGCGTACTTGCGTAGCCCCTTGAACGCCTACGGAGCACCGCTGGTTCCGAGGACAAAGCACAGGAAGAGGCCATGGAGGAAGAAGAAGAGGAGGGGGTGGAGGAGAGAGGTGTGCACAACCAGTAGTAGCATTTTGGAGGCGTGGCAGCGGAACAACCTCCAACACTACTGCACCTTGTCCTGCATCCTTCCCAGCTGCCAAAAGAGTGACCCAATGGGCCGTGAAAGAAAGGTAACGTCCCTGTCCATGCCTGCTGGACCATGAGTCAGCGGTAATATGCACCTTACCGCTGACCGCCCTGTCCAGCGAGGCCAAGACATTGCCTTCCACATGCCGGTAGAGAGCCGGAATCGCCTTCCGTGAGAAAAAGTGGCGTTTGGGAACCTGCCACTGAGGAACCGCACATTGCACAAACTCACGGAAGGGGGCCGAGTCTACCAACTGAAAAGGCAGCAGTTGAAGCGCTAGCAATTTAGCCAAGCTAGCATTCAACCGCTGGGCATGTGGATGGCTGGGAGTGAACTTCTTTCGACGGTCCAGCAGCTGGGGCAGGAAAATTTTCCTGCTAGAATCGGACGTCGGTGTACTGCTAGCAGAGTGCCCGCAAGTACTTGGCTGTGACACACCTAATTCTACACCTTCATTTCTCTCAGTGTAGGTTTCAGAGAGGACTGAAGGTATAGTGGGGTTGGATATCCCAGCTGATGTGGTGCAAGGAGAGGTCCGCTTTGTTCTTTGGTGTGGGTCTTTAAGGTAGGCTTGCCAACGAGCTGCATAGCAGGTCAACATATGTCTGGTCAAGCATGTGGTGCCCAAGCGGCTGATGTTTTGGCCACGCGATATACGCTTGAGACATATGTTGCAAACAGCAGCAGTGCGATCTGATGCACTCGACTCAAAAAAGGCCCACACCAAAGAACTTTTTGAATAACGGGCAGAGGCAGCGCCCTGCACAGGCGGAGCGCTGCGGTGTGATTCCGTCGGTGTGCTGCCCTTACGCTGGCCCCCAGAGGGCATCCTGCCTCGTTGGAGATGTGCCTCCTCCTCATCCTCCTCCTCCTCCTCTTTCCTATTAGGCACCCATGTGGAGTCAGTGACCTCATCATCCCCTCCCTCCTCATCACTGGAGCCAATCTGGCAGTATGCTGCAGCTGCTGGAACATGACTGCCAGATTGGTGTCCTTCTTGAGCATCTCCTCTCTCTGCTCTCACGCTACTGCCTTCCTCTAGCTGGGTATCATCATCAGACCCTTCGAAACGCTGGGCATCCTCCTGGAGCATGTACCCAACACTGTGCTCAAACAGTTCGGGGGACTCCTCAGGAGGACATGGTGGGTCTAGGGAAGGAATGACTGATGATGACATTGATACCAGGGAAGAGGACGCTTTGGCAGCTGCTTTGCCAGTACCCTGAGCCTGGGTGAGAGAGGATGAGGAGAATGAGGAGGGCTTGGTCATCCACTCTACCAAGTCTTCGGCATGATGCGGCTCAACACGTCCAGCTGCCGAAAAGAAGGATAAGCGTATCCCATGGCCACGTGCTGATGGCGATGCACCGCGTCCACGACCAACACTGTTGTCTCTAGACACAGAGCCTGCTTGCCCTCTTTTATTGGCTCCTGACTGTCTGCCTCTCCTTGTTTGCCATCCAGACATTCTCATGGCCTGCAAGGAGATGGGAAAACCAGCAATAAGGCCTAGCTTCAGGAGTATATTTTGCAGGAAGCACACTACGCCCGCTGTAAGTGCTGCAAATGCCTGTTGGTGTAACACACCAGGAAAACACAGCAATACGGGCTAGCTTCAGGTGTATATTTTGCAGGAATCACACTACGCCTGCTGTAAGTGCTGCAAATGCCTGTTGGTGTAACACACCAGGAAAACACAGCAATATGGGCTAGCTTCAGGAGTATATTTTGCAGGAATCACACTACGCCTGCTGTAAGTGCTGCAAATGCCTGTTGGTGTAACACACTAGGAAAACACAGCAATACGGGCTAGCTTCAGGAGTATATTTTGCAGGAATCACACTACGCCTGCTGTAAGTGCTGCAAATGCCTGTTGGTGTAACACACTAGGAAAACAGAGCAATAAGGCGTAGCTTCAGGAGTATATTTTGCAGGAATCACACTACGCCTGCTGTATGTGCTGCAAATGCCTGTTGGTGTAACACACCAGGAAAACACAGCAATACGGGCTAGCTTCAGGAGTGTATTTTGCAGGAATCACACTACGCCTGCTGTAAGTGCTGCAAATGCCTGTTGGTGTAACACACCAGGAAAACACAGCAATACGGGCTAGCTTCAGGAGTATATTTTGCAGGAATCACACTACGCCTGCTGTAAGTGCTGCAAATGCCTGTTGGTGTAACACACCAGGAAAACACAGCAATACGGGCTAGCTTCAGGAGTATATTTTGCAGGAATCACACTACGTCTGCTGTAAGTGCTGCAAATGCCTGTTGGTGTAACACACTAGGAAAACAGAGCAATAAGGCGTAGCTTCAGGAGTATATTTTGCAGGAATCACACTACGCCTGCTGTAAGTGCTGCAAATGCCTGTTGGTGTAACACACCAGGAAAACACAGCAATACGGGCTAGCTTCAGGAGTATATTTTGCAGGAATCACACTACGCCTGCTGTAAGTGCTGCAAATGCCTGTTGGTGTAACACACTAGGAAAACACAGCAATACGGGCTAGTTTCAGGAGTATATTTTGCAGGAATCACACTACGCCTGCTGTATGTGCTGCAAATGCCTGTTGGTGTAACACACCAGGAAAACACAGCAATACGGGCTAGCTTCAGGAGTATATTTTGCAGGAATCACACTACGCCTGCTGTAAGTGCTGCAAATGCCTGTTGGTGTAACGCACTAGGAAAACAGAGCAATAAGGCGTAGCTTCAGGAGTATATTTTGCAGGAATCACATTACGCCTGCTGTAAGTGCTGCAAATGCCTGTTGGCGTAACACACCAGGAAAACACAGCAATACGGGCTAGCTTCAGGAGTATATTTTGCAGGAATCACACTACGCCTGCTGTAAGTGCTGCAAATGCCTGTTGGTGTAACACACTAGGAAAACACAGCAATACGGGCTAGTTTCAGGAGTATATTTTGCAGGAATCACACTACGTCTGCTGTAAGTGCTGCAAATGCCTGTTGGTGTAACACACTAGGAAAACAGAGCAATAAGGCGTAGCTTCAGGAGTATATTTTGCAGGAATCACACTACGCCTGCTGTAAGTGCTGCAAATGCCTGTTGGTGTAACACACCAGGAAAACACAGCAATACGGGCTAGCTTCAGGAGTATATTTTGCAGGAATCACACTACGCCTGCTGTAAGTGCTGCAAATGCCTGTTGGTGTAACACACTAGGAAAACAGAGCAATAAGGCGTAGCTTCAGGAGTATATTTTGCAGGAATCACATTACGCCTGCTGTAAGTGCTGCAAATGCCTGTTGGTGTAACACACCAGGAAAACACAGCAATACGGGCTAGCTTCAGGAGTATATTTTGCAGGAATCACACTACGCCTGCTGTAAGTGCTGCAAATGCCTGTTGGTGTAACACACTAGGAAAACACAGCAATACGGGCTAGTTTCAGGAGTATATTTTGCAGGAATAACACTACGTCTGCTGTAAGTGCTGCAAATGCCTGTTGGTGTAACACACTAGGAAAACAGAGCAATAAGGCGTAGCTTCAGGAGTATATTTTGCAGGAATCACACTACGCCTGCTGTAATTGCTGCAAATGCCTGTTGGTGTAACACACCAGGAAAACACAGCAATACGGGCTAGTTTCAGGAGTATATTTTGCAGGAATCACACTACGCCTGCTGTAAGTGCTGCAAATGCCTGTTGGTGTAACACACCAGAAAAACACAGCAATACGGCTAGCTTCAGGAGTATATTTTGCAGGAATCACACTACGCGTGCTGTAAGTGCTGCACATGCCTGTTAGTGTAACACACTAGGAAAACACAGCAATAAGGCCTATCTTCAGGAGTGTTGTGTTTTCCCATCTCCCTGCAGGCCATTAGAATGTCTGGAAGGCAAACAAGGAGAGGCAGACAGTCAGAAGCCAATAAAAGAGGGCAAGCAGGCTCTGTGTCTAGAGACAACAGTGCTGGTCGTGGACGCGGTGCATCGTCATCAGCACGTGGCCATGGGACACGCTTGTCCTTCTTTTCGGCAGCTGGACGTGTTGAGCCGCATCATGCCGAAGACTTGGTAGAGTGGATGACCAAGCCCTCCTCATCCTCCTCATCCTCTCTCACCCAGGCTCAGGGTACTGGCAAAGCAGCTGCCAAAGCGTCCTCTTCCCTGGTATCAATGTCATCATCAGTCACTCCTTGACCCACCATGTCCTCCTGAGGACTCCCCCAAACTGTTTGAGCACAGTGTTGGGTACATGCTCCAGGAGGATGCCCAGCGTTTCGAAGGGTCTGATGATGATACCCAGCTAGAGGAAGGCAGTAGCGTGAGAGCAGAGAGAGGGGATGCTCAAGAAGGACACCAATCTGGCAACTCATGTTCCAGCAGCTGCAGCATACTGCAAGATTGGCTCCAGTGATGAGGAGGGAGGGGATGATGAGGTCACTGACACCACGTGGGTGCCTAATAGGAGAGAGGAGGAGGAGGAGGGTGAGGAGGAGGCACATCTCCAACGAGGCAGGATGCCCTCGGGGGGCCAGCATAAGGGCAGCACACCGACTGAATCACACCGCAGAGCTCCGCCTGTGCAGGGCGCTGCTTCTGCCCGTTATTCAAAAATGTCTTTGGTGTGGGTCTTTTTTGAGTCGAGTGCGTCAGATTGCACAGCTGCTGTTTGCAACATATGTCTCAAGCGTATATCGCGTGGCCAAAACATCAGCTGCTTGGGCACCACATGCTTGACCAGACATATGTTGACCTGCCATGCAGCTCGTTGGCAAGCCTACCTTAAAGACCCACACCAAAGAACAAAGCGGACCTCTCCTTGCACCGCATCAGCTGGGGTCTCCAACCCCACTATACCTTCAGTCCTCTCTGAAACATGCACTGAGAGGAATGAAGGTGTAGAATTAGGTGTGTCACAGCCAAGTACTTGCGGGCACTCTGCTAGCAGTACACTGACATCCGATTCTAGCAGGCAAATTTCCCTGCCCCAGCTGCTGGACCGTCGAAAGAAGTTCACTCCCAGCCATCCACATGCCCAGCGGTTGAATGCTAGCTTGGCTAAATTACTAGCGCTTCAACTGCTGCCTTTTCAGTTGGTAGACTCTGCCCCCTTCCGTGAGTTTGTGCAATGTGTGGTTCCTCAGTGGCAGGTTCCCAAACGCCACTTTTTCTCACGGAAGGCGATGCCGGCTCTCTACCGGCATGTGGAAGGCAATGTCTTGGCCTCGCTGGACAGGGCGGTCAGCGGTAAGGTGCATATTACCGCTGACTCATGGTCCAGCAGGCATGGACATGGACGTTACCTTTCTTTCACGGCCCATTGGGTCACTCTTTTGGCAGCTGGGAAGGATGCAGGACAAGGTGCAGTAGTGTTGGAGGTTGTTCCGCCGCCACGCCTCCAAAATGCTACTACTGGTTGTGACACACCTCTCTCCTCCACCCCCTCCTCTTCTTCTTCCTCCATGGCCTCTTCCTGTGCTTTGTCCTCAGGGGCAGGCCGAGAGGTGTTGACGCCACGCCAGCTTAAGGCAGGAATGGTGGTTTGCGACAATGGCACCAGCCTCCTCTCCGCCCTCCGACAGGGACAATTGACCCATGTGCCCTGTGTGGCTCACGTCCTTAATCTGGTGGTGCAGCGGTTCTTGGGCAGGAACTCGGGCTTACAGGATGTCCTGAGGCAGGCCAGGAAAGTCTGTGTGCATTTCCGCAGATCTTATAATGCCAGTGCTCGCCTGGCTGAGCTGCAAAAGGAGTTGAACCTGCCCAAGAACCGCCTTATATGTGACATGCCCACCAGGTGGAACTCAACGTTGGCCATGCTGCAGCGGCTGCACACGCAGCAGAGGGCCATCAATGAGTACCTGTGCGACTACGGCACCAGGACAGGGTCAGGGGAGCTCAGTTTTTTTTCACCACGCCAGTGGGGCATGATCAGGGATGCATGCACTGTCCTGGCACCATTTGAGGAGGCCACAAGGATGGTGAGCAGTGACAGTGCATGCATTAGTGACACTGTACTTCTTGTCCACCTGTTGGAGCACACGCTACGTGGAATAATGGACAGGGCACTTGAGGCAGAACAGAGACAGGAAGAGGAGGACTTCCTTGCCTCTCAAGGCCCCCTTTACCCAGACAGTGTTCCTTCTGTCCCACCCATCCCACAGGAAGAGGAGGAGGATTGTGTCAGCATGGAGGTGGAGCCTGGCACTCAGCAGCATCAACAGCAGCAGTCTTTTAGGGATGATTTACAGTCCCAAGAAACCCGTGGACTTGTACGTGGCTGGGAGGAGGTGGCTGCGGATCATGTCGTCCTTAGTGACCCAGAGGACTCCGGACCTAATGCCTCAGCTAACCTACGCTGCATGGCCTCCCTGATCCTGCAAAGTCTGCGGAAGGATCCTCATATTCTTCGGAACAAGGAGAGGGACCATTACTGGCTGGCCACTCTCCTTGATCCACGGTACTGTCATGTACCTGGGTGTATTTGAACCAGGATCTTCCTGGTCCCAAAGCTGCAGCCTTACCTGTTGCGCTACTGAGCAGATCTGGACTTTTGGAAATGTCCTCTCAGTGTTAAACATTACCTTGGACTCACTAGCCCCACCTGCTGCCAGCTGTGGACAATTTTCAATCAAAGCAGCCCTTAAAAAGGAAGTGATGCTATCCTCAGCGCCCGTTTGTGTGGAATAGCTCCCTGGGTGTTGTGACTGCTTTTTGATCCTGATTTTCGTGTTGAACTTCTGCCTGAATTCCTGACTACTCTCCAGCCTGCTGATTTTGTACTTCACTGCCAGCTCGTGTATGACCTTTGCCTGCCTGACCACTCTCTGGATTTCGATCGTGTACCATTTTGCCTGATCTGTTGCCAACCTAATCTGCCTGACTACGTTTTCGCCTGAATCCTCAGCACACAAGTTCCACTTCGGACACTACCTATCACAGGTACCTTACATTACAAACGGGCCACAATGACAGTGGACCCTGCTGAGATTGTTAAGGCGATTTCACGTCAGGGACAATTGATTGGAGCTCATGAACAGAATCTTTCTTCCCTGGACGCCAAGTTAGATGAACTTTGTACTATGCTTAAATCTTGTTTGCCTGCTTCCTCTGCAACGGTCCAGACTCTGGATCCTACTCCTGCTACGATCCAACCCACCTCTTCTGTACCACCCAAACTTCCTATGCCTGACAAATTTGGTGGTGATACCGAGGACTGCAGAGGCTTTTTAAATGTTTGCCGTTTGCATTTCCGCAACAACCCTGGGACCTTTAGCACTTCTTCTGCCAAAGTGACTTTTGTAATTTCCTTGTTAAAGGGGAAGGCCCTGGCCTGGGTCTCTCCTTATCTGGAACGCAATGATCCTGTGCTGCAAGACGCTGACAAATTTCTGGCTTCTCTCCAGACTGTATTTGACAAGCCAGATAGAGCTTCTGCAGCTGAGTACTCACTCTTGGACATGCAACAAGGCACCAGGTCTGTGGCACAATATGCTATTGAGTTTCGTACCCTTGCTGCTGAGACTACTTGGGACTCAAGGGCATTACGTGCAGCCTTCCGAAAAGGTCTTGCAGATCGCATCAAAGACGAATTAGTCTATAAGGATTCCCCAGAAGACCTAGAGAAATTCATAGAGCTCTGTGTTCGTCTGGATGTCCGGTATCATGAAAGGTGCCAAGAGAGACTTAGAACTCGCAAGTTTCCTCGGCCAGTCTACCGTTTGGCCCCTAACTTCCAAGCACCACCTCAGCCAGAACCTGAAATCTCAGTTGAACCCCAGACACCTGTGGAACCCATGGATGTAAGCCGTCTCCACCTAACTGAGTCTGAGAAACAAAGGAGGCGTGCATTGGGCCTATGCCTATACTGTGGACTTAACCACTTAACGACCGCCCACTGTAAATATACGTCAGCAGAATGGCACCGACAGGCAGAATCACGTATATGTACGTGATTGCCTTTGTATAGTTGGGGGGTCCGATCGGACCCCCCTTCTTTACAGTGAGCGGTCGTTTTACCTTCGGGAGCGATCCGGCATGAGGGGACGGCCGTTCGATTCCGGCCACCCCCTCTCGATCGCTCCCGGCGAATGAGAGAGCTTCCCCTGCCTGCCAGGAAGGAGGAAGTAATGTCATCTCTCCTGGGGCGCTCACATATACCGAGCGCCGTACAGGAGAAGATGCCAGGTTAGTACACAGAACAGCACACTGACACCAGGACACATAGGCACATAAATCGCCCCCCCCAGGCCCCCCCAGACACCCCCAGATCACCCCCCAGCCCCCCCAGCCCCCAGTCACAGTGTCACTGATTGCAGTGACCATTTATTTAGTGATCACTGCAATCAGTGACATTTGTGACTGTAAAAGTTTCAGTACATTTAGTTTTAGGTCCAGTGTAGCCCCCTAACCCCCCCTAATAAAGGTTTAAACCCCTGATCACCCCCCAGATAACCCTTTCACCCCCTATCACCACTGTCACTAAGCAATAATTTTTCTGATCGATGTCTTAGCGTCGGTGATGCTGATCGGTAGCCAGTAATTTTTTTTAGGTTCGCCGCAGGTTTTTATAGCGTCGGGTACCCCCATATATTACCTAATGAAGGTTTAACCCCCTTGATCGCCCCCCAGGTAACCCTTTCACCCCCTATCACCACTGTCACTAAGTTATAATTTTTCTGATCGATGTCTTAGCGTCGGCGATGCTGATCGGTAGCCAGTAATTTTTTTTAGGTTCGCCGCAGGTTTTTATAGCGTCGGGTACCCCCATATATTACCTAATAAAGGTTTAACCCCCTTGATCACCCCCCAGGTAACCCTTTCACCCCCTAGCACCGCCGTGGCTATGCGATCATTTTTCTGATCGATGTCTTAGCGTCGGTGATGCTGATCGGTAGCCAGTAATTTTTTTTAGGTTCGCCGCAGGTTTTTATAGCGTCGGGTACCCCCATATATTACCTAATAAAGGTTTAACCCCCTTGATCGCCCCCCCAGGTAACCCTTTCACCCCCTATCACCACTGTCACTAAGCGATAATTTTTCTGATCGATGTCTTAGCGTCGGCGATGCTGATCGGTAGCCAGTAATTTTTTTTAGGTTCGCCGCAGGTTTTTATAGCGTCGGGTACCCCCATATATTACCTAATAAAGGTGTAACCCCCTTGATCACCCCCCAGGTAACCCTTTCACCCCCTAGCACCGCCGTCACTATGCGATCATTTTTCTGATCGATGTCTTAGCGTCGGTGATGCTGATCGGTAGCCAGTAATTTTTTTTAGGTTCGCCGCAGGTTTTTATAGCGTCAGGTACCCCCATATATTATCTAATAAAGGTTTAACCCCCTGATCGCCCCCCAGGTAACCCTTTCACCCCCTATCACCACTGTCGCTAAGCAATCGTTTTTATGATCGTTGTCTTAGTGTCGGTGATGCCGATAGGTAGCCAGTAATTTTTTTTTAGGTTCGCCGTCAGGTTTTTATATAGCGTCAGGTACCCCCATATATTACCTAATAAAGGTTTTAACCCCCTAATTGCCCCTAGTTAACCCTTTCACCAGTGATCATCATATAAGTGTTACGGGTGACGCTGGTTAGTTAGTTTGCTTTTTATAGTGTCAGGGCACCCGCCATATATAACCCAATAAAGGTTTAACCCCCTGATCGCCCGGCGGGTGATATCAGTTAGGTTTTAGCGTCAGAGAGGGTCTGCGTCACACCCCAGGCAGTGTCAGGTTAGTGCCAGTAGCGCTAACACCCACACGTGAAGCATACACCCCCCTTAGTGGTATAGTATCTGATCAGCTCAATATCTGATCTGATCAGATCTATACTAGCGTCCCCAGCAGTTTAGGGTTCCCAAAAACGCAGTGTTAGCGGGATCAGCCCAGATACCTGCTAGCACCTGCGTTTTGCCCCTCCGTCCAGCCCAGGCCACCGAAGTGCAGTATCGATCGATCACTGTCACTTACAAAACACAACACACATAACTGCAGCGTTCGCAGAGACAGGCCTGATCCCTGCGACTCCAGTGCTGTAGGAGGTGATTTCACCACCACAGTTAAAAAAAAAAAGCATATATGCCGAAGCATTGGGGCAGCAGGAGCGGAGGAGCGATTTTGCTCCTAATGCCGCGTATATACGGTCGAAATTCCGACGGAGGCTTGCCCGTGGAAAAGTCTGACCATATGTACGCGGCATAACTTTTGCGAGAAGATGCCCCCATGCTTCGGCATATATAAATGGTGCATGTATGCCCATCATTGGAAGTGGGTGGATGAAGGGCGGTATTCTAATGGTGGGCATACCCACCGATCAATCTTTTTTTCTCGTTCAGCCAACAGGCTGCATGAAAAAAAAGATTACAATACATGTCCAACAAGGACCAGCAACGTACTGGTATGTTGCTGGACTTTGAATGTTTATACCAGAATGATGCCTGCGGGTTTAGGTATCATCTTGGTATCATTCTTTTCAGCCAGCGGCCGGCTTTCATGTAAAAGCAATCCTAGTGGCTAATTAGCCTCTGGACTGCTTTTACAAGCAGTGGGAGGGAATGTCCCCCCCCGGATATAAAAAGCGCCATTGGGAAATTGTGAAAGCATTTTATCACACCGATCTTGGTGTGGTCAGATGCTTTGAGGGCAGAGGAAAGATCTAGGGTCCAATAGACCCCAGTTTTTTTCAAAAAAGAGTACCTGTCATTACCTATTGCTATCATAGGGGATATTTACATTCCCTGAGATAACAATAAAAGTGATAAAAATAAATAAATATGGAAGCAACAGTTTAAAAATAAAATAAAAAAGCAAAATTAATAATAAAAAAAAATAAAAATAAAAAAAAAGCACCCCTGTCCTGCCCTGCTCTTGCCCAATGGCGAACGCAAGCGTCGGTCTGGCGTCATATGTAAACAGCAATTGCACCATGCATGTGAGGTATCACCGCGAAGGTCAGATCGAGGGCAGTAATTTTAGCAGTAGACCTCCTCTGTAAATCTAACGGGGTAACCTGTAAATGCTTTTAAAGGCTTTTAAAAATGTATGTAGTTTGTCGCCAATGCGCGTTTGTGCGAAATTTTAAAGCATGTCGTGTTTGGTATCTATGTACTCGGCCTAAGATCATCTTTTTTATTTCATCAAACATTTGGGCAATATAGTGTGTTTTAGTGCATTAAAATTAAAAAAAGTGTATTTTTTCCCAAAAAATGCGTTTGAAAAATCGCTGCGCAAATACTGTGTAGAAAAAAAAAAATGCAACACCCACCATTTTATTCTGTAGGGCCTTTGCTTTAAAAATATATATAATGTTTGGGGGTTCAACATAATTTTCTTGCAAAAAAAATATGTTTTCATGTAAACAAAAAGTGTCAAAAAGGGCTTTGTCTTCAAGTGGTTAGAAGAGTGGATGTAAGCTTCCTAATGTTGTGTATAAAATGCCAGAACAGTTCAAAACCCTCCCAAATGACCCAATTTTGGAAAGTAGACACCCCAAGCTATAGAGCCACTTAGAGAAAGAAGAAAGAGAACAAAGAACAAAAAAACAAAAAAAATATACTAGGGATGTTAATGATTATAAAAACCATTGTGTTTTTAGTTGGCAATCTAAGGATAATATTTTAAGAATAGAAGGAAACAACCAAAATATGGACACTACGGCCCCTTTAGTTAATGATGGGAGATCACAACCATCTACGTCCAATCAAGCCCAAAGTCGCCCTTTGGCTACTAGGGAAACTAATCATAAACAAACGAATGCACGTACCCCCAATACACAACATCGTGGTCCACCCCCAATACAAGGGGGAAGAGGGAGAGGTCCCCGAGGCATTAATAAAGGTAGGAAGGATGGCTCTCGGGAATATTGGAGGCATGATTCACCACGGAGGGGTGGTTATAGTCAACCAAATACCGATTACTACTCTTACCAAAATCAAAGAACCCCTACACAAACTTACAATCGGTTTTCACCTCTGAGAGAAGATAGGGGAATGTATCCACCCCAATATAATTATAGAGACAGAGATGATGATTACTCACATAATCGATCTCCATTCAATTATAATCAAAACCACCCCGGTCCATCATACTCTGGGGGTTTTCAGAAAGAACAGAGCGGGTACAACAGAAACCCAGACACCAGCGGGGATGTAGAGGCGGATGGCGCGCCCAAAAAAAGAAAATGTATGTAAAGGATGATGGAATCTTCAATTTAAGTACAGCGACCTTTACAGAAGCCGAAAAAGTTGTTTTAAATAAAGGGCTTAAATATGTCCCCCCTAAACATCTAAATAAGTTTGCTACGTTCATAGATGTACACAAATATGTGCGTAAATTAAACATACAAAGATATTTTATCTCCAATCCCACTAGACCTGCTTTACCTGAAACCAATTCACTTATGGTACATTCAGGATTCTCTAATCCCTCACTCTTCAATCCACCATGCCCTATAGCACCCTCAGTTCAGGTGTTTAGGGACCTAGTCTTGAAGGACTTGGAGGCGCTCCCTAAAAAACGTATTTACAATGACCCTAGGATAAAAACTGGCCTCAGATCCTTATGTGAAAGAAAGGATCTGACGATACGCCCTGCCGATAAGGGGGGCGGTATTGTTGTTCTGGATAAGACAGCCTATCACCTCGAAATGAATAAGATACTAAGCGATACCACAACTTATACTCGTTTGAATGGTAACCCCACTCAGAGCTATAAAATAGCTCTATTAGATCTTGTCGACACCGGATCACAATTGGGGATTCTTGACAAGAAGGAAAAAAGTTATTTAGTTCCTGTCGCCCCACGCATTCCTGTAATGTATTATCTGCCGAAGATACATAAGGATGCCAAACATCCTCCGGGTCGCCCAATTATTAGTGGAATCGATTCGATAACCTCACGGATAGGGAGGTATATAGACTTTCATCTACAACCTATTGTGAAATCAATTCCATCATATTTAAAGGACACCCGTCATGTTATCTCACTGTTGCAGCAGATTACTTACAGTAGGGACATCTTGCTCGTGACAGCAGACGTTGCCTCACTGTACACTAGCATCTCACATGAATTAGGCTTGTCAGCTGTTGGTCTGTTTTTGTCTAGAGTTAATGACCTTTCGGGCACGCAGAAAAGATATATTATGGATCTTTTACATTTTGCAACCCACCACAATTACTTTTGGCATAATGGTGATTTCTTTTTACAACAAAAGGGGGTTGCCATGGGCGCAAAATTTGCTCCCAGTTTGGCTAACATCTTTATGGCCAAATGGGAGGAGGATGTCATCTATGCTTACGATCGACCCGAGATTATCCTCTGGGTTCGATACATAGATGACATCCTCCTCCTGTGGAGGGGTGATGAGACCTCCTTAAACAAATTTATGTCCACTCTGAATAACAATGATGTGGGTATCAGCCTATCCTATGAGGCCAGTTTCAAGTCTATACATTTTTTGGATCTCGAAATATTCCCTAATAATGGTAAGCTAGAAACTAGGACATTTTTTAAACCAACGGACCGGAATGGGTACATTCCGGTCGATAGTTGTCACCATTCAGCATGGTTAAAATCAGTGCCCCGAAGTCAGCTTTTAAGGATTAGACGTAATTGCTCAAACCTTTCTGACTTCCACTGTCAGGCTAGTATACTTAAGTCCAGATTTGTAGATAAGGGTTACCATCCCTCCGTTATAGAGGAGGAGATCAAACAAGTTGCTAGGATTGAGAGGGATTCTTTAGTTAGAGAACAAATTAAGCCTATCCAAGACTCGAAGTATAAATGGTCTTTCTACACAACATACTCTGTCCAACACAGACAAATAAGGGATATATTTCAGAAACACTGGAAAATTTTGAAAAATGACCAGATTCTAGGACCCACACTTCCTGAAAAAGCGGGCGTAACATATCGAGGGGCACCCTCACTGAGAAATCGCATTGCGCCCAACGTTTCTGATCCACCAATATTACCAGCCTTTTTTCCACACTTAAAGGCATATTATCCCTGCAGAAAATGCAAGGTTTGTCAAATTAACATTTGTGGAAAACGAAAAACGGACACTTTCAGGTCTACATCCACAGGGATTGATTATCAAATGAAAAGCTTTACAACATGTGCGACAAAATATATAGTATATTTACTTACCTGCCCATGCGGGAAACAGTATGTAGGTCGCACTATTCGCACTTTTTCAATAAGAGTGGGGGAACATCTAACCAGCATAAAAAAGGGCAAAACAAATCACAGTGTCCCACGACATTATTTAGAATTCCATCATAAGAACCCCAAAGGTACTATGTTTCAAATCATAGACAAATTTGTCCCTAGTTGGAGGGGTGAATCCCGCCTGAGAGGGGTTTCTAAATTAGAAACATACTGGATATATCAGCTTAAGTGTTACAGGCCTTATGGCCTAAACGTTGATTGGGACATTAACGCTTTTATAAATAAGGCTTGACCCATTTTTGTATACACCTTTGTGGTTTATTCCTCTTCCCTTTTTTTTGTGTGCATTTTTTACTGTAATACATCTATGAACTGCCTCTCTACTTGATACCTATGCCATATTCATTATATATATAGGACATTTATGTTACATTGGATGCATGTCAAAGTGCATCTCTCTATAGTGGTTGCTATGTTACTATGAAGATGTTATTATTATAGTTTCTATAATCTGTTATACATCTTTATGGTTTATTCTATTTTATGTGCATTCTCATTTTAATACATCCATGAACCGTTTCCTTTGATACGTGGCATATGATGCCCATACCATATTGTTAATATATGACACTCAAGTTATATTGGATTTACGATTATTTACATTTATTGGAGCGGTTACTATGCCATTATGAAGGCTGTACAGGTGTAGTTCCTTATCCGGGACACCAAGCCCATTTTTTAATTAATATATTTTAATTTTTTATTTTATAATACCCATTAATCTCTGATGGTTGCCAACAATAGTGAACATTTTGATTTTTAGTTCAATTTCTGATTCCAAGACTGATTATAAAATCGATGTATGATAGAGGTTTGCGGTTCTCTCCCCCTCCCTTTTATAAGTATTGAGGGATAGAACAACCGTATCTATCTAACTACTTTACTATTATTAATTTCCTTCCGTTCTTACTTTAAACTACACTTCCCAACATGCCTCAGTGTGGAAGCTCGAGTAATCGAGACAGATGACGTACCAAAGACACACCTCCGCTGCGGCCGCCCTCTGTGCATATCACCATGACGACTGGAGCATTTGGATCTGTCCGTGAGCACATCTCGGCTTACGCTGCTTTAATGTCTGTTGCGAGATTGTGCACTCCGGTTCTATCATTGGTGGGAATGAAGGCATGGGGGTGGGGTCAATGCCGGATAATGCTGTGCGTGATTATGGCCTATGGCCCTCTCTGTGACTACATTTCCCAGACTACTATGCGGATGATGTATTGCAAGAGATAGTCACATGGTACTGATGTATCCCCGCACGCTGACAGCCAGGAGACTGAGAGTGGATGATGCGGCGGAGCTCTTCCATGGTACAAGTGACACTATTGGCTAATCCCACTAGGGGCTGGATTCACATTATTATCAGCTCTAGCAATAGGGTATGGTGATCCCGGAAGCGGGAAATACAATGGGTGATCAGCTGTGTCTAATTTTAAAACTACATTCCTTTCTCTATAAAAGCGTGGGGAACAGAGAGTTTCTGTATACCCCAGTAGAAGTCTTATTAGACGAAACCGGTCGGGACAAATACACTAGCTCTTGCTGTTCCTATCACGCTGCCTACTTATATTCTAGAGTGTGGATTTTTTGGATTTCTTTGTTATGCTTTGGAGTTTTGTTTTGGATGTTCATACTGTGTGAACTTTTTCTGGATTTTTTTTTATAATAAATCATTTTTGGATTTACACCATGTGGAGCAATTTTTTGTTTTCCATGGTTATGAATGGATAGGGTAGCTGCTACCCGCTTATCCGGATTTTTCCTGGTTGGATTGCCATTGATCCTGGGAGGAGGTGTCCTATAGATCCTGGTCGTCTCTACAAAGCCTGGCTGTCTGATCCGTCCACGAAGTGGACAAAGTCTTGAAGATCCACCGCCGTACGGTGTGTTGGATCCATCCCAGCTGGTAAGAGTACCTTATCTCTCCCCCATTGACACAAGGTGAAGGCACTCCCGGGTGTTACCACGTATATCCACATTGAACATCCATATCTACGTATTCTATAACAATCCCATATTGGACTTTGGTCTTTTTGGATGGTACTTTGTCTATTGTTAGACAACTACAGGGACATATACTCATCTTTGATGTCTGATAGAAATATAATTCCAATTTCACTGGTTTAGGATTATCACTCTATTGCTATTCATGTTTCACAACATAATATTTGCACTATAATTTTTGTTGTACATTAATATGTTGGTTAAATACTTGTAATCACAGAAGGATTACAGACACTTATTTATGCTATATATGTATTTCTATATTTTTCACTAATTTCGAAATATATACCAGCATGGGTTTTTGATTAAATTAGAATATTTTTCACACCCTACTATATTTAGGACTTTTATCCTAAATTCTCATTAGCGCCACACTTATTATATATTTACCCCAAGCTATATACTGAGAGGCATGTCGAGTCCATGGAATATTTTATATGTTGACACAAGTTGCGGAAAAAATAATATTTTTTTTTTTTTTTTTGTTTTTTGCACAAAGTTGTCACTAAATGATATATTGCTCAAACATGCCATGGGCATATGTGGAATTACACCCCAAAATACATTCTGTTGCTTCTCCTGAGTACGGGGATACCACATGTGTGAGACTTTTTGGGAGCCTAGCCGTGTACGGGACCCCAAAAACCAATCACCGCCTTCAGGCTTTCTAAGGGTGTCAATTTTTGATTTCACTTCTCACTGCCTATCACAGTTTCGGAGGCCATGGAATGCCCAGATGGCACAAAACCCCCCCAAATGATCCCATTTTGGAAAGTAGACACCCCAAGCTATTTGCTGAGAGGTATTGTGAGTATTTTGCAGATCTCGCTTTTTGTCACAAAGTTTTGAAAATTGAAAAAAAAAAGAAAAAAAAATGTTCTTTCTTCATTTTCAAAAACAAATGAGAGCTGTAAAATACTCACCATGCCTCTCAGAAAACAGCTTGGGGTGTCTACTTTCCAAAATGGGGTCATTTGGGGGGGTTTTGTGCTATTTTGGCATTTTATGGCCTTCAAAACTGTGATAGGTAGTGAGGAGTGAAATCAAAAATTTGCGCCCTTAGAAATCCTGGAGGCGGTGCTTGGTTTCCGGGGTCCCGTACGTGGCTAGGCTCCTAAAAAGTCCCACACATGTGGTATCCCCGTACTCAGGAGAAGCAGCAGAATGTATTTTGGGGTGCAATTCCACATATAACCATGGCATGTGTGAGCAATATATCATTTAGTGACAACTTTTTGTAATTTTTTATTTTTTTTTGTCATTATTCAATCACTTGGGACAAAAAAAAAATATTCAATGGGCTCAACATGCCTCTCAGCAATTTCCTTGGGGTGTCTACTTTCTAAAATGGGGTCATTTGGGGGGGGTTTTGTACTGCCCTGTCATTTTAGCACCTCAAGAAATGAGATAGGCAGTCATAAATTAAAAGCTGTGTAAATTCCAGAAAATGTACCCTAGTTTGTAAACGCTATAACTTTTGCGCAAACCCATAAATATACGCTTATTGACATTTTTTTTACTAAAGACATGTGGCTGAATACATTTTGGCCTAAATGTATGACTAAAATTGAGTTTATTCGATTTTTCTTATAACAAAAAGTAGAAAATATCATTTTTTTTCAAAATTTTCGGTCTTTTTCCGTTTATATCGCAAAAAATAAAAATCGCAGAGGCAATCAATTACCATTAAAAGAAAGCTCTATTTGTGGGAAGAAAAGGACGCAAATTTCGTTTGGGTACAACATTGCATGTCCGCACAATTTACAGTTAAAGCAGCGCAGTGCAAAATTCTGAATTCACCTCTGGTCCTCTAGCTACCAAATGGTCCGGGGCTTAAGTGGTTAAAGGACATTTATTATCTGTCTGCCCTTCCCGTCCAGTAAAAGGCAGGGTCTAACCAGTGTTGGAGGAGCTGGCTTAGACCTTACAGGTATATCCTCCAAGACCAAGATTACCATTCCTGCAATTATCCATTTACCCTCTAAACTTGTCTCCTGTGAGGCTTTTGTGGATTCTGGAGCTGCTGGCATATTCTTGGACTACACTTTTGCTAAAAAAAATAATATCCCATTTGTTCCAAAATCTAGACCCCTGAACATTACCACCGTGAATGGACAATCCTTGGGAGATGGCATTGTAAAATTTGAGACTATAACAATCACCCTTCAGGTAGGCGTACTCCACAAAGAGGAAGTTGTCTTGTCTCTTATTGATTCTCCACTTCTGCCTGTTATCCTTGGTTACCCATGGTTACAACAACATAACCCTTCTTTTGATTGGGAAAATTGAGAACTAACCTCTTGGGGGTCGTTCTGTCATTCAAACTGTTTGTCTCAACCCAAAAGACTTCCTGCTTGTATGTTGGCTTCCGTGGCCGTCCCACCTACCTTGCCTCATGAATACCATGCGTTTGCAGACGTATTTTGCAAGCAAAAGGCAGAGGTTTTACCTCCACATCGTTCTTTTGACTGTGCAATTAAATTGATTCCTGGAGCACCTCTTCCCAAAGGAAGGACCTATCCCCTGTCTTTGCCTGAACAAAAATCCATGGAGGAATACGTAAAAGACAACTTGGAAAGAGGTTTTATCCGACCCTCTTCTTCTCCAGTAGGGGCAGGTTTTTTCTTTGTTGAAAAAAAAGATGGGGGTCTTCGACCATGCATAGACTATCGAGGGTTAAATCAAATCACTGTAAAAGACTCCTACCCTTTGCCTCTCATTCTTGAACTGTTTGATGTACTTAAGGGGGCTGTTATCTTCTCCAAGCTAGACCTACGAGGGGCTTATAATCTAATTCGAATTAAAGACGGGGACGAGTGGAAGACAGCATTCAACACTCGTAATGGACATTTTGAATATCAGGTTATGCCATTTGGGTTGTGTAACGCCCCTGCTGTCTTCCAACGTTTCATGAATGAAATTTTTCATGATTTCAGCAACAGTTTTGTGATCATCTACTTGGACGACATTTTAATCTTTTCCAAGACTCATCTAGAGCACATCTCGCATGTAAAGCAGGTATTGCAACGACTGAGAGAAAACCATCTTTACGCGAAGATTGAGAAATGCAGTTTCCATCAAAGCCGTATTCCTTTCCTTGGATACATTATAAGTGCTGCCGGTTTCCAAATGGACCCTCAAAAACTTTCCGCTGTCTTGCAATGGCCCCAACCGACCACTTTAAGAGGGCTCCAAAGCTTTCTAGGGTTCGCAAATTACTACAGACGCTTCATCAAAGGTTTTGCCTCCATTGTGGCCCCTTTTTCTATCCTCACTGACCATAAAAACCTACTGTACCTTCAGACTGCAAGACGTTTGAACTCACGTCAGGCTCGATGGGCTCTGTTTTTCTCCCGTTTTAATTTTGTTCTTTCTTATGTTCCTGGGCATAAAAACAAGAAAGCCGATGCTCTTTCCAGACAGTTTCCCACCTCTGAAGAAGACCAACCTACCGAGCAGTATATAATCCCACCTCACAAAATTGTCGCACAGATCTCTACGGCTCTTTCCCAACAGTTACAAGAAACCCAGAATTGTGTTCCCCAAGGCTTGAAGATACCACCAGGTCGCCTGTTCGTAGCCTCTAGCCTCAGAAAACCTGTACTCCTCTGGGCACATGATGGTGTTTTATCTGGTCATCCTGGTGTCACCATCACTCTTAAGACCTTGCAGCGTCATGTCTGGTGGCCTCATATGAAAAGGGATGTTACTGACTATGTGGCTGCCTGCCCAACTTGTGCTGCTAATAAAGTACCCCGTACATTGCCTACTGGACTGTTACAACCACTTTCAGCACCTCGTCAGCCTTGGACCCATTTGACTATGGACTTCATTACAGACTTACCCAAGTCCGAGGGCATGACTGCTATATGGGTCATAGTGGATCGCTTTTCAAAAATGTCTCATTTTGTGCCGCTCCCGGGATTACCTACAGCGGAAGCACTGTCTACTCTCTTCCTTTCCCATATTGTGAGATATCATGGCATACCTACCAATGTCGTCTCAGACCGCGGATCCCAGTTTGTTTCCCGATTCTGGAGAGCGTTCTGCAAGAAACTGGGAGTAACGCTTTCACTCTCTACCTCACATCACCCTCAAACAGATGGTCAAACCGAACGCATGAACCAGACCCTAGAAACCTATCTTCGACATTATGTCAATGCCTTACACTCCAACTGGTCTGAGTATTTGCCTTTAGCTGAGTTCGCCATTAATTCCCGTTGGCACAGTGCTCTTCATACCACACCATTCTACGCAGCCCTAGGCTATCACCCTCAGACTTTTCCCCTACTTCAGCCTTCTTCTGGTGTACCAGCAGCAGATCAGCGGGTTAAAAATATTCTGCTACATTGGAAAAAGATTTGCTTATTACTACGGAAGTCAGCAGGCAAGTATGCACTTTTTTCCAACAAACGAAGACGCCATATACCTCCATATGTGGTGGGGGACAGAGTTTGGCTATCAACCAAATATGTGAGACTGAAACAACCTTCTACTAAATTGGGCCCTCGATTCATTGGTCCTTACAGAATTATTGCTCGAGTCGGGCCAGTCTCCTATCGGTTGAAATTACCCTCCTCTCTCCGGATTCATCCTGTGTTCCACGTTTCCCTCCTCAAAAAAGCAATTTTCAATCGCTACTCCAGAACGCAACAGCTACCTCCTCCTGTTCTTGGAGACTTCAAACTCATTTTGTCCATCAACAAGATTCTTGATTCTAGAAGACAGGGTCGTGGCCTTCGGTATCTGGTTCATTGGAAGGGATATCCTGTCACAGACCGTTCCTGGGTTCCAGCCAAAGATCTGCATGCCCCTTCTCTTATTCGAGACTTCCATGCCTCCTTTCCCACTAAGCCCCGCTAGGCCCCCGGAGGGGTCCACTGGGGAGGGGGCCCTGTCATGTACCTGGGTGTATTTGAACCGGGATCTTCCTGGTCCCAAAGCTGCAGCCTTACCTGTTGCGCTACTGAGCAGATCTGGACTTTTGGAAATGTCCTCTCAGTGTTAAACATTACCTTGGACTCACTAGCCCCACCTGCTGCCAGCTGTGGACAATTTTCAATCAAAGCAGCCCTTAAAAAGGAAGTGATGCTATCTCTCAGCGCCCGTTTGTGTGGAATAGCTCCCTGGGTGTTGTGACTGCTTTTTGATCCTGATTTTCGTGTTGAACTTCTGCCTGAATTCCTGACTACTCTCCAGCCTGCTGATTTTGTACTTCAATGCCAGCTCGTGTATGACCTTTGCCTGCCTGACCACTCTCTGGATTTCGATCGTGTACCATTTTGCCTGATCTGTTGCCAACCTAATCTGCCTGACTACGTTTTCGCCTGAATCCTCAGCACACAAGTTCCACTTCGGACACTACCTATCACAGGTACCTTACAGGTACAAAGCTAAGGTTGCGGACCTTATCTTACCGTCGCAGAGAGAGCAGAGGATGAGACAACTCCAGGAGGCCTTGCAGAAAGGTCTGTGCAACGCGTTCCCAGAGACTGGGAGGTTACAAACTCCTGGTCTGGGACAACGAGTTGCTGAGGCTTCGGTCAGTCAAAGAAGGAGCGGTGGGGAAGGTGGCCGTCTGACCGATGCGTTTAGACAATTCTTTAGTCCGCAGCCCCAAGGTATGATCGGTTCCAGCAACCATCGCCAGCGTCTGCTATACATGGTGCAGGAATACCTAGGGGCAAGGTCAGATTTGGACACCTTTCCCACCGAAAATCCTCTGGCTTACTGGGTCTTAAGGATGGATCACTGGCCAGAGCTTGCACAGTATGCAATTGAGCTACTGGCCTGTCCTGCATCCAGCGTTCTTTCAGAACGCACATTCAGTGCTTCTGGAGAATTTGTCACGGATCACAGGGTGCGCCTGTCCACCGATTCGGTTGATCGACTGACCTTCATAAAGATGAACCAGTCTTGGATCACCACCAGCTACCAAGCACCTGAAGCTGATATAACAGAATAATTTATTTTCAAATGTCACATCCCTTCAAGACTGATGCTGATGCTGACTGAGTGACTGTCCTGTTATGTTGACTGACTATCCTCCTCCTCCTCAATGATCCGATTCATGATGATATCTTGGAAAAACATTTTTGTTTCTGGGTGCCGCCACCAGTGGCTAAGGCCCAATTTTTCAGCCCCTGTTTAACAGGGGCATATAATTACAATTTTTGATGCAATGCTTTGCAGCAGGGCTCATTCCTGCTCTCCAACTAGAGTATCTGGGAGAGATTGCAGTGTCGTGGCACCAGCACCAGTGCCTAAGGCCCAATTTTTCAGCCCCTGTTTAACAGGGGCGTGTAATTACAATTTTTGATGCAAAACTTTGCAACAGGGCTCATTGCTGTGCTCCAAGTACAGTATCTGTGAGGGGTTGCAGTGTTGTGGCACCAGTGCCTAAGGCCCAATTTTTCTGCCCCTGTTTAACAGGGGCGTGTAATTACAATTTTTGATGCAATACTTTGCAACAGGGCTCATTGCTGTGCTCCAAGTACAGTATCTGTGAGGGGTTGCAGTGTTGTGGCACCAGTGGCTAAGGCCCAATTTTTCAGCCCCTGTTTAACAGGGGCATGTAATTAAAATTTTTGATGCAATACTTTGCAACAGGGCTCATTGCTGTGCTCCAAGAACAGTATCTGTGAGGGGTTGCAGTGTTGTGGCACCAGTGGCTAAGGCCCATTTTTTCAGCCCCTGTTTAACAGGGGCGTGTAATTACAAATTTTGATGCAATACTTTGCAACAGGGCCCATTCCTGCGCTCACCAAGAGTAACTGTGAGGGCTTACAGTGTTGTGGCAACACCACCACCACCACCACCAAAGGCCCATTTTTTCAGCCCCTGTTTAACAGGGGCGTGTAATTACAATTCTTGATCTAATAATTCACAGCAGGGCCCATTTATGCGCCCACCAAGAGTAGCTGTGAGGGCTTACAGTGTTGTGGCACCAGCACCACCACCAAAGGCCCAATTTTTCCTACCACTGTTCAACAATGGCATGTAAATATAATTCCTGATATAATACTTCACAGCAGGGCGTTCCAGCGCCCACCAAGAGTAACTGTGAGGGCTCACAGTGTTGTGGCAACACCAACATGTAAGGGGCAAATTTCAGCAGAGTATATACGGCAGGCCCCTACTTAGAAACATCCAACTTACAAACGACTCCTACTTGCAAACGGAAGGAGACAACAGGAAGTGAGAGGAAATCTACCCCTAGGAAGGGAAATTCTCTCCTGTAATAGTTAAAATGGGAAAAAGGTGTCTCCTCTCTACTGATGCTTTATCACCAATCCTTGTTTCAATAAAAACCCCACTTTTCAAAAACAGTTGTCATTGGGACGGAAAGTGAGGTGAAATGTTCTGAACAGGGGCACAGACAGCAAAACAAATGTTACAGGGGTGATAACCCTTCCCTATGTTTTCCAAAAAGCTTAAAATAGATTTTTTTTCTGGAGCTACACTTAAACAATGTACCTGTTCAAAATTAAAAAACAGATTCTACTTAAGAACAAACCTACAGTCCCTGTCTTGTTTGCACCGCCTGTATACTGCTGTTCAGAGTATATAGGGCCTTTTTTATTTTGTGTGCGGGGTTCCCCTTAATATCCATACAAGACCCAAAGGGGCTGGTAATGGGCTGGGGTAGGAGGGGGCGGGGGGGTGATGGGGTAGCTATGCCATTTTTCTCAAAGATTTTCATCCATATTACCGGGACCAGACACTACATTAAAGCCGCAAGCAGTTTTAAATTGCTTTTTTTCCTTTAGAAATGTCATTTTGTGCAGGGACAGTTCTAAACACGGGAAACACGTGCCACTTCACAGGCATACTTTAGACACCCCCCAGGTACGATATTTAAAGGAATATTTGACTTTTTTTTTTCCATTTTATGCATCATTAAAATGACTGCTCCCGAAAAACGGCAGTTTTTAAAACTTTTTTTTGCATTGATACATGTCCCCTGGTGCAGAAACCGGGTTCCCAAACCCTTTTTAGGACAATAACATGCATATTAGTCGTTATAATTAGCACTTTAGATTTCGAACGTTCGCATCCATTGTATTTAATAGGGTTCTAATGTTCGTGCGAACTTTCGGTCCGTTCGCGGTGTAACCTGGGGGACAGGTAGTCGGTACACAAGCTCCCTGGGATGAGCAGGCACAGATACCAAGTCCATTGGATCAGTGAAAACACAGTGTTATTTATTGGTGCTATATACAAAGTCAATGACAGGTGCTGTACAGTGTGCTGAAAACAAACAGAAGAAAAAATAGCTAAACAAAAGCCTAGCCGTGTCTCGGCTCTAACTACACAGTATTTACAGGCCCTCACTACCAGGCTGGACAAGCCTAACGCTTGTCAGCTTCCACATCCAACAGGTAAGTAACACGTTTTACAAACCTTCTTGCTCTCACAGACCAATGCTGTCTGTGTTTCCCAGGCTGAGCAAAGGCTGTCTGCTCAGGTGAGCTTTTAATTAACCTGGTGGAGAGAACCAACACCTGAAGTGGATCCTGGCTCAGAGATCCCTGAATGTATATGAGAGGAGTCTGGGAGATGTATAAACCCCGAACAGGACTTTCCCAGGCTCTCTCTGGGACGCTCTGCCACACAACCTCCCCCCTTGTTTCAACCCCAGGGTTGGAACACCTGTAGCCCAACAGGAGTGAACACGGGACAGGGCATCTACATTTCCCATCTCCACACCTGGCCTGTGTTTTACCGTAAAGGCGTAATCTTGTAGGGCCAAAAACCACTGGTTCACCCGCCTATTAGTCTCCTTCTTTTGGGCCATCCATTTCAGGGGAGCATGGTCAGTTATCAACTCAAACTGGCGCCCCAACAAGTAGTACCTGAGCGCGTCCACGGCCCACTTTATGGCCAGACACTCCTTTTCAATGACTGCGTACTTCTTTTCATGGTCATTGAGCTTTCTGCTTAAGTACACCACAGGGTGTTCTTCCCCATTGTGTACCTGTGAAAGTACTGCCCCGATACCAACATCAGACGCATCTGTCTGGACCAAAAAGTTTTTGGAGAAATCAGGGGAGTATAGGATTGGCTGTGCACAAAGAGCCTTCTTCAGGACTTGAAAAGACTCTTCTGCTACTGGAGACCATTTCACCATTACGGAGGCTTTCCCTTTTGTAAGGTCTGTCAGTGGGGCAGCTATAGTTGCGAAATTTGGGATAAATCTTCTATAGTACCCCGCAATGCCAAGAAAGGCCCTGACCTGCTTCTTGTTTGCAGGACGTGGCCACTCCTGGATGGCTTCTATTTTATTCACCTGGGGCATTATGACACCCCGGCCAATAGTGTAGCCCAAATACCTGGCTTCCTCTAGCCCAATGGCACATTTTTTTGGATTTGCCGTAAACCCTTCTTTGAAGAGGGAATCCAGAACAGCCTGGACACGGGGCAAGTGAGACTCCCAGTCAGTGCTATGCACCACTATGTCGTCCAGATAGGCTGCAGCATACTGTCGGTGAGGTCTTAGGGTCCTGTCCATAGCCCTCTGAAATGTTGCAGGGGCATTTTGCAACCCAAAAGGCATTTTCTTATACTGAAACGACCCCTCCGGGGTCACAAATGCAGTCTTTTCTTTGGCACTACCAGTCAGGGGTATTTGCCAATATCCTTTGGTCAAGTCCAAAGTGGTCAGATAACGGGCCTTGCCCAGTCGGTCTATAAGCTCGTCTACCCTGGGCATTGGGTATGTGTCAAACTTTGTTACCGCATTTAAGCTTTCTGAAGTCGTTACAAAACCTCCAAGTGCCATCCGGTTTTGGGACCAATACAATGGGGCTAGACCAGTCACTATTGGATTCCTCAATAACATCTAGCTCCAACATCCTTTTAACTTCCTCACTGATGTCCTTTCTTCTAGCTTCGGGAATTTGGTATGGTTTGAGCTTGACACGGACCCCAGGTTCAGTAACAATATCATGCTGAACTGCTGAAGTCGTGCCCGGCAACTCTGAAAATTTCTCTTTATTCCTTATCAGAAACTCTCTAGCTTCCTGTTTCTGGGAACATGACAGGGTGTCTGGAATCATGACCTCAGGGATCAGAGGGGATTCAGTACCCTTAAGGGTTACCGGGAGAGACCTGGCAGTTAATGCCAGTCTATCCTTCCAGGGCTTTAACAGGTTTATGTGGTAAATCTGTTCGGGCTTCCTTTTACCTGGTTGATACACCTTGTAATTGACCTCCCCAACTCGTTCAATTACTTCAAAGGGTCCCTGCCACTTAGCCAGGAATTTGCTCTCAACAGTGGGAACTAACACGAGGACCCTGTCACCAGGTGAGAAAACACGAAGTTGGGCCCCCCTGTTGTATATCCTCTGTTGGGCTGCTTGGGCCTGCAGTAAATGTTCTTTTACTACCGGCATGATTGCTGCAATCCTATCCTGCATTTGAGCGTTATGCTCAATAACACTTTTGTGAGGTGTCTGCTCCCCCTCCCAAGTTTCCTTGGCTATGTCTAAGAGTCCCCGAGGGTGTCTCCCATAAAGCAGCTCAA
Source organism: Rana muscosa (assembly GCA_029206835.1). Lineage (NCBI taxonomy): Eukaryota > Metazoa > Chordata > Amphibia > Anura > Ranidae > Rana > Rana muscosa. The sequence continues at coordinate 2,256,196 of JARGYO010005593.1, read as the reverse complement.
ATGGAGAGTACCCCGTAGAGGACTGGGGAACTTCCCTGATGGCGAACATCAAGTAAGGTATCAGGAAGTCCCAGTTTTTCCCATCCTTGTCAACAACCTTTTTTAACATACTCTTTAATGTCTTATTGAAGCGTTCCACCAAGCCATCCGTTTGAGGATGGTACACTGAGGTACGCAACTGCGTCACCTTAAATAACTTGCACAGCTCCCTAGTTATTCGTGACATGAATGGGGTACCCTGGTCTGTAAGGACTTCTTTCGGGATGCCAACCCGACTGAACACCATAAACAGCTCTTTGGCAATGTTTTTAGCAGACGCCGTGCGTAAGGGAATGGCCTCGGGGTAACGGGTAGCGTAATCCATGATCACGAGGATATGTTGATGACCACGGGCAGATTTGGGGAGTGGACCCACAAGGTCCATAGCAATCCTCTCAAAGGGCACTTCAATAATGGGCAAGGGCACTAACGGACTTCGGAAGTGGGGTTGGGGGGCTGACATCTGACACACAGGACAGGATTGACAATAACTCTCGATATTTTTCCATATCCCAGGCCAGTAAAACCTGCGCAACACCCTTTCAGTGGTTTTCTCAACCCCCAAATGGCCTCCTAGAAGTGCCCATGGGCAAGTTCCAACACCACCCGTCTGTATAGCTTAGGGACTACCAACTGTTCAACCACTTCATCATTAGTTTTACACACACGATAAAGTAAATCTTCATTGCTGCAGAAATATGGAAAACAGGGCCTGTCCCCTGGTTCAACAGGTACCTCATTAATCACCATTACATTTTCCCAGGCCCTGGCAAGGGTAGGGTCTTTTCTCTGCTCCGTACCAAAATTTTCCTTGTGCACATTAAGATCGGTAAACTCTAATGTAGGCTCAGATTCAGCAGACGGCTGTCCAGCTCTACTGGTTGTGGGGACTTCTTCAGGCTCCCCCAGCTCTCCTGCCATAACTGAGAAAGGATCACCCGGAGAGCCCTGAGAGGAGTCCCCTGAACTCACAAGGTCAGTAATGGCCATGAGTTCTGGCTCTGCGACTGAGTTAGGTACTGCGACTGGGTCGGGACAATCCCACAGTTCCCAAAACTTAGGGAAGTCCCTACCAATTATAGCCTCGTGCACCAAGTGGGGCACCAGTCCGACCGAATGGGTCACCGTACCTAAGCCAGTTTTAAACTGAACAGTGGCTATTGGATACTCGCGGGTATCCCCATGTACACAGATCACAGCAACTTTTTTTGCATGAAAATTCACAGTTTCAACCATCTCAGCTGTAACCAAAGTAACTAGACTTCCCGAGTCCAGCAAGGCCGTAATAGGCTTATTATTAACAGTCACTTGACACATGTGTTTTCCCACCTTTGGCACTGCAGCGCATGAAACAGCAGCAAACATAGACTGCCTTCTAAAAGATAGATCACACTGCATTGGTTCATCTGTTAATGGACAGTTTGCTGCAACATGTCCCAGTTCTTGGCAACGAAAACACCTGATGTTTCCCCAATTTGGTTTGCTGACAGGCAGTGGCTTCCCTTGTTTGGGCCGCCAAACTTCAGTCCTGGCACCAAAAATCCTCCCCCCTATTTCCTTGCCATGCTTACCACCCACTTCCCCTGGAACAGTCTTACCGGTTGCCTGGGGAGACCGTGGCTTTGGGTGGAAAGTCCGTGCGTCTGTAGGGGTGGTGACCAGGTTCTCTGCAGCAAAGTACCTCTCCACGAGCTCCACCAGGTTGTCTGCCGACTTGGGGTCTCCTTGACTCACCCACTTCTGCAGGGGAATTGGTAGTGACCTCAGGAATTGGTCCATGACCACACGCTCCACTATTTGTGGCGCAGACAGGGACTCCGGCTGTAGCCATTTCCGTACCAGGTGGATCAGATCAAACATCTGCGATCTTGGGGGCCTCTTATCTTGGAAGAACCAGTTGTGGACCCGCTGAGCTCGAACAGCCAAGGTGACACCAAGTCGTGCCAGGATTTCCCGCTTGACCTTCTCATAATCTCCCGCTTCTGCTGACTCCAGATCATAGTAGGCCTTCTGCGCTTCTCCAGAAAGTAAGGGGGCGATCAGTCCTGCCCACTGGGTTTGGGGCCAACCTTCCCTCTCAGCGGTCCGTTCAAATGTTAGTAGGAAAGCCTCTGGATCATCATCTGCCGTCATCTTTGAAAGAAAGCGACCCACATGAATGGCTGAGGGCTTGTCTCCAATATCTTTCATTATCGCAGGTGACCCCTGTGCTAGCGTCTCCACAACCTCAGTAAGGGTTTTCCTATCCGCTTTTGCAGCAGCGGCAAGCTGTTCAAACAGCCTCTGCAATTGCTCCTGTACAGCACCAATCTGTTGGAACAGCACCTTGGTTTGCTCCTGTGCGATAGCGTTGGCTTGCTGTAATGCAGCGTTAGTTTGCTGTTGTGCAACGTTTGCTTGCTGTAATGTAGCGTTAGTTTGCTGTTGTGCAGCGTTTGCTTGCTGCTGTGCAGCGTTTGCCAACACCATTTGTTTGAGGATGTCTTCCATGTTGTCACTTTAGGTACTGGCCTTTTAAGTAGTAACTTACTACAGCTGGTCGCAGCCTCCACCATATGTAACCTGGGGGGACAGGTAGTCGGTACAAAAGCTCCCTGGGATGAGCAGGCACAGATACCAAGTCCATTGGATCAGTGAAAACACAGTGTTATTTATTGGTGCTATATACAAAGTCAATGACAGGTGCTGTACAGTGTGCTGAAAACAAACAGAAGAAAAATTAGCTAAACAAAAGCCTAGCCGTGTCTCGGCTCTAACTACACAGTATTTACAGGCCCTCACTACCAGGCTGGACAAGCCTAACGCTTGTCAGCTTCCACATCCAACAGGTAAGTAACAAGTTTTACAAACCTTCTTGCTCTCACAGACCAATGCTGTCTGTGTTTCCCAGGCTGAGCAAAGGCTGTCTGCTCAGGTGAGCTTTTAATTTACCTGGTGGAGAGAACCAACACCTGAAGTGGATCCTGGCTCAGAGATCCCTGAATGTATATGAGAGGAGCCTGGGAGATGTATAAACCCCGAACAGGACTTTCCCAGGCTCTCTCTGGGACGCTCTGCCACAGCGGGTTCTGGTGCGTACCGAACACGGGGGTGTTCGGCTCATCCCTAATCGTCATCAGCACGTGGCCATGGGACACGCTTGTCCTTATTTTCGGCAGCTGGACGTGTTGAGCCGCATCATGCCGAAGACTTGGTAGAGTGGATGACCAAGCCCTCCTCATCCTCCTCATCCTCTCTCACCCAGGCTCAGGGTACTGGCAAAGAGCTGCCAAAGCATCCTCTTCCCTCGTATCTATGTCATCATCAGTCACTCCTTCCCTAGACCCACCGTGTCCTCCTGAGGAGTCCCCTGAACTGTTTGAGCACAGTGTTGGGTACATGCTCCAGGAGGATGCCCAGCGTTTCGAAGGGTCTGATGATGATACCCAGCTAGAGGAAGGCAGTTGGGGAAAAAATAAGATAAAAGAGGACAGCCGCACTCCAATCCAACGTGTGTTTAATGAACAGGCGCTACAAAAACCAGCTAGAACAGGATAGCTGACGCGTTTCGCACAAAATCAGTGCTTACTCATAGCTAACTTAAACCAAAATGAACCACAGTATATATAACACTCTTAAACAAAACATGTGATCAAAAACAAGTGTGTGTTAAGTGACTCTTAATTCTAAATTGAAAAGACAATTGAAAAAAGCAATTATTTAGAATAGGCAATTAAACAATTATAAAAGAGTGATGGAATCAGTGCAATCAGTAAAGTACTTGAAATTAACAGATGTCATACATATATATATCACTATTGTCATACTTTGTTTGACCCCGTTCAGAATTGAAGTGCAACTGATGCATTATAGTGATCACATAGATAAAAATTAATAAATTAAATAATATAGTGATTTAATGACCAGTGCATAATCATAATCTAATTGAAAAAAGGGGGGGGGGGGGAATAGTGCTAATCATGGTGTGCAATGTGAAGCAAAAATTAAATATATTGTGAATATTATAAATATGATGACATATGAAAATGACAGTTTATATATGTATAGTGACTTTTCTGAAATAATTTTATGTATTGTGTTTTCTTTTATTCTTTTTTCTTTTTCTTTTTTCTATTTTTCTTTTTTCTTTCTCTTGTTTGAGGAAATATGTTTTGTGCGATATTATTTTACTATATTTGTATGTATTGTGTTGCTTATTTTATAATGAAATAGATTGATTATTAGTGTGCAAGTTTTGTCCGATTATGTTAGACAAAGTATAAATGAATCAATCAAAAAAATAATAAGTAAGTGTGAAATAAAATGTAAAGTCAAAATTAGTGAGTGTGTCGCGCATCAATGTGCGCTGATATATAGTGTAAAGATATAGTATGAATATAGTATGAAAATATAAAGTGTAAGTGTCTGACTGCACAAACATGATACTGTATAATGATAACATTATAACAATAATAATAATTATTGGGCATTTTGCATAGCAAGCTGATCGCAAATAAAGTGCATATGGACCGCAGAGGCATAGATGTTTAAATAGTAGCATCACATAAATGTGATGTAATTGTATGATCAACCAGCCGATTCGAAAGTTCATATGAGCTACCATGAATGACCATGGAATAATTGTATGGTACAAGTGCTATTAAGCAAAAGAATGCACCAATAAAAATATAAATAAAGATAAAGGAATGTGCAGATCAGATAGGGGCATAAGGTATGGATAGAGATATACACAATTGTAATCCCCTTAATGCTGGAAAATTACTGAGATACAATCAATAAAATGGTGCAAGCATATGTATATTTAGAAGGTCAAAATTCAAAATTCAAATACACATATGTATGTTCGCATGTGTCTTGGGTACTAACAGTGGGAGATTATAGTTGGATGGAATGAGAACACAAAAAATGCATCTCAGAATTGTCTCAAAATAGTAACATGCATATTTCTTATATGTTGGTGTAAATATATATGTCATGTATACAATTTAAGAACATTAGATTATGCAAAAAAAATAAAATAATTTTTTTAGTTCAGTATCCAACGGAACCAGTATCTAAAATGATGACCCATGAAGAGATGATTTTGTCTATATCGGTATTGATATAAGGCGATCTAATTTGATGTGGAATGCAGTAATTGCAAAAATGTGTGACCAAATGTGTTGAATTCATATATGTTCACCCATCATAGATAAAGTGTGTATAGATGCCAAAATCAGTGTGAAGCACTAAAGCAATCTATTGTAAAAATTAGGGTTTATAATAACGGAATATATGATCTGCACTAGATTGCCTATTAAAACCGATAAAGATGGAAGGATGTGTGTATATGTGTGGGGACAGCGGACGTAAATTTAGATGTCCAGGTCTGAGAGGTAGATTCAAACAAAGTATGGACTATACTTCGCTATTTCAACCAACAAAACACATCTGTATACAAAACTTTTACCAGAATTGACATGACACCATAAAACATTAAAAGAAAACAAAGCAAAACTAATCGTGATAATACCCAATTACACTGAATATTGGAAAGTAAAGGTGATATTTTGGTATAATGAAACCATCTAAACAGGTGTTCGTGTAATCTTCATGATTCTGGTATAGGGCAGAGGGCCGTGTACTGTATGAAGAAGAAGAGGAACATATGAAATATATAGATGGTTATATGGCAGAACCAGCAACAAAAATATAGAGATGAAGCTAAAATGCGTGAATGTATGCTGTATATAGGCTGAAAAGGCAGTACAGCAAATTGGCAAATAGATTTGCAATCAGCATAGCATATGTAGGCATCATGACTATAATGGACAAGATGTTTGCTGACGAGACGTCGCAAAGCATGGGTGACAACATATACACTAACATAAAACTATATATGTTAATGTAAAAGTAGAGTAAAATGAATTAAAAAATGGAATGGAAGGATTAAGCGGAGATGAATGGCGGGAGGAAATGATGACACCTGGAAACATAGAAACGGTTGAAATGGAAATGCTGAAAAAAGAGAGAGAAATGAAGAGTAAAGAGAAAGTAAAAGAGTATAAAGAATGGTGAACAGCGGGATTCAGTCATAATAATGGGACACGTCCCATTCAAAGTTAAGTCCAGCTGGAATTCTGGTATTAAGCGAAAAAATATGAAACACTTTGCGTTTACATAATAACCTAAATTAAAATAGAGGAAGGCAGTAGCGTGAGAGCAGAGAGAGGGGATGCTCAAGAAGGACAGAAATCTGGCAGTCATGTTCCAGCAGCTGCAGCATACTGCCAGATTGGCTCCAGTGATGAGGAGGGAGGGGATGATGAGGTCACTGACTCCACGTGGGTGCCTGATAGGAGAGAGGAGGAGGAGGAGGATGAGGAGAAGGCACATCTCCAACGAGGCAGGATGCCCTCGTGGGGCCAGCGTAAGGGCAGCACACTGACTGAATCACACCGCAGAGCTCAGCCTGTGCAGGGCGCTGCCTCTGCCCGTTATTCCAAAAGTTCTTTGGTGTGGGCCTTTTTTGAGTCGAGTGCATCAGATCGCACCTCTGCTGTTTGCAACATATGTCTGAAGCGTATCTCGCGTGGCCAAAACATCAGCCGCTTGGGCACCACATGCTTGACCAGACATATGTTGACCTGCCATGCAGCTCGTTGGCAAGCCTACCTTAAAGACCCACACCAAAGAACAAAGCGGACCTCTCCTTGCTCCGCATCAGCTGGGATCTCCAACCCCACTATACCTTCAGTCCTCTCTTAAACCTGCACTGAGAGGAATGAAGGTGTAGAATTAGGTGTGTCACAGCCAAGTACTTGCGGGCACTCTGCTAGCAGTACACCGACGTCCGATTCTAGCAGGCAAATTTCCCTGCCCCAGCTGCTGGACCGTCAAAAGAAGTTCACTCCCAGCCATCCACATGCCCAGCGGTTGAATGCTAGCTTGGCTAAATTGCTAGCTCTTCAACTGCTGCCTTTTCAGTTGGTAGACTCGGCCCCCTTCCGTGAGTTTGTGCAATGTGCGGTTCCTCAGTGGCAAGTTCCCAAACGCCACTTTTTCTCACGGAAGGCGATTCCGGCTCTCTACCGGCATGTGGAAGGCAATGTCCATGCCTCGCTGGACAGGGCGGTCAGCGGTATGGTGCATATTACCGCTGACTCATGGTCCAGCAGGCATGGACAGGGACGTTACCTTTCTTTCACGACCCATTGGGTCACTCTTTTGGCAGCTGGGAAGGATGCAGGACAAGGTGCAGTAGTGTTGGAGGTTGTTCCGCCGCCACGCCTCCAAAATGCTACTACTGGTTGTGACACACCTCTCTCCTCCACCCCCTCCTCTTCTTCTTCCTCCATGGCCTCTTCCTGTGCTTTTTCCTCAGAACCAGCAGTGCTCCGTAGGCATTCAAGGGGCTACGCAAGTACGCAGGCAAAAAGATGCCATGCCTGCTTGCGCTGGTGTTTCTGGGGGATAGGAGCCACACTGGGGCAGAGGTTCTGTCAGCTCTGCAGGGGCAGGCCGAGAGGTGGTTGACGCCACGCCAGCTTAAGGCAGGAATGGTGGTTTGCGACAATGGCACCAACCTCCTCTCCGCCCTCCGACAGTGACAACTGACCCATGTGCCCTGTGTGGCTCACGTCCTTAACCTGGTGGTGCATCGGTTCTTGGGCAGGTACCCGGGCTTACAGGATGTCCTGAGGCAGGCCAGGAAAGTCTGTGTGCATTTCCGCAGATCATATAATGCCAGTGCTCTGCTGACTGAGCTGCAAAAGGAGTTGAACCTGCCCAAGAACCGCCTTATATGTGACATGCCCACCAGGTGGAACTCAACGTTGGCCATGCTGCAGCGGCTGCACACGCAGCAGAGGGCCATCAATGAGTACCTGTGCGACTACGGCACCAGGACAGGGTCAGGGGAGCTCGGGTTTTTTTCACCACGCCAGTGGGGCATGATCAGGGATGCATGCACTGTTCTGGCACCATTTGAGGAGGCCACGAGGATGGTGAGCAGTGACAGTCCATGCATCAGTGACACTGTACCTCTTGTCCACCTGTTGGAACATACGCTGCGTGGAATAATGGACAGGGCACTTGAGGCAGAACAGAGGCAGGAAGAGGAGGACTTCCTTGCCTCTCAAGGCCCCCTTTACCCAGACAGTGTTCCTTCTGTCCCACCCATCGCACAGGAAGAGGAGGAGGAGGAGGATTATGTAAGCATGGAGGTGGAGCCTGGCACTCAGCATCATCAGCAGCAGTCTTTTAGGGATGATTACAGTCCCAAGAAACCCATGGACTTGTAGGTGGCTGGGAGGAGGTGGCTGCGGATCATGTCGTCCTTAGTGACCCAGAGGACTCCGGACTGAATGCCTCAGCTAACCTACGCTGCATGGCCTCCCTGATCCTGCAAAGTCTGCAGAAGGATCCTCGTATTCTTCGGATCAAGGAGAGGGACCATTACTGGCTGGCCACTTTCCTTGATCCACGGTACAAGGGTAAGGTTGCGGACCTTATCTTACCGTCGCAGAGGAAGCAGAGAATGAGACAACTCCGGGAGGCCTTGCAGAAAGGTCTGTGCAACGCGTTCCCAGAGACTGGGAGGTTACAAACTCCTGGTCCTGGACAACGAGTTGCTGAGGCTTCGGTCAGTCAAAGAAGGAGCGGTGGGGAAGGTGGCCGTCTGACCGATGCGTTCAGACAATTCTTTAGTCCGCAGCCCCAAGGTATGATCGGTTCCAGCAACCATCGCCAGCGTCTGCTATACATGGTGCAGGAATACCTAGGGGCAAGGTCAGACTTGGACACCTTCCCCACCGAAAATAATCTGGCTTACTGGGTCTTGAGGATGAATCACTGGCCAGAGCTTGCACAGTATGCAATTGAGCTACTGGCCTGTCCTGCATCCAGCGTTCTTTCAGAACGCACATTCAGTGCTGCTGGAGGATTTGTCACGGATCACAGGGTGCGCCTGTCCACCGACTCGGTTGATCGACTGACCTTCATAAAGATGAACCAGTCTTGGATCACCACCAGCTACCAAGCACCTGAAGCTGATATAACAGAATAATTTATTTTCAAAAGTCACATACCTTCAAGACTGATGCTGATGCTGAGTGTCTGTCCTGTTATGTTGACTGACTATCCTCCTCCTCCTCAATGATCCGATTCATGATGATAGCTTGGAAGAACATTTTTGTTTCTGGGTGCCGCCACCAGTGGCTAAGGCCCAATTTTTCAGCCCCTGTTTAACAGGGGCATGTAATTACAATTTTTTATGCAATGCTTTGCAGCAGGGCTCATTCCTGCACTCCAACTAGAGTATCTGGGAGAGGTTGCAGTGTTGTGGCACCAGCACCAGTGCCTAAGGCCCAATTTTTCAGCCCCTGTTTAACAGGGGCGTGTAATTATAATTTTTGATGCAATACTTTGCAACAGGGCTCATTGCTGTGCTCCAAGTACAGTATCTGTGAGGGGTTGCAGTGTTGTGGCACCAGTGCCTAAGGCCCAATTTTTCTGCCCCTGTTCAACAGGGGCATGTAATTACAATTCTTGATCTAATAATTCACAGCAGGGCCCATTAATGCGCCCACCAAGAGTAACTGTGAGGGCTTACAGTGTTGTGACAACACCACCACCACCACCACCACCAAAGGCCCAATTTTTCAGCCCCTGTTTAACAGGGGCATGCAATTACAATTCTTGATCTAATAATTCACAGCAGGGCCCATTCATGCGCCCACCAAGAGTAACTGTGAGGGCTTACAGTGTTGTGGCACCAGCACCACCACCAAAGGCCCAATTTTTCCTACCACTGTTCAACAATGGCATGTAAATACAATTCCTGATATAATAGTTCACAGCAGGGCATTCCAGCGCCCACCAAGAGTAACTATGAGGGCTTACAGTGCTGTGGCAACACCGACACCTAAGGGGCAAATTTCTGCAGAGTATATACGGCAGGCCCCTACTTTCAAACATCCAACTTACAAACGACTCCTACTTGCAAACGGAAGGAGACAACAGGAAGTGAGAGGAAATCTACCCCTAGGAAGGGAAATTCTCTCCTGTAATAGTTAAAATGGGAAAAAGGTGTCTCCTCTCTACTGATGCTTTATCACCAATCCTTGTTTCAATAAAAACACCACTTTTCAAAAACATTTGTCATTGGGACGGAAAGTGAGGTGAAATGTTCTGTACAGGGGCACAGACAACAAAACAAATGTTACAGAGGTGATAACCCTTCCCTATGTTTTCCAAAAAGCTTAAAAATATATTTTTTGCCTGGAGCTACACTTAACCACTTAAGCCCCGGACCATTTGGTAGCTAAAGGACCAGAGGTGAATTCAGAATTTTGCACTGCGCTGCTTTAACTGTAAATTGTGCGGACATGCAATGTTGTACTGAAACGAAATTTGCGTCCTTTTCTTCCCACAAATAGAGCTTTCTTTTAATGGTATTTGATTGCCTCTGCGATTTTTATTTTTTGCGAGATAAACGGAAAAAGACCGAAAATTTTGAAAAAAAATGATATTTTCTACTTTTTGTTATAAGAAAAATCGAATAAACTCAATTGTAGTCATACATTTAGGCCAAAATGTATTCAGCCACATGTCTTTAGTAAAAAAAATGTCAATAAGCGTATATTTATTGGTTTGCGCAAAAGTTATAGCGTCTACAAACTAGGGTACATTTTCTGGAATTTACACAGCTTTTAATTTATGACTGCCTATCTCATTTCTTGAGGTGCTAAAATGGCAGGGCAGTACAAACCCCCCCCCAAATGACCCCATTTTGGAAAGTAGACACCCCAGGGAAATTGCTGAGAGGCATGTTGAGCCCATTGAATATTTTTTTTTTTTGTCCCAAGTGATTGAATAATGACAAAAAACAAACAAAAAAAAAAATTACAAAAAGTTGTCACTAAATGATATATTGCTCACACATGCCATGGTTATATGTGGAATTGCACCCCAAAATACATTCTGCTGCTTCTCCTGAGTACGGGGATACCACATGTGTGGGACTTTTTAGGAGCCTAGCCGCTTACGGGCCCCCGAAAACCAAGCACCGCCTTCAGGATTTCTAAGGGCGCAAATTTTTGATTTCACTCCTCACTACCTATCACAGTTTCGAAGGCCATAAAATGCCAAAATAGCACAAAACCCCCCTAAATGACCCCATTTTGGAAAGTAGACACCCCAAGCTATTTACTGAGAGGCATGATTAGTCCATGGAATATTTTATATTTTGCCACAAGTTGCAGGAATATGACAACTTTATTTTTTTTGCACAAAGTTGTCACTAAATGATATATTGCTCACACATGCCATGGGCATATGTGAAATTACACCCCAAAATACATTCTGCTGCTTCTCCTGAGTATGGGGATACCACATGTGTGGGACTTTTTGGGAGCCTAGTCGCGTACGGGACCCCAAAAACCAAGCACCGCCTTCAAGGTTTCTAAGTGCATAAATTTTTGATTTCACTCGTCACTACCTATCACTACCTATCACAGTTTTGAAGGCCATAAAATGCCAAGATGGCACAAACCCCCCCAAATGACCCCATTTTGGAAAGTAGACACCCCAAGCTATTTGCTTAGAGGCATGTTGAGCCCATTGAATATTTTTTTTTTTTTTGTCCCAAATGATTGAATAATGACAAAAAGAAAAAAAAAAGAAAAAATGTACAAAAAGTTGTCACTAAATGATATATTGCTCACACATGCCATGGTTATATGTGGAATTGCACCCCAAAATACATTCTGCTGCTTCTCCTGAGTACAGGGATACCACATGTGTGGGACTTTTTGGGAGCCTAGCCGGGTACGGGGCCCCAAAAACCAAGCACCGCCTTCAGGCTTTCTAAGGGCGTAAATTTTTGATTTCACTCCTCACTACCTATCACAGTTTTGAAGGCCATAAAATGCCAAAATAGCACAAAATCCCCCCAAATGACCCCATTTTGGAAAGTAGACACCCCAAGCTATTTACTGAGAGGCATGTTCAGTCCATGGAATATTTTATATTTTGCCACAAGTTGCGGGAATATGACAAACTTTGTTTTTTTTGCACAAAGTTGTCACTAAATGATATATTGCTCACACATGCCATGGTTATATGTGGAATTGCACCCCAAAATACATTCTGCTGCTTCTCCTGAGTATGGGAATACCACATGTGTGGGACTTTTTGGGAGCCTAGCCGCGTACGGGACCCCAAAAACCAAGCACAGCCTTCAAGGTTTCTAAGGGCATAAATTTTTGATTTCACTCCTCACTACCTATCACAGTTTTGAAGGCCATAAAATGCCAAGATAGCACAAAACCCCCCAAAATGACCCCATTTTGGAAAGTAGACACCCCAAGGAAATTGCTGAGAGGCATGTTGAGCCCATTGAATATTTTTTTTTTGTCCCAAGTGATTGAATAATGACAAAAAGAAAAAAAAAATTACAAAAAGTTGTTGCTAAATGATATATTGCTCAAACATGCCATGGTTATATGCGGAATTGCACCCCAAAATACATTTGGTTGCTTCTCCTGAGTACGGGGATACCACATGTGTGGGACTTTTTAGGAGCCTAGCCGCGTACGAGCCCCCGAAAACCAAGCACCGCCTTCAGGATTTCTAAGGGCACAAATTTTTGATTTCACTCCTCACTACCTATCACAGTTTTGAAGGCCATAAAATGCCAAGATAGCCCAAAACCCCATTTTGGAAAGTAGACACCCCAAGCTATTTGCCGAGAGGCATGGTGAGTATTTTACAGCTCTCATTTGTTTTTGAAAATGAAGAAAGACATATTTTTTTTTTTTTCTTTTTTCAATTTTTAAAACTTTGTGACAAAAAGCGAGATCTGCAAAATACTCAACATACCTCTCAGCAAATAGCTTGGGGTGTCTACATTCCAAAATGGGGTCATTTGGGGGGGTTTTGTGCCATCTGGGCATTCCATGGCCTCCGAAACTGTGATAGGCAGTGAGGAGTAAAATCAAAAATTTACACCCATAGAAATCCTGAAGGCGGTGCTTGGTTTTTGGGGTCCTGTACGCGGCTAGGCTCCCAAAATGTCTCACACATGTGGTATCCCCGTACTCAGGAGAAGCAACAGAATGTATTTTGGGGTGCAATTCCACATATAACCATGGCATGTGTGAGCAATATATCATTTAGTGACAACTTTTTGTAATTTTTTTATTTTTTTTTATTTTTGTCATTATTCAATCACTTGGGACAAAAAAAAAAAAAATATTCAATGGGCTCAACATGCCTCTCAGCAAATAGCTTGAGGTGTCTACTTTCCAAAATGGGGTCATTTGGGGGGGTTTTGAACTGTCCTGGCATTATATGCACAACATTAGGAAGCTTATGTCACACATCATCCACTCTTCTAACCACTTGAAGACAAAGCCCTTTCTGACACTTTTTGTTTACATGAAAACATTTTTTTTTTGCAAAAAAATTATGTTGAACCCCCAAACATTATATATATTTTTAAAGCAAAGGCCCTACAAATTAAAATAGTGGGTGTTGCATTTTTTTTTCCACACAGTATTTGCGCAGCGATTTTTCAAACGCATTTTTTGGGGGAAAAACACACTTTTTTTATTTTTAATGCACTAAAAAACACTATATTGCCCAAATGTTTGATGAAATAAAAAAGATGATCTTAGGCCGAGTACATGGATACCAAACACGACATGCTTTAAAATTGCGCACAAACGCGCAGCGGCGAGAAACTACATTCATTTTTAAAAGCATTTAAAAGCCTTTACAGGTTACCACGTTGGATTTACAGAGGAGGTCTACTGCTAAAATTACTGCCCTCGATCTGACCTTCGCGGTGATACCTCACATGCATGATGCAATTGCTATTTACATATGACGCTAGACCGACGCTTGTGTTCGCCTTTGCGCAAGAGCAGGGGGGGGACAGCGGTGCTTTTTTTTTTTTTTATTATTATTTATTTTGCTTTTTTATTTTATTTTTAAATTGTTCCTTCCATATTTTTTTTTTTATCATTTTTATTGTTATCTCAGGGAATGTAAATATCCCCTATGATAGCAATAAGTAGTGACAGGTACTCTTTTTTTGAAAAAAAATGGGGGGTTAGACCCTAGATCTTTCCTCTGCCCTCAAAGCATCTGACCACACCAAGATCGGTGTGATAAAATGCTTTCCCAATTTCCCAATGGCGCTGTTTATATCCCGGGGGGGGCATTCCCTCCCACTGCTTGTAAAAGCAGTCCAGAGGCTAATTAGCCACTAGGATTGCTTTTACATGAAAGCCGGCCGCTGGCTGAAAAGAATGATACCCGCAGGCATCAATCTGGTATAACCATTCAAAGTCCAGCAACATACCAGTACGTTGCTGGTCCTTGTTGGACATGTATTGTAATCTTTTTTTTCATGCAGCCTGTTGGCTGAACGAAAAAAAGAGATTGATCGGTGGGTATGCCCACCATTAGAATACCTCCCTTCATCCACCCACTTCTAATGATGGGCATATATGCCGAAGCATGGGGGCATCCTCCCGCAAAAAAGTTATGCCGCGTACACACGGTCGGACTTTTCCACGGGCAAGCCTTCGTCGGAATTTCGACCGTATGTACGCGGCATAAAAGGTTATGCCGTGTACACACGGTCAAACTTTTCCACGGGCAAGCCTCCGTCAGAATTTCGACCGCATATACGCGGCATTAGGAGCAAAATCGCTCCTCCGCCCCTGCTGCCCCCATGCTTCGGCATATATGCTCTTTTTTTAACTGTGGTGGTGAAATCACCTCCTACAGCGTTGGAGTCACAGCTTTATGTATCGTGGGAGCAAACGCTGTTGCTGTCAAGATAAATAAATCCGCGATGCAACTGAATGGCGTACCTGCTAAGCAAATGATGGTTAACATTAAAACAAAGTAACATTACAGTACAACAGTAAGACCTTACCATACCATACCTGCAAAGCAAATACCAAAACAAAACCTAGTAAAAAATAAAAAAAAATTTTAACGCAACCTGTGCTTAAAATATATATATGCCGAAGCATGGGGGCATCCTCCCGCAAAAAAGTTATGCCGCGTACACACGGTCGGACTTTTCCACGGGCAAGCCTTTGTCGAAATTTCGACCGTATGTACGCGGTATAAAAGGTTATGCCGCGTACACACGGTCGAACTTTTCCACGGGCAAGCCTCCGTCAGAATTTCGACCGTATATACGCGGCATTAGGAGCAAAATCGGTCCTCCGCCCCTGCTGCCCCCATGCTTCGGCATATATGCTCTTTTTTTTTAACTGTGGTGGTGAAATCACCTCCTACAGCACTGGAGTCACGGCTTTATGTATCGTGGGAGCAAACGCTGTTGCTGTCAAGATAAATAATTCCGCGCTGCAGTTGAATGGCGCACCTGAAAACAAAAAATTACATACCTGAAAAGCAAGCATGATAAAACATTGCAGAATGGAATACAGTAAAAAAGAGCAGAACAATAGAGAGAAAATAGAGAGAGAGAGAGAGAGAGAGAGAGAGAGAGAACAATAAAACTACAACAATTTTTTTTTGTTTTTGTGTTTTTGTTTTTTACGTTTTTTTTTTCTTTTTTACACTTTTTTTTTAAACTTTAACAACTGTAATGGTTCGGGTCTCTCAAAATGTAATGGCATCTTGGGAGACCCTGTGTAAGTGTGTCCTAGTCTGTGAAATGCTGTACCCTACGCTAAAACTTCACTTTTGAGTGGTAGCGTTCAAAACATTCACCAAGGCAAAGACCAGGTTTGTCAGGACAGAGTGGACAATAATAACGGGTGTCACGCCTAAATCCGCGCTTGCTACAGACACAACATCTTTTTTGGGGGGTTCATTGGGTAGGGGTACTTAGGAGGAGATGCGTATAATGCCTCTCATGCAGCCGGCTTACTGCATTTGGTAGGGGATGGTGAGGTGCAGAACCGCCTGGATACAGGAGTTCTGTGACTATCTCATTCTGGAATTTTAGAAGAGATAAAGTCCCGCCTGAAGCTCTGTATAGCACATGAGTGTTCAGCAAAGCCAATTGAAATAAGGATAGAGACACTTTTTTGTACCAGCGTCTCGCCTTACGGTCAATTAGATACGGCGCCATCAACTGGTCGTTGAGGTCCACCCCTCCCATATTTTTGTTATATTCGTGGACACAGAGGGGTTTCTCCACAACACCAGTCGCCGTACGAATTTGGACTGTCGTGTCTGCATGAAGGGAGGTAAGAAGGAAAACATTCTTATTGTCCCTCCACTTCATAGCGAGCAAGTTATTACACTTTACGCAGGCTCTCTCCCCCAGCCTAAGACGGGCATCTACAAGCCGCTGGGGAAAGCCCCGGCGATTAGGTCGCACGGTGCCACATGCTCCAATCTGATGATCAAACAAGTGACTAAACAGTGGCACGCTCGTGTAATAATTGTCCACATACAAGTGGTACCCCTTTCCACTGACACCAAGTTCCACACTATCTTGCCAGCGCTCCCTATGTAATCCGGGCAGTTGACCGGCTCAACCTGACTGTCTTTTCCCTCATAAACCATAAAGCTCCATACATAGCCTGTTGCCCTGTCACAGCACTTATAGAGCTTGACCCCGTATCTGGCACGCTTGCTGGGAAGGTACTGCTTGAAAGCCAAGCGGCCAGAAAATTTAATCAGGGACTCATCAACGCAGACAGCTTGATCGGGAATAAACAAGGCTGCAAAACTTTCGTTGAAGTGGTTTATGAGGGGCCGAATTTTATAGAGCCGGTCGTATTCAGGGTCCCCACGTGGACGACAAAGTTCATTGTCGTTGAAGTGCATGAACCGCAAAATCTGCTCGTATCGTTTCCTGGGCATGGAGGCAGAGAACACGGGCATGTGGTCAATTGGGTGCGTCGACCAATAAGCACGCAATGACGGGAATTTATGTGTGCCCATGTTGAGGGAAAGGCCCAGAAAGGTCTTAAATTCGGAAACCGTAATTGGTTTCCAATCTTTGGCAATGGAAGGCAACTGGGGATTAGCGGCGATGAATTGACCAGCATATAAATTACTCTGGTCCACAATAGATCTATAGAGATCTTCCGTGAAAAACAGCGAATAATAATCGATTGGCATAAAATCAGCTGTTTCCACCTGAATACCGGGTTGGGCAGTGAATGGGGGAAGTACGGGTTCTGCAGAAGTGGTGGGGACCCAATCAGGATAGGCGAATTCTGCAGGAAGCTTACTATGGGCACGACGGGCCTGCCTTTGTCTTCTTATTGGTGGCAGCGGGACACTACTTGTGCTTGCCACCTCGCCAGCTTGAACTGCACTTATGGGACTCGCCACGTCACCACGTGTTACTGCAGTGCTGAATGTACGCCCAGGCTGTGCTAGGCCGCTGGTGCTTGCCAATTCACCAGAAGGAATAGCGGCGCTAGTACTCCTCTGCTCCATGATACGAGAGCCCTGCGGTTCTTGCTCCTCAACAACCTCAGAAGATCGGGATCGGGTACGCCTGACCTTAGCAGGGACCTCAACTTCGTCATCAGAGCTATCTGACGTGGGGCCGCTGACGTCACTGTCTTCTACGGGAAGATATTCTGAGCCTGAATCTGACAGATACGTGACCTCCTCTTCACTATCTGTCATGCTCAGAATCTTGTAGGCCTCTTTACTAGTGTACCTTCGACTTGCCATTTTGGGCTCTAAATTTAGGGGTACACTAGTAAGATTCACAGGAAAAAAAAGCACCCGACTGTCGTCAGCAAATATATCAAACGCTACAAAAAAAACTGTTAGCGGTCGCAGTGATCAGGACTGTCTCTGCGAACGCTGCAGTTATGTGTTTTGTGTTTGGTAAGTGACAGTGATCGATCGATACTGCACTTGGGTGGGCTGGGCGGAGGGGCTAAACGCAGGTGCTAGCAGGTATCTGGGCTGATCCCGCTAACACTGCGTTTTTGGGAACCCTAAACCGCTGGGGACGCTAGTATAGATCTGATCAGATACTATACCACTAAGGGAGGTGTATGCTTTGCGCGTGGGTGTTAGCGTTACTGGCACTAACCTAACGCTGCCTGGGGCGACGCAGACCCTCTCTGGCGCTAAAACCTAATTGATCTCACCCGCCGGGCGATCAGGGGGTTAAACCTTTATTGGGTTATATACGGCGGGTGCCCTGATGCTATAAAAAGCAAACTAACCAACCAGCGTCACCCGTAACCTTTATATGGTGATCACTGGTGAAAGGGTTAACTAGGGGCAATCAGGGGGTTAAAACCTTTATTAGGTTAAATATGGGGGTAACCGACGCTATATAAAAACCTGACGGGTTACCTAAATAACTAAATAACTAACTGGGTAACCAGTGTCACCAGTGACGCTTATACGGTGATCACTGGTGAAAGGGTTAACTCTAGGGGCAATCAGGGGGTTAAAATAATATATGGGGGTATCTGACGCTAATAAAAACCTGCGGCGAACCTAAAAATAATTAACTGGCTATCTAGGGCACCACCGGCACTAAATACAGCGATCGAAAATACAACGCTGGCGTTAGGGGGTGAAAGGGTTACCTGGGGGGCGATCAAGGGGTTAAACCTTTATTAGGGGGGTTAGGGGGCTACCCTGGACCTAAAGGGGCCTAATCCTAACTGCCCTGCAACTTTTTACTATCACAGATGACACTAAAAGCAGTGATCAGTAAAATAAATGTTCACTGCAATCAGTGACACTGTGATTGGGGGCTGGGGGGTGACCTGGGGGGTGATCTGGGGGTGACTGGGGGGTGAAATGTGTGCCTATGTGTACCTACGTGTCAGTGGACTATTGGTGCACTAACCTGCTTCCTCTCTCCTCGGCGCCGGAATCGAAAAGACCGCCGCGAGGGAGATGACATCACTTCCTCCTGCCTGTGTTTACATCACATGGCAGAGGAAGCATTTTCATTGGCCGGGAGCGATCGCGAGGGGGTGGCCGAAATCGAATGGTCACCCCCTCATCTCCGAACGCTCCCCAACGATTAACGGCCGCTCACTGTATAGGAGGGGGGTCCGATCGGACCCCCCAACTGTACAAAGGCGATCACGTATGCTCTACGTGATTGTGCCTGTCGGTGCCATTCTGCCGACGTATATATACAGTGAGCGGTCATTAAGTGGTTAAACAATGTACCTGTTCAAAATTACAAACAGATTCAACTTAAGAACAAACCTACAGTCCCTGTCTTGTTTGCACCGCCTGTATACTGTTGTTCAGAGTATATAGGGCCTTTTTTATTTTGTGTGCGGGGTTCTCCTTAATATCCATACAAGACCCAAAGGGGCTGGTAATGGGCTGGGGTAGGGGGGGGTGATTGGGTAGCTATGCCATTTTTCTCAAAGATTTTCATCCATATTACCGGGACCAGACATTACATTAAAGCCGCAAGCAGTTTTAAATGGCTTTAATTCCTTTAGAAATGTCATTTTGTGCAGGGACAGTTCTAAACACGGGAAACACTTGCCACTTCACAGGCATACTTTGGACACCCCCCAGGTATGATATTTAAAGGAATATTTGACTTTTTTTTTCACTTTATGCATCATTAAAATGACTGCTCCCGAAAAACGGCAGTTTTTAAAACCCTTTTTAGGACAATAACATGCATATTAGTCATTATAATTATCACTTTAGATTTCGAACGTTCGCATCCATTGTCTTTAATAGTGTTCTAACGTTCGTGCGAACTTTCGGTCCGTTAGCGGGTTCTGGTGCGAACCGAACCCGGGGGTGTTCGGCTCATCCCTACTGCCTGTACTGCATATGACTATCTGGCTATGTTGCAGGAGGAATTTGGCCAGCTGGAGAAGGTGACTGGACTAATGTACCAATTCGAGCATACCCTCCAACAGCCGGGAGAGAAATTATCTGAATATGTCCGGAGGTTAAACAGAATGCTGTGCCAAATTGTACTCAAAAAGGGAATGCTGCCTCAAGTCATAGATGCAACTAGGATGAAGCAGATCCTGAGGGGAGCTTTGCGTTTGGATCTGGTTTGGCTCCACCTGAAGACCTCTGAAGGAGTCATGGATTTGAGTTACCCAGACCTTGTGCGAATCATAAGGGATGAAGAAGCCCTGTTGAAGGACCAACAGGCGGTTGAGAAGACCACTCCCCTCCCCTCAGTAGGAGTCAGAGCAGCAGTAACCGCTGAACGGGACTTAGAAGTGGAGACCTTAAAGTCCCAGATGACTCAAGTACTGGACTTATTGACCTCTCTATTGGCCAAGAACTCTGGAGCCAAAGAGCAAGGGGAGATCAAGAAGGAGCCACGCCAGAGTGTTTCCACTCCAACATCCCCACAGGGAAGAAGAGAAACTGTTTGTTTCAACTGTGGAGGAGTCGGCCATTTTGGAAGAGTTTGCCCTAGTCCAAGGAAGAACCGGAGCACTTACCACCAGCCGGCGGAAAACTTCAGAGGGCCCCGGTGAAGGAGTCAGTCGGGCGCCCACTATTTACAGAAAGCTCCAAAAAAATCCAAAAGCCAGAAGAGGGGAGGAGAAACAATGTCCCTCCTAAAATACTCAATGCCACTAGTCAGAAGTCAAAATTTAGCCACCTAAGGGAAATCAATGCCTACCAGGCCCAACAAGGGTTGAGATCCAGAGAGAAATGGAAGAAAAAGAAAACCTCAAAAGGAAAGTCCAAGAGTCCAAACGGTTGTTGGCCAGTCTGCCCCAGTTCTCCAGTAAGTCCTTGATAGTAGCGTGCTTTAGCCGTTCATACTGTGCTTCCATTGTCCTGTGT
Organism: Rana muscosa; assembly: GCA_029206835.1. NCBI lineage: Eukaryota > Metazoa > Chordata > Amphibia > Anura > Ranidae > Rana > Rana muscosa. The sequence goes on along the minus strand of JARGYO010005593.1, from coordinate 2,235,397 downwards.
CCTCTTGTAGCTGTCCTTATAGGCTGTGGGAATCATCCCGCTGCTTTGCCACCAATTGTAACGGCACCCCATGTATGAAAGGGGTTAACGCCGTTAGGATATTCCCTTTCCAAACACACGACAGCCACCAGACACTCCAACCAGCCGAATAAGACCCCATACAAATACTTCTCCCTCCACAGACGAGACAACCACTCTGTATTGAGGTTCCAAAACAGCAAATGAATCTTTATTTCAAAACATGGTAACACACTTCTCTTCAAAACACTTCCCTCCCATCCTTGGGGAACAGGGTGGCTTAAACTGTCCAATGACAATGGTCTTAGCAGGAGGGGTTGCTGGAGTGATTCCCCCCCTTTCCTCACAGCAAGACACTTAAACATCCCATAATAGGCAGCCAGACTGTCTACCAGCTCCAATCCACATCATCACAAACAACAATGAAAAGGTCTTTGGAAGCTTGTATGGACTCATTAACATTACAACAGGCATCCAGGTGGATTAATATTACAGACCCATTTTAAAGCAATCCAAGACATATTCTCAATGTCCATTATTTTCTGGATCATACTTTCTAAGAACTTCTGGGTTCCACGGGCCCACCCGTTACAGTTTCTATTTCTTCATTGAGGCCATGAGGCGACATGGTGTTCAAAGAATAAATCCAATAGGTTTCTTGTCTGCAGAGACGTTGGAATCTCTCCACTGCAGTAGGCGTTTCTGGTATGGATTCGATAATCCAAACTTGAAGGGCACTAATGTCTTTGTGGTGGTGAGCTGCAAAGTGGCGTGCCACACTGTATTTTGGGTTTCCTCCTTGAACTGCACAACGGTGTTCTCCGAATCTGGCCCGTAGGGCTCTGATGGTTCTGCCTACGTATAAGAGGCCACAAGGACAAGAGATGCAGTACACTACATAAGTGGTGGAACAATTGTAGAAAGAGCTAAGATTAAAAATCTTGCTTTTGGCAATGAAGGATTTTTTGCCATGAGTACCATTGGAGCAAGTTAGGCATAAAGCCTTTTTGCACTGGAACATCCCTACAAGGGGAATAAAAGTAAGCTATTTTAGCATATAGTTCTTATGATTGTTCGGTGTTTTGATTTTGCTTGGAGCAATCTTACTTTTGATGTTAGGGGCCCTGCGATAGGCAAACTTGGGAGTAACTGATAAAGATTTGGATAAGTGAGGATCTTGAGTGAGGATAGCCCAATGTTTCTTGAAGATATTTTCCATCTTCTTGTGTTTTACATGGTACTGAGTGATGAAGCGAGTGGTGGGTTCTGAGTTGGATTTTTAAGGATGGGCAGAGAGTCTTGCTGGTAGATGGCGCGAGCCTCTTTGATCAAATGAGGGGGATATCCTTTTTCGATGAATTTGTATTTGAGTAGGGTGCTTTGAGATGTATAATGCTCTAGTCTGGTGCAATTGCGTCTGAGGTCGATGAAATTGGCTTTTGGGAACATTGTTAATCCACATAGGATGGTGGCAGCTGGAGTAGTGTAGAGTAGGCGCAAGAATCTTCAATACTGGCCAGAGGCCTGAACTTTGCCCCTACCACCCGTCCCAATTCCTTCACCATGTTCAAAGATCTCAATAAATTCATTCGTAATCTCACCCTTCAAAGACACTTCAATATGAAAGCCGATAATACCACCATTCCATCTGCCACTTCCTTCGATGTAACATCAAACCTCTTAGACTCCTCTGCGGACCTGCAAGCGATTCAAGATCTTTGCAACCTATGGAACGTAGATGAAGAGGATGACCTGATAGTATGGTCACAATATACCCAATCCCTCTATAGCTCACACCTCATTCAGACCCAAATCCATCTTCAATCCTACCCAATCCAAAGGTCCCTACCTATCTACCTTCTATCAAGTATTCTTCAAGGAACTTAGCGACTTGTGTGCATCTGAATCTTCCAAATCTCAACGTTACAACAAGAACCTCAGTCCACCAGAATACCAAGCCCTGAAATCTTTGAGTACAAATCCAGACATCATCATTAGATCCGCAGACAAGGGAGAAGGTATAGTACTACAAGATAAAATAGACTATATGAAAGAAACAGCACAACTCCTCTCTGACAAAAACACGTATGAAAAACTAAAAACTGACTCACTGCCCAAATTTACAGAAGAAGTCACCAACATCATCAAGCAAGCTTGTACTGACGGTATCCTAAACAAGTTAGTTTTTTCTGAAAGCCTTCTTTCAAGTGCCATACCTATACCATCTACCCAAAATCCATAAAGATATCACCAACCCGCCAGGCCGTCCTATTGTTGCCTCCATGGACAGTATCACTACTAGTTTTTCTCTCTATATTGATCACTTTCTACAACCATTAGCCCAAGCACTTCCGTCTTATATCTGCGACGGTACCCATCTAATTAACCTATTGAAACCCTATACTTGGGAACCATCTTACATATGGGTATCCCTTGATGTATGCTCACTTTATACATCTATACCACATTCCGTAGGACTTGAGGCAGTGGCCCACTTCTTGAAAGATGACCCTATTCTTTTTTTTTTCTATTTATTTTTTTACCTTTATTAATCTTTATCACATAACAGTACAAACATTCAAATACAAAACCATTAAAAAATTACATTCAAACAAACTAAAACACTTATATGGTCTCAATTTAATACCTACCTAAAGTCCCTTCATTGTTGGTTTGTATCTTAAGGGATCTACTTATCTATATAGAATATGTCCAGGCATATAACCCCTTTATTCTTTATCTATTGGTTTGGAAGGTCAACACAAAAAAGAGAGAGAGAAAAATAAATAAAAAAGGTAAGGACGAAGTACAAAAAAATAAGAGGGAAAGAGAAAGAAGAGAGAGAGAGGAGAGAAAAGGAGGAGAAGGAAGGGGAGGGAGAGGAGGAGAGAGAGAGAGAAAAAAAAGGGGGAGTTAGAGAGGGGGGGGAACCCCCCTAGTGCTAATACTATTTAAAGTGATAACATAACTCAAGTGATATACTATTATTTTCCTTTCCCTTTCTTTCCCTTTTCTCCTTTCTTTCTCTTTCTTCTCCCCTTTCTCCTCTCCTTTCCCTTCTTAATAAAAAAAAGGGGGAAGATTTGGGGGGAGGGGGGGGGAACCCCCCAAGTGCTAATGCTATTTAAAAGTGACATCATAACTCAAGTGATAAACTATTAATGTTTTGCAGAGTTAATACAAAAAAAAATTGTGCTCCCATCCTGGTGTTGAGTCGCAAAAAATAAATAAAATAGAAAAATAAATAAATAAAAAGGTAGAGGGAGGGAACGTGAGAGGTGCTAACAAAAATAACATAACTTGAGTGATAGACTATTATGTGTAATAGATCGATAGGCCTGAACTCCCAACCTATTATTAAAATCGAAAAAAAAAAATAGTTATATAATTGGATTTGGGGGGAATGGGGGTGCTGATACTATTTAAAAGTGATATTATGTGTTATTTTAACAAGAAGGCCTAGCCCCCCTACCTAATAGTGAGATCGGGAAAAAAAAGGGGGGTGGACTATCTACCCTCCCTGTCCTCCTGTCCCTTCCTATATACCCCTAATTCCCTAAACTCTCTCCATCCTCTCCAGACCCTATTGAATCTTTCCCTAGATTCATTATGGTTTGACATCAGCTCCTCCATCAACTTAATTCTATCTATTTCTTTTATCCATTCTCCCTTTGATGGAGCTTCTTTTTCCTTCTATTTCCTTGGTATTAGCGCTTTGGCCCCATTCAATAAATATGGTACCAAAGTCATTCTGTACTTTTCCTTGATATCCCTGTGTTATGAAACAGGCAATGCCATGAATCTTGTTTCACCTCCAAACCACTAATCCTCTTTATCATATTTAGTATCTCCCTCCAATATTCTTGTATCAGAGGGCAATACCACCATGGGGGGGCGTGGTCTAGCGCATGGTGCTGTAGGACGCACATTGCGATTGCTCCCGGTCGTTTGGCTCTCACAGGATCCTATTATAGATCCATCACTTGCACCTACCCTTTAATCGCTCCGATGGGGAAGGGGAAGCCTAAAGACCACTCCAAGCCGGACGGGGATCAAAAACAAGGAGACATCAGCCGATTTGTGACTCGCTCCACCGCGGCTTACAGGAATCAGCAGCAGCAGTCTTCCAAGATGGCGACGGCGCCTTCATCTCCAGCCCGCTCAGGGCCGACAGACGCTGTGGCGGACGTAGCGGTTGCTGCTCAGGTACACAGCAGGGGTCGTTCAGCTTCTTTGGCTGATTTAGATCCTTCCCCTCATAATCCACAAAGCCCGCATAGCCCGCACAGCTCGCATAGCCTTTCCCAGGCATCGCTGTGCTCTGGGGATGGATGGGATATGGAATCCCAGATGCGATCCATGCATACATACCTACGCTCCCTGCCAACCAAACATAATCTTGAGCACTGTGTCTCCTGTATGGAGAAAAGTTATAAGAGGGAGATTGCAGATCTTAAACGAGATCTGGGGACACGCATGGAAGACATAGAAAGTACAACAGAGGGCATTGGCAATACCTTGCAGTCACATGAGGAGACCCTTAATACCCACACAGTCCTGTTACAGCAGCTCATGTATCGTCAAGATGACATTGAGAACCGTAATAGGAGGAATAATGTCAGGATACGTGGCATCCCTGAAACCGTGGAACCCAAGGACTTAACAGAGGCGGTAACTATCATTTTTAATCAATTACTACAGAAACCCAAGGAGGCCCACATAGAGCTGGATAGGGTCCATAGGACTTCAGGCCCCAGAAATATTGACTCCGCTTTTGTCCGAGACACGCTCTGCAGAGTGCATTTTTATAAAATCAAAGAGGAGATCATGAGGGCTGCCAGTACACAGGACTCCATCTGTTATAATGATGTCCCAGTTATGCTTTTGCCGGATCTTTCGCGCCAGACTCTAGCTATGCGTCAAGCACTTAAACCCATTACACTTATCCTACAGGAGAAACAAATAAAGTATCAATGGAGATTTCCCTTTCAACTCCGGGTTCACCATGCAGGAAAGACTGCGTTGTTCCGAACACTGGGTGATCTTCCCCGTTTCTTAAACATGCTGGAACTACCGCAAATAGCATTACCTGATTGGCCATTTCAGCCACTCCAGTCCACTACTTTAGGATTTCCACCCCAGTCAACATGGCAGAAGGTCGGCAAGGACAGGCGCAACAGGGGCGCAACAGGGGCCCCCCACATAGACCCACATAGACTCCCACATAGACTCCCAGCGGATTGATACTTATGTGGCGGATATTACCGTTGTTTTTGATCCTATTGATATGCAGTCACCAGTTGCCGGGCTGTTTTCCTATATAGACTGTTTCCTATAATTTTACAACATTTTTTTATTTTATTTTTTTATTACATTCTACACTCTTGCATTCTTACTTCATTACATTTTTGTGCTTGCAGTGTATAGTGTATAGTCCAACTGTAAATTATGGAGAAATATGTTTAGGAGCACCTAGGAGAAGTGATTAGGAGTATCTGAGTGGGTTTTTTTTTTTTTTTCTTTCTGGGTTGTTCCTTTTTTTTTTTTTTTCATATATACTTTTAAATATATTTAATCAGATGACGATTACACAGCGAAATGAAATATATGAATATATATGAATATATAAATATGGGAATGCAAGAGTGTATGAGGATGGATTGAATTTTGATTTTTTCATCCCCATTCATATTGTTTTTTTTTGTTTTTTTTTTGCTTTTTTTGGTTCTCTTTATGGTTGGGGGGCGAAAAGGGGAAGGGAAGGGGAAAGGGGGGAGAGAAAAAGAAGAGAGGGAAATTTTTTTATTTTTTTCTCTCCTCTTCTTTTTTTTTTTTTTAAGTTGACGTGAATGTCAATTTACCCCCTCTACCTCTTCTAGGGAGGCTATATAGTGAGTTATGAGCCAGCATTCTCTAAGATCACTACTTTAAGACCAATAACCTATATTGTTAAGTTGCACAGTTTTTTATAGTTTTTTTTTTCGTTTTTGACAGTTTTTTGCCATGATAATATGTTATAACTTAGGTTTTCTATTAGGAGCCCTTTTTTTAGAGCTCAGAATTTATGGCCCGCCTTTATTTATATGGAAAGTGGATAATGGTTTGTACTACTAACTATGATGTTGACTACCTATCATATGACCTTAATTATTGTATTCCTGGGAGGCCTTGGACCGGGAGGCACTCTATGTGCCTACCACAGTCACCCCCCAATAGGACTGCTAGTGCCGATTAGTGCACTGTTTTTTTTTTAAAACAATTTTTTTTTTCCTTTTTTTTTTTCCTCTCTATAAAGCTCCCTGTTTATCTACCAATGGTATTTAGTGGTCTGATGTTCATTTATTTTTTTATGTTTTACTCCCTTCTTTTCTTTCTCTCCCTAGCCTGTTCCCTTCCCTTCCCTTTCCCATTTTTTCTTTTTTGGTCCGGGCAGATTCCCATGTTTGCAGAGATAGAGATACAGGTATAGGTAAGGAATTGTGTTCTTCCCCCCTATCCCTGTTTCCACCATGATGGCATATGATAACATAACTTTGGCCTCCTTTAACTGCAGAGGCCTCAATTCATCGGAGAAGAGAAGCCAGGTGTTATATCACTTTCATAAGATCAAGACTAAAATTTTATTGTTACAGGAAACGCACTTTAGGAAATCGGCGATTCCGATTCTTAAAAATCCCCACTATTATCAGTGGTTTCATAGTACTAACCCAAAATCGAAGTCGAAAGGAGTATCTATAGCCTTCCGTAAATCATTCCATCCGGAAGTTCTAGATTCCTTTATTGATCCGTTAGGTCGATTTCTATTTCTTAAACTAAAGTGCAATTCTTCTATTTTTACAGTGGCTAATGTTTATGGACCTAATCAGGACCAGGCGTCCTACCTTTCTAAGGTTGTAGGTAAACTGCTTTCATTCGGGGGCCCCTGTTTTATTTTAGGTGGTGACCTCAATGTGACCCTTTCTCTGGACCTGGACTCTTCTTCGGGTAAGTCAAATACTTCTCATATTGCACTCACACAGATAAAGACACTTTTGCATACTGCACAATTGGTAGATGTGTGGCGGGTGCAACACCCGTTCGAAAGAGATTACAGCTATTTTTCCGTAGCACATGATTCATATAGCCGTATTGATTATTTTTTAATTTCCCAAACTTTATTAGATACATCACCAAAGACTTCTTTGGGTAGCATATTATGATCTGATTATGCCCCTGTACATCTCAGCTTAGCCCCTCCCCAGTCGTCTCGTACAAGATCGTCATGGAGATTGAATGACAATTTATTGAAAGACACTATATGTGTCGCAGCAATAGAACAAGCGATTCAGGACTTTATTATGGTCCATCGCTTTGATGACACCAATCCACTAACTAAGTGGGAGGCCTTGAAGTGTGTCCTGAGAGGGTTTTTTATTCAACACGGTTCACGCCTTAAAAAAGCCAGAACAGCAGATATCTCTCATTTATTGGCAATGATAAAACTGCTTGAAACATCACATAAAAAAGATACCCCGTAGAGAATTACCCGTAGAGATGCCCGTAGAGAATTACTTAGCCTCTTGGATGCACATTCTCTTATAGCCAGAGATAGAGGTCGTAATAATCACTACGCTTTTGCAAACAAATGCGGACAACATCTTGCCAGGGTTTTACATCCCCGCTCCCCTCGTAAACCGATTCCACATATATGTACGCCGGAATATCAGAAAATAAGTAGTTCTCGAGGCATAGCCGAGGCCTTTAAATCTTATTATTCCGACCTCTATAATCTTCATCTTTTACCGGTAGCACGCACCAAGGTCGACACACACCTCACTGAGATGAGAAATTATATAACAGAGACCGCCCTACCACAAATTGATCCTGAAGAGGCATCTAGTTTGGAGGAATCATTGACGACGGCGGAATTTCTCGTCGCTATTAATGGTTTAAAATCGGGCAAATGTCCAGGCCCCGATGGCTTTTCCCCTAGGTTTTACAAATTGTTTGCCCAACCGATAGCCCCGTTATTAGTCTCGGCATTCAATTCAATTGATGACACCCATCTGCCCTCCCATAACCTCCTATCTGCTAATATATCAGTTATTTTGAAACCCGGCAAGGACCCTTCACAATGTGGTAGTTACAGGCCAATATCGCTACTCAATATTGACATTAAGCTTTACGCAAAAGTTCTAGCAACTCGTTTTTCTCCTTTTTTATCTTCCATTATACATAGGGACCAGGTAGGTTTTGTCCCTGGTCTTGAGGCCAGGGACAATACCACGAAAACCATCAACCTTATTTCCTATATACAGAAACATAACCTGAAGGCCTGCATGTTATCGTTCGATGCGGAGAAGGCCTTCGACCGAGTTAACTGGGACTTTTTACGTCTTTCTCTTGAACAGATAGGTCTCAGACCGGTGTTCGTGTCCAAAATAATGGCATTGTATTCCAACCCCTTTGCCTCAGTCTTGGTCGGCGGCTCTTTATCCGCATCGTTCCGAATATCGAATGGCACTCGGCAAGGGTGCCCCTTATCCCGTTACTTTTTGTTATAGTGATAGAACATTTAGCCCAGGCAATAAGACGTAATGCCTCTATTGTAGGGATACAGACACCTTCCTCAGTGCATAAGTTATCCTTATATGCTGACGATCTTTTGGCCTATATACAGCAACCACACACATCCTTGCCCTCGTTGATGTTAGAATTTAGTAGGTTTGGGAAATTCAGTGACTTTAAACTTAATATATCTAAAACAGAAGCCCTTAATGTCTCCCTGCCCACCAATACTTTAACCCGAGTACAAGCTAATTTTTCCTTTCAATGGAGTACTAGAAGTATATCTTATTTAGGGATAAAGGTTCCATCTGATTTATCAGAACTTTATGCCCTAAATTATTTACCTCTATTGACCCGATTACGTAAAGACGTAGACAACTGGAATACTTCTTCCCTACCGTGGTTTGGACGCATAAATGCTTTGAAAATGGATACCTTACCTAAACTGCTTTACATATTTCAAACAGTACCTATCACAGTCCCTAAATGTTTTTTTACATTATTACGCTCCATGTCCATACGATTTGTATGGCACCAAGGTATACCCGTATCAAACATACTTTACTAACATATCCTAAAACCCAAGGGGGTGCGGGCCTTCCCGATTTTGAACTATACCATAGAGCGACGCTTCTGGCTAGGCTCATTGAATGGTTCCCCCGTCCCTTCATTAAAGCATCCACTATGGTAGAACAGGACCTATCTCTACATGACCTCCGAGCCTTACTTTGGGGACACGGACAGTATATTCATAAGATGCATAATAAGGAAATCTTCATGCAATAGATGACTTGTCCACCCAAAGTAAGGATAATCTGCTTACCAGAAATGTTGGACCTATTGAGTGAACAAAAGGTCAAAAGTGCTTGTTTCCACCATGTGGGGAAGAAGATTTCCAATGAAGAGGATCCACAGATGTATTAGGCTCAGCATCAGATGCAGATATGATGAAGAAAAAAGAGGAATCTAAGTGTAGACTGCTTTTTATTGCTCCAAAAACATAATACAAAAATTGAATGAATAAAAATAAAAACGAAGATGCAGTAACACTGACTGCTGGAAAACTATGACAAGTTCAGGTAAGATGATAAAGCAGCTGCTGATCCAAACAAGAGGTGTAGCTGAGTGGCGTACACAGCTCTCCCTGGAGAGTGTGTGTAAAGTACAGCCTGCTCAGACACTGGCAGTCCTGCTAGGTGATGATGTGCAGAGGCTGGCACAAATTGAAAGCAGATAGATGCAGCCCAAAATATATATTATAAAGGTCCAGGTAGTGAGAGGACAGCGGTAATAGACCGCAATTCAGGCATGAGAAACAGACGCGGGTGACGTCACTGCACGCCTGGGCCAATACATAGACCACTTCCTTAAACCTTTGGTTTGTTCTACTACTGCCTATCTCAAAGACACCAGGCATGCTATACAGGCAGTTGAGTCCACGCCTGCCAGTGCCAACAGCATATTGGTTACGGCAGACGTGGGCTCATTTTATACTATCATTGGCCATCAAGATGCCATCAGGGCAGTTAAATGGGCTTTGGATGCCTCGCATCTCCCTCCCTTATTGATTACATTTCTAGTGGATGCACTTTCTTTCTGTTTAGCCAGAAATTATTTCTGGTTTAATCATAGATTTTTTCTTCAAATCCTTGGTGTTGCCATGGGAGCACGTTTTGCCCCTAGTGTGGCAAACTTGTTCATGTCACTATGGGAAGAGGAAACTATTTTCAATAACAGACCAGTTCAATTAAAGTGCTATTATCGCTACATTGATGATCTGATCATCATTTGGGAGGGCAATATGACGAGTTTACAATTATTCATGTCCAGGCTAAATGGCAACACCCAAAATATCAGGCTGACCTGGAATGCGGATACCTCCAGTATCACTTTTCTTGATCTGGAAATTTTTAAAGAGGGGCATGTTTTCAAAACCAAAAACCATTTTAAACAGACAGACAGAAACGGATACATCCCTCTTGATAGTTGCCATCACCATAATTGGCTATGTAACATACCTAGAGGCCAATTTATCCGTCTGAGGCACAATTGTACGTCTGAAGTGGATTATCGTGCACAATGTGATCTTCTTGCCGATCGTTTCATACAAAAAGGATACAAAAAAGATGATATTTTCAGTGAAATCCAAAAAGTTGGCACCATGGAGAGAACATCATTAGTGGCCGGCTCCCGACCTAAGATAACATCTAATCCAGCCAACACTGAACTTAGAATCATTTTGGATTACAATATTCAACATAAAAAATTCGAAAAAATCATCATGAAGCACTGGGACATTCTGAAAAAAGATAGAGTCTTGGGAGCCACTATACCATCTCGTCCCAGGTTCATCTATAGAAGGGCTCCCACACTCAGGGATGTTCTTGCCCCGAGTGTGGTTGACCCTCCAGTGGTAAAGGAGAATCATTTATTTCTCCTTATGACCGGCTTTTATGCCTGTGGCAGGTGTCCAGCATGTAAAAAATGTAAACAGAACATCAAACGGAGAAAAGATTTTACTGCCCCTACCACTTACACAATCAAAAGCCTTATTACCTGCAACACAGTGGGAGTGGTCTATGTCCTCGAATGTGATTGTGGTTTACATTACATTGGAAGGACCTCCAGACCTCTCCATGTGCGTATCGGCGAACATGTGAATAACATTATCAAAGGGATGGTAACCCATAATGTTTCCAAACATTTTCGCCTGTTTCATAATAGGGACCCTAAGTGCCTCAAGTTCTGGGGTTTAGAACGAGTAAGACCCCATTGGAGAGGGGGCAATTTTATCAGACAATTGAGCCAACGCGAGTCCTTCTGGATACACGAGACTCAGGTTCTCGTGCCAGGAGGCCTCAATGTTGACTTCGATCTCAACTGCTTCATTTCTGATAAATGATGCAGTTGCCTTTTTCTTCCACTAGGTGGCCTCACATTAGAGTGTATGTGTGTTTTTATTTCTACATTTTTATTTATTTGATATTTTTATTAGTGAGGTTTGTGAAGTGGAGGAAGTCCCCCTCCTTTTTTCTCATTTATTTTATTTTTGCACATATGCCATATGTTATGGTATCTATTGCTGCATGACTAATTTGTTCTATATTAGATATGCATCATAAATAAGCGGTTTTCATCATATTTTTATATGCTGTATTGTATAGTGTGTTATTATCATTCAGGCGTGGAACAGCCACGGGTGTCTGTCACTTTGAACTAAATCTTTCCAGCCCTTAGTACTGTGTGATTACACAGCTTTTTCCTGTGACTCCGTGTGGAGTCATAGGTTTTGCATATCCGGGACTGTCTATCGGCCGTCCCGCCCCTATTATGCTCACTATGGCAACGCTGGCTTTACTTAAGACGAGGGGTGACGTCGTAGCTCCACCCACCGCTGACGAAGTCCCATTGGACGCAACGTACGTACGGGGGAGGAGCTTGCCGTGACGTCACCCGCGTCTGTTTCTCATGCCTGAATTGCGGTCTATTACCGCTGTCCTCTCACTACCTGGACCTTTATAATATATATTTTGGGCTGCATCTATCTGCTTTCAATTTGTGCCAGCCTCTGCACATCATCACCTAGCAGGACTGCCAGTGTCTGAGCAGGCTGTACTTTACACACACTCTCCAGGGAGAGCTGTGTACGCCACTCAGCTACACCTCTTGTTTGGATCAGCAGCTGCTTTATCATCTTACCTGAACTTGTCATAGTTTTCCAGCAGTCAGTGTTACTGCATCTTCGTTTTTATTTTTATTCATTCAATTTTTGTATTATGTTTTTGGAGCAATAAAAAGCAGTCTACACTTAGATTCCTCTTTTTTCTTCATCATATCTGCATCTGATGCTGAGCCTAATACATCTGTGGATCCTCTTCATTGGAAATCTTCTTCCCCTCATGGTGGAAACAAGCACTTTTGACCTTTTGTTCACTCAATAGGTCCAACATTTCTGGTAAGCAGATTATCCTTACTTTGGGTGGACAAGTCATCTATTGCATGAAGATTTCCTTATTATGCATCTTTAGTTCATCCATATATGGACATTGGTTGCGCTGCACCGTTATTTTTTACATTTCTTCCTTGGTTATTGTGTGATTTACCTTTTGGTGTTCAGCTGCATTGTTTTTTATTTTAGTCATATGTGCACTGATTGTATCCCATATATTATATCTGTTATCTATCACATTTTCTTTTAGCAGCACATATGGATGTATTTCAATTTTTGGAACATAGGGAAGTTAAACTCAGTGAAGTATTTTCTGACACACCTACTCCTACCAATCCGGATAATTTATCCGTATGTTTCAAAAAATTGGGCTTTGCCTTTGAAAAGAAAATCAAGGCATGGTGGGATATTGCTTCTTTTGAGCAATATACTAAAAACAAACTTATCCCCAGACGTCTAAGGTGGGATGTCCCACCTAATGACGGACTCCTGGATGAGGAATCCATACGAGAATGGCAAAATTTCTTTAGCCAAAAAGGCCAGGACCTCATTGACCTCCTTCTTATTAGGAAACATAGGAAAATGAAGTCTTTAGACAAACAAATAGGAGAACTCAAACAAAAAATTGAGCCGTTCCAAGAATCTGAAGATTTTTTCAAATTATCAGGAGATCTTAAAAATAAGATGATCAAATGGGACAAGGAGACACAGGAGAAGAAGAAAACTAAGTTTATTAGAGACTCTGGTGATTTTTCTAAGGGCGAGATCTTCAAATGGCAATCCAAGATCCTTAATTCGGATCAGGGATCCAATAGTATGTCCCGTCCTCATACTCCCCACATTCCAGCTCTCTCCACTCCTATTATCCAAAGATTCCCTTCTGCCAAGGGTCCACCAACTCGAGGTGGGGGACGCCCCAATGGTAGGGGTCATCCAAATAGAGGGGGGAGGGGCAAAAGTACTCCCTACCATTATCCCACCCCATATGAACAAAACAACTGGCGTGACCATGGTTCCACTAGAGAACATCTTCCCAATGGTCCCCCGAGTAGGGACAATTACTACTATCAAAATTCCTATGGTACGAATATAGACCATCCAAGGAGTAATGAGCCTTATCCTAATCAGGATCAGGTTCCTATGTATAATCGTTTTGCTCCGTTATCTCAGGAAACCAACCCTGCAAATGAAGGTTTTTTAGGCCAGCGCCAATTACACTGGGAAGACCCCTGGAGCCACACCCCCCCAGGAGCCAAACCAGGGGGGAAAAGAAGAGCAAGAGAGGAAGAAGAGCCGGAAGAAGAGTTAAAAAGACAAAGGAGATAATAGGAGCTGGAGTTTTTAACATCAGCGGTTCTGATCTGTCAGAGGAGGAGCTCAAAGTGCTTGATAAAGGGCTCAAGTTTGCCCCAGTTCGGAATTTCAACAAATTCCAAACTTACATAAGTTTACAAAAATTTGTTAGAACACGTAACATTAAACGTCACTTTCTCTCCAAGCCTGGAGCTTCCAATGCTACCTCAGTTACTTCAGTACCCTTAGAATTCCACTCACATCTCGCCAACAAATCCACTTTTAATCCTCCAAAACATGATCACAAACACATTGAAGTTTTGAAAAACATGGTTGCTATTGACCTAGAACGTATGAAGATAAAGAAGGTGAGAGACCCCCATTATCTCAAAATGGGTATAGCTTCTTTGGAAAAAAATAAGAATGTGGTAGTAAGACCGGCTGATAAAGGGGGCGGATTAGTCGTCATGAGTAAAACCTTTTATGACAATGAAATGAATAGATTGCTATCAGACCGTTCCACATACCAACTTATGACCAAGGATCCTGTTTTTGATTATAAAAATGAACTTCAAGCTCTTATAGAGCAAGGCAGACTGTGTGGTGTCCTTACTAAGAAAGAAGCCTTGTATTTGGATCCCAGTGCATGTAGACGGCCGATCATTTACTTTCTTCCCAAGGTGCACAAAAACGCTCAAAATCCACCGGGGAGACCTATTGTAAACGGAATTGATTCCGTCACTGCACGCCTGGGCCAATACATAGACCACTTCCTTAAACCTTTGGTTTGTTCTACTACTGCCTATCTCAAAGACACCAGGCATGCTATACAGGCAGTTGAGTCCACGCCTGCCAGTGCCAACAGCATATTGGTTACGGCAGACGTGGGCTCATTGTATACTATCATTGGCCATCAAGATGCCATCAGGGCAGTTAAATGGGCTTTGGATGCCTCGCATCTCCCTCCCTTATTGATTACATTTCTAGTGGATGCACTTTCTTTCTGTTTAGCCAGAAATTATTTCTGGTTTAATCATAGATTTTTTCTTCAAATCCTTGGTGTTGCCATGGGAGCACGTTTTGCCCCTAGTGTGTCAAACTTGTTCATGTCACTATGGGAAGAGGAAACTATTTTCAATAACAGACCAGTTCAATTAAAGTGCTATTATCGCTACATTGATGATCTGATCATCATTTGGGAGGGCAATATGACGAGTTTACAATTATTCATGTCCAGGCTAAATGGCAACACCCAAAATATCAGGCTGACCTGGAATGCGGATACCTCCAGTATCACTTTTCTTGATCTGGAAATTTTTAAAGAGGGGCATGTTTTCAAAACCAAAAACCATTTTAAACAGACAGACAGAAACGGATACATCCCTCTTGATAGTTGCCATCACCATAATTGGCTATGTAACATACCTAGAGGCCAATTTATCCGTCTGAGGCGCAATTGTACGTCTGAAGTGGATTATCGTGCACAATGTGATCTTCTTGCCGATCGTTTCATACAAAAAGGATACAAAAAAGATGATATTTTCAGTGAAATCCAAAAAGTTGGCACCATGGAGAGAACATCATTAGTGGCCGGCTCCCGACCTAAGATAACATCTAATCCAGCCAACACTGAACTTAGAATCATTTTGGATTACAATATTCAACATAAAAAATTCGAAAAAATCATCATGAAGCACTGGGACATTCTGAAAAAAGATAGAGTCTTGGGAGCCACTATACCATCTCGTCCCAGGTTCATCTATAGAAGGGCTCCCACACTCAGGGATGTTCTTGCCCCGAGTGTGGTTGACCCTCCAGTGGTAAAGGAGAATCATTTATTTCCCCTTATGACCGGCTTTTATGCCTGTGGCAGGTGTCCAGCATGTAAAAAATGTAAACGGAACATCAAACGGAGAAAAGATTTTACTGCCCCTACCACAGGAAAAACTTACACAATCAAAAGCCTTATTACCTGCAACACAGTGGGAGTGGTCTATGTCCTCGAATGTGATTGTGGTTTACATTACATTGGAAGGACCTCCAGACCTCTCCATGTGCGCATCGGCGAACATGTGAATAACATTATCAAAGGGATGGTAACCCATAATGTTTCCAAACATTTTCGCCTGTTTCATACTAGGGACCCTAAGTGCCTCAAGTTCTGGGGTTTAGAACGAGTAAGACCCCATTGGAGAGGGGGCAATTTTATCAGACAATTGAGCCAATGCGAGTCCTTCTGGATACACGAGACTCAGGTTCTCGTGCCAGGAGGCCTCAATGTTGACTTCGATCTCAACTGCTTCATTTCTGATAAATGATGCAGTTGCCTTTTTCTTCCACTAGGTGGCCTCACATTAGAGTGTATGTGTGTTTTTATTTCTACATTTTTATTTATTTGATATTTTTATTAGTGAGGTTTGTGAAGTGGAGGAAGTCCCCCTCCTTTTTTCTCATTTATTTTATTTTTGCACATATGCCATATGTTATGGTATCTATTGCTGCATGACTAATTTTTTCTATATTAGATATGCATCATAAATAAGCGGTTTTCATCATATTTTTATATGCTGTATTGTATAGTGTGTTATTATCATTCAGGCGTGGAACAGCCGCGGGTGTCTGTCACTTTGAACTAAATCTTTCCAGCCCTTAGTACTGTGTGATTACACAGCTTTTTCCTGTGACTCCGTGTGGAGTCATAGGTTTTGCATATCCGGGACTGTCTATCGGCCGTCCCGCCCCTATTATGCTCACTATGGCAACGCTGGCTTTACTTAAGACGAGGGGTGACGTCGTAGCTCCACCCACCGCTGACGAAGTCCCATTGGACGCAACGTACGTACGGGGGAGGAGCTTGCCGTGACGTCACCCGCGTCTGTTTCTCATGCCTGAATTGCGGTCTATTACCGCTGTCCTCTCACTACCTGGACCTTTATAATATATATTTTGGGCTGCATCTATCTGCTTTCAATTTGTGCCAGCCTCTGCACATCATCACCTAGCAGGACTGCCAGTGTCTGAGCAGGCTGTACTTTACACACACTCTCCAGGGAGAGCTGTGTACGCCACTCAGCTACACCTCTTGTTTGGATCAGCAGCTGCTTTATCATCTTACCTGAACTTGTCATAGTTTTCCAGCAGTCAGTGTTACTGCATCTTCGTTTTTATTTTTATTCATTCAATTTTTGTATTATGTTTTTGGAGCAATAAAAAGCAGTCTACACTTAGATTCCTCTTTTTTCTTCATCATATCTGCATCTGATGCTGAGCCTAATACATCTGTGGATCCTCTTCATTGGAAATCTTCTTCCCCTCATGGTGGAAACAAGCACTTTTGACCTTTTGTTCACTCAATAGGTCCAACATTTCTGGTAAGCAGATTATCCTTACTTTGGGTGGACAAGTCATCTATTGCATGAAGATTTCCTTATTATGCATCTTTAGTTCATCCGTTTATGGACATTGGTTGCGCTGCACCGTTATTTTTTACATTTCTTCCTTGGTTATTGTGTGATTTACCTTTTGGTGTTCAGCTGCATTGTTTTTTATTTTAGTCATATGTGCGCTGATTGTATCCCATATAGTATATTCATAAGACCCTAATGTCCCCATTAACATCTGCTGTCTTACATCTGTGGTACAGTAAGGGTATGCAGTCATTCCTGACCTCCGAACCATCTCCTCTTACATCTTTATTCGACCATCCAGCTGTGCCCCAAGGCGAAGGTTCTCATATAATAGGTCCTTACTCCCGTGCGGAGTGGCCTACAGCGGGCTCGTTTGTAGATCCTATCTCTGGTAAGCCGGTACTACCAGAGGCTCGGGGTAACTGGCTTACGGCACTACGGATTACATCTTTTTGTTCTACCCTTTTCTCCACCTCCCGAATTCATAGACCTCTTACGGAATTTGAAAAACTGTGCTCTCTTTCTGAACTCCCACAACATACACTCTCTACTATGTATAATATGTTACATACGCTGATACATAAACAACTCCCATGTTACACCAGGAAGTGGTCCATGGATCTGAGAAAGGAATTCACTGTTGCAGACTGGCAGAAATCATATTATTTTACGCACAAGACCTCAACTTCCTGTTATACACAGGAGAAAAACTTTAAGATTCTTGCAAGATGGTACAGAGATCCTCAATCTCTGCACAAAATCTTTCCATCTGTGTCCCCTAACTGCTGGAGGTGTGGATCGGTGGATGGTAGCTACCTACATATATGGTGGGAGTGTCAAGCCGTTAGATCTCTTTGGACACAGGTTTTTTTAATTTACAGTAGCTTATATGATAAACCTTTACAGCCGTCTCCCGAAATTGCCTTATTGTCTATGCTTTCAGGCTCGATTTCCTCACAGAAAGGTTCTTTGTTACGGTTTTTTTTATCTGCCGCAAGACAAATTATCCCCATATTTTGGAAAACGACTACTAGTCCCCCCTTAACTTTATGGGTCTCTGCAGTTAATGACATAATGCGGATGGAGGAGCTGTTGGCCTTAGAGAATGATAATTTTAAAAAACATAAGCTCCAATGGCGCATATGGAGAGAATATTCCTCATCGGATACCTTGAAAAATGTAATATTATCTTAGAGAATAGCTCAAATTACGATCTGCATCCATTGATTAGATGTGTCACACTGGGGTCTGCCCGGACCTCTTTACCTTTCCCTACTTGTCTTTTCTTATCTGCTCTATCCCCTGCTCCCCCCTTCTTTTTTTTTTTTTTTGGTTTTGTCTTGTTTTTGTTTTGTTTTGTTTTTTTTTTGTTTTGTTTTGTTTTGTGTTTTTGTTTTTTTGTTTTTATGGATATAAAATACAATGGGTGTCAATATAGTTACTATCCCATAAATTGATTGAAATTGTGAAATTAATATGCTTTATACAGATGATAATCTTATTTTTGTGAGATTATATCTTATGTTCGTTTACATTCTCGGCTGACACCCAAATGATTATTTATGTAATTTTAACTGTATAAAATTGAAAATTTAATAAACATATATTTGACTCTAATTCACTCATTGCTCGCAGAGGTTTTGATATAGTGTTTACAAAATGTTGAACTTGACTATACCTCCAGCTGTTTCCTATCGTACATCCATATTTCTCTCGTAGTTCTAGAATTGAGCACAGAGTATTCCCTTTCTGTACATCTTTCAGGTCTAATGTGTCCAAAGTTGTCCATCGAAGGAACGCACCTCCCCCTTTACCCGGCGGGAAGTAGTCCGTACCCGTGAGGGGCAACGGAGGACTATTATATTGCCACTTCTTTACTTTACACACTCTGTCCCATATTCTAAAAGTTTCTTTTGTTATTGATGGTGTATCTTGGGTGAGGCCCCTGTTTTGTTTTGGAATCCATATCAACTTTCCCAAATCTTTTTTACTCAGACTTTCTTCTACGCTTACCCATTTTTTCTTCCTTTGTCTATCCTCCTGGAACCAGTCTAATACCCTCTTTAATACAGCTGCCTCATAGTATCTTTTAAAATCTGGTAGGTAGGGATGAGCTTCGAGTTCGAGTCGAACTCATGTTCGACTCGAACATTGCCTGTTCGCCCGTTCGCCGAACAACAAACAATTTGGGGTGTTCGCGGCAAATTCTAAAAGTCTATGGGAGAAATCTAAAGTGCTAATTATAAAGGCTTATATGCAAGTTATTGTCCTAAAAAGTGTTTGGGGACCTGGGTCCTGCCCCAGGGGACATGTATCAATGCAAAAAGAAGTTTTAAAGACTAACGTTTTTTTAGGAGCAGTGATTTTAATAATGCTTAAAATGAAACAATAAAAGTGAAATATTCCTTTAAATTTCGTACCTGGGGGGTGTGTATGATATGCATGTAAAGTGGCGCATGTTTCCCGTGCTTAGAACTGTCCCTGCACAAAGTGTCATTTTTGAAGGAAAAAAAGTCATTTAAAACTCACTCGCGGCTATTAATGAATTGTCGGCTTTTATCAATACATAGAAAAGTCATTGATAAAAAAAAAAAAAAGCGTGGGGGTTCCCCCAAATTCAATTACCAGGCCCTTTAGGTCTGGAATGGATATTAAGGGGAACCCCGCCACAAATTTTAAAAAAATGGCGTGGGGTTCTCCCTAAATATCCATACCAGGCCCTTGAGATCTGGCATGGATTTTAAAGGGAACTCCACCCCAAATTTAAAAAAAAATGCCGTGGAGTCCCCCCAAAAATCCATACCAGACCCTTATCCGAGCACGCAACCTGGCCGGCCGCAGGGGAAGAGCGGGGGACGAGAGAGCGCCCCCCCTCCCTCCTGAACTGTACCAGGCCACATGCCCTCAACATGGGGAGGATGTCCCCATATTGATGGGGACAAGGGCCTCATCCCCACAACCCTTGCCCTGTGGTTGTGGGGGTCTGCGGGCTGGGGGCTTATCGGAATCTGGAAGACCCCTTTTACAAAGGGGACCCCCAGATCCCAGCCCCCCCTATGTGAATTGGTAAGGGGTACATTGTACCCCTACCATTTCACGAAGGAAGTGTCAAAAAATGTAAATAAAAACACACACACCTTGGAAAAGTCCTTTATTAAAAAAAAAAAATATATAAATAAAAAAAAACATTCCAGTGATGAAATCCAGTGTCCCGCGGCGATCCCGATGTCCAGCGCTGTCCGTCATTGGTTGTGCTTGTGCGGACCTGATGGGGAACTTCCTCCGCTGTGTTTTAAATTACACAGTGAAGGAAGTTCCCCGCTCAGGCCAATGACGTAGGCGGGGTCGGACATACCGAGGGGGCGGATCTGATGGGGAACTTCGTTCGCTGTGTAATACATGAATAGACCCGCCCCTTCTCGCGTTCCGCATCTGGTCCGCTGAGCGGACCTGATGGGGAACTTTAGAAGCGGCGGGTCTATACATTTAAAACACAGCGGAGGAAGTTCCCCATCAGGTCCGCACAGGCACAACCAATGACGGACAGCGCTGGACATCGGGATCGCCACGGGACACTGGATTTCATCACTGGAATGTTTTTATTTATTTATTTTTTTTTTTTTTTTAATAAAGGACTTTTCCAAGGTGTTGGTGTGTTTTTATTTACATTTTTTGACACTTTCTTCGTGAAATGGTAGGGGTACAATGTACCCCTTACCAATTCACATAGGGGGGGGCCGGGATCTGGGGGTCCCCTTTGTTAAAGGGGTCTTCCAGATTCCGATAAGCCCCCCGCCCGCAGACCCCCACAACCACCTGGCAAGGGTTGTGGAGATGAGGCCCTTGTCCCCATCAACATGGGGACATCCTCCCCATGTTGAGGGCATGTGGCCTGGTACGGTTCAGGAGGGAGGGGGGGCCGCTCTCTCGTCCCCCCCTCTTCCCCTGCAGCCGGCCAGGTTGCGTGCTCGGATAAGGGTCTGGTATGGATTTTTCGGGGGACTCCACGGCATTTTTTTTTTTATTTGGGGTGGAGTTCCCCTTAAAATCCATGCCAGATCTCAAGGGCCTGGTATGGATATTTACCCACGCCATTTTTTTTAAAATTTGCGGCGGGGTTCCCCTTAATATCCATTCCAGACCTAAAGGGCCTGGTAATTGAATTTGGGGGAACCCCCACGCTTTTTTTTTTTTTTTTATTAATGACTTTTCTATGTATTGATAAAAGCCGACAATTCATTAATAGCCGCGAGTGAGTTTTAAATGACTTTTTTTCCTTCAAAAATGACACTTTGTGCAGGGACAGTTCTAAGCATGGGAAACATGCGCAACTTTACATGCATATCATACACACCCCCCAGGTACGAAATTTTAAGGAATATTTCACTTTTATTGTTTAATTTTAAGCATTATTAAAATCACTGCTCCCGTAAAAACGTCTATTTTTAAAAACCTTTTTTTGCAGGACCCGGGTCCCCAAACACTTTTTAGGACAATAAATTGCATATTAGCCTTTATAATTAGCACTTTAGATTTCGAACGTTCGAGTCCATTGTATTTAATAGGGTTCTAAAGTTCACGCGAACATTCTGTCTGTTCACAGGTTCTGGTGCGAACCGAACAGGGGGGTGTTCGGCTCATCCCTGCTGGTAGGTATAGTCCTCCCTCCTGTCTTGGACTGGACAGAGTCTCAGCTGATATGCGGGGCTTCTTTTCTCTCCAGATAAACCTCCCTATTATCTTTGCTAATATTTTAAAATATATATCAGGGATTTTTATCGGGAGAGTTTGGAAGATGTACAAAGCTTTGGGCAGTATCATCATCTTAACTGTGTTAATTCTACCCCACCACAAAAGTTTTTCTATTGGGTATCCCTTCAGTTCTGTTTAAATTTTATTTAGTAAGGGAATAAAGTTATCTTCATATAGATCCCTCTCTATATTAGACAGGAATATACCTAAGTATTTCACCCCCCTCTGTTTCCAGGCAAATGGGTAAAGGTCACCAAGATCTCTCCGTTCTTTCGGATTTAGAGATATACTTAATATCTCAGTCTTCTCTTTGTTAATTTTCAGATTTGAGATCTCCCCATACTTTTCATATTCTACTATGATCTTTGGTAATGTCTGCCTTGGATTTGTCACATACAGCATCATATCATCTACAAACGCAGAGATCTTGTGTTCCTTCCCATCCGCCTTAACCCCCTCAATCTCCTGATTAGTTCGTATAGTTGCTAGTAGTTGTTCTAGTGAGAGGACAAAAAGAAGGGGTGAGAGCGGGCATCCCTGTCGGGTCCCATTAAAAAGTGGGAACCTCTCCGAAAGGATTCCATTTACCCGCACCTGGGCCGAGGGTTTGGAATACAGTGCATCTATCTATCTATTTAGACCCCAATCCTATATGTCTCAAGGTTGCAAGCATAAAGTCCCAGTTGAGTCTGTCAAAAGCCTTTTCGGCGTCTATTGACAGAAACAATGCTGGTATCTTGTTTTTTTTTACTTTTTGTATCAGGAATACTGTTCTTAGGACACTATCCCTTGTTTCTCTCCCAGGTACAAACCCCGCCTGATCATTTTCTATCAGCCCTGGCATGAGAGGTTTTAATCTCTCAGCCAGTATCTTCGCATAGATCTTCATATCCACATTGATCACGGATATGGGCCTGTAGCTGGCACACAATGAGGGGTCTTTTCCTTCCTTTCTTATAAGAGTTATGTGGGCTCCCAAAGCTTCCTCACACATTGTCATTCCTCCACCTATGGAGTTCATATACTCCTGGAAGTACGGTAACAGGGTTTCCACATACCTCTTAGAGTATAATGAAGTATACCTATCTGGGCCTGGACTCTTTCCCATTTTAATATTTTTGATTGTTTGATTTATTTCCTCCCTTGATATTTCCTTGTTTAGTTTATTAATATCTTCTTCAGAAATATCCGGGAACTTAACCTTTTCTAAATATTGTTTAATTTTCCTACTTCTACTCTGTGTTTCTAATGGGCCTTGTTCTTTGTTTACATTATATAGATTTTGGTGATATTCTTGAATGATTTTTGTTATCTCCTTCGTTGAATGCCTCATCTCCCCTTTCTTATCTTTCATTTGATATGAAGTTCTGTGTGTTTCTAGGTTTAATTGTCCTTACTAATAATTTACCTGGTTTGTTTCCCATGGCATAGAATTTATTACTCATATTATTAAATACCCATTCGGTTTCCTGCTCCAATAAGTCCCTTAACTTTTCTCTTTTCCCGTTTAACAGTATCAGAACTTGTTCTTCCTGTCTTTCTTTATGCTTCTGTTCCAGAACCTGGATTTCCTCTAGTAGGGTTTGTCTCTGGGCCTGTCTTGTTTTCATCCTCTTGGCCTTTTCTACTTTCATCCTCCCCCTCATAAACACTTTATGTGTTTCCCATAGCGTCGATGGGGCAACATTTTCTATGTAATTTTCTTTAAAGAAGAGACTCATATCCCTCTCTAGATCATCTGTAATCTTGTTATTATTTAGGAGGGATTTGTCCAATCTCCACACTCTCTGGCCACCCGGGATCTCCCCTAAGGCAAGGGTCAACTCAACCGGCGCATGTTCAGAGAGCATTATTGTTTTTATTTCTACTCTTCTCAGACCTTCAAGTAGCCGATGATCTATTAAGATATGGTCAATTCTAGATTATGACCTATGTATAGATGAATAATATGTAAAGTCCCTATCTCTTGGGTGTACTATTCTCCAGGCTTCAACCAGGTGCAATTGATATAGTTTAAGTTTAATTGCTCTCAAATATTTTCCTTCAGACCTTAGTGACAAAGGTTGGGTATCTAGTACTGGATCAAAAACAAAATTGAGGTCACCAGCTAATATCACCTTTCCCTCTTTAAATGCCTCCAGTCTATTCAAGATTTTTCTCAAATACACTGCCGGCCGTACATTAGGACAGTATACATTTACCAAAGTGAATTTCACATTGAGTAGAGAGCCCTTAATAAAAAGATATCTTCCCTCGGGGTCTGATTCCATAGCTTCTAGTATAAAGTGTGTGTTCGTATCAAACCCAATCGCAGTTGATTTAGATCATTTATTAGGAGAGTAACAGTGTATCCAAGTCGGATACTCTTTAGAATTCAATCTAGTCTTCGATGTCAACTTTAAATGAGTTTCTTGTAGAAACACTATATTCGCCGACATTCCCCTCATCTCCTGCAATATATGATAACGCTTATTTGGACTATTTAATCCTTGCACGTTATACGTGACTAATTTTAAATCTGCCATATTCTTTATTTTAGTTCCTGTGTATTATACAAACAGCGATTTATCGGATACAGGCCGGAGAAGAAGGGCTTCGGATATTCTAATTCCCTCAGAGAGATTTTATCATACCATGGTTCTATAGGACTTATCTTCATGGTGTTTCGATCCACACTTACTAATCTAACAAATCCTTCTATACCAAGCTTCAGCATAAAAATCAGGCTAAATTGAGACCACAAATACCCCCACCCCGATCACATTGCACACCAATGTTGTAGGTCCTGTGGCCTGGGCCCTCCCTGGTAGTCTGCCAGGCAGGCCACACCTTAGGGTGCCTCATTTGTCCACCCATTCCCCGGGTGCCCATCCCAAAAAAATTGGTTGGCCCCCAGAGCGCAGGTGGGCATTACTGCTCCATACCTCCCCCTCCCGGCATATTTAACTTTAAACACTTCATTTTATTCTCTTTCTTCTAATTAACTTCCCCCCTTCCTTTTTATATGTAATTATATTTTTTAAACTAAGTTCTATTCCAGTCCTGATCCTTCCACTTCCTCCATGCTGGAGGTCTCTTTTCCCAGTTGTCTACTTGTATACATTGTATATTCAGTCTATTACAAAATTCTTTTATATCTTCTGGAAACCGAACAAAGGCTGATACCCCCTGATTTTTCACCGACAGACATGCCGGAAATCCCCATCTATAGGGAATGCCGTTTGCCTGCAGATGGCTTGTTAAAGGCTTCAGTGCTCTCTTCCGAGCTAAGGTCTCTGGCGCTAGATCTGAGAAAATAGATAATTTAGTTCCTTTGTATACCATAGAGGCAGAGTTCCTTGTACTTTGGGAGACTTGATCTTTTTGTTCATATTCATGGAATCTTACTATAGTGTCCCTTGGTAGGTCCCTGTGGGCGCAATATGCCCTTTGTATTCTATGAATCCTTTCAAATTGCATTGTCGCAGTCGTCTCACGCTTTAGGGCCGTATTGAATATCTCTTGCAGAACATCTCCCAGTTCTGAATCTTTGACCTCTTCAGGAAGTCCTCTAACCCTTAGGATTTTCCTCCTACTACGGTTCTCTTGATTCTCGAGTTTATACCGGGCATTCCTTATTTCTTTTTTTTTTTTTTTTTATTCTTTATTTCCATATTTTTCTTACAGGCATCATCAAAAACATAAAAGATAACATTATCTTAATGATATTAATAAAGTATATATGATTAATTGCCTGTATTTTTATTTTTCCCTTCCCTCCCCTGCACCCATCCCCATTAACCCCAGAGAGAAGAAAAAAAAAAAAGAAAGACCCCCACCTCCCTATCTCTGCCTGTCGGTTTCAATAGACAGCAAGGTGTCTCTGCCAATAGGTTTCCAAACCTAAATCCCACTTTTATTCTTCTCTATCTTCTCAAAATAGTTTTTTCCCCTCTTCCGATTTTACGAATTCTTCCCGTGGTGCCCATATTTCCTTATTTTGTTCCTGTCTTTCCATATCTTTAGGCCACAAATTTTCCATTATCCAAATTCTTCTGATTTTATTCAGCCACATAGAGATAGGAGGTGTTCGTGTTTCTTTCCAACACAAAGATATGCAGCTTTTCGCTGCATTCACCATGTGACATATTATTGAATTTTTATATCTTTTCATCGGGATTTGGGAATTTTTTAGCAGAAGAAGGCTGGGTCATCAGGGACTCGATATTCTGTAAACATTTGCGTTATCCTCTGAACTTCCAACCAGTACTGTCTAATCACTGGGCATTGCCAAAAAATATGAAAAATAGTCCCTCGCTCTCCACAATTTCTCCAACATCTATCCGTTACTTCCGGAGAAAATTTATCTTGGTACATCTAGAGGTACTCAGTGCCAACTGTACCACTTTCCTGCTCTGGACTGGAGAGAACCTTTGATTCAAATCTCTCTCCCATTTACTCAAACTTCTCATTTTATAATCTTCTGGAGGTGTTACCAAAAGAGCATAAATTTTAGATATAACATGGGAGATTGGTTCCTTTCCTTCACAATATATCTCAAATCTTGTATGTGGTCTACAGTATTTCTCCATCGGGCCTAAGGATACCAAGAAATGTCGTATTTGTCTTGCCTGTCAACCAGACATTTCAAATTGACCTCCCTGTCGGGTCATGGATTCTATAGATGGCTGTAACGGGAAGGCCCGGGGAACTCAGAATCGCTTAGGAAGTATGAAATACCCTTGCGCCAGCTTCCCCAATGGCTCTTATGTGTCAATCACCCTGTGTCTCTATTAGGGGCACAGGGTGAATGAAAACCCCAATATGGTCTATGATGGCCATATTCAATGCTGTACATACATTTTACCTAGATTGGGTCTGTAATATTCATCCACCATATTCCCCAGGATACCTGCAAAGAACTCTCTACTGTTTGATTATGACCTCAACAGGTTAATTGGAAAGTGACGCCTTCATGATGGTTAGACACATACTTGTGTGTATTGTAAAGGCAGACTGGGATTTACAATACAAAGGGATTTAAGATGTAAAGGGTTTAGAACCTGTTGTCGCCAGACAGACTGGCTGCCAACCCTTTGTGGGAAGATGTGTATTGGAGATCGTATATTCTATTGTGTTGGGATCTTTTGAAGCCTAGCAGACGTCAGGATGAGGTGTTGAGTCTTGGGATGTGTGGGTGGAGCTGGGCCCTTGTTCATGTTAAATCATGTGCCTTGAATTGTGTATAAAGTTACAATGTTTCTCAATAATAAATTCATTCCTACTACAGAAGAGACAGAGTGCGTCTCGTCTTCTTCCAGAGGGGTCGGCTCCTATAGGAAAGGGTCGTTTAGCTGTGGATATCGGTAGCGAGTGGATGTGTGTCTAGGAGAGGGAACATCGTAAACGGCGTTAATACCCCTTGAGATTGGGGTGCCGTTACATTGGTTGGCAGCGGCGGGATTTTCCCTCCAGTTCCTGGGACACTCCAAACCACCACAGTGACTGGCCAGCGATGCAGCCGAAGGAGGGTGATGCAGGACCCCGGTCAGTTGAAGATTTGTTTCAGCAACGAGTGCGACAGCGGTTGGCATTGTATGGTGCTAACCCATCAGAGACCGCCATACGGGAAGCCATTAGAGACATCGAGCGGCAGGATGAGTGGCAACATGAGCAGAGAATGGCGCAAATACGGCAATCGGGGACAACGCCTAAAGAACCAGCCGCCATGGAAGAGAAATTCGGAAGGAGGTTGCGAGAGATGCAGGGAGGAGAAGCAGGCCATCTCCCCCCCCCAACAGTTAACCAGAGCAGATGGTGTGGAGTCCCCAGCAGAAGTGCTGGCAACAGGGCAGAGTGATACCCACCTCTGCCCAGCACCGGAAACCACTGTGGAGTTTCAGGGAGCCGGGGCAGTTGGCCCCTCTCCCCAGCAACAAGCTGAGGCAGTAAAGCTTTTACTCCCAGCTGAATCACTGGCAGCAGGGCAGAATGCTACTGGCCGCTGCACACAACTGCCACTTGAGCGGATATCGGTGGATGGGACTGCGGTCTCCACTCACAGCAACCCAGCAGAAGAGCTGGCAACAGAGCCGAGCGCCACGGGCCGCGGCTCCCAACTAACAGAAGAGGGAGTTCCTGTGGTATTGGATGGGACTTCAGTCCTCACTGACACAACCCCAGAAAATGGTGTGACACTGAGACAGGAGGATGTCAGCCTTGCTTTGCAAGCACTGGGAGATTTTCACCTACCACAAGTGGATGGGACTTCAGTCTCCACTTGTATACCACAGGGATGCCGGGCAGTCGACCCAGATCCCCAACAGCATGACGGACTGAGCCCAGTCACCCTGTCTTCTTTCCAGCGGCAGAAAGGACTCCAGGGAGAAGGGCCAGTCCAGGCCTCTCCCCAGCGGCGGGTGTGTTCTCTGAGAGAGGCAGAGGTTGGCTGGGTAAGCGATTCTCTGTTTGGAGAAATTTATTTGGGGTACTGTGTGGATACCGGCATTAGAAGAAGGGACCTATGGACTAACTTCGGAGTCACCCCGTCTGGGGTTCCCCCCTCTGTTAGTCTCCTGCCGAAAGGGGAGAGATGTAACGGGAAGGCCCGGGGAACTCAGAATCGCTTAGGAAGTATGAAATACCCTTGCGCCAGCTTCCCCAATGGCTCTTATGTGTCAATCACCCTGTGTCTCTATTAGGGGCACAGGGTGAATGAAAACCCCAATATGGTCTATGATGGCCATATTCAATGCTGTACATACATTTTATCTAGATTGGGTCTGTAATATTCATCCACCATATTCCCCAGGATACCTGCAAAGAACTCTCTACTGTTTGATTATGACCTCAACAGGTTAATTGGAAAGTGACGCCTTCATGATGGTTAGACACATACTTGTGTGTATTGTAAAGGCAGACTGGGATTTACAATACAAAGGGATTTAAGATGTAAAGGGTTTAGAACCTGTTGTCGCCAGACAGACTGGCTGCCAACCCTTTGTGGGAAGATGTGTATTGGAGATCGTATATTCTATTGTGTTGGGATCTTTTGAAGCCTAGCAGACGTCAGGATGAGGTGTTGAGTCTTGGGATGTGTGGGTGGAGCTGGGCCCTTGTTCATGTTAAATCATGTGCCTTGAATTGTGTATAAAGTTACAATGTTTCTCAATAATAAATTCATTCCTACTACAGAAGAGACAGAGTGCGTCTCGTCTTCTTCCAGAGGGGTCGGCTCCTATAGGAAAGGGTCGTTTAGCTGTGGATATCGGTAGCGAGTGGATGTGTGTCTAGGAGAGGGAACATCGTAAACGGCGTTAATACCCCTTGAGATTGGGGTGCCGTTACAATGGCCAATTATCTAAGTTCGTAAAATGTAATACTTGATGAAAGCCCCTGTCTCTGAGTCCCTGAAATCCTCTTGCTTCTAACCCTGGTGGAATTGGTGTAAAAGGTGAATGTTCTGTAGAAATTCTAGGGTTCCGACTTGTCTTATATCCCATTAATAATGTAGGGCCTATCGTAGGGTGTATTTTCAGTGAGGAGGGTAAAGATGTGTAACACCATATGGCTCTGCTTAATGGAATATTACTTATTTGTTGTTCAATTTTAGTCCATCATTTATACTCTGTGTGCCTACACCAATCAATAATCCTGCCTAACTGTGCTGCCTGATAATATTTATACATATCAGGGGCTGCAATTCCACCCCACTCCTTCGGCATTGTCAGCAAACCTCTTTTTATCCTAGGACGTCTACAGGCCCAGATAAATTTTGAGAACTCTAACCCTATTTGGCTAAAATAGGTCCTGGGGATATATATAGGCAATGCCTGGAAAAGGTACAAAAACTTAGGGACTATATTCATTTTTAGAATGTTGCATCTCCCGAACCAGGAGTGCATGCCCTTATTCCATTTTTTTAAGAGTATTTTAACTATCGTACGTAATGGTCGAAAATTCATGTCACAGATCTTTGTTAAGTTTGAGGGAATCTGTGTCCCTAAGTAATTTAATGCTGTTGTCGTCCATCTAAACTTAAAGTTATGTTGTAAGGTTTTACTTAGTTGTCCCTGCATCGCCACTCCCATCGCCTCCGACTTACTATAATTTATCTTAAAACCAGACAAAACTGGTTACTGTTCTATTTCCTTCAGAAGATTTGGCAGTGATATTTGTGGGGATTCTAGAGAAAACAGCAGGTCGTCCGCATAAGCTGACACCTTATACTCTTCTCTTCCCATTCTTATACCCACAATATCCGGGTTCTGTCTGGTTCTATTCAACAGAGGCTCTAGTGTCAGAGCAAATAGGAGTGGCGACAAGGAACACCCCTGACGGGTCCCATTCGATATCGGAAATATTTTAGAGTGTGCTCCATTTGCTTTAACTGTAGCTTGTGGTTTCGAGTATAGCTCATTTATCCACTTTAGCATCCGGTTTCCAAGACCCATGTGTTTCAGTACTCCTAACATAAATATCCAATTCACCCTATCAAAGGCTTTTTCCGCATCTGTGTTTATAAAAACACTGTTTTTTTTTAAATTGGTTCGCTTGTTGGATTAGATTTAGTACTTTAATAGTGCTATCTCTTGCTTCACGTTTGGGAATAAAACCCACTTGATCTAGATGTACCAACTGATACACATGGGGTTGTAATCGAATAGCCAAGGTTTTTGTAAAAATCTTTAAGTCTGTATTCAGTAGGGATATCGGGCGATAACTACTACAACATGTCAAGTCTTTACCCTCCTTTGGCAAAATCGTAATATGTGCTCTTAGTGTGTCTGATGTAAAGGTCGTTTTTTGTCCTATCGCATTAAATAATTTGGTCATGTGTGGACCTAATAGAGAATAAAAACGTTTGAAGTATTGTATAGAGAAGCCATCTGGTCCGGGTGCCTTTCCATGTTTTATCGTTTGTATTGCTGCAAATATTTCCTCTGATGTAATGGGTGCTTCTAATTTTCTTCGAACCGGGGATGGTAATCGAGCTAGTTGAGAGGAGACAAGATATTCATCTATAGATGAGTGAGGCAAAGAAGGAGGTGCTAGGTTATATAGTGAAGAGTAATACTCCCCAAATTCCTGTGCAATCTCTTTCGGGATCGAGATTTTTTGGTCTCCTTTTCCCTTAATATAGGGTATATATGATCGTGTTTGTTGTTCTTTCAGTTTCTTTGCCAGTAATTTGCCGCGCTTGTCTCCAGATTCATATGTCAACCTTCTCCATCTCTGTAATACCGCTTTTGCTTTATATCGTAGGATATCTGATATTTGTCTTCTTAAATGTGCTAATTCATTTCCTACTCCCCTTTCTGACGTCTCTTTATGTAAAATCTCTAATTCCTGAATCTTTCCCAGTAGTTCATTTATTTCCTTTTCTCTGGCCTTCTTTAGTAGGGAACCATGTTTAATTAATATTCCCCGTATAACTGTTTTATGTGCTTCCCATACAATACCTGGGTCACTTTCTGCACTGTCATTTATTTGGAAGTACCATGAAATTTCTTTACTCAGATCTGCTAGAATTTCGGGTGATTGTAATAAGCTTTCATTCAATCTCCAATTCCATTCCATAGGATGGACTGCCCCTGATAGTGAGAGTTTTATCATAACTGGGGCATGGTCTGACCAGGTTATACTACCTATTGATATATCCTGCACACTGGATAGTAATTGCTGGGGTATCAGAAAAATATCTATCCTTGAGTATAATTGATATGGATTAGAGAAATATGTGTAATCTCTCTCCCCTGTGTGCAGTATACGCCAAACATCTATCAATTGAGTTTTGTGAAGTTTCGGAAGAATACGCTTCCTTGTCCCAATAGGGACCGAGGAGGAGCCACTAGAGGTATCAATTCTTGGATCTAGAGGTATATTAAGATCCCGCCCTAAAATTTATTTGCCTTTTTTAAATTTAGTCAGTTTTGATAGAATTTTTTCGAGGAAATTATCTTGATTAACATTTGGGGCATAGATAGTAGCTAGAGTCACTTTTATGTTTCCTATAAATCCTTTCAGAAATAGATATCTCCCTCCTGGGTCTATATATTTATCGAACAAAGACCATGCAATTCTATTGGATATTAGAATAGCCACACCTTTAGTTTTGGCCTCTTTATTAGACGCAAGGTATACATTAGGAAAGTATCTGTTTTGGAGATATGGGAATTTTCCTTCCTTGAAATTAGTTTCCTGTATCATTCCTATATCTGTTTTAGTCTGCCTCAAATCATGATGTAGCATCCTACGTTTTTCCGGAATATTGAGTCCCCTCGCATTTATAGAAGTCACCTTCAACCCTGCCATCTTCCCCAATCCTGTAGGCAAAAAAGGGGGGGGGGGGAAGAGAGAAAAAAAAAACCCTGGGATTAAAAACACTAGTACCTACTTAGGTCTACCTAATTGCCTGTAGGTACCAAATATGGGGAAGTGTTTAGCGGCGGCGCGTAGCCGAGCAGTAGGCCATGTCCCCATGGCTGTCTTGTTTTTACCATAATTTTAATAATTTCGCCCTTATCTCCTCCTTCTCCCTCCCCTTCCATTTTCCCACATATTCCAATAGCATACACAAAGGTTGTTTATATAAGAGATCTTCAGCCTTTTTCATAACACATTTGTACATTGTAACTTTTGTTCAACATTTACTTCATGGAAGGGATGCTTGCTAAAATAAATTACTATATATTATCCACCTATCTATAGGACTCCAAAATGATAACATTTATATATTCAATTATTAATGTGTGTAGAAGTTTTTCCCCAGCCCATCTTTGTTTCAAATCAATAGTTACAAAATAATATTAGGCTAATAACTTCGGAATATTTCACTTTGTATCCATTTCTCATCTACTCTGTGTTAAGTACATTAAATACAATTACCCATATGCCCGCTCCCCCCCCTCCCTCCCCCCTCAAATATCATATTACAATCATATTACCCTGTCGCATAGCATACTCATAATGCCACTCCTGGTCCCCCCCGCCCCCCCCACTCCCCCTCCGTTCCAATCTCTTCCTCATTAATATCTGTATATCTCTCACCACTGGTGTGCTAATACCCAAGTGTGCCCCTATTTCCGCGTGTCCTAATTAGGGATGAGCTTCGTGTTCGAGTCGAACATACGTTCGACTCGAACATCGGCTGTTCGATCGTTCGACGAAGATCGAACGATTTGGGCCGTTCGCGCCAAATTCGAGTGACGCGAACGGCCCACAATGCACTACGCCATCGCAGTGTCATCCAGGCGCTGTGATTGGCCAAGCATGCACTGTGACCCCGCATGCTTGGCCAATCACAGCGCCGGCAGCGAGGAGAGCAATGATTGGCCACAGGCAGGATGCCTGTGGCCAATTATTGCTGATGGGGTTTAGTACACGCCCCACACTATAAAAGGCCGCCAGCACGGCGGCCTTGTGTAGTGTGTTCCGGAACAGGGAAAGAGAAGCATAGGCAGGGACAGTGTCATTTTTTTCCTTTACTAATCCTGGATTCCTTGTGTTTAGGGACAAATAAGGATAGGTAGGGAGAGTGTCAGTGACAGTGTGCTATTCTGTGCTAATCCTTGTTTGTAGGGACAGAGAGGTACAGTGAGGGAAACTGACAGTGTGCTATTCTGTTCTAAAACTATTTTGCTGAACCATATTTTCAATCCTTGAGTTGAGGGACAGAGAGGTACAGTGAGGGAAAGTGTCAGTGTGCTATTGTGTTCTAAAACTATTTTGCTGAACCATATTTTCAATCCTTGAGTTGAGGGACAGAGAGGTACAGTGAGGGAATTTGTCAGTGTGCTATTGTGTTCTAAAACTATTTTGCTGAACCATATTTTCAATCCTTGAGTTGAGGGACAGAGAGGTACAGTGAGGGAAAGTGTCAGTGTGCTATTGTGTTCTAAAACTATTTTGCTGAACCATGTTTTCAATCCTTGAGTTGAGGGACAGAGAGGTACAGTGAGTGAAACTGACAGTGTGCTATTCTGTTCTAAACCAATTTTGCTGTTCCATATTTTCAATCCTTGAGTTGAGGGACAGAGAGGTACAGTGAGGGAAAGTGTCAGTGTGCTAATGTGTTCTAAAACTATTTTGCTGAACCATATTTTCAATCCTTGAGTTGAGGGACAGAGAGGTACAGTGAGTGAAACTGACAGTGTGCTATTCTGTTCTAAACCAATTTTGCTGTTCCATATTTTCAATCCTTGAGTTGAGGGACAGAGAGGTACAGTGAGGGAAAGTGTCAGTGTGCTATTGTGTTCTAAAACTATTTTGCTGAACCATATTTTCAATCCTTGAGTTGAGGGACAGAGAGGTACAGTGAGGGAAAGTGTCAGTGTGCTATTGTGTTCTAAAACTATTTTGCTGAACCATATTTTCAATCCTTGAGTTGAGGGACAGAGAGGTACAGTGAGTGAAACTGACAGTGTGCTATTCTGTTCTAAACCAATTTTGCTGTTCCATATTTTCAATCCTTGAGTTGAGGGACAGAGAGGTACGGTGAGGGAAACTGACAGTGTGCTATTCTGTTCTAAAACTATTTTGCTGAACCATATTTTCAATCCTTGAGTTGAGGGACAGAGAGGTACAGTGAGGGAAAGTGTCAGTGTGCTATTGTGTTCTAAAACTATTTTGCTGAACCATATTTTCAATCCTTGAGTTGAGGGACAGAGAGGTACAGTGAGTGAAACTGACAGTGTGCTATTCTGTTATAAATCAATTTTGCTGTTCCATATTTTCAATCCTTGAGTTGAGGGACAGAGAGGTACAGTGAGGGAAACTGACAGTGTGCTATTCTGTTCTAAAAATTTTTGCTGAACCATATTTTCAATCCTTGAGTTGAGGGACAGAGAGGTACAGTGAGTGAAACTGACAGTGTGCTATTCTGTTCTAAACCAATTTTGCTGTTCCATATTTTCAATCCTTGAGTTGAGGGACAGAGAGGTACAGTGAGGGAAACTGACAGTGTGCTATTCTGTTCTAAAACTATTTTGCTGAACCATATTTTCAATCCTTGAGTTGAGGGACAGAGAGGTACAGTGAGGGAAAGTGTCAGTGTGCTATTGTGTTCTAAAACTATTTTGCTGAGCCATATTTTCAATCCTTGAGTTGAGGGACAGAGAGGTACAGTGAGTGAAACTGACAGTGTGCTATTCTGTTCTAAATCAATTTTGCTGTTCCATATTTTCAATCCTTGAGTTGAGGGACAGAGAGGTACAGTGAGGGAAACTGACAGTGTGCTATTCTGTTCTAAAACTATTTTGCTGAACCATATTTTCAATCCTTGAGTTGAGGGACAGAGAGGTACAGTGAGGGAAAGTGTCAGTGTGCTATTGTGTTCTAAAACTATTTTGCTGAACCATATTTTCAATCCTTGAGTTGAGGGACAGAGAGGTACAGTGAGTGAAACTGACAGTGTGCTATTCTGTTCTAAACCAATTTTGCTGTTCCATATTTTCAATCCTTGAGTTGAGGGACAGAGAGGTACAGTGAGGGAAAGTGTCAGTGTGCTATTGTGTTCTAAAACTATTTTGCTGAACCATATTTTCAATCCTTGAGTTGAGGGACAGAGAGGTACAGTGAGGGAAAGTGTCAGTGTGCTATTGTGTTCTAAAACTATTTTGCTGAACCATATTTTCAATCCTTGAGTTGAGGGACAGAGAGGTACAATGAGTGAAACTGACAGTGTGCTATTCTGTTCTAAATCAATTTTGCTGTTCCATATTTTCAATCCTTGAGTTGAGGGACAGAGAGGTACAGTGAGGGAAACTGACAGTGTGCTATTCTGTTCTAAAACTATTTTGCTGAACCATATTTTCAATCCTTGAGTTGAGGGACAGAGAGGTACAGTGAGTGAAACTGACAGTGTGCTATTCTGTTCTAAACCAATTTTGCTGTTCCATATTTTCAATCCTTGAGTTGAGGGACAGAGAGGTACAGTGAGGGAAACTGACAGTGTGCTATTCTGTTCTAAAACTATTTTGCTGAACCATATTTTCAATCCTTGAGTTGAGGGACAGAGAGGTACAGTGAGGGAAAGTGTCAGTGTGCTATTGTGTTCTAAAAATATTTTGCTGTTCCATATTTTCAATCCTTGAGTTGAGGGACAGAGAGGTACAGTGAGGGAAAGTGTCAGTGTGCTATTGTGTTCTAAAACTATTTTGCTGAACCATATTTTCAATCCTTGAGTTGAGGGACAGAGAGGTACAGTGAGTGAAACTGACAGTGTGCTATTCTGTTCTAAACCAATTTTGCTGTTCCATATTTTCAATCCTTGAGTTGAGGGACAGAGAGGTACAGTGAGGGAAACTGACAGTGTGCTATTCTGTTCTAAAACTATTTTGCTGAACCATATTTTCAATCCTTGAGTTGAGGGACAGAGAGGTACAGTGAGGGAAAGTGTCAGTGTGCTATTGTGTTCTAAAACTATTTTGCTGAGCCATATTTTCAATCCTTGAGTTGAGGGACAGAGAGGTACAGTGAGTGAAACTGACAGTGTGCTATTCTGTTCTAAATCAATTTTGCTGTTCCATATTTTCAATCCTTGAGTTGAGGGACAGAGAGGTACAGTGAGGGAAACTGACAGTGTGCTATTCTGTTCTAAAACTATTTTTCTGAACCATATTTTCAATCCTTGAGTTGAGGGACAGAGAGGTACAGTGAGTGAAACTGACAGTGTGCTATTCTGTTCTAAACCAATTTTGCTGTTCCATATTTTCAATCCTTGAGTTGAGGGACAGAGAGGTACAGTGAGGGAAACTGACAGTGTGCTATTCTGTTCTAAAACTATTTTGCTGAACCATATTTTCAATCCTTGAGTTGAGGGACAGAGAGGTACAGTGAGGGAAAGTGTCAGTGTGCTATTGTGTTCTAAAACTATTTTGCTGAACCATATTTTCAATCCTTGAGTTGAGGGACAGAGAGGTACAGTGAGTGA
Organism: Rana muscosa; assembly: GCA_029206835.1. NCBI lineage: Eukaryota > Metazoa > Chordata > Amphibia > Anura > Ranidae > Rana > Rana muscosa. Next base: position 2,198,520 of record JARGYO010005593.1, on the reverse strand, counting down.
AACTGACAGTGTGCTATTCTGTTCTAAACCAATTTTGCTGTTCCATATTTTCAATCCTTGAGTTGAGGGACAGAGAGGTACAGTGAGGGAAAGTGTCAGTGTGCTATTGTGTTCTAAAACTATTTTGCTGAACCATATTTTCAATCCTTGAGTTGAGGGACAGAGAGGTACAGTGAGGGAAAGTGTCAGTGTGCTATTGTGTTCTAAAACTATTTTGCTGAACCATATTTTCAATCCTTGAGTTGAGGGACAGAGAGGTACAGTGAGTGAAACTGACAGTGTGCTATTCTGTTCTAAACCAATTTTGCTGTTCCATATTTTCAATCCTTGAGTTGAGGAACAGAGAGGTACAGTGAGGGAAACTGACAGTGTGCTATTCTGTTCTAAAACTATTTTGCTGAACCATATTTTCAATCCTTGAGTTGAGGGACAGAGAGGTACAGTGAGGGAAAGTGTCAGTGTGCTATTGTGTTCTAAAACTATTTTGCTGAACCATATTTTCAATCCTTGAGTTGAGGGACAGAGAGGTACAATGAGTGAAACTGACAGTGTGCTATTCTGTTCTAAATCAATTTTGCTGTTCCATATTTTCAATCCTTGAGTTGAGGGACAGAGAGGTACAGTGAGGGAAACTGACAGTGTGCTATTCTGTTCTAAAACTATTTTGCTGAACCATATTTTCAATCCTTGAGTTGAGGGACAGAGAGGTACAGTGAGTGAAACTGACAGTGTGCTATTCTGTTCTAAACCAATTTTGCTGTTCCATATTTTCAATCCTTGAGTTGAGGGACAGAGAGGTACAGTGAGGGAAACTGACAGTGTGCTATTCTGTTCTAAAACTATTTTGCTGAACCATATTTTCAATCCTTGAGTTGAGGGACAGAGAGGTACAGTGAGGGAAAGTGTCAGTGTGCTATTGTGTTCTAAAAATATTTTGCTGTTCCATATTTTCAATCCTTGAGTTGAGGGACAGAGAGGTACAGTGAGGGAAAGTGTCAGTGTGCTATTGTGTTCTAAAACTATTTTGCTGAACCATATTTTCAATCCTTGAGTTGAGGGACAGAGAGGTACAGTGAGTGAAACTGACAGTGTGCTATTCTGTTCTAAACCAATTTTGCTGTTCCATATTTTCAATCCTTGAGTTGAGGGACAGAGAGGTACAGTGAGGGAAACTGACAGTGTGCTATTCTGTTCTAAAACTATTTTGCTGAACCATATTTTCAATCCTTGAGTTGAGGGACAGAGAGGTACAGTGAGGGAAAGTGTCAGTGTGCTATTGTGTTCTAAAACTATTTTGCTGAGCCATATTTTCAATCCTTGAGTTGAGGGACAGAGAGGTACAGTGAGTGAAACTGACAGTGTGCTATTCTGTTCTAAATCAATTTTGCTGTTCCATATTTTCAATCCTTGAGTTGAGGGACAGAGAGGTACAGTGAGGGAAACTGACAGTGTGCTATTCTGTTCTAAAACTATTTTCCTGAACCAAATTTTCAATCCTTGAGTTGAGGGACAGAGAGGTACAGTGAGTGAAACTGACAGTGTGCTATTCTGTTCTAAACCAATTTTGCTGTTCCATATTTTCAATCCTTGAGTTGAGGGACAGAGAGGTACAGTGAGGGAAACTGACAGTGTGCTATTCTGTTCTAAAACTATTTTGCTGAACCATATTTTCAATCCTTGAGTTGAGGGACAGAGAGGTACAGTGAGGGAAAGTGTCAGTGTGCTATTGTGTTCTAAAACTATTTTGCTGAACCATATTTTCAATCCTTGAGTTGAGGGACAGAGAGGTACAGTGAGTGAAACTGGCAGTGTGCTATTCTGTTCTAAACCAATTTTGCTGTTCCATATTTTCAATCCTTGAGTTGAGGGACAGAGAGGTACAGTGAGGGAAAGTGTCAGTGTGCTATTGTGTTCTAAAACTATTTTGCTGAACCATATTTTCAATCCTTGAGTTGAGGGACAGAGAGGTACAGTGAGTGAAACTGACAGTGTGCTATTCTGTTCTAAATCAATTTTGCTGTTCCATATTTTCAATCCTTGAGTTGAGGGACAGAGAGGTACAGTGAGGGAAACTGACAGTGTGCTATTCTGTTCTAAAACTATTTTGCTGAACCATATTTTCAATCCTTGAGTTGAGGGACAGAGAGGTACAGTGAGTGAAACTGACAGTGTGCTATTCTGTTCTAAACCAATTTTGCTGTTCCATATTTTCAATCCTTGAGTTGAGGGACAGAGAGGTACAGTGAGGGAAACTGACAGTGTGCTATTCTGTTCTAAAACTATTTTGCTGAACCATATTTTCAATCCTTTAGTTGAGGGACAAAGAGGTACAGTGAGGGAAAGTGTCAGTGTGCTATTGTGTTCTAAAACTATTTTGCTGAACCATATTTTCAATCCTTGAGTTGAGGGACAGAGAGGTACAGTGAGTGAAACTGACAGTGTGCAATTCTGTTCTAAACCAATTTTGCTGTTCCATATTTTCAATCCTTGAGTTGAGGGACAGAGAGGTACAGTGAGGGAAAGTGTCAGTGTGCTATTGTGTTCTAAAACTATTTTGCTGAACCATATTTTCAATCCTTGAGTTGAGGGACAGAGAGGTACAGTGAGTGAAACTGACAGTGTGCTATTCTGTTCTAAACCAATTTTGCTGTTCCATATTTTCAATCCTTGAGTTGAGGGACAGAGAGGTACAGTGAGGGAAAGTGTCAGTGTGCTATTGTGTTCTAAAACTATTTTGCTGAACCATATTTTCAATCCTTGAGTTGAGGGACAGAGAGGTACAGTGAGGGAAAGTGTCAGTGTGCTATTGTGTTCTAAAACTATTTTGCTGAACCATATTTTCAATCCTTGAGTTGAGGGACAGAGAGGTACAGTGAGTGAAACTGACAGTGTGCTATTCTGTTCTAAACCAATTTTGCTGTTCCATATTTTCAATCCTTGAGTTGAGGGACAGAGAGGTACAGTGAGGGAAACTGACAGTGTGCTATTCTGTTCTAAAACTATTTTGCTGAACCATATTTTCAATCCTTGAGTTGAGGGACAGAGAGGTACAGTGAGTGAAACTGACAGTGTGCTATTCTGTTCTAAACCAATTTTGCTGTTCCATATTTTCAATCCTTGAGTTGAGGGACAGAGAGGTACAGTGAGGGAAACTGACAGTGTGCTATTCTGTTCTAAAACTATTTTGCTGAACCATATTTTCAATCCTTGAGTTGAGGGACAGAGAGGTACAGTGAGGGAAAGTGTCAGTGTGCTATTGTGTTCTAAAACTATTTTGCTGTTCCATATTTTCAATCCTTGAGTTGAGGGACAGAGAGGTACAGTGAGGGAAAGTGTCAGTGTGCTATTGTGTTCTAAAACTATTTTGCTGAACCATATTTTCAATCCTTGAGTTGAGGGACAGAGAGGTACAGTGAGTGAAACTGACAGTGTGCTATTCTGTTCTAAACCAATTTTGCTGTTCCATATTTTCAATCCTTGAGTTGAGGGACAGAGAGGTACAGTGAGTGAAACTGACAGTGTGCTATTCTGTTCTAAACCAATTTTGCTGTTCCATATTTTCAATCCTTGAGTTGAGGGACAGAGAGGTACAGTGAGGGAAAGTGTCAGTGTGCTATTGTGTTCTAAAACTATTTTGCTGAACCATATTTTCAATCCTTGAGTTGAGGGACAGAGAGGTACAGTGAGTGAAACTGACAGTGTGCTATTCTGTTCTAAACCAATTTTGCTGTTCCATATTTTCAATCCTTGAGTTGAGGGACAGAGAGGTACAGTGAGGGAAAGTGTCAGTGTGCTATTGTGTTCTAAAACTATTTTGCTGAACCATATTTTCAATCCTTGAGTTGAGGGACAGAGAGGTACAGTGAGTGAAACTGACAGTGTGCTATTCTGTTCTAAACCAATTTTGCTGTTCCATATTTTCAATCCTTGAGTTGAGGGACAGAGAGGTACAGTGAGGGAAAGTGTCAGTGTGCTATTGTGTTCTAAAACTATTTTGCTGAACCATATTTTCAATCCTTGAGTTGAGGGACAGAGAGGTACAGTGAGTGAAACTGACAGTGTGCTATTCTGTTCTAAACCAATTTTGCTGTTCCATATTTTCAATCCTTGAGTTGAGGGACAGAGAGGTACAGTGAGGGAAAGTGTCAGTGTGCTATTGTGTTCTAAAACTATTTTGCTGAACCATATTTTCAATCCTTGAGTTGAGGGACAGAGAGGTACAGTGAGGGAAAGTGTCAGTGTGCTATTGTGTTCTAAAACTATTTTGCTGAACCATATTTTCAATCCTTAAGGTGAGGGACAGAGAGGTACAGTGAGTGAAACTGACAGTGTGCTATTCTGTTCTAAATCAATTTTGCTGTTCCATATTTTCAATCCTTGAGTTGAGGGACAGAGAGGTACAGTGAGGGAAACTGACAGTGTGCTATTCTGTTCTAAACCAATTTTGCTGTTCCATATTTTCAATCCTTGAGTTGAGGGACAGAGAGGTACAGTGAGGGAAAGTGTCAGTGTGCTATTGTGTTCTAAAACTATTTTGCTGAACCATATTTTCAATCCTTGAGTTGAGGGACAGAGAGGTACAGTGAGTGAAACTGACAGTGTGCTATTCTGTTCTAAACCAATTTTGCTGTTCCATATTTTCAATCCTTGAGTTGAGGGACAGAGAGGTACAGTGAGGGAAAGTGTCAGTGTGCTATTGTGTTCTAAAACTATTTTGCTGAACCATATTTTCAATCCTTGAGTTGAGGGACAGAGAGGTACAGTGAGTGAAACTGACAGTGTGCTATTCTGTTCTAAACCAATTTTGCTGTTCCATATTTTCAATCCTTGAGTTGAGGGACAGAGAGGTACAGTGAGGGAAAGTGTCAGTGTGCTATTGTGTTCTAAAACTATTTTGCTGAACCATATTTTCAATCCTTGAGTTGAGGGACAGAGAGGTACAGTGAGTGAAACTGACAGTGTGCTATTCTGTTCTAAACCAATTTTGCTGTTCCATATTTTCAATCCTTGAGTTGAGGGACAGAGAGGTACAGTGAGGGAAAGTGTCAGTGTGCTATTGTGTTCTAAAACTATTTTGCTGAACCATATTTTCAATCCTTGAGTTGAGGGACAGAGAGGTACAGCGAGGGAAAGTGTCAGTGTGCTATTGTGTTCTAAAACTATTTTGCTGAACCATATTTTCAATCCTTAAGGTGAGGGACAGAGAGGTACAGTGAGTGAAACTGACAGTGTGCTATTCTGTTCTAAATCAATTTTGCTGTTCCATATTTTCAATCCTTGAGTTGAGGGACAGAGAGGTACAGTGAGGGAAACTGACAGTGTGCTATTCTGTTCTAAAACTATTTTGCTGAACCATATTTTCAATCCTTGAGTTGAGGGACAGAGAGGTACAGTGAGTGAAACTGACAGTGTGCTATTCTGTTCTAAACCAATTTTGCTGTTCCATATTTTCAATCCTTGAGTTGAGGGACAGAGAAGGACACTCGTAGAAATTATGAGTATGCTATTCTGTGCTAAATCTTGTTTGTAGGGAGGGACAGAGTAGGACAGTGAGTGAAACTGACAGTGTGCTATTCTGTTCTAAACCAATTTTGCTGTTCCATATTTTCAATCCTTGAGTTGAGGGACAGAGAAGGACACTCGTAGAAATTATCAGTGTGCTATTCTGTGCTAAATCTTGTTTGTAGGGAGGGACAGAGTAGGACAGTGAGGGAAAGTGTCAGTGTGCTATTCTGTTCTAAAACTTTTTTGCTGAACCATATTTTCAAGTGTGCTATTCTGTGCTAAATCTTGTTTGTAGGGAGGGACAGAGAAGGATAGGCAGGGGACAGTGTCAGTGTCATTGTTGCTAAGCCTCCTGCACAATATACACCTGAAGGTAGCCCTTATTGCTGTTTTTCCCATCTCCCTGCAGGCCATCCATTAAAATGTCTGAAAGGCAACCAAGGAGAGGCAGACAGTCAGGAGGCAAAAAAAGAGGGCAAGTAGGCTCTGTGTCTGGGGGCAACAGTGCTGGTCGTGTACGCGGTGCATTGTCATCAGCACATGGCCATGGGGCACGCTTGTCCTTGTTTTCGGCAGCTGGACATGTTGAGCCACATCATGCCAAAGACTTGGTAGAGTGGATGACCAAGCCCACCTCATCCTCCTCATCCTCTCTCACCCAGGCTCAGGGTACTGGCAAAGCAGCTGCCAAAGCGTCCTCTTCTCTGGTATCATTATCTTCATTAGTCAATCCTTCCCTAGACCCACCATGCCCTCCTCCTGAGGAGTCCCCCGAACTGTTTGAGCACAGTGTTGGGTACATGCTCCAGGAGGATGCCCAGCGTTTGGAAGAATCTGATGATGATACCCAGCTAGAGGAAGGCAGCAGCGTGAGAGCAGAGAGAGGGGATGCTCAAGAAGGACACCAATCTGGCAGTCATGTTCCAGCAGCTGCAGCATACTGCCAGATTGGCTCCAGTGATGAGGAGGGAGGGGATGATGAGGTCACTGACTCCACGTGGGTGCCTAATAGGAGAGAGGAGGATGAGGAGGAGGCACATCTCCAACGAGGCAGGATGCCCTTGAGTGGCCAGCGTATGGGCAGCACACCGACGGAATCACACCGCAGAGCTTCGCCTGTGCAGGGCGCTGCCTCTGCCCGTCATTCAAAAAGTTCTTTGGTGTGGGCCTTTTTTGAGGCGAGTGCATCAGATCGCACAGCTGCTGTTTGCAACATATGTCTGAAGCGTATATCGCGTGGCCAAAACATCAGCCGCTTGGGCACCACATGCTTGATCAGACATATGTTGACCTGCCATGCAGCTCGTTGGCAAGCCTACCTTAAAGACCCACACCAAAGAACAAAGCTGACCTCTTCTTGCACCGCATCAGCTGGGATCTCCAACCCCACTATACCTTCACTCCTCTCTGAAACCTGCTCTGAGAGGACTGAAGGTGTAGAATTAGGTGTGTCACAGGCAAGTACTTGCGGGCACTCTGCTAGCAGTACACCAACGTCCGATTCTAGCAGGCAAATTTCCCTGCCCCAGCTGCTGGACCGTCGAAAGAAGTTCACTCCCAGCCATCCACATGCCCAGCGGTTGAATGCTAGCTTGGCTAAATTGCTAGCGCTTCAACTGCTGCCTTTTCAGTTGGTAGACTCGGCCCCCTTCCGTGAGTTTGTGTAATGTGCGGTTCCTCAGTGGCAGGTTCCCAAACGACACTTTTTCGCACGGAAGGCTATTCCGGCTCTCTACAGGCATGTGGAAGGCAATGTCTTGGCCTCGCTGGACAGGGCGGTCAGCGGTAAGGTGCATATTACCGCTGACTCATGGTCCAGCAGGCATGGACAGGGACGTTTCCTTTCTTTCACGGCCCATTGGGTCACTCTTTTGGCAGCTGGGAAGGATGCAGGACAAGGTGCAGTAGTGTTGGAGGTTGTTCCACCGCCACGCCTCCAAAATGCTACTACTGGTTGTGACACACCTCTCTCCTCCACCCCCTCCTCTTCTTCTTCCTCCATGGCCTCTTCCTGTGGTTTGTCCTCGGAACCAGCGGTGCTCCGTAGGCGTTCAAGGGGCTACGCAAGTACGCAGGCAAAAAGATGCCATGCCGTGCTTGCGCTGGTGTGTTTGGGGGACAGGAGCCACACTGGGGCAGAGGTCCTGTCTGCTCTGCAGGGGCAGGCCGAGAGGTGGTTGACGCCACACCAGCTTAAGCCAGGAATGGTGGTTTGCGACAATGGCACCAACCTCCTCTCCGCCCTCCGACAGGGACAACTGACCCATGTGCCCTGTATGGCTCATGTCCTTAACCTGGTGGTGCAGCGGTTCTTGGGCAGGTACCCGGGCTTACAGGATGTCCTGAGGCAGGCCAGGAAAGTCTGTGTGCATTTCCGCAGATCTTATAATGCCAGTGCTCGCCTGGCTGAGCTTCAAAAGGAGTTGAACCTGCCCAAGAACCGCCTTATATGTGACATGCCCACCAGGTGGAACTCAACGTTGGCCATGCTGCAGCGGCTGCACACGCAGCAGAGGGCCATCAATGAGTACCTGTGTGACTACGGCACCAGGACAGGGTCAGGGGAGCTCGGGTTTTTTTCACCACGCCAGTGGGGCATGATCAGGGATGCATGCACTGTCCTGGCACCATTTGAGGAGGCCACGAGGATGGTGAGCAGTGACAGTGCATGCATCAGTGACACTGTACCTCTTGTCCACCTGTTGGAGCACACACTGCGTGGAATAATGGACAGGGCACTTGAGGCAGAACAGAGGCAGGAAGAGGAGGACTTCCTTGCCTCTCAAGGCCCCCTTTACCCAGACAGTGTTCCTTCTGTCCCACCCATCGCACAGGAAGAGGAGGAGGAGGAGGAGGAGGAGGATTGTGTCAGCATGGAGGTGGAGGCTGGCACTCAGCATCATCAGCAGCAGACTTTTAGGGATGATTTACAGTCCCAAGAAACCAGTGGACTTGTACGTGGCTGGGAGGAGGTGGCTGCGGATCATGTCGTCCTTAGTGACCCAGAGGACTCCGGACTGAATGCCTCAGCTAACCTACGCTGCATGGCCTCCCTGATCCTGCAAAGTCTGCGGAAGGATCCTCGTATTCTTCGGATCAAGGAGAGGGACCATTACTGGCTGGCCACTCTTCTTGATCCACGGTACAAGGGTAAGGTTGCGGACCTTATCGTACCGTCGCAGAGGGAGCAGAGGATGAGACAACTCTGGGAGGCCTTGCAGAAAGGTCTGTGCAACGCGTTCCCAGAGACTGGGAGGTTACAAACTCCTGGTCCTGGACAACGAGTTGCTGAGGCTTCGGGCAGTCAAAGAAGGAGCGGTGGGGAAGGTGGCCGTCTGACCGATGCGTTCAGACAATTCTTTAGTCCGCAGCCCCAAAGTATGATCGGTTCCAGCAACCATCGCCAGCGTCTGAAATACATGGTGCAGGAATACCTAGGGGCAAGGTCAGACTTGGACACCTTCCCCACCGAAAATCCTCTGGCTTACTGGGTCTTGAGGATGGATCACTGGCCAGAGCTTGCACAGTATGCAATTGAGCTACTGGCCTGTCCTGCATCCAGCGTTCTTTCAGAACGCACATTCAGTGCTGCTGGAGGATTTGTCACGGATCACAGGGTGCGCCTGTCCACCGACTCGGTTGATCGACTGACTTTCATCAAGATGAACCAGTCTTGGATCACCACCAGCTACCACACACCAGATGCTGATATAACAGACTAATTGATTTTAAAATGTCACATCCCTTCAAGACTGATGCTGATGCTGAGTGCCTGTGCTGTTATGTTGACTGGCTATCCTCCTCCTCCTCCTCAATGATACAATTAACGATGATAGCTTGGAAGATCATTTTGGTTTATGGGTGACGCCACCAGTGGCTAAGGCCCAATTTTTCAGCCCCTGTTTAACAGGGGCGTGTAATTAAAATTTTTGATGCAATACTTTGCAACAGGCCTCATTGCTGTGCTCCAAGTACAGTATCTGTGAGGGGTTGCAGTGTTGTGCCACCAGTGCCTAAGGCCCAATTTTTCAGCCCCTGTTCAACAGGGGCATGCAATTATAATTATTGATCTAATAATTCACAGCAGGGAGCATTGCTGCGCCCACCAAGAGTAACTGTCAGGCCTTACAGTGTTGTGGCACCAGCACCACCATCACCACCACCACCACCACCAAAGGCCCAATTTTTCAGCCCCTGTTCAACAGGGGCATGCAATTATAATTATTGATCTAATAATTCACAGCAGGGACCATTGCTGCGCCCACCAAGAGTAACTGTCAGGCCTTACAGTGTTGGGGCACCAGCACCACCATCAAAGGCCCAATTTTTACTACCACTGATCAACAATTATATGTTATTACAATTCCTGATATTATACTTGACAGAAGGGCGTTCCAGCACCCACCAAGAATAACTGTGAGTGCTTTCAGTGTTGTGCCAACACCAACACCTAAGGGGCCAATTTCTGCAGAGTATATACGGAAGGTCCTTACTTTCAAACATCCAACTTACAAACTACTACTACTTGCAAACGGAAGAAGACAACAGGAAGTGAGAGGAAATCTACCTCTTGGAAGGAAAATTCTCTCCTGTAAGAATTAATATGGGAGAAAGGTGTCTCCTCTCTATTGATGCTTTATCACCAATCCTTGTTTCAATAAAAACACCACATTTCAAAAACAGTTGTCATTGGGACGCAAAGTGAGGTGAAATGTTCTGAACAGGGGCACAGACAGCAAAAAAAATGTGACAGGGGTGATAACCGTTCCCTATGTTTTACAAAAAACTAAAAAAAAGGAATTTGCCATGGAGCTCCACTTAAACAATGCAGCTGTTCAAAATTATAAACAGATTCTACATAAGAACAAACCTACAGTCCCTGTCTTGTATGCACCGCCTGTATACTGCTGTTCAGAGTATATAGGTCCTTTTTTATTTTGTGTGCGGGGTTCCCCTTAATATCCATACAAGACCCAAAGGGGCTGGTAATGGGCAGGGGTGGGGGGGGGGGGTTGATGGGGTAGCTATGCCATTTTTCCTAAAGATTTTCATCCATATTACCGGGACCAGACATTGCATTAAAGCCGCAAGCAGTTTTAAATGACTTTTTTCCCTTTAGAAATGTTATTTTGTGCAGGGACAGTTCTAAACACGGGAAACACGTGGCACTTCACAGGCATACTTTAGACACCCCCCAGGTACAATATTTAAAGGAATATTTGACTTTTTTTTTTCACTTTATGCATCATTAAAATGACTGCTCCCGGAAAACGTCCGTTTTTAAAACTTCTTTTTGCATTGATACATGTCCCCTGGTGCAGAAGCCGGGTTCCCAAACTCTGTTTCGGACAATAACATGGATAATAGTCGTTATAATTAGCACTTTAGAATCCGAACGTTCGCATCCATTGTATTTAATAGGGTTCTAATGTTCGCGCCAACTTTCGGTCCGTTCGCGGGTTCTGGTGCGAACCGAACCCGGGGGTGTTCGGCTCATCACTAGTCCTAATGTGTTATTATTCTCAGTTTGTTAAGTGTGTTTATATGTGTGTTTATATCTAACAGAAATATGTATATACTTTATGACCCCTCTTTGTGCCATGTAAGTGTAATTCTAAACTCTATAATTGTTCATATCTTTCCCTCCTCCTTCCTCCCTCGCCCACCCATCCTACCTACCCATACACTACTCCCTCCCCCCTCCCTCCCTTCCTCTAGTTATCAATTTCTTCTGATTATTCCCCTTGTTTATGTGATTCCTGTGATTTCCAAATTACCATATTTACATCTGTTATAGACCCATTATAAACCCCTTTCCTATTATTATCACTCTCTCTTTGTCACCATTGAAACATGCACTTATCCCCTTGTGTACCCCTTAAACTCCCTGAATCCAGTGTGGCTTGAGATATCAGAACAGTTATTTAATTAATATATAACATGAGTCAATCTCATATATTCCCATTTTCCCTACATTTGTCTCATCCTGCACATCTTACATATTCTCCACCTATTAACCACCCCATATTTCAAGGCTATGACAGGTGGAGCCCGGGCAAAGCCCGGGAGTACCTTACGAAAAGTAGGAAAGAGGGAAGAAGAAAAAAAAGGGGGGGAAAGAGAAAGAGAGGAGCCAATATTCAGCATTTAAATCTTAAACTCAGTAACAGGTCCTAATTCTGTTGCGCTTTCCTACCATAATTCCCAACACTCCAACAAAAAAAAAAGGGGGGGAGGGGGGGAGGAAAGAAAAGTAAAAAAAAAAAAGAGGTTAATCAGTCATGTGAGACCTGTCCATAGTCCACTCCTTCAAAAAATATAAAAAATAAAGAAGGGAAGGTGCGGAGACGGAGTATTAAAATCCTCCCATTAACTCGCGATCGGCATTTCTTATCTCAAATCCCGATTCAAAGTCCTTTTCCGGGTTCTATGTGGGCTCTTCTCTCATTGGTGGCCGAGTACCCCCTCTTCTTTGTCTCCGCCCAAGTGGTTGTAACCAGTCCGGTATTTCGCATTGCTCTATCCCCAAAAATGTAAATGCATCCGGTAGATCTCCTGGGTCATTTATGGAAAAAAATGATGTTCCTCTTTTAATCGTCAAAGATATGGGGTATCCCCAGCGGTAAGAGGCTACTGATCTAATTTTCTCCAGCAGTGGCCGTAATATAGCCCTCCGCTGAAGGGTAGCTCGCGAGAGATCTGGAAGTATTTTTACAGTGGATCCCTCATAAGTTACTTGCCCCACTTCCCATGCTTTACGACCTATAAGTTCCTTATGGGCGTATCGATGTAGCCGTCCTATCACATCTCTAGGTCTTACTGGGTCTGTAGAGCGAGGTCCCCATGATCTGTGTAATCTGTCAAATTCGATTTCTCTAACATTATCTATTACACCCAGTTGTTGACATATAGACATTACTGCTGTATGCAGCTTGTCCTCTCCTACTTCCTCCGAGATCCCTCTGAACCTTAAATTATTCCTTCGGCTACGGTCTTCAGATTCTTCCAATCTTATCTGCATCATAATTGATTGTTTTCTTTGGGTAAATTGTTCCTTTTCCAGATTAGAGATCCGTGCATCTAATTTCCCTACCATTATCTCCTCTCCTGTCACTTTATCCTTCAGTGTTTGTATTTCTGCCCGGATTAACTGCATTTCCTGCCTATGGCCATCCTCATATTGGGACATCATGGTCTCTATCTCTATCCGTGTAGGCAACGCCTGTAGAATCCTTTTTAACTCTGGATCTATTGACCCAGTTGATATCGATTCTCTTTGCTCAGACATAATTTTTTTCTGCCTCTGGTTCTCCTCTTCTTGCTCCTCGGTTTTACCTATTGTTATATCCGGTGTCAATGGTAAGCTCAAACGGGGTGCCGCCTTTGGTATCTCTAGACACAGGTTTCCCCGAGTTTCAACTACCGCTGCCCGTGCCGCCGCTGCTGCTGCTCTTGTCTGTGTGAAGAAATCCTTAATGACAGGTTGTATGGGTACTGTTTGTAAAGGGTTTTTACCTTCTCCCCCTTTCTTCCTTCTATTGCTCATCCCAGGTTGTCACACTTTATCCGGTCACGCAATTATCATTCTCATATGAGCGTGTAGCCTATAGCCTGTTTGCACTCTCCTCTCAATGTCCCATCCAATCTCAGGCTTTCAGCTTTTTAGTGTCTGCTTAATGTCTAAACACCCCTTATCCCCGGGTCACTGGCGTATCTGCGGTGGTTTATAGTCTATCGTTCAGTAGCTACTTCAGCTGATAGCATCAGCTGTTTGAGATATACATGCCTCTGTGCTCTATAATCCTAAACGTCCATGATTTAGTGCCAAATTTTTAGCTCCCCCAGCCCCCGTCCTGGGTTTCTAAGCCAACATCAAGCCATGCAGCCCCCTTTCCACCACGGCTGTTAAAAAGTTACACAGAGGTTATTATTGTTGTTTCTCCTGTTATTGCCAGTAATCCTAAGAAACACACACACCGGTCCTCAGTCAATTTATAGTTCATTCAAGACATACATGAGATACCAGTTTTATCTTTAGGAAAGATATAGGGTGATATAGGTGTGAGCATTAAGCTTTGAACAGTGTTTTTACAGAGTTTTTACAGAGTACATCGAGCTCCTGCGCTGAGTATAAATTATTTTATTTTTTTTGTCCACTATTAATCAACCACTCCCAGCTCTGAGACTCTCAGCTCTCTTCACTTCTGTCAAGCAATAGCCGACCAGTTCAAATGTCTTTCTCCTACCTTCGCTGGGCGCTGTCCTCCTCTCGGCTTACCAGAAAGGGGGGGGGGGGTCAGGTGGTTAGGAGAGCTGCTCGCTGACGCTCTCCCTGAAGTTCCACTTTCTCTCCGTCGCTTCTGCTCTCACGGCTATACAGGAGGGGGGCACCGCACAATCTCCTATGTAGTTCCACCAGGTCTCCACTGTCTGTTTACTCACACTCCTCTCCTCTCTTTTCACTGAAGACCTCGGCCGTATCAGCAGATGTCCCTCCGTCTTATCAGCTGCTCCTTCTCCCCGTCCGCTTCCAGCAAAGAGCAGCCCGGCAGGGCTGCCTAGTCAACGGAGCTACAGGACTTTCAAGCCGGCAGGAGTGAGGTAAATTACCGCATTATGGTGGGACCGAAGAAGGATAATTAGAGTCCCAGAGCTTACTGCGGAGGTCACGCTGCTACATATAGTAAGAAATGAGTCTTAGTATACAGCAATAGTAGGGCTAATTTTCATCTCAACAGCCATAGGGACCGCTCCATGCTCTGCGTGCTTGTCTGCTCACTCCACCATTACCGCCACCAAGCCACGCCCCCCATGCGGGCATTCCTTATTTCTATCCAGTCCATATCAGCTCTATCTCTAAGTTCATTTATTGCACTTTTATGTTCCTCTAACTGCTCTTCTATTCCTTCCACTCTTTGAAGTACACTCTGTATATCTTTTCTTGTAGCACTCATTTCACCTTTTAACTGTTCGCTCTAGGCGTGATATCATTTCTATCATATCAATCATGTCTTGCTTTGTTGGGGGATCCCGTGGACATTCCCGGGAAGTTTCAGATTGTTGATATCGCTCAGGTGTTTTCTTGCTTTTTGTTTCTGGGACTTGAGCCTTATTGGTTTTACTTTTCCAAGGGGTATTCTCACTCAAATGATCCAACTCTTGATGTCCTTTGTTTTTTACAGGAGTACCTGGAACTGACTTGGCTTTTTTGCTAGGGCTCTCAACCATTTGATCAGGTCCTTCTGTGACCAGATAGGACTTTATTGTGTTGCGGCTGGTTCCCTCCCCCAGGTTCACTTTGGGGCCCTTTTTTCCCATTTTCTCCGTACCGGAGGACCTTAGCTCCAGCAGGAAGCAAGAAGCAGACTCCTTTTTAGTATATATTCAGAGGCTGTAAATATATGAATTCACTCACGTCCTCTTTCTCTATATTTCCGTCTATATCAAACCGATTCTATAGACTGCCTGCCTATATTCTCATATATATACCAGGTACTTCTGTCCGCATCCTTGTGTCTGATTGAACTCCATAAAGATATCACCACCCTGCCAGGCCGTCCTATTGTTGCCTCCATGGACAGTATCACTACTAGTTTTTCTCTCTATATTGATCACTTTCTACAACCATTAGCCCAAGCACTTCCATCTTATATCAGCGACGGTACCCATCTGATTGACCTATTGAAACCCTATACTTGGGAAGCATCTTACATATGGGTATCCCTTGATGTATGCTCACTTTATACATCTATACCACATTCCGTAGGACTTGAGGCAGTGGCCCACTTCTTGAAAGATGACCCTATTCTTAATACACTACAAATAGATTTTATCCTCTTGGCCACCCGGTTTTGCCTTGAGCATAATTACTTTCTGTCCACTGCGATGGGCGCTAACTTTGCCCCCAGTTACGCCAATCTTACTATGGGACTATGGGAGTCCAAATATATTGAAGCCAACAATAGGGATGAGCCGAACATCCCCCCGGTTTGGTTTGCACCAGAACCTTCAAACGGACCGAAAGTTCTCACGAACGTTAGAACCCTATTAAATACAATGGACGCGAACGTTCAAAATCTAAAGTGCTAATTATAACGAATAATATGCATGTTATTGTCCTAAAAAGGGTTTGGGGACCCGGGTTCTGCCCCAGGGGACATGTATCAATGAAAAACAAAGTTTTAAAAACGTCCGTTTTTCGGGAGCAGTCATTTTAACCACTTGCCGACCGCTCACGGCATATATACGTCGGCAGAATGGCTCGTACAGGCACAATCACGTACCTGTACGTGGCCCTTTAACTGCCGACGTTGGAGTCGCGCTCGCGACCCCCTTGCCCTCCCCGTGAGTGGGACCGCGGGTCCCGCGGACTCAGTCGCCGCGCGTATCCCAGCGATCGTCTCACGGAGGCTCGGAGCGGGAAGATGTGTGTGTAAACACAACATCTCCCCGCTCCTCTACTGACAATGGTCAGCGATCTCCGCTCTGTTTAATCAAAACGGAGATCGGTGATGTGTCAGTCGTAGCCACGCCCCCCCTCAGTTAGTAACATGCCCCTAGGCACACTTAACCCCTCCAGCGCCCCTAGTGGTTAACCCCTTCACTGCCAGTGTCATTTTCACAGTAACCAGTGCATTTTTATTGCACTGTTCGCTGTGAAAATGACAATGGTCCCAAAAATGTGTCAAAAGTGTCCGATGTGTCCGCCATAATGTCGCAGTCACGAAAAAAAATCGCTGATCGCCGCCATTACTAGTAAAAAATAAAAAAATTATAAAAATGCCTTAAAACTATAATCTATTTTGTAAACGCTATAATTTTTGCGCAAACCAATAAATAAACGCTGATTGCGATTTTTTTTACCAAAAATATGTAGAAGAATACGTATCGGCCTAAACTGACGAAAATGTATTTTTTTTAATATATTTTTTGGGGATATTTATTATAGCAAAAAGTTAAAAATATGTAATTTTTTTCAAAATTTTTATTCTATTTTTGTTTATAGCGCAAAAAATAAAAACCGCAGAGGTGATCAAATACCACCAAAAGAAAGCTCTATTTGTGCGAAAAAAAGGACGCCAATTTTGTTTGGGAGCCATGTCGCACGACCGCGCAATTGTCAGTTAAAGCGACGCAGTGCCGAATCGCAAAAAGGGGCCTGGTCATAATGGCCCGTATTGGTCTGGGGCTTAAGTGGTTAATGATGCATAAAGTGAAAAAAAAAGTGAAATATTCCTTTAAATATCATACCTGGGGGGTGTCTAAAGTATGCCTGTGAAGTGGCACGTGTTTCCCGTGTTTAGAACTGTCCCTGCAAAAAATGACATTTCTAAAGGAAAAAAAGCCATTTAAAACTGCTTTAATGTAATGTCTGGTCCCGGTAATATGGATGAAAATCTTTGAGAAAAATGGCATGGCTACCCCCATCACCCCCAACCCAGCCCATTACCAGCCCCTTTAGGTCTTGTATGGATATTAAGGGGAACCCCGCACCCAAAATAAAAAAAGCCCTATATACTCTGAACAGCAGTATACAGGCGGTGCAAACAAGACAGGGACTGTAGGTTTGTTCTTAAGTTGAATCTGTTTGTAATTTTGAACAGGTACATTGTTTAAGTGTAGCTCCAGCCAAAAAATCTATTTTTAAGCTTTTTGGAAAACATAGGGAAGGGTTATCACCCCTGTAACATTTGTTTTGCTGTCTGTGCACCTGTTCAGAACATTTCACCTCACTTTCCGTCCCAATGACAAATGTTTTTGAAAAGTGGTGTTTTTATTGAAACAAGGATTGGTGATAAAGCATCAGTAGAGAGGAGACACCTTTTTCCCATATTAACTCTTACAGGAGAGAATTTCCCTTCTTAGGGGTAGATTTCCTCTCACTTGCTGTTGTCTCCTTCCGTTTGCAAGTAGGAGTCGTTTGTAAGTTGGATGTTTTAAAGTACGGGCCTGCTGTATATACTCTGCTGAAATTTGCCCCTTACATGTTGGTGTTGCCACAACACTGTGAGCCCTCACAGTTACTCTTGGTGGGCGCTGGAACGCCCTGCTGTGAACTATTATATCAGGAATTGTAATTACATGCCCCTGTTGAACAGTGGTAGGAAAAATTGGGCCTTTGGTGGTGGTGCTGGTGCTACAACACTGTCAGCCCTCACAGTTACTCTTGGTGGGCGCATGAATGGGCCCTACTGTAAATTATTAGATCAAGAATTGTAATTGCATGCCCCTGTTGAAGAGGGGGAGAAAAATTGGGCCTTTGGTGGTGGTGGTGGTGTTGCCACAACACTGTAAGCCCTCACAGTTACTCTTGGTGGGTGCAGGAATGAGCCCTGCTGTGAATTATTAGATCAAGAATTGTAATTACATGCTCCTGTTGAACAGGGGCAGAAAAATTGGGCCTTAGGCACTGGTGCCACAACACTACAACCCCTCACAGATACTGTACTTGGAGCACAGCAATGAGCCCTGTTGCAAAGTATTGCATCAAATATTGTAATTACACGCCCCTGTTAAACAGGGGCAGAAAAATTGGGCCTTAGGCACTGGTGCCACAACACTGCAACCCCTCACAGATACTGTACTTGGAGCACAGCAATGAGCCCTGTTGCAAAGTATTGCATCAAAAATTGTAATTACATGCCCCTGTTAAACATGTTGGGCCTTAGGCACTGGTGCTGGTGCCACGACACTGCAAACTCTCCCAGATACTCTAGTTGGAGTGCAGGAATGAGCCCTGCTGCAAAGCATTGCATCAAAAATTGTAATTACATGCCCCTATTAAACAGGGGCTGAAAAATTGGGCCTTAGCCACTGGTGGCGGCACCCAGAAACAAAAAAGTTCTTCCAAGCTATCATCAAGAATCGGATCAGTGAGGAGGAGGAGGATAGTCAGTCAACATAACAGGACAGTCACTCAGCATCAGCATCAGTCTTGAAGGAATGTGACATTTGAAAATAAATTATTTTGTTATATCAGCTTCAGGTGCTTGGTAGCTGGTGGTGATCCAAGACTGGTTCATTTTTATGAAGGTCAGTCGATCAACCGAGTCGGTGGACAGGCGCACCCTGTGATCCGTGACAAAGCCTCCAGCAGCAATGAATGTGAGTTCCGAAAGAACGCTGGATGCAGGACAGGCCAGTAGCTCAATTGCATACTGTGCAAGCTCTGGCCAGTGATCCATCCTCAAGACCCAGTAAGCCTGAGGATTTTCGGTGGAAAAGGTGTCCAAGTCTGACCTTGCCCCTAGGTATTCCTGCATCATGTATATCAGATGCTGGCGATGGTTGCTGGAACTAATCATACCTTGGGGCTGCGGACTAAAAAATTGTCTGAACGCATCGGTCAGATGGCCACCTTCTCCACCGCTCCTTCTGCTACTGACCGAAGCCTCCGCAACTCGTTGTCAAGGACCAGGAGTTTGTAACCTCCCAGTCTCTGGGAACGCGTTGCACAGACCCTTCTGTAAGGCCTCCCGGAGTTGTCTCATCCTCTGCTCCCTCTGCAACGACAAGATAAGGTCCGCAACCTTACCCTTGTACCGTGGATCAAGGAGAGTGGCCAGCCAGTAATGGTCCCTCTCCTTGATCTGAAGAGTACGAGGATCCTTCCGTAGACTTTGCAGGATCAGGGAGGCCATTCAGCGTAGGTTAGCTGAGGCATTCGGTCCGGAGTCCTCTGGGTCACTAAGGACGACATGATCCACAGCCACCTCCTCCCAGCCAAGTACAAGTCCACGGGTTTGTTGGGACTGTAAATCTTCCCTAAAAGACTGCTGCTGTTGATGCTGAGTGCCATGCTCCACCTCCATGCTGACACAATCCTCCTCCTCCTCCTCCTCCTCCTCGTCCTCTTCCTATGTGATGGGTGGGACACAAGGAACACTGTCTGGGTAAAGGCGGCCTTGAAAGGCAAGGAAGTCCTCCTCTTCCTGCCTCTGTTCTGCCTCAAGTGCCCTGTCCATTATTCCATGCAGCGTATGCTCCAACAGGTGGACAAGAGGTACAGTGTCACTGATGCATGCACTGTCACTGCTCACCATCCTCATGGCCTCCTCAAATGGTGCCAGGACAGTGCATGCATCCCTGATCATGCCCCACTGGCGTGGTGAAAAAAAAACCGAGCTCCCCTGACCCTGTCCTGGTGCCGTAGTCGCACAGGTACTCATTGATGGCCCTCTGCTGCGTGTGCAGCCGCTGTAGCATGGCCATTGTTGAGTTCCACCTGGTGGGCATGTCACATATAAGGCAGTTCTTGGGCAGGTTCAACTCCTTTTGCAGCTCAGCCAGCCGAGCACTGGCATTATATGATCTGCGGAAATGCACACAGACTTTACTGGCCTGCCTCAGGACATCCTGTAAGCCCGGGTACCTGCCCAAGAAACACTGCACCACCAGGTTAAGGACGTGAGCCACACAGGGCACATGGGTCAGTTGTCCCTGTCGGAGGGCGGAGAGGAGGTTGGTGCCATTGTCGCAAACCACCATTCCTGGCTTAAGCTGGCGTGGTGTCAACCACCTCTCGGCCTGCCCCTGCAGAGCTGACAGAACCTCTGCCCCAGTGTGGGTCCTGTCCCCCAAACACACCAGCGCAAGCACGGCATGCATCTTTTTGCCTGCGTACTAGCGTAGCCCCTTGAACGCCTACGGAGCACCGCTGGTTCCGAGGACAAAGCACAGGAAAAGGCCATGGAGGAAGAAGAAGAGGAGGGGGTGGAGGAGAGAGGTGTGTCACAACCAGTAGTAGCATTTTGGAGGCATGGAGGTGGAACAACCTCCAACACTACTGCACCTTGTCCTGCATCCTTCCCAGCTGCCAAAAGAGTGACCAAATGGGCCTTGAAAGAAATGTAATGTCCCTGTCCATGCCTGCTGGACCATGAGTCAGCGGTAATATGCACCTTACCACTGACCGCCCTGTCCAGCGAGGCATGGACATTGCCTTCCACATGCCGGTAGAGAGCCGGAATCGCCTTCTGTGAGAAAAAGTGGCGTTTGGGAACCTGCCACTGAGGAACCGCACATTGCATAAACTCACGGAAAGGGGCCGAGTCTACCAACTGAAAAGGCAGCAGTTGAATTGCTAGCAATTTAGCCAAGCTAGCATTCAACCGCTGGGCATGTGGATGGCTGGGAGTGAACTTCTTTCGACGGTCCAGCAGCTGGGGCAGGGAAATTTGCCTGCTAGAATCGGACGTCGGTGTACTGCTAGCAGAGTGCCCGCAAGTACTTGGCTGTGACACACCTAATTCTACACCTTCATTCCTCTCAGTGTAGGTTTCAGAGAGGACTGAAGGTATAGTGGGGTTGGAGATCCCAGCTGATGAGGAGCAAGGAGAGGTTCGCTTTGTTCTTTGGTGTGGGTCTTTAAGGTACGCTTGCCAACGAGCTGCATGGCAGGTCAACATATGTCTAGTAAAGCAAGTGGTGCCCAAGCGACTGATGTTTTGGCCACGCGAGATACGCTTGAGACATATGTTGCAAATAGCAGCGGTGCGATCTGATGCACTCGACTCAAAAAATGCCCACACCAAAGAACTTTTGGAATAACGAGCAGAGGCAGTGCCCTGCACAGGCGGAGCTCTGCGGTGTGATTTAGTCGGTGTGCTGCCCTAACGCTGGCCCCCGGAGGGCATCCTGCCTCGTTGGAGATGTGCCTCCTCCTCATCCTCCTCTTTCCTATCAGGCACCCACGTAGAGTTAGTGACCTCATCATCCCCTCCCTCCTCATCACTGGAGCCAATCTGGTAGTATGCTGCAGCTGCTGGAACATGACTGCCAGATTGCTGTCCTTCTTGAGCATCCCCTCTCTCTGCGCTCACGCTACTGCCTTCCTCTAGCTGGGTATCATCATCAGACCCTTTGAAACGCTGGGCATCCTCCTGGAGCTGTGCTCAAACAGTTCGGGGGACTCCTCAGGAGGACATGGTGGGTCTAGGGAAAGAGTAACTGATGATGACATTGATACGAGGGAAGAGGACGCTTTGGCAGCTTCTTTGGCAGCTTTTTTGCCAGTACCCTGAGCCTGGGTGAGAGAGGATGAGGAGGATGAGGAGGGCTTGGTCATCCACTCTACCAAGTCTTCGGCATTATGCTGCTCAACACATCCAGCTGCTGAAAATAAGGACAAGCGTTTTCCATGGCCACGTGCTGATGACAATGCACCACGTCCACGACCAGCACTGTTGCCCCCAGACACAGAGCTTGCTTGCCCTCTTTTATTGGCTCGTGACTGTCTGACTCTCCTTGTTGGCCTTCCAGACATAGTAATGGCCTGCAGGGAGATGGGAAAACAAGCAATTGGGTAGTGTATATTGTGCTGGAGGCACACAACACCCACTAACTCCAGCAGATGCCTTTATTAGAGAACAGCAATGATGGGTATATACAGGTGTATACTGTGCCACTAACTCCTGCAGATGCCTGTATTAGAGAACAGCAATGACGGGTATATACAGGTGTATACTGTGCCACTAACTCCTGCAGATGCCTGTATTAGAGAACAGCAATGATGGGTATATACAGCTGTATACTGTGCCACTAACTCCTGCAGATGCCTGTATTAGATAACAGCAATGACGGGTATATACAGGTGTATACTGTGCCACTAACTCCTGCAGATGCCTGTATTAGAGAACAGCAATGACGGGTATATACAGGTGTATACTGTGCCACTAACTCCTGCAGATGCCTGTATTAGAGAACAGCAATGACGGGTATATACAGGTGTATACTGTGCCACTAACTCCTGCAGATGCCTGTATTAGAGAACAGCAATGACGGATATATACAGGTGTATACTCTGCTGGGGGCACACAACACCCACTAACTCCTGCAGAGGCCTGAGAATAGAATAGAACATAGAACACACTGTCCCTGCCTATGTATCTCTTTCCCTGCCTGCCTATCTAGCTAAAAGAACAGCAATAAAGTGTAGATCCAGGTGTATACTGTGCTGGGGGCACACAACACCCACCAACTCCTGCAGATGCCTGAGAAAAGAACAGAACATAGAACACACTGTCCCTGCCTATGTATCTCTTTCCCTGCACGCCGGAACACACTGCACGAGGCCACCGCGCTGGCGTCCTTTTATAGTGTGGGGCGTGTACTAAACCCCCCTGAGCTATGATTGGCCACAGGCATCCTGCCTGTGGCCAATTATGGCTCTCCTCACTGCCGGCGCTGTGATTGGCCAAGCATGCGTGGCCACAGTGCATGCTTGGCCAATCACAGCGCCGGGATTGCACTGCGATGGCGCAGTGTATTGTGGGCCATTCGCGTCACTCGAATTTGGCGTGAACGGCCCATAAAGTTCGATCTTCGGCGAACGATCAAACAGCCGATGTTCGAGTCGAACGTATGTTCGACTCGAACACGAACCTTATCCCTAGCCAACAACCCCTTCTCGGCCAACCTTGTCTTCTATGGTTGATATATAGACGACATCATCATCATCTTGGATGGGCCAGCCACCTCAGTCACTGAATTTGTAACCTATTGCAATTGCAATAACTTTGGACTAACTTTTACCTCAGCCATGGACCCTAAAGCCTCGTACACACGGCTGAAAATCTCGTCAAGAAAAAACACGTCATTTTTCTTGACGAGATTCTTGGACAAGAAACTTGTCCCGGCCGAGTGTACACACGCTCGATTCAAAGAACCCGTGGTTCTTTGAATGGAGCGAACGTGGTGACGTCATCGACTACGACGAGTGTGCGCTCGTCACATTCGATGCCGTCGTCGCCATCTTGCTACACCCTATCTATGCCTAGGAAGCTACCGCGCATGCGTCAAAGTCATTTCGAGCATGCGCGGGCTTCCCAGAGGACAGGTAAGTGTACACACACTCACTTTTCTCATCGAGAAACATGCTGATGAGAATCTCGACGAGAAAATAGAGAGCAGGTTCTCTATATTTCTCGTCGAGATTCTTGTCGGTTTTCTTGACGAGAAACCATACACACAAACGATTTTCTCGGCAAGAAAGCTATTTCGGCAGTTTTCTTGTCGTTTTCTTGTCGTTTCTTGCAGAGAAAAATTTAACAAAACCCACAGCCGGCAACTCCTATCTACACTACTCCAGCTGCCACCATCCTATATGGATTAACAATGTTCCCAAAAGCCAATTTCTTCGCCTCAGACGCAATTGCACCAGACTAGAGGATTATACATCTCAAAGCACCCTACTCAAATACAAATTCATGGAAAGAGAATATCCCCCTCTTTTGATCGAAGAGGCTCGCGCCATCTACCAGCAAGACTCTCTGCCCATCCCTAAAATCCCCAAGATCCCCAAATTTTTATCAGTTACTCCCAAGTTTGCCCCTAACATCAAAAGTAAGATTGCTCCAAGCAAAATCAAAACACTGAACAATCATAAGAACTATATGTTAAAACAGCTCACTTAAATTCCCCTTGTAGGGATGTTCCAGTGCAAAAAGGCTTAATGCCTAACTTGCTCCAATGTCACTCATGGCAAAAAATCCTTTATGGCCAACAGCAAGATTTTTAAGGTGTTGGTCAGAGAGCGTGTGGACATGATGCAGGAGTTGGCCAGAGACTGTGCTTACATGATACAGGAGTTGGTCAGAGAGTGTGCGAACATGATGCAGGAGTTAGTCAGAGAGTCTGCGGACATAATAAAAGA
The DNA here is from genome assembly GCA_029206835.1 of Rana muscosa. Lineage (NCBI taxonomy): Eukaryota > Metazoa > Chordata > Amphibia > Anura > Ranidae > Rana > Rana muscosa. Next base: position 2,174,363 of record JARGYO010005593.1, on the reverse strand, counting down.
ATTGGTCAGAGACTGTGCGGACATGATACAGGAGTTTGTCAGAGACTGTGCGGACATAATACAGGAGTTGGTCTGAGAGTGTGCGAACATGATGCAGGTGTTGATCAGAGACGGTGCGGACATAATACAGGAGTTGGTCAGAGACTGTGCGGACATGATACAGGAGTTGGTCAGAGAGTGTGCAGACATGATACAGAAGTTGGTCAGAGACTGTGTGGGCATGATACAGGTGTTGGTCAGAGAGTGTGCGGACATGACGCAGGAGTTGGTCAGAGACTGTGCTTACATGATACAAGAGTTGGTCAGAGAGTGTGCAGACATGATACAGAAGTTGGTCAGAGACTGTGCGGACATGATACAGGTGTTGGTCAGAGAGTGTGCTAACAGGATGCAGGAGTTGATCAGAAAACGTGCGGACATGATACAGGAGTTGATTAGAGAACGTGCGGACATGATAAGGGAGTTGGTAAGACAGTGTGTGGACATGATACAGGAGTTGATCAGAGACTGTGCGGACATGATACAGGAGTTGGTCAGAGAGTGTGCGGACATGATACAGGAGTTGGATAGAGAGTGTGCTTACATGATACAGGATTGGTCAGAGAGTGTGTGGACATGATGCAGGAGTTGGTCAGAAACTGTGCTTACATGATACAGGAGTTGGTCAGAGAGTGTGCGGACATGATGCAGGAGTTGGTCAGAGAGTCTGCGGACATGATAAAAGAATTGGTCAGAGACTGTGCGGACATGATACAGGAGTTAATCAGAGAGTGTGCGGGCATGATACAGGAGTTGGTCAGAGACGGTGCGGACATGATACAGGAGTTGGTCAGAGAGTGTGTGGACATGATACAGGAGTTGATCAGAGAGTGTGCAGACATGATGCAGGAGTTGGTCAGAGACTGTGCTTACATGATACAGGAGTTGGTCATAGAGTGTGGGATCAGGATGCAGGAGTTGATCAGAGAATGTGTGGACATGATACAGGAGTTGGTCAGAGACTGTGTGGGCATGATACAGGTGTTGGTCAGAAAGTGTGCGGACATGATGCAGGAGTTGGTCAGAGACTGTGCTTACATGATACAGGAGTTGGTCAGAGAGTGTGCGGGCATGATACAGGAGTTGGTCAGAGAGTGTGCGGACATGATACAGGAGTTGGTCAGAGACTGTGTGGACATGATACAGGAGTTGGTCAGAGCAGGTGCGGACATGATACAGGAGTTAGTTAGAGAGTGTGCGGACATGATACAGGGGTTGATCAGAGAACGTGCGGACATGATACGGGAGTTGGTCAGAGACTGTGCTTACATGATACAGGAGTTGGTCATAGAGTGTGGGATCAGGATGCAGGAGTTGATCAGAGAATGTGTGGACATGATACAGGATTTGGTCAAAGACTCTGGGGGCATGATACAGGTGTTGGTCAGAAAGTGTGCGGACATGATGCAGGAGTTGGTCAGAGACTGTGCTTACATGATACAGGAATTGGTCAGAGAGTGTGCGGGCATGATACAGGAGTTGGTCAGAGCCGGTGCGGACATGATACAGGAGTTAGAGAGTGTGCGGACCTGATACAGGAGTTGGTCAGAGACGGTGCTTACATGATACAGAAGTTAGTCAGAGACTGTGCGGACATAATACAGGAGTTGGTCAGAGAGTGTGCGAACATGATGCAGATGTTGATCAGAGAGTGTGCAGGCATGATACAAGAGTTGGTCAGAGACGGTGCGGACATGATACAGGAGTAGTTCAGAGAGTGTGCGGATATGATACAGGAGTTGATCAGAGACTGTGCGGATATGATACAGGAGTTGGTCAGAGAGTGTGCAGACATGATGCAGAAGTTGGTCAGAGACTGTGTGGGCATGATACAGGTGTTGGTCAGAGTGTGTGCGGACATGATGCAGAAGTTGGTCAGAGACTGTGCGGACATGATACAGGAGTTGATCAGAGAGTGTGCGGATATGATACAGAAATTGGCCAGAGACTGTGCTCACATGATACAGGATTGGTCTGAGAGTGTTCGGACATGATGCAGGAGTTGGTCAGAGACTGTGCTTACATGATATAGGAGTTGGTCAGAGAGTGCGCTTACATGATACAGGATTGGTCAGAGGGTGTGCGGACATAATGCAGGAGTTGGTCAGAGACTGTGCTTACATGATACATGAGTTAGTCAGAGAGTGTGCTGACATGATGCAGGAGTTGGCCAGAGACTGTGCTTACATGATACAGGAGTTGATCAGAGACTGTGCGAACATGATGCAGGAGTTGGTCAGAGAGTGTGCGGACATGATGCAGGAGTTGGCCAGAGACTGTGCTTACATGATACAGGAGTTGGTCAGAATGTGCGGACATGATGCAGGAGTTGGCCAGAGACTGTGCTTAAATGATACAGGAGTTGGTCAGAGAGTGTGCGGACATGATGCAGGAGTTGGTCAGAGAGTGTGCAGACATAATACAGGAGTTGGTCTCAGACTGTGTGGGCATGACACAGGAACTGGTCGGAGAGTGTGCGGACATGATGCAGGAGTTGGTCAGAGACGGTGCTTACATGATACAGGAGTTAGTCAGAGACTGTGCGGACATAATACAGAAGCTGGTCAGAGAGTGTGCGAACATGATGAAGGAGTTGGTCAGAGAGTGTGTGGACATGACAAAGGAGTTGGTCAGAGACTGTACGGACATGATACAGGAGTTAGTCAGAGACTGTGCAGACATGATACCGGAGTTGGTCAGAGACTGTGTGGACATGATACAGGAGTTGGTCAAAGACTGTGTGGACATGATACAGGAGTTGGTCAGAGACTGTGTGGACATGATACAGGAGTTGGTCAGAGACTGTGTGGACATGATACAGGAGTTGGTCAGAGACTGTGTGGACATGATACAGGAGTCGGTCAGACAGTGTGCAAACATGATGCAGGTGTTGATCAGAGAGTGTGCAGACATGATACAGGAGTTGGTCAGAGAGTGTGCGGACATGATACAGGTGTTGATCAGAGACTGTGCGGACATGATACAGGAGTTGGTCAGAGAGTGTGCAGACATGATACAGAAGTTGGTCAGAGACTGTGTGGTCATGGTACAGGTTTTGGTCAGAGAGTGTGTGGACATGATGCAGGAGTTGGTCAGAAACTGTGCTTACATGATACAGGAGTTTGTCAGAGTGTGTGCAGACATGATGCAGAAGTTGGTCAGAGACTGTGTGGGCATGATACAGGTGTTGGTCAGAGTGTGTGCGGACATGATGCAGGAGTTGGTGAGAGAATGTGCGGACATGATACAGGAGTTGGTCAGAGTGTGTGCGAACATGATACAGGAGTTGATCAGAGAGTGTGCAGACATGATGCAGGAGTTGGTCAGAGATTGTGCTTACATGATACAGGAGTTGGTCATAGAGTGTGTGGGCATGATACAGGAGTTGGTCAGAGCCAGTGCGGACATGATACAGGAGTTGGTCAGAGAGTGTGCAAACATGATGCAGGTGTTGATCAGAGAGTGTGCAGGCATGATACAAGAGTTGGTCAGACGGTGCGGACATGATACAGGAGTTGGTCAGAGAGTGTGCGGACATGATACAGGTGTTGATCAGAGACTGTGCAGACATGATACAGGAGTTGGTCAGAGAGTGTGCAGACATGATACAGAAGTTGGTCAGAGACTGTGTGGGCATGATACAGGTGTTGGTCAGAGTGTGTGCGGACATGATGCAGGAGTTGGTCAGAGACTGTGCGGACATGATACAGGAGTTGGTCAGAGTGTGTGCGAACAGGATGCAGGAGTTGATCAGAGAATGTGCGGACATGATACGGGAGTTGGTAAGACAGTGTGTGGACATGATACAGGAGTTGATCAGAGACTGTGCGGACATGATACAGGAGTTGGTCAGAGAGTGTGCGGACATGATACAGGAGTTGGAAAGAGAGTGTGCTTACATGATACAGGAGTTGGTCAGAGAGTGTGCGGACATGATGCAGGAGTTGGTCAGAGAGTCTGCGGACATGATAAAAGAATTGGTCAGAGACTGTGCGGACATGATACAGGAGTTAATCAGAGAGTGTGCGGGCATGAAACAGGACTTGGTCAGAGACGGTGCGGACATGATACAGGAGTTGGTCAGAGAGTGTGTGGACATGATACAGGAGTTGATCAGAGAGTGAGCAGACATGATGCAGGAGTTGGTCAGAGACTGTGCTTACATGATACAGGAGTTGGTCATAGAGTGTGCGGGCATGATACAGGAGTTGGTCAGAGCCGGTGCGGACATGATACAGGAGTTAGTTAGAGAGTGTGTGGACATGATGCAGGGGTTGATCAGAGACTGTGCGGACATGATACAAGAGTTGGTCAGAGACTGTGCTTACATGATACAGGAGTTGGTCAGAGAGTGTGCGGACATGATGCAGGAGTTGGTCAGAGAGTCTGCGGACATGATAAAAGAATTGGTCAGAGACTGTGCGGACATGATACAGGAGTCAATCAGAGAGTGTGTGAACATGATGCAGGAGTTGATCAGAGAGTGTGCGGGCATGATACAGGAGTTGGTCAGAGACAGTGCGGACATGATACAGGAGTTGGTCAGAGAGTGTGTGGACATGATTCAGGAGTTGATCAGAGAGTGTGCAGACATGATGCAGGAGTTGGTCAGAGACTGTGCTTACATGATACAGGAGTTGGTCAGAGAGTGTGCGGACAGGATGCAGGAGTTGATCAGAGAGTGTGCGGACATGATACAGGGGTTGATCAGAGACTGTGCGGACATGATGCAAGAGTTGGTCAGAGACTGTGCTTACATGATACAGGAGTTGGTCAGAGAGTGTGCGGACATGATACAGGAGTTGGATAGAGAGTGTGCTTACATGATGCAGGATTGGTCAGAAAGTGTGTGGACATGATGCAGGAGTTGGTCAGAAACTGTGCTTACATGATACAGGAGTTCGTCAGAGAGTGCGCGGACATGATGCAGGAGTTGGCCAGAGACTGTGCTTACATGATACAGGAGTTGGTCAGAGAGCCTGCGGACATGATAAAAGAATTGGTCAGAGACTGTGCGGACATAATACAGGAGTTGGTCAGAGACGGTGCTTACATGATACAGGAGTTAGTCAGAGACTGTGCGGACATAATACAGGAGTTGGTCAGAGAGTGTGCGAACATGATGAAGTAGTTGGTCAGAGAGTGTGTGGACATGACAAAGGAGTTGGTCAGAGACTGTGCGGACATGATACAGGAGTTAGTCAGAGACTGTGCAGACATGATACAGGAGTTGGTCAGAGAGTGTGCAGACATGATACAGAAGTTGGTCAGAGACTGTGTGGTCATGGTACAGGTGTTGGTCAGAGAGTGTGCCGACATGATGCAGGAGTTGGCCAGAGACTGTGCTTACATGATACAGGAGTTGGTCAGAGAGTGTGCGGACATGATGCAGGAGTTGGTCAGAGAGTCTGCGGACATGATAAAAGAATTAGTCAGAGACTGTGCGGACATGATACAGGAGTTTGTCAGAGACTGTGCGGACTTGATACAGGAGTTGGTCAGAGACGGTGCTTACATGATACAGGAGTTAGTCAGAGACTGTGCGGACATAATACAGGAGTTGGTCAGAGAGTGTGCGAACATGATGCAGATGTTGATCAGAGAGTGTGCAGGCATGATACAAGAGTTGGTCAGAGACGGTGCGGACATGATACAGGAGTAGGTCAGAGAGTGTGCGGATATGATACAGGAGTTGATCAGAGACTGTGCAGTTATGATACAGGAGTTGGTCAGAGACTGTGCGGATATGATGCAGGAGTTGGTCAGAGACTGTGCGGACATGATACAGGAGTTGGTCAGAGTGTGTGCGAACAGGATGCAGGAGTTGATCAGAGAGTGTGCGGACATGATACAGGAGTTGGTCAGAGACTGTGTGGACATGATACAGGAGTTGGTAGAGAATGGGCGGACATGATACAGGAGTTGAACAGAGAGTGTGCGGATATGATACAGAAATTGGCCAGATACTGTGATTACATGATACAGGATTGGTCTGAGAGTGTTCGGGCATGATGCAGGAGTTGGTCAGAGACTGTGCTTACATGATATAGGAGTTGGTCAGAGAGCGCGCTTACATGATACAGGATTGGTCAGAGAGTGTGCGGACATAATGCAGGAGTTGGTCAGAGACTGTGCTTACATGATACATGAGTTAGTCAGAGAGTGTGCTGACATGATGCAGGAGTTGGCCAGAGACTGTGCTTACATGATACAGGAGTTGATCAGAGACTGTGCGGACATGATGCAGGAGTTGGTCAGAGAGTGTGCGGACATGATGCAGGAGTTGGCCAGAGACTGTGCTTACATGATACAGGAGTTGGTCAGAATGTGCGGACATGATGCAGGAGTTGGTCAGAGAGTGTGCAGACATAATACAGGAGTTGGTCTCAGACTGTGTGGGCATGACACAGGAACTGGTCGGAGAGTGTGCGGACATGATGCAGGAGTTGGTCAGAGACGGTGCTTACATGATACAGGAGTTAGTCAGAGACTGTGCGGACATAATACAGGAGTTGGTCAGAGAGTGTGCGAACATGATGAAGGAGTTGGTCAGAGAGTGTGTGGACATGACAAAGGAGTTGGTCAGAGACTGTGCGGACATGATACAGGAGTTAGTCAGAGACTGTGCAGACATGATACAGGAGTTGGTCAGAGACTGTGTGGACATGATACAGGAGTTGGTCAGAGACTGTGTGGACATGATACAGGAGTTGGTCTGAGACTATGTGGACATGATACAGGAGTTGGTCAGAGAGTGTGCAAACATGATGCAGGTGTTGATCAGAGAGTGTGCAGGCATGATACAAGAGTTGGTCAGAGACGGTGCGGACATGATACAGGAGTTGGTCAGAGAGTGTGCGGATATGATACAGGTGTTGATCAGAGACTGTGCGGACATGATACAGGAGTTGGTCAGAGAGTGTGCAGACATGATACAGAAGTTGGTCAGAGACTGTGTGGTCATGGTACAGGTGTTGGTCAGAGAGTGTGTGGACATGATGCAGGAGTTGGTCAGAAACTGTGCTTACATGATACAGGAGTTTGTCAGAGTGTGTGCAGACATGATGCAGAAGTTGGTCAAAGACTGTGTGGGCATGATACAGGCGTTGGTCAGAGTGTGTGCGGACATGATACAGGAGTTGGTCAGAGAGTGTGCGGACATGATACAGGAGTTGGTCAGAGAGTCTGCAGACATGATAAAAGAATTGGTCAGAGACTGTGCGGACATGATACAGGAGTTTGTCAGAGACTGTGCGGACTTGATACAGGAGTTGGTCAGAGACGGTGCTTACATGATACAGGAGTTTGTCAGAGACTGTGTGGACATAATACAGGAGTTGGTCAGAGAGTGTGCAAACATGATGCAGATGTTGATCAGACAGTGTGCAGGCATGATACAAGAGTTGGTCAGAGACGGTGCGGACATGATACAGGAGTAGGTCAGAGAGTGTGCGGATATGATACAGGAGTTGATCAGAGACTGTGCGGATATGATACAGGAGTTGGTCAGAGAGTGTGCAGACATGATGCAGAAGTTGGTCAGAGACTGTGTGGGCATGATACAGGTGTTGGTCAGAGTGTGTGCGGACATGATGCAGTAGTTGGTCAGAGACTGTGCGGACATGATACAGGAGTTGGTCAGAGTGAGTGCGAACAGGATGCAGGAGTTGATCAGAGAGTGTGCGGACATGATACAGGAGTTGGTCAGAGACTGTGTGGACATGATACAGGAGTTGGTAGAGAATGGGCGGACATGATACAGGAGTTGATCAGAGACTGTGCGGACATGATACAGGCGTTGATCAGAGAGTGTGCGGATATGATACAGAAATTGGCCAGAGACTGTGCTTACATGATACAGGATTGGTCTGAGAGTGTTCGGACATGATGCAGGAGTTGGTCAGAGACTGTGCTTACATGATATAGGAGTTGGTCAGAGAGCGCGCTTACATGATACAGGATTGGTCAGAGAGTGTGCGGACATAATGCAGGAGTTGGTCAGAGACTGTGCTTACATGATACATGAGTTAGTCAGAGAGTGTGCTGACATGATGCAGGAGTTGGCCAGAGACTGTGCTTACATGATACAGGAGTTGGTCAGAGTGTGTGCGGACATGATGCAGGAGTTGGTCAGAGAGTGTGCAGACATAATACAGGAGTTGGTCTCAGACTGTGTGGGCATGACACAGGAACTGGTCGGAGAGTGTGCGGACATGATGCAGGAGTTGGTCAGAGACGGTGCTTACATGATACAGGAGTTAGTCAGAGACTGTGCGGACATAATACAGGAGTTGGTAAGAGAGTGTGCGAACATGATAAAGAAGTTGTTCAGAGAGTGTGTGGACATGACAAAGGAGTTGGTCAGAGACTGTGTGGACATGATACAGGAGTTAGTCAGAGACTGTGCAGACATGATACAGGAGTTGGTCAGAGACTGTGTGGACATGATACAGGAGTTGGTCAGAGACTGTGTGGACATGATACAGGAGTTGGTCAGAGACTGTGTGGACATGATACAGGAGTTGGTCAGAGACTGTGTGGACATGATACAGGAGTTGGTCAGAGACTGTGCGGACATGATACAGGAGTTTGTCAGAGACTGTGCGGACTTGATACAGGAGTTGGTCAGAGACGGTGCTTACATGATACAGGAGTTAGTCAGAGACTGTGCGGACATAATACAGTAGTTGGTCCGAGAGTGTGCGAACATGATGCAGATGTTGATCAGAGAGTGTGCAGGCATGATACAAGAGTTGGTCAGAGACGGTGCGGACATGATACAGGAGTAGGTCAGAGAGTGTGCGGATATGATACAGGAGTTGATCAGAGACTGTGCAGGTATGATACAGGAGTTGGTCAGAGACTGTGCGGATATGATGCAGGAGTTGGTCAGAGACTGTGCGGACATGATACAGGAGTTGGTCAGAGTGTGTGCGAACAGGATGCAGGAGTTGATCAGAGAGTGTGCGGACATGATACAGGAGTTGGTCAGAGACTGTGTGGACATGATACAGGAGTTGGTAGAGAATGGGCGGACATGATACAGGAGTTGATCAGAGAGTGTGCGGATATGATACAGAAATTGGCCAGAGACTGTGCTTACATGATACAGGATTGGTCTGAGAGGGTTCGGGCATGATGCAGGAGTTGGTCAGAGACTGTGCTTACATGATATAGGAGTTGGTCAGAGAGCGCGCTTACATGATACAGGATTGGTCAGAGAGTGTGCGGACATAATGCAGGAGTTGGTCAGAGACTGTGCTTACATGATACATGAGTTAGTCAGAGAGTGTGCTGACATGATGCAGGAGTTGGCCAGAGACTGTGCTTACATGATACAGGAGTTGATCAGAGACTGTGCGGACATGATGCAGGAGTTGGTCAGAGAGTGTGCGGACATGATGCAGGAGTTGGCCAGAGACTGTGCTTACATGATACAGGAGTTGGTCAGAATGTGCGGACATGATGCAGGAGTTGGTCAGAGAGTGTGCAGACATAATACAGGAGTTGGTCTCAGACTGTGTGGGCATGACACAGGAACTGGTCGGAGAGTGTGCGGACATGATGCAGGAGTTGGTCAGAGACGGTGCTTACATGATACAGGAGTTAGTCAGAGACTGTGCGGACATAATACAGGAGTTGGTCAGAGAGTGTGCGAACATGATGAAGGAGTTGGTCAGAGAGTGTGTGGACATGACAAAGGAGTTGGTCAGAGACTGTGCGGACATGATACAGGAGTTAGTCAGAGACTGTGCAGACATGATACAGGAGTTGGTCAGAGACTGTGTGGACATGATACAGGAGTTGGTCAGAGACTGTGTGGACATGATACAGGAGTTGGTCAGAGACTGTGTGGACATGATACAGGAGTTGGTCAGAGACTATGTGGACATGATACAGGAGTTGGTCAGAGAGTGTGCAAACATGATGCAGGTGTTGATCAGAGAGTGTGCAGGCATGATACAAGAGTTGGTCAGAGACGGTGCGGACATGATACAGGAGTTGGTCAGAGAGTGTGCGGATATGATACAGGTGTTGATCAGAGACTGTGCGGACATGATACAGGAGTTGGTCAGAGAGTGTGCAGACATGATACAGAAGTTGGTCAGAGACTGTGTGGTCATGGTACAGGTGTTGGTCAGAGAGTGTGTGGACATGATGCAGGAGTTGGTCAGAAACTGTGCTTACATGATGCAGAAGTTGGTCAGAGACTGTGTGGGCATGATACAGGGGTTGGTCAGAGTGTGTGCGGACATGATGCAGGAGTTGGTCAGAGTGTGTGCGAACATGATACAGGAGTTGGTCAGAGAGTGTGCGGACATGATACAGGAGTTGGTCAGAGAGTCTGCAGACATGATAAAAGAATTGGTCAGAGACTGTGCGGACATGATACAGGAGTTTGTCAGAGACTGTGCGGACTTGATACAGGAGTTGGTCAGAGACGGTGCTTACATGATACAGGAGTTTGTCAGAGACTGTGTGGACATAATACAGGAGTTGGTCAGAGAGTGTGCGAACATGATGCAGATGTTGTGCAGGCATGATACAAGAGTTGGTCAGAGACGGTGCGGACATGATACAGGAGTAGGTCAGAGAGTGTGCGGATATGATACAGGAGTTGATCAGAGACTGTGCGGATATGATACAGGAGTTGGTCAGAGAGTGTGCAGACATGATGCAGAAGTTGGTCAGAGACTGTGTGGGCATGATACAGGGGTTGGTCAGAGTGTGTGCGGACATGATGCAGGAGTTGGTCAGAGACTGTGCGGACATGATACAGGAGTTGGTCAGAGTGTGTGCGAACAGGATGCAGGAGTTGATCAGAGAGTGTGCGGACATGATACAGGAGTTGGTCAGAGACTGTGTGGACATGATACAGGAGTTGGTAGAGAATGGGCGGACATGATACAGGAGTTGATCAGAGACTGTGCGGACATGATACAGGCGTTGATCAGAGAGTGTGCGGATATGATACAGAAATTGGCCAGAGACTGTGCTTACATGATACAGGATTGGTCTGAGAGTGTTCGGACATGATGCAGGAGTTGGTCAGAGACTGTGCTTACATGATATAGGAGTTGGTCAGAGAGCGCGCTTACATGATACAGGATTGGTCAGAGAGTGTGCGGACATAATGCAGGAGTTGGTCAGAGACTGTGCTTACATGATACATGACTTAGTCAGAGAGTGTGCTGACATGATGCAGGAGTTGGCCAGAGACTGTGCTTACATGATACAGGAGTTGGTCAGAGAGTGTGCGGACATGATGCAGGAGTTGGTCAGAGAGTGTGCAGACATAATACAGGAGTTGGTCTCAGACTGTGTGGGCATGACACAGGAACTGGTCGGAGAGTGTGCGGACATGATGCAGGAGTTGGTCAGAGACGGTGCTTACATGATACAGGAGTTAGTCAGAGACTGTGCGGACATAATACAGGAGTTGGTAAGAGAGTGTGCGAACATGATAAAGAAGTTGATCAGAGAGTGTGTGGACATGATACAGGAGTTAGTCAGAGACTGTGCAGACATGATACAGGAGTTGGTCAGAGACTGTGTGGACATGATACAGGAGTTGGTCAGAGACTGTGTGGACATGATACAGGAGTTGGTCAGAGACTGTGTGGAAATGATACAGGAGTTGGTCAGAGACTGTGTGGACATGATACAGGAGTTGGTCAGAGACTGTGTGGACATGATACAGGAGATGGTCAGAGACTGTGTGGACATGATACAGGAGTTGGTCAGAGAGTGTGCAAACATGATGCAGGTGTTGATCAGAGAGTGTGCAGGCATGATACAAGAGTTGGTCAGAGATGGTGCGGACATGATACAGGAGTTGGTCAGAGAGTGTTCGGACATGATACAGGTGTTGATCAGAGACTGTGCGGACATGATACAGGAGTTGGTCAGAGAGTGTGCAGACATGATACAGAAGTTGGTCAGAGACTGTGTGGTCATGGTACAGGTGTTGGTCAGAGAGTGTGTGGACATGATGCAGGAGTTGGTCAGAAACTATGCTTACATGATACAGGAGTTTGTCAGAGTGTGTGCAGACATGATGCAGAAGTTGGTCAGAGACTGTGTGGGCATGATACAGGTGTTGGTCAGAGTGTGTGCGGACATGATGCAGGAGTTGGTCAGAGACTGTGCGGACATGATACAGGAGTTGGTCAGAGTGTGTGCGAACAGGATGCAGGAGTTGATCAGAGAACGTGCGGACATGATACGGGGGTTGGTAAGACAGTGTGTGGACATGATACAGGAGTTGATCAGAGACTGTGCGGACATGATACAGTAGTTGGTCAGAGAGTGTGCGGACATGATACAGGAGTTGGATAGAGAGTGTGCTTACATGATACAGGATTGGTCAGAGAGTGTGTGGACATGATGCAGGAGTTGGTCAGAAACTGTGCTTACATGATACAGGAGTTGGTCAGAGAGTGTGCGGACATGATGCAGGAGTTGGTCAGAGAGTCTGCGGACATGATAAAAGAATTGGTCAGAGACTGTGCGGACATGATACAGGAGTTAATCAGAGAGTGTGCGGACATGATACAGGAGTTGGTCAGAGACGGTGCCGACATGATACAGGAGTTGATCAGAGAGTGTGTGGACATGATACAGGAGTTGATCAGAGAGTGTGCAGACATGATGCAGGAGTTGGTCAGAGACTGTGCTTACATGATACAGGAGTTGGTCATAGAGTGTGGGATCAGGATGCAGGAGTTGATCAGAGAATGTGCGGACATGATGCAGGAGTTGGCCAGAGACTGTGCTTACATGATACAGGAGTTGGTCAGAGAGTGTGCGGACATGATGCAGGAGTTGGTCAGAGAGTGTGCAGACATAATACAGGAGTTGGTCTCAGACTGTGTGGGCATGACACAGGAACTGGTCGGAGAGTGTGCGGACATGATGCAGGAGTTGGTCAGAGACGGTGCTTACATGATACAGGAGTTAGTCAGAGACTGTGCGGACATAATACAGGAGTTGGTCAGAGAGTGTGCGAACATGATGAAGGAGTTGGTCAGAGAGTGTGTGGACATGACAAAGGAGTTGGTCAGAGACTGTGCGGACATGATACAGGAGTAGGTCAGAGACTGTGCAGACATGATACAGGAGTTGGTCAGAGACTGTGTGGACATGATACAGGAGTTGGTCAGAGACTGTGTGGACATGATACAGGAGTTGGTCAGAGAGTGTGCAAACATGATGCAGGTGTTGATCAGAGAGTGTGCAGGCATGATACAAGAGTTGGTCAGAGACGGTGCGGACATGATACAGGAGTTGGTCAGAGAGTGTGTGGACATGATACAGGTGTTGATCAGAGACTGTGCGGACATGATACAGGATTTGGTCAGAGAGTGTGCAGACATGATACAGAAGTTGGTCAGAGACTGTGTGGTCATGGTACAGGTGTTGGTCAGAGAGTGTGTGGACATGATGCAGGAGCTGGTCAGAAACTGTGCTTACATGATACAGGAGTTCGTCAGAGTGTGTGCAGACATGATGCAGAAGTTGGTCAGAGACTGTGTGGGCATGATACAGGTGTTGGTCAGAGTGTGTGCGGACATGATACAGGAGTTGGTCAGAGAGTGTGCGAACATGATGCAGGAGTTGGTCAGAGAGTCTGCGGACATGATAAAAGAATTGGTCAGAGACTGTGCGGACATGATACAGGAGTTTGTCAGAGACTGTGCGGACTTGATACAGGAGTTGGTCAGAGACGGTGCTTACATGATACAGGAGTTAGTCAGAGACTGTGCGGACATAATACAGGAGTTGGTCAGAGAGTGTGCGAACATGATGCAGGTGTTGATCAGAGAGTGTGCAGGCATGATACAAGAGTTGGTCAGAGACGGTGCGGATATGATACAGGAGTAGGTCAGAGAGTGTGCGGATATGATACAGGAGTTGATCAGAGACTGTGCGGATATGATACAGGAGTTGGTCAGAGAGTGTGCAGACATGATGCAGAAGTTGGTCAGAGACTGTGTGGGCATGATACAGGTGTTGGTCAGAGTGTGTGCGGACATGATGCAGGAGTTGGTCAGAGACTGTGCGGACATGATACAGGAGTTGGTCAGAGTGTGTGCGAACAGGATGCAGGAGTTGATCAGAGAGTGTGCGGACATGATACAGGAGTTGGTCAGAGACTGTGTGGACATGATATAGGAGTTGGTAGAGAATGGGCGGACATGATACAGGAGTTGATCAGAGACTGTGCGGACATGATACAGGAGTTGATCAGAGAGTGTGCGGATATGATACAGAAATTGGCCAGAGACTGTGCTTACATGATACAGGATTGGTCTGAGAGTGTTCGGACATGATGCAGGAGTTGGTCAGAGACTGTGCTTACATGATATAGGAGTTGGTCAGAGAGCGCGCTTACATGATACAGGATTGGTCAGAGAGTGTGCGGACATAATGCAGGAGTTTTTCAGAGACTGTGCTTACATGATACATGAGTTAGTCAGAGAGTGTGCTGACATGATGCAGGAGTTGGCCAGAGACTGTGCTTACATGATACAGGAGTTGATCAGAGACTGTGCGAACATGATGCAGGAGTTGGTCAGAGAGTGTGCGGACATGATGCAGGAGTTGGCCAGAGACTGTGCTTACATGATACAGGAGTTGGTCAGAATGTGCGGACATGATGCAGGAGTTGGCCAGAGACTGTGCTTACATGATACAGGAGTTGGTTAGAGAGTGTGCGGACATGATGCAGGAGTTGGTCAGAGAGTGTGCAGATATAATACAGGAGTTGGTCTCAGACTGTGTGGGCATGACACAGGAACTGGTCGGAGAGTGTGCGGACATGATGCAGGAGTTGGTCAGAGACTGTGTGGGCATGATACAGGTGTTGGTCCGAGTGTGTGCGGACATGATGCAGGAGTTGGTCAGAGACTGTGCGGACATGATACAGGAGTTGGTCAGAGTGTGTGCGAACAGGATGCAGGAGTTGATCAGAGAACGTGCGGACATGATAAGGCAGTTGGTAAGACAGTGTGTGGACATGATACAGGAGTTGATCAGAGACTGTGCGGACATGATACAGGAGTTGGTCAGAGAGTGTGCGGACATGATACAGGAGTTGGATAGAGAGTGTGCTTACATGATACAGGATTGGTCAAAAAGTGTGTGGACATGATGCAGGAGTTGGCCAGAGACTGTGCTTACATGATACAGGAGTTGGTCAGAATGTGCGGACATGATGCAGGAGTTGGCCAGAGACTGTGCTTACATCATGATACAGGAGTTGGTCAGAGTGTGTGCGGACATGATGCAGGAGTTGGTCAGAGAGTGTGCAGACATAATACAGGAGTTGGTCTCAGACTGTGTGGGCATGACACAGGAACTGGTCGGAGAGTGTGCGGACATGATGCAGGAGTTGGTCAGAGACGGTGCTTACATGATACAGGAGTTAGTCAGAGACTGTGCGGACATAATATAGGAGTTGGTCAGAGAGTGTGCGAACATGATGAAGAAGTTGATCAGAGAGTGTGTGGACATGACAAAGGAGTTGGTCAGAGACTGTGCGGACATGATACAGGAGTTAGTCAGAGACTGTGCAGACATGATACAGGAGTTGGTCAGAGACTGTGTGGACATGATACAGGAGTTGGTCAGAGACTGTGTGGACATGATACAGGAGTTGGTCAGAGACTGTGTGGACATGATACAGGAGTTGGTCAGAGACTGTGTGGACATGATACAGGAGATGGTCAGAGACTGTGTGGACATGATACAGGAGTTGGTCAGAGAGTGTGCAAACATGATGCAGGTGTTGATCAGAGAGTGTGCAGGCATGATACAAGAGTTGGTCAGAGACGGTGCGGGCATGATACAGGAGTTGGTCAGAGAGTGTGCGGACATGATACAGGTGTTGATCAGAGACTGTGCGGACATGATACAGGAGTTGGTCAGAGAGTGTGCAGACATGATGCAGAAGTTGGTCAGAGACTGTGTGGTCATGGTACAGGTGTTGGTCAGAGTGTGTGCGGACATGATGCAGGAGTTGGTCAGAGACTGTGCGGACATGATACAGGAGTTGGTCAGAGTGTGTGCGGACATGATACAGGAGTTGGATAGAAAGTGTGCTTACATGATACAGGATTGGTCAGAGAGTGTGTGGACATGATGCAGGAGTTGGTCAGAAACTGTGCTTACATGATACAGGAGTTGGTCAGAGAGTGTGCGGACATGATGCAGGAGTTGGTCAGAGAGTCTGCGGACATGATAAAAGAATTGGTCAGAGTCTGTGCGGACATGATACAGGAGTTAATCAGAGAGTGTGCGGGCATGATACAGGAGTTGGTCAGAGACGGTGCCGACATGATACAGGAGTTGGTCAGAGAGTGTGTGGACATGATACAGGAGTTGATCAGAGAGTGTGCAGACATGATGCAGGAGTTGGTCAGAGACTGTGCTTACATGATACAGGAGTTGGTCATAGAGTGTGGGATCAGGATGCAGGAGTTGATCAGAGAATGTGCGGACATGATGCAGGAGTTGGCCAGAGACTGTGCTTACATGATACAGGAGTTGGTCAGAGAGTGTGCGGACATGATGCAGGAGTTGGTCAGAGACTGTGTGGGCATGATACAGGTGTTGGTCAGAGTGTGTGCGGACATGATGCAGGAGTTGGTCAGAGACTGTGCGGACATGATACAGGAGTTGGTCAGAGAGTGTGCAAACATGATACAAGAGTTGGTCAGAGACTGTGCGGACATGATACAGGAGTTGGTCAGAGTGTGTGCGAACAGGATGCAGGAGTTGATCAGAGAACGTGCGGACATGATACGGGAGTTGGTAAGACAGTGTGTGGACATGATACAGGAGTTGATCAGAGACTGTGCGGACATGATACAGGAGTTGGTCAGAGAGTGTGCGGACATGATACAGGAGTTGGATAGAGAGTGTGCTTACATGATACAGGATTGGTCAGAGAGTCTGTGGACATGATGCAGGAGTTGGTCAGAAACTGTGCTTACATGATACAGGAGTTGGTCAGAGAGTGTGCGGACATGATGCAGGAGTTGGTCAGAGAGTCTGCGGACATGATAAAAGAATTGGTCAGAGTCTGTGCGGACATGACACAGGAGTTAATCAGAGAGTGTGCAGGCATGATACAGGAGTTGGTCAGAGACGGTGCTTACATGATACAGAAGTTGGTCAGAGAGTGTGTGGACATGATACAGGAGTTGATCAGAGAGTGTGCAGACATGATGCAGGAGTTGGTCAGAGACTGTGCTTACATGATATAGGAGTTGGTCAGAGAGTGTGCGGACATGATACAGGAGTTGGATAGAGAGTGTGCTTACATGATGCAGGATTGGTCAGAGAGTGTGTGGACATGATGCAGGAGTTGGTCAGAAACTGTGCTTACATGATACAGGAGTTGGTCAGAGAGTGTGCGGACATGATGCAAGAGTTGGCCAGAGACTGTGCTTACATGATACAGGAGTTGGTCAGAGAGTGTGCGGACATGATGCAGGAGTTGGTCAGATAGTCTGCGGACATGATAAAAGAATTGGTCAGAGACTGTGCGGACATGATACAGGAGTCAATCAGAGAGTGTGTGAACATGATGCAGGAGTTGATCAGAGAGTGTGCGGGCATGATACAGGAGTTGGTCAGAGACAGTGCAGACATGATACAGGAGTTGGTCAGAGAGTGTGTGGACATGATTCAGGAGTTGATCAGAGAGTGTGCAGACATGATACAGGAGTTGGTCAGAGACTGTGCGGACATGATACAAGAGTTGGTCAGAGACTGTGCTTACATGATACATGAGTTGGTCAGAGAGTGCGCGGACATGATACAGGAGTTGGATAGAGAGTGTGCTTACATGATGCAGGATTGGTCAGAGAGTGTGTGGAAATGATGCAGGAGTTGGTCAGAAACTGTGCTTACATGATACAGGAGTTCGTCAGAGAGTGTGCGGACATGATGCAGGAGTTGGCCAGAGACTGTGCTTACATGATACAGGAGTTGGTCAGAGAGTGTGCGGACATGATGCAGGAGTTGGCCAGAGACTGTGCTTACATGATACAGGAGTTGGTCAGAGAGTGTGCGGACATGATGCAGGAATTGGTCAGAGACTGTGTGGGCATGATACAGGTGTTGGTCAGAGTGTGTGCGGACATGATGCAGGAGATGGTCAGAGACTGTGCGGACATGATACAGGAGTTGGTCAGAGAGTGTGCAAACATGATACAAGAGTTGGTCAGAGACTGTGCGGACATGATACAGGAGTTGGTCAGAGTGTGTGCGAACAGGATGCAGGAGTTGATCAGAGAACGTGCGGACATGATACGGGAGTTGATAAGACAGTGTGTGGACATGATACAGGAGTTGATCAGAGACTGTGCGGACATGATACAGGAGTTGGTCAGAGAGTGTGCGGACATGATACAGGAGTTGGATAGAGAGTGTGCTTACATGATACAGGATTGGTCAGAGAGTGTGTGGACATGATGCAGGAGTTGGTCAGAAACTGTGCTTACATGATACAGGAGTTGGTCAGAGAGTGTGCGGACATGATGCAGGAGTTGGTCAGAGAGTCTGCGGACATGATAAAAGAATTGGTCAGAGTCTGTGCGGACATGATACAGGAGTTAATCAGAGAGTGTGCGGGCATGATACAGGAGTTGGTCAGAGACGGTGCTTACATGATACAGGAGTTGGTCAGAGAGTGTGTGGACATGATACAGGAGTTGATCAGAGAGTGTGCAGACATGATGCAGGAGTTGGTCAGAGACTGTTTTTACATGATACAGGAGTTGGTCAGAGAGTGTGCGGACATGATACAGGAGTTGGATAGAGAGTGTGCTTACATGATGCAGGATTGGTCAGAGAGTGTGTGGACATGATGCAGGAGTTGGTCAGAAACTGTGCTTACATGATACAGGAGTTGGTCAGAGAGTGTGCGGACATGATGCAGGAGTTGGCCAGAGACTGTGCTTACATGATACAGGAGTTGGTCAGAGAGTGTGCGGACATGATGCAGGAGTTGGTCAGATAGTCTGCGGACATGATAAAAGAATTGGTCAGAGACTGTGCGGACATGATACAGGAGTCAATCAGAGAGTGTGTGAACATGATGCAGGAGTTGATCAGAGAGTGTGCGGGCATGATACAGGAGTTGGTCAGAGACAGTGCGGACATGATACAGGAGTTGGTCAGAGAGTGTGTGGACATGATTCAGGAGTTGATCAGAGAGTGTGCAGACATGATACAGGAGTTGGTCAGAGACTGTGCTTACATGATACAGGAGTTGGTCATAGAGTGTGGGATCCGGATGCAGGAGTTGATCAGATAATGTGTGGACATGATGCAGGAGTTGGTCAGAGACTGTGCTTACATGATACAGGAGTTGGTCAGAGAGTGTGCGGACAGGATGCAGGAGTTGATCAGAGAGTGTGCGGGCATAATACAGGAGTTGGTCAGAGACTGTGTGGGCATGATACAGGTGTTGGTCAGAAAGTGTGCGGACATGATGCAGGAGTTGGTCAGAGACTGTGCTTACATGATACAGGAGTTGGTCAGAGAGTGTGCGGACAGGATGCAGGAGTTGATCAGAGAGTGTGCGGACATGATACAGGAGTTAGTTAGAGAGTGTGCGGACATGATACACGGGTTGATCAGAGACTGTGCGGACATGATACAAGAGTTGGTCAGAGACTGTGCTTACATGATACAGGAGTTGGTCAGAGAGTGTGCGGACATGATACAGGAGTTGGATAGAGAGTGTGCTTACATGATGCAGGATTGGTCAGAGAGTGTGTGGACATGATGCAGGAGTTGGTCAGAAACTGTGCTTACATGATACAGGAGTTGGTCAGAGAGTGTGCGGACATGATGCAGGAGTTGGTCAGATAGTCTGCGGACATGATAAAAGAATTGGTCAGAGACTGTGTGGACATGATACAGGAGTCAATCAGAGAGTGTGTGAACATGATGCAGGAGTTGATCAGAGAGTGTGCGGGTATGATACAGGAGTTGGTCAGAGACAGTGCGGACATGATACAGGAGTTGGTCAGAGAGTGTGTGGACATGATTCAGGAGTTGATCAGAGAGTGTGCAGACATGATACAGGAGTTGGTCAGAGAGTGTGTGGACATGATTCAGGAGTTGATCAGAGAGTGTGCAGACATGATACAGGAGTTGGTCAGAGACTGTGCTTACATGATACAGGAGTTGGTCATAGAGTGTGGGATCCGGATGCAGGAGTTGATCAGATAATGTGTGGACATGATACAGGAGTTGGTCAGAGACTGTGTGGGCATGATACAGGTGTTGGTCAGAAAGTGTGCGGACACGATGCAGGAGTTGGTCAGAGACTGTGCTTACATGATACAGGAGTTGATCAGAGAGTGTGCGGATATGATACAGAAATTGGCCAGAGACTGTGCTTACATGATACAGGATTGGTCTGAGAGTGTTCGGACATGATGCAGGAGTTGGTCAGAGACTATGATTACATGATACAGGAGTTAGTCAGAGAGTGTGCTGACATGATGCAGGAGTTGGCAAGAGACTGTGCTTACATGATACAGGAGTTGATCAGAGACTGTGCGGACATGATACAGGAGTTGGTCAGAGAGTGTGCGGACATGATACAGGAGTTGATCGGTGTTGTGGAAAAATGTATTAATGTATGTTGTCAGATGTCCCCCCAATGTCAGTTTTGCTGTAATGCGCTCTTCTGAGCGTATTTGCACATACAGACGTTGGTGGAAGATCGGTGGTGGGAAAATCTTCCCATGGAAACAGCGATGTTTGCTCCATTTAGAGATGTTGTTTTGCGCCCCGTTGGGGGACTGGCCACCTCCTGGCGGGGGGCGTTAAATGACTCAGACCGCACAGATCTGTGTCCACAAGAACAGTAACATAACTATAAAACAGTTGTGGTCCATTGAGGCATAATTGTCATATCGTTCCCGTCATTGGAACCAGTGCATGTCACTGCTAGTCTATTTGAATGTATACATGTCTGTAATTGTTTGGGACATCTTGTTGGAAGGATGTCCTTGTATGGTCATTCTCCTGTGTGGAAGGGACATCCTGTGATGTCCCCGCCCATGGGGGAGGTGATTGGTTGCTGCAGCCAATCACCTCCTGTCTGAGATCTTTTGAGGCTAATAAAATTCCTTGAGGGGGCGTCGGCTAGACACTCGGCTCTAGGATGATTTGACGATAAGACCTGTGTTGGTGCTTTTCCTTGAGTGGATGATGGGATGAACGGTGAGTGGAACTTAGCAACCTTAGTTATAGATAGCATTATTGCAAAAAGATGAAATCTGAAGTGTGCTTAGATAGCACAGGAATTATAGGCTGTGTGCTCTGCAAACAACCAATAATTCCACGACATTGGGGACTGTGCGGACATGATACAGGACTTGATGAGACAATGTGCGGATATGATACAGAAGTTGGTCAGAGATTGTGCGGACATGATACAGGAGTTGGTCAGAGAGTGTGCAGACATAATACAGGAGTTGGTCTCAGACTGTGTGGGCATGACACAGGAACTGGTCAGAGAGTGTGCGGACATGATGGAGGAGTTGGTCAGAGACTGTGCTTACATGATACAGGAGTTGGTAATAGAGTGTGCGAATAGGATGCAGGAGTTGATCAGAGAGTGTGTGGACATGATACAGGAGTTGGTCAGAGACTGTGCGGACATGATACAGGAGTTGATCAGAGACTGTGCGGATATGATACAGGAGTTGGATAGAGAGTTTGCGGACATTATACAGGAGTTGGATAGAGAGTTTGCTTACATGATGCAGGATTGGTCAGAGAGTGTGTGGACATGATGCAGGAGTTGGTCAGAGAGTGTGCGGACATGATGCAGGAGTTGGCCAGAGACTGTGCGGACATGATACAGGTGTTGGTCAGAGAGTGTGCGGACATGATGCAGGAGTTGGTCATAGAGTGTGCGAAAAGGATGCAGGAGTTGATCAGAGAATGTGCGGACATGATACAGGAGTTGGACGAGAGTGTGCGGACATGATACAGGAGTTGATCAGAGACTGTGCGGACATGATACAGGAGTTGGTCAGAGAGTGTGCGGACATAAAACAGGAGTTGGTCAGAAAATGTGCTTACATGATACAGGAGTTCGTCAGAGTGTGTGCGGACATGATGCAGGAGTTGGCCAAAGACTGTGCTTACATGATACTGGAGTTGGTCAGAGAGTGTGCGGACATGATGCAGGAGTTGGTGAGAGAGTCTTCGGACATTATAAAAGAATTGGTCAGAGACTGTGCGGACAAGATACAGGAGTTGGTCAGAGAGTGTGCGAACAGGATGCAGGAGTTGATCAGAGAGTGTACGGGCATGATATAGGAGTTGGTCAGAGACGGTGCGGACATGATACAGGAGTTGATGAGAGAGTGTGTGGATATGATACAGGAGTTGGTCAGAGACTGCTTACATGATACAGGAGTTGGTCAGAGAGTGTGCAAACATGATACAGGAGTTGGTCAGAGACTGTGTGGGCATGATACAGGTGTTGGTCAGAGAGTGTGCGGACATGATGCAGGAGTTGGTCAGAGACTGTGTGGGCATGATACAGGTGTTGGTCAGAGAGTGTGCGGAAATGATGCAGGAGTTGGTCAGAGACTGTGCGGACATGATACAGGAGTTGGTCAGAGAGTGTGTGGACATAATACAGGAGTTGGTCAGACACTGTGTGGACATGATACAGGAGTTGGTAGAGAATGGGCGGACATGATACAGGAGTTGATCAGAGAGTGTGCGGATATGATACAGAAATTGGCCAGAGACTGTGCTTACATGATACAGGATTGGTCTGAGAGTGTTCGGACATGATGCAGGAGTTGGTCAGAGACTATGATTACATGATATAGAAGTGGGTCAGAGAGTGTGCTTACATGATACAGGATTGGTCAGAGAGTGTGCGGACATAATGCAGGAGTTGGTCAGAGACTGTGCTTACATGATACAGGAGTTAGTCAGAGAGTGTGCTGACATGATGCAGGAGTTGGCAAGAGACTGTGCTTACATGATACAGGAGTTGATCAGAGACTGTGCGGACATGATGCAGGAGTTGGTCAGAGAGTGTGCGGACATGATACAGGAGTTGATCGGGGACTGTGCGGACATGATACAGGACTTGATGAGAGAATGTACGGATATGATACAGAAGTTGGTTAGAGACTGTGCTTACATGATACAGGAGTTGATCAGAGATTGTGCGGACATGATACAGGAGTTGGTCAGAGAGTGTGCAGACATAATACAGGAGTTGGTCTCAGACTGTGTGGGCATGACACAGGAACTGGTCGGAGAGTATGCGGACATGATGGAGGAGTTGGTCAGAGACTGTGCTTACATGATACAGGAGTTGGTCATAGAGTGTGCGAACAGGATGCAGGAGTTGATCAGAGAATGTGTGGACATGATACAGGAGTTGGTCAGAGACTGTGCGGACATGATACAGGAGTTGATCAGAGACTGTGCGGATATGATACAGGAGTTGGATAGAGAGTGTGCGGACATTATACAGGAGTTGGATAGAGAATGTGCTTACATGATGCAGGATTGGTCAGAGAGAGTGTAGACATGATGCAGGAGTTGGTCAGAGAGTGTGCGGACATGATGCAGGAGTTGCCCAGAGACTGTGCGGACATGATACAGGTGTTGGTCAGAGAGTGTGCGGACATGATGCAGGAGTTGGTCATAGAGTGTGCGAAAAGGATGCAGGAGTTGATCAGAGAATGTGCGGACATGATACAGGAGTTGGACGAGAGTGTGCGGACATGATACAGGAGTTGATCAGAGACTGTGCGGACATGATACAGGAGTTGGTCAGAGAGTGTGCGGACATAATACAGGAGTTGGTCAGAAACTGTGCTTACATGATACAGGAGTTCGTCAGAGTGTGTGCGGACATGATGCAGGAGATGGCCAAAGACTGTGCTTACATGATACTGGAGTTGGTCAGAGAGTGTGCGGACATGATGCAGGAGTTGGTAAGAGAGTCTTCGGACATTATAAAAGAATTGGTCAGAGACTGTGAGGACAAGATACAGGAGTTGGTCAGAGAGTGTGCGAACAGGATGCAGGAGTTGATCAGAGAGTTTACGGGCATGATATAGGAGTTGGTCAGAGACGGTGCGGACATGATACAGGAGTAGATGAGAGAGTGTGCGGATATGATACAGGAGTTGGTCAGAGACTGTGCTTACATGATACAGGAGTTGATTAGAGACTGTGCGGACATGATACAGGAGTTGATCAGAGAGTGTGCGGATATGATACAGAAATTGGCCAGAGACTGTGCTTACATGATACAGGATTGGTCTGACAGTGTTCGGACATGATGCAGGAGTTGGTCAGAGACTATGATTACATGATACAGGAGTTAGTCAGAGAGTGTGCTGACATGATGCAGGAGTTGGCAAGAGACTGTGCTTACATGATACAGGAGTTGGTCAGAGAGTGTGCAAACATGATACATGGGTTGGTCAGAGACTGTGTGGGCATGATACAGGTTTTGGTCAGAGAGTGTGCGGACATGATGCAGGAGTTGGTCAGAGACTGTGTGGGCATGATACAGGAGTTGATCAGAGAGTGTGCGGACATGATGCTGGAGTTGGCCAGAGAGTGTGGGGACATGATACAGGAGTTGATCGGGGACTGTGCGGACATAATACAGGACTTGATGAGAGAATGTGCGGATATGATACAGAAGTTGGTCAGAGACTGTGCTTACATGATACAGGAGTTGGTCAGAGAGTGTGCAGACATGATGCAGGAGTTGGTCAGAGAGTCTGCGGACATGATAAAATAATTGGTCAGAGACTGTGCGGACATGATACAGGAGTTGGTCAGAGACTGTGCGGACATAATACAGGAGTTGGTAAGAGAGTGTGCGAACATGATGAAGGAGTTGGCCAGAGACTGTGCTTACATGATACAGGAGTTGGTCAGAGAATGTGTGGACATGATGCAGGAGTTGGTCAGAAACTGTGCTTATATGATACAGGAGTTGGTCAGAGAGTGTGCGGAAATGATGCTGGAGTTGATCGGGGACTGTGCGGACATGATACAGGACTTGATGAGAGAGTGTGCGGATATGATATAGAAGTTGGTCAGAGAGTGTGCAGACATGATACAGGAGTTGGTCACAGACTGTGTGGGCATGATACAGGTCTTGGTCGGAGAGTGTGCGGACATGATGCAGGAGTTGGTCAGAGACTGTGCTTACATGATACAGGAGTTGGTCATAGAGTGTGCGAACAGGATGCAGGAGTTGATCAGAGAATGTGTGGACATGATACAGGAGTTTGTCAGAGACTGTGTGGACATGATACAGGAGTTGGTCTGAGACTGTGCGGACATGATACAGGAGTTGATCAGAGACTGTGCGGACATGATACAGGAGTTGATCAGAGACTGTGCGGATATGATACAGGAGTTGGTCAGAGAGTGTGTGGACATTATACAGGAGTTGGATAGAAAGTGTGCTTACAGGATGCAGGATTGGTCAGAGAGTGTGTGGACATGATGCAGGAGTTGGTCAGAAATTGTGCTTACATGATAAATGAGTTCGTCAGAGAGTGTGCGGACATGATGCAGGAGTTGGCCAGAGACTGTGCGGACATGATACAGGTGTTGGTCAGAGAGTGTGCGGACATGATGCAGGAGTTGGTCATAGAGTGTGCGAACAGGATGCAGGAGTTGATCAGAGAATGTGCAGACATGATACAGGAGTTGATCAGAGAGTGTGCGGATATGATACAGGAGTTAGATAGAGAGTGTGCGGACATTATACAGGAGTTGGATAGAAATTGTGCTTTCATGATAAAGGAGTTCGTCAGAGAGTGTGTGGACATGATGCAGGAGTTGGTCAGAAACTGTGCTTACATGATACAGGAGTTGGTCAGAGAGTGTGTGGACATGATGCAGGAGTTGGTCAGAAACTGTGCTTACATGATACAGGAGTTGGTCAGAGAGTGTGCAGACATGATGCAGAAGTTGGTCAGAGAATGTGTGGACATGATGCAGGAGTTGGTCAGAAACTGTGCTTATATGATACAGGAGTTGGTCAGAGAGTGTGCGGAAATGATGCTGGAGTTGATCGGGGACTGTGCGGACATGATACAGGACTTGATGAGAGAGTGTGCGGATATGATATAAAAGTTGGTCAGAGAGTGTGCAGACATGATACAGGAGTTGGTCACAGACTGTGTGGGCATGATACAGGTCTTGGTCGGAGAGTGTGCGGACATGATGCAGGAGTTGGTCAGAGACTGTGCTTACATGATACAGGAGTTGGTCATAGAGTGTGCGAACAGGATGCAGGAGTTGATCAGAGAATGTGTGGACATGATACAGGAGTTGGTCAGAGACTGTGTGGACATGATACAGGAGTTGGTCAGAGACTGTGCGGACATGATACAGGAGTTGATCAGAGACTGTGCGGACATGATACAGGAGTTGATCAGAGACTGTGCGGATATGATACAGGAGTTGGTCAGAGAGTGTGTGGACATTATACAGGAGTTGGATAGAAAGTGTGCTTACAGGATGCAGGATTGGTCAGAGAGTGTGTGGACATGATGCAGGAGTTGGTCAGAAATTGTGCTTACATGATAAAGGAGTTCGTCAGAGAGTGTGCGGACATGATGCAGGAGTTGGCCAGAGACTGTGCGGACATGATACAGGTGTTGGTCAGAGAGTGTGCAGACATGATGCAGGAGTTGGTCATAGAGTGTGCGAACAGGATGCAGGAGTTGATCAGAGAATGTGCAGACATGATACAGGAGTTGATCAGAGAGTGTGCGGATATGATACAGGAGTTAGATAGAGAGTGTGCGGACATTATACAGGAGTTGGATAGAAATTGTGCTTTCATGATAAAGGAGTTCGTCAGAGAGTGTGTGGACATGATGCAGGAGTTGGTCAGAAACTGTGCTTACATGATACAGGAGTTGGTCAGAGAGTGTGTGGACATGATGCAGGAGTTGGTCAGAAACTGTGCTTACATGATACAGGAGTTGGTCAGAGAGTGTGCAGACATGATGCAGAAGTTGGTCAGAGACTGTGTGGGCATGATACAGGTGTTGGTCAGAGAGTGTGCGGACATGATGCTGGATAGGGATGAGCTCGGTGTTCGAGTCGAACATAAGTTCGACTCGAACATCGGCTGTTCGAACGTTCGGCGGACATCGAACGATTTGGGCCGTTTGTGCCAAATTCGAGTGACGCGAACGGCCCACAATGCACTGCGCCATCGCAGTGCAATCCCGGCGCTGTGATTGGCCAAGCATGCACTGTGACCCCGCATGCTTGGCCAATTACAGCGCCGGCAGCTAGGAGAGCCATAATTGGCCACAGGCAGGTTGCCTGTGTGCAATTATAGCTTAGGGGGTTTAGCACACGCCCCACACTATAAAAGGCCGCCAGCGCGGCGGCCTTGTGTAGTGTGTTCCGGCGCAGGGAAAGAGTTACATAGGCAGGGACAGTGTCAGTGCTATTTGTACCTCAAACTTGTGTGTAGGGAGAGAGAAGGATAGGCAGGGAGAGTGTCAGTGTCATATTCTTTGCTAAACCTTGTGTGCAGGGAGAGAGAAAGATAGGCAGGGGACAGTGTCAGTGTCACATTCTTTGCTAAACCTTGTGTGCAGGGAGAGAGAAGGATAGGCAGGGAGAGTGATAATCCTAAACCAGTGAATTTGGAATTATATTTCTATCAGACATCAAAGATGAGTATATGTCCCTGTAGTTGTCTAACAATAGACAAAGTACCATCCAAAAAGACCAAAGTCCAATATGGGATTGTTATAGAATACGTAGATATGGATGTTCAATGTGGATATACGTGGTAACACCCGGGAGTGCCTTCACCTTGTGTCAATGGGGGAGAGATAAGGTACTCTTACCAGCTGGGATGGATCCAACACACCGTACGGCGGTGGATCTTCAAGACTTTGTCCACTTCGTGGACGGATCAGACAGCCAGGCTTTGTAGAGACGACCAGGATCTATAGGACACCTCCTCCCAGGATCAATGGCAATCCAACCAGGAAAAATCCGGATAAGCGGGTAGCAGCTACCCTATCCATTCATAACCATGGAAAACAAAAAATTGCTCCACATGGTGTAAATCCAAAAATGATTTATTATAAAAAAAAATCCAGAAAAAGTTCACACAGTATGAACATCCAAAACAAAACTCCAAAGCATAACAAAAAAATCCAAAAAATCCACACTCTAGAATATAAGTAGGCAGCGTGATAGGAACAGCAAGAGCTAGTGTATTTGTCCCGACCGGTTTCGTCTAATAAGACTTCTACTGGGGTATACAGAAACTCTCTGTTCCCCACGCTTTTATAGAGAAAGGAATGTAGTTTTAAAATTAAACACAGCTGATCACTCATTGTATTTCCCGCTTCCGGGATCACCATACCCTATTGCTAGAGCTGATAATAATGTGAATCCAGCCCCTAGTGGGATTAGCCAATAGTGTCACTTGTACCATGGAAGAGCTCCGCCGCATCATCCACTCTCAGTCTCCTGGCTGTCAGCGTGCGGGAATACATCAGTACCATGTGACTATCTCTTGCAATACATCATCCGCATAGTAGTCTGGGAAATGTAGTCACAGAGAGGGCCATAGGCCATAATCACGCACAGCATTATCCGGCATTGACCCCACCCCCATGCCTTCATTCCCACCAATGATAGAACCGGAGTGCACAATCTCGCAACAGACATTAAAGCAGCGTAAGCCGAGATGTGCTCACGGACAGATCCAAATGCTCCAGTCGTCATGGTGATATGCACAGAGGGCGGCCGCAGCGGAGGTGTGTCTTTGGTACGTCATCTGTCTCGATTACTCGAGCTTCCACCCTGAGGCATGTTGGGAAGTGTAGTTTAAAGTAAGAACGGAAGGAAATTAATAATAGTAAAGTAGTTAGATAGATACGGTTGTTCTATCCCTCAATACTTATAAAAGGGAGGGGGAGAGAACCGCAAACCTCTATCATACATCGATTTTATAATCAGTCTTGGAATCAGAAATTGAACTAAAAATCAAAATGTTCACTATTGTTGGCAACCATCAGAGATTAATGGGTATTATAAAATAAAAAATTAAAATATATTAATTAAAAAATGGGCTTGGTGTCCCGGATAAGGAACTACACCTGTACAGCCTTCATAATGGCATAGTAACCGCTCCAATAAATGTAAATAATCGTAAATCCAATATAACTTGAGTGTCATATATTAACAATATGGTATGGGCATCATATGCCACGTATCAAAGGAAACGGTTCATGGATGTATTGAAATGAGAATGCACATAAAATAGAATAAACCATAAAGATGTATAACAGATTATAGAAACCATAATAGTAACATCTTCATAGTAACATAGCAACCACTATAGAGAGATGCACTTTGACATGCATCCAATGTAACATAAATGTCCTATATATATATAATGAATATGGCATAGGTATCAAGTAGAGAGGCAGTTCATAGATGTATTACAGTAAAAAATGCACACACAAAAAAAAAGGAAGAGGAATAAACCACAAAGGTGTATACAAAAATGGGTCAAGCCTTATTTATAAAAGCGTTAATGTCCCAATCAACGTTTAGGCCATAAGGCCTGTAACACTTAAGCTGATATATCCAGTATGTTTCTAATTTAGAAACCCCTCTCAGGCGGGATTCACCCCTCCAACTAGGGACAAATTTGTCTATGATTTGAAACATAGTACCTTTGGGGTTCTTATTATGGAATTCTAAATAATGTCGTGGGACACTGTGATTTGTTTTGCCCTTTTTTATGCTGGTTAGATGTTCCCCCACTCTTATTGAAAAAGTGCGAATAGTGCGACCTACATACTGTTTCCCGCATGGGCAGGTAAGTAAATATACTATATATTTTGTCGCACATGTTGTAAAGCTTTTCATTTGATAATCAATCCCTGTGGATGTAGACCTGAAAGTGTCCGTTTTTCGTTTTCCACAAATGTTAATTTGACAAACCTTGCATTTTCTGCAGGGATAATATGCCTTTAAGTGTGGAAAAAAGGCTGGTAATATTGGTGGATCAGAAACGTTGGGCGCAATGCGATTTCTCAGTGAGGGTGCCCCTCGATATGTTACGCCCGCTTTTTCAGGAAGTGTGGGTCCTAGAATCTGGTCATTTTTCAAAATTTTCCAGTGTTTCTGAAATATATCCCTTATTTGTCTGTGTTGGACAGAGTATGTTGTGTAGAAAGACCATTTATACTTCGAGTCTTGGATAGGCTTAATTTGTTCTCTAACTAAAGAATCCCTCTCAATCCTAGCAACTTGTTTGATCTCCTCCTCTATAACGGAGGGATGGTAACCCTTATCTACAAATCTGGACTTAAGTATACTAGCCTGACAGTGGAAGTCAGAAAGGTTTGAGCAATTACGTCTAATCCTTAAAAGCTGACTTCGGGGCACTGATTTTAACCATGCTGAATGGTGACAACTATCGACCGAAATGTACCCATTCCGGTCCGTTGGTTTAAAAAATGTCCTAGTTTCTAGCTTACCATTATTAGGGAATATTTCGAGATCCAAAAAATGTATAGACTTGAAACTGGCCTCATAGGATAGGCTGATACCCACATCATTGTTATTCAGAGTGGACATAAATTTGTTTAAGGAGGTCTCATCACCCCTCCACAGGAGGAGGATGTCATCTATGTATCGAACCCAGAGGATAATCTCAGGTCGATCGTAAGCATAGATGACATCCTCCTCCCATTTGGCCATAAAGATGTTAGCCAAACTGGGAGCAAATTTTGCGCCCATGGCAACCCCCTTTTGTTGTAAAAAGAAATCACCATTATGCCAAAAGTAATTGTGGTGGGTTGCAAAATGTAAAAGATCCATAATATATCTTTTCTGCGTGCCCGAAAGGTCATTAACTCTAGACAAAAACAGACCAACAGCTGACAAGCCTAATTCATGTGAGATGCTAGTGTACAGTGAGGCAACGTCTGCTGTCACAAGCAAGATGTCCCTACTGTAAGTAATCTGCTGCAACAGTGAGATAACATGACGGGTGTCCTTTAAATATGATGGAATTGATTTCACAATAGGTTGTAGATGAAAGTCTATATACCTCCCTATTCGTGAGGTTATCGAATCGATTCCACTAATAATTGGGCGACCCGGAGGATGTTTGGCATCCTTATGTATCTTCGGCAGATAATACATTACAGGAATGCGTGGGGCGACAGGAACTAAATAACTTTTTTCCTTCTTGTCAAGAATCCCCAATTGTGATCCGGTGTCGACAAGATCTAATAGAGCTATTTTATAGCTCTGAGTGGGGTTACCATTCAAACGAGTATAAGTTGTGGTATCGCTTAGTATCTTATTCATTTCGAGGTGATAGGCTGTCTTATCCAGAACAACAATACCGCCCCCCTTATCGGCAGGGCGTATCGTCAGATCCTTTCTTTCACATAAGGATCTGAGGCCAGTTTTTATCCTAGGGTCATTGTAAATACGTTTTTTAGGGAGCGCCTCCAAGTCCTTCAAGACTAGGTCCCTAAACACCTGAACTGAGGGTGCTATAGGGCATGGTGGATTGAAGAGTGAGGGATTAGAGAATCCTGAATGTACCATAAGTGAATTGGTTTCAGGTAAAGCAGGTCTAGTGGGATTGGAGATAAAATATCTTTGTATGTTTAATTTACGCACATATTTGTGTACATCTATGAACGTAGCAAACTTATTTAGATGTTTAGGGGGGACATATTTAAGCCCTTTATTTAAAACAACTTTTTCGGCTTCTGTAAAGGTCGCTGTACTTAAATTGAAGATTCCATCATCCTTTACATACATTTTCTTTTTTTGGGCGCGCCATCCGCCTCTACATCCCCGCTGGTGTCTGGGTTTCTGTTGTACCCGCTCTGTTCTTTCTGAAAACCCCCAGAGTATGATGGACCGGGGTGGTTTTGATTATAATTGAATGGAGATCGATTATGTGAGTAATCATCATCTCTGTCTCTATAATTATATTGGGGTGGATACATTCCCCTATCTTCTCTCAGAGGTGAAAACCGATTGTAAGTTTGTGTAGGGGTTCTTTGATTTTGGTAAGAGTAGTAATCGGTATTTGGTTGACTATAACCACCCCTCCGTGGTGAATCATGCCTCCAATATTCCCGAGAGCCATCCTTCCTACCTTTATTATTGCCTCGGGGACCTCTCCCTCTTCCCCCTTGTATTGGGGGTGGACCACGATGTTGTGTATTGGGGGTACGTGCATTCGTTTGTTTATGATTAGTTTCCCTAGTAGCCAAAGGGCGACTTTGGGCTTGATTGGACGTAGATGGTTGTGATCTCCCATCATTAACTAAAGGGGCCGTAGTGTCCATATTTTGGTTGTTTCCTTCTATTCTTAAAATATTATCCTTAGATTGCCAACTAAAAACACAGTGGTTTTTATAATCATTAACATCCCTAGTATATTTTTTTTGTTTTTTTGTTCTTTGTTCTCTTTCTTCTTTCTCTAAGTGGCTCTTTAGATTAGTGGATAATGAGCCATATTCTGAGGTGGATTTATGTGGCAAGAGTTTATCTCTAATATCCTTGATTTCTTTGTCTATCAGAGCTAGTCTGGTCACCTTTTTCTCCAATAAAAAAGAAATAAATGAAATCCCTGCTTCATTAAAATAATGAAACCATGCATCTATATCCAAATCTCCTTGTTGGGGGCATACATCCCATCTTAACCCTCTAGGGACCATGCGTTCCTTCACATATTGTTCTAGGAACGCCTTGTCCCATTCAAGGTGCAGTTCTGAGGTCATAAGGTTCTTCAACCGCATGAACATGCCCCCCATTTCGGAGTCTGTATTTGTAGAAACAAACACACCCTCTGTGATTAGAGTGCGACTAGTACGGTACTCAAAAACATCCATGATGTATTGAACCAATATAAGCTAAGTGAGAGAGGCAGCAATATAAACAGTCTAGAGAATCGAAAACAAATACAATTATATAATACTGCGCCAACCCAAAATATTATAGCAACAGCAGCCAAACACCAAAATCAGACAAAATTAATTAAGTGTAAATATATAATAAGTGTGGCGCTAATGAGAATTTAGGATAAAGGTCCTAAATATAGTAGGGTGTGAAAAATATTCTAATTTAATCAAAAACCCATGCTGGTATATATTTCGAAATTAGTGAAAAATATAGAAATACATATATAGCGTAAATAAGTGTCTGTAATCCATTTGTGATTACAAGTATTTAACCAACATATTAATGTACAACAAAAATTATAGTGCAAATATTATGTTGTGAAACATGAATAGCAATAGAGTGATAATCCTAAACCAGTGAATTTGGAATTATATTTCTATCAGACATCAAAGATGAGTATATGTCCCTGTAGTTGTCTAACAATAGACAAAGTACCATCCAAAAAGACCAAAGTCCAATATGGGATTGTTATAGAATACGTAGATATGGATGTTCAATGTGGATATACGTGGTAACACCCGGGAGTGCCTTCACCTTGTGTCAATGGGGGAGAGATAAGGTACTCTTACCAGCTGGGATGGATCCAACACACCGTACGGCGGTGGATCTTCAAGACTTTGTCCACTTCATGGACGGATCAGACAGCCAGGCTTTGTAGAGACGACCAGGATCTATAGGACACCTCCTCCCAGGATCACTGGCAATCCAACCAGGAAAAATCCGGATAAGCGGGTAGCAGCTACCCTATCCATTCATAACCATGGAAAACAAAAAAAAGGGGGTTGCCATGGGCGCAAAATTTGCTCCCAGTTTGGCTAACATCTTTATGGCCAAATGGGAGGAGGATGTCATCTATGCTTACGATCGACCCGAGATTATCCTCTGGGTTCGATACATAGATGACATCCTCCTCCTGTGGAGGGGTGATGAGACCTCCTTAAACAAATTTATGTCCACTCTGAATAACAATGATGTGGGTATCAGCCTATCCTATGAGGCCAGTTTCAAGTCTATACATTTTTTGGATCTCGAAATATTCCCTAATAATGGTAAGCTAGAAACTAGGACATTTTTTAAACCAACGGACCGGAATGGGTACATTCCGGTCGATAGTTGTCACCATTCAGCATGGTTAAAATCAGTGCCCCGAAGTCAGCTTTTAAGGATTAGACGTAATTGCTCAAACCTTTCTGACTTCCACTGTCAGGCTAGTATACTTAAGTCCAGATTTGTAGATAAGGGTTACCATCCCTCCGTTATAGAGGAGGAGATCAAACAAGTTGCTAGGATTGAGAGGGATTCTTTAGTTAGAGAACAAATTAAGCCTATCCAAGACTCGAAGTATAAATGGTCTTTCTACACAACATACTCTGTCCAACACAGACAAATAAGGGATATATTTCAGAAACACTGGAAAATTTTGAAAAATGACCAGATTCTAGGACCCACACTTCCTGAAAAAGCGGGCGTAACATATCGAGGGGCACCCTCACTGAGAAATCGCATTGCGCCCAACGTTTCTGATCCACCAATATTACCAGCCTTTTTTCCACACTTAAAGGCATATTATCCCTGCAGAAAATGCAAGGTTTGTCAAATTAACATTTGTGGAAAACGAAAAACGGACACTTTCAGGTCTACATCCACAGGGATTGATTATCAAATGAAAAGCTTTACAACATGTGCGACAAAATATATAGTATATTTACTTACCTGCCCATGCGGGAAACAGTATGTAGGTCGCACTATTCACACTTTTTCAATAAGAGTGGGGGAACATCTAACCAGCATAAAAAAGGGCAAAACAAATCACAGTGTCCCACGACATTATTTAGAATTCCATAATAAGAACCCCAAAGGTACTATGTTTCAAATCATAGACAAATTTGTCCCTAGTTGGAGGGGTGAATCCCGCCTGAGAGGGGTTTCTAAATTAGAAACATACTGGATATATCAGCTTAAGTGTTACAGGCCTTATGGCCTAAACGTTGATTGGGACATTAACACTTTTATAAATAAGGCTTGACCCATTTTTGTATACACCTTTGTGGTTTATTCCTCTTCCTTTTTTTTGTGTGTGCATTTTTTACTGTAATACATCTATGAACTGCCTCTCTACTTGATACCTATGCCATATTCATTATATATATAGGACATTTATGTTACATTGGATGCATGTCAAAGTGCATCTCTCTATAGTGGTTGCTATGTTATTATGAAGATGTTACTATTATGGTTTCTATAATCTGTTATACATCTTTATGGTTTATTCTATTTTATGTGCATTCTCATTTCAATACATCCATGAACCGTTTCCTTTGATACGTGGCATATGATGCCCATACCATATTGTTAATATATGACACTCAAGTTATATTGGATTTACGATTATTTACATTTATTGGAGCGGTTACTATGCCATTATGAAGGCTGTACAGGTGTAGTTCCTTATCCGGGACACCAAGCCCATTTTTTAATTAATATATTTTAATTTTTTATTTTATAATACCCATTAATCTCTGATGGTTGCCAACAATAGTGAACATTTTGATTTTTAGTTCAATTTCTGATTCCAAGACTGATTATAAAATCGATGTATGATAGAGGTTTGCGGTTCTCTCCCCCTCCCTTTTATAAGTATTGAGGGATAGAACAACCGTATCTATCTAACTACTTTACTATTATTAATTTCCTTCCGTTCTTACTTTAAACTACACTTCCCAACATGCCTCAGGGTGGAAGCTCGAGTAATCGAGACAGATGACGTACCAAAGACACACCTCCGCTGCGGCCGCCCTCTGTGCATATCACCATGACGACTGGAGCATTTGGATCTGTCCGTGAGCACATCTCGGCTTACGCTGCTTTAATGTCTGTTGCGAGATTGTGCACTCCGGTTCTATCATTGGTGGGAATGAAGGCATGGGGGTGGGGTCAATGCCGGATAATGCTGTGCGTGATTATGGCCTATGGCCCTCTCTGTGACTACATTTCCCAGACTACTATGCGGATGATGTATTGCAAGAGATAGTCACATGGTACTGATGTATTCCCGCACGCTGACAGCCAGGAGACTGAGAGTGGATGATGCGGCGGAGCTCTTCCATGGTACAAGTGACACTATTGGCTAATCCCACTAGGGGCTGGATTCACATTATTATCAGCTCTAGCAATAGGGTATGGTGATCCCGGAAGCGGGAAATACAATGAGTGATCAGCTGTGTTTAATTTTAAAACTACATTCCTTTCTCTATAAAAGCGTGGGGAACAGAGAGTTTCTGTATACCCCAGTAGAAGTCTTATTAGACGAAACCGGTCGGGACAAATACACTAGCTCTTGCTGTTCCTATCACGCTGCCTACTTATATTCTAGAGTGTGGATTTTTTGGATTTTTTTGTTATGCTTTGGAGTTTTGTTTTGGATGTTCATACTGTGTGAACTTTTTCTGGAATTTTTTTTATAATAAATCATTTTTGGATTTACACCATGTGGAGCAATTTTTTGTTTTCCATGGTTATGAATGGATAGGGTAGCTGCTACCCGCTTATCCGGATTTTTCCTGGTTGGATTGCCATTGATCCTGGGAGGAGGTGTCCTATAGATCCTGGTCGTCTCTACAAAGCCTGGCTGTCTGATCCGTCCACGAAGTGGACAAAGTCTTGAAGATCCACCGCCGTACGGTGTGTTGGATCCATCCCAGCTGGTAAGAGTACCTTATCTCTCCCCCATTGACACAAGGTGAAGGCACTCCCGGGTGTTACCACGTATATCCACATTGAACATCCATATCTACGTATTCTATAACAATCCCATATTGGACTTTGGTCTTTTTGGATGGTACTTTGTCTATTGTTAGACAACTACAGGGACATATACTCATCTTTGATGTCTGATAGAAATATAATTCCAAATTCACTGGTTTAGGATTATCACTCTATTGCTATTCATGTTTCACAACATAATATTTGCACTATAATTTTTGTTGTACATTAATATGTTGGTTAAATACTTGTAATCACAAATGGATTACAGACACTTATTTACGCTATATATGTATTTCTATATTTTTCACTAATTTCGAAATATATACCAGCATGGGTTTTTGATTAAATTAGAATATTTTTCACACCCTACTATATTTAGGACCTTTATCCTAAATTCTCATTAGCGCCACACTTATTATATATTTACACTTAATTAATTTTGTCTGATTTTGGTGTTTGGCTGCTGTTGCTATAATATTTTGGGTTGGCGCAGTATTATATAATTTTATTTGTTTTCGATTCTCTAGACTGTTTATATTGCTGCCTCTCTCACTTAGCTTATATTGGTTCAATACATCATGGATGTTTTTGAGTACCGTACTAGTCACACTCTAATCACAGAGGGTGTGTTTGTTTCTACAAATACAGACTCCGAAATGGGGGGCATGTTCATGCGGTTGAAGAACCTTATGACCTCAGAACTGCACCTTGAATGGGACAAGGCGTTCCTAGAACAATATGTGAAGGAACGCATGGTCCCTAGAGGGTTAAGATGGGATGTATGCCCCCAACAAGGAGATTTGGATATAGATGCATGGTTTCATTATTTTAATGAAGCAGGGATTTCATTTATTTCTTTTTTATTGGAGAAAAAGGTGACCAGACTAGCTCTGATAGACAAAGAAATCAAGGATATTAGAGATAAACTCTTGCCACATAAATCCACCTCAGAATATGGCTCATTATCCACTAATCTAAAGAGCCACTTAGAGAAAGAAGAAAGAGAACAAAGAACAAAAAAACAAAAAAAATATACTAGGGATGTTAATGATTATAAAAACCACTGTGTTTTTAGTTGGCAATCTAAGGATAATATTTTAAGAATAGAAGGAAACAACCAAAATATGGACACTACGGCCCCTTTAGTTAATGATGGGAGATCACAACCATCTACGTCCAATCAAGCCCAAAGTCGCCCTTTGGCTACTAGGGAAACTAATCATAAACAAACGAATGCACGTACCCCCAATACACAACATCGTGGTCCACCCCCAATACAAGGGGGAAGAGGGAGAGGTCCCCGAGGCAATAATAAAGGTAGGAAGGATGGCTCTCGGGAATATTGGAGGCATGATTCACCACGGAGGGGTGGTTATAGTCAACCAAATACCGATTACTACTCTTACCAAAATCAAAGAACCCCTACACAAACTTACAATCGGTTTTCACCTCTGAGAGAAGATAGGGGAATGTATCCACCCCAATATAATTATAGAGACAGAGATGATGATTACTCACATAATCGATCTCCATTCAATTATAATCAAAACCACCCCGGTCCATCATACTCTGGGGGTTTTCAGAAAGAACAGAGCGGGTACAACAGAAACCCAGACACCAGCGGGGATGTAGAGGCGGATGGCGCGCCCAAAAAAAGAAAATGTATGTAAAGGATGATGGAATCTTCAATTTAAGTACAGCGACCTTTACAGAAGCCGAAAAAGTTGTTTTAAATAAAGGGCTTAAATATGTCCCCCCTAAACATCTAAATAAGTTTGCTACGTTCATAGATGTACACAAATATGTGCGTAAATTAAACATACAAAGATATTTTATCTCCAATCCCACTAGACCTGCTTTACCTGAAACCAATTCACTTATGGTACATTCAGGATTCTCTAATCCCTCACTCTTCAATCCACCATGCCCTATAGCACCCTCAGTTCAGGTGTTTAGGGACCTAGTCTTGAAGGACTTGGAGGCGCTCCCTAAAAAACGTATTTACAATGACCCTAGGATAAAAACTGGCCTCAGATCCTTATGTGAAAGAAAGGATCTGACGATACGCCCTGCCGATAAGGGGGGCGGTATTGTTGTTCTGGATAAGACAGCCTATCACCTCGAAATGAATAAGATACTAAGCGATACCACAACTTATACTCGTTTGAATGGTAACCCCACTCAGAGCTATAAAATAGCTCTATTAGATCTTGTCGACACCGGATCACAATTGGGGATTCTTGACAAGAAGGAAAAAAGTTATTTAGTTCCTGTCGCCCCACGCATTCCTGTAATGTATTATCTGCCGAAGATACATAAGGATGCCAAACATCCTCCGGGTCGCCCAATTATTAGTGGAATCGATTCGATAACCTCACGAATAGGGAGGTATATAGACTTTCATCTACAACCTATTGTGAAATCAATTCCATCATATTTAAAGGACACCCGTCATGTTATCTCACTGTTGCAGCAGATTACTTACAGTAGGGACATCTTGCTTGTGACAGCAGACGTTGCCTCACTGTACACTAGCATCTCACATGAATTAGGCTTGTCAGCTGTTGGTCTGTTTTTGTCTAGAGTTAATGACCTTTCGGGCACGCAGAAAAGATATATTATGGATCTTTTACATTTTGCAACCCACCACAATTACTTTTGGCATAATGGTGATTTCTTTTTACAACAAAAGGGGGTTGCCATGGGCGCAAAATTTGCTCCCAGTTTGGCTAACATCTTTATGGCCAAATGGGAGGAGGATGTCATCTATGCTTACGATCGACCTGAGATTATCCTCTGGGTTCGATACATAGATGACATCCTCCTCCTGTGGAGGGGTGATGAGACCTCCTTAAACAAATTTATGTCCACTCTGAATAACAATGATGTGGGTATCAGCCTATCCTATGAGGCCAGTTTCAAGTCTATACATTTTTTGGATCTCGAAATATTCCCTAATAATGGTAAGCTAGAAACTAGGACATTTTTTAAACCAACGGACCGGAATGGGTACATTTCGGTCGATAGTTGTCACCATTCAGCATGGTTAAAATCAGTGCCCCGAAGTCAGCTTTTAAGGATTAGACGTAATTGCTCAAACCTTTCTGACTTCCACTGTCAGGCTAGTATACTTAAGTCCAGATTTGTAGATAAGGGTTACCATCCCTCCGTTATAGAGGAGGAGATCAAACAAGTTGCTAGGATTGAGAGGGATTCTTTAGTTAGAGAACAAATTAAGCCTATCCAAGACTCGAAGTATAAATGGTCTTTCTACACAACATACTCTGTCCAACACAGACAAATAAGGGATATATTTCAGAAACACTGGAAAATTTTGAAAAATGACCAGATTCTAGGACCCACACTTCCTGAAAAAGCGGGCGTAACATATCGAGGGGCACCCTCACTGAGAAATCGCATTGCGCCCAACGTTTCTGATCCACCAATATTACCAGCCTTTTTTCCACACTTAAAGGCATATTATCCCTGCAGAAAATGCAAGGTTTGTCAAATTAACATTTGTGGAAAACGAAAAACGGACACTTTCAGGTCTACATCCACAGGGATTGATTATCAAATGAAAAGCTTTACAACATGTGCGACAAAATATATAGTATATTTACTTACCTGCCCATGCGGGAAACAGTATGTAGGTCGCACTATTCGCACTTTTTCAATAAGAGTGGGGGAACATCTAACCAGCATAAAAAAGGGCAAAACAAATCACAGTGTCCCACGACATTATTTAGAATTCCATAATAAGAACCCCAAAGGTACTATGTTTCAAATCATAGACAAATTTGTCCCTAGTTGGAGGGGTGAATCCCGCCTGAGAGGGGTTTCTAAATTAGAAACATACTGGATATATCAGCTTAAGTGTTACAGGCCTTATGGCCTAAACGTTGATTGGGACATTAACGCTTTTATAAATAAGGCTTGACCCATTTTTGTATACACCTTTGTGGTTTATTCCTCTTCCTTTTTTTTTGTGTGTGCATTTTTTACTGTAATACATCTATGAACTGCCTCTCTACTTGATACCTATGCCATATTCATTATATATATATAGGACATTTATGTTACATTGGATGCATGTCAAAGTGCATCTCTCTATAGTGGTTGCTATGTTACTATGAAGATGTTACTATTATGGTTTCTATAATCTGTTATACATCTTTATGGTTTATTCTATTTTATGTGCATTCTCATTTCAATACATCCATGAACCGTTTCCTTTGATACGTGGCATATGATGCCCATACCATATTGTTAATATATGACACTCAAGTTATATTGGATTTACGATTATTTACATTTATTGGAGCGGTTACTATGCCATTATGAAGGCTGTACAGGTGTAGTTCCTTATCCGGGACACCAAGCCCATTTTTTAATTAATATATTTTAATTTTTTATTTTATAATACCCATTAATCTCTGATGGTTGCCAACAATAGTGAACATTTTGATTTTTAGTTCAATTTCTGATTCCAAGACTGATTATAAAATCGATGTATGATAGAGGTTTGCGGTTCTCTCCCCCTCCCTTTTATAAGTATTGAGGGATAGAACAACCGTATCTATCTAACTACTTTACTATTATTAATTTCCTTCCGTTCTTACTTTAAACTACACTTCCCAACATGCCTCAGGGTGGAAGCTCGAGTAATCGAGACAGATGACGTACCAAAGACACACCTCCGCTGCGGCCGCCCTCTGTGCATATCACCATGACGACTGGAGCATTTGGATCTGTCCGTGAGCACATCTCGGCTTACGCTGCTTTAATGTCTGTTGCGAGATTGTGCACTCCGGTTCTATCATTGGTGGGAATGAAGGCATGGGGGTGGGGTCAATGCCGGATAATGCTGTGCGTGATTATGGCCTATGGCCCTCTCTGTGACTACATTTCCCAGACTACTATGCGGATGATGTATTGCAAGAGATAGTCACATGGTACTGATGTATTCCCGCACGCTGACAGCCAGGAGACTGAGAGTGGATGATGCGGCGGAGCTCTTCCATGGTACAAGTGACACTATTGGCTAATCCCACTAGGGGCTGGATTCACATTATTATCAGCTCTAGCAATAGGGTATGGTGATCCCGGAAGCGGGAAATACAATGAGTGATCAGCTGTGTTTAATTTTAAAACTACATTCCTTTCTCTATAAAAGCATGGGGAACAGAGAGTTTCTGTATACCCCAGTAGAAGTCTTATTAGACGAAACCGGTCGGGACAAATACACTAGCTCTTGCTGTTCCTATCACGCTGCCTACTTATATTCTAGAGTGTGGATTTTTTGGATTTTTTTGTTATGCTTTGGAGTTTTGTTTTGGATGTTCATACTGTGTGAACTTTTTCTGGAATTTTTTTTATAATAAATCATTTTTGGATTTACACCATGTGGAGCAATTTTTTGTTTTCCATGGTTATGAATGGATAGGGTAGCTGCTACCCGCTTATCCGGATTTTTCCTGGTTGGATTGCCATTGATCCTGGGAGGAGGTGTCCTATAGATCCTGGTCGTCTCTACAAAGCCTGGCTGTCTGATCCGTCCACGAAGTGGACAAAGTCTTGAAGATCCACCGCCGTACGGTGTGTTGGATCCATCCCAGCTGGTAAGAGTACCTTATCTCTCCCCCATTGACACAAGGTGAAGGCACTCCCGGGTGTTACCACGTATATCCACATTGAACATCCATATCTACGTATTCTATAACAATCCCATATTGGACTTTGGTCTTTTTGGATGGTACTTTGTCTATTGTTAGACAACTACAGGGACATATACTCATCTTTGATGTCTGATAGAAATATAATTCCAAATTCACTGGTTTAGGATTATCACTCTATTGCTATTCATGTTTCACAACATAATATTTGCACTATAATTTTTGTTGTACATTAATATGTTGGTTAAATACTTGTAATCACAAATGGATTACAGACACTTATTTACGCTATATATGTATTTCTATATTTTTCACTAATTTCGAAATATATACCAGCATGGGTTTTTGATTAAATTAGAATATTTTTCACACCCTACTATATTTAGGACCTTTATCCTAAATTCTCATTAGCGCCACACTTATTATATATTTACACTTAATTAATTTTGTCTGATTTTGGTGTTTGGCTGCTGTTGCTATAATATTTTGGGTTGGCGCAGTATTATATAATTTTATAGGCAGGGAGAGTGTCAAGCCTCGTACACACGACCGAGTTTCTCATCGTTAAAATCACGTCGTTTTTTTCGACGAGATTCTTGTTAACCTTGACGAGTTTCTCGTCAAGCTTTCTATGCGTACACACTGACATTTCCCAATTTCCTCGTTGTTCTCCGCGCTCACGTCCAGCACGTACGACGGCACTATAAAGGGGAAGATCGATTTTCTTGGCGCCACCCCTTGGGCTGCTTTTGCTGATCTCGTGTTACCGCGTGTGAAGTAAAAGTTTGGGAAGAGACGATTCGCGCTTTTCAGTCTTCGTGCTTTTCAGTTCGTTTTCTGAGGTTCAGTTTGTGCTTGTGGGTTCATATCTTGACTTTCAGGGCGTCTAGGCAGGTCGTATCTGTTTTACAGTGCGTTCTTGCCCGTTCGTTTCTGATTTTCAGTTCGTTATTCATAGGCCTTGCTGTTCTAAAGTGCGTTCTGTTCTGTACGTTCTGATCAGACGACCGTTTCCTAGCCATGTCGCCTGGACGTTCTCGTCGTCGAGTTCGTGCTGTGCGTGCGCTTGGTGTTGGTCTGCTTGTTTTGGACCAAGACTAGTCCATGAATGGTGTGAGGAGGAGTTCATGGACCAAGAATTGGTTGCTCCAGCGGGACCAATTCTGCCACATGCCTCTGCTGCGGGAGATAGTCGAGAATAATCCTGAGGACTACAGTAATTTTCTGCGGATGTCTGACCCCGTTTTTCAGGAACTGTTGGCTTTGGTGTCCCCCTATATTACCAGGAAGGACACCGTTATGCGGGAAGCCATCAGTGCTGAGCAGAGGCTCATCGCCACTTTACGTTATCTGGCGACAGGGAGAAGTCTTCAGGACTTGAAGGTCACGACAGGCATCTCCCCCCAGGCTCTGGGCCTCATAATCCCAGACACCTGTTCTGCCATTATACAAGTCCTGCAGGAGGACTATATTAGGGTAAGTTTTCTCCTTTAACATCACATTTTATGTATTTCATGTATGCTAATGTATTGTATTGTATTTCTTTCATCCTTCCCTAATTACCATGATTGTAATATGCTGAGAATGTCCCCTTTGTCCCCATGCATGCTGGAAGCTGTAGATTGCCCCTTTTTTCTCCTCCATGCATATTTCCCTTCACTAACCTTTCCAGCAGGGGCGCCTGTTGCAACAAAT
The DNA here is from genome assembly GCA_029206835.1 of Rana muscosa. Classification (NCBI taxonomy): domain Eukaryota; kingdom Metazoa; phylum Chordata; class Amphibia; order Anura; family Ranidae; genus Rana; species Rana muscosa. Next base: position 2,130,153 of record JARGYO010005593.1, on the reverse strand, counting down.
GTTTGGGGGTCCAACCCCAATTTAGGAAATAAACTTCCTCCATTTTTGCAAAGGTGCCTACTAAACGCCCCCAGTTGTCCCCTCCAATGCAGCCATTTTGTTCCCTCCAATGCAGCCATTTTGTTCCCTCCAATACAGCCATTTTGTTCCCTCCAATGCAGCCATTTTCCCCCCAGCCCTGCACTTACCTTCTTGTGGTCAGCGCCATCCTTCTTCTGTCCTTGATGTCTTCTCTTTCCCTTGATGGTGCATCAGCCAATCATGTTACCATTAAACAGACTTGGTGAACATGATTGGCAGAGCAGCCTGTCAGTGTTTACCCAAGGAATGCTCCCCCCCCCTGCGTCCCCTATTTAACTTTTATGAAGCCAATTACATCCCTCAGGCTGTAATGTGCAAGCCTATTTGCCTCCCTGTTTCTGATATGCAATTTTCACCCCATAAATGCCGCAGTAATTCATATGTTGGTCGCTTAACAGAGGGCCATCCACCTGAATAGTGGGCGGCATTGACAATACATAGGTTAATGCAAGGCAAGAACCTATGTATTGTTCTGAGTGACGGGCACAGGAGAGAGGGGGCAGTGTTCCAGCTCCCACTCTGGACGCACCACCACTGCACTGCTATCCTGTGGCCAAACACACCCCCCCCCCAAAATCATGTATTAATGGACCATCAGAGGGGGTGATGAATATGAAACATGAGTCTTCCATTATACTTATTGAAAACACCTTAATAAACGTAGAATTTGATTGATGTTGGCCTCTAATGTTTTTTATTATAATCTCCTTGTAATGTAATATTTTTAATTTCTAATTTTCTTTCATCTTGTTTGACTCCCCAGCTTCCTTCCACGCCACAGGAATGGCAGACTGTGGCATTGGAGTTTGCCACGCGGTGGGACTTCCCCAACTGCGGTGGTGCTATAGACGGGAAGCACGTCCGCATCGTGCCGCCACCCCGTTCTGGGTCCTACTACTTCAATTACAAGGGGTTTCATAGCATTGTGCTGATGGTGGTGGTGTCAGCACGGTATAAATTCCTCTATGTTGATGTAGGGAAGAATGGCCGGATGTCCGATGGGGGATCCTTCATCCAGACAGAGTTTGCCCTCCGTCTCCAGAGTGACGACCTTGCATTGCCACCGGATGCAGGGAATATTGAAGGACTCCCCTTTGTTTTCTTGGCTGATGAAGTCCCCTTTGGACTCGGACCGCATCTTATGAGGCCATTTCCTCACAGGACCCCGACCCCAGAGAAGAGGGTGTTCAATTACCGGCTGGCCAGGGGCCGAAAAGTCGTTGAAAATGCCTTCGGCATAATGGCCAGCCGGTTCCGCATTTTTATGACTTCCATCCACTTGGCGGACTACAAAATAAACTATGTCGTTTTATGCTGCTGTGTGCTACACAATTTTCTCAGCAGAAAATCAAATTCATATATGGCCTCAGTATTGCCTGAGGCTGGACTTTCACCTGCTAATCCCCTGCCGGGCCTGGAATCTGCCCGTCCTGGCTTGCCCCCCCCAAAATGCCCATGAGGTTCGGGACAAATATATGGAATATTTCACGGGTAGGGGGGCAATTCCTATGCCAGGCTATGGCTAAAGATTCCTGGAGAATGATTAAAATAAAAATCTGATTTCTAATTTTAACTTAGGTTTGTTTCCTGTCTCCTAGTTTGTCTTAGTGCATTTGTAGTGCCAAGTGTATTTTCCTTTAGTAAATAACAACCATTTCACTATGTAACCTTAAAAAAAACACAAATCAGGTTAGAGCGTATTGAAAAAAGAAGCTACACGTTGTTTCTGTTCAAACATTTTACTCTGTGCACATTCACACACATGTTTCCTTTTTTTTATTTATTTTTTTATTTTTTTTCCTGGCCACAAACCGCCAATTATTTTCTTAGGAAAATACAAAAACAGTTGCATTCCAAAAATTACAACATTGGATACCTCTGAGAAATCTGACACATTCACTTACACAAACTATGTCTCTATGTGCCCGTCCTAATATGGGGTCTTGCCACCCCTTGCCCAGCCAAAAATTTAATATGCACACATTTTGTATTAATTTCCACTAGGGATTTGAGACTCCTGATCCCTATTGTCAACATGTGCTATCTGCCATCAGGGGTGATCAATGGATGTGTTTTGGGGGTGCAACCCCTTCCTCAGTTCACCTACTTTAGATACGAGGAAGGGGTTGCACCCCCAAAAGACGTACATGGATATCCCCTGATGGCAGATGGCACATGTTGACACACTGTGTGCATATTCAATTTTTGGCTGGTTGCATTGTCAAAAACAATATAAAAGGTTGATGAACAGTCATTACTGAAAAAAAAAATGGGGGTTTGGTTGACTTATTCGATTCTCCCCAAAACATCTAGAATGTCTTTAAATGTTTGATCCTTCACATGAATTATTTGTTTTATTCTGTCCAGTTCCGTGCTACATTCCATCACTTGCTGTATTACTCGGAGGGCACTGTCAGCAGAGAAACATGTACTATCCTTCACCACAACATTTACATCCCCTAAAAACAAAATACAAAAGGTATTATAACTCTGCAGGCCTACATCTCTTACCTGAAGCTGTGGTGTCAGATACTGACCTGTTGTGGTGACCAGTTCCACAACGTCATCCACCTCTCCTTCCTGCACTTCTCCTTCCTCCTCCTCAACTTCCTCAACATCCTTTGGCTGTGGGTCTTTGGGAGTTTGGGGTTGTTGTGAAGCTGTGGGGTTCCTGTGCTCCCTGGAGTGTTCTCCTCCCAGTCTTCTCTCCCCTATGAGAATCAAACAAAAGGTCTATTTATCACACTGAAATTCTCTATGAAAAATAAAAACAGGCTAAGTTGTTTGGAAGTGGGGTACAAGTGTGTGTTTGGGCGGAAGTTAAAGATGAATGCATTATTTCTGACCAATAATATGTTTAGTATTCACCTTTGGCTGTCAGTTTTTAGACATGGAGGCACCACAAAAAATCACTAATGCACCTGTGTGGGACACCCAAAAAAGGCGGGTCTGGTGGCCCACACTATAGTGCTCCAAAGTACAGATGTGGAACCAGCTGCTGAGTGTCCTCTCCTTTACACTGACTAAAGTTTGCATTTCATTCTCTTTACAAACACATCATCTAGCCTAAACATTTTGAACACAAATGTTAAAAAAACATGCAGATGTCTAATTACTTTTGTGGCTATAAAATAAGCCAAAACAGCGGATAGTGGCCGAACGAAGTGTCTGTAACGTAACGAACTATTACTGTGCCAAACCAAGTTCAAATTATTAAATTATGGAAGGGAGTCCAATATGATAAAATCACAAAAAGGAGCAACATGTAAGTTGAGAAAAACATTAATAGCCGAAAAGTGTACATTTTACTTACTTTTTGCTAGCATTCTCTTAATGTTCCTTAACTGCTCTGGCTCCCTCAGTTTGAGGTCTGACCACCTCTTTCTGAGCTGCTCATTTGAGCGTTTGACCCCGAAATTCATCTTCAGACTCTTCACGACTTTAGTGAGGATTTTGGCCTTCCTTCTATTTGGTTTGCTATACGGCCCATGCTTTGCGTCATAATCAGACTTGAGCAAGATGTCCACCATCTCCGCCATCTCCGCAAAAGACATATTAGATGCCTTGAATCTCCTCCTTGATCGTGACATTTCCTCGGTCTCCGGGCTTGTCTCCTCCTCGTTAGTTGCGGAATTATCAGACACCTGCTGTAACTCTGCCATATCTGTCTGCGCGCCGAAAGAGAAGGGGCGGGGAAAAGATGTTAGTTAGAACGTCATGGGCGGGCGACGTGTGCGGAGCGACGTGTTCGTAGTTTGACGCATGCGTGGTGTATATATAGCAAACACACATGTGACTATACTATGTTCGGTGTGCGGAGAGAGGAGTTCAAGTTACGAACGTGCGAACGAAGGTATGTGATTTTGTGACTTGGACAAATAGTTGGCCTATACTGTCTTGAGAATGTTGTAGAATATATATGGTGACTACGATGTTAAGGAGGTTAGACTGTGTGCCTCACATTAGTTATATATTATTAATTTTACTTGCAGACCCAAAATGAATGTCTTTATAAGTGACAAGGAATTCCTTGCGGAATTTATAGACCGGTTAAGGGAGCTGCCCGCTCTGTGGGAGACGAAAAACCTCATCCACAAAAAAAGAGGGGTGAGAAAAGCAGCGCTGGAGACCCTGCTCCCATTTGTGCAGACCAAGGTGCCCACAGCCACAGCAAAACAAGTGGACACTAAAATTGGGAGCTTGAGAGGCACCTACAGGACTGAACGCTCTAAGGTCCTGGCTTCTCAGAGGTCAGGAGCAGCAGCAGATCATGTGTATGTCCCGAATTTGTGGTACTACAGCAGGATGTCCTTCCTGGATGACCACATTGAGGCAAGGCCATCACTCTCCACTCTTCCCCCCAGACTTCCCTGCAGCCAACCTGAGCCTTCTCTGGAGCAAGAGGAGGCAGCCATCCTGGATGATCCTGATTTGGCCATCTGGAGCCAGGTATAGTATTAAATGAAAATGTATTGGGATAAAATTAATGTTTGACAAATATGTCAAGATGACAAACATAAACTATTTAGAGTTCCACAAGTGAAATCAAGATCTCTAGACATTAGTCTGCACTTAATTGGGTGCTAAATAGTCAATCTGATGTAGTTGTAAATTTTAGAAACTGATTTCAGGATTTACATTCTAATTGGTTCAATCATGATTATAAATTTGGAGGCAAAGATTAAAGCAACATATTAAACTATGTCCCTTTTTCATACACAGGATGAAATCAGCCAGGAGGAGGGTCTGGAAACTGTCAGGCAAGAGGAGGAAGGGCCCAGTGGCAGCCAGGAGGTGGCAGGGCCCAGTGGAAGGCAGGAGGTGGCAGGGCCCAGTGGCAGCCAGGAGGTGGCAGGGCCCAGAGGCAGGCAGGAGGTGGCAGGGCAAAGGAGAAGCACCAGATCACAGGTGCCTCCCATCCGATTTCCCAAAAGAGGCAGGAGGGACAGGACCACCAGTGAGGCAGCAATGGCCCTTATTAAAGAGGCCCATGCCACCCTCAAAGAGCCCACATCCCCTGAAGAGGCCATTGCCGGCCTAGTGGAGGCAAAGTTCAAGGTGATGAGCATGGAGCAACGCCTCCTATGCGAGCCCCTGCTCATCACCTTGCTCAACAAGAGGGTGATGGGAAAAATTACCCCCAATACTGCAATTTGTGAGGTGGCACAACTGTCCCAACCTCAACCACCTCCTCCAACTCCACCTTCTTCTTCTGCCCCACCCCCTTCTCCTCCACCTCCACCTTCTTCTTCTGCCCCACCCCCTTCTCCTCCACCTCCTCCTCCACCTTGTTCTTCCGCCCCACCCCCTTCTCCTCCACCTCCACCTTCTTCTGCCCCACCCCCTTCTCCTCCACCTCCACCTTCTTCTTCTGCCCCACCCCCTTCTCCTCCACCTCCTCCTCCACCTTGTTCTTCCACCCCACCCCCTTCTCCTCTACCTCCACCTTCTTCTTCTTCCCCACCCCCTTCTCCTCCACCTCCACCTTCTTCTTCTGCGCCACCCCCTTCTCCTCCACCTCCTCCTCCTCCTGACAGGAGTACCCCTCCAGTGGCCCAGCCTCCAGCCAAACGAAGAAGGAAGGCTGCAGGGAAGGGTTCAGGAAAGGTTGCAGGGAAGGTTGCCAGGAGGACGAGGAAGTGATGGCCTTGCTTCATTGTGGTCGGACAGAAGGCAGCCTGTTGTAGTACCACACACTTGGGACATATATCTCACCTGCTGCTGTTCCTGACCTCTGGGAGGCCAGCATCAGATTGTGCTCAGAAATGTTGGCCTTCTCAAGCTCCCAATTTTAGTGTCCACACAGGGTTGATGTGTGCTCTGGGGTCCCTGGGATGCACAAATGGCAGCAGGTTCTCCAGCGCTGCCTTCTCTTTATTTTATTTGAAACATGAATAAATGTTATTTTTGTTTAAGTTCATACTTGACTATGTGTATTTGTAAAAATTTAAAATTTAGCTTTGGAGTAAGCAGAAACATTTGACTGACAAAAAAAGGGACAGATAACAACCCCCCTAAAAAATAAAATAATCTGATTTCCCAAAAAGAGGGTGTTAAATTTTACAACTATATATTAAAATATTCAATGGGAGATCACTATCAAAACATTGCGAAATTAAAATTAACATCAGTTAGAAAAATATAAAAATGTAAAATATTCCTAAAAACTTGCACGATATAATACACATAAATCTTCTTAAGAGCAGCATGAAAAAGGTTAAAAAAAGATAGTCATAACTCTGTGTGAATATCAGCAGCAAAAGAAGTTCTTTCGTTTTGATTAATGTAACATTCAAAAGAAGATTTCAATGCACAACATTTAAACGATGCAATAATTTCGAGCGTGACGAATGTGCTATCTCCATTACGAAGGCTTGTTTTACCAGAAGATGCGCTCCCGTCTCATACTTGCTTCTGAGCATGCGCGCTTTTGAAAGACTCGTTAAAGCATACACACGAACCATTTTCTCGTCACAAAAGAGGCCGACGAGAAACACGACAAGGAAATCTGGAATCCTGACGAGAAAATAGAGAGCAGGTTCTCTATTTTCTCGTCGAGATTCACGGCAATTTTCTCGTCGTAAAACCATACACACGAACGTTTTTCTCGATCAAAAAGCTCTCGCGGCACTTTTCTTGCCGGTTTTGGACGAGAAACTCGGTCGTGTGTACGAGGCTTAAAATTTTTTGCCGAGAAATTTGTTCGTGTGTATGGTTTCTCGTCAAGAAAAGCGACAAGAATCTCAACGAGAAAATAGAGAACCTGCTCTCTATTTTCTCGTCGAGATTCTCGTCAGCCTGTTTCTCGACAAGAAAATTGTGTGTGTGTACACTTACCTTTTCGCCGGGAAGCCTGCGCATGCTCGAAATGACTTCGACGCATGCGCGGTAGCTTCCTAGGCATAGGTAGGGTGAACCAAGATGGCGGCGACGGCATCGAATGTGACGAGCGCATGCTCGTCGTATTCGATGACGTCACCGCGTTCGCTCCATTCAAAGAACCGCGGGTTCTTTGAAAGGAGCGTGTGTACACTCGGCCGGGACAAGTTTCTTGTCCAAGAATCTGGTCGAAAAAAACAACATGTTTTTTTCAACGAGAATCTCGGCCGTGTGTACGAGGCTTTAGTGTCATATTCTTTGCTAAACCTTGTGTGCAGGGAGAGAGAAGGATAGGCAGGGGACAGTGTCAGTGTCACATTCTTTACTAAACCTTGTGTGCAGGGAGAGAGAAGGATAGGCAGGGAGAGTGTCAGTGTCATATTCTTTGATAAACCTTGTGTGCAGGGAGAGAGAAGGATAGGCAGGGAACAGTGTCAGTGTCATATTCTTTGCTAAACCTTGTGTGCAGGGAGAGAGAAGGATAGGCAGGGAGAGTGTCAGTGTCATACTCTTTGCTAAACCTTGTGTGCAGGGAGAGAGAAGGATAGGCAGGGGACAATGTCAAGCCTCGTACACACGACCGAGTTTCTCGGCAAGAACCAGCAAGGAACTTGCTGGCAGAGATGTCTTGCCGAGAAATTCGTTCGTGTGTATGGTTTCTCGTCGAGAAAACCGACAAGTAACCTCGACGAGAAAATAGAGAACCTGCTCTCTATTTTCTCGTCGAGATTCTCGTCGGCATGTTTCTCGACGAGAAAAGTGAGTGTGTGTACACTTACCTGTCCTCCCGGAAGCCCGCGCATGTTCGAAATGAATTTGACGCATGCACGGTAGCTTCCTAGGCATACGTAGGGTATACCAAGATGGCGGCGACGGCATCGAATGTGACAAGCGCATGCTCGTCGTAGTCGATGACGTCACCGCATACGCTCCATTCAAAGAACCGCGGGTTCTTTGAATCGAGCGTGTGTACACTCGGCCGGGACAATTTTCTTGTCCAAGAATCTCGTTGAAAAAAACTACATGTTTTTTTCGACGAGAATCTCGGCCGTGTGTACGAGGCCTCAGTGTCATATTCTTTGCTAAACCTTGTGTGCAGGGAGAGAGAAGGATAGGCAGGGAGAGTGTCAGTGTCATATACTTTGATAAACCTTGTGTGCAGGGAGAGAGAAGGATAGGCAGGGGACAGTGTCAGTGTCATATTCTTTGCTAAACCTTGTGTGCAGGGAGAGAGAAGGATAGGCAGGGAGAGTGTCAGTGTCATATACTTTGATAAACCTTGTGTGCAGGGAGAGAGAAGGATAGGCAGGGGACAGTGTCAGTGTCATTGTTGCTAAGCCTCCTGCACCTTATACACCTGAAGTTAGCCTGTATTGCTGCTTTTTCCTGGTGTGTTACACCAACAGGCATTTGCAGCACTTACAGCGGGCGGAGTGTGCCTCCTGATCATATTACACCTGAAGTTAGCCTGTATTGCTGCTTTTTCCTGGTGTGTTACACCAACAGGCATTTGCAGCACTTACAGCGGGCGGAGTGTGCCTCCTGATCATATTACACCTGAAGTTAGCCTGTATTGCTGCTTTTTCCTGGTGTGTTACACCAACAGGCATTTGCAGCACTTACAGCGGGCGGAGTGTGCCTTCCTGATCATATTACACCTGAAGTTAGCCTGTATTGCTGCTTTTTCCTGGTGTGTTACACCAACAGGCATTTGCAGCACTTACAGCGGGCGGAGTGTGCCTCCTGATCATATTACACCTGAAGTTAGCCTGTATTGCTGTTTTTTCCTGGTGTGTTACACCAACAGGCATTTGCAGCACTTACAGCGGGCGGAGTGTGCCTCCTGATCATATTACACCTGAAGTTAGCCTGTATTGCTGCTTTTTCCTGATGTGTTACACCAACAGGCATTTGCAGCACTTACAGCGGGCGGAGTGTGCCTCCTGATCATATTACACCTGAAGTTAGCCTGTATTGCTGCTTTTTCCTGGTGTGTTACACCAACAGGCATTTGCAGCACTTACAGCGGGCGGAGTGTGCCTCCTGATCATATTACACCTGAAGTTAGCCTGTATTGCTGCTTTTTCCTGGTGTGTTACACCAACAGGCATTTGCAGCACCTACAGCAGGCGTAATGTTATTCCTGCAAAATATACTCCTGAAGCTAGGCCTTATTGCTGGTTTTCCCAATTCCCTGCAGGCCATTAGAATGTCTGGAAGGCAAACAAGGAGAGGCAGACAGTCAGGAGCCAATAAAAAAGGGCAAGCAGGCTCTGTGTCTAGAGACAACAGTGCTGGTCGTGGACGCGGTGCATCGCCATCAGCACATGGCCATGGGACACGCTTGTCCTTCTTTTCTGCAGCTGAACGTGTTGATCCGCATCATGCCGAAGACTTGGTAGAGTGGATGACCAAGCCCTCCTCATCCTCCTCATCCTCTCTCACCCAGGCTCAGGGTACTGGCAAAGCAGCTGCCAAAGCGTCCTCTTCCCTGGTATCAATGTCATCATCAGTCACTCCTTCCCTAGACCAACCATGTCCTCCTGAGGAGTCCACCGAACTGTTTGAGCACAGTGTTGGGTACATGCTCCAGGAGGATGCCCAGCGTTTAGAAGGGTCTGATGATGATACCCAGCTAGAGGAAGGCAGTAGCGTGAGAGCAGAGAGAGGGGATGCTCAAGAAGGACACCAATCTGGCAGTCATGTTCCAGCAGCTGCAGCATACTGCCAGATTGGCTCCAGTGATGAGGAGGGAGGGGATGATGAGGTCACTGACTCCACATGGGTGCCTAATAGGAGAGAGGAGGAGGAGGAGGAGGATGAGGAGGAGGCACATCTCCAATGAGGCAGGGCCAGCGTAAGGGCAGCACACCGATGGAATCACACCGCAGAGCTCCGCCTGTGCAGGGCGCTGCCTCTGCTTGTTATTCAAAAAGTTCTTTGGTGTGGGCCTTTTTTGAGTCGAGTGCATCAGATCGCACAGCTGCTGTTTGCAACATATGTCTCAAGCATATATCGCGTGGCCAAAACATCACCCGCTTGGGCACCACATGCTTGACCAGACATATGTTGACCTGCCATGCAGCTCGCTGGCAAGCCTACCTTAAAGACCCACACCAAAGAACAAAGCGGACCTCTCCTTGCACCGCATCAGCTGGGATCTCCAACCCCACTATACCTTCAGTCCTCTCTGAAACCTGCACTGAGAGGAATGAAGGTGTAGAATTAGGTGTGTCACAGCCAAGTACTTGCGGGCACTCTGCTAGCAGTACACCGACGTCCGATTCTAGCAGGCAAATTTCCCTGCCCCAGCTGCTGGACCGTCAAAAGAAGTTCACTCCCAGCCATCCACATGCCCATCGGTTGAATGCTAGCTTGGCTAAATTGCTAGCGCTTCAACTGCTGCCTTTTCAGTTGGTAGACTCGGCCCCCTTCCGTGAGTTTGTGCAATGTGCGGTTCCTCAGTGGCAGGTTCCCAAACGCCACTTTTTCTCACGGAAGGCGATTCCGGCTCTCTACCGGCATGTGGAAGGCAATGTCTTGGCCTCGCTGGACAGGGCGGTCAGTGGTAAGGTGCATATTACCACTGACTCATGGTCCAGCAGGCATGGACAGGGACGTTACCTTTCTTTCACGGCCAATTGGGTCACTCTTTTGGCAGCTGTGAAGGATGCAGTACAAGGTGCAGTAGTGTTGGAGGTTGTTCCACCGCCACGCCTCCAAAATGCTACTACTGGTTGTGACACACCTCTCTCCTCCACTCCCTCCTCTTCTTCTTCCTCCGTGGCCTCTTCCTGTGCTTTGTCCTCGGAACCAGCGGTGCTCCGTAGGCGTTCAAGGGGCTACGCAAGTACGCAGCCAAAAAGATGCTATGCCGTGCTTGCGCTGGTGTGTTTGGGGGACAGGAGCCACACTGGGGCAGAGGTTCCGTCTGCTCTGCAGGGGCAGGCCGAGAGGTGGTTGACGCCACGCCAGCTTAAGCCAAGAATGGTAGTTTGCCACAATGGCACCAACCTCCTCTCCGCTCTCCGACAGGGACAACTGACCCATGTGCCCTGTGTGGCTCACGTCCTTAACCTGGTGGTGCATCAGCGGTTCTTGGGCAGGTACCCGGGCTTACAGGATGTCCTGAGGCAGGCCAGGAAAGTCTGTGTGCATTTCCGCAGATCTTATAATGCCAGTGCTCGCCTGGCTGAGCTGCAAAAGGAGTTGAACCTGCCCAAGAACCGCCTTATATGTGACATGCCCACCAGGTGGAACTCAACGTTGGCCATGCTGCAGCGGCTGCACACGCAGCAGAGGGCCATCAATGAGTACCTGTGCGACTACGGCACCAGGACAGGGTCAGGGGAGCTCGGGTTTTTTTCACCACGCCAGTGGGGCATGATCAGGGATGCATGCACTGTCCTGGCACCATTTGAGGAGGATACGAGGATGGTGAGCAGTGACAGTGCATGCATCAGTGACACTGTACCTCTTGTCCACCTGTTGGAACATACGCTGCGTGGAATAATGGACAGGGCACTTGAGGCAGAACAGAGGCAGGAAGAGGAGGACTTCCTTGCCTCTCAAGGCCCCCTTTACCCAGACAGTGTTCCTTCTGTCCCACTCATCGCACAGGAAGAGGAGGAGTAGGAGGAGGAGGAGGATTGTGTCAGCATGGAAGTGGAGCCTGGCACTCAGCATCATCAGAAGCAGTCTTTTAGGGATGATTTACAGTCCCAAGAAACCAGTGGACTTGTACGTGGCTGGGAGGAGGTGGCTGCGGATCATGTCGTCCTTAGTGACCCAGAGGACTCCGGACCGAATGCCTCAGCTAACCTACGCTGCATGGCCTCCCTGATCATGCAAAGTCTGCGGAAGGATCCTCGTATTCTTCAGATCAAGGAGAGGGACCATTACTGGCTGGCCACTCTCCTTGATCCACGGTACAAGGGTAAGGTTGCGGACCTTATCTTACCGTCGCAGAGGGAGCAGAGGATGAGACAACTCCGGGAGGCTTTGCAGAAAGGTCTGTGCAACGCGTTCCCAGAGACTGGGAGGTTACAAACTCCTGGTCCTGGACAACGAGATGCTGAGGCTTCGGTCAGTCAAAGAAGGAGCGGTGGGGAAGCTGGCCATCTGACCGATGCGTTCAGACAATTCTTTAGTCCGCAGCCCCAAGGTATGATCGGTTCCAGCAACCATCGCCAGCGTCTGATATACATGGTGCAGTAATACCTAGGGGCAAGGTCAGACTTGGACACCTTTTCCACCGAAAATCCTCTGGCTTACTGGGTCTTGAGGATGGATCACTGGCCAGAGCTTGCACAGTATGCAATTGAGCTACTGGCCTGTCCTGCATCCAGCGTTCTTTCAGAACGCACATTCAGTGCTGCTGGAGGATTTGTCACAGATCACAGGGTGCGCCTGTCCACCGACTCTGTTGATCGACTGACCTTCATAAAGATGAATCAGTCTTGGATCACCACCAGCTACCAAACACCTGAAGCTGATATAACAGACTAATTTATTTTCAAATGTCACATCCCTTCAAGACTGATGCTGATGCTGAGAGACTGTCCTGTTATGTTGACTGACTATCCTCCTCCTCCTCAATGATCCGATTGATGATGATAGCTTGGAAGAACATTTTTGTTTCTGGGTGCCGCCACCAGTGGCTAGGGCCCAATTTTTCAGCCCCTGTTTAACAGGGGCATGCAATTACAATTTTTTATGCAATGCTTTGCAGCAGGACTCATTCCTGCACTCCAACTAGAGTATCTGGGAGAGGTTGCAGTGTCGTGGCACCAGCACCAGTGGCTAAGGCCCAATTTTTCAGCCCCTGTTTAACGGGGGCGTGTAATTACAATTTTTGATGCAATACTTTGCAACAGGGCTCATTGCTGTGCTCCAAGTACAGTATCTGTGAGGGGTTGCAGTGTTGTGGCACCAGTGCCTAAGGCCCAATTTTTCTGCCCCTGTTTAACAGGGGCATGTAATTACAATTCTTGATCTAATAATTCACAGCAGGGCCCATTCCTGCGCCCACCAAGAGTAACTGTGAGGCCTTACAGTGTTGTGTCAACACCACCACCACCACCAAAGGCCCAATTTTTCAGCCCCTGTTCAACAGGGGCATGCAATTACAATTCTTGATCTAATAATTCACAGCAGGGCCCATTCCTGCGCCCACCAAGAGTAACTATGAGGGCTCACAGTGTTGTGGCAACACCAACATGTAAGGGGCAAATTTCAGCTGAGTATATATGGCAGGCCCCTACTTTCAAACATCCAACTTACAAACGACTCCTCCTTGCAAACGTAAGGATACAACAGGAAGTGAGAGGAAATCTATCCCTAGGAAGGCAAATTCTCTCCTGTAAGAGTTAATATGGGAAAAAAAGTGTCTCCTCTCCACTGATGCTTTATCACCAATTTTTGTTTCAATAAAAACCCCAAATTTTCAAAAAACATTTGTCATTAGGACGGAAAGTGAGGTGAACTGTTCTGAACAGGTGCACACTGCACAGACAGCAAAACAAATGTTACAGGGGTGATAACCCTTCCCTATGTTTTCCAAAAAGCTTAAAAATAGATTTTTTGGCTGGAGCTACACTTAAACAATGTACCTGTTCAAAATTCCAAACAGATTCTACATAAGAACAAACCTACAGTCCCTGTCTTGTATGCACCGCCTGTATACGGCTGTTCAGAGTATATAGGGCCTTTTTTATTTTGTGTGCGGGGTTCCCCTTAATATCCATACAAGACCCAAAGGGGCTGGTAATGGGCTGGGGTGGGGGTGATGTGGTAGCTATGCCATTTTTCTTAAAGATTTTCATCCGTATTACCGGGACCAGACATTACATTAAAGCCGCAAGCAGTTTTAAATGGCTTTTTTTCCTTTAGAAATGTAATTTTGTGCAGGGACAGTTCTAAACACGGGAAACACGTGGCACTTCACAGGCATACTTTAGACACCCCCCAGGTACGATATTTAAAGGAATATTTGACTTTTTTTTTTTCACTTTATGCATCATTAAAATGACTGCTCCCGAAAAACGGCCGTTTTTAAAACTTTTTTTTGGATTGATACATGTCCCCTGGTGCAGAACCCGGGTTCCCAAACCCTTTTTAGGACAATAACATTCAGAATAGTCGTTATAATTAGCACTTTAGATTTCGAACGTTCGCATCCATTGTATTTAATAGGGTTCTAAAGTTTGTGCGAACTTTCGGTCCGTTCGCGGGTTCTAGTGCGAACCGAACCCGGGGGTGTTCGGCTCATCACTAATGCTGGAGTTGGCCAGAGACTGTGCTTACATGATACAGGAGTTGGTCAGAGAGTGTATGGACATGATGCAGGAGTTGGTCAGAAACTGTGCTTACATGATACAGGAGTTGGTCAGAGAGTGTGTGGACATGATGCAGGAGTTGGTCAGAAACTGTGCTTACATGATACAGGAGTTGGTCAGAGTGTGCGGACATGATGCAGGAGTTGTTCAGAGATTCTGTGGACATGATAAATGAATTGGTCAGAGACTGTGCGGACATGATACAGGAGTTGGTCAGAGAGTGTGCTAACAGGATGCAGGAGTTGATCAGAGAGTGTGTGGGCATGATACAGGAGTTGGCCAGAGACGGTGCGGACATGATACAGGAGTTGGTCAGAGACTGTGCTTACATGATACAGGAGTTGATGAGAGACTGTGCGGACATGATACAGGAGTTGGTCAGAGAGTGTGCAGACATGATACAGGAGTTGGTCAGAGACTGTGTGGGCATGATACAGCTGTTGGTCAGAGAGTGTGCGAACAGGATGCAGGAGTTGATCAGAGAATGTGTGGACATGATACAGGAGTTGGTCAGAGACTGTGTGGACATGATACAGGAGTTGGTAAGAGTGTGCGGACATGATACAGGAGTTGATCAGAGACTGTGCGGACATGATACAGGAGTTGATCAGAGAGTGTGCGGATATGATACAGGAGTTGGTCAGAGACTGTGCTTACATGATACAGGAGTTGGTCAGAGAGTGTGCAGACATGATGCAGGAGTTGGTCAGAGAGTCTGCGGACATGATAAAAGAATTGGTCAGAGACTGTGCGGGCATGATACAGGAGTTGGTCAGAGACGGTGCTTACATGATACAGGAGTTAGTCAGAGACTGTGCGGACATAATACAGGAGTTGGTCAGAGAGTGTGTGGACATGACAAAGGAGTTGGTCAGAGACTGTGCGGACATGATACAGGAGTTAGTCAGAGACTGTGCGGACATGATACAGGAGTTGGTCAGAGACTGTGTGGACATGATACAGGAGTTGGTAAGAGAGTGTGCAAACATGATGCAGGTGTTGATCAGAGAGTGTGCAGGCATGATACAAGAGTTGGTCAGAGACGGTGCGGACATGATACAGGAGTAGGTCAGAGAGTGTGCGGACATGATACAGGGGTTGATCAGAGACTGTGCGGATATGATACAGGAGTTGGTCAGAGAGTGTGCAGACATGATGCAGAAGTTGGTCAGAGACTGTGTGGGCATGATACAGGTGTTGGTCAGAGAGTGTGCGGACATGATGCAGGAGTTGGTCAGAGACTGTGCGGACATGATACAGGAGTGGGTCAGAGTGTGTGCAAACAGGATGCAGGAGTTGATCAGAGAGTGTGCGGACATGATATAGGAGTTGGTAGAGAATGGGCGGACGTGATACAGGAGTTGATCAGTGACTGTGCGGACATGATACAGGAGTTGATCAGAGAGTGTGCGGATATGATACAGAAGTTGGATAGAGAGTGTGCGGACATTATACAGGAGTTGGATGGAAAGTGTGCTTACAGGATGCAGGATTGGTCAGAGAGTGTGTGGACATGATGCAGGAGTTGGTCAGAAATTGTGCTTACATGATAAAGGAGTTCATCAGAGAGTGTGCGGACATGATGCAGGAGTTGGCCAGAGACTGTGCGGACATGATACAGGTGTTGGTCAGAGAGTGTGCGGACATGATGCAGGAGTTGGTTATAGAGTGTGCGAACAGGATGCAGGAGTTGATCAGAGAATGTGCAGACATGATACAGGAGTTGATCAGAGAGTGTGCGGATATGATATCGGAGTTAGATAGAGAGTGTGCGGACATTATACAGGAGTTGGATAGAAATTGTGCTTACATGATAAAGGAGTTCGTCAGAGAGTGTGTGGACATGATGCAGGAGTTGGTCAGAAACTGTGCTTACATGATACAGGAGTTAGTCAGAGAGTGTGCGGACATGATACAGGAGTTGATCAGAGACTGTGCGGACATGATACAGGAGTTGGTCAGAGAGTGTGCAGACATGATACAGAAGTTGGTCAGAGACTGGGTGGTCATGGTACAGGTGTTGGTCAGAGAGTGTGTGGACGTGATGCAGGAGTTGGTCAGAAACTGTGCTTACATGATACAGAAGTTGGCCAGAGACTGTGCTTACATGATACAGGAGTTGGTCAGAGAGTGTGCTTACATGATACAGGAGTTGGTGAGAGTGTGCGGACATGATGCAGGAGTTGTTCAGAGATTCTGCGGACATGATAAATGAATTGGTCAGAGACTGTGCGGACATGATACAGGAGTTGGTCAGAGAGTGTGCTAACAGGATGCAGGAGTTGATCAGAGAGTGTGCGGGCATGATACAGGAGTTGGTCAGAGAGTGTGCAGACATGGCCAGTCTTGTTGGTTGGAGGGTAGACAGTGGAGACCTTGCGTGGAGAGTGAAGGAGTTTCTGCTTTTGACTGCTGGGTTGCATTTGTTTTTATTTTTGGCTCTTTTTCCTTGCAGCTTTTTAACACCTTTTTCTGGCACATTTTAAACAGCCTTTTTTTTTTTCTCTTTTTTTCCTTCAGCCTACTAATTAAGGGCTGTGGTTAATTGGTCACAGGTGCTTGAGGCCTATATACATTTCTGTAGAGCTCATTTAGAGCCTGCTCATTTTGAGTTTGCTGGAACTCTGTCCAAGTGGAACTGGACTAAGTGGTGAGTTAAAATCAAGAGTTTAAAACAGGGGTCATATTAAATGTGTAGTGTGAGTACCTGGGTGTTGTCTGAGTAGTGTGTGTGGATCGTTAGTACTTGTGTATTGTAGGTGCACGCTGGTCTGCGAGTGCACGCTGGTCTGCGAGTGCACGCAGGTCCGTTGGTCTGCGGGTGCACGTATGTCTGCGTGGTACCTGTGTATTGTCTTGTTGAGTACCTGTGTATTGTCTTGTTGAGTAGTTGGGTCAGAAAGCTAGTGTTAGGTAATTTGGACAGGGTATAATCTCGAATCCTCATTAAATTAATAGGTACGATGCCCGGCGAGTGTGGCGAGGCGACTCAGCGTACATCTTGCAGCATGTATGCGTTCCTTGATCATCTGATCGAGGGCGATTACTGCTGTGCAAAATGTAAGCACATTGCTTCCCTGGAAGCCCAGGTTCTGAATCTAGGGAAGCAACTGTCAGCACTGGGAAGACTCTCCACACTAAAGGAGAGCTGGATACGTACCCGGCAGGTGATGGCAGGGGCCAGCACAGAGGTGGGTGGAGACAAAGAGGTGCAGGCACTAGAAAATAGTAGATGAGTGACAGTCAGGAAGGGTAGAGGGCAAAGTGCCAGGGAGGCCGATCTAGGGCTGGAGCATCCCAATAAGTATGCTCCATTGAGTGACATTGGTGAAACCAGTCAGGGACCAGCACTGCTGGAGCTGAGGGACTCTCCTAGCTGCCAGGGGAAGAACTCCTCCAGTGAGAGTGGGGGGAATCGAAGGGAAAGGAAAGACAGATTCTGGTGGTAGGGGACTCAATTCTTAGAAGGACAGAGAGGGCAATTTGTAACAAAGACCTGAGGCGCCGAACTGTATGTTGTCTGCCGGGCGCTCAGGTTCGGCACATCACGGATCTGGTGGACAGATTACTGGGAGGGGCTGGGGAAGACCCAGCTGTCATGGTGCACGTTGGCACCAATGACAAAGTCAGAGGCAGATGGAGTGTCCTAAAGAACGATTTTAGGGACTTGGGAGCTAAATTGAGGAAAAGGACCTCCAAGGTAGTATTCTCAGAAATACTACCGGTACATCGAGCCACACCAGAAAGGCAGAGGGAGATTAGGGAAGTGAACAAGTGGCTGAAGAGCTGGTGTAGTAAGGAGGGGTTTGGGTTCCTGGAGGACTGGGCCGACTTCTCAGTCGACAACCAGTACTATAGAAGGGGCGGACTGCACCTAAATGAGGAGGGTGCAGATCAGCTGGGAATAAGGATGGCCAAAAAGTTAGAGGGGTTTTTAAACTAGGCGACAGGGGGGGAGGGTCCAGAGATAGTGAGAGTCAGCGGGGAACATATTCTAGAGGGTAGTATTAGGGGCATTAGTGGTAGGGTAACCAAAGCACATAAACCCAAGGTAAGTATAGTAGCAAGTCCTAGTTGCAATCTGGGAACACCCAAGAGGATAGTATGTGACCGGTCAAAATATATTAATGCATTAAAGTGTCTGTTCACCAATGCCAGAAGTCTGCCAAGCAAAATAGGTGAGTTGGAAGCTCTGGTGCATGAGGAGAGCTATGATGTAATCGGTATTGCTGAAACTTGGCTTCATTCCTCACATGACTGGGCTATTAATATTCCTGGCTATGCACTCTTTCGGAAAGACAGGGTAAAAAGGAAAGGTGGAGGGGTCTGCCTCTATGTGAGAAGTGATCTCAAAGCAAGTGTGAAAGAGGACCTGGTGGATGGAGAGTGGGATGAGTCTGAAGCATTATGGGTGGAACTGCATACAGATGTGCGTAGCTCAAAGTTAATCATTGGAGTTTGTTATAGACCACCCAATGTTAATGAGGAGGTGGAGACTCAGCTCCTTGCACAGATAGAAAGGGCTGCAAGGGCTGGGACGGTGATAATAATGGGGGATTTTAACTACCCAGAAATTGACTGGAGTAATGGAACTGCTGGGACAGTTAAAGGGCAAAAATTTATAAACCTATTGCAGGAAAATTTTATGGTCAAGTTTATTGAGGCCCCAACTAGGAATGATGCTCTGTTGGACCTGGTAATCTCAAACCATGCAGAGCGTATTACTAACGTTCAGATAAAGGAACACCTTATGGAAGAGCCCTGGGGCCATCATAAAATTAAAAAAAAAGATCTCAGAATTCTGACATTTTATCTCAGAATTCTGACATTTTATCTCAGAATTCTGACATTTAATCTCAGAATTCTGACATTTTATCTCAGAATTCTGACATTTTATCTCAGAATTCTGACATTTTATCTCAGAATTTTGTATTTTTTTTTTTTTATGATGGCCCCAGGGCTCTTCCATAAAAAACACTTAATTTCAAGAGAGCAAATTTTCCAAGGATGAGGGCTGCTCTCCGGGACTTAGCCTGGGAGGGAATATTGGCATAGATTAACACAGAACAGAAATGGGAATTCTTCAAAAAAGACTGTTTGTGAACTCACTGCAAAGTATATTCCCATGGGCAATAAGTTTAACCACTTCCCTACCCAGCCATAGACAAATGACGTCCACAGATGGGATCTCCCATCCTGGGTGGACGTCATATGACGTCCTCGGCTTTGTAGGGGGATATCTGAATGATGCCTGCAGCTAGAGGCATCATTCAGATATCCTTTTTAAAGTGCCGGCGATTCTGTGCACCATAAGAATGATCATAGCGGCGCCGCCGCTTGATCGTTCTTATAGGCGGCGGGAGGGGACACCCCCCCTCCTGCCGCCATCCGGTGCTTCTCCGGGCTCCCCCGTGCGATCGGGGACCCGGAGCGAATCTTCCGGCATCGTTGGTGGAGTCACGTGATGAGCATAGAGATGACTGGTGACCAGATGGTCACCAGTCATCTCTATGATCGTCGGAGGCCCGGGCGCGATGTGATGACGTCACGCCCGGGTCCTCAAATGTAAACAAAGCCGCCATTGCGGCTGTAAGTATGAAATCAGTGAAAAAATTTTCACTGATCTCATGCTTTCCAGCCTGGAGGAGAGATGTGGGGTCTTATTGACCCCGCATCTCTCAATAAAGAGAACCTGTCACACACATTCCTATTACAAGGGATGTTTACATTCCTTGTAATAGGAATAAAAGTGATCAAAAAACAAAAAAAAACAAAATCATTGTAAAAAAATAAATAAATAAGTAAAATAAATAAATAAATAAAAATAAATAAAAATGAAAACGCCCCTGTCCCCGGTAGCTCGCGATCAGAAGCGAATGCACACGTAAGTCGCCGACATATGTAAACGCCGTTCAAACCACGCATGTGAGGTATCGCCGCATGCGTTAGAGCGCGTGCAATAATTCTAGCACTAGACCTCCTCTGTAATTCTAACCTGGTAACCTGTAAAAAAAATTAAAGCGTCGCCTATGGAGATTTTTAAGTACCGAAGTTTGGCGCCATTCCATGAGTGTGCGCAATTTTAAAGCGTGACATGTTAGGTATATATTTACTCGGCGTAACATTATCTTTCATATGTTCCCAAAAAATTGGGCTAACTTTACTGTTTTGTTATTTTTTAATTCATGAAACCATTTAAAAAAAAAAAAAAGGCGTTTGAAAAATTATTGCGCAAATATTGTGCAAGAAAAAATGTTGCAATGACCGTCATTTTATTCCCTAGGGTGTCTGCTAAAAAAACATACATAATGTTTGGGGGTTCTCAGTAATTTTCTAGCAAAAGAATGATGATTTGTACATGTAGGAGAGAAGTGCCAAAATAGGCCCGGTATTGAATAGGTACAAAAAGCCCTGTATTGAAGTGGTTAAAAGGCTAAAAATAAAACCTATGTGGCTCACTGCCAAAGTTAAAAAAGCTATAAACTATAAGAAAAGAGCTTTTAAAAAATATAAAAATGAGGGAACACTAGTGTAATTTAATTGTTACAAAGAATATAACAGGATATGTAAAAAGGAAATCAAGGATGCAAAAATTCAAAACGAACGACAGATTGCAAAAGATAGTAGGACAAACCCCAAAAAATTCTTCTAATATATTAATAGTAAAAAGGTCAAGTCTGAGCATGTAGGCCCTTTACAAAATAATCTAGAGTGGGTGACTGGGGACAAAGAGAAGGCAAATTTATTAAATACTTTCTTCAGTTCTGTGTATACAAAGGAGCATGGGGGAGCTCATGTCCAAAATGGGGGTGGTAGTGACACAGCCCCAAATCCACAATGGCTCAAAAGTGATGTGGTCCAGAAATATTTAGATGGAATAAAGGTGGATAAAGCACCTGGACCAGATGGCATCCACCCACGGATCCTAAAAGAATTGAGCTCTGTAATTTCAAAGCCATTGTATTTAATTTTTAGGGACTTATTAATGACAGGAATAGTACCACTGGATTGGCGCAGGGCCAATGTGGTGCCTATATTTAAAAAGGGAATTAAGTCTTTACCAAGTAACTATAGACCTGTTAGTTTAACTTCCATAGTTTGAAACAGGGCCGTCGGAACAGGACAGGCAAACCAAGCAACTGCCTCCCCTCCCGCGATTGGCGGCCCCCCCACCCGCGATTGGCGGCCCCCTCCTCCGGCAATTTGGCGGCCCCCTCCTCCCGCGATTGGTGGCCCCCCTCCCACGATTGGCGGCCCCCCTCCCGCGATTGGCGCCCCCCCACCCGCGATTGGCGGCCCCCTCCTCCCGCGATTTGGCGGGCCCCACCTCCCGCAATTGGCGGCCCCCCCTCCCGCGATTGGCGCCCCCCCACCTGCGATTGGCGGACCCCTCCTCCTGCGATTTGGTGGCCCCCCTCCCGCGATTGGCGCCCCCCACCCGCGATTGGCGGCCCCCTCCTCCCGTGATTTGGCGGCCTCCCCCGTGATTGGCGGCCCCCCCTCCCGCGATTGGCGGCTCCCCTCCCACGATTGGCGGCCCCCCCTCCCACGATATTGGTGCCCCCCTCCTGCGATTGGCGCCCCCCCCCACGATTGGCGGCCCCCCTCTCGCGATCGGCGTCAATGTCCCGCGTTAGCACCCCCCCCTTCTGAATTTAAAAAAAAAGTAAAAAAATTGTGTAGCCCCCCCCCTGCTTCTCCAAAAAAATCAGTAGCACCCCCCCCCGCTTGGGGGCCCCAAATTCTCAATCTGCTTGGGGCCTCCAAATTCCTTCAAACGGCCCTGGTTGGGAAGATACTGTAGAGATTAATAAAAGACCACATAGATGAGTTCTTGCTGGAAAAAAACTATTTAAGCAACAGACAGCATGGATTCATGAAAGACAGAAGTTGTCAGACAAACCTGATTTCTTTTTATGAAGAGGTAAGTAAGACCTTGGACAAAGGGGTGGCTGTGGACGTGGTATACTTGGATTTCGCAAAAGCGTTCAATACAGTTCCCCACACACGGTTCATGTGCAAGGTAAAGTCTACAGGATTGGAAATATCAGTTTGTAAATGGATAGAAAACTGGCTAAAAGACAGAATTCAGAGAGTAGTAGTTAATGATTCTTACTCTGAATGGTCCAAGGTTATCAGTGGTGTACCCCAATGCCAAGCTGCGGTTTCCAAAGCGAGCAAAGTCCTTTCTTGTATTAAGAGAGGTATGGTCTCCAGAGAGAGAGATATCATTTTGCCCCTGTACAAATCATTAGTAAGACCTCATCTGGAATATGCAGCTCAGTTTTGGGCCCCAGTTCTCAAAAAGGATATTGGGGAACTGGAGAAAGTGCAAAGAAGGGCAACCAAACTGATAAGAGGCATGGAGGAGCTCAGCTATGAGGAAAGATTAGAGGAACTGAATTTATTCACTCTTGAGAAGAGGAGATTAAGGGGGGGTATGATCAACATGTACAAATATATAAGGGGTCTATATTGTGAACTTGGTGTTGAGTTATTACCCTTTACGGTCAACACAAAGGACAAGGGGGCACTCTTTACGTCTAGAGGAAAAGAGATTTCACCTCCAAATACGGAAAGGTTTCTTCACAGTAAGAGCTGTGAAAATGTGGAACAGACTCAATCCAGAGTAGGGATGAGCTTCGAGTTCGAGTCGAACTCATGTTCGACTCGAACATTGCCTGTTCGCCCGTTCGCCGAACAGCGAACAAATTGGGGTGTTCGCGGCAAATTCGAAAACTCTATGGGAGAAATCTAAAGTGCTAATTATAAAGGCTTATATGCAAGTTATTGTCCTAAAAAGTGTTTGGGGACCCGGGTCCTGCCCCAGGGGACATGTATTAATGCAAAAAGAAGTTTTAAAAACGGCCGTTTTTTCGGGAGCAGTGATTTTAATAATGCTTAAAATGAAAAAATAAAAGTGAAATATTCCTTTAAATTTCGTACCTGGGGGGTGTGTATGATATGCATGTAAAGTGGCGCATGTTTCCCGTGCTTAGAACTGTCCCTGCAAAAAATGTCATTTTTGAAAGAAAAAAATGCATTTAAAACTGACTCGCGGCTATTAATGAATTGTCGGCTCCCGGCAATACATAGAAAAGTCATTGATAAAAAAAAAAAAAAAAAGCGTGGGGGTTCCCCAGAATTCAATTACCAGGCCCTTCAGGTCTGGAATGGATATTAAGGGGAACCCCGCCGCAAATTAAAAAAAAAATGACGTGGGGTTCCCCCAAATATCCATTCCAGGCCCTTCAGATCTGGCATGGATTTTAAGGGGAACTCCACCCCAAATTAAAAAAAAAATGGCGTGGAGTCCCCCTAAAAATCCATACCAGACCCCTTATCCGAGCACGCAACCTGGCCGGCCGCAGGGGAAAAGGGGGGGACGAGAGAGCGGCCCCCCCTCCCTCCTGAACCGTACCAGGCCACATGCCCTCAACATGGGGAGGATGTCCCCATGTTGATGGGGACAAGGGCCTCATCCCCACAACCCTTGCCCGGTGGTTGTGGGGGTCTGCGGGCGGGGGGCTTATCGAAATCTGGAAGACCCCTTTAACAATGGGGACCCCCAGATCCCGCCCCCCCTATGTGAATTGGTAAGGGGTACATTGTACCCCTACCATTTCACGAAGAAAGCGTAAAAAAATGTTTAAAAAAAACACACAAACACCTTGAAAAAGTCCTTTATTTAAAATAATAATAAAAAAAAAAAAACATTCCAGCGGTGAAATCCAGTGTCCCGCGGCGATCCCGATGTCCAGCGCTGTCCTTCATTGGTTGTGCCTGAGCGGACCTGATGGGGAACTCCCTCTCAGTATTTTAAATGTATAGACCCGCCCCTTCTTAAGTTCCCCATCAGGTCCGCTCAGCGGACCAGATGCGGAACATGAGAAGGGGCGGGTCTATACATGTATTACCAAAGTGAGAGCAGTTCCCCATCAGGTCCGCCCCCTCGGTATGTCGGACCAGCCTACGTCATTGGCTTGAGCGGGGAACTTCCTTCACTGTGAAATTCCACTGAGCGGACCTGATGGGGAACTTAAGAAGGGGCGGGTCTATACATTTAAAATACTGAGAGGGAGTTCCCCATCAGGTCCGCTCAGGCACAACCAATGAAGGACAGCGCTGGACATCGGGATCGCCGCGGGACACTGGATTTCACCGCTGGAATGTTTTTTTTTTTTTTTTTTTTAAATAAAGGACTTTTCCAAGGTGTGTGTTTTTTTAAACATTTTTTTACGCTTTCTTCGTGAAATGGTAGGGGTACAATGTACCCCTTACCAATTCACATAGGGGGGGCCGGGATCTGGAGGTCCCCTTTGTTAAAGGGGTCTTCCAGATTCCTATAAGCCCCCCGCCCGCAGACCCCCACAACCACCGGGCAAGGGTTGTGGGGATGAGGCCCTTGTCCCCATCAACATGGGGACATCCTCCCCATGTTGAGGGCATGTGGCCTGGTACGGTTCAGGAGGGAGGGGGGGCGCTCTCTCGTCCCCCCTTTTCCCCTGCGGCCGGCCAGGTTGCGTGCTCGGATAAGGGGTCTGGTATGGATTTTTAGGGGGACTCCACGCCATTTTTTTTTTAAATTTGGGGTGGAGTTCCCCTTAAAATCCATGCCAGATCTGAAGGGCCTGGAATGGATATTTGGGGGAACCCCACGTCAATTTTTTTTTTAATTTGCGGCGGGGTTCCCCTTAATATCCATTCCAGACCTGAAGGGCCTGGTAATTGAATTCTGGGGAACCCCCACGCTTTTTTTTTTTTTTTTATCAATGACTTTTCTATGTATTGCCGGGAGCCGACAATTCATTAATAGCCGCGAGTCAGTTTTAAATGCATTTTTTTCTTTCAAAAATGACATTTTTTGCAGGGACAGTTCTAAGCACGGGAAACATGCGCCACTTCACATGCATATCATACACACCCCCCAGGTACGAAATTTAAAGGAATATTTCACTTTTATTTTTTCATTTTAAGCATTATTAAAATCACTGCTCCCGAAAAAATGGCCGTTTTTAAAACTTCTTTTTGCATTGATACATGTCCCCTGGGGCAGGACCCGGGTCCCCAAACACTTTTTAGGACAATAACTTGCATATTAGCCTTTATAATTAACACTTTAGATTTCGAACGTTCGAGTCCATTGTATTTAATAGGGTTCTAAAGTTTACACGAACATTTTGTCTGTTCGCAGGTTCTGGTGCGAACCGAACAGGGGGGTGTTCGGCTCATCCCTGCTCCAGAGGTGGTTCTGGCCAGCTCAGTAGATTGCTTTAAGAAGGGCCTGGATTATTTCTTAAATGTACATAATATAACTGGGTACTGACATTTATAGGTAAAGTTGATCCAGGGAATATCCGATTGCCTCTCGGGGGATCAGGAAGGAATTTTTTCCCCTGCTGTAGCAAATTGGATCATGCTCTGCTGGGGTTTTTTGCCTTCCTCTGGATCAACTGTGGGTATAGAATTGGGTATATGGGATTGTACGATATATATATATTTTTTTTTTATGGTTGAACTGGATGGACTTGTGTCTTTTTTCAACCTGACTAACTATGTAACTATGTAACTATGTAACATGATACAGGAGTTGGTCAGAGACTGTGCTTACATGATACAGGAGTTGATGAGAGACTGTGCGGACATGATACAGGAGTTGGTCAGAGAGTGTGCAGACATGATACAGGAGTTGGTCAGAGACTGTGTGGGCATGATACAGGTGTTGGTCAGAGAGTGTGCGAACAGGATGCAGGAGTTGATCAGAGAAGGTGTGGACATGATACAGGAGTTGGTCAGAGACTATGTGGACATGATACAGGAGTTGGTAAGAGTGTGCGAACATGATACAGGAGTTGATCAGAGACTGTGTGGACATGATACAGGAGTTGATCAGAGAGTGTGTGGATATGATACAGGAGTTGGTCAGAGACTGTGCTTACATGATACAGGAGTTGGTCAGAGAGTGTGCAGACATGATGCAGGAGTTGGTCAGAGAGTCTGCGGACATGATAAAAGAATTGGTCAGAGACTGTGCGGACATGATACAGGAGTTGGTCAGAGACTGTGCGGACATGATACAGGAGTTGATCAGAGAGTGTGCGGATATGATACAGGAGTTGGTCAGAGACTGTGCTTACATGATACAGGAGTTGGTCAGAGAGTGTGCAGACATGATGCAGGAGTTGGTCAGAGAGTCTGCGGACATGATAAAAGAATTGGTCAGAGACTGTGCGGGCATGATACAGGAGTTGGTCAGAGACGGTGCTTACATGATACAGGAGTTAGTCAGAGACTGTGCGGACATAATACAGGAGTTGGTCAGAGAGTGTGTGGACATGACAAAGGAGTTGGTCAGAGACTGTGCGGACATGATACAGGAGTTAGTCAGAGACTGTGCGGACATGATACAGGAGTTGGTCAGAGACTGTGTGGACATGATACAGGAGTTGGTAAGAGAGTGTGCAAACATGATGCAGGTGTTGATCAGAGAGTGTGCAGGCATGATACAAGAGTTGGTCAGAGACGGTGCGGACATGATACAGGAGTAGGTCAGAGAGTGTGCGGACATGATACAGGGGTTGATCAGAGACTGTGCGGATATGATACAGGAGTTGGTCAGAGAGTGTGCAGACATGATGCAGAAGTTGGTCAGAGACTGTGTGGGCATGATACAGGTGTTGGTCAGAGAGTGTGCGGACATGATGCAGGAGTTGGTCAGAGACTGTGCGGACATGATACAGGAGTGGGTCAGAGTGTGTGCAAACAGGATGCAGGAGTTGATCAGAGAGTGTGCGGACATGATATAGGAGTTGGTAGAGAATGGGCGGACGTGATACAGGAGTTGATCAGTGACTGTGCGGACATGATACAGGAGTTGATCAGAGAGTGTGCGGATATGATACAGAAGTTGGATAGAGAGTGTGCGGACATTATACAGGAGTTGGATGGAAAGTGTGCTTACAGGATGCAGGATTGGTCAGAGAGTGTGTGGACATGATGCAGGAGTTGGTCAGAAATTGTGCTTACATGATAAAGGAGTTCATCAGAGAGTGTGCGGACATGATGCAGGAGTTGGCCAGAGACTGTGCGGACATGATACAGGTGTTGGTCAGAGAGTGTGCGGACATGATGCAGGAGTTGGTTATAGAGTGTGCGAACAGGATGCAGGAGTTGATCAGAGAATGTGCAGACATGATACAGGAGTTGATCAGAGAGTGTGCGGATATGATATCGGAGTTAGATAGAGAGTGTGCGGACATTATACAGGAGTTGGATAGAAATTGTGCTTACATGATAAAGGAGTTCGTCAGAGAGTGTGTGGACATGATGCAGGAGTTGGTCAGAAACTGTGCTTACATGATACAGGAGTTAGTCAGAGAGTGTGCGGACATGATACAGGAGTTGATCAGAGACTGTGCGGACATGATACAGGAGTTGGTCAGAGAGTGTGCAGACATGATACAGAAGTTGGTCAGAGACTGGGTGGTCATGGTACAGGTGTTGGTCAGAGAGTGTGTGGACGTGATGCAGGAGTTGGTCAGAAACTGTGCTTACATGATACAGAAGTTGGCCAGAGACTGTGCTTACATGATACAGGAGTTGGTCAGAGAGTGTGCTTACATGATACAGGAGTTGGTGAGAGTGTGCGGACATGATGCAGGAGTTGTTCAGAGATTCTGCGGACATGATAAATGAATTGGTCAGAGACTGTGCGGACATGATACAGGAGTTGGTCAGAGAGTGTGCTAACAGGATGCAGGAGTTGATCAGAGAGTGTGCGGGCATGATACAGGAGTTGGTCAGAGAGTGTGCAGACATTGCCAGTCTTGTTGGTTGGAGGGTAGACAGTGGAGACCTTGCGTGGAGAGTGAAGGAGTTTCTGCTTTTGACTGCTGGGTTGCATTTGTTTTTATTTTTGGCTCTTTTTCCTTGCAGCTTTTTAACACCTTTTTCTGGCACATTTTAAACAGCCTTTTTTTTTTCTCTTTTTTTCCTTCAGCCTACTAATTAAGGGCTGTGGTTAATTGGTCACAGGTGCTTGAGGCCTATATACATTTCTGTAGAGCTCATTTAGAGCCTGCTCATTTTGAGTTTGCTGGAACTCTGTCCAAGTGGAACTGGACTAAGTGGTGAGTTAAAATCAAGAGTTTAAAACAGGGGTCATATTAAATGTGTAGTGTGAGTACCTGGGTGTTGTCTGAGTAGTGTGTGTGGATCGTTAGTACTTGTGTATTGTAGGTGCACGCTGGTCTGCGAGTGCACGCTGGTCTGCGAGTGCACGCAGGTCCGTTGGTCTGCGGGTGCACGTATGTCTGCGTGGTACCTGTGTATTGTCTTGTTGAGTACCTGTGTATTGTCTTGTTGAGTAGTTGGGTCAGAAAGCTAGTGTTAGGTAATTTGGACAGGGTATAATCTCGAATCCTCATTAAATTAATAGGTACGATGCCCGGCGAGTGTGGCGAGGCGACTCAGCGTACATCTTGCAGCATGTATGCGTTCCTTGATCATCTGATCGAGGGCGATTACTGCTGTGCAAAATGTAAGCACATTGTTTCCCTGGAAGCCCAGGTTCTGAATCTAGGGAAGCAACTGTCAGCACTGGGAAGACCCTCCACACTAAAGGAGAGCTGGATACGTACCCGGCAGGTGATGGCAGGGGCCAGCACAGAGGTGGGTGGAGACAAAGAGGTGCAGGCACTAGAAAATAGTAGATGAGTGACAGTCAGGAAGGGTAGAGGGCAAAGTGCCAGGGAGGCCGATCTAGGGCTGGAGCATCCCAATAAGTATGCTCCATTGAGTGACATTGGTGAAACCAGTCCGGGACCAGCACTGCTGGAGCTGAGGGACTCTCCTAGCTGCCAGGGGAAGAACTCCTCCAGTGAGAGTGGGGGGAATCGAAGGGAAAGGAAAGACAGATTCTGGTGGTAGGGGACTCAATTCTTAGAAGGACAGAGAGGGCAATTTGTAACAAAGACCTGAGGCGCCGAACTGTATGTTGTCTGCCGGGCGCTCAGGTTCGGCACATCACGGATCTGGTGGACAGATTACTGGGAGGGGCTGGGGAAGACCCAGCTGTCATGGTGCACGTTGGCACCAATGACAAAGTCAGAGGCAGATGGAGTGTCCTAAAGAACGATTTTAGGGACTTGGGAGCTAAATTGAGGAAAAGGACCTCCAAGGTAGTATTCTCAGAAATACTACCGGTACATCGAGCCACACCAGAAAGGCAGAGGGAGATTAGGGAAGTGAACAAGTGGCTGAAGAGCTGGTGTAGTAAGGAGGGGTTTGGGTTCCTGGAGGACTGGGCCGACTTCTCAGTCGACAACCAGTACTATAGAAGGGGCGGACTGCACCTAAATGAGGAGGGTGCAGATCAGCTGGGAATAAGGATGGCCAAAAAGTTAGAGGGGTTTTTAAACTAGGCGACAGGGGGGGAGGGTCCAGAGATAGTGAGAGTCAGCGGGGAACATATTCTAGAGGGTAGTATTAGGGGCATTAGTGGTAGGGTAACCAAAGCACATAAACCCAAGGTAAGTATAGTAGCAAGTCCTAGTTGCAATCTGGGAACACCCAAGAGGATAGTATGTGACCGGTCAAAATATATTAATGCATTAAAGTGTCTGTTCACCAATGCCAGAAGTCTGCCAAGCAAAATGGGTGAGTTGGAAGCTCTGATGCATGAGGAGAGCTATGATGTAATCGGTATTGCTGAAACTTGGCTTCATTCCTCACATGACTGGGCTATTAATATTCCTGGCTATGCACTCTTTCGGAAAGACAGGGTAAAAAGGAAAGGTGGAGGGGTCTGTCTCTATGTGAGAAGTGATCTCAAAGCAAGTGTGAAAGAGGACCTGGTGGATGGAGAGTGGGATGAGTCTGAAGCATTATGGGTGGAACTGCATACAGATGTGCGTAGCTCAAAGTTAATCATTGGAGTTTGTTATAGACCACCCAATGTTAATGAGGAGGTGGAGACTCAGCTCCTTGCACAGATAGAAAGGGCTGCAAGGGCTGGGACGGTGATAATAATGGGGGATTTTAACTATCCAGAAATTGACTGGAGTAATGGAACTGCTGGGACAGTTAAAGGGCAAAAATTTATAAACCTATTGCAGGAAAATTTTATGGTCAAGTTTATTGAGGCCCCAACTAGGAATGATGCTCTGTTGGACCTGGTAATCTCAAACCATGCAGAGCGTATTACTAATGTTCAGATAAAGGAACACCTTATGGAAGAGCCCTGGGGCCATCATAAAATAAAATAAAAAGATCTCAGAATTCTGACATTTTATCTCAGAATTCTGACATTTTATCTCAGAATTCTGACATTTTATCTCAGAATTCTGACATTTAATCTCAGAATTCTGACATTTTATCTCAGAATTCTGACATTTTATCTCAGAATTCTGACATTTTATCTCAGAATTTTGTATTTTTTTTTTTTATGATGGCCCCAGGGCTCTTCCATAAAAAACACTTAATTTCAAGAGAGCAAATTTTCCAAGGATGAGGGCTGCTCTCCAGGACTTAGCCTGGGAGGGAATATTGGCATAGATTAACACAGAACAGAAATGGTAATTCTTCAAAAAAGACTGTTTGTGAACTCACTGCAAAGTATATTCCCATGGGCAATAAGTTTAACCACTTCCCTACCCAGCCATAGACAAATGACGTCCACAGATGGGATCTCCCATCCTGGGTGGACGTCATATGACGTCCTCGGCTTTGTAGGGGGATATCTGAATGATGCCTGCAGCTAGAGGCATCATTCAGATATCCTTTTTAAAGTGCCGGCGATTCTGTGCACCATAAGAATGATCATAGCGGCGCCGCCGCTTGATCGTTCTTATAGGCAGCGGGAGGGGACACCCCCCCTCCTGCCGCCATCCGGTGCTTCTCCGGGCTCCCCCGTGCGATCGGGGACCCGGAGCGAATCTTCCGGCATCGTTGGTGGAGTCACGTGATGAGCATAGAGATGACTGGTGACCAGATGGTCACCAGTCATCTCTATGATCGTCGGAGGCCCGGGCGCGATGTGATGACGTCACGCCCGGGTCCTCAAATGTAAACAAAGCCGCCATTGCGGCTGTAAGTATGAAATCAGTTAAAAAAAATTCACTGATCTCATGCTTTCCAGCCTGGAGGAGAGATGTGGGGTCTTATTGACCCCGCATCTCTCAATAAAGAGAACCTGTCACACACATTCCTAT
This sequence comes from Rana muscosa, assembly GCA_029206835.1. Lineage (NCBI taxonomy): Eukaryota > Metazoa > Chordata > Amphibia > Anura > Ranidae > Rana > Rana muscosa. Next base: position 2,098,646 of record JARGYO010005593.1, on the reverse strand, counting down.
TACAAGGGATGTTTACATTCCTTGTAATAGGAATAAAAGTGATCAAAAAACAAAAAAAAACAAAATCATTGTAAAAAAATAAATAAATAAGTAAAATAAATAAATAAATAAAAATAAATAAAAATGAAAACGCCCCTGTCCCCGGTAGCTCGCGATCAGAAGCGAATGCACACGTAAGTCGCCGACATATGTAAACGCCGTTCAAACCACGCATGTGAGGTATCGCCGCATGCGTTAGAGCGCGTGCAATAATTCTAGCACTAGACCTCCTCTGTAATTCTAACCTGGTAACCTGTAAAAAAAATTAAAGCGTCGCCTATGGAGATTTTTAAGTACCGAAGTTTGGCGCCATTCCATGAGTGTGCGCAATTTTAAAGCGTGACATGTTAGGTATATATTTACTCGGCGTAACATTATCTTTCATATGTTCCCAAAAAATTGGGCTAACTTTACTGTTTTGTTATTTTTTAATTCATGAAACCATTTAAAAAAAAAAAAAAGGCGTTTGAAAAATTATTGCGCAAATATTGTGCAAGAAAAAATGTTGCAATGACCGTCATTTTATTCCCTAGGGTGTCTGCTAAAAAAACATACATAATGTTTGGGGGTTCTCAGTAATTTTCTAGCAAAAGAATGATGATTTGTACATGTAGGAGAGAAGTGCCAAAATAGGCCCGGTATTGAATAGGTACAAAAAGCCCTGTATTGAAGTGGTTAAAAGGCTAAAAATAAAACCTATGTGGCTCACTGCCAAAGTTAAAAAAGCTATAAACTATAAGAAAAGAGCTTTTAAAAAATATAAAAATGAGGGAACACTAGTGTAATTTAATTGTTACAAAGAATATAACAGGATATGTAAAAAGGAAATCAAGGATGCAAAAATTCAAAACGAACGACAGATTGCAAAAGATAGTAGGACAAACCCCAAAAAATTCTTCTAATATATTAATAGTAAAAAGGTCAAGTCTGAGCATGTAGGCCCTTTACAAAATAATCTAGAGTGGGTGACTGGGGACAAAGAGAAGGCAAATTTATTAAATACTTTCTTCAGTTCTGTGTATACAAAGGAGCATGGGGGAGCTCATGTCCAAAATGGGGGTGGTAGTGACACAGCCCCAAATCCACAATGGCTCAAAAGTGATGTGGTCCAGAAATATTTAGATGGAATAAAGGTGGATAAAGCACCTGGACCAGATGGCATCCACCCACGGATCCTAAAAGAATTGAGCTCTGTAATTTCAAAGCCATTGTATTTAATTTTTAGGGACTTATTAATGACAGGAATAGTACCACTGGATTGGCGCAGGGCCAATGTGGTGCCTATATTTAAAAAGGGAATTAAGTCTTTACCAAGTAACTATAGACCTGTTAGTTTAACTTCCATAGTTTGAAACAGGGCCGTCGGAACAGGACAGGCAAACCAAGCAACTGCCTCCCCTCCCGCGATTGGCGGCCCCCCCCACCCGCGATTGGCGGCCCCCTCCTCCGGCAATTTGGCGGCCCCCTCCTCCCGCGATTGGTGGCCCCCCTCCCGCGATTGGCGGCCCCCCTCCCGCGATTGGCGCCCCCCCACCCGCGATTGGCGGCCCCCTCCTCCCGCGATTTGGCGGGCCCCACCTCCCGCAATTGGCGGCCCCCCCTCCCGCGATTGGCGCCCCCCCACCCGCGATTGGCGGACCCCTCCTCCTGCGATTTGGTGGCCCCCCTCCCGCGATTGGCGCCCCCCCACCCGCGATTGGCGGCCCCCTCCTCCCGTGATTTGGCGGCCTCCCCCGTGATTGGCGGCCCCCCCTCCCGCGATTGGCGGCTCCCCTCCCACGATTGGCGGCCCCCCTCCCACGATATTGGTGCCCCCCTCCTGCGATTGGCGCCCCCCCCACGATTGGCGGCCCCCCTCTCGCGATCGGCGTCAATGTCCCGCGTTAGCACCCCCCCTTCTGAATTTAAAAAAAAAGTAAAAAAATTGTGTAGCCCCCCCCCCTGCTTCTCCAAAAAAATCAGTAGCACCCCCCCCCCCCGCTTGGGGGCCCCAAATTCTCAATCTGCTTGGGGCCTCCAAATTCCTTCAAACGGCCCTGGTTGGGAAGATACTGTAGAGATTAATAAAAGACCACATAGATGAGTTCTTGCTGGAAAAAAACTATTTAAGCAACAGACAGCATGGATTCATGAAAGACAGAAGTTGTCAGACAAACCTGATTTCTTTTTATGAAGAGGTAAGTAAGACCTTGGACAAAGGGGTGGCTGTGGACGTGGTATACTTGGATTTTGCAAAAGCGTTCAATACAGTTCCCCACACACGGCTCATGTGCAAGGTAAAGTCTACAGGATTGGAAATATCAGTTTGTAAATGGATAGAAAACTGGCTAAAAGACAGAATTCAGAGAGTAGTGGTTAATGATTCTTACTCTGAATGGTCCAAGGTTATCAGTGGTGTACCCCAATGCCAAGCTGCGGTTTCCAAAGCGAGCAAAGTCCTTTCTTGTATTAAGAGAGGTATGGTCTCCAGAGAGAGAGATATCATTTTGCCCGTGTACAAATCATTAGTAAGACCTCATCTGGAATATGCAGCTCAGTTTTGGGCCCCAGTTCTCAAAAAGGATATTGGGGAACTGGAGAAAGTGCAAAGAAGGGCAACCAAACTGATAAGAGGCATGGAGGAGCTAAGCTATGAGGAAAGATTAGAGGAACAGAATTTATTCACTCTTGAGAAGAGGAGATTAAGGGGGGGTATGATCAACATGTACAAATATATAAGGGGTCTATATTGTGAACTTGGTGTTGAGTTATTACCCTTTACGGTCAACACAAAGGACAAGGGGGCACTCTTTACGTCTAGAGGAAAAGAGATTTCACCTCCAAATACGGAAAGGTTTCTTCACAGTAAGAGCTGTGAAAATGTGGAACAGACTCCCTCCAGAGTAGGGATGAGCTTCGAGTTCGAGTCGAACTCATGTTCGACTCGAACATTGCCTGTTCGCCCGTTCGCCGAACAGCGAACAAATTGGGGTGTTCGCGGCAAATTCGAAAAGTCTATGGGAGAAATCTAAAGTGCTAATTATAAAGGCTTATATACAAGTTATTGTCCTAAAAAGTGTTTGGGGACCCGGGTCCTGCCCCAGGGGACATGTATCAATGCAAAAAGAAGTTTTAAAAACGGCCGTTTTTTCGGGAGCAGTGATTTTAATAATGCTTAAAATGAAAAAATAAAAGTGAAATATTCCTTTAAATTTCATACCTGGGGGGTGTGTATGATATGCATGTGAAGTGGCGCATGTTTCCCGTGCTTAGAACTGTCCCTGCAAAAAATGTCATTTTTGAAAGAAAAAAATGCATTTAAAACTGACTCGCGGCTATTAATGAATTGTCGGCTCCCGGCAATACATAGAAAAGTCATTGAGGGCGTGGCTTGGCGCGCAACGAACATGGTCGCACAGTAGGAGAGCTCCGGCACACACGCAGCCTGCATTTGCTATTCCGCCCGACCCAACGACCTCAGATGCCGGGCAAGCGGCTATACAACACCCCGAACTCACGCTCGAGGCGAGGATCCACCTCGAGGAACATCCCGGACCTGTTTAAAGCTCAAACAGGGACCCGCAGCCACAACGTGGGGATACCTAAAATGGCGCCGGACCAACTCGAGGAGGAGTACAGCGAGGATTCCCAGTCTGCTCCTGAAGACACAGGTAGGGGCTCAGCACTCCCCGATCAGCCCGTCACGCTCGCAGCAATGTCCGTGATCGCGGCTGACATTAAGTCCACGTTATCCGCCGCCATTACGGACCTGAAATCAAACCTGTTGTCCCTGAATGAGAAAATGGCGGCAGCAGAGTCTGCAGGGAAGCACAGGGACAAGGCGATTCGCCGGCTAGAGAAGATTACTATATCCCACAATCACCACTTTATTGAAATAAACAGACATTTGGAGGACTTGGATAATAGGGGGAGGAGAAATAATGTCCGTGTGAGAGGGATCCCAGAGTCGGTGGAACCCCCCAAATTGTCCCTGCTCTACAGAGAGTATTCAATAGCGTGCTTGAACGGCAGGAAGAAACAGAGATTGAATTCATAAGAGCTCACAGAGCACTTAGACCTAAGGGCCCGGACTCTGCGCCGCCCCGTGACATTGTTTGCTGCCTTCAGAGTTTCACTCTGAAGGAGGAGATTATGCGCAAGGCCAGGAGATCTGAACAGATTGTGTTTAATGGGGCCCACATCTTATTGTTTCAGGATCTCTCGCAGATCACCCTGCGAAACAGAAGAGCTTTGCGCCCTCTGCTGGTGAAATTACGGGAGTGCGATTTGAAATACACCTGGAAGTTCCCATTCGCCTTAACAGTCTATTTCAATGGAATCCAGCACGTTTTGCGAGAACCTGATGAGTTACCTGTCTTCTGTGCAGCTTTGGGATTGGATCCAATCTCCTTGCCCGATTGGTATGCAGAATTCCAGGATCCACCCCGTGACAGATCACCCTCAAGATCTCCTCACTCTACTCCAGACAAGAGGCTCTTTACGAAGCAGAAGCCGTATCGCCCCGGGGGCTCCTTGGCTGGAACACCTAGATCGTCAAGGGATGTTCGCAGAGAACAAGTGGAAGCATAAATCAGGACCTTCGAATCCCTCTATGCTCCGTTTGATGTTCATTTTTCCTAGTTCACCCATTTCTGAGACAGATTCCAGTTATGCTCTCGCCCGGGCTTGAATGTTGGATTGACTAGACTCAGCTAACTTGGGAGCAGACAACTTCATGTGACTTGTAGTGGTACCAGGGGGTCTCGTACCCCCCTCCCCCATCTCCCCCTCCTCCTCCCCCCCTTCCCCCCTCTCCCCTCCTACCCTCCCTCCCTCTCCCCTCCTACCCATCCTCACTTTCCTTCTCTTCCCCCCCCCACCCTTTCCCTCCCCTCCTTGCCCCTCCCCCCACCTCCCCCCTCCCCTCATTCCCCCCCTCATTCCTATCCCCCCCTTTTTTCCGCCTCCCCACCCCCCTTCCGGGACATTGTCTCTGGAGCTGTCCCCTCATCCTTCCCCAGGTTGCCGACTATAATGTGGGCTCTTATTTGTCGATTCTCACACCCGGATGCAACTGACGTTGAACTCTTTTTCGATATTAAGCTTCAGTGATACTACCTGGGGTTACTGGGGGGATTGGGGTCGGGTGGGGGCCTACTTCTCTCTATGTTTAGATGAAGAGGGGGCGACCCTGGGCTGCCACTGATCAACTCTCCTGAAATGTTTACTGCCCACTGATTCAGTTGTGCACTCTCTTTCTGGGTTGAGTGGATATGCTGTGTTCTGAGCTCAGGTTCGGACCAGCATATTTCAGTTTATTGTTTTCCATGCAGGCTGTGTGTGTGTGTCATGTTGCACTGCATTTATTTGTTTTTCTATACCTTGCTGTGTGTTACGGTTACATTTTTTCTTTTTCTGGATTGGGGTGGTCGACGGTTGTTGCCCAGTCCGGTCCAGGCCCTTGTGGTTGGGCGCCTCCCGCTTCCCCCACCAAGTGTGTCCGGGGCTGCCAGTTCAGACCTGGACGCGCTAATTTACTCCTTATTCAGGACAGTGTGTTCTGCCTGATCGGGGAATTCTCTGATTCTCTCTGTCATCTCCCATTTCTCTTATCTTCCTCTTTCCTCTTCTTCCTAAACCCCTTTTTTTCTTTTTTTTTTTTCTTTTAGAATATATTTGGCCTTTGGTTTACTCTGGGGTACTGCTGTTGACTATACTGTGACAGTTTTGTCTTGTAGGCGTACTCCGGCTCATCTCGCTCTGATCCTTTAACATGGCCTACTCCGACCTCGGCCGAGGTCCGCTCGTGATTTCACACAATGTTAAAGGTATGAATATTCCCGAGAGACGCTCCACGCTATTACGGGAGCTCACGAAATGTAGACCACACTTTGTGTTTTTGCAGGAAACCCACTTTAGAACGCATCATGTCCCCAGTCTGACAAACGCCTTTTTTACAGAAGCATATCATGCCACCAATGACGACTCCAAGACAAAGGGTGTTACCACCCTGATAAGCAAAAACGCCCCTTTTACCCTGCAGGAGAAGCTAATAGATCCCAAGGGTAGATTTGTTTTTTTGAAGGGCCTATACAACAACACGCCTCTGACACTGGCCAATGTTTATTTCCCGAATAGGTCCCATGTGACCTTCTGTCATCATATAGTGCGAGAGCTCCTGGGATTTACTTCGGGTTGCTTGATTCTGGGGGGCGACTTTAATGTCCCTCTCAATCCGTCCGTTGACACCTCTAATGGGAAAACATGCATTACTTACAGGATCCTTAAGAGGATCAAGACCCTACTCCAAAGCTTACAACTTATTGACACGTGGCGGTTTGATCATCCTGAAGATAAAGACTTCACGTTCTTCTCACCTCCACACAACAGACACTCCCGCATTGACTACCTCTTCATATCCCAACGGGATTTAACCCGAGTCTCAGAGACACATATAGGCTTCAAGTCTTTCTCTGACCATGCGCCAATCTCATTAACCTTGAATGGACTTACCCCCCCCTCACGCTCCCAGTCGTGGCGTCTGAATGCGTCCTTACTAACAGACCCTGACTTACTAGTGACCTTGACCTCCTCAATCAAGGACTTCTTCTTGCGGAACTCCACCCCAGGTATAGATCCACTAGTGGTCTGGGAGGCTCACAAATGTACCCTGAGGGGGGAACTTATCAGAATGGGAGCAATCCGGAAAAGAGATAGGGAGGGACAAATAGTCACCATAACGAGTAAAATCAAACAACTAGAAACCCTCCATAAACAGTCTCTTAGCACGAACACGGCGACTGAGCTTCTAGATCTCAGGAAAGACCTCCAACAGCTCTTTGATACTAGATCAAGGCGTCTTTTATTTTTCAAAAAGAAAATCTATTATGAGTCTGGGAACAAACCTGGTAAGCTCCTCGCGAGGGCACTGAGAGAACAGAATGCTAGAAACCTAATTTCGGGTATCAGGAGACATGATGGTAAGCTGGATGTGGCCACGGAAGAGATAGCACAACATTTTCATGATTTTTACACAAAGTTGTATAACCTACCACCTCAACACAAAGGAGGGTCTCCGGGGGGTGATAGGGCTCAGATGGTGGAGGAATATTTAACTAAAAGTGGAATGCCTGCTCTTTCTGACTCGGACATTGCACTTTTGGAGGAGCCACTCTCGTCTTCAGAGGTTGAACTCGCCATTAAGCAGCTGAAACCGGGTAAAAGTCCTGGCCCTGATGGCTACACCTCTATCTATTATAAGACTTTTTCTCAGCTTATAGTAACACCACTTACAGCTGCGTTGAACTCATTATCCGCTCCCAGACGGGTTACCCCAGACTTTCTTTCGGCTTATATCACAGTGATCCACAAACCGGGTAAAGACCCAGCGGAGTGCTCCAGCTACCGCCCGATTTCATTACTAAACCTAGACGTCAAATTGTACGCAAAGATTCTGGCCTCCAGATTAAGTCCCATGTTGTCGAATCTTATCGATCCAGATCAGGTGGGTTTCATGCCTGGCCGAGAGGCTAAAGACAACGTTATCAAGGCAATGCTGTTGTCTAATGCGGCTTACGCTGGGAAGATAGAGGGCCTTCTCCTGTCCACGGATGCGGAGAAGGCCTTCGACCGCGTGGCCTGGGACTTTATGCTAGCCACTTGCACGAAGATAGGACTGGGGCCACATATGCTAGCCAGGATCTCTGCTCTATATCAGTCCCCTACGGCTCGATTAAAAATCAATGGTACCTTTTCAGATAAAGTTCTGATAACTAATGGCACAAGACAGGGATGTCCACTGTCCCCTCTATTGTTCATTTTATCCCTTGAGCCCTTTCTTAGAATGGTTAGAGCTAATACAGACATCCAGGGCTTCAGAGTGTCGACTAAAGAATACAAAGTGGCCGCCTATGCGGATGATTTGCTTTTCTTTTTATCTAACCCTATAATCTCCTTGCCAAATTTGATGCAGGAGTTTGCCAATTATAGCTACGTTTCAAATCTTAAGATAAACTACTCTAAGTCGGAAGCCCTGAATGTCTCACTTCCTGAGCGATTGCTGAGACGGGTAGTGGCTGCCTCCCCCTTCAGATGGGAACCGAAGGCCCTGAAATATCTGGGAATTTGGCTCACGCCTAGATTAGGAGACATGTTTGGTTGTAATTTCCCGGAGTTCCTTAAGAAAATCAGAGAAGACTTACTTAGATGGCAGTCGGGTTACTTCTCTTGGTTTGGTCGTGCGGCCATAATCAAGATGACTATCCTCCCCAGACTGCTCTACCTCTTGCATGCCATCCCACTTCAGATACCTGCTTCCTTTTTCACTACACTCAGGAGCGTTATCCTAAGATTTCTATGGAATTCGCAAAAGCCCAGGATTGGGTTTGCATACCTGATGAAGCCTAAAGTTCAGGGTGGAATGGGAATACCAGACTTTAGGTCCTACTACCAGGCCACTCACTTGACTAGAGTCGTAGATTGGCATTGTCATGGGGCAGCTAAAGATTGGGTCTCTCTAGAGGAAGCATTATCCCCCGTTCCCCTTAAATTTGCCCCATGGATCCCTTGGAATAGTTTACCGAGCAGTGTCAAACATCACCCCCTTACTGGTAGCACGTTAAGACTTTTCTACAATCTGACCAAACACCTTTCCTTTTCCTCACAACCTAGTCCCCTGACGCCACTGAAAGATAACCCCGACTTCGTCCCAGGTCTAAACAACCCGCATTTCCAATCCAAGACTCGTCCTCAACCTTTGCTGGTAGGCGACTGCATTACGGGGGGAACTGTGAAAGACTGGACGGTACTTAAAACTGATACACAACTCCCACACATGACCCTTTGGGAGTATCTCCAACTACGTAGCTACCTGGGGAATAAGTCTGTCAGGAGCAAATTACATAGACCTTTAGAGACCTTTGAGTCGATTTGTCAGCTGGGTGACACAAGTGTGAGAACTACGTCATTGAATTACTCGTGGCTTCAAAATTTGAAATACAGGTCCGTTGATAAACTCAGAGCGAGATGGGCGGAGGAGCTTCAGATGGGGATTTCCCCTAAACAATGGAGGTATGCATGCATTATGACCCATAAGTGCTCTATAAGTACTAAGACGCAGGAAACAGCATTTAAACTGTTGACACACTGGTACAATACCCCAGCCAAGATACATAGATGGAACCCACAGATACCAGCCACCTGCTGGAGATGCCATCAAGACGTGGGTACGCTGCTCCACATTTGGTGGCAATGCCCACGAATTGCTCCGTTCTGGGAGAGGGTCAGACTTCTGGTCTCGCAGATCACCGAAACCAAGATCGTGTTGAATGCGGCCTCCTGCCTGCTCCACATCACGAATGTCTCTTTGGGGAGGTACAAAAACTCCTTAACGAGACATTTGCTAAATGCGGCCAAGTCTTTGATCCCGCTCTACTGGAGATCACAGAGGGTTCCTTCCACTGCTGAGTGGCTGAAAAGGGTCTCGGTGGTTTGCGAGATGGAGGAGACCTTGACCCAAGCCACCGACGTGGTGGATAAATTTTGCACTATCTGGCAACCATGGTTGATATTCAGGTACTCGACTGCGTACTCAGATATTATGTCTGCCTCATCTCCCGGGGTTCCCGGCGAGGGGGCAGAGTAGGTGATGCATGGGTGTCTCCCGCTCCTACATCCCCCCACTGGTTTGCGGCGGTATCTCTGAGGCCAGGGGTCTTCCTTTCTCTCTACCTTTTCTCGGGCCAGGGCTCTGGCCATATCCCCCCCCCTCCCCCCTCCCCACCTTTTAGCTCTTTACTCTCTGTTCTGTCTTTGTTTTCCATTTTAGTTTTTTCTTTCCCTTTCTTCTTATATGCTGTGAACGCGATTGCCCCTCATAATTGATATTCGAAGATCACATCCTAGATTCATCATAAGTCCTATTGTTAACTCATTTCGACGGTCATCCTTGTTGATCCAGCTGAACTTGTGACCATGTCTCTCTTTTTATCTTGTTTTTCTCTCCAATATATCCGATGCTCACGTCCTCTGGTCACCTTGAGTTAGAATATTGTGGTCTCAGTTACTCTGTTGCATTCTGACTTGCCTAATTTGTGGATAAGTGTACCTATTGTGCAGTTGCATCTGCGAATGTTCTGTTCCGTTTTTTTTATTTTATTTTCTTTTTGCTTACCCATCTCTATCTTGTCTTCAATAAACTTTAATAAATGTTAAAAAAAGAAAAGTCATTGATAAAAAAAAAAAAAAAAAGCGTGGGGGTTCCCCAGAATTCAATTACCAGGCCCTTCAGGTCTGGAATGGATATTAAGGGGAACCCCGCCGCAAATTAAAAAAAAAATTGACGTGGGGTTCCCCCAAATATCCATTCCAGGCCCTTCAGATCTGGCATAGATTTTAAGGGGAACTCCACCCCAAATAAAAAAAAAATGGCGTGGAGTCCCCCTAAAAATCCATACCAGACCCCTTATCCGAGCACGCAACCTGGCCGGCCGCAGGGGAAAAGGGGGGGACGAGAGAGCGGCCCCCCCTCCCTCCTGAACCGTACCAGGCCACATGCCCTCAACATGGGGAGGATGTCCCCATGTTGATGGGGACAAGGGCCTCATCCCCACAACCCTTGCCCGGTGGTTGTGGGGGTCTGCGGGCGGGGGGCTTATCGAAATCTGGAAGACCCCTTTAACAATGGGGACCCCCAGATCCCGCCCCCCCTATGTGAATTGGTAAGGGGTACATTGTACCCCTACCATTTCACGAAGAAAGCGTAAAAAAATGTTTAAAAAAAAAACACACAAACACCTTGAAAAAGTCCTTTATTTAAAATAATAATAAAAAAAAAAAAAACATTCCAGCGGTGAAATCCAGTGTCCCGCGGCGATCCCGATGTCCAGCGCTGTCCTTCATTGGTTGTGCCTGAGCGGACCTGATGGGGAACTCCCTCTCAGTATTTTAAATGTATAGACCCGCCCCTTCTTAAGTTCCCCATCAGGTCCGCTCAGCGGACCAGATGCGGAACATGAGAAGGGGCGGGTCTATACATGTATTACCAAAGTGAGAGCAGTTCCCCATCAGGTCCGCCCCCTCGGTATGTCGGACCAGCCTACGTCATTGGCTTGAGCGGGGAACTTCCTTCACTGTGAAATTCCACTAACCGGACCTGATGGGGAACTTAAGAAGGGGCGGGTCTATACATTTAAAATACTGAGAGGGAGTTCCCCATCAGGTCCGCTCAGGCACAACCAATGAAGGACAGCGCTGGACATCGGGATCGCCGCGGGACACTGGATTTCACCGCTGGAATGTTTTTTTTTGTTTTTTTTTAAATAAAGGACTTTTCCAAGGTGTGTGTGTTTTTTTAAACATTTTTTTACGCTTTCTTCGTGAAATGGTAGGGGTACAATGTACCCCTTACCAATTCACATAGGGGGGGCCGGGATCTGGAGGTCCCCTTTGTTAAAGGGGTCTTCCAGATTCCTATAAGCCCCCCGCCCGCAGACCCCCACAACCACCGGGCAAGGGTTGTGGGGATGAGGCCCTTGTCCCCATCAACATGGGGACATCCTCCCCATGTTGAGGGCATGTGGCCTGGTACGGTTCAGGAGGGAGGGGGGGGCGCTCTCTCGTCCCCCCTTTTCCCCTGCGGCCGGCCAGGTTGCGTGCTCGGATAAGGGGTCTGGTATGGATTTTTAGGGGGACTCCACGCCATTTTTTTTTTAAATTTGGGGTGGAGTTCCCCTTAAAATCCATGCCAGATCTGAAGGGCCTGGAATGGATATTTGGGGGAACCCCACGTCAATTTTTTTTTAATTTGCGGCGGGGTTCCCCTTAATATCCATTCCAGACCTGAAGGGCCTGGTAATTGAATTCTGGGGAACCCCCACGCTTTTTTTTTTTTTTTTTATCAATGACTTTTCTATGTATTGCCGGGAGCCGACAATTCATTAATAGCCGCGAGTCAGTTTTAAATGCATTTTTTTCTTTCAAAAATGACATTTTTTGCAGGGACAGTTCTAAGCACGGGAAACATGCGCCACTTCACATGCATATCATACACACCCCCCAGGTACGAAATTTAAAGGAATATTTCACTTTTATTTTTTCATTTTAAGCATTATTAAAATCACTGCTCCGGAAAAAATGGCAGTTTTTAAAACTTCTTTTTGCATTGATACATGTCCCCTGGGGCAGGACCCGGGTCCCCAAACACTTTTTAGGACAATAACTTGCATATTAGCCTTTATAATTAACACTTTAGATTTTGAACGTTCGAGTCCATTGTATTTAATAGGGTTCTAAAGTTTACACGAACATTTTGTCTGTTCGCAGGTTCTGGTGCGAACCGAACAGGGGGGTGTTCGGCTCATCCCTGCTCCAGAGGTGGTTCTGGCCAGCTCAGTAGATTGCTTTAAGAAGGGCCTGGATTATTTCTTAAATGTACATAATATAACTGGGTACTGACATTTATAGGTAAAGTTGATCCAGGGAATATCCGATTGCCTCTCGGGGGATCAGGAAGGAATTTTTTCCCCTGCTGTAGCAAATTGGATCATGCTCTGCTGGGGTTTTTTGCCTTCCTCTGGATCAACTGTGGGTATAGAATTGGGTATATGGGATTGTACGATATATATATATATTTTTTTTTATGGTTGAACTGGATGGACTTGTGTCTTTTTTCAACCTGACTAACTATGTAACTATGTAACTATGTAACATGATACAGGAGTTGGTCAGAGACTGTGCTTACATGATACAGGAGTTGATGAGAGACTGTGCGGACATGATACAGGAGTTGGTCAGAGAGTGTGCAGACATGATACAGGAGTTGGTCAGAGACTGTGTGGGCATGATACAGGTGTTGGTCAGAGAGTGTGCGAACAGGATGCAGGAGTTGATCAGAGAAGGTGTGGACATGATACAGGAGTTGGTCAGAGACTATGTGGACATGATACAGGAGTTGGTAAGAGTGTGCGAACATGATACAGGAGTTGATCAGAGACTGTGTGGACATGATACAGGAGTTGATCAGAGAGTGTGTGGATATGATACAGGAGTTGGTCAGAGACTGTGCTTACATGATACAGGAGTTGGTCAGAGAGTGTGCAGACATGATGCAGGAGTTGGTCAGAGAGTCTGCGGAGATGATAAAAGAATTGGTCAGAGACTGTGCGGACATGATACAGGAGTTGGTCAGAGACGGTGCTTACATGATACAGGAGTTAGTCAGAGACTGTGCGGACATAATACAGGAGTTGGTCAGAGAGTGTGTGGACATGACAAAGGAGTTGGTCAGAGACTGTGCGGACATGATACAGGAGTTAGTCAGAGACTGTGCGGACATGATACAGGAGTTGGTCAGAGACTGTGTGGACATGATACAGGAGTTGGTCAGAGAGTGTGCAGACATGATTCAGGAGTTGGTCAGAGACTGTGTGGGCATGATACAGGAGTTGGTCAGAGTGTGTGCAAACAGGATGCAGGAGTTGATCAGAGAATGTGTGGACATGATACAGGAGTTGGTCAGAGACTGTGTGGACATGATACAGGAGTTGGTAAGAGTGTGCGAACATGATACAGGAGTTGATCAGAGACTGTGTGGACATGATACAGTAGTTGATCAGAGAGTGTGTGGATATGATACAGGAGTTGGTCAGAGACTGTGCTTACATGATACAGGAGTTGGTCAGAGAGTGTGCAGACATGATGCAGGAGTTGGTCAGAGAGTCTGCGGACATGATAAAAGAATTGGTCAGAGACTGTGCCGACATGATACAGGAGTTGGTCAGAGACGGTGCTTACATGATACAGGAGTTAGTCAAAGACTGTGCGGACATAATACAGGAGTTGGTCAGAGAGTGTGTGGACATGACAAAGGAGTTGGTCAGAGACTGTGCGGACATGATACAGGAGTTAGTCAGAGACTGTGTGGACATGATACAGGAGTTGGTCAGAGACTGTGTGGACATGATACAGGAGTTGGTAAGAGAGTGTGCAAACATTATGCAGGTGTTGATCAGAGAGTGTGCAGGCATGATACAAGAGTTGGTCAGAGACGGTGCGGACATGATACAGGAGTTGGTCAGAGAGTGTGCGGACATAATACAGGAGTTGATCAGAGCCGGTGCGGACATGATACAGGAGTTAGTCAGAGAGTGTGCGGACATGATACAGGAGTTGATCAGAGACTGTGCAGACATGATACAGGAGTTGATAAGAGAGTGTGCGGATATGATACAGGAGTTGGTCAGAGACTGTGCTTACAAGATACAGGAGTTGATCAGAGACTGTGCGTACATGATACAGGAGTTTGTTAGAGACTGTGCGGACTTGATACAGGAGTTGGTCAGAGAGTGTGCGAACATGATGCAGGTGTTGATCAGAGAGTGTGCAGGCATGATACAAGAGTTGGTCAGAGACGGTGCGGACATGATACAGGAGTTGGTCAGAGAGTGTGCGGACATAATACAGGAGTTGATCAGAGCCGGTGCGGACATGATACAGGAGTTAGTCAGAGAGTGTGCGGACATGATACAGGAGTTGATCAGAGACTGTGCAGACATGATACAGGAGTTGATAAGAGAGTGTGCGGATATGATACAGGAGTTGGTCAGAGACTGTGCTTACAAGATACAGGAGTTGATCAGAGACTGTGCGTACATGATACAGGAGTTTGTTAGAGACTGTGCGGACTTGATACAGGAGTTGGTCAGAGACGGTGCTTACATGATACAGGAGTTAGTCAGAGACTGTGCGGACATAATACAGGAGTTGGTCAGAGAGTGTGCGAACATGATGCAGGTGTTGATCAGAGAGTGTGCAGGCATGATACAAGAGTTGGTCAGAGACGGTGCGGACATGATACAGGAGTTGGTCAGAGAGTGTGCGGACATGATACAGGAGTTGATCAGAGACTGTGCAGATATGATACAGGAGTTGGTCAGAGAATGTGCAGACATGATGCAGAAGTTGGTCAGAGACTGTGTGAGCATGATACAGGTGTTGGTCAGAGAGTGTGCGGACATGATGCAGGAGTTGGTCAGAGACTGTGCAGACATGATACAGGAGTTGGTCAGAGACTGTGTGGACATGATGCAGGAATTGGTAGAGAATGGGCGGACATGATACAGGAGTTGATCAGAGACTGTGCGGACATGATACAGGAGTTGATCAGAGAGTGTGCGGATATGATACAGAAATTGGCCAGAGACTGTGCTTACATGATACAGGAGTTGGTCATAGAGTGTGCGAACAGGATGCAGGAGTTGATCAGAGAATGTGTGGACATGATACATGAGTTGGTCAGAGACTGTGTGGACATGATACAGGAGTTGGTAAGAGAGTGTGCAAACATGATGCAGGTGTTGATCAGAGAGTGTGCAGGCATGATACAAGAGTTGGTCAGAGACGGTGCGGACATGATACAGGAGTTGGTCAGAGAGTGTGCGGACATGATACAGGAGTTGATCAGAGTCGGTGCGGACATGATACAGAAGTTGGTCAGAGAGTGTGCAGACATGATACAGGAGTTGGTCAGAGACTGTGTGGGCATGATACAGGTGTTGGTCAGAGAGTGTGCGAACAGGATGCAGGAGTTGATCAGAGAATGTGTGGACATGATACAGGAGTTGGTCAGAGACTGTGTGGACATGATACAGGAGTTGATCAGAAAGTGTGTCATGATCAGTGTCATTGCCTGGGTCACCTGCTGGTGGTGCTATTGCTTTCAGCACCAAAGGGTGAAGTTCTGGTGCAGTTCTGGTGGCCACCAGTGGGTGTCTCCCATTTGTCTGGAGCCTAAATCATCTCCTGCGATCAGGCGTCACCTGAGACTGATTGCAGGAGGTGTGTATAAATACCCAGCAGACACTAAAGCATTTGCTCTGGTATTGTCTTGGAACCCAGACCTGTATTCCTGAACCTTGTGACCTGTTATCTTGTACCTTGTGTCCTGTGTTCCTGAACCCTGCATCCATCCCTGGACTCCTGCCTCTGTACCTTGTGACTTATTATCCTGTACCTTGTGTCCTGTGTTCCTGAACCCTGCATCCATCCCTGGACTCCTGCCTCTGTACCTTGTGACTTATTATCCTGTACCTTGTGTCCTGTGTTCCTGAACCCTGCATCCATCCCTGGACTCCTGCCTCTGTACCTTGTGACTTATTATCCTGTACCTTGTGTCCTGTGTTCCTGAACCCTGCATCCATCCCTGGACTCCTGCCTCTGTACCTGGTGACTTATTATCCTGTACCTTGTGTCCTGTGTTCCTGAACCCTGCATCCATCCCTGGACTCCTGCCTCTGTACCTTGTGACTTATTATCCTGTACCTTGTGTCCTGTGTTCCTGAACCCTGCATCCATCCCTGGACTCCTGCCTCTGTACCTGGTGACTTATTATCCTGTACCTTGTGTCCTGTGTTCCTGAACCCTGCATCCATCCCTGGACTCCTGCCTCTGTACCTTGTGACTTTTTATCCTGTACCTTGTGTCCTGTGTTCCTGAACCCTGCATCCATCCCTGGACCCCTGTCTTGCAGACTCATCCCTTCCTCCTGTTGTCCCTTCCGGCTCCCTGTTCAATCGGACTGATCTCTCGTGTATGACCCTGGCTTGATTACATTTATGCTTAAATCTAAAACCTATATTCACATTGGTGTAGGGAGTTGTTTTGTGTGTCACTGTGGTTGTTTGCTGGTTGCCTTATTGTTTATGAATTATCCTTTCAATAAACGCATATATATATTTACTAACCTTGTGCCTAATTCCTTTAGTGCAGCCCACTGATCTGCGTACCCTGTACTGGATGCTGTGTTAGGCATCCGTGACAGAATACCAGAGCCATTCAAGCAGATCGGCTGCACTTGGGAATTGGGTCTGGGCACTTGCTATTGCTTAAGAAATGCAGCTTGAAGATATTCTGTATTTGTCGCTCCTGGCAACAGAGGACAAGGAATTTTGTTCTCAGACATTAAGTGAACACACTAGAGAGCAGTTGCTGGAATACATCCGCCTAGCTCATGTTTTTGTGGATCAGGGCAGGTTCCTGTTTGAGGATGTGCATCTATTGATTCGGATCTGTACAGAGTTGGCCCTGTCTGATGCCTCCAGTGGAGACGATGCCTATACACCCCCTTTTAGTGCAGCTCAGGTAGAGTCCTTGGTGTGGCTGTTGGAAGATGACTGAGGCCTCGTACACACGACCAAGTTTCTCGGCAAGAACCAGCAAGAAACTTGCTGGCAGAGATGTCTTGCCGAGAAATTTGTTCGTGTGTATGGTTTCTCGTCAAGAAAACCGACAAGTAATCTCGACGAGAAAATAGAGAACCTGCTCTCTATTTTCTCGTCGAGATTCTCGTCAGCCTGTTTCTCGACGAGAAAAGTGTGTGTGTGTGTGTGTGTGTGTGTACACTTACCTGTCCTCCGGGAAGCCTGCGCATGTTCGAAATGAATTTGACGCATGCGCGGTAGCTTCCTAGGCATAGGTAGGGTATACCAAGATGGCGGCGACGGCATCGAATGTGACGAGCGCTTGCTCGTCGTAGTCAATGACGTCACCGCGTACGCTCCATTCAAAGAACCGCGTGTTCTTTGAATCAAGCGTCTGTACACTCTGCCGGGACCAGTTTCTTGTCCAAGGATCTCGTCGAAAAAAACGACGTGTTTTTTTCAACGAGAAACTCGGCCGTGTGTACGAGGCTTCAGTCTTTTTCCTTGAGCAGTACTCAACTTGTCCTTCACAGGTGCTTGCAGCATGTATTGAGTCAGTGCAGTCTCTGGTCAGACAAGCAGTGTGCAAACCTAACTTTGTGCAACCATTACTACAGGCCTGGTCAAGTTTATTGTACTCAGCCCCTGTCGGCTCCCTGCCACCCATTTCTGTGTCTAAACACCAGCCTGCTGGGATGTCTGCGTCTCCTTTACCCCCAACTACCACAGTGGCCAACCAATACACCCTCCTACCAATGAAGTACCAGTACCCTGTTTCCCCTGCTGCACTTACCCTGCCTTTAACCCTTGTGCTTCTTCTCGGCTGCCTTCATCAGTTCCCCTAAGACACCCTTCAAAATCTGCACCCTCTGCTTCACCATCCTTCCGCTCTTCGCCTCTACCAGCTGCACCCACCACCTACAGCCCTGTATACATATACAAATCTTCGGTGGCTAAACCAAAGAAAAAACGGAAGTTCTTTCCAACTCACACGATCCTGCCAGTAACCCAGCCTGCTTCCACACCAGCCGACCTGTTCCAGCCTGTTTCCACACCAGTCAACCTGTTTCAGCCTGTTTCCACACCAGCCGACCTGTTCCAGCCTGGATTTTCGGTGCCTGTCACCCAGCCTGACGTTTTGGTGCCCGTCTTTCAGCCTGCTGAACCAGTGCCTGCCATCTGGCTTGCTGAACCGGTGCCCGGTGGCCAGCTTGAAGTGCCTCTGCCCGGTGGCCAGCTTGAAGTGCCTCTGCCCGGTGGCCAGCTTGAAGACTCAGCACCATTTGCCCAGCCCGCTGACATGGTGCCTGCTAAACCAGTTCTCGATGCCCGGCTTGCCGCTGATTTTGCCCTGCTTGATTCCCAGCCTGACTGTGATGCCCTTGTGTTGTTCGCCTCCGTTAGGTTCATGCACATTGCCCTGCCTGTTTTCATTTCCAGATCCCAACTTCCAGACCCTGGTGGTGGGGTGCGTGTTCCATTGCCGGACTCAGGTGCCACGCCTCCCAGTAGGTTTAAGGACTCTGGCCGGAGGAGCACAAGTAATCCGCAGACACAGGGGAGACTTTTTGGGACCTTTCCGCACCTACCAGCACTTCCAGATCAAGGGCAGAATGGATCGTCTGGAGGCCACTCCTTGGGAGGGGGAACTGTCATGATCAGTGTCATTGCCTGGGTCACCTGCTGGTGGTGCTATTGCTTTCAGCACCAAAGGGTGCAGTTCTGGTGGCCACCAGCGGGTGTCTCCCATTTGTCTGGAGCCGAAATCATCTCCTGCAATCAGGCGTCACCTGAGACTGATTGCAGGAGGTGTGTATAAATACCCAGTAGACACTAAAGCATTTGCTCTGGTATTGTTTTGGAACCCAGACCTGTATTCCTGAACCTTGTGACCTGTTATCTTGTACCTTGTGTCCTGTGTTCCTGAACCCTGCATCCATCCCTGGACCCCTGCCTCTGTACCTTGTGACTTATTATCCTGTACCTTGTGTCCTGTGTTCCTGAACCCTGCATCCATCCCTGGACCCCTGTCTTGCAGACTCATCCCTTCCTCCTGTTGTCCCTTCCGGCTCCCTGTTCAATCGGACTGATCTCTCGTGTATGACCCTGGCTTAATTACATTTATGCTTAAATCTCAAACCTGTATTCACGTTGGTGTAGGGAGTTGTTTTGTGTGTCACTGTGGTTGTTTGCTGGTTGTCTTAATGTTTATGAATTATCCTTTCAATAAACACATATATATATTTACTTACCTTGTGCCTAATTCCTTTAGTGCAGCCCACTGATCTGCGTACCCTGTGCTGAATGCCGTGTTAGGCATCCGTGACAGAGTGTGCGGACATGATACAGGAGTTGATCAGAGAGTGTGCGGATATGATACAGGAGTTGGTCAGAGACTGTGCTTACATGATACAGGAGTTGGTCAGAGAGTGTGCAGACATTATACAAGAGTTGGATAGAGAGTGGGCTTACAAGATACAGGATTTGTCAGAGAGTGTGTGGATATGATGCAGGAGTTGGTCAGAGACTGTGCGGGCATGATACAGGAGTTGGTCAGAGACTGTGCGGGCATGATACAGGAGTTGGTCAGAGACTGTGCGGGCATGATACAGGAGTTGGTAAGAGAGTGTGCAGACATGATACAGGAGTTGATCAGAGACTATACGGACATGATACAGGAGTTGATCAGAGACTGTGCGGATATGATACAGAAATTGGCCAGAGACTGTGCTTACATGATACAGGATTGGTCTGAGAGTGTGCAGACATGATGCAGGAGTTGGCCAGCGACTGTGATTACATGATACAGGAGTTGGTCAGAGACTGTGCTTACATGATACAGGAGTTGGTCAGAGACTGTGCTTACATGATACAGGAGTTGATCAGAGACTGTGCGGACATGATACAGGAGTTGATCAAAGACTGTGCGTACATGATACAGGAGTTGATCAGAGACTGTGCGGACATGATACAGGAGTTGGTCAGAGA
This sequence comes from Rana muscosa, assembly GCA_029206835.1. Classification (NCBI taxonomy): domain Eukaryota; kingdom Metazoa; phylum Chordata; class Amphibia; order Anura; family Ranidae; genus Rana; species Rana muscosa. Next base: position 2,078,445 of record JARGYO010005593.1, on the reverse strand, counting down.
CTATGCTTACATGATACAGGAGTTGGTCAGAGACTGTGCTTACATGATACAGGAGTTGATCAGAGACTGTGCGGACATGATACAGGAGTTGATCAAAGACTGTGCGTACATGATACAAGAGTTGATCAGAGACTGTGCGGACATGATACAGGAGATGGTCAGAGAGTGTCAGAAAAATCCCCATGCTAGACTTGGTGTTGGCTGCCATGGTGTGCGCCCATGCTTCGCGCCAATCAGTCCTTTTAAACGGCTGGAACACTCCTGTCCAGAGCTGTCTGATCTGCAGCTCCCTGGTACCCTTGCTCCCGTTATCTGCTTGAACTCAGACCTCCTGATTACCCTGCTTGTTACTTGGATCCCCCCAGTCTTCTGCCTGCATCTGACCTCAGCTTGCCTTGACCTTGAACTTGCCTGCTCCTCTGAAGTTCGTTGCCTGACCATTGCCTACCTTGCCTGTGACCTGACCAATCTGCTCTTCTCCGGCTTAGCTTCACCCTCCAGCAGTCCTACCTGCCTGCCTGCTGTCCGAGCGGATCTTCATCACCACTGCATCCGGATCCTGAGCCACCTTTCTGAAACCACCCACCAGGCTCTCATACCCCTCCGCACTCCCGTGCTTCCTGTCTACACTACCAGGGGACGTGAGTCGGATCCGTAAGTGAGACCTTCCTCTGCTCCATTGGGCTCGTCATTCAGGTACGTGCAAGTCTGACAGTATCAGGCAGCCATGTCCGAGCAAGGAAGCCACCCTATGGAGGAACTGTGCAGACACCTGAATGGCTTGATGCAAGCCGTAAAAAGCCTCCAAGAAGGCTAAACGAGACTGGAAGAGCGAGTTCAAGTTCTGTCTGCACCTGCTAGCCCCCAAGGCGCTGTTTCTGCCGGATACTCAGCTGCACCTTCTGTAGTTATGCTCCCTCCTGAGCCCAGGGTCCCCACACCCGAGAAGTTTGCGGGTGAATGCAGTAAATATCGTTCCTTCTGCAACCTCATGTGAACTTTTCTTTGCTCTACAACCCCGCACTTTTTCATTGGAAGTGACTTAGGTGGGCTTCGTCATCTCCCTACTGACTGGTGAACCGCAGGCCTGGGCCCATCGTCTCCTGGAGCAAAGGGCTGCGTCATTGGAGACCCTAGCCACCTTATTCACCACTATGTCTCAACTATATGAGGACCCGCAACAGGCCACCATTGCCGAGTCTTTACTACATACCCTTCAACAAGGTCGCAGAGCGGCGGAAGATTATGCTGCAGAGTTCAAACGCTGGAGTTCTGACACAGAATGGAACGACGCTGCCTTGCGTTATCAGTTCCGGATGGGTCTGTCGGATCCGCTCAAGGACGAGTTGGCACGAGTTGGGATTCCCCAAACTTTGGCCAAATTGATCGACTTGTCAATCCAGATTGACCTGCGTTTGAGGGAACGTCGCTCCGAAAGATCTTCCAGCCAATACCGACCCATCTGGTCGCTCCCTAAGGTTCCTAGCCCTGTCAGCCTGATGCCTCCGGCTCCCTCCGCTCCGGTCCTTGATGCCCCTGAACCCATGCAGCTGGGTCTCCTCCGTCCTTCTCTCTCTTTGGAAGAATAGCAGCACAGACGAAGCAATAACCTTTGCATGTACTGTGGAGAACCAGGACACTACGTAAGGACTTACCCAGCCAAGATGCGTAAGTGTCTGCCTATTTCTTCAACATGTGCTCCTATCTTACCTAACCCAACCTCTCATGTAACTCTTTACATCTTGTTATAGCTACCCGGAAGGAATACATCAATCCCAGTGTCTGCCATAATTGATTCTGGAGCATGTAGTTGCTTTGTCGACTTGACATTCGCTGCCAACCATCGCATCCCTCTTCAGCCAAAGACCCGGGGACTTTCAGTGCAACTCGCTGACGGCTCCATCATCAAATCTGGTCCTGTTACCCAGGGAACAGTTCCCTTGCTTGCTATCGTGGCGACTCATCACCAGGAACTATAAGTTTGGATGCCATCTCCTCACCCCTATTCCCTATTATTTTGGGGATGCCCTGGCTGTAAGCCCATAACCCCAGTATTTACTGGACCACAGGGGAGGTCAAATTCCTTTCTAACTACTGTCAGCAGCATTGTCTGTGACAAGCCCCAACTAACTCTCCTCATCTGCTCTGCCTGGATAGTGACACTGAACTACAGCAGTCCATCCCTGTACCCTACCATGCCTTTCTGGACGTGTTCAGTAAAAAAGGGGCAGAGACCCTTCCCCCTCACAGACCTTACTTCTACCTGGAACTGAAGTACCCTTTGGGAGGATCTTCCCTCTGACTGAGCAGGAGTTGGGCAATCTGAAGATCTACATTGATGATAACTTGAAGAAGGGGTTCATCCGTCCTTTCACCTCTCCGGCCGGGGCTGGTATCTTTTTTGTCGAAAAAAGATCATTCCTTACGTCCCTGCATTGACTATCGGGAGTTGAACAAAATCACTATAAAGAACCGTTACCCATTGCCTCTTGTGGTGGCAAAATAGGTTGTATGCAGAGCACACAGCCATTTTGCATTGTGCTAAGTAGCACACACTTCATCTTAATGCAATAATGCTTTTAAAGCTAAAATTCACTTACCATTCATTCGATTTGTCATTCATTCAAGTCAAGAGACATCACCACCTTGTTCTTATCTCAGCATCCCAGCAATCGCTGCTCGCCCAGAGCCTCATGGCTCCTTTTTATTATATCAAAAGCTCTCACAAAAAGGACGTGATTCGCTGCAGCATGTGATCTCTTCCATAGGAAGTGATGTCACAGCATGTGACCTCCTCCATGGGAAGACGGGACACAGCATGTGACCTCCTCCATGGGAAGTGAGGTCACAGGGTGTGGGCTCCACACAGCAAATGCCCATATATGGATTTGGCAACACAGGATGTGACAATAGATGATAACCCTTCCAACAGGGATATATAAATACATACATTATAATACCAATACAAAACAACAGCAGCAAAATACAACAACATGAATACTACAACATGAACACAGTTCCTGATGAGGGGAGCTTATCTGCAGGTGTACGCTCATGCCACCATATTTATGTTGATCAAACACAGAGGCGACAAGTGCATACATCCTTTAAACCAATAATGCGCTTGCAGAGCGGACACATCCCCCCAGGCGAACGTCTGTGCATCACACAGGGGCCCTTTCGCCGGCTGGCATCCCCACTCTGCAAACACCCTTCTCCAATCAGGAAGTTTATCTTAACCAGTCTCAGTCTGCCCCAGTCAGCTCTTTAGAGCGGGTTGCCGGAGAACTAATACTGTGTGACACTATGACAATACATATTAAATACATCTTGAAATTTCCACGACAGCTCCTCCCTTTTTGTTATATGATCCCACGTGTCCCTCGAATCTTTATAGTCTTCTTACACCTGGAACTGAATCAGTCCCTATGAGCCCATAAAAAGGAAAACACGGCTTGACATGTAGACTCTGTTCTTCAGGAGCATGACTTATAAGAAGGACATGACACGATGAGCTGTAGTAATCGCTGATTGGTCTGGGATCTTCTATGTCTTGTACGTGGGTCCGGCTTCGGGGCGTCTCATCAAGGAAGGTGTGGTCATCTGCTCGGGCTCTGGTCATGCGTCCAATCAGGCAACAGGAGCACTCATCACGACATAGAAAGAATAGAAATAAAAACGACATGAGTATATATATTCCCACTTCCTTTAACCACGATCCGCTGTAAAATAAAAATTAGATCCCCAAAGATTCCCAGACCCATAAAAGGACTCCCAACCTTCACTTAGCTACAGCTCTGGCTTCAACAGTTACATGAAACATCCCATCCTCAAGCCCCCCCCCCCACCTTGTACATGCAGGAAACCATGCCCAGACCTGGTCGGGGTTGATGAACAATTCCCTTCTAGCTGTTCCTGACATTCTTAATTTCTCTCACGCTATCAGATCCTCACGATCGGCCACGACATAAGATGCTGGGACAGCTTCACCGTCACGCATGAACCTCTTGCATTGGGGGAATTACCTTTATAAGCTGCAGATCCGCATAAACACCAAACTAAAGTTCAAACACAGGTGTGGGCTACCTAGTTGTCCCAATACCCAAACCGACAAGAGGCAGAGCTATTAAAATTATAACCAATTTTACCCTCTAAAAATGCATCGTTAGATTCCATTGACAAGTGTCTGTTTGGAGTCTTCACTAGTTTGTCAAAACTCCTCATACCCATAATAACATCATAAATGGCATGTACCTCTGTCATCGCTGGGGACTAAAACTCGGTGGAGACCCAGAACAGACCCAGCAATCGGTCCTGTTCGCTTTCTGAGCTAGTCAGGAAATACACTTTACATAATAACTTGGGATGCTTTTCATTGTTACCCTTGCTAAAATTTACTAAACAAACAAAAAAATATAAATAAACAAAGATACTACTCATTCTTTGGTGTGGTTGAGCCGCTTCTTGCAGTGGCTGGCGTGGTCTCATCCCTCAAGCTTCTTTACAATAACCCAGTCACCTGGTTGGAAAGAATGTAAACTGATTATTAAGTCAGGGTCCAGGAGGGACTCGTGAAAACCTTTTGAAGTTCATGTCACAACGATCGCACCCACCCCATCAGCCGAGAATATAAGTGACAGCTAATGAGAAGAGTACGACCCTGATTTTGATTGACCTCCAAACAACCCTCATATGACAATAACCCAGACATCGGGACTGTGGTCACTGCATAACCTGTGCGTGGCTTACAATACCTGGAACCATTGACAAAAGGTTCTTAGCCTCTGGGATGGGAACCTACTTCACCAGACTGCTGCTCGCTGATTCAAATACTATCAAAGAAAGACAGTCTTGGCACAAACTTAATTAGAATTACAGAGGTTACTATTAGTTTGAAAAAAAAACTGTCATTCTTACATTTATCATTCTCCCCCCTTTTCTTCCTCATTACAGACTGAAGGAAGAAATGCGTGGTGCAGGAAAAAAGAAACAATGAAATAGCCTATGATACTTTTACCTCCTTAGACTCGTATTTATCCATATGTACAGCTGTCTACATACACCTGTTCTCTGTGCACAAACTCCTTGGACCTGAAAAATACTTATAAGCAAAATCATTACTCTATCCTTCATATTTAACCTGCAAAGAATGGAAAATAATAATGACATTCCTGTACATTGGTAAATTGTCAATGACATTCTTTCAAAACTGATTCAAACAAAACCCTCTGTAACCCTTACTTTTCCTGTTCCTACAAAAATACAACAGTCGCGACGCATCGAAGGATCGCCGCGGTAAGTTCGAACATATTCACGTTACTACATACAAACATTCCGATACAAACGTGGGGAGATACTTCCCAGTTTCCAAAACCACAAATGAAAAAAACAAAAACAGCCAGAATTCTCCCTTCACTCTTTCAGCAATAGAAAAAAATACAATGGGAAAAACACGAGAGCAGCTCGAGAACCTTCCATGGACCAGCCATACAAAGTTCAAACAAACGGGCATGAGAATTTAACCTCCATCAACACTCATCATTACAGATTTCTGAAGCCGCAGCTCAACTACATCCATTCCAGAGGGATACCTAAAATAGTATCCTTGGACCACCTATGTTAATCTTTTTGGGGTTCAAAGGCCTTTTCCCCAAAACTAGGCTTCGTGCACTGTGTGACCGTCTGACTATGGGAAGCCTCCATTGCTTCCCTTTGCACAGACCTCCTTGTGTCCATGGCGATTCGAATCGGCTTATCGTCTTAAACCTGCGTCCAGGTTAAACCGTTGCACCCATTTCGGAGAACATCGCCCGGTGTCTTCTTTTACGGTGAATTGCAGAACTACAACCACTATATGGTCAAGTCCCCCAACTAGAAACCCTAACCGAGGCGTCAACTCTATGGCTTGTTGTCCCAACACTTTTGGAACTACAGAAAAACCACAGATCAACCCCCGAATTAGGCCTCTACCTCTCACAGTGCATGCATACACAAGCATTTTCCGCTATACACCCATACACTGCGTTGTCAGACTAAACCACACAGAACACTTACGTAAGTTTACCACCTGCAGAACAATGTGGCTTCTCTCTGTATCCAGATGTTACAACAATAATGGTGATGCCCCCCTGTTTGCTCTCTACTCAAAACTGTATTACAGTACAAAACTTCACAAAACTGGAACAAAATATAAAAGACTTTTAAACGTCAAAATGCTTTCCATTTTCCTTCCAAGCACAAATTTCATTCAGACAACCCCAAGCTCCTCCCACCAACTTTCTGCTGATATATAAATGCTGAAAAGAAACTTCCGGTTATGCTCAGCTACTTAAAAAAACCAAACTGGTTTATTTACATATCAATTGTTCAGGAAGAGGGAGGGGGAGGGGAGGCCCAGCCACATTGCTGTGTCTATCAAGACTCCAATTTAAACAAAACACACCATTGTGCAAAAACGACCCAGTCACCTGGTTAAAAAGAATGTAAACCGTTTATTGTGTCAGGGTCCAGGAGGGACTCGTGAAAACCTTGTGGTGGAGCTTTTGAAGTTCATGTCACAGCGATCGCACCCACCCCATCAGCTGAGAATGTAAGTGACAGCTAATGAGGAAAGTACGACTCTGGTTTTGATTGACCTCCAAACAACCCTCATATGACAATAACCCAGACATCGGGACTGTGGTCACTGCATAACCTGTGCGTGGCTTACAATACCTGGAACCACTGACAAAAGGTTCTTAGCATCTGGGATGGGAACCTACTTCACCAGACTGCTGCTTGCCGATTCAAATTCTATCAAAGAAAGAAAGTCTTGGCACAAACTTGGTTAGAATTACAGAGGTTAACATTATTTGTTTAAAAAAAAACAGTCATTCTTACATTCATCTTTCCCCCCCTTTTCTTCCTCATTAGAAACTGAAGGAAGAACTGCAGGATTTAGAGTGGTGCAGGAAAAAAGAAACCATGAAATAGCCCATGATACTTTTACCTCCTTAGACTCATGTATTTATCCATATATACAGCTGTCTACATACACCTGCTCTCTATGTACATACACTTTCAGAAACTCCTTGGACCTGGAAAAATACTTATAAGTGTAGCGACCTCACCCCTCTCACCCCTTCTCATTCTCAGCTTGTCTGTCTTTGTCTAGGGGTGTTAGTACTGGGGGGAGGGATAAGATACACCACGGCCCATGTCCTCCATAGTGACGAGGTGAAGGCCAGAAAGATCGGGCTTTGTGTAGGTGTCCTAGAGTCAAGTCCTGTCCTTCGTCCTTGACTCCTTTGCTCCTAGTAACCAGAGTTCCACACACTGAATAGGTCCAACACAGTTTTATTCCTTCAGAGAACAAACATACAGCACAGTCAAGTTGGGACCTTTGCAACAGTTCAATGGGAGTAGGCCAAGGCACAATCCTTCCAGATAAAGCTAACCACTGTGGTGTCACCAGTGGCGAATAGTCACTGCCACTGACTATATGAAATAGAACATGAATTACCTTCGATAGCTCGGCCCCTGTCAGGGGAAGGATATCCATCCAAGGGAGTTACCGGAGGCCTCTCTGTCACCAGCAATGCTGCGCCGGACTCTTCAGAGAAGTTCTGCTCACCAGACCTCACGAACTCAGACACGGGCACCCAAAGAGTTAGTGCCCCCTCGGATTCCTCCACCCTTGCGGAACTCAGTCGAAGGTACTGAGCCCCAGGCATCCGCCATAGTACCTCACCCCAGGCTAAAGGTGCCTGAGATGGACTCCATCTCTCGCTCCGGCCAGGTCAAGGGCACCTGGGCCCGGAACACCGGAACGCCAGCACCCAAGCTGAAGGTGCCTGGGTGCGGCTGCGTCCTCCGACTCTGAACCCCGTGGTAAGGGCGTCCGCCCCTTTTATCCCCTCTCCCTTTGCGTCACAGCGGGTTCCCCACCCCGCTGTACCAGCGCCAGGGGAGGACAAAAAGGCACAGTCTTCCGGTGTGAGTTCAACCCCGGCCCCCGGCAACAATACCACCTGTAGGCCGCAGGGAACCTCACACCACCAGAGTCCTCCAAGAACCATAAAAGGGTCTCAGATTCCCTAGCAATCAGTGCATCTGGGTTACACTACCACCCAGATGCTTCCCCCAAATTCAAATACCCGCTACATAAGCAAAAATTATTACTCTATCCTTCATATTTAACCTGCAAAGAATGCCAAACAATAATGACATTCCTGTACACTGGTAAATTGTCAATGACATTTTTTTTTTTTTTTTTAACCGATTCAAACGAAACCCTCTGTAACCCTTACTTTTCCCGTTCCTACAAAAATACAAAAGCCGCGACGCATCGGAGGATCACCGCAGTAAGTTCGAACATATTCACGTTACTACATACAAACATTCTGATACAGATGTGGGGGAGATACTTCACAGTTTCCAAAACCAAAAAAAAAAAAAAAAAAAAAATTCTACCTTCACTCTTTCAGCAATAGAAAAAAATACAATGGGAAAAACATGAGAGCAGCTTGAGAACCTTGCATGGACCAGCCATACAAAGTTCAAACAAACGGGCATGAGAATTTTAGCCATAGTTCCTCCTCTGAGAATCACAAAAACGTGTGCTACACCTCCATCAACACATTACAGATTTCTGAAGCCACAGCTGAACTATTTCCGAGGGATTTTTATTCTGAGGTCTCGTCCTACAGACATCAAAAGTATCTTCCAAAGGAATATACCTTACTGTACCCTCTGACCAAAAATGTCATTCTTTAAGGGGTCTCATGTCCGGAGCCCCAAACCCAGACCTCATGTGTGGTGCAGCTCAGTAGTGTATTTCGGTTTTGTGCTGCCCTAGGCCTGACTCAGGGTTGCCAACTTTCAGTAAATTTACAAACAGTTTGTAAAATCCAAAATGGTTGCATCTGTCCATGAATGTCAGTTACGGACATACAGCCTACATGTCCGTAATAAACATTCAAGGATAGATGCAAAAAGTACGGATTTTACAAACTGTTCGTAAATTTACTGAAAGTTGGCAACCCTGGCCTGACTAGACTCGTGCACCCCCTAATTTAAATATGACCCACCCCTTCCTGTCAAGGCCACGCCCCTTTCTGTTTAAGACCCGTCATGAAATTTTCGAGTGGGGACACTATTTCTGAGGGCCTGGAGGGAGGGGGGCAATGGATTCCCTTAATTTGCATAGATTTCCTCTCACTTCCTGTTTGGCTATGGGGCAGGAAATGAAGGGAAATCTCTGCAATGGGACAGGGATGGTGAAAAATAAACTGACAGGGGCTATAATCCTCCCTTACTCTATCCAAAATGGAAAAAAAAGTGTTGCCTATAGTTCTACTTTAAGCACAAATTTATGATAATTTTATGGAGAGGACTAAGAAGATATAACCATGCCAATGGTGCAGCAGAAAACATATAGCAGAGTGAGGAAGGTTTGTGGTCCAGGATGATAGGACAGTCAAAATTAGAAGCAGCAAACCCCCCCAAACACAGTTGCAGAATGCCGGCCTCCCGCATACCGGAAGCAGTGCGACCGCTTTATGGGGGGCGCTAGACTAATTTGCCTCTCAGCCCAGTCTGCCCCATAAGACTGGCACTACTCTAACAGTGTAGCGCAAGCCGGCGGGGACTCTTTCCGTGCTGCCCCCCTGCAAAGTGCTGCCCTAGGCCTGGGCCTTGTTGGCCTAGGCCAGGATTCAGCGTTGGTGCAGCTGTCTGACTGGTGTGGAGCCTAATTTTTTTCCTCCAACGCATGGATGGCACATTACCCATGACGATTTGAATCGCTTATGAAGTGTCCCTGCGTCGAGGGCACCCTTGCACTAGTTTTCGGAGCAGTACTGCTTAGTGATCATTTTTACAGTACTGGCACCGGCGTATTCCGATTATTTTACACGGCCTCCCGGTATGCTAGCATACTACCCCTCACGTTTTATGCTAATACAATTACGCACAGGAATTCCGATTATTTTACACGGCCCGACCTGTCTCACGATATACAGCTTTCTAAACGTGTTTGTCAGACGAACTACAAAGCACCATGAAATCCTCCACTATTCAAAACAATATTATCGCTTCTTTCTACCTGCATTTAGATGTTACAACAATAATGGTGATGCCCCCCTGTTTGCTCTCTACCCAAATCTGTATTACAGTATAAAAATTCACAAAACTGGAACAAAATATAAAACACTCTTGTTTTCCATTGTCCTTTCAAAACACAAATCCCTTTGCTCACCTTTCAGAAAACCCCAAGCTCCTCCCACCAACTTCCCGTTGATACATAAATGCTGAAAAGAACTTCCTGTTGCATGCTCAGCTCTAAAAAAAAACTGATTTCTTTACACGTCAACGTACAGGAAGAGGGAGGGGGAGGAGGGAGCCTAGCCCCATCGCCTTGTCTATCAACACACCAAAAAATCCATGGCTAGACATCATGTATATTTCAACAATTTAAAAAAACCTTGGCAAAGGAAAGTGTAGCGATACCCCCAGTTAAGAGAGCCACTTGGTTTGATTTCAGGCCCTGTATACAGTACCGCCAATCTTACTCGACCCACTCTGGCACAGTTAGTCTAGGGTTATATTTGTATCACATTCAATAGTATTGCAAGAGGTAATCTCTTACCAGTAAGACAACACACTGAGGCGAGAGATTAAATATAACAGTTTACTCTTATCTCAAAGGTAGCATAGGCAGAACACAACACATGCAATTGGCTTGCAGAGCCCTGCAGAAATCAATACAGCACACAATAATGGCGCTGCACGGTACTTCACCCCCGCGTAGCTATTATGGTATGCGCGCCCTATGGCGCACTAAACAATATCTTAACTCCCCACCCCGGTCAGGCCTGACATGGAGTAAATCTCAGTCACTTCCTATAGGGATTTCTTCGCATGCCAGCTTTCGGTGGTGCACTTGATGAACAGTACTTTGTAATCCACAACCAGGCAATAACTTGGAACACTATACTGGGGGGGACACTTCAACTCTGTCCTGCTACCGGTCCCCCCGGGGAACATCAGATAAACAAAACTGTGGGCCTATGCAGTCTATAGGCCTGAACACGGCACAGTCTATTGGTCTGGGCAGGTGCACCACTCTGGACGCGATCCCAGTCCGGAACGTCCACCCTGCTGTGTATCCGCACACAGCGTCTGCAACGATCGGGTCCCCGATCCAACTGATGTCCTCACTCGACAAGTCAGATGCCACCCAGGCTCCGCAGTGGGGTGGAAGGCTCTTTGGAAGTTGCGCAAGGCCCAGGCTTCAGGCCTTGCACTGCAGCAGATCCGCACAGGAAGAAACTCTTGCTTGCAGCGCGGTGTCCAAAGAGGTCGAGCTCCGCCTCGCCTCCTCCTTAAATAACCCCTCCCATGAGTCTCTGCGATGACTAACTTCACTCTGGGTGCCGAACGGGGTTCTGGGTAACATAGTCCCGGGGCCTTAAAGGAGACCCCGCTACAAAAGGATGGAATAAACCCCCCTTTGCAAATGGGAGGGAATCCCCCTTGACTCGGAAGTCAAACCACAAGTTTTGAGACCTACAAAAACAATGAATTGCCTTCTGGGAAACTCCCAAATATTTAAACATAAAAACAACACACACCACTGTGTACAAAAACTCAGTTAAAGTTAGTCTTACAATCTATTAAAATTCAGTGTAAAGTAGAGTTTTCACTTAAAACCGAAATTCAATACAAAAACTGCCGCTCATATACTGCAATGTCAGCTAAACCTGTAATAGCTTACATTCACTTAAATGAAAACAGAGAAATCCCCATGCCAACACCATCTGCCTGCAGTTTGCATGTTCTCCCTGTGCCTGCGTCGGTTTCCTCCCACACTCCAAAGACATGCTGGTAGGTTAATCAGATCCTGTCTACAAATTGGTCCTAGCATGTGCATGTGTCCGCAAGCGTGTCGGGACCCCTTGGGGTAAGACCGCGCTATATCAAGATACCACTCTCAAGAGGCGATGCTTAGAAAAACCATTCAAACTAGTGAATTCAACATCAAACAAAACAGCCTCTCAAGATTGCAGACAAAAAGCCAGGCCGCAACAAAATGGCGCCATTAACGCATGCAATGCAGTTTTTGATTTCACCAAAATCAGCACAAACTTCCCTACTAGCCAAAAACCTCTTCCCACAAAAACTGACAAACATGGGACATCAAATGAACACTTAAATACAAAAAAACACAAGACCACATGGGTTCCCACACACAAAGGAAAACAAAAATGGTGTCCACCAGATTCCAACACAGAAAATACCGCACTACTCAATTCGCACCAAACATTGAAATGTGCCCCAAAGGCTGAGAAATTCCACCAGCAAGATAGCCAACGAATGCCACAGCACGGTCACATGAAATTATGTGTTACCGACGCCAAGATAATTAAACTGATAAAAACCGTCTGCTGCAATCAATTAACATACAACCGTGTAGGTTGAGTGTGTAGCGGGGTCCCCAAATTTAACCCCGCTATACTTAAATTTAGGGGTGACCAGAGCAATAGTTGGCTCGGGTCTCTTAATTATTTGGACTCTGCCTTACTGCTGTGTCACCTGACGTGCAGTTCACCTTTGGGCGTATAGGTGGTGCTGTCACCTATACCCGGGGTTGAACCACAGGTGATGGAGTAGGTATTGGATGTCCTCTCTCGGCTGCCATTGGTGGGTGGTTCTGGCCTGCTGTGCATGCCGGGAGAGGATATATAAGGGGCAGATGCCATTACACGGAAGCAAATTCCCGGGGCTCATGCCCAAAAGCCAATTCCCGGGGCCCATGCCCGGAAGCCAATTCCCAGGGCCCACTGCCTGGAGGGAGCTACCCCTCAGAGGGGGTGCGCCCCATCTTGATCGAGGAGTCTCGGGCACCTTCAGCCCGAGGCTATAGAGTTCCAGGTAGGCCCAGTAGCTTTAGCTGGGTCTACAACCGAAGAGGAGTCCCAGGGAACCCGCGTGAGGGTAACCACTCTGACACAGGAAACCAGGGGAGAATCGATCCCATAACAAGAGGGCGAATAATAAAGTATTGCTGACTCGGGAAAGGCCTGGTGACCTGTCGGAGGGAAGGATTCCTCACTTCGCAGACTGCCTCTGTGGAGTGTTGAAAGTTCAGGAGGGATCTCCTTGACTTGGTCCTTGAAGGGGACCGAGTCATTGTTCCAGCATCACGCGGGCTGCTAGTGCTATTGAGTGACTATCCGGGTGAGCTGTACCCACTCGGGACCGAGTGGCGTCGAACCCAAGAGTGTGCCTGAATCCACTTCTGTAGCGGAGCCTCACTCTCCCTCTCTGTATTTCCTCGTGTGAGGGACTTGTGTCTAGGGGTACCTGGGAGAGGAGAGTGCAGGAACACTACGCCAAGCTCTCCCCTCATATGTGTATGAGGTTTGAGCAGAGTTAGTTGAATTACCTCCGGGTCTGTCCACTGCATATGAAGCCTCAGTTGTCCCATGGAGATGTGTCTGCCAATAATAGAGCCCCACACAAATCGAAAGTCCAACACTCCTTTATTTCTCGTACAATAGGGTGAACACAATCAGTTGAACTTCCAATAACAGACGAACAGGGGGGGTGTGGGTACGAGTAGGCCCAGGCACAACTGAACTCTCCTATTCCTTTGCTAGTGAATAGGCCTGGCGCACGGTCTCTGCCACCGACCGTGAGTTTTGGTCGCTGCCACCGACTGGATGAACTGTTGAGGCCCCTGCCACAGGCCTAATAGCAGGTCTCTGCCACTGACCTGATTGGAATAGTTGGACCGCTGCCACCGGTCATTGAACATGGACTGAACTTCCTCTCTGAACTTGGTCCCTGTTTGGGAAAGATATCCCTCTGGGCGGTCTCCAGAGGTTCACCCGACACTGGCAATCTGCTGCACCAGGTCTTCGGGTGAGTCCCTCCTCCGGTCCCTTATGCCTCTGGATTCGGGTGCCCCACTCCCGGGGCCCCCTAGGACAATCCCTCCCTCGCGGGACCCAGCAGAAGGTACTGGGCCCCAGGCCTCCGGCTGAGTACCTCACCCCAGACTGAAGGTGTCTGGGATGGAACACGAACTCCAAGTGTCCAGGCCTAGGCCGTGTCGTGGAAATATAGGTTCTATGCAGAGCACACAGCCTATATTTCCTGTGCTAAATAAGCACACACTTCAGATTTCATCCTTTTGCAATAATGCTATCTTTAAGCTAAAATTCACTCACCGTTCATCCGTCTCATCCATTCCAAGAAGCAAGCATCATCACACAGGTCTTATCATCAAGGCATCCCAGCAAACTCTGCCAAGCCGATGCCCATAAACAGTTTTTATTAAACTCAGAAGGAAGTGATGTCACAACATGTGACCCACCCTCCATAGGAAGTGGAGGTCACAGGAGCTCCACTCAGAATACAACACAAGAAATATAGCTTAAAGGATTCAATACAATAATACAATAATAATACAATACATGCATAAAACAAACAAACCAATCACAGACATGTATACAATCAAATAGACTATCAGTGGCATGCACTGCTTCCAATGACGGGAACTATACGACAATTATGCCTCAATGGACCACAATTGTCGTATAGCTATGCTACTGTTCTTGTGGACACAGATCTGTCTGCTCGGAGTCATTTAATGCCAACGTCAAGAAGTGGCCAGTCCCCTGACGAGGCATAAAACAACATCTCTAAATGGAGCAAACATCGCTGTTTTCATAGGAAGATTTTCCCGCCACCGATCTTCCACCAACATCTGTATGTGCAAATACGCTCAGATGAGCGCATTACAGCAAAACTGACATTGGGGGACATCTGACAACATACATTAATACATTTTTCCACAACAGTGGCCTGGACACCGACCGCAACAGCAGCCCTCAGGCTGAAGGTGCCTGGGACTCGAACCTCGTGGCAAAGATGTCCGCCCCCGTTATACCCCCCCCAGCAAGCACGGCGGGTTCCCCGCCCCGCCGTACAACCGCTGCGAGAGGTCACAAAGGGTACGGCACTGCAGCGATGGTTCAACCCCGGCCCAAAGTGACAGCGCCACCTGCTGGGCCGTAGGGAACTATGCATCACTGGTGTCTTCACCAGTTTTAAAAGTACATGCCCGCTACACTCCCCCCCCGGTTATTTGACACTGGTTTCCAGTGTCTGGAGTAAACCATGCCCAAAAGGGGCCATCATAGCCTGATCCAGAAACCGACTAACAATTTCAAAAATACTAAAGTTTTGAAAACTAACCAAACAGTTGTGCCTGAACCTGACATGAAAGGGAAGGGAAGGAAACAAACAACACATAACCACATTATCAGAATCAAATGTTCACATCAACATTCCTTCCCACCCATCCTGACTAAGACCCACCCCATTCTCAGTGGTCTTCTCTTCAAATATTTTATTAATTTGCATAAAAGTACAGTGTACAATTAACATTGTACGTCGTGCAATGACGATGTGATAGATAATTAACAGATGAACATATACTCACTGACAAGTTGCAGACATTCCAAACAGGAGGTGTATAACTATATGAGTATACATAAGGACACTCAGATCTCCCCTCTCCGGTGGCACCCCATATGGGATCTTTAGTGCCACCGAAGTGGAGAAGGTCCATTCAGTACAGTGCGAGCACTGCAGAGTAACACCCACTGCTTGTTGGCAGTGTTTCATAAATTTGCTTGAACATGTTAACAAAGCCGGAAGTATAAGAAGAGACGGTTAGTAGATATCAGAAGTGTACTTCAAGGATATTGCTCTGTCAGGCTATATGAAATATTGTAACCATAAGATTAGGTGACTGTCACAGCATCAGTCCAATCGGTCCAAGTCTGCCAGAGTGTTCGGGTTTTAACAGCCCGACCATTACTGACGTTTGTTATCATTTCATAGCTAAAGTGTAGGGTTACTAAGTTGATAACTTGTTCTATGGTTGGAGCATTGTCGGATTTCCATTGTCTCGTTAAGTTGAGCCTGGCTGCCAGGAGTATGTGAGTCGTGACGTGTCTAAGGGGTTTAGGTATGTCGTCTATGGTTAGGTTGAGAATGGCAAGCGCGGGTGCTGGAGGGATATTGATTTTAATCACGTTTGATATTAGATTAAAAATATCGTCCCAGTATTTTTGTATCTTGGAACATGTCCAGAAAATGTGGAGCATGTCTCCTGTGGTCGTTTTGCATCTCCAGCACTTGTTAGGGATTTGAGGACTGAAATTCGCTAATTTGGCTGGCGTGAGGTACCAGCGTAGTGATATTTTCTGAGTGAGTTCCCAAAGTGTTGAGCATTTGGTGGCCGCGTAGATGGAGTGAAGTGCCCGTTGCCATTGTGCGACTGTGAAGGTATGTGTAAGATCAGTGTCCCAACGATGGTGCGGTTTCGTTTTGGAAAAAATTGACTTTTGGTGAAGGTTGTTGTAGAAATGTGAGATGCCCTTTGTTTTGGAGGCAGGGTTAGTAAGGTATTCCCAGGTCTTAGGGTGGATTCTATATAGGGGTAGGGGTATATTAATCAAGCAGTGGTGGATGCGCAAGAACGTGAAGTACTCTGAGGCAGGTAGACCATATTCGGCCTGTAGTTGGGAGAAGGATTTAACGTGGTTACCCTGTATTAAGTTTTGTAAGCAGTGGATCCCATTGAGGATCCATCTGGAGATCATTAGGTCTGGGGTCAAGTGATGAAGGGATTCTAAAGGGATTTTAAATTGTGGTGTGGTGGAGTTATAGCCCAGGGAAGTGACCATTTTTTTCCAGGCACTTACTGTAGCCTTCATAGTAGGGGAGAGACGTGCGGGTATTTGGGTACCTAGAGGTGTGCTTAGAAGCCAGGTCTTTAAATTGGGGCGTGCAAGTGAAAGGTTCTCTATTTGTCCCCACATTGAGGTCATGGGGGATTGGAACCAACTGGGCAGTTGGGCTAGAATGGCTGCCATGTGATAGTCCTCAAATTCTACTGAGCCAATGCCTCCCGCCATTTTGTGTTTAATTAACTTTAGATGAGCACATCTGGGTCGCTTGCCTTTCCAAAGATATTTGTTGAATATCGTCTGGAGGGATCTGAAAAAGGCTTTGGGTAGTGGAATGGGGAGGGTCCTAAAGAAGTACAATATTTGAGGGAGGCATATCATTTTGAAGGCTGCAAGCCTCCCTGACCAGGAAAGTTCATGTTTCGCTAATTGGTCCGAGGACATACGGATGTTATGTAGAAGTGGTATGAAATTACAGGCGTATAAGTTGTTCAGTGATCTCGGGAGTTGGATGCCTAGATACGAAATGTCTGTATCTGCCCATGCAAATGGCTATTGTGTTTGTAACAAGTTTCTCGTTGTGGCGTCTAAATTAATATCCAATATGAAGGATTTGGTTGTGTTAACTTTGTAATAGGAAACCGAGCTGAACCAGTTTAACAGTTTTTGTACTTCTGCCAGGGAGGAAGTTGGATTGGTGAGGATAAGAATGACATCATCAGCAAATAGGCTGATTTTATGAGATGTGGGTCCAATTTGAAGTCCTGAAATATTGGGGTGTGAGCGGATCTGCTCCGCCAGCGGTTCCATGAGCATGTTAAAGATGAGTGGGGATAATGGACAGCCTTGCCGCGTACCATTAGTGATATTGAATGGGCAGGAGAGCATTCCCTCTGTATATACTTGGGCCGTGGGGTTTGAGTAAAGTGCCATGATGGCTTGTAGTATAAGGCCCTTAAATCCAAATTTTTGAAGGACTGTCTTTAGGTACGACCAGTGGACCCTATCGAACGCCTTCTCTGCATCCAAAGATAGGAGCAGAGAAGGCGTTCCGGTGGATTCCACGTGGTGGATGAGATTGATCATTCTTCTAGTGGCATCTGATGCCTGTCTGCCCTTCGTGAAGCCTGACTGGTCCTTATGTATGAGGGCTGGCATTATCTCGAGTAACCTTGTTGCTATAGTTTTAGCATAGATCTTGAGATCAAGGTTAAGAAGAGATATTGGGCGAAAATTTTGGGGGGCATTCGGCTCCTTCCCTGTTTTCAGTAACGTTATAATCAGTGATGTTAGATATTCAGTCGGAAAGGTGGAAGAGGAGGCAGCGTGGTTGAAAACTTCAGTAAGGTGGGGGGTTATGTGAAAGGAGAATTGTTTATAATATTCGCCTGTCAGTCCGTCTGGGCCTGGCGCTTTACCATTTGGCAGGGAGTCAATTGCATTTTTTATTTCTAGTTCCGTGAACGGACTATTGAGGTTTGTCAATTGCTCTTCAGTCAAGGTAGGTAGATTGAGCTTACAAAGAAAGTGGTCAATTCCTTCTTGGGTGGGTTGAGGTGAACACGGGTCCTGTCTCAGATTGTATAGGTCACTGTAATAGGCGCTAAAGGCGTCGGCTACGTCTTGTGGGTTACTCAGGAGGAGTTTAGTATGAGGGTGGCGGAGTTGGGCAATTTTGGTTTTGGTGCGCCTACCTTTAAGGCGTTGCGCTAGTCTTTTCCCCGCCTTGTTAGAAGTGGAGTAAGTGGTGGCTTTAAGCTTCCTGTGAAGAAATTCATAGGAGTGGAGGAGTAGAGTTCTAAGTTCCTGTCTAAGGGACAACAATTTGTTCGCTTGTGTGTCTCTAGGGTCAGCCTTGAGCTTTAATTCTAGGGATGCTATCTGAGTCGTCAGGTCGTCTATACGTTGCGTCCTCTTTTTTTTATGGTAAGAGCTTAATTTAATTAGGGTTCCTCTAATGAAAGCTTTATGAGCGCTCCACACCACGGCAGGGTCGGGCACCGAGCCCTTGTTTAATGAGAAAAAGTCGGTAATTTGAGCCGAAATTTCTGGGGCATAATTATCATGCTGGATAATGTAGTTGTTTGCTCGCCAGAGAAATGTGTTGCGTTGCAGGGTTGAGTCATCTATAGTAATTGATATTGGGGCATGGTCCGACCATGTCGCGGTGTGGATCGCAGACACACATATTTTTTGTAAAATCCATTTATCTGTCAGGAACAAATCAATTCTCGAATACGAGTTGTGCCTGGAGGAGAAAAATGTAAAGTCTCTTTCAGATCCATGTTGACATCGCCACACATCATAGAGGTCGTGGGTGGCGATTAGTTTTTTCAGAGGCGAGTCTCGCCTTTTCGCAGCTGATGTGGAGTCTATAACCACATCGGGGACTAGATTGAAATCTCCACAGAGAATCAGATGGCCTTTCTGAATAGGTTTGGCTATACGAAGTAGTTTGCGTAGGAATTGCAACTGGTGTGAGTTTGGGGTATATACATTAACAAGAGTGTATTGAACTTGATTCATAGTGCAGGCAAGTATTATATAGCGACCTTCAGGGTCTGTTACAACATCTAGTAGTTGGAAGTCCACACTATCTTTGATCGCTATCATGACCCCTTTAGTTTTAGTATTATGTGAAGCGTGGAATATATGCGGGAACTGACGATTGGAGCATAGGGACTCATTGGATGGTAGCAGGTGGGTTTCTTGCAAACATAAAATGTCACTGTGGAGAGCCGCGGCGGTTTTCCAGAGTGAGTGACGTTTGGCTGGATGGTTTAGTCCATTAGTGTTCAATGATAGGATTGTGAGCGGCATCTTGTAGCCAAGGAGGTAGCGGGTGCGATGTAGTAGCACTTACGGTTTGGTGATTCAGTCCAGGTCAAGGTTACTTGCCTACGAGACGGTGTAGCAGTGATGCGGCAGACCAGGGTCCTGGAAGTAAGGTGGTTAGGATGCTGTGGATAGAGCAATATGTTAGGCACTCAAGCGGTAGTATCAAGCAAAAACAAAAAGGTAAAGAGTCTAAGAGCAAGCTGACAGCGAGAGGTTTCGCTTAGATTGTTCAGAAAGTAGAACTAGAAAGGTTCTCAGAGGGGGTGCCTCGCACCTCGGAAGCCTCCGTTTGGGGGTTCAAACAGTTTTTATGTCTAGGAGCTGCAAAAACAGGGTTTTTTTGTAACATAACCCAGGGGAACTGCAAGAATAATTTTTGGCCAATTGTGGCATATTTAACAGATGCCATTTACTGAAGTTGTTGTCCAGATTTCTGTTTGTAGGTGATCATCCGTCAGGGTGTGGGGGTGGATTTGGGGGGTTCCAGGAGGATTCCCCAGTTGTGGAGAAGTCACATTCCTTTGTCAAGATCACTGACGGTATGTGACTGCCCATTCTTCGTGATGAGGAGTGTGGCTGGGTAACGCCATTTGTACTGAATCTTATGGTTCTGTAGACCTTTGGTGACTGGGCTCAAATGACGTCTCAGTTGGAGTGTATACTTTGAGAGATCAGGAAAGAATTGGATTCCTGTGAAGGGAGCTGGTATGGGCGTTTTAGCTTTAACCCCCATCAGGAGCTTTTCCTTGATATGATAGAAGTGAATTCTCATCAGAACGTCTCTGGGTACTGAGGCTGCTAGGTGGGATGGTTTGGCGATTCTGTGGATCCTGTCTATGATAACCTCTCGGGGGGATGCTTCAGGAATAATGATGTGCATCAACTCCTTGGCATACCGTGGCAGGTCCGCAGGAAGAACACTTTCCGGTATTCCTCTTAGCTTAGCATTATTCCTGCGAGACCTGTCCTCTAAATCCGCCATCTTGGCGCGCATCCATGACTGCTCCTCTCTAATACCTTCACAAACATCTATTACCTCATTCACAGTGGAGGTACAATCAGTTAGGCCTCTCTCAACGTTTGACACCCTGTCATCAAGGGAGTGGATGTCTGTAGTAATTTTAGTAAACAGAGAGGAGAGGTCAGTCATTAGGGAGGTCTGCAGTGAGAGAAGCATGTCCTTCAGGGTAGTGTCCATAACTGGTTGGCCTGAGGTTGGGAAGGATGCCATGGAGGTATGCAGGGCCTGGTTAGACAGGAGTGGGTTAAAAGCCTGGGCCTCAATTTGTGAGTGCAGCGGCCGCTGCGGCGACGTGTCGAGCCGCATTCTAGCTTTTGCAGGGCTACGGGTGAGGGGATCACTCTCCGGAGGCTGAGAGGATACCCTGAAGGTACCTGTATGTGGTGAGTCCTCCGGTATCTCGTCCGGGAGATCTGTGTATGAGTCCCGCGGCGCGGCCTGGCCGGCGCCATCTTGGATGTCAGCATCGCGGTCCACCGGCTTGTAGGCGAATTCCGTTAGTTTTTGCGGCATGTAGTCCGTAAATCTCTTTCTGGACATGATCCTCAGCTGCTCCGGTGTGCCTAGAGCAAGGATGGCTGGAGATTGTAGCTTTGGTACGGCCGATGACGCTGGATTCTGTCCCCTGGTTCAGGAGCTGAGAGCTCACACGTCCACTCTCATCTCCGGTCGGCCACGCCCCCCCCCATTCTCAGTGGTCTTGATAAGATGTTCTCCTGCAGAGGGGAAAAGAAACGTTAAACACACATATCCCTGACACATATGTTCGTGTAAGAACAAAAGAACCTCTCCGCAGAGAAACCCTTTCCTTCTCTAAGTGTGTGAGTGAACAGTGAATATCGATGCGCAACACTGCCACCTGGTGAGAGTGCCACGGTAACTGCACTGGTTGAAGATCTTCTTTTTTTTTTTCCTGTGGCTCTAACTACCCCAAAGTCCATAATCACTTTGTGGGATGGAAGAATGAAGAACAAACAACGGCAACAGTCCTTCAATTCCTCCAGAGAGCACAAACACCCATTAGCATGGGTACAGTCACTGGGTTTTCCCGGGAAATAACCCCGGAAAGTTCAGCAGCAACAAGGCAAAGCAAGAACGGAGTCCTTTTTTTCTCCTACAAATAGAACTTTGGGTGCGGCAAGACAAGGGGTTTCAAGTGCTGGTCCATTGTCTCTACATGGTATTCGACATCCTCACCCTCTTTGCGACGAATTAACACCTTGTCTGCGTGGATGTGCCGACCCAACATCCATTCTGACTTGCAGTCCTTAAACCACTGAGAGGCTTTAGGGGAACACGCGAAGTACCTGCGGGCATGTGGGACCTGAAAGGTGCGTCCACACAAAATCATTGTACCAGCGTTCCCGGCAGACTTCCACTTCATATAGAAGCTCCTTAGGTAAGTACGAGTACTCCCACCCGTACTCATTAGCAACTTTTTGGCCAAAGAGACGCTGTAGTCTCGCCAGCGGAGGCATAGTGGCCCGGTCTCCCTCACCCGGTAGGACGATGGTGTCCGGGTGACGAGGTGCCTTGACCACCTCCACTCTAGGCATAGGCGGCCGCAACAACAGTCTCTTTTCCCCGGTGCCAGATGCAGGAGGCACCGGAGGTAGAAGGGCAGACTGGGGACGGGATCCCTCCTCAGGCGCTGGTGCCTCCACCCGGGGTGTACTATCCCCTGTAGACATGGGTGGATCCCTGACTCTGTCGGGACAAGGAGAGAGGCATCTTGTCCCAGCCCTTCTTTGCGAAAAGTTAATCTATGATGACGTCGTCTCCCGGATCGGAGAGCGACTCTAGGTCAGAGGTGTCACACTCCTCTGCGGGCAGGTAGCCTGTCGTGGAGGCTGAATTGCTACCCCCCGCGGGCACACAGGGCCGTGTCTCCCCGACACCTCCGCCCCAACACCAAGTCCCTTTGACCAGCTTACCTCGGCCCAAAGTAGAGAAGGGATGTCCGGGACTCTTCCGACCGGATCCATCCGGGGCGGGCGTAGGCGAGCAGGGTGATCCACCGCAACCGCTGGACGGGGCAACCAAGCCGGTCTTCCTCTTTGGTGGTGGACTCTGGGAAACAATGGTGACCGAGTCAGCATCCTCGGATTTTTCCCGTATCTCAGTGATTGCGACCTCCCCTGCGGTCGCTGCAGTGCGCACAGGGATGGCTGTAAAAGCAGCGATTCCTCCTTCTTGAGTGGTGTGGCCTGTTGCGCGGTTGAGGTGGATGGTTCTGGGTTTTTCAATGGTTGGTTCCACCTCAAATAGGAACTCTCCGCCGGCCTCGCAGCGCCCGAATGGCTTCAGCTGACACACCAGTCCCGAACAGCTAGGACAAATCAAACCCAGGGCCTCAACGTCCATGCATGAGTACAGGGCGAATCGTCCCCGGGGCTTTAGCCGAATCCCCGTATCCGTTATTGGAGCAGCAATAGTCAGACTCGTGGAAGTGGGATGAATAGGAATCCACGATGCATTGGTGAACATGGCGACTCTCTGCTGATCCATTGCGCACTGCCTTGTTGGCGCCAAAGTCCCCACGTGTAATCCTTCACACGATTGGACTCCTCCCCTCTTGCACTCCAGTTCGCGGGCTTTCTCCTTCCCTGGGTCACGCCCACGAACTGAGCAGGGAGGGTGTGCCAGATGGCGCGGTGGCCAATATGGCCGACCTACTCGGAACTCTTTCGGGCAGACACTTTCAAATTCCAACAACTCCAGCTCCATTGTAGCACAAACACATCCCGGACCAGAGCCCCCACGTGTAGCGGAGCCTCACTCTCCCTCTCTGTATTTCCTCGTGTGAGGGACTTGTGTCTAGGGGTACCTGGGAGAGGAGAGTGCAGGAACACTACGCCAAGCTCTCCCCTCGTATGTGTATGAGGTTTGAGCAGAGTTAGTTGAATTACCTCCGGGTCTGTCCACTGCATACGAAGCCTCAGTTGTCCCATGGAGATGTGTCTGCCAATAATAGAGCCCCACACCAATCGAAAGTCCAACACTCCTTTATTTCTCGTACAATAGGGTGAACACAATCAGTTGAACTTCCAATAACAGGCGAACAGGGGGGTTGTGGGTACGAGTAGGCCCAGGCACAACTGAACTCTCCTATTCCTTTGCTAGCGAATAGGCCTGGCGCACGGTCTCTGCCACCGACCGTGAGTTTTGGTCGCTGCCGCTGACTGGATGAACTGTTGAGGCCCCTGCCACAGGCCTAATAGCAGGTCTTTGCCACTGACCTGATTGGAATAGTTGGACCGCTGCCACCGGTCATTGAACATGGACTGAACTTCCTCTCTGAACTTGGCCACTCTCCGGGAAAGATATCCCTCCGGGCGGTCTCCAGAGGTTCACCCGGCACTGGCAATCTGCTGCACCAGGTCTTCGGGTGAGTCCCTCCTCCAGTTCCTTACACCTCTGGATTCGGGTGCCCCACTCCCGGGGCCCCCTAGGACAATCCCTCCCTCGCGGGACCCAGCGGAAGGTACTGGGCCCCAGGCCTCCGGCTGAGTACCTCACCCCAGACTGAAGGTGTCTGGGATGGAAGACGAACTCCAAGTGTCCAGGCCTAGGCCGCCTGGACACCGACCGCAACAGCAGCCCTCAGGCTGAAGGTGCCTGGGACTCGAACCTCGTGGCGAAGATGTCTGCCCCTTTATACCCTCCCCCAGCAAGCACGGCGGGTTCCCTGCCCCGCCGTACAACCGCTGCGAGAGGTCACAAAGGGTACGGCACTGCAACGATGGTTCAACCCCGGCCCAAAGTGACAGCGCCACCTGCTGGGCCGCAGGGAACTATGCATCACTGGTGTCTTCACCAGTTTTAAAAGTGCATACCCGCTACACTTCTATCTGCTAACCTTTTCTCACTTCAACTCTCTGGTTCCTGAAAGCAAGATAAAATAAACTCACGTTGGAGTTGATATGTTGTGTGGACATTGACCTCATTTGGGAAAGATAACGACTTGCCTCTATAAACATAGAGGGGAGAACCAGAAGAAGGAAGCAACACGCTGCTGGACCCAAGAATGTAACACCGCCTGACCTTTATAATCTAGAGGACACGGCATGTGGCATGGTGTGTCTTATCCCCCTGCTTGAGAAGGTAAGAGGGGGAAAAGGATCCGTGTGCTACAAGTGGAAAATGTATATAGAGATGGATTGCGCTGACTAAAATTAAACCACTGTGCCTTAGTGCTCTAGACGTAAAATAATACCAATAATTGTAACCACAAATTGATTAAATAATCTGTGCCATTAATGGCAGGAATACCTGCTGTGACAATAAAGTGCATGTGCAACAAATAATATCTTGTGCAATAAAGAAGTGAATCCCACTCTCAAAAGATATCAAAAAATATAAACAAATAATATATATATATAAATCAAGATTAGATAAATGTAATAGGTATAATTCATTTAAATCCTCCCAAGAACTTGATGAATTATTATAGCTCCAATGGTGAACAAGTGTCCAAACAATCCTGTGCAGGTTTTGATTTCCATCCCCAGTGACTTGCTAGGCTTTCACCACGTATGTGCTTAATACCACCACCAGATGAATTGGCCACTCACCAGATAGGCTGAATGTGTGTGCCTTTGGTTCATATGGATAACCACTCCGTACACCAGATTTTTCAGCAGTTCCTCTCAGTGTATTGATGGTAGATATCACTGTATTGTTACTCATAAAACACATATAGGACCATCATGGTGTAGTACGTTAAAAAGTGTTTATTAAAGTATAAAAAAGTTCATACACTCACATTTGTAAGCAAATAGGTCCCGCAGCCTCAATGCATTTTGTAATCAATGCGTCATCAGGAAGCTTCCTGATGACGCATTGATTGCGAAATGCATTGAGGCTGCGGGACCTATTTGCTTGTCATCTCTGGTAATGTGACAGGATTTGCAAACGCTATATTGCTTAAGGAGGAATTTTAAAGGGCACTCGTGCGGACCAGACATACAGACCATCTATTCACTGTTGTGGAAAATGTTATTAATGTATGTTGTCAGATGTCCCCCAGTGTCGGTTTTGCTGTAATGCGTTTATTTAAACGTAATCACAGATACAGACATTGGTGGAAGACCGGTGGCGGGAAAAACCTTCCAGTGGACACAGCGATGTTTGCCCCTTTTAGGGATATTTGTTTTATGCCTCGCCAAGGGACTGGCCACTTCTTGACGTTGGCATTGAATGACTCCGAGCGGACAGATCTGCGTCCACAGGAACTATAGCACAACTATACGACAATTGTGGTCCATTGAGCCATAATTGTCGTATGGTTCCTGTCATTGGAAGCAGTGCATGACACTGCTAGTCTATTTGAATGTATACATGTCTGTAATTGGTTTAAATAACCCTGTTTGAAGGGATGTCCTTATGTGGTCATCTGCTGGGTCGAGCTCACACCCTGTGAGCTCACTTCCTATGGAGGAGGTCACATGTTGTGACATCACTTCCGGCTGGGAGTTTAATAAAAAGCCTTTTATGGGCGTCGGCAGGGCAGTGAGGCTGTGATGACGAGATGAGAAGGACAGTCTGGTGATGCTTCTTGATTTGTATGAATGGGGTTCGAATGAAGGTGAGTGAATCTTAGGTTAAGATGCATTATATCATTGAGACTAATTGTGTTACTTTTAGAGACACGATATCTGGCTGTATGCTCTGCGTACAGCCTAATTTCGCTAACAGAATGGCGGGCCAAAGGTAGGACTAATTATGGCCTCTTTGAGCATCAGATCAGCAGAGGGGGAGTATGGATGCACGATCTGATGTGTGGAGAGGCTGTGCTTTGTAAAAGAACAAATGTTTCGTCTTTTTGAAATAATGCTGTGAATTTGGATTGTGTGTGTGTGTGTGTGTGATTTTGTCATGGATCGTTTGTCTGTGGTATGAAAGATGCCTGTTGTGTGAGAGTGTAGCTGATGGTTAAAATAGTTGCTGCCATGTGCTTTGGTGGGGGAGGGGAGCCAGCATGGCTATCTACCAGGGTTGCCAACTTTCAGTAAATTTACGAACAGTTTGTAAAATCCATACTTTTTGCATCTGTCCTTGAATGTCTATTACGGACATGTAGGCTGTATGTCCGTAACTGACATTCATGGACAGATGCAACCATTTTGGATTTTACAAACTGTTTGTAAATTTACTGAAAGTTGGCAACCCTGCTATCTACAATGGTGAAAGTTGGTGACTCTCTGTGTATGCATATGGAAACTGAATATTGTGTATGAAATGTAGGTACAGCTGTGGGATTATTTAGTGCAGTCTGCACTGAGCAGTTTGTAAGTGGATGATCGTTTGTGTGCCATATGGCTTGGGGGAAGGGCAGCCCACTGCTTACAATGCAGGAGTTTTGTGCTGGAGGGGCTACGCCCTGAGTAGGGTTGCCACCTGTCCGGTTTTGACCCGGACAGTACGGGTTTAGGAGGCTGTGCCGGGGTTTCCCTCTGCCTCTCCCCCGGACACAATTTCTAGCTGACATCGGGTACCATGGAGCCTCCTTTTACGAGCCCCGACCAACAGCGGGACCCGGACAGCAGGGATCGGAGCGGCGGGTGGGGAGAACAATTACAGAGCGAGTAAAACAAAGGGAGAGAGAGAGGCGACAGGCAGCTGCTGGTGCGGAAGTTTTTATTGAAGTAAATGTTTAACAACAATCCACTCACTCTTCATGTCAGATCTGCAGCTATAGGTAAGTCGGTCTGTAAACTCCGCTGTCCCATCTCCCCCTCCAATCCACGCTGCTGTCTCACTGGAGGAAGCCAAAGACACAAAGCCGTGGGGAATCTGCAGTGAGCTGTCACCTGGGACGCTGTGACCAATCAGAGCGTTCCAGAGGCTTAACCACGCCTCCATCATCAGAGACAGCTCACATGAATTTCCCGCGGCTCTCTGTTTCCTCCAGTGATTCAGTGAAACAGCAGCGTGGATCGGAGGGGAGAATGGGACAGCCAAATTAACAGACTGACTTGCCTACAGCTCTGACATGGAGAGTGAGTGGATTTTTTTAAAGCATTTATTTTATTAAAAATGTCTGCATCAGCAGCTGCCTGTTACCTCTCTCTCTCCCTTATGTTTTGACTCCTTTGTATTTGCCTCCCCCCTCTGTAATTACCCCTCCCCTCCTCTGTAATTACCCCTCCCCCTCCTCTGTAATTACCCCTACCCCCCTCCTCTGTAATTACCCCTCCCCCATCCTCTGTAATTGCCCCCACCAATCTCTGTAATTGTTCCCCCCCTCTGTAATTGCCCGCCGCTGCAAACCCCCTGCTGTCCGGGCCCCCCTGTGTGCTGTAGGGTTGCCACCTGTCCGGGATTCACCCGGACAGTACGGGTTTTGAAACATGTGCCCGGGTCTCTGCCCGCCTGAGACCCGGGCACATTATTCAGACCCGCCAGTGGCTCCCTGTGCCGTGTGCGTCTCGAGTTTGGTCCACTCCTGCTCCCTTCCTATCTACCCCCTTCCCTCCCCCCGCACTGTCAGTGCACCTCCGTCCGCTCTGTGTACTGCAGACAGGAGACACAGAGGCAGAGCGAAGAGGCAGAACCTCCATGTTGCCGGGGACTCTCCTCTGGTTGGCTGCAGAAGGAACAAGGAGGTGGGGTTGAAGGCGCTGCTCTGATGGAAAGTTTGCAGATATCGTGCTGGGATTGGAGCTCAGCTTGCAAGGTACGTTTTTGCCCTCACCCCCCCATACACTATACATACAGTTCTGCCACCCCCCTCCCATACACCATCCATCCATATACATATATACAGTTCTCCCCCCCACCATACATATATACAGCCCCCCCATATATACAGTTCTCCCCCCCACCATACATATATACAGTTCTCCCCCCATACACCATACATATATACAGCCCCCCCATATATACAGTTCTCCCCCACCCCACCATACATATATACAGTTCCCCCCCACCATACATATATACAGCCCCCCATATATACAGTTCTCCCCCACCCCACCATACATATATACAGTTCTCCCCCCCACCATACATATATACAGCCCCCCATATATACAGTTCTCCCCCCCACCATACATATATACAGCCCCCAATATATACAGTTCTCCCCCACCATCCATATATACAGTTCTCCCCCCCACCATCCATATATACAGCCCCCATATATACAGTTCCCCCCCACCATACATATATACAGCCCCCCATATATACAGTTCTCCCCCACCCCACCATACATATATACAGTTCTCCCCCCCACCATACATATATACAGCCCCCCATATATACAGTTCTCCCCGCACCATACATATATACAGCCCCCCATATATACAGTTCTCCCCCACCCCACCATACATATATACAGTTCTCTCCCCATACACCATACATATATACAGTTCTCCCCCCCATACACCATACATATATACAGTTCTCCCCCCCATACACCATACATATATACAGTTCTCCCCCCATACACCATACATATATACAGTTCTCCCCCCATACATATATACAGTTCTCCCCCCCATACACCATACATAT
Organism: Rana muscosa; assembly: GCA_029206835.1. Lineage (NCBI taxonomy): Eukaryota > Metazoa > Chordata > Amphibia > Anura > Ranidae > Rana > Rana muscosa. The sequence goes on along the minus strand of JARGYO010005593.1, from coordinate 2,049,324 downwards.
ATACAGTTCTCCCCCCATACATATATACAGTTCTCCCCCCATACACCATACATATATACAGTTCTCCCCCCCATACATATATACAGTTCTCCCCCCCATACATATATACAGTTCTCCCCCACCCCACCATACATATATACAGTTCCCACCCACCATACATATATACAGCCCCCCATATATACAGTTCTCCCCCCACCATACATATATACAGCCCCCCATATATACAGTTCTCCCCGCACCATTCATATATACAGCCCTCCATATATACAGTTCTCCCCCACCCCACCATGCATATATACAGTTCTCCCCCCATACACCATACATATTGTAATGGCAAGATTGGTTGTTTGCAGAGCACACAGCCATCTTTGCCTTGTGCTAAATAAGCACACTTCAGATTCATCTTTTTGCAATAATGCTATCTTTAAGTTAAGTTTGCTAAATTCCACTCACCGTTCATCCCATCATTCACTCAAAGAAAAGCAGCACCATCACAGGTCTCAACGTCAGGTCATCTCAGAGCAGACTCTCTAGCCGACGCCTACTCAAAGACTTTTATTAGCTTCCAAAGATTTCAGACAGGAGGTGATTGGCTGCAGCAACCAATCCCCTCTCCCATGGGCGGGGACATCACAGGATGTCCCTTCCACACAGGAAAATGGCAATACAAGGACATCCCTTCCAACAGGAAATGCCGTACATGAATCCCACTCAAGAAATATAGCTTAAAGGATTCAATACAATAATACATACAATGAATACAATAGCGTATGATGGCTAAAGAATGAAAATCGTGATGGTGGCTGCGCTGTAGTGAATAAAGTAAAGTGAATAAAAGGGAGGGGAGGGGAAGGGAGGGGAGGGGGGGCGGAGAAAGGAGGCGGGAGAATGGGAATGTGAGGGGAGGGAAGAAAAGGGGGGGTGTATTAAATAATCGCTGGCTGGAAACCAGCTAGGTAGTAATAATGTGCAATGTGCACAGTGACACAAATAAGCGTAAAATAGATAAATAAACAGCTACTGGTTACAAAATGGATCCTATAAGACCAACTAGGTGGTAGGTGTACAATATGCCCAGTGACACAGATATGTATAAAATAATAATGTGCAAAGGGCCACTGATTGCAAAATCTGATGGAAACGAGTGTCTGGGCAATCCTGTGATGCGCAAACGTGACTGATAATATACAACCTTAAAGCAAACGTGAATCACTAAGGTAAATGCAATAGTCAGACAAAACAATGTCTATGAACAACATAAAAGTACTAAAAACATCAGTGAGTAAAACAAGTGAGGAAGGAGGATTCCTGATCCTGGTAGAGGCTCCTAATAGAGCTTCCAAATGTTACAGAAAAAGTTTGTATTATAAATGAATATTATATGTGAATACAGTCAGATATACAAAAAGTCCCATCACCAAGGATGTGCTTGAAAGTCTTGATATGGCATCCACCCAGTGCTCAAACACAACTTACCTCCCTGCTGGGAGGGGGCAGTATGAAGCAGATCTCTGCGGTGGGGAATTATATATCGTCCTTATGATACAATCTTTAGAACTCAATTTTCATATCGCTCATTGGGATGCATGTGGAAAAAAACACAGAAGAAAGGGACATCAATAGCGCAACTCTGTGAATGCATCAGGCTGAATCGCAAATCGGTGTATTCACACACTCACTTGATATATAGTGAGCGTGGACCTCAATCCAAACGAGCACCGCGCTCGTGCCAATAGGGAGATGGATTGGTATGTGTGATGCACTCAGTGCGATCCTCAGATGGCGGCGGCGGCAGTCACAGAGTTTGAACTCCCTCCATATCGCTCATTGGGATGCTTATTATGTAGTGAGCGTGGACCTCAATCCAAACGAGCACCGCGCTCGTGCCAATAGGGAGATGGATTGGTATGTGTAATGCACTCAGTGCGATCCTCAGATGGCGGCGGCGGCAGTCACAGAGTTTGAACAGGATAAAAGAAAAAATATATGGTGTAGATCGATGACCACTGAGTGGCGTTTATTAAAAGCAGGTAAAACACTCACATTTGAGAAATGCAAAGTGGGTACAATATCCTACGAGCGGCGAGCTTGTCTCCTCTCGGTTCAGCTGGTGGTGTGTCTGTGCTACGTCCTGACGCGTGTCGTCATATCACATGACTTCATCAGAGCATGTGATATGATGACACGCGTCAGGACGTAGCACAGACACACCACCAGCTGAACCGAGAGGAGACGAGCTCGCCGCTCGTAGGATATTGTACCCACTTTGCATTTCTCAAATGTGAGTGTTTTACCTGCTTTTAATAAACGCCACTCAGTGGTCATCGATCTACACCATATATTTTTTCTTTTATCCTGTTCAAACTCTGTGACTGCCGCCGCCGCCATCTGAGGATCGCACTGAGTGCATTACACATACCAATCCATCTCCCTATTGGCACGAGCGCGGTGCTCGTTTGGATTGAGGTCCACGCTCACTACATAATAAGCATCCCAATGAGCGATATGCAGGGAGTTCAAACTCTGTGACTGCCGCCGCCGCCATCTGAGGATCGCACTGAGTGCATCACACATACCAATCCATCTCCCTATTGGCATGAGCGCGGTGCTCGTTTGGATTGAGGTCCACGCTCACTATATATCAAGTGAGTGTGTGAATACACCGATTTGCGATTCAGCCTGCTGCATTCACAGAGTTGCGCTATTGATGTCCCTTTCTTCTGTGTTTTTTTCCACATGCATCCCAATGAGCGATATGAAAATTGAGTTCTAAAGATTGTATCATAAGGACGATATATAATTCCCCACCGCAGAGATCTGCTTCATACTGCCCCCTCCCAGCAGGGAGGTAAGTTGTGTTTGATCACTGGGTGGATGCCATATGAAGACTTTCAAGCACATCCTTGGTGATGGGACTTTTTGTATATATGACTGTATTCACATATAATATTCATTTATAATACAAACTTTTTCTGCAACATTTGGAAGCTCTATTAGGAGCCTCTACCAGGATCAGGAATCCTCCTTCCTCACTTGTTTTACTCACTGATGTTTTTAGTACTTTTATGTTGTTCATAGACATTGTTTTGTCTGACTATTGCATTTACCTTAGTGATTCACGTTTGCTTTAAGGTTGTATATTATCAGTCACGTTTGCGCATCACAGGATTGCCCAGACACTCGTTTCCATCAGATTTTGCAATCAGTGGCCCTTTGCACATTATTATTTTATACATATCTGTGTCACTGTGCATATTGTACACCTACCACCTAGTTGGTCTTATAGGATCCATTTTGTAACCAGTAGCTGTTTATTTATCTATTTTACGCTTATTTGTGTCACTGTGCACATTGCACATTATTACTACCTAGCTGGTTTCCAGCCAGCGATTATTTAATACACCCCCCCTTTTCTTTTCTCCCCTCACATTCCCATTCTCCCGCCTCCTTTCCCCGCCCCCCCTCTCTTCCCCTCCCCTCCCTTTTATTCACTTTACTTTATTCACTACAGCGCAGCCACCATTACGATTTTCATTGTTTCACTGTCGATTTGGACCAGACCTCTCGGTGACTGCTGCAGTATCCATCCCCCCTTTTTCATCTTTTTTACCACCTCACATAAGTCCCACTATTTAGCTAGCGCGAGGATTCTCTCGTTTATGTATGATGGCTAAAGTTACCGTTGATAGGAATCCTTATTCTGCGCTATTCCATAGAATAACGCATATTCAGATTATACTATTATTGAATGGGGGAGAGAGGCTATCTGCAGACGCGCGCTACGAATCCCAATCAATGTTGATCAGACACAGCAGAGACAAGAGCACGCATTTGCCCATAACCAATGATGTCATTGCAGAGCGAGCATACCCCCTCCTCAACGATCGTCCGTGCTAATGCACAGAGGGCCCCCCGTCGGTGGACATATCTGCACCCTGCAAACATCACACTCCAACCTCAAGACGTTTTCCCCTATCAGATGGGATTCAACCTGCCTCAGACTACCCCAATCAGCTCTTTTAGAGCGTGTTGCGGAAGTACTAACACTGGGTGACACTATGACAATACATATTAAATACATCTCCATAAAAATCTCCACAACAGTCCTCCCTTTTTTGTCATATGCACCCCATGTGTCCATCGATGAAATTTGATATGCTTCTTACACCTGTAAATGAATCAGTCCTAAGTCCATAAAAAGGAAAACACGGCTTGACATGTAGACTCTACTCTTCAGGGGCATGACTTATAAAAGGAGGACACGACATGGTGAGCTGTAGTAATCGCCGATCGGTCTGTGATCCTCTGTGTCTTGTATGTGGGTCCAGCTTCGGGGTGTCTCATCAAGGAAACTCTGGTCACGCGTCAAATCAGGCAACAGGAGCACCTCATCACGACATAGAAAGAATAGAAATAAAAACGAAATGAGTATATATATTCCCACTTCCTTTAACCACGATCCGCTGTAAAATAAAAATTAGATCCCCAAAGATTCCCAGGCCCTTAAAATAGACTCCCAACCTTCACTTAGCTACAGCTCTGGCTTCAACAATTACATGAAGAACCCTATCCTTAACGGATGAGAATTGTTCAATCGTATCCCAAGCCCGAGCCCCCCCCCCCACCTTGTACATGCAGGACACCATGCCCAGACCTGGTCGGGGTTGGTGAACAAATCCCTTCTAGCTGTCCCTGCCATTCTTAATTTCCTGCGCCATCAGATCCTCGCGATCGGCCACGACCTAAGATGTTGGGACAGCTTCACCATCACGCATGAACCTCTTGCTTTGGGGGAATTACCTTTATAAGCTGCAGATCCACATAAACACCAAACTAAAGTTCAAACACACTTGTGGGCTGCCTAGATACCCAAACCGACAAGAGGCAGAGCCATTAAAACTAAACAATTTTACCCTCTAAAAATGCATCGTTAGATTCCATTGACAAGTGTCTGTCTGGAGTCTTCACTAGTTTGTCAAAACTCCTCATACCCATAATAACATCATAAATGGCATGTACCTCTGTCATCGCTGGGGACTAAAACTCGGTGAAGACTCAGAACAGACCATCGGTCCTGTTCGCTTTCTGAGCTAGTCAGGACATACACTTTAAATAATAACTTGGGATGCTTTTCATAGTTACCCTTGCTAAAATTTACTAAACAACAAAAATATAAATAAACTAAGATACTCCTCATTATTTGGTGTGGTTGAGCCGCTTCTTGCAGTGGCTGGCGTGGTCTCATCCCTCAAGCTTCTTTACAACGACCCAGTCACCTGGTTGGAAAGAATGTAAACTGGTTATTGTGTCAGGGTCCAGGAGGGACTCGTGAAAACCTTTTGGTGGACATTTTGAAGTTCATGTCACAATGATCGCACCTCCCCCATCAGCCATGAATATAAGTGACAGCTAATGAGGAAAGTACGACTCTGGTTTTGATTGACCTCCAAACAACCCTCATAGGACAATAACTCAGACATCGGGACTGTGGTCACTGCATAACCTGTGCGTGTCTTACAATACCTGGAACCATTGACAAAAGGTTCTTAGCCTCTGGGATGGGAACCTACTTCACCAGACTGCTGCTTGCCGATTCAAATTCTATCAAAGAAAGACAGTCTTGGCACAAACTTGGTTAGAATTACAGAGGTTATTATTAGTTTGAAAAAAAAAACTGTCACTCTTACATTTATCATTCTCCCCCCTTTTCTTCCTCATTACAGACTGAAGGAAGAAATGCGTGGTGCAGGAAAAAATAAACAATGAAATAACCTATGATACTTTTACCTCCTTAGACTCGTATTTATCCATATGTACCGCTGTCTACATACACCTGTTCTCCATGTACAAACTCCTTGGACCTGAAAAATACTTATAAGCAAAATCATTACTCTATCCTTCATATTTAACCTGCAAAGAATTGTAAATGATAATGACATTCCTGTACATTGGTAAATTGTCAATGACATTCTTTCAAAAACGATTCAAACAAAACCCTCTGTAACCCTTACTTTTCCCGTTCCTACAAAAATACAACAGCCGCGACGCATCGGAGGGTCGCCGCGGTAAGTTCGAACATATTCACGTTACTACATAAAAACATTCCGATACAAATGTGGGGGAAATACTTCCCAGTTTCCAAAACCACAAATGAAAAAAAACAAAAACAGCCAGAATTCTCCCTTCACTCTTTCAGCAATGGAAAAAAATACAATGGGAACATGAGAGCAGCTCGAGAACCTTACATGGACCAGCCATACAAAGTTCAAACAAACGGGCATGAGACTACACCTCCATCAACACTCATCATTACAGATTTCTGAAGCCACAGCTCAACTACATCCACTCCAGAGGGATACCCAAAATAGTATCCTTGGACCACCTATGTTAATCTTTTTGGGGTTCAAAGGCCTTTGCCCCAAAACTAGGCTTTGTGCACTGTGTGACCGTCTGACTGTGGGAAGCCTCCATTCCTTCCCTTTGCACAGACCTCCTTGTGTCCATGGCGATTCGAATCAGCTTATCGTCTTAAACCTGCGTCCAGGTTAAACCGTTGCACCCATTTCGGAGATCACCGCCCGGTGTCTTCTTATACGGTGAATTGAAGAACTACAACCACTATCTGGTCAAGTCCTCCAACTAGAAACCCTACCCGAGGCGTCAACTCTATGGCTTGTTGTCCCAACACTTTTGGAACTACAGCAACAACCACAGATCAACCCCCGAATTAGGCCTCTACCCCTCACAGTGCATGCATACAAAAGCATTTTCCGCTATACACCCATACACTGCGTTGTCAGACTAAACCTCACAGAACACTTACGCCAGTTTACCACCTGCAGAACAATGTGGCTTCTCTCTGTATCTAGATGATAAAACAATGGTGATGCCCCCTGTTTGCTCTCTACCCAAAACTGAATTACAGTACAAAACTTCACAAAACTGGAACAAAATATAAAACACTTTTAAACGCAAAAATGCTTTCCATTTTCCTTCCAAACACAAATCTCACTGCCCAACCTTTCAGACAACCCCAAGCTCCTCCCACCAACTTCCCTCTGATATATAAAATGCTGAAAAGAAACTTCCGGTTATGCTCAGCTCTCAAAAAAACCAAACTGGTTTATTTACATATCAATTGTTCAGGAAGAGGGAGGGGGAGGGGGAGGCCTAGCCCTAATCACCTTGTCTATCAAGACTCCAAAAAAAAATCCATGGCTACACATTATATATTTCAACGAAAATTGGACAAAGGGACTTAGGGATTATAGCGGTGCCAATAAAGACTTAGAATACTTCATACAAAAATAGAAACGTTTTATTATAAAGTTATTAAATAATAAAAAATAAAAAAAATCACAAGAATGTTTTTTTAGAATAGTAGAAACATATAAACAAAACACACTGTACATACAGAGCGAAATCATAAAAAAGTTTTTGTTAACCCAACATGTTTCGCCAATCCATTGGCTTCATCAGGGGTAAGGCGTTGTACAGAGAAATTTGAATAAACCTATAAAACATATGAAAGCAGAGTGTTATCATGGTGTTGCCCATGGTGGCAGAGAGGAAAACTTAATGACCAATAAGGTGTAAACATGGATGAATGGGAACCACCGTACCTGCCGGTCCACATAGAGGGCACGTTACGCCACCGCGAAAGTCCCCAAGGAAACCCGACCCAATAATGTGCCTGCAGGTGGCTATTCAAGAGAAAAAAGGAGTTGAAATAGATATATGAAGATAAGGGGTTGACTACTGCAACAATAATGATGCTGCAAGTAATAGAAAAAACCCATATGGGACTAACCTAGTCTCCAAGTACCTACCCAAAATCGTTAAAATCAACAGAGAATTAAGTGGGGCGCTGAAGGAAGCTTACGGACTATAATCCAGACAAAAGGAAAAACCTGTAATAAACTAAAACAAAAAATATGTAGGATGATATAAACTATATTATCTCAATGAGAGAAAAGCATTGAGATCCTATGAGGTATGATCGACATGCAGGAATAAGACAAGGGGGAGGGGGGAACCAGAGGGGGCATTAGAAGAGAGAGAGGTAACATGAGGCTGTAAATATTGATCGACTAAAGCGCTGGCATTCTCTGTCAAGCCAAGACAACCCGAAACAATAGGGCGTCCGGGAGGGTTTGTTACCGATTTATGTACCTTGGGTAAAGAGTAAAAGGTGGGCATTCTAGGGTCCTTTACATTTAGAAAATTCCAGGTGGATTGATCAATTGTGCCATCATGGTATGCCTTGAATATGATGTTATAATATTCTCGAACAAAACCATTGACAAGGGTCTTGGAGATCGGTCGATACCAAAGTCTATTGTCAAGGATGTCGAGGCACATGCGTTTGTATGCCTCGACATCCATGACAACCACATTGCCGCCTTTATCAGCGGGCTTGATAACCAGCCCAGGATGGGTCTGGAGCTTCCTCAATGCCAAACGTTGTTTGGACGACAAATTATGTCTATGTTTGTCAAGAAATGTCATGTTTTGTATCTCAAGGGTACTCTGCTGCACAAATGCCCAAATGTTGGGGTTAGTGTGAAGCAGAGGGAAATTCCGAGATTTTGGTTTAAAAGATATTGGGGGGGGGGAAGACACACCAGGGACCAAGACCCCTTGTGTGGATAGGACGCCGGAGTCATGGTCTTCAGTGCGTCCCTCCTCCCAAAGTGACATGAGATCGTCCATGGCTTGAAGTTCAGCCAAAGATAGATCAAGAGGCGGAAATTCCGTACTATCAGAAGAGACAGGACGATCGTAGATTACTTTATACATAAGTCTGCGGGCAAAAAGATGTATGTCCTTTATTAAATCAAATCTATCCATATTATTTGAAGGGCAAAAAGTAAGGCCAAGTTTAAGAACTGTAATTTGGTCATCTGAGAGTGGTATTGATGATAAATTAATAACTTCTAATCCTGAGGAGCTGGAAGAGCTGGAATTTCCATTGGAGCCTGTAGGGGCTCTGGTTGTTTCCCTTGCTTCATTTTTTACCTGCAATCAGATACGCTCACTGGATTTATTGCCCTAACAGGGCTGTTTCATTTTGTTGCAAGTCTATAATGGCTACCTGCTGATAGTTATACTTGCATTTAATACTTTTTGAGTGAAATTTAAATCGTTACAGTTTTGGGCTTCTGTTTTTTACCTGGTATTTAGCCACTGGTAAGTTTTTCTCTTTCCTCTTTCATTTAAACTATGATAATGCCCCCTCTGGTTCCCCCCTCCCCCTTGTCTTATTCCTGCATGTCAATCTTACCTCATAGGATCTCAATGCTTTTCTCTCATTGAGATAATATAGTTTATATCATCCTACATATTTTTTGTTTTAGTTTATTACAGGTTTTTCCTTTTGACTGGATTATAGTCCGTAAGCTTCCTTCAGCGCCCCACTTAATTCTCTGTTGATTTTAACGATTTTGGGTAGGTACTTGGAGACTAGGTTAGTCCCATATGGGTTTGTCTATTACTTGCAGCATCATTATTGTTGCAGTAGTCAACCCCTTATCTTCATATATCTATTTCAACTCCTTTTTTCTCTTGAATAGCCACCTGCAGGCACATTATTGGGTCGGGTTCCCGTGGGGACTTTCGCGGTGGCGTGACGTGCCCTCTATGTGGACCGGCAGGTACGGTGGTTCCCATTCATCCATGTTTACACCTTATTGGTCATTAAGTTTTCCTCTCTGCCACCATGGGCAACACCATGATAACACTCTGCTTTCATATGTTTTATAGGTTTATTCAAATTTCTCTGTACAACGCCTTACCCCTGATGAAGCCAATGGATTGGCGAAACATGTTGGGTTAACAAAAACTTTTTTATGATTTCGCTCTGTATGTACAGTGTGTTTTGTTTATATGTTTCTACTATTCTAAAAAAACATTCTTGTGATTTTTTTTATTTTTTATTATTTAATAACTTTATAATAAAACGTTTCTATTTTTGTATGAAGTATTCTAAGTCTTTATTGGCACCGCTATAATCCCTAAGTCCCTTTGTCCAATTTTCGCTAAATATACCAGGGATGAGGTGCCGTATCTCTTAGAGGACGCATCAACCACATACAATTTTCTCATTATATATTTCAACAATTTAAAACCTTGTCAAGAAAATGATGGAATAAAACCCCCCTTTGCAAATGGGAGGGTCCTGACCCAAACATCCCCTGCAAGCAAAACCACAAGTTGGGGCTCAAATACAAAACTCCTGCAAAAAGATGGCTCTAGGAGTTTCGACCAAACCCCCACTCCTCCTCTACAGGCTATACAATACAAGCTTCAAAACATATGAATTGCCTTCTGGGAAACTCCCAAATATTTAAACATAAAAACACATCTTTGTACAAAAACTCTGTTAGTCTTACAATCTATCAAAATTCAGTGTAAAGTGACGTTTTTCTTAAAAACAAAATCCAATACAAAAAACCGCCGCTCATATACTGCAAAGTCAGCTGACCCTGCAATAGCTTACATTCACTTAAATGAAAACAGAGAAATCCCCATCCCAACACCATCTGCATGGAGTTTGCATGTCCTCCCTGTGTCTGCGTTGGCCTCCCCCCACACTCCAACTGCTGGTAGGTCAGCCAGATCCCATCCATAAATAGGCCCCAGCATGTGCGTGTGTCCGCAAGCGCGTCGTGGCCCCTCGGGGTAAGACCGCGCTATATCAAGATACCACTCTACTCAACTCAAAAGGCGATGCTTAGAAAAACGATTTAATCTAGCAAATTTAACATTAAACAAAAACAGCCTCTCAGTATGTCACTGTGGTGTCTCACTACTCTCCCCAGCAGTGCACAGGTCAAACTGTAAACGCATAGAACAGAAGAAAACTGCGCCAATCAACAAATGTTAATATAGCATCCAGGGGCCGATGTGCAAAAAGCAGTGCACACTCAGCAAAGGCACCAGCCACTAGATACCAAAAAATAATGTCCAATGATTTGAAAACATTTAATGATAAAAGTCCAGATGAATGCCCAGATGATGCAATAAAACCCCAAAAAATTAAACCACAATACTGAATTATAGAACTAAAAATTATGGATTAATAGTCCCATTGCAAAGGCATAAATCCTGCAAAATCACAAGCTGAGATCAGTAGATGATTATGCAACACCCAGTGACATCAGCAAACAAAGGTAAGGTAACAGCTTACCAGAGGCAAGCCCATGAATGGTGGATGAACCATCGCAAGCCTCATGGACAACAATTTTTCCCGCGAAAACCAGCATGGGACGTCACAATGAACACCACATGGGTTCCCCCACACAAAGAAAAACACAAATGGCCTCCACCAGGTTCCAACGCAGAAAAGACCGCACTATCCAATTCGCACCAAACATCAAAATCTGCCCCAAAAGCTGAGAAATTCCACCAGCAAGACAGCCGACGAATGCCACAGTATGGTCACATGATATCACACCCAAAGGAAAGGTGGCTGCACCTTCCCTTATAGGCAGTGGTGTATTTAGGTTTTGTGCTGCCCTAAGCCTGACTAAATTCATGCACCCCCTAATTTAAATACGACCCACCCTTCCTGTCAAAACCACACCCCTTCATATTTAAGACCCGCCCTATCATCTGTAAACCACACCCCTTCCAGACCACCGCCCCCTCCATCTCCCCCTAGCAGCAAAAATACCCCCTTTCAGCACAAATCCTCACCCTCATATAACCCCTTCCAGTGAAAATCCCCCTTCTCAGCACAAACCCTTGCCTTAACCTCCCCTTTCCCAGCACAAATCCCCCCTTTTAGCACAAATCCTTCTCCATCTCCCCCTCCCAGCATAAATCCCCCCTCCCATCACAAATCCTCCCCCATCTCCCCCTCCCAGTACAAATCCTCCCCCATCTCCCCCTTCCAGCACAAATCCTCCCCCATCCCCCCCTTCCAGCGCAAATCCTCACGTTCAGAAAAAAAATCCCCCCTCATCTCAAGCCTGTGCCTCCTTCTCTCCCCTCCCAGTACAACCCCCCAGCTCTTTCTCCTGTTTTGCTGAGACTTGCAGTGCCCTCTGGGGGGCTGAGATAAGGCAGCCTCTTATGCTGGGACTTGTAGTGCCCTAGACTACAGGGGATGGAAGAATGGCAGCTCACTCTGCTGGGACTTGTAGTGCCCTCAGTGGCGGAATGAGGATTCCTCAGTCCAAAGCACTACAAGTCCCAGCATAGAAGGCTGCCATATCTCAGCCCCCACAGTGCACTACAAGTCCCAGCAAAACATGGCTGCCATATCTCAGCCCCCACAGTGCACTACAAGTCCCAGCAAAACATGGCTGCCATATCTCAGCCCCCACAGTGCACTACAAGTCCCAGCAAAACATGGCTACCATATCTCAGCCCCCACAGTGCACTACAAGTCCCAGCAAAACATGGCTGCCATATCTCAGCCCCCACACAGTGCACTACATGTCCCAGCAAAACATGGCTGCCATATCTCAGCCCCCACACAGTGCACTACAAGTCCCAGCAAAACATGGCTGCCATATCTCAGGCCCCACACAGTGCACTACAAGTCCCAGCAAAACATGGCTGCCATATCTCAGCCCCCACACAGTGCACTACAAGTCCCAGCAAAACATGGCTGCCATATCTCAGCCCCCCACACAGTGCACTACAAGTCCCAGCAAAACATGGCTGCCATATCTCTGCCCCCACAGTGCACTACAAGTCCCAGCAAAACATGGCTGCCATATCTCAGCCCCCACACAGTGCACTACAAGTCCCAGCAAAAACGGGGCACTACAAGTCCCAGCAAAAACGGGGCTGCCATATTTCAGCCCCCACAGTGCACTACAAGTCCCAGCAAAAACGAGGCACTACAAGTCCCAGCAAAAACGGGGCTGCCATATTTCAGCCCCCACAGTGCACTACAAGTCCCAGCAAAAACGGGGCACTACAAGTCCCAGCAAAAACGGGCTGCCACCAGTCCAAACACAGCACAATGAGACTGCACAGCCTTCTACTCACTCCTTGGCTGCCATACACTCGGGCTCCCCACTCTCCCCTTACAGCGGTGTCCTCCTACCTGAGTCTGGGCTGCCTGGATGTCATGCTGCATGGTGAAGCAGCGGGCGGGATTTCCTGTTGTCTGAAGAAGATACATCCAGGCTCCCAAGACCCCGGCGCAGCACACAAGGCTGTAGATCACTCCGCCACTGGTCAGGCACCTCAGTGGCTGTGGCCTGTGGGCAGCAGATGCGCCGCGTGTGTGCTCACGGGAGGCTGTATGTGAGCGGGAGAAGGCCGCGGGAGCCAGGACTCGGGAGGACGGGTCGGGGGGGGGGGGGGTTTTTGTGCAGGGGGCGGCTTTTTTGCCGCCCCCGCAAAGTGCCGCCCTAGGCCTGGGCCTTGTCGGCCTAGGCCAAGATACAGCACTGCTTATAGGATACCCACAGGCTAAGGAAAAACTGCCTCAAAATGGCAGCCAAACCTGCAAGGCTAATCAAAAGCCAAGAATGAGGCCATAAACGCATGTATTTCTTTCCCGCCAAAACCAGCATCTCTTTAAAAGAAAATCAAAAATGTTTTTCTCCACAAAGACAGACTACACCATTGAGATTTTTCTAAATTATCATCAAAATCCACTGAAAAATGTGTGTCTTGAGTCACCTACACTCCACAAGGCTCATGCCATCTCCACAAAGCCACACACCTGAGACACCACATGACCACTTAAACATTTTTAAACCCTTTGGCCACTAAACAGCACATTTAAATAAATGTAAGTTACATGACAATATTAAAAACATATTCATTTCTCTAAGTTAATATACTCTGAGATATTCACCACTTTTCTCTACCTAAAGTTCACACACATTGGCCTCAGCTTCCATAACAAAGCCATCGCAGAGACATACTATTGTCTGCCTTCTAGCAATGCCTGGCCACTTGGATATGCGGCGGGAACTTTCAACTCAAAAAACAAACACTTTCGTTAAAATATTTTTAAACTTATGGAGACATGTGTCTTTGTCCCCTACAAAAATCACAATCTATCCATTTCTATTTTTCATAGAAATCACAAACACTACACACATACAGTATATTGTTGCTTGTAACATCAGATCATCATCCCTCAGGGCCCTTCCAGCACAAAACTCCTGCATGCCACCCACAGAGAGTCACCAACTCTCATCACTGTAACTGATGACCATGCTGCCTGCCCCGCCCCCGCCAAAGCACATGGCACACAGGGACAATGCAATGGCTGGCTGCAAACTGCTCAATACATCGCACAAACAGTCTAAACACACACAGACACATGCAGGCATACCCACACAGGCACACACAATCAAATTCACAAGCATACGATCGGATTCACAGACACACACACGCATGCAGCATTATTTAAAAAAGACAACATTTTTTGTTCTTTTACAAAGTACAGCCTCTTCACGCATCACATCATATAGCCATACTCCCCCTCTGCTGATGTGTAGCTCAAAGAGGCTGCAATCAGTCCCACCGTGAGTCACCATCGGTAATGGCAAGATTGGTTGTTTGCAGAGCATACAGCCATCTTTGCCTTGTGCTAAATAAGCACACTTCAGATTCATCTTTTTGCAATAATGCTATCTTTAAGTTAAGTTTGCTAAATTCCACTCACCGTTCATCCCATCATTCACTCAAAGAAAAGCAGCACCATCACAGGTCTCAACGTCAGGTCATCTCAGAGCAGACTCTCTAGCCGACGCCTACTCAAAGACTTTTATTAGCTTCCAAAGATTTCAGACAGGAGGTGATTGGCTGCAGCAACCAATCCCCTCCCCCATGGGCGGGGACATCACAGGATGTCCCTTCCACACAGGAAAATGGCAATACAAGGACATCCCTTCCAACAGGAAATGCTGCGACATGAATCCCACTCAAGAAATATAGCTTAAAGGATTCAATACAATAATACATACAATGAATACAATAACGTATGATGGCTAAAGTTACCGTTGATAGGAATCCTTATTCTGCGCTATTCCATAGAATAACGCATATTCAGAATATACTATTATTGAATGGGGGAGAGAGGCTATCTGCAGACGCGCGCTATGAATCCCAATCAATGTTGATCAGACACAGCAGAGACAAGAGCACGCATTTGCCCATAACCAATGATGTCGTTGCAGAGCGAGCATACCCCCTCCTCAACGATCGTCCGTGCTAATGCACAGAGGGCCCCCCGTCGGTGGACATATCCGCACCCTGCATACATCACACTCCAACCTCAAGACGTTTTCCCCTATCAGACGGGATTCAACCAGCCTCAGACTACCCCAATCAGCTCTTTTAGAGCAGGTTGCGGAAGTACTAACACTGGGTGACACTATGACAATACATATTAAATACATCTCCATAAAAATCTCCACAACAATATATACAGTTCTCCCCCCCATACACCATACATATATACAGTTCTCCCCCCCATACACCATACATATATACAGTTCTCCCCCCATACACCATACATATATACAGTTCTGAAAAGGTGGCAACCCTAGCCCTGAGAGATGATCTGATGTTCTGAGAAAGCATGCAAGAATCACTGTATGTCTGTGCGATGGCTTGTTATGGAAGCTGATGCCACAGTGTGTATATGAACATTAGTTAGAGAAAGGAGTGTATGTTTTTAGTTGTGTTTCATATAACTAAAATATATTGAATGTGCTGTTTAGTTGGCCAAAGGGTCTGAGTTGAAGTAGCGTAAAGTGTGTGTCTATGGTTGAGTGTGAAGCCTCGTACACACGGCCAAGAATCTCGTCGTAAAAAACACCTCGTTTTTTTCAACGAGATCCTTGGACAAGAAACTTGTCCCGGCCGAGTGTACACATGCTCATTTCAAAGAACCCGTGGTTCTTTGAATGGAGCGAACGCAGTGATGTAATTGAATACGACGAGCATGCGCTCGTCACATTCGATGCCGTCGCCGCCATCTTTGTACACCCTATCCTATGCCTAGGAAGCTACCGCGCATGCGTCGAAGTCATTTCGAGCATGCGCGGGCTTCCCGGAGGACAGGTAAGTGTACACACACACACAATTTTCTCATCGAGAAACAGGCTGACAAGAATCTCGACGAGAAAATAGAGAGCAGGTCCTCTATTTTCTCGTCGAGGTTCTAGTCGGTTTTCTTGACGAGAAACCATACACACGAACAAATTTCTCTGCAAGAAATCTCTGCCAGCAAGTTTCTTGCTGGTTCTTGCCGAGAAACTCGGTCGTGTGTACGAGGCTTCAATCTCAATTTTTGTCAGTGTTTGTGGAGATGTTTTGGCTAGTAGTGAAGAGATTGATTGGGATATTCCCGAACCACTACTGCATATGAGGTTATCTGCTAAGAGGTCATCTTTCTTCTGCGGTTTCTCTCTCCCTGTTGATGTTTGGCCATTTCCAGCACAGCAATTTGCAGCATACAGATTGTCCAGGTTCCATCGTGGTTCCACCACACCAAGCCCGTTTGACCCACTGAACATATGTTCCTCTGGGTTCAAACTATCTGGTAAGCTCCTTACCTCTTGGTGGTGGTTCTCTTCATCTTCTCACCGTCACTTTTCCTTCAAAGTCTTCACCCACTTTTGAATTTCACCATTGCCTTCATTTTTTAATTACTTTAGGACACTCAGTTGCACAAGTTTTCACTTGTATTTCGCATATAGACATTTTGTATATATGAGGACTTCTTACTGTTCTTAATTAATATTTGAGTGTCTTTTTTTATATTGCACCGTTTTTATATACTCATTTGAGTGCGTCATGCATTCTTGTTCATTTTTTTGATTAGCGCTACACTTTTTGTTTCCACGCTTTTTACTATTTGTCTACTTGTTGGGTTAGCAGCTTATCCAGAGGGCAGCGTGGAATTATTTTGTATGCTAGTAGTGAAGAGATGCTGGTTTTGGCGGGAAAAAGTACATGCGTTAATGGCGCCATTTTGTTGTGGCCTGGCTTTTGTTGTTGGCCATGTGGTTTGTCTGCCATCTTGAGGCGCAGTTTCTCCTTAGCCCGTGGGTTAGGGTTGCCACTTTTTATTCAAGCCAAACCCGAACACTTTAGCGGCGCACAGTAAAAAAAGTTTTGTTTTAGTATACATTATAGGATTGTAACAGACCCGGGACACCTTTGGGCACTCCAAAAAGAATAGTAATGAGGTGCACATAGTGCCCCCTCACCCTCCTGTCAAGCCCTGTTCTGAGCCACATTCCTGTCTGAATAATGTGTCCGGGTTTCAGGTGGACTGAAACCCAGACACATGATTCGAAACCCGAACTGTCGGGGTGAATCCTGGACAGGTGGCAACCCTACTGTGGGTATCCTATAAGGGAAGGTGCAGCCACCTTTCCTTTGGGTGCTGTGCCATGTGACCGTGCTGTGGCATTCGTCGGCTGTCTTGCTGGTGGAGTTTTGCGGCCTTTTGGGCAGATTTTGATGTTTGGTGCGAGTTGAGTAGTGCAGTCTTTTCTGTGTTGGAGTCTGGTGGAGACCATTTTTGTTTTCCTTTGTGTGTGGGAACCCATGTGGTCTTGCGTTTTTATATTTAAGTGTTCATTTGATGTCCCATGTTTGTCAGTTTTTGGCTGGTAGGGAAGTTTGTGCTGATTTTGGCAAAATCAAAAACTGCATTGCATGCGTTAATGGCGCCATTTTGTTGTTGTGGCCTGGCTTGTCGGCCATCTTGAGAGGCAGTTTAAGGATTTTGTGTCGTTTGTCCTGTGGGTCATCCTAGAGAGGAAGCTGCTCCAATTCCTTTGTGTGTGTGTGTGGTCTGTCCTGTTTTAAAAAAGGTGATTTAGAGGCGCAGTTCTTGTTAACGTTTTTATCCGGGAGAACCCACATTTTTTAGGGATTTTTTGCTTTATACAGTTTGGCCTGTAAGGACTGATTCATTTCCAGGTGTAAGAAGGCATCGAAATACACGTGGGAGCATATGACAAAAAAGGGAGGACTGTTGTGGAAAATGTTATTAATGTATGTTGTCAGATGTCCCCCAGTGTCGGTTTTTCTGTAATGCGTTTATTTAAACGTATTCGCACATACAGACGTTGGTGGAAGATCGGTGGCGGGAAAAACCTTCCTGTGGACACAGCGATGTTTGCTCCTTTTAGGGATATTTGTTTTATGCCTCGCCAAGGGACTGGCCACTTCTTGACGTTGGCATTGAATGACTCCGAGCAGACAGATCTGCGTCCACAGGAACTATAGCATAACTATACGACATTTGTGGTCCATTGAGCCATAATTGTCGCATGGTTCCCGTCATTGGAAGCAGTGCATGACACTGCTAGTCGATTTGAATGTATACATGTCTGAAATTGGTTTAAATAACCCTGTTGGAAGGGATGTCCTTATGTGGTCATCTGCTGGGTGGAGCTCACACCCTGTGAGCTCACTTCCTATGGAGGAGGTCACATGTTGTGACATCCCTTCCGGCTGGGAGTTTAATAAAAGCCTTTTATGGGCGTCGGCATGGCAGTGAGGCTGTGATGACGAGATGAGAAGGACAGTCTGGTGATGCTTCTTGATTTGTATGAATGGGGTTCGAATGAAGGTGAGTGAATCTTAGGTTAAGATGCATTATATCATTGAGACTAAATGTGTTACTATTAGAGACACAATATCTGGCTGTATGCTCTGCGTACAGCCTAATTTCGCTAACAACACTGCTGGATCAGCTCAGTGCCGGCTCTAAGGCACTTACAAATGTGAGTGTATGAACTTTTTTATACTTTAATAAACACTTTTTAACGTACTACACCATGATGGTCCTATATGTGTTTTATGAGTAACAATACAGTGACATCTACCATCAATACACTGAGAGGAACTGCTGAAAAATCTGGTGTACAGAGTGGTTATCCATATGAACCAAAGGCACACACATTCAGCCTATCTGGTGAGTGGCCAATTCATCTGGTGGTGGTATTAAGCACATATGTGGTGAAAGCCTAGCAAGTCACTGGGGATAGAAATCAAAACCTGCACAGGATTGTTTGGACACTTGTTCACCATTGGAGATATAATAATTCATCAAGTTCTTGGGAGGATTTAAATGAACTATACCTAATACATTTATCTAATCTTGATTTATATATAGTGGTACCCCCAGTTAAGAGGGCTGCTGGTATTGATTTCTTGGGCCCTGTAGTGCACCGCTGTCAACCCCTGGCAATCGGCTCTACCGTCCCATGGCACAGCTAGTAAAGGGAGATAGGACTGCGTGACCCGCAACTCTGGGTGACACAGTCCTTTGGCAAACACACACAGTAAAATGTCTAAACTTCTGTATAGAGTAAAAGAAACAGACACCAATGTACTTGACCCAGGTATATTTACTGAAACTAATGGGCAAGTAATAAACAAGAGTATAATGGGCAAGTAATAAACGAGAGTATAAAATGATTTGCAGCTCCCTGCAATAACAGTATTAAAACAAACAGAATAGACAGGTATTGCTATGTAACTTTACCGCTACCCCTTTTCAGCTACTTCCCCTCGTGGGCAGACTGACACCCAGCAATGTCTACCTATACAGTCAGGCCTGACTGAACTAAATGGAAGTTCTGTAAAGGAATCTTCGCTAGCAAAACTCGGTGGTGCACTTGATGAACAAACCTAGTAATCCAAACAGGGTAGTAAAAATACAGTATTTGTCAGCGAGCAAGTGCTCTCTCACCGACCGGACCAGTCCCAGTCCGTCTCCTCCGCCGATGCGTCTAGACACATGGATCCATCGACATCCAGGTCTTCGGTCCTCCTGGTACAGTGCAGCAAGGATAAAAAGATGTCTCTCAGGTTCCGCTAGGCTGGCGGAGGACTCTTTGGAAGAAAGTGCCCAGGCTTCAGGCTTGGGTTTTCAGCAGTCTTAGCAGAGTTCTTGCTTGCTAGGCGGTAGGTGTCCAAAGAGACAGAATAAACTCCGCCTCCCCTTTATAAAGTCCGCCCCAGCAGTCCTTGCTCCGGGGCAATGCACCCTGGGTGCCTGAAAGTGTCTTGGGAAATGTAGTCTCTGGATATTAAAGGGGAATACCCCGCTACACACTCCCCCCACTTAGAATCTTTGGTCCCCAAAGACAGCATCAACAAAAAAGCACTTACTACATCATTCAAAGCTGTAAGAGATGTTGGCAGGGGAAGTTCCCACCAGAAACGAGGAAGGGGACTACCCTGCCCACAGGTCACTTCTGCAAGAGTGGCCTGCCTAACTGTGCCAGGGAGTGTGCTGGGGCTGCCCTCCACCAAATGTACAGTGGAGGGACCAGATGTTGGTATTGTCCTTCTTGCGGTCGTGACTGTGTCCTCAGAAGTTTCTCCCATCTGGGCATAGGTTAATTTCCGGGGAGGACGAATGACTCTCTTCATTCTTTGTTCCCTGGGAGTCACAGTCTCAGCCACTCCAGGCTGTTCTTCTGGCACTGTGGTGAAAACTTCTTCTGCTTCCTGGGCATCCAACTCAGATGTAGAGAGGTGTATGGAATCCTTGGATCTTCAGCAGGCAAGTTGTCTTGAACATCTTCCCATTCTTGGAACTGAAGACTGGACGGGACAAATTCAGTGGCTTCTACATTCAAAGTGTTATCCACAAGATCTTCAGAGGGTGGAAGGTCAATGGACGATGGTGCAGGGGCCTGAGACGGCCACAACCAGCTGAGTTCTGTTTCCTCCTCACTTTGGTCTGAAGCTTCCTCCTCCCTAGGTAAAGTTGCTTGTGACCTAGTGCTAGGTCGAGGAGTATGAGTGGTAGATGGTAGCTCAGGAGAATCCAAAGTAGGTGGCATTCTAACGGCCTCAGACAGAGGTAACAGATGGTTACGGTGCCAGGTCTTCAGTGGCCCTATTTTCCCTTCTGGCTTCACTTGGTAGACTGGTAGATCCGGTAACTTCTTGCAGATCACATAAGGCTCTGATCTCCACCTGTCTGCCAGCTTATGTTTTCCGGGAACACCTATATTTCTCAGTAACACTCGGTCTACAGGCTGCAGATCTTAAATCCGAACCTTCAAGTCGAAATTCCGCTTGTTTCAGGCTCCTCTCTGGTCGGAGGTTAACTGAGCCTTCTCATAGGCCAACTTTAAGCTTTTCCTCAGCCTGTCCACATCCCCTTTGTATGAGGCAGCAGACGTATGGTCCACGGAAGTGCCGAAAGCCAAATCCACTGGCAGTCTCGCCTCTCTCCCGAACATGAGTCTATAGGGGGAATACCCTGTGACATCACTAATGGTGCTGTTGTAGGCATGCACTATTGCTGCTATGTGCTTGCCCCAGTGCTGCTTTTCCTCACTAGACAGGGTTCCCAACATGTTTAGCAAAGTCCTGTTGAACCTCTCTGGTTGGGCATCCCCCTGAGAGTGGTAGGGAGTAGTGCAAGTCTTCTTTATGCTTGAGGAGAAGAAGTTATCTGGACTGCCGCACTCTGGTTAAACGCTTTATTAATGAAGAAAATTAAAATGCCAAAAAAATCCAAAAAGAAATGAATAAACAATCCATCCAAAGGCAATCAAGGGTGAAGGGACATGCAGGGTGACATCTAACGCGTTTCACATCAGGGTGTGATGCTTACTCATAGCTAAAGTGTAAGTGACCAGAACTGTGTATATAAGGTGATCTGAAAAAACTCTCAACCAATGAGAGCTATTGTACACAGTGGTAGAATATTAGGCACTAATTTAGGTCTATTACACTCCGTGTTTGTGAAGCACCTGTTAAATGCCAAAACCATTAATGAGAATTGGCACGTAAGATCTTACACATATGTGTAAAGTGCATAAAGGTATGTGAAAACTGAGTGAAAAAGGAGTAAAAACTCCAGATCGAAAAAGATATTAAATATATATGTGACTGCTTAGCGCAGGACAAGTGCTTTGAACAATTGTTTCATCTATACCGTGAACAACTATATATGACACGTGTATGGTGCATCCAAAATAGGGATGCTATAATGGAATAAAGAGCAAAAACAAAACAAAACACAACAAAGCCCCCAAAGTGCATGAGTAGTGTAAGTTGAGAAAAGTGGAAACTGGTCGAAACCGAAAAAGAGAGGTGAGCTGTACATAAATCTTAATATTGGCATTGAATTCATGATAAATAAAATAGATATGAATATGGATATAAATATCTAAAATCATAAATAATGAAAAAGATGAAAACAATAATAATAATAATGATTATTTTTGTGTACAAAACCCTAGATGTTCCAAAAACTAGAATTAATACAACTAGATACTAAACATAAAACCACAATGAGTTAATGTTGTTGAGATGTATGTTAAAAATATATGTGTAATTGTTGTTAAACTATAGATAAAACTTATTCATCCTGTGTAGCTATTCTGCATATCTATTTGAGGAGGGGCAAGATTATTAAAGTGTATGTGTTGATCAATATATGTGTCTAGTATTGATACTATAAAACATAAATTATGCTAACCTCCAGAAAGGCATGCAGATATAGTGAATGAATATGAAGGCGAACCCTACTAGCAATATATACATGTAGATGATCGAATCGAAACACACCCATATATTTTATATATGTGCAAGTTATCGTTTACTTGTTTTATTTAATTAAATTCAAATTTGATTAGATTATTTAATTCTCATTTGATTTTATTTTTATTTTTATTTTTATATTTTATTTTTATTTTTTATTTATTATTTTGGTTTTGAACACACACATGGATATTGTATATGAACTTTGTCAGTTTATGACATGCCCGTCCAGTGGCAAAATATGTCAAAAATATGTATACAATATTGTGTGTGTTAAATGGCTGGGATCAGCTATAACCAAAGCCATATTTAAAAAACAAGAAAAAAGAGAAAGGATTCCACTGTATATGAAGATTAGGCAAAAAATGGGAAACAACAGAAGGAGAAACTAAGCGATGGTAATGTCCTGTATTAATAAATCAAATAATTAGTGCCAATTTTTTAATTCTTAATTTTAGTTTTAATTTTAATGTGGTTCAATTTTATACTTGATTGAATAAGAGATTTTAAGCAGGGCATGGATTCAAGTGTGGAGTCCAGGTGTAGAAAGAAATCCACACATGGGCCTCATCACTCCAATCGGATGATGCAATGAGCTCCAAGACAACAAAATAACAGGATAGAAATGCCATGGCCATAGTCCATATGACTGTCATATGCATAATGTCATAAGTGTATGAAACTGGTGTGGCATTTAAATACTGTAAAACTGTAGAATGCGCAATAAGCCTTGCATACAAGAATGAACACCTTAGATGATTTACAAAAAGGTGGCTGCAGCGGACAGCGAGTGCGGTGGAAAACAAAAAAGGGGAAATTAACCAAAACATGATGAATTGATAAGTTAATAAAAGTGGGAAATGTCCCACTCAAAATTCAACCCAGAAGGTCGTCTAGTATTTAAAGTAAAAATCCACCGCACTTCTTGTCAGGAGGTTAAACTTGTCGCCTCCTCTCAAAGGTCTTGCAATTTTCTCTAGGCCTTGTATAACTAAACTGGAAGTGTCCTTATTATGAGCGACATTCCAGTGTCACGCTACATTTGTTGTGTGGCTTTTGTCGATATCGTAGAGATGATCGTATAGACGATCTTTTAGTCTCCTGGTAGTCCTGCCTACATATTGGATTGAACATAAGTTGCATGTAATAACATAGACAACATATCGTGTGTTACAATTAATGAAAGAATGCAGCTTATGGACTTTTCCTGTAGACTTGGAGGTGACAGTGTCACCCCTCTGTATAAATGGGCAATAAACACAATTATGACCGCCACATTTAAAAGTGCCTTTGAACGAAAGCCAATTCGCAGGGGTGTTTTTGGTGAAAAAAAGTCTAGGTGACAAAAGACTGCCTAGAGAAGGTGCCCTCCTGGATACTGTACGAGTCCCTTTTTTTAGAATTTCGCCATATATTGGATCATGTGACAGAATCGGGAGGTATTTTGTAACTATATGTTTTACTTTATGATATTCCATGCTGTATGGGGTAGAGAAGGTAGGAACAAAGTTGTCTACCCTGTTGTTTCTGTTGTTATATTGATTTACACTCATATTTTTAACCTTGCCACGTTTATGTACATGGGTGGATTTTTTTGAGAGCAAAATGTCTCGCGTGGTGCCTTTTGCTATCTGCAAGCCTCTGTTGATGGCCGATTTAGGGTAACCCCTACTCTCAAATCTAGCTGTCATAGCTTGTGCTTCAATTTCAAAGTCAGAGTCTCTACTACAGAGCCTTATGAGTCTGAGAAATTGTCCGACTGGGATGTTTTGTACTGTGTGTCCTGGGTGGCTCGAATCTGCCCTTAAAAGAGTGTTGCCTGCACTAGGCTTCCTGTATAGATTGGAAATGATCATGTTATTTTCACCGGTGAGCCTTATGTCCAGAAAATCTATGGTTTTTGTATCTGAAGTACCCGTGAAATGTAAATTGAGTGAGTTATCATTTATGTATGCTAACCATGATTGGAGGTCTTCACAAGAGTTATTAACGATGAACAGGAGGTCGTCTATATACCTGCAGAAAAATATGGTATCCTTCCGACAGGGACTGCCAGGTCCAAAAATGAGGAGCCCCTCCCACCATCCTATGTAGTCTTCTTTATGCCTAAAGAATCCAGCAACTTCTTGATTAATCGACTCTCAAAATCCCTTCCTTGGTCTGAGTGGAGGCGTTGAGGTAATCCATAATGGACAAAGTACTTTTCCATCAAGATTTTAGCAACGGTGGAGGCCTTCTGGTCCTTGGTTGGAAAAGCCTGGGTGTAACGAGTGAAATGGTCAGTTACCACTAGAACATTTCCATGTCCACTCAGGTCAGGTTCTGGACAAAGGAAGTCAATGCATACCAAGTCCAAGGGTCTTTGACTTTCTAGATGGTTAATTGGGGCAGCTTGACGTGGCAGTGCCTTCCTTTGTATGCAGCGAGCACATGAGTGACAGTACTCCTCCACTTCAACCCGCATGCAGGGCCAATAGAACCTACTCCTCACTAGTTGAAAGGTTCGTTCAGCCCCTAAGTGGCCATGATTATCATGCAGAGCAGCTAGGACAGTTTTCCTGTGCTTTTCTGGCAAGAACAGCTGCCACTTATCTTCCAGTTCATCAGAGGGGCCCCATCAGTAGACCACCCCTTGATGCACCTGTAACTTGTCCCATTCTTTGTGGATGGATCGGGCCTCCTTTGAGGGGTCATGCAGGAGCCTATCTGGATCCTGATCCTCCAGAACCTCCAAAGCCAACCTTCCCCAGGGGTCTTCCAACTGATCCCTTCTGAGGTCTTTCTTGGTTAGCTTCGGCAAATCATCTTCGCCAATCTGGGTCACATCACAATAGGACTTGGGCACTCCCACCACAGAGAATCCGACTTCTTTGGCTCTAAATCCGCCACTGGCTTGAAGCTGTGCCCCTTGACATAGGGCCCTCACTCCATCTGGGGTCACCTGAGTCCAATCTTCAATGTGGCAAGTGGGAGCATGAGATCTTCTTGACAACGCGTCAACATCTCGGTTCCCCACGCTCCAGGCCTATACTTCAGGCTGAAGTTGAAGCTGGAAAGGGCTGCCAACCAACAGTGGCCGGTGGCATCCAACTTGGCTGTGGTGAAGAGATAGGTAAGTGGGTTATTATTAGGGATGAGCTCGGTGTTCGAGTCGAACATACATTCGACTTGAACATCGGCTGTTCGATCGTTCGGCGAACATCGAACGATTTGGGCCGTTCGCGCCAAATTCGAGTGACGCGAACGGCCCACAATACACTGCGCCATCGCAGTGCAATCCCGGCGCTGTGATTTGCCAAGCATGCACTGTGACCCCGCATGCTTGGCCAATCACAGCGCCGGCAGCTAGGAGAGCCATAATTGGCCACAGGCAGGTTGCCTGTGGCCAATTATAGCTCAGGGGGTTTAGCACACGCCCCACACTATAAAAGGCCGCCAGAACGGCGGCCTTCTGTAGTGTGTTCCGGCGCAGGTAAAGAGAAGGATAGGCAGGGACAGTGTTGATATTCTTTGTGCTATTCTTGTGTGCAGGGAGAGAGAAGGATAGGCAGGGAGAGTGTCAGTGTCATATTCTTTGCTAAACCTTGTGTGCAGGGAGAGAGAAGGATAGGCAGGGAGAGTGTCAGTGTCATATTCTTTGCTAAACCTTGTGTGCAGGGAGAGAGAAGGATAGGCAGGGGACAGTGTCAGTGTCATAGTCTTTGCTAAACCTTGTGTGCAGGGAGAGAGAAGGATAGCCAGGGAGAGTGTCAGAGTCATATTCTTTGATAAACCTTGTGTGCAGGGAGAGAGAAGGATAGGCAGGGGACAGTGTCAGTGTCATATTCTTTACTAAACCTTGTGTGCAGGGAGAGAGAATGATAGGCAGGGAGAGTGTCAGTGTCATATTCTTTGATAAACCTTGTGTGCAGGGAGAGAGAAGGATAGGCAGGGGACAGTGTCAGTGTCATTGTTGCTAAGCCTCCTGCACAGTATACACCTGAAGCTAGCCCTTATTGCTGTGTTTTCCTGGTGTGTTACACTAACAGGCATTTGCAGCACTTACAGCGGGCGGAGTGTGCCTCCTGCACATTATACACCTGAAGCTAGCCCGTATTGCTGTGTTTTCCTGGTGTGTTACACTAACAGGCATTTGCAGCACTTACAGCAGGCGGAGTGTGCCTCCTGCACATTATACACCTGAAGCTAGCCCGTATTGCTGTGTTTTCCTGGTGTGTTACACCAACAGGCATTTGCAGCACTTACAGCGGGCGTAGTGTGCTTCCTGCAAAATATACTCCTGAAGCTAGGCCTTATTGCTGGTTTTCCCATCTCCCTGCAGGCCATTAGAATGTCTGGAAGGCAAACAAGGAGAGGCAGACAGTCAGGAGCCAATAAAAGAGGGCAAGCAGGCTCTGTGTCTAGAGACAACAGTGCTGGTCGAGGACGCGGTGCATCGCCATCAGCACGTGGCCATGGGACACGCTTGTCCTTCTTTTCGTTAGCTGGTCGTGTTGAGCCGCATCATGTCGAAGACTTGGTAGAGTGGATGACCAAGCCCTCCTCATCCTCCTCATCCTCTCTCACCCAGGCTCAGGGTACTGGCAAAGCAGCTGCCAAAGCGTCCTCTTCCCTGGTATCAATGTCATCATCAGTCACTCCTTCCCTAGACCCACCATGTCCTCCTGAGGAGTCCCCCAAACTGTTTGAGCACAGTGTTGGGTACATGCTCCAGGAGGATGCCCAGCGTTTCAAAGGGTCTGATGATGATACCCAGCTAGAGGAAGACAGTAGCGTGAGAGCAGAGAGAGGGGATGCTCAAGAAGGACACCAATCTGGCAGTCATGTTCCAGCAGCTGCAGCATACTGCCAGATTGGCTCCAGTGATGAGGAGGGAGGGGATGATGAGGTCACTGACTCCACGTGGGTGCCTAATAGGAGAGAGGAGGAGGAGGAGGATGAGGAGGAGGCACATCTCCAACGAGGCAGGATGCCCTCGGGGGGCCAGCGTAAGGGCAGCACACCGACGGAATCACACCGCAGCGCTGCCTCTGCCCGTTATTCAAAAAGTTCTTTGGTGTGGGCCTTTTTTGAGTCAAGTGCATCAGATCGCACAGCTGCTGTTTGCAACATATGTCTCAAGCGTATATCGCGTGGCCAAAACATCAGCCGCTTGGGCACCACATGCTTGACCAGACATATGTTGACCTGCCATGCAGCTCGCTGGCAAGCCTACCTTAAAGACCCACACCAAAGAACAAAGCGGACCTCTCCTTGCACCGCATCAGCTGGGATCTCCAACCCCACTATACCTTCAGTCCTCTCTGAAACCTGCACTGAGAGGAATGAAGGTGTAGAATTAGGTGTGTCACAGCCAATTACTTGCGGGCACTCTGCTAGCAGTACACCGACGTCCGATTCTATCAGGCAAATTTCCCTGCCCCAGCTGCTGGACCGTCGAAAGAAGTTCACTCCCAGCCATCCACATGCCCAGCGGTTGAATGCTAGCTTGGCTAAATTGCTAGCGCTTCAACTGCTGCCTTTTCAGTTGGTATACTCGGCCCCCTTCCGTGAGTTTGTGCAATGTGCGGTTCCTCAGTGGCAAGTTCCCAAACGCCACTTTTTCTCACGGAAGGCGATTCCGGCTCTCTACCGGCATGTGGAAGGCAATGTCTTGGCCTCACATGAGTCAGCGGTAAGTTGCATATTACCGCTGACTCATGGTCCAGCAGGCATGGACAGGGACGTTACCTTTCTTTCACGGCCCATTGGGTCACTCTTTTGGCAGCTGGGAAGGATGCAGGACAAGGTGCAGTACTGTTGGAGGTTTTTCCGCCGCCACGCCTCAAAAATGCTACTACTGGTTGTGACACACCTCTCTCCTCTACCCCCTCCTCTTCTTCTTCCTCCATGGCCTCTTCCTGTGCTTTGTCCTCGGAACCAGTGGTGCTCCGTAGGCGTTCAAGGGGCTACGCAAGTACGCAGGCAAAAAGATGCCATGCCGTGCTTGCGCTGGTGTGTTTGGGGGACAGAAGCCACACTGGGGCAGAGGTTCCGTCTGCTCTGCAGGGGCAGGCCGAGAGGTGGTTGACGCCACGCCAGCTTAAGCCAGGAATGGTGGTTTGCGACAATGGCACCAACCTCCTCTCCGCCCTCCGACAGGGACAACTGACCCATGTGCCCTGTGTGGCTCACGTCCTTAACCTGGTGGTGCAGCGGTTCTTGGGCAGGTACCCGGGCTTACAGGATGTCCTGAGGCAGGCCAGGAAAGTCTGTGTGCATTTCTGCAGATCTTATAATGCCAGTGCTCGCCTGGCTGAGCTGCAAAAGGAGTTGAACCTGCCCAAGAACCGCCTTATATGTGACATGCCCACCAGGTGGAACTCAACGTTGGCCATGCTGCAGCAGCTGCACACGCAGCAGAGGGCCATCAATGAGTACCTGTGCGACTACGGCACCAGGACAGGGTCAGGGGAGCTCGGGTTTTTTTCACCACGCCAGTGGGGCATGATCAGGGATGCATGCACTGTCCTGGCACCATTTGAGGAGGCCACGAGGATGGTGAGCAGTGACAGTGCATGCATCAGTGACACTGTACCTCTTGTCCACCTGTTGGAACATACGCTGCGTGGAATAATGGACAGGGCACTTGAGGCAGAACAGAGGCAGGAAGAGGAGGACTTCCTTGCCTCTCAAGGCCCCCTTTACCCAGACAGTGTTCCTTCTGTCCCACCCATCGCACAGGAAGAGGAGGAGGAGGATTGTGTCAGCATGGCGGTGGATCCTGGCACTCAGCATCATCAGCAGCAGTCTTTAAGGAATGATTTACAGTCCCAAGAAACCAGTGGACTTGTATGTGGCTGGGAGGAGGTGACTGCGGATCATGTCGTCCTTAGTGACCCAGAGGACTCCGGACCGAATCCCTCAGCTAACCTACGCTGCATGGCCTCCCTGATCCTGCAAAGTCTGCGGAAGGATCCTCGTATTCTTCGGATCAAGGAGAGGGACCATTACTGGCTGGCCACTCTCCTTGATCCACGGTACAAGGGTAAGGTTGCGGACCTTATCTTACCGTCGCAGAGGGAGCAGAGGATGAGACAACTCCGGGAGGCCTTGCAGAAAGGTCTGTGCAACGCGTTCCCAGAGACTGGGAGGTTACTAACTCCTGGTCCTGGACAACGAGTTGCTGAAGCTTCGGTCAGTCAAAGAAGGAGCGGTGGGGAAGGTGGCCGTCTGACCGATGCGTTCAGACAATTCTTTAATCC
The DNA here is from genome assembly GCA_029206835.1 of Rana muscosa. Taxonomy (NCBI): domain Eukaryota; kingdom Metazoa; phylum Chordata; class Amphibia; order Anura; family Ranidae; genus Rana; species Rana muscosa. The sequence goes on along the minus strand of JARGYO010005593.1, from coordinate 2,019,568 downwards.
GCAGCCCCAAGGTATGATCAGTTCCAGCAACCATCGCCAGCGTCTGATATACATGGTGCAGAAATACCTAGGGGCAAGGTCAGACTTGGACACCTTCCCCACCGAAAATCCTCTGGCTTACTGGGTCTTGAGGATGGATCACTGGCCAGAGCTTGCACAGTATGCAATTGAGCTACTGGCCTGTCCTGCACCCAGCGTTCTTTCAGAACGCACATTCAGTACTGCTGGAGGATTTGTCATGGATCACAGGGTGCGCCTGTCCACCGACTCGGTTGATCGACTGACCTTCATAAAGATGAACCAGTCTTGGATCACCACCAAACACCTGAAGCTGATGTAACAGACTAATTTATTTTCAAATGTCACATCCCTTCAAGACTGATGCTGATGCTGAGTGTTTTGTTGGCTGACTATCCTCCTCCTCCTCAATGATCCGATTCATGATGATAGCTTGGAAGAACATTTTTGTTACTGGGTGCCGCCACCAGTGGCTAAGGCCCAATTTTTCAGCCCCTGTTTAACAGGGGCATGTAATTACAATTTTTTATGCAATGCTTTGCAGCAGGGCTCATTCCTGCACTCCAACTAGAGTATCTGGGAGAGGTTGCAGTGTCGTGGCACCAGCACCAGTGGCTAAGGCCCAATTTTTCAGCCCCTGTTTAACAGGGGCATGTAATTACAATTTTTTTATGCAATGCTTTGCAGCAGGGCTCATTCCTGCACTCCAACTAGAGTATCTGGGAGAGGTTACAGTGTCGTGGCACCAGCACCAGTGGCTAAGGCCCAATTTTTCAGCCCCTGTTTAACAGGGGCGTGTAATTACAATTTTTGATGCAATACTTTGCAACAGGGCTCATTGCTGTGCTCCAAGTACAGTATCTGTGAGGGGTTGCAGTTTTGTAGCACCAGCACCAGTGCCTAAGGCCCAATTTTTCAGCCCCTGTTTAACAGGGGCGTGTAATTAAAATTTTTGATGTAATACTTTGCAACAGGGCTCATTGCTGTGCTCCAAGTTCAATATCTGTGAGAGGTTGCAGTGTTGTGGCACTGTCATGGAAACCCTGCCAGGAACAGACGCCCTGGACTTCCTGGTTCCCGTTTGCGTGTGCGCACGTGCGCGCGCGCCCCCGCAGGTGACGCCGGAAGGGCTATTTAAACTCCTCACTTGCAGACAGTCCCTGCTGTCTGCTCTACAGCGTTCACCCCAAGTGACCTGATCTGCTCAATCACCTGTATCTGACCCGGCTTCCTGAGACCTTCCTGCTATCTACCTGTACCTGACCATCGGCCTGTTTCTGACTTCGGTATTGCCTGATCCTTCTGTACCTCGCTGCCCGCCAGTTTACCCGACCCCGGCTTGTCTGTTGATCCTGCCTGATCCAGGCTCTGTTCACCTGCTGCTGTTCAGTGGTTCCAGTCCACCTGCTGTGCCTCCCGGTCCGGGCCACCTGCCGTAGTTCCTGGTTCCTGTTTACTCACCTGCTGTGGTTCCTGGTTCCTGTCTGCTCATCTGCTGTAGTTCCTGGTTCCTGCTTACCCATCTGCTGTAGTTCCTGGTTCCTGTCTGCTCATCTGCTGGTTCCTGCTCACCTGCTGCTGCTCAGTGGTTCCAGTCTACCTGCTGTGCCTTCCGGTCCGGGTCATCTGCTGTAGTTCCGGGTTCCTGTCTTCTCACCTGCTGGTTCCTGATCACCTGCGGTTCTTCTTGATCCTGCCAGGCACTCGTACCCCTTCCACCTCCATGCCTCCTGTTCTACCACCAGGGGCCGCTGGTGGGAGCCGTAAGGGAGGCCTCCCTCTGCTAACCGGGCTCGTCACCGTCAGGTACGTGACAGGCACCAGTGCCTAAGGCCCAATTTTTCTGCCCCTGTTTAACAGGGGGCATGTAATTACAATTATTGATCTAATAATTCACAGCAGGGCCCATTCCTGCGCCCACCAAGAGTAACTGTGAGGCCTTACAGCAGTGGTTCTCAACTCCAGTCCTCGGGACCCACTAACAGGCCGGAGCAGCAAATGATATCACCTGTGATGTATTTCAGTTACCGTATTTATCGGCATATAACACGCACCTTTTTCCCCTTAAAATCAGGGGAAAATCGCGGGTGCGTGTTATACGCCGATACTCACCTATCCCCGGCGATCTCCGCTGACTGTGAGCGGAGCGGAGCGATCGCCGCCGAGATACACATAGCCGAGTGTATTCGGCTATACTCGGCTTTTCTCGGCTCCGCTCACAGTCACGCCCAGTCCCGCCATTGGACCTGTGATATGTCCATCATAGGGCGGGACTCGGCGTGACTGTGAGCGAAGCCGAGAAAAGCCGAGTATAGCCGAATACACTCGGCTATGTGTATCTCGGCTCCGCCCAGTTCCTGCGTTCTCTGCGGCGTTCGCCGCGCTCCGCCCTGTATCAGCGGCGATCTCGGCGGTGCCAAATTTAAATTCAAGGCTGCACTGGACACTGGGCAAGGCTGCACTGGACACTGGGCAAGGCTGCACTGGACACTGGCAAGGCTGCACTAGACACTGGCAAGGCTGCACTAGACACTGGCAAGGCTGCACTGGACACTGGCAATGCTGCACTGGACACTGGCAAGGCTGCACTGGACACTGGGCAAGGCTGCACTGGACACTGGCAAGGCTGCACTAGACACTGGCAAGGCTGCACTAGACACTGGCAAGGCTGCACTGGACACTGGCAATGCTGCACTGGACACTGGCAATGCTGCACTGGACACTGGCAATGCTGCACTGGACACTGGCAATGCTGCACTGGACACTGGGCAATGCTGCACTGGACACTGGCAAGGCTGCACTGGACACTGGCAAGGCTGCTGGCAAGGCTGCACTGTGACAAGGCTGCAAATGACACTGGTAAGGCTGCATTTAAATGTAATTTTTTTTTTTTTCTTAAACTACCCTCCTAAAAGTTTTTTTCCCTAAAATTCCCTGCTAAACTTGGGGTGCGTGTTATACGCCGGCGCGTGTTATACGCTGATAAATACGGTATCTTGCAAACCTGGCCTGTTAGTGGGCCCTGAGGACAGGAGTTGAGAACCACTGCCTTACAGTGTTGTGTCAACACCACCACCACCACCACCAAAGGCCCAATTTCTCAGCCCCTGTTCAACAGGGGCATGCAATTACAGTTCTTGATCTAATAATTCACAGCAGGGCCCATTCATGCGCCCACCAAGAGTAACTGTGAGGGCTCACAGTGTTGTGGCAACACCAACATGTAAGGGGCAAATTTCAGCAGAGTATATACGGCAGGCCCCTACTTTCAAACATCCAACTTACAAACGACTCCGCCTTGCAAACGGAAGGATACAACAGGAAGTGAGAGGAAATCTACCCCTAGGAAGGAAAATTCTCTCCTGTAAGAGTTAATATGGGAAAAAAAGTGTCTCCTCTCCACTGATGCTTTATCACCAATTCTTGTTTCAATAAAAACCCCAAATTTTCAAAAAACATTTGTCATTAGGACGGAAAGTGAGGTGAACTGTTCTGAACAGGTGCACACTGCACAGACAGCAAAACAAATGTTACAGGGGTGATAACCCTTTCCTATGTTTTCCAAAAAGCTTAAAAATAGATTTTTTGGCTGGAGCTACACTTAAACAATGTACCTGTTCAAAATTACAAACAGATTCTACATAAGAACAAACCTACAGTCCCTGTCTTGTATGCACTGCCTGTATACGGCTGTTCAGAGTATATAGGGCCTTTTTTCTTTTGTGTGCGGGGTTCCCCTTAATATCCATACAAGACCCAAAGGGGCTGGTAATGGGCTGGGGTGGGGGGGGGTGATGGGATAGCTATGCCATTTTTCTTAAAGATTTTCATCCATATTACCGGGACCAGACATTACATTAAAGCTGCAAGCAGTTTTAAATGGCTTTTTTTCCTTTAGAAATGTAATTTTGTGCAGGGACAGTTCTAAACACGGGAAACACGTGGCACTTCACAGGCATACTTTAGACACCCCCCAGGTACGATATTTAAAGGAATATTTGACTTTTTTTTTAAATGACTGCTCCCGAAAAACGGCCGGTTTTAAAACTTATTTTTGCATTGATCCATGTCCCCTGGTGCAGAACCCGGGTTCCCAAACCCTTTTTAAGACAATAACATGCATAATAGTCATTATAATTAGCACTTTAGATTTCTAACGTTCGCATCCATTGTATTTAATAGGGTTCTAACGTTCGTGCGAACTTTCGGTCCGTTCGCGGGTTCTGGTGCGAACCAAACCCGGGGGTGTTCGGCTCATCACTACTGATATACATGGTGCAGGAATACCTAGGGGCAAGGTGAGACTTGGACATCTTTCCCACCGAAAATCCTCTGGCTTACTGGGTCTTGAGGATGGATCACTGGCCAGAGTTTGCACAGTATGCAATTGAGCTACTGGCCTGTCCTGCATCCAGCGTTCTTTCGGAACGCACATTCAGTGCTGCTGCAGGCTTTGTCACGGATCACAGGGTGCGCCTGTCCACCGACTCGGTTGATCGACTGACCTTCATAAAGATGAACCAGTCTTGGATCACCACCAGCTACCAAGCACCTGAAGCTGATGTAACAGAATAATTTATTTTGAAATGTCACATCCCTTCAAGACTGCCTATGCTGATGCTGAGTGACTGTCCTGTTATGTTGACTGACTATCCTCCTCCTCCTCAATGATCCGATTTATGATGATAGCTTGGAAGAACATTTTTGTTTCTGGGTGCCGCCACCAGTGGCTAAGGCCCAATTTTTCAGCCCCTGTTTAACAGGGGCATGTAAATACAATTTTGTATGCAATGCTTTGCAGCAGGGCTCATTCCTGCACTCCAACTAGAGTATATGGGAGAGGTTGCAGTGTCGTGGCACCAGCACCAGTGCCTAAGGCCCAATTTTCAGCCCCTGTTTAACAGGGGCGTGTAATTACAATTTTTGATGCAATACTTTGCTGTGCTCCAAGTACAGTATCTGTGAGGGGTTTCAGTGTTGTGGCACCAGTGCCTAAGGCCCAATTTTTCTGCCCCTGTTTAACAGGGGCATGTAATTACAATTCTTGATCTAATAATTCACAGCAGGGCCCATTCCTGCGCCCACCAAGAGTAACTGTGAGGGCTTACAGTGTTGTGCCAACACCACCACCACCACCAAAGGCCCAATTTTTCTGCCACTGTTCAACAGGGGCATGTAATTACAATTCTTGATCTAATAATTCACAGCAGGGCCCATTCCTGCGCCCACCAAGAGTAACTGTGAGGGCTTACAGTGTTGTGGCAACACCACCACCACCAAAGGCCCAATTTTTCTGCCCCTCTTCAACAGGGGCATGCAATTACAATTCTTGATCTAATCATTAACAGTAGGGCCCATTCATGCGCCCACCAAGAGTAACTGTGAGGGCTGACAGTGTTGTAGCACCAGCACCACCACCAAAGGCCCAATTTTTCCTACCACTGTTCAACAATGGCATGTAATTACAATTCCTGATATAATTGTTCACAGCAGGGCATTCCAGCGCCCACCAAGAGTAACTGTGAGGGCTCACAGTGTTGTGGCAACACCAACATCTAAGGGACAAATTTCAGCAGAGTATATACGGCAGGCCCCTACTTTCAAACATCCAACTTACAAACGACTCCTACTTGCAAACGGAAGGAGAGAACAGGAAGTGAGAGGAAATCTACCCCTAGGAAGGGAAATTCTCTCCTGTAAGAGTTAATATGGGAAAAAGGTGTCTCCTCTCTACTGATGCTTTATCACCAATCCTTGTTTCAATAAAAACCCCACGTTTCCAAATACATTTGTCATTGGGACGGAAAGTGAGGTGAAATGTTCTGAACAGGTGCACAGACAGCAAAACAAATGTTACAGGGGTGATAACCCTGAGATCAATAATACAGAGATTTGTGTGGAATAATAGAAGTAATCGTATTTCCTATAAGACACTGACCAGACCAAAAGAGAAGGGAGGTATATTCCTCCCCGACCTCGAAAAATACCATGAGGCAGCAATTTTACGGAGGATCATGGACTGGGCCCATGCTCCTCAGCAAAAAAAAATGGGTGGAGTTGGAGGACAATATTAGTAAATCGAAGCTGGGACAGATGATTTGGATCCCAAGGCAGCACAGAGGTTCTCTAGTTGATGCAGCACCAATTACGCTAGAAGCATTGACAATGTGGGACAAATTATTTAAAAATATACAGGGACAATATAATAGCCCTTTAATGGCCCTAACAGGCAATAGTTATTTCCCACCGGGGAAAGATAATAAGTTTTATTTAAAATGGACTACATCGACCTTTTTGAGACTAAAAGATGTTATGAAAGGGAATGCTCTCTGCTCCCTCTTGGAATTACGTGAAAGATATGGGACAACCCCATGGGAAGTCTGGAGATATAAACAACTACAACATTTTGTAGAGTCCCTCCCAAAACCCCTTCGGGGGATGGGTAGTCTGGATATATGTGAAAAATTGGCAGATCAAGGAGGGACAGATAGGTACGGAATCTCTAGCCTATACAAAATGTTGATAACACACCTAGATGGAGGATCCATGTCTCCAACGGTAAGTAGGGAATTGGAACTAAATCTCTCATTACCAGAAACAATGAGGGGTAGAGTTTTAGAATATGTTCATTCCACGTCTGTGGACGCTTGGATAAAAGAAATGAACTACAAATTATTAACTAAGTGGTACTACGTTCCAGTAAAATTACATAAAATAAATCCCCAGACACCACCCCTATGCTGGAGGGAATGTGGGGAGGAGGGAACTCATGCCCACATATGGTGGCAATGCCCCAAGATCCAACCATACTGGGAGGAAATAATAGACCTAATAAACATGATTAGTGGGACGGAAATTAGATTGGACCCATGGCAATGTTTGTTCCATGCAACGAATATCCCAAGGAAGAAATATAGAGCAATAATTACCCCGATTTTATTGAACTCAGCAAAGATATTAATTCCAAGACAATGGAGGATAAAGCAGGCTCCAACGATACAGGAATGCTTGAGGGAAGTAGATAAAATAAGATATATGGAAGAGGTAACACATTTGCATAAGGACTCTAAAACTGAATTTATTAGAATTTGGAAGGGCTGGGAGGAGCTTAGACACTCGAAGATATATGAAAGATATATGAGAAAAGAAGGCAGCACCTAACGGCACTTTGGTTGGACTCCCTGCGAGGGAACAGTGTCCCCCTTTCCCCCCTCCCCCTTTTTTTTTTTTCCTCTCTTTCCGCATGATACCCGGGCCCTCCCAATAATTAGAAAAAAACACAAATGTCACGGAAGTCATATAAAGGGGGGGGGTGAGAGAGGGAGGAAGGGTAGGGTAAATAAAAAAGGGCAAGGAGGGCACATTGTTTTCTTAAATTTGAAATAAAAGTAGGTGGGGAGAGTCGTTTTTTTCCTTTTTTTCTCTCTCTGGGGGGTTGGATTGAGGTAAATAAAAATTAGGCCTCCTCACAAACAAATAAAAAGCACCAATGTCACGGCAGATGATAAGAGGGGAACATTTTTTTTTTTTTCCTCTCTTCCCGCATGATACCCGGGCCCTCCCAATAATTAATAAAAAACACAAATGTCACAGAAGTCATATAAAGGGGGGGGGGGAGGGGGAGAGAGGGAGGAAGGGTAGGGTAAATAAAAAAGGGCAAGGAGGGCACATTGTTTTCTTAAATTTGAAATAAAAGTAGGTGGAGAGAGTAGTTTTTTCCTTTTTTTCTCTCTCTCTGGGGGGTTGGATTGAGGTAAATAAAAATTAGGCCTCCTCACAAACAAATAAAAAGCACCAATGTCACGGCAGATAATAAGAGGGGAAAATTATTATTATTATTTTTTTTCTCACCCTCTTTTTTCTTTTCTTTTCTCTCAGTTTTTTCCTTTCGAAGGCAGAGAGAGGTATAACACAGAAGACACGAAAATCAGTGTAAAGGGGAAAAAGGGAGGGTAGAATAAGTAAAGGGAAAGAGGGCACTAGGCACTAAAAGTTAAAACAAGGTGGTTTTGTGAGTTGGTAGAGGGAAGGAGGGTAAGGGAGGAAGCGGAAGGCAGAGGATTTTTTTTTTTTTTATATAGAGAGAGAGGGGGTCAGAAGGGGAGAGGAGGGAGGGGGAAGGAAGGAAGGAAAAGAAAGAAGGAGAAAAAGGGAGAAAGATTTATCATAAAGGCCATGTAAGTTAATTAAAAGGGAATGAAGAGAGGGGAGAAGAATAAATGATGTTAAAGGATGGACCCATTTTTGTTGTAAGTGTATGTTTTGTATATTTTTATTTTGTAATGTATATGTGGCGATTGGCAAGGATATAAAAGATATATGTATGTATGTATGTATGTATAAAAACATTTTTGAATAAAAATATATAAAAATAAAAAAAATATATAATTTCTTTGGCTGGAGCTACACTTAAACAATGTACCTGTTCAAAATTACAAACAGATTCTACTTAAGAACAAACCTACAGTCCCTGTCTTGTTTATAACGCCTGTATACGGCTGTTCAGAGTATATAGGGCCTTTTTTTATTTTGGGTGCGGGGTTACCCTTAATATCCATACAAGACCCAAAGGGGCTGGTAATGGGCTGGGGTGGGGTGATGGGGTAGCCATGCCATTTTTCTCAAAGATTTTCATCCATATTGCCAAGACAAGACATGACATTAAAGCCGCAAGCAGTTTTAAATGGCTTTTAAATGGCTTTTTTTCCTTTCGAAATGTCATTTTGTACAGGGACAGTTCTAAACACGGGGAAACACATGCCACTTCACAGGCATACTTTAGACACCCCACAGGTACGATATTTTTTTTTCACTTTATGCATCATTAAAATGACTGCTCCCGAAAAAACTGCCATTTTTAAAACTTATTTTTGCATTGATACATGTCCCCTGGGGCAGAACCCGGGTCCCCAAAGCCTTTTTAGGACAATAACTTGCATATTAGCCGTTATAATTAGCACTTTAGATTTTGAACGTTCGCGTCCATTGTATTTAATAGGGTTCTAACGTTCACACAAACTTTCGTTCCGTTCGCAGGTTCTGGTGCGAACCGAACCGGGGGGTGTTCGGCTCATCCCTAACAGCCAATAGAGTTAGTACACTAGTATAATATGGTGACTCTGTCAGATTTTGACGTTTCCCCATATAGATAAACATGATCTATCACTGTATCTGTAATAGAAATAGTCCTCCAAGTAGATAGGCAGATGTAGGTATGGTGAATTCCTATATTACTCGACAAATTCATTCATATACATTATTGACAGGATAGCTAAGTTTGCTTTTAAGCTGTGAATGGAGTACATGTAAAGTATCCAAATTTCTAGTAGATTCAACAATACTGCATATCCACTTATAAAGGAGAGGGAAAGAATTGTGCTGCCCCTCAAAGGATAGATATATTACACACAACCCATCCACACATACACCTTGCATACAGAAAGCTATCATGACTATTGTATAACAGATGTATTCCTGGTCTGCCCACCACGTTCTACCCCATACCTTACTTATACTTAATCAATGAGACCACACCTTATTGTTTGGAGTAAAACATGACCGTAGCAGCCTCCTTTATTTTAACTGTTACATCAGTTATCAAAAACATAAACAGGACGTATCAGAAATATTGCCTCCTAGTGTTGGTCTTTGCAGGAACCTCAAAATTACCATAATAATATTAATCAATATATTAATCATAATAATGTTAATCATATCAATCTTAAACCCATCAATAACAATCCACGTGACACTGCGGTACCTTAAATGGTCATAGGCCTCAAGCCGACCAGCTACTCAGAGACGACCACTGACCGCAGTGGCCCCATTATCAAACTCTTCCAGCTAAACTCCTGTTAGCTGGAATACACCCTCAGAACCCATACCACCGATAGGTCCTGAGCACTTGCTTTTTGAGGTACTTCATTCTCCCGCAAAGACCAAAACACCCGCCACAGCACCCAAGGGAAAACACCTTTACCCTTTGGTGCTCCTCCAAACCCTAAGGGCTCGTTGGATCCCATCCTGCAAACCCAAAGCCCACAAATCAGTCCCCACCTCATTCAGATGGACACCATCACTCCACAGATACTGCCACGTATCCACCTCCAGTTCCAAATGTCGTACCACCAACCCCCCATTCCGTACCACAAACCTACCCATGTCCCTATTGATTTTCCTGCGAGCCCGATTGATGCCATTCACGGACCTCACCCCTCTCCACGCTGTCCGGGCCACCATATCAGACCAGACAATGATCATGTCCGGGAATGACATCCTGAGCCGCAGGAAATCAAATTTCATGTCCCTTGTCACCTCTAACATGGACCTACTGCCCAGATCATTGCCACCTACGTGCAGTACTAAAACGTCAGGTGGCTTGTCCAGATGAGTAAAACGGTGCACCTCCGGAACCATCCTGCTCCACAACATTCCTGGAACTCCCAGCCAGCGGACACACGCCTCAGGTCTTGGGAACCCCAACTGCCGACCCTCATGTCGAACGTCAGCCCTCTTAGCCCCCCAGAACACAAACGAATGGCCCAGTATCCAGACCAAAGCTTGCGTCCCATCTGAAAATAAAAGAAGAACAATACCCGTAAGAAACCTCAAAACCCAACTGTACACCTCAGCAGCCTGAAAACAACACCCCCAGGCATTTACCCAAACATTATTCTAGCCCCACCAGTAGCTGGGGGCGCACGTATAGCCGGAACCTCCTGGATTCCCACCGGCCTATCTTCCTGACAGCTTCCTCATCCATCCGACATCTGGCCGCCTCCGTAGCTGCCCCGATCCTGAATGAGTGAGAGGAGAACTCCTTATCACAGAGTCCCAAAGCCCAAAGGCACTTTCGGAACACAGCAATAAACTGGTACCTTGAAAGTGGGGTACCGTCCTCATGCATCAAAAAGGAACCCCCACCGGACGGGCGAATCTCCAAGTACCCTTTAACCGCCTTTACCGGGCACAACAGTGAACTTGGGACCGGAAAAACCTGTACCAACTTACCTCTGCCCATCTGGTCCGTCTTAGACTTCCTAAGCACCAGTGACACCCCTTCCTCCGTCCAACCCACCTCGCTAGCCAGCAACCCCCCGTGCACTGCTTTGGTCGGGCTGACCAACTCACCTATCCGGAATGCTCCAAAGAATGCCAGTGAAAAGGCCACCGTGAACAGCCAAACCTCATATCTGGACGAGCATAGGCCCTGTAACCACCCCATGATCCCAGCCAATAAAGTAAACGATACCGGCCGCCTGCCATCCGTTTTCTGACCCCCCCGACCATAACCCTTGAATGCCTGCTGCACCCAAAAATCTTTTGTAAAGTCCGGGCACCCCTGCCATTTAAACAGAAAGGCCAACCCTGCCAATTTCTTACCCAAACTGGACCTGGACACGCGAGCCTCCATGTACCTAGCCAGGAAATACAGCACCAATAACCTGACAATGGGACCCACAGGATCCGCTCCAGCTTCCCGAACCATCTCTCTCCACTCCAGCCACACCTTCTCATACGCTACCCATGTGCCCGTACTCACCGATTTCTTGATCCAACCTGACACTATTCCAACGGAATCTTCCACAGCCAGCCTGGACAAGGGACCCCACGTTGCTCCGCCTCCGGTGCCAACTCTCGGAACCTGTCCCACTGAAAGCGAGACAGTGCATCAGCTATGACATTGTCCACCCCCGGAAGGTGTACCGCATACACAAACACATTGAGCTGTAAACATCTCAACACCAGCTGGCACAGCAGCCGCACCACCGGGGGGGAGGGTGCCGTAACCCTGTTAATGACCTGCACCACCCCCAGGTTATCCCCATTAAACTGCACCTTCAAGTCCCTGAAACAAGTACCCCACAATTCCACCGCCAGCACCACCGGGAACAGTTCCAACAGGACCAAGTTCTTAGTGAAACCCGCATCAATCCATGACTGAGGCCAGGGGCCCACACTCCACTTACCCTGAAAGAAAGCCCCAAAACCTGACCCCCCGGCTGCATCCGTGTACAGTTCCAGATCAAAGTTGCTAATTGGGCCAGACATCCATAACGCTCTCCCATTGAACGCCTCCAGGAATGAATGCCAAACCCGCAATTCGGCCTTGTGTTCCCTGCCTAAACTCACAAAGTGTGTGGGGGACCGTACCCAAGCCGTTCTAGCCGACAGCCACCGGCAGAACACCCTGCCCATTGGCAGAATGCGGCATGCAAAATTGAGCTTTCCCAGCAGCGACTGCAACACCCTAAGCTGCACCTTCCTCAGCCCCATCATAACTCTCAGCTCCCTCTTGAGAGCCTCCAACTTGTCCAATGGTAGGCGGCACTCCATGGCCTCCGAATCCAGGACAATGCCCAAAAACGTGATAACCGTGCGAGGCCCCTCAGTTTTTTCAGGCGCCAAAGGGATCCCAAACCGCTCTGCAATGTGCTCCAAGGTGACCAGGAGCACCGCGCAGATCCTGGTTGAGGCCGGACCCACACACAGAAAACCGTCCAAGAAGTGAATAATTGAATTCACCCCCGACAAATCCCTGACAACCCATTCCACAAACGAGCTGAACTGTTCAAACAATGCGCACGATATGGAGCATCCCATAGGTAAACACTTATCCACATAGAATGCATTGTCCCAATGACATCCCAGGAGGTGAAAGCTATCCGGGTGAACCGGCAACAATCTAAACGCCGCCTCTATGTCGGCTTTTGCCATCCACGCCCCCTGCCCGTACCTGCGAACCCAGCCCACGGCAGCATCAAAGGACGTGTAACTGACCGTACAAGCTTCCGGATCAATCGCGTCATTGACCGACCCGCCCTTCGGAAAAGACAGGTGGTGAATGAGGCGGAACTTGTTGGGCTCCTTCTTGGGGACAACCCTGAGTGGGGAGACCACCAAATTCTCCAAAGGGGGGGAAGGGAAAGGACCGCCCATGCGGCCCAACGCAACCTCTTTTTGCAGTTTCTCTGCGACCATCGCCGGCTGCATCATGGCCGACCGCAAATTACGCGCGATCGGGGGGATGACCTGCAAGGAACACGGAATGCAAAACCCCTCTGAAAAACCCTGATCCAACAATCTGGCCGCCCCCTTGTCCGGATACCTACTGAGAAACAGCCGCATCCTTTCCACCATCACCGGAGTCCTCCCTTTTGTGCCCAGAGTCCCCGGCACGACCCTTACCTTGCTTAAAGCATCTAGCCTGCGTATGGGAGCCCCCGCAACCGGAGTACTCATGCTTGTACCTGCAGGACCCCCCAAATTTGCATGTGCCCTCATTATATTGCCAGCACACCCCCTTTTTCTTACCGGCCGATTGTCCTGGGGAAGAGGTTCCACCGCCCCCCCCCCCCCTGAAAAAACTGACTGGGAGCGAGGTCATCAACCGCATCCATAAGCTGATGTCCTTATTATCCCACCGCAGATCCGGCTGGACTGCTCTCCTCTGCCTGAACTGTTCGTCATATCGGAGCCACCCTGTGCCCCCGTACACCCTGTAGGCCTCCCCAATGGAGTCCTGATAGCCAAATAGTGCTGAACAGTGTTCCGGATTCTTCTGTCCGATAACACTGGCCATGAGGGAGAACGCCTGCAGCCAATTAGCAAATGTCCGTGGGATAAGCCTGTATCTCCTCTTCTCCTCATCCTCCTTTTTAGAATCATCTGGCTTAACCCTGTCCAAGTGAAACTATTCCAATGGTAACAGTGAGAACATCTCCACATACTCACCCTTCCATATCTTCTCCCTCACTTCAGGTTTCAGGTGAGATCCCAGTGGTGCCTCATAACACACATACACCTCACATTTTACAGCATCAGCCAACCCTAATGATATCCTGCCATGCCGCCTGTTCCACCGCATTACCCACCTGCGTGGCCCCCAACGCCCCGGTAATCACCCCTGCAGATTCCCCCACCACAGTAGTCGCTGCAGGTGGAATCGGCGCTATAACCGCAGCAATGGGCCCCACCGGCCCAGCCGGTGGGACCCACGCCAATGTCGGGCTGACCTGCCCACCATCCCTCTTCTCAAATTGGCTGACCAAGGACTTGATACCCGCAAGAAACCCCTGCAGCCCATCCAGCCTTGCACCTCCCCCAGCAGGGACTGTAGCCCCCCCAGCCTGCCCACTACCCGGATCCAGCACCTGCATCGCTAAACCCACACCCCCAGCAGGCCTAACCACCTGGCCACTACCCCCAGTATGGCCCCCAGAATGAGTAGGTGAAAATGACTTACCGGCTGCCTGGAAGAACTCCCACCAGCCGATCGACTCGACTCCACCGCTGCCACTGACCATCCGGGTCTCCGATCCTCCTCCGAGCTGCAGACTTCCCCCTCAGACAGCACCCCCGACTGCTCCTCACCCCCAGAAGAAAGCTCACCAGGCGACTTGTCCCTGGAAGCCGAGGGTCCTGCAACCGATCGATCCATCCTCCGCACACCAGACCCGCACATCGATCGGTCAACCCACTTGCCACCACGCTGTTCCCCAGCACTGCCGTCATCTCTCACCGTCTCCCTTACTCCAGAACCCACCTGCACCGTGCTTCGGAGTCCGGCCGAGGGGGGGGATGCCCGGACACCGCAACCACCGATGACCCACGTCGAGGCCCCGAACCCGCCGGAGACCCCCGGGGGTGGGGCCCGCACCCTCTGACTCAATGCGCTGCGCGGGCCTGTTGGCCACACCAGAACTCCCGGCACGGCCCCCCGCCGAGCTCCGAACTTGAGGGGGATTCCTCCCGGTATCCCCCGCCCTGGGCAACGCAACGCGCTTGGCCGGGGGGCCCGAAGGGGCCCTAGGGGGACTCCCAGTCTGCCGCTGAGCTCTAGGGGAGGGGCCTGGTGAATAGCGCTCCGGAGGTCTGGACCTGCGAGCTCGCCCAGCCTCTCTACCTTCCGATCCAGACGAACCCGACAGCATCGGCCCCAGGGTCTCCTGGAGCCAATCCTCGCCCCGTGTCGCAGCCTCTGCCCGAAGCTGGGCCAGAAGTTTTTCTACAGAAGACATGCTGCTGCTAGCTGACATGCTGCTGCTAGCTGGAACTTTCTCCCGCGCTGTGTTGTCTTAGAGGGGCGGGGACTACCTTTTATCTAGCCTTATCCCCTCCCCTCCAAACTTCCATTATCCAATCATTAATCCCCTCGCATCTCATACCCTGTTCACTCAGTCATGCCAGCCCTCCGCCTATTGCATTCTGTCTTTCTGCTCCGGGCTTTTCTGACCAGGAGGTATGTTTACCAATTATATTCTACAGTGATGTCTAGTAGGTAGCGATCCCGGCATATTACCATACACGTCCAGATAGGCTTATAGATTGGCCGTCGCTAAATCCACTAGCATCAAATAAATTGCCCAACAAGCAGACATAGGCATGTAGGGGTGTGTGGGAGGGAGACGGGAGGAGGGAAGCAGATTGAATACGATACATTTCTCTACCAATAATTATATATTGAATAGGTCCACATGATCTTAAATTATATAAAAATGTGATACGATAGTGACACTGAACTAATACTGTACAGAAGTAACCCCCTGCACAGTTATATATACTGTCATGTGAATTCTATGGATGTTTTACATAATTATTAGGCTATAAATGATCCTAGGGGATGTTATAAATAGCACTTAGTGAGGGATATTTTCCACATCGCATTCTAGGAAGTATTTCTATGGGAGGCATTGTTAGGTCATGTCCCTAATTTAACCCCCACAATGCATTGTTGGGGGCCCTTAAGGAGACATTATAGAGGCATGTCACTCTTTTTAACCCCCACACCGCACTGTGGGGAGTTTTTCTACTACAGGAAGCATTGTAAGGACATGTCACCATTTAACCCCTTAGGCATCATGGAGTTCAGAAGGAAAATCCATTTTGCTTCTTCCTGTAGCAAAACCCTGTCCCAATCTCCTCTTCTATTGGATACTTTTAATTTGTAGATAATCATGCATTTTAAGCCAGCCGGCTTTGCATCATGATTATCCCTAAAATAGATCGCTACTGGTGATGTGTCATCTTTTGTGACTATACTGGATATATGTTCTCCAATTCTCTTATGGAATTCCCTTATGGTTTTTCCTACATATATTTTCCCACAAGGGAAAATTATTTGATATATAATGTAGGTTGTTGAGCAGTTTAC
This sequence comes from Rana muscosa, assembly GCA_029206835.1. Classification (NCBI taxonomy): domain Eukaryota; kingdom Metazoa; phylum Chordata; class Amphibia; order Anura; family Ranidae; genus Rana; species Rana muscosa. The sequence continues at coordinate 2,003,397 of JARGYO010005593.1, read as the reverse complement.
AAAGGGTTTTATTGTATATACATTATTCCCAGCAGAGTCACTGAAAGTATCCGCTTTTTTAACAAATTTACATACAGTACAATGCCCACATGAGTGCATGCCCTGGCTATGTACTGTAGATAACCTACTAGGGATTTTAGTCCCCAATCTAATGTATTCGCTATGCCCAAGATTTCCTTCAGTTTGCTATCTAGCATAAGAAGATGCCAGTGTTTACCCAGTATCTTTTTTAGGTATTCCCAATGGGTGCCATAGGTAGTTACTACACCTATATTGTCCATACTCGTTTTATTTTTTATTTTTTTTCCTTTTCCTCATCCACTTCTAAACCTAAAATGTGCCTTAATTTTTGCTTATTTAATTATTGAATTGGGGTACCCTCTCTGTTTAAACCTTTGACTCAGATCTTTGCTTTCTTTGTGAAAATCTTTTATATTTGAACAATTCCTGCGAATCCTGATGAATTGGTGAGTAGGGATTCCTCTGATCAGAGGCCATGGGTGGTGGCTGGTAGCATGGAGGAGAGTGTTTCCTGCTGTTGGTTTCCTGAAGGTGTTAGTTACAATCTTTGTATTTTCCTTACGAATCATTAAGTCCAGGAACTCAATTTTATCCTTATCCACTTTATATGTGAGGAAGATGTTTCTAGTGTTATTGTTGAGTTCCCCTATAAACGATTCAAATTGTGTTATAGTACCTCTCCACACCACCAGGACGTCATCGATAAAGCGTACCCATAGGGCTACATGTTCTTGAAAGGCAGGGTGACTATATACATCCTCTTTCTCCAACCATCCAAGATGTAAACAGGCATAGGAGGGGGCGCAGGATGCCCCCATCGCTACGCCCCATTTCTGTCGATAATATTTATTGTCAAAGATAAAAAAGTTATTGTCCAGTACTAGCTCAAGTAGTTCCAATAGGAATTCATTGTGGGGGCCCGCTAGGGGGTGCCTAGCATCCAACCATTGGGATACTGCCTGCATCCCTATTTGATGAGGGATGGATGAATAAAGCGATTCCACATCTATTCCTGCTAGTAGTGAGTTGTCTGGTATTTGTAAATTTTCCAATTTTCGTAGGATATCAGCAGAATCCTGTACATATGAGGGTAACTCTTTGTTAAGGTGTTTAATTCTTTTGTCTATATATTTCCCAATTCTTTCAAGGGGACCCCCCATTCCCGATACAATTGGCCGACCGGGTTTTTTTTTTAGGTTCTTGTGCATTTTTGGTGTAATATAAAAAGTGGGTGTATTGAAGTTGATGACCTTGAGAAAGATTAATTCTTTTTGAGTCAGTAGTCCCATCTCCTGGGCTCTAGTCAGGCGATAGTTGATCTCCTTTACCAAGTCCGGGAAGGGGTTATTGGGCCATCTTTCATAGCATTCTGGATTTTCAAGTTGTCTATAAATTTCTTCCAGATAGTCTGTTTCATTCCATAGGATGACGTTTCCCCCCTTATCACTGGGTTTGATTACACAGTTTGGTAACTTTTTTAGTTCATGCAAGGCTTTCCTTTCATCAGTTGTTAGGTTATCCATAGTAGGTTCTATTTTGTCCCATATTATGGTTCTTATATCCTCAGATGCTGCCTCCAAAAACATCTGTAGGTATTTGTTATTAGAAAAGCTCGGGAAACGTTGTGATTTATTAGCCAGTCCTGACTTAGGTGGTGGATCTAGTAGTGCAGAATCTATCCAGGTGTTTCCTTGAAGGTAATCAATAAGTTGCGAATCGTCGACCTCCATAAGTGCATTAAATTCAGTTTCATCTTTTATATTTATATTTTTTCCAAAGAACATTAACTTAAAATGAACCCTTCTCAAGAATAAACATATGTCCTTATAGATTTCAAAATAATTTCCTTTGTTGCAGGGTGAGAGCCCCAAGCCTTTACTCAATACAGATAAATGATTGGAGTTCAAAGTGTTTGCTGTTTCTGTACACTCATTGTTATCCTGCCCTCCTTTGAAGTAGAGCTCCCCACAGGGCCGCCATCAGGGGGGTACAGGCAGTACACCTGTAAGGGGCCCGGAGGTCCCTAGGGGCCCGGATGCCCCCCTTTTTTTTAATTATTTTTTTTGTAAGGGGCCCAGAGGTCTCCAGGGGCCCGGAGGTCCCCAGGGCCCCGGATGGCAACCCCTGTTTTTTTTTACAATTTTTTTTTGTAAGGGGCCCAGAGGCCCGGAGGTCCCCAGGGCCCCAGGTGGCAACCCCCCTTTTTTTTTGTTCTTTTGGGGGTTTTTTATTCGTCAGCACCCAAAGCCCCCCCTGACCTCAACAATTCACGGCAGCAGCACCCCTGCTTCTCAATTCGTGGCACCCCCCTTGCTTCTCAATTCGTGGCAGCCCCCCCCGATTCTCAACAATTTGCGGCGGCAGCACCCCCACCCGGTTCTCCTCTGCTCCAGGGGGCCCATGTCTGAAACTGTGTAAGGGGCCCCAAAATTCCTGATGGCGGCCCTAGCTCCCCATCTTGGATGAGTTCTGATCCTGTGTTCCACATGATGCTTCTTTTCCGGTTTCTCTTTCTCCTTCGTTTTTTCTTTGTATACCTTTCCCCCCAGGGGGGTCCTCCATCCTGTCTGTCTTCTCTGAGGAGGCCACGAGGATGGTGAGCAGTGACAGTGCATGCATCAGTGATACTGTCCCCCTTGTCTACCTGTTGGAGCACAAGCTGCGTGGAATAATGGACAGGGCACTTGAGGCAGAACAGAGGGAGGAAGAGGAGGACTTCCTTACCTCTCAAGGCCCCCTTTATCCAGACAGTGTTCCTGCGGGCCCGTCGATCACACAGGAAGAGGAGGAGGAGGAGGATTGTGTCAGCATGGAGGTGAAGCCTAGCACTCAGCATCAGCAGCAGTCTTCAAAGGATAGTTTACAGTCCCCAGAAACCCATGGACTTGTACATGGCTGGGAGGAGGTGGCTGCGGATCATGTCGTCCTTAGTGACCCAGAGGACTCCGGACCGAATGACTCAGCAAACCTAGGCTGCATGGCCTCTTTGATCCTGCGAAGCCTGCAAAAGGACCCTCAAACTTGTGGTATCAAGGAGAGGGATCATTACTGGCTGGCAACACTCCTTGATCCACGTTACAAGGGTAAGGTTGCTGAACTTATCAAGCTGTCGCAGAGGGAGCAGAGGATGAAACATCTTGCAGAAAGGTTTGTGCAATGCGTTTCCAGAGCCTGGGAGGTTACAAAATCCTGGTCCTGGACAACGTGTTGCTGGGGCTTTGGTCAGTCACAGAAGGAGCGGTGGAGAAGGTGGCCGTCTGACAGATGCGTTCAGACAATTTTTTAGTCCGCAGCCCCAAGGTCTGATCGGATCCAGCAACCATCACCAGCATCTGATTTACATGGTGCAGGAATACCTAGGGGCAAGATCAGACTTGGAGACCTTTCCAACCGAAAATCCTCTTGATTACTGGGTCTTGAGTAGGGATGAGCCGAACACCCCCCCTGTTCGGTTTGCACCAGAACCTGCGAACAGACAGAATGTTTGCGTGAACTTTAGAACCCTATTATATACAATGGACTCGAACGTTCAAAATCAAAAGTGCTAATTATAAAGGCTAATATGCAAGTTATTGTCATAAAAAGTGTTTGGGCACCCGGGTCCTGCCCCAGGGGACATGTATCAATGCAAAAAAAGTTTTAAAAATGGCCGTTTTTTCGGGAGCAGTGATTTTAATAATGCTTAAAGTGAAACAACAAAAGTGAAATATTCCTTTAAATTTCGTACCTAGGGTGTGTGTATAGTATGCCTGTGAAGTGGCTCCTGAAGGGCCTGGTATGGATATTTGGGGGGATTTTTTTTTAAATGACTTTTCTATGTATTGCCGGGAGCCGACAATTCATTATAGCCGCGAGTGAGTTTTAAATTACTTTTTTTCCTTCAGAAATGACACTTTGTGCAGGGACAGTTCTAAGCACGGTAAACAAGCGCTGCTTTACAGGCATACTATACACACACCCTAGGTACGAAATTTAAAGGAATATTTCACTTTTATTGTTTCACTTTAAGCATTATTAAAATCACTGCTCCCGAAAAAACTGCAGTTTTTAAAACTTTTTTTTGCATTGATACATGTCCCCTGGGGCAGGACCCGGGTCCCCAAACACTTTTCATGACAATGACTTGCATATAAGCCTTTAAAATTAGCACTTTAGATTTCTCCCATAGACTTTTCGAATTTGCCGCGAACACCCCAAATTGTTCGCTGTTCGGCGAACGGGCGAACAGGCAATGTTCGAGGCAAACATGAGTTTGACTCGAACTCGAAGCTCATCCCTAGTCTTGAGGATGGATCATTGGCCAGAGCCTGCACAGTATGCAATTGAGCTACTGGCCTGTCCTGCATGTAGCGTTCTTTCAGAACGCACATTCAGTGCTGTTGGAGGCTTTGTAACCGTTCACAGAGTGCGCCTGTCCACCAACTCGGTTGATGGCTCACCTTCATAAAAAAGGATCAGTCTTGGATCACCAGCTACCAAGCACCTGATGCTGATGTAACCAAATTATTTTTTCATGAATGTGAGATCCCTTCAAGACTGCCTATGCTGAGTGACTATCCTATTCCTCCTCAATGTTCATGTTGATAGCTTGTAAGAACATTTTTGGTTCTGGGCACTGCCACCTTTGGCTAAGGCCCAATTTTTCTGCCCCTGTTTAACAGGGGCGTGTAATTACAATTTGTGCTGTAATATTTTTCAGCAGGGCTTGTTCCTGTGCTCAATTAGAGTATCTGTGAAGGGTTTGCAGTGTTGTGGCACCAGCACCAGTGCCTCAAGCCAAATTTTTCTTCCCCTGTTTAACAGGGGCGTGTAATTAAAATTTTTGCTGTAATATTTTGCAGCAGGGTTTGTTCCTGCGCTCAACTAGAGTATCTGTGAGAGGTTGCAGTGTTTTGGCACCAGCACCAGTGCCTAAGGCCCAATTTTTCTGCCCCTGTTTAACAGGGGCGTGTAATTACAATTTTTGATCTAATATTTCACAGCAGGGCCTGTTCCTGCGGCCACCAAGAGTAACTGTGAGGGTTTACAGTGTTGTGGCAACACCACCACCAAAGGCCCAATTTTTCTGACCCTGTTCAACAGGGGCATGTAATTACAATTCTTGATATAATATTTCACAGCAGGGCCCGTTCCAGTGCCCACCAAGAGTACCACCAACACCTAAGGCCCAAATTTCTACAGAGTATATAGAGCAAGCCCCTACTTTCAAACATCTGACTTACAAACAACTCCTACTTACAAACGGAGGGAGACAACAGGAAGTGAGAGGAAATCTACCCCTAGGAAGGGAAATTCTCTCCTGTAAGAGTTAATATGGGAAAAAGGTGTCTCCTCCACTGATGCTTTATCGCCAATCCTTGTTTCCCTAAAACCCCCAAATTTTCAAAATCTAATTGTCACTGGGACAGAAAGCGAGGTAAAATCTTCTGAACAGGGGCACAGACAGCAAAACAAATGTTACAGGGGTGATAACCCTTCCCTATGTTTTGCAAAAAGCTTAAAAATAGATTTTTTGGCTGGAGCTACACTTACAATGTACCCTGTCTTTCTTGGGACCGCCTGTATACTGCTGTTCAGAGTATATAGGGCCTGGGGGCCCCACGCCTTTTCTTTTTTTAATTTGGGTGAGGGGTTCCCCTTAACCACTTCAGCCCCAGACCATTTGTCAGCATAAAGACCAGAGGTCTTTTTACAATTTGGCACTGCGCTGTTTTAACTGGTAATTGCGCGGTCATGCAATGTTGTACCCAAACTAAATTTGCGTCCTTTTTTCCCCACAAATAGAGATTTCTTTTGATGGTATTTGATTGCCTCTGCGATTTTAATTTTTTGCGAAATAAATGGAAAAAGACCGACAATTTTGAAAAACAAAGATATTTTCTACTTTTTGTTATAAGAAAAATCGAAATAAACTGAATTTTAGTCATACATTTAGGCCAAAATGTATTCAGCCACATGTCTTTAGTAAAAAAAATGTCAATAAGCATATATTTATTGGTTTGCGCAAAAGTTATAGCGTCTACAAACTAGGGTACATTTTCTGGAATTTACACAGCTTTTAATTTATGACTGCCTATCTAATTTCTTGAGGTGCTAAAATGGCAGGGCAGTACAAAACCCTCCCAAATGACCCCATTTTGCAAAGTAGACACCCCAAGGAAATTGCTGAGAGGCATGTTGAGCCAATTGAATATTTTTTTTTGTCCCAAGTGATTGCATAATGACAAAAAAAAATTGTCACTAAATTATATATAGCTTACACATGCCATGGTGGAATTGCACCCCAAAATACATTTTGCTGCTTTTCCTGAGTACCGGGATACCACATGTGTGGGACTTTTTGGGAGCCTAGCCGCGTAGAACACCAAGCACCGCCTTCAGGATTTCTAAGGGCGCAAATTTTTGATTTCACTCCTCACTACCTATCACAGTATTGAAGGCCATAAAATGCCAAAATAGCACAAACCCCCCCCCCAAATTACCCCATTTTGGAAAGTAGACACCCCAAGCTATTTGCTGAGAGGCATGGTTAGTATTTTACAGCTCTCATTTGTTTTGAAAATATTTTTTTTTTTCTTTTTTCAATTTTCGAAACTTTGTGACAAAAAGCGAGATCTGCAAAATACTCACCATACCTCTCAGCAAATTGCTTGGGGTGTCTACTTTACAAAATGGGGTCATTTTAAGGGGGGGGGGTTGTGCCATCTGGGCATTCCATGGCCTCCGAAACTGTGATAGGCAGTGAGGAGTGAAATCAAAAATGTACACCCTTAGAAAGCCTGAAGGCGGTGCTTGGTTTTTGGTGTCCCGTACGCGACTAGGCTCCCAAAAAGACTCACACATGTGGTATCCCCGTACTCAGGAGAAGCAACAGAATGTATTTTGGGGTGTAATTCCACATATGTCCATGGAATGTTTGAGCAATATATAATTTTTTTTAAATCAGAAAATCGTTTATTGAGCATAATAGAAAAGGGTACATAGTCGAATATGGGGTGCAACATGCACCAAATACAAGGATTTCACATCTGACATTACTACCGCATAAATGACACATACATGCTGAGCTAATCATCCAGATCTAGCTGAGGGCCTGGGCGTGGAGAGCATCAGGGTGGCCCAGATTGGTGGCACTGCATCGCAACTCGGCCAGTGGGTCGTGGCGGTAGGAAGTGGGCTGCAATAAATTGGGACTAGAGAGGGATTAGGGGCACAGTTAAGGATTAATCTTGCTCCGTGCAAGTAGACGAGTCCTCCACCCACCTGTCCCAGATCTTATTGAACTTAGTCGGGCAGCCCCTGTGTTTATAGAGCACTTTTTTGTAGGGAAGGGTGGCATTAACCGCCCCCCACCACTGTTGATGGTGGGGGGTGCTGGCCTGATCCAAGTGCGGGTGACCTGCAGCCTGGCCAGAAATAACATTTCCTGTAGGAAAATGATGAGGTATTTTTCTTCTTCTGGCAAAGGGAGGATACCAAGGAGACATTGTCGGGGGCAGAGAGAGAGTGGGGAGCCCATGCGGTCGTGAAGGAACTTCACCACCTGGAACCAGTATTCCTGGAGTTTGGGGCACGACCATAGCAGATGATAGAACGTGCCCAGCGAGTCGCCACACTTGGGGCAGGCCGAACTGTAACCAGGTTTAAATTTAGACAAGCGGGCAGGGGTGAGATAAGACCTGTGTAGTATGCATAGTGAGTCTGTCCAACAATTTGGGGGAAGCTAGCTTGGAAGTGGCCAGTGCATCTTCCCAATCCCCATCCTCCACAGCCCCGAGGACCGCCTCCCACTTGGATTTGAGCCGGTACATCAGCGAAGTGGCCGACGGCATCAGCAGTTGTTTGTAAAAGAAAGAAATCAGCCCTTTGGGGTCACAGCCAAGGATCACGGTCACAAGAGGCAGCGATTCGAGTCTAGGGATGTGTTCTCCAAATTGAGAGGCGAGGGCGTGGCGGAGCTGGAGATAGCGAAACAGCATGTGATTGGGGAGACTAAATTCATCCTTGAGAGCTTGAAATGATCTAATTATCCACTGGGTTTGGTCTGGGACGGTACGCAATTCGGGGAGTTGGGAGTTGTCCCAGAGGGGTGTGTAAGTGTGGAGTGCGGGGGCCTAAGTAATGGCAACAGCTCGTTGCCATATCTTACAGTGATGGGTCAGCATGGTGTTCTTAGCGCCCGGGGGTCCGTGAGAGCCGCGCAGGAGGACTTGGAACGGATGTGTGACCTGACCGACGCTCGGAGAACACACTAGAGTCTCTGTCTATCTGATTGAGATAATAAAAGTGCGACAACTGAGAGGCGACGTAATATAGGATGAGATCTGCTAGGGCAGTGCCCCCCAGATGGACGGGGCACTTCAAAGTACGCCATGAAAGTTTATGGCGGGATGCACCCCATACAAACGTGTTGAGAATGGCTTCCATGGACTAAAAGATTCTAGGGGGGGATATAGAGGGGGGAATGCCAGAACAGATAGAGCAGCTTGGGGAGGAGGATCATCTTAACCAGATTTACACGTCCCATAACCCCCAGGGGGAGTCGGGACCACACTTGGGTTTTGGCCTTCAGGAAATCAAATAAAGGTTCGATATTAAGGTTGTTGTAATCTAGTAGCGTTCTAGAGCATGGCACACCCAAGTACTTGATTTGGCTAGCTCGGACGAGTGGAAGCGCAGCCTGAGCCGCAGTTTTGACCAGTTAATTCTTAGGCCGGAGTACTCCCCAAACTGTTCTATCAGCTGCATGGCCACCATGAGCGAAGGGCCCGAGTCCTCCAGATAAAAAAGCATGTCATCCGCATATAGACTCAGAGTCTACGCCAGGTGACCCGCGCGGAGGCCTCTGATATGTGGGTGAGCCCTGATGGCAATTGCCAGCGGTTCAACAGCTAGAGCATATAACAGGGGAGAAATGGGGCATCCTTGGCGGGTACCCCTGGAAAGTGGTAATGGGGTGGAGATCCTACCATTGACCTGGATCCGGGCAGTGGGAGCCTGATACAGGAGCTGTAAGAGCAATATATAATTTAGTGTCAACTTTGTGCAAAAAAATAAAAAAAATCTTTTTCCCGCAACTTGTCAAAATATCAAATATTCCATGGACTCGACATACCTCTAAGCAAATAGCTTGGGGTGTCTACTTTCCAAAATGGGGTCATTTGGGGGGGGGCTTTAAACTGTCCTGGCATTTTATGCACAACATTTAGAAGCTTTTGTCACACATCACCCACTAAACTAACCACTTGAAGACAAAGCCCTTTCTGACACTTTTTGTTAACATGAAAAAATATATTTTTTTGCAAGAAAATTACGTTGAACCCCAAAACATTATATATTTTTTTAAACAAAGGCCCTACAGATTAAAATGGTGGGTGTTGCATTTTTTTTTCCACACAGTATTTGCGCAGCGATTTTTCAAACGATTTTTCGAACGCATTTTTTTGGGAAAAAAGACACTTTTTTAAATTTACACTATATTGCCCAAATGTTTAATGAAATAAAAAAGATGATCTTAGGCCGAGTACATGGATACCAAACACGACATGCTTTAAAATTGTGGTGACAAACTACATTTTTAAAAGCCTTTACAGGTAACCACTTTAGATTTACAGAGGAGGTCTACTGCTAAAATTACTGCACTCGATCTGACCTTCGTGGTGATACCTCACATGCATGGTGCAATTGCTCTTTACATATGACGCCAGACCTACGCTTGCGTTCGCCTTTGCGCGAGAGCAGGGGAGGACAGGGGTGCTTTTTTTTATTATTATTATTATTTCTTTTGCTTTTATAATTTATGTTTAAACGGTTCCTTCCATTTATTTTTTTTTAGCATTTTTATTGTTATCTCAGGGTATGTAAATATCCCATATATTACATGCGCAATAGGTAGTGGCAGGTACTCTTTTTTGAAAACATTGGGGTCTATTAGACCCTAGATCTCTCCTCTGCCCTCAAAGCATCTGACCACACCAAGATAGGTGTGATAAAATGCTTTCCCAATTTCCCAATGGCGCTGTTTATATCCGGCAGAATCGAAGTCATGAAATGCTCGTAGCTTCCGGTTTCTTAGGCCATAGTGATGATTGGAGCTATTCTGGTCTCTTATCAGCTCTATGGTCAGCTGGCGGAACCACCGGCTGCATTCTCAGGTTCCCTGTTGGGACAGGAGAGCCAGAGAAAACCATGGAAGACGGTGGGGGGGGGCATTCCCTCCCACTGCTTGTAAAAGCAGTCTAGAGGCTAATTAGCCGCTAGGATTGCTTTTACATGAACTGTTGGCTGAACTGTTGGCTGAACGAAAAAAAGAGATTGATCGGTGGGTATGCCCACCATTAGAATACCTCCCTTCATCCACCCACTTCTAATGATGGGCATACGTGCACCATTTATTTATGCAGAAGCATGGGGGCATCCTCCCGCAAAAGTTATGCTGCGTACACACGGTCGGACTTTTCCACGGGCAATCCTCCGACGGAATTTCAACCGATGTGTTCGGTGTTCCGCCAATCTCAGACGTCTGCTGGGAAACTGAGGATGAGAGAACGTTCGTGATAGGCGGAGAGTGTCTGCTGAGAATCGCCTATCACGGAAGGGACCAGGAAGAGACCGCGGGATTTAAACGATGGACGCCGCAGCCTCTCAACTTTTTTTCAGGTACTATTTACAATGTAAAATTTTGCTGACTCGAGTATAAGCCGAGGGGGGGGGACTTTCAGCCCAAAAAAAAGGCTGAAAATCTCGGCTTATACTCGAGTATATACGGTATGCTCTTTTTTTTAACTGTGGTGGTGAAATCACCTCCTACAGCATTGGAGTCACGGCTTTATGTATCGTGGGAGCAAACGCTGTTGCTGTCAAGATAAATAAATCCGCGCTGCAACTGAATGGCGTACCTGAAAACAAAACAAATGGTTAACAATAAAACACAGTAAACAGTAAAGTATAAAAAATGACATGCCTGAAAAGCAAAAATGCTAAAACATAATAACAATAAAACATTGTAGAATAGAATACAGTAAAAAAGAGCAGAACAATAGAGAGAGAATAGAGAGAGAGAGAACAATAAAACAACAACTATTTTTGTTTTTACTTATTTATTTATTTTTTTGTGTTTTTTTTTTTATTTTTTTTTACTCTTTTTTTTGTAACTGTAACAACTGTAACGGTTCGGTTCCAGGTTCGGGTCTCTCAAAATGCGATGGCATCTTGGGAGACCCTGTGTAAGTGTGTCCTAGTCTGTGAAATACTGTACTCTACGCTAAAACTGCACTAGTGTGTGGTAGCATTCAAAACATTCACCAATGCTAAGACCAGGATTGTCAGGACAGCGTGGATAATAATAACGGGTGTCACGCCTATATCTGCGCTTTCTACAGACACAACATTTTCTTTGGGGGGCTCGTTGGGTAGGGGTACTCTGGAGGACATACGGAAAATGCCTTTCAGGCAGCCGGCTTACTGCATTTGGTTGGGAATGGTGAGGTGCAGCACCGCCTGGATACAGAAGGGCTGTGACGATCTATTCCTGGAATTGAAGGAAGGATCAAGTCCATCCTGAAGCTCTGTATAGCACATGAGCGTTCAGCAAAGCCAATTGAAATAAGTATACAGACACTTTTTTGTACCAGCGTCTGGCCTTATGGGCATCTAGGTACGGTGCCAACAACTGGTCGTTGCGGTCCACCCCTCCCATATTTTGGTTATATTCGTGGACACAGAGGGGTTTCTCCACAACACCAGTCACCGTAGGAATTTGGACCGTCGTGTCTGCGTGAAGGGAGGTAAGAGCGAAAACATTCTTATTATCCCAGCGAGCAAATTATTACACTTCAAGCAGGCTCTCTCCCCCAGCCTAAGACGGGAATCTACAAGCCCCTGGGGTAAGCCCTGGTGATTAGGTCGCACAGTGCCACATGTGCCAATCTGATGATCAAACAAGTGACTAAAAAGTGGCACGCTCGTGTAATAATTGTCCACATACAAGTGGTACTCCTTTCCGAATAAGGGTGACACCAAGTTCCACACTATCTTGCCAGCGCTCCCTATGTAATCTGGCCAGTTCTCTGGCTCTATGTGACTATCTTTTCTCGTAAACCATAAAACTCCATGTATAGCCTGTGGCCCTGTCACAGAACTTATACAGCTTGACCCCGTATCTGGCACGCTTGCTGGGAAGGTACTGTTTGAAAGACAAGCAGCCAGAAAATTTAATCAGGGACTCATCAATGCAGACAACTTGATGGGGAGTAAACAAGGCTGCAAAATGCTCGTTGAAGCAGTTTACGAGGGGCCGAATTTTGTACAGCCGATCGTATTCAGGGTCTCAACGAGGACGACAAAGTTCATTGTCGTTGAAGTGCATGGACCGCAAGATCTGCTCGTATCGTGCCCTGGCCAGGGAGGCAGAGAACACGGGCATATGGTAAATTAGGCATTTGGACCAATACGACTTAACTTACTTAATTTATGTATGCCCATGAGGAGGGATAGGCCCAGAAATGTCTTAAATTCGGAAACTGTAATTGGTTTCCAATCTCTGGCAAGGGAGGGCAACTGGGGGTTTGCGGTGATGAATTGACCAGCATACAAATTACTTTGGTCCACAATAGATCTATAGAGATCTTCCGTAAAAAACAGCAAATAAAAATCAAGTGCCGTAAAATCAACTGATTCCACCTGAATTCCAGGTTGGCCAGTGAATGGGGGAAGTACGGGTTCTGCAGAAGTGGTGGGCACCCAATCAGGATTGGTGAATTCTGCAGGAAGGACACTATGGGCACGACGGGCCTGTCTTTATCTTCTTCTTGGTGGCAGCGGGACAATACTTGTGCTTGACACCTCGCCAGCTTGAACTATACTTATGGGACTCGCCACGTCACCAAGTGTTACTGCAGTGCTGGATGTAAGACCAGGGTGTACCAGGCCGCTGGTTCTTGCCAGTTCACCAGAAGGATGAGCGGCACTAGTACTTCTCTGCTCCATAAGAGAGCCCTGCGGTTCTTGCACCTCAACAACATCATAAGATCGGGATCGGGTACACCTGACCTTAGCAGGAACCTCACCTTCGTTGTCAGAGCTATCTGTCATGGAGCCGCTGTCATCTACAGGATCGTATTCTGAGCCTAAATCTGACAGATGCGTGACCTCCTCTTCACTATCTGTCATGCTCAGAAACGTGTAGGCCTCCTCACTAGTGTACCTTGGATTTGCCATTTTTGGCCCTAAATTCACTGGTACACTAGTAAGATTCACAGGTAAAAAAGCACCTGACTGTCAGCAACTGTATAAAACGCTACCAAAAAAACTGTTAGCGATCGCAGGGATCAGGCCTGACTCTGTGAAATGCTGCAGTTATGTGTTTAGTGTTTTGTAAGTGACAGTGATCGATCGATACTGAGTGGTGTAGTGATATCATATATAGTGTCCAGTAGATAATTGATGTTTAAGTATTAGTATGATGATATAAGTTATGTTTCCGCAGCAACACCCAAGTTCTCCAGAGAGTGCACTTTAATTGACTTCCAATACAGAACAATACTTGCACAGATGACAACGGATCCAACAGAGTATATATATATATATACTTACCTGAGAAATAAGTGATATCAACATCCATTTCCTTGATGTTAATATATACAGATGTGGAGAAACACTGGGTACCTCTGTATATTTCAAACCCACAGATGCCAATAGCTACCTTCCTATGCAGAGTGGTCATCACCCTCTATGGCTAAGAAACATTCCTAAGGGCCAATTGACCAGAATAAGAAGAAACTGCACAGAAACTGAAGACTATCAGACACAGGCCTTGATAATCAAGAAAAAATTGAGGAAAAGGGTTACCATGAAGGAATTTTAGACCGGATCGTTGAAGAAATCGCCCTAGTTCCAAGAGTCGATCTTCTAAATGAATCCATCCAGGTACCCAACACTAATAACCAGGAATGGAGTTTTGTGTCTGGTTTCCATTCTCAATATAAGGAGGTTGAAACCATATTCACTAACCATTGGCATGTATTATTAATGGACAGGATATTGAAACTGTCATTACCAAACAATCCTGGTTTCATATATAGAAGATCACCCAATTATGCCGATAAGATAGTAAAAAAAGTTATTGACACTCCATCCAGACCCCCTTCCTTCTGGGACCATGATGGCTTCTACTCATGCAGAAAGTGTAGGGCATGCAGAGAGGTTAGAACACCAATAAGAGCACTGGATAGATTTATATCCACTTCTAATCATAAGGAGTTCAGGATAAAAGAATTTATCACTTGCAATACTGCTTATGTAGTGTATGCTCTACAATGTCCGTGTGGTCTAATCTATATTGGCCGGACTAAGAGACTCCTGAGGATCCGCATTGCCGAGCATATAGCCAATATTAAAATAGGTTTTAAAGACCATAACGTGTCACTGCATTTTAAGCTCCACCACAACCAAGACCCTATGGTGTTAAAATTTTGGGGCATTGATCACCTCAAGCCCTTTTGGAGAGGTTCAAATCTTGTACGAGAACTCTCCAAACGTGAAACCCAGTGGATTTTCTTGATTGATACATTATCACCGAAAGGGTTAAATGTTGACCTGGATATAAACTGTTTTATTAGTGATTATTGATCCATTTATTCCAGTTGTTTTAACCAGGCAACATTATGCTTTATGCACATACCAAAGTTCCTCTCCACCAACAGCCCTAATGTATACATGAATTATTGTTATTTTTAAAGACATATTTTTACATATATATTTTATGTCTTTTATACGTAGTTTAATCTCCTGATCATACTTTTAGCATCTTTTATTAATTGGTCGTAATTTAGTCTTTTTACTCTTCTATTAAAGTATTTATATTGGTTGCCTACAATCAGATTCATATATCTGTTTAGGGTGACATATAGTTGAGTTTAGCTATTTGTATTGATATAGTACTATAGGCTGAAATAGCCCCTGGATTTTACATTAATTTTACTGTATGTCATTATGGAGATTGTGTTTTATTAAGCGTTTTCCAATCTCTTCTGACATTATTAGTCACATAGTACACAGTACAATTAATCTACAATTATTTCCTTCTTGTTCTCAACAGAAGATAGATTGTTCCCTATAGTGCAGGGATATGCAATTAGTGGACCTCCAGCTGTTGCCAAACTACAAGTCCCATGAAGCATAGAGAGACTCTGACAGCATCAAGCATGATACCCAGAGGCAGAGGCATGATGGGACTTGTAGTTTTGCAACAGCTGGAGGTCCGCTAATTGCATAATCATGCTATAGTGTGTGTCCTTGTCTGCTTTCTCCCATATGCAATGTCAGCTGATCGACAGTCATATGGTCACTGTTAGTGATGCTGTTCTCTGTTTATTAACGTATCACTTTTATCACTTTATATTTTAGATGTTTTTAGGTGGGATATTCAGTATGATTTTTATCTGTTTGTGTTCCTCTATTAAAACACATCGTTACCTTGTATTTTATATTTGCTGTTTACCTCCGTGCTCTATGTTTGAGCTATGCACCGTCAGCATCCAATCAGGCGACAGAGTTCAGCGCCTGTCATCTGTTGCTGAGGACGCTGATTGGGGATTGCTCTATGGGCATGGTAATTTAAAGCTCGCCTGTGCGTCGTCACGTTACGCCCTCTGTTGAAGTCAGATGACGAAACGCGTCAGGGCGTAACCACGACAACACGCGACCCGGAAGTGACGATTGCGCTCCAAGGCTGCGCTCCACCGTCCATTGCGTCCATTCAGAAGTGTCTGCAGGATCACACACACGCTCTGTGTGACGGCTGGATATAGTGATAGCGCCCTCTGGGGCCATTCTTATGCTCATTTTTCTGCTTGTTATTGTACATAGTTAGATTAAGGGATGTACGGGAAACGGGTCTTTTAATAAACAGGATTACACTATTGGTTTGCTATTTTCTGTTATTTTATGACCTGCATTGGAGCCCATTTTCACTGGTGGACCCCGCGGAGAAGTGACGAGCCACGACAGAGTAGCTGATGTACCATTTTCACTTAAGGCCCATATTTATTATGCTTCTGGTGAGTTTGAACCCCTAGGGGGATTATTCGTCACGCAGTGGATTGCAATTGATGTCCTTGGTGGTGGAAGGTGCTCACATGTATCATTGTTGATACTCACCTCATTTCTCTGGACTGGCTGTTTGTCACATGACTACGTTTGGACTTTTTTCAGTGGTTCTTCCACGGGTCTAATTTTTAGTTTAAAATTTTAGCGCTGTTTTGTGTATATCAACGATTCAGATACCATTTCTGTTCTATTGTGTACCACTTTTTTTCATTGTTTTTATTTTTTAAACAGCTGCTTTTAATTTTAAAGTATTTTGTGAAAAATATTTTATTATATTTTAATATATATATATCTGCTGCTGCTAAATACAGCAGGATTGAACTGGCGCTAAGTGTGTGTTACTTTGGGCCTTTACAAACACACCTCCTCCATATATATTTTTTTATTTCTTGGCTGCCATGGGTGCCCTGCAGTTTCTTAGCAGCAGAAATATAGATATCAATAGTGTTTTTGCAGTCAATGAGCTCACTACAGCACAAACCAATTTTAATGGAGCTATTACTGCTCTTGGTAACGTTTTAGAGAAGCAAGTTCGTACATGGTGGGATATTTGTACTTTAGAACAATATATAAAAGAGAAAATTATCATCAGAAGCTTAAGATGGGAGGTAGTCCCACAAGACGGTCTTGATGACCCAGAATCTATGCACGAATGGCTTGAATTCTTTAATGGGATGGGTTTTAAGCTCCAAGAACTTATTCTAAAAAGAAAACGCACGAAAATGACACGTTTAGAATTAAGAATAAATGAGCTTAAGTCACAACTTGAACCCATTAAGGATTCACAGCAAGTTACTGATTTCAATATACGTATAAAAAAGAAACTAGAGAAAGTAGATAAGGACACACAGAGAAAGAAAATCAAGAAATTCCACAGGGATATGGGAGATTTTCGCTCTAACACTGTTTATTTATGGCAACAAACGAAGGGTCCAGTTGAGAGTGATCTGAATATGGAAGTGGTACAAGCTGATAAT
Source organism: Rana muscosa (assembly GCA_029206835.1). Classification (NCBI taxonomy): domain Eukaryota; kingdom Metazoa; phylum Chordata; class Amphibia; order Anura; family Ranidae; genus Rana; species Rana muscosa. The sequence goes on along the minus strand of JARGYO010005593.1, from coordinate 1,986,292 downwards.
CCCATAGAGAGGCCACATCCATCCAATACCCATGATTTGCCCACTAGTGATCAACAGAGAGCATTTGTACCCCCATATCCTCCAATAGGACAGTCCACCCCATCAGAAATGGTGTCTATCAATGAAGAGGAAGACCTCCTAGAGGTGGTGGACAGTCTAATTCACAGTATCATACCTCACATAGTAATCAATATCAAGTACCTGTACATAATAGGTATGATACATTACAACAATATGAAAACAGAGAACAATACCAATCCCCACGTCCTTTTTTAGGGAGGGGAAGAGGATGGCAGAAAAGGGGTCAAGGTTACCCCCAAAGAAGAGGGAGGCCCCCGATGCAGCCTCAGCCAACACACGACCAGAGGGGACCCCAATGGAGAGAACCACCTTGGTGGGAGAGAGAACAACATCAAGATCAAAGGAGAGGAGACCAAGAGGATGCAGAGCCAGGCGAAGGCTCCAGAAAAAGAAGGAGAGAGAGGGAATAGGTGGGATCTTTAATTTGACAGATGTTCAATTAACACATAAAGAAACAAACATTCTACATCTTGGCCTGAAATGTGGTCTGAAGAGACCAGTCAACAAGTTTGACGTATTCATTGATGTCCATAGATATGTAAGGAAATTTAATATTAAGAAATATTTTTTAAATAAAAATTCACAACCTACCACCAATCTAGCATCCGTACCCACTGACAGTGGACTTCGTAATAAATCACTTTTTAATCCTCTCAACACTGCAAACCAACAGGTTGATGTTTTTAAAGGATTCGTTTTACGGGATCTTGAAGGCTTGATCCCTAAAAAAGATGTGAACCCCCGTCATATACAGCAAGGTATTGAATTGTTGGAGAAACGGAAGGATTTGGTAATACGACCAGCGGACAAAGGAGGAGGAATTGTTTTATTGACAAAGGATTTTTATCACACACAACTACATGAGATGCTAACCAGTGATGACACGTATAAGAAACTTGAGAAGGATCCCACTGCACAGTATGAATCTGACTTAAAAATACTGATCGAATCTGGATTTTCAAAGTGGGTACTTACAGATAAGGAGAGAAGATATTTAATCCCAAGCAGTAGTAGGATACCTACAATCTATACTCTACCGAAAATCCATAAAGATGTCCAATTCCCCCCTGGGAGACCCATAGTGAACGGAATTGGATCTGTGTCAGCACGGGTTGGACAATATCTGGATGTGTTTCTTCAGAAAAGTGTTGTCATGACTAGAGCCTACCTGCGGGATACAAAAAACCTACTACAACTTCTACAAACAAAAGACTTAACAGGGAAAACTGAAGTATATCTGGTGACGGCCGATGTCTCCTCCCTGTATACGATCATTCAGCATGATGATGCTCTTTTAGCTCTAAACTGGGCCATGTGTCAGAGAGATGACATTACACATAACCATAAGATCTTCCTAAGAAATGCTCTAGATTTCTGCTTAGGACACAATTATTTCTGGTATAACGGTAACTTCTACCTACAGAAACGAGGAGTTGCAATGGGCGCTAAGTTCGCCCCTAGCATAGCTAACCTCTTCATGGGTGAATGGGAGGATAAAACCATTTTTGCAGTTAAAAGAGATGCACTTTTATTGTATAGACGCTATATCGATGATCTTATTTTTATTTGGGCAGGTTCACTGCCCTCTTTACATGTGTTCTTGGAAGAATTGAATAATAACACCAACAATATTAAACTTACCTGCGAAATAAGTGATACCAACATCCATTTCCTTGATGTTAATATATACAGATGTGGAGACACACTGGGTACCTCCGTATATTTCAAACCCACAGATGCCAATAGCTACCTTCCTATGCAGAGTGGTCATCACCCTCTATGGCTAAGAAACATTCCTAAGGGCCAATTGACCAGAATAAGAAGAAACTGCACAGAAACTGAAGACTATCAGACACAGGCCTTGATAATCAAGAAAAAATTTGTGGAAAAGGGTTACCATGAAGGAATTTTAGACCGGATCGTTGAAGAAATCGCCCTAGTTCCAAGAGTCGATCTTCTGACTGAATCCATCCAGGTACCCAACACTAATAACCAGGAATGGAGTTTTGTGTCTGATTTCCATTCTCAATATAAGGAGGTTGAAACCATATTCACGAACCATTGGCATGTATTATTAATGGACAGGATATTGAAACTGTCATTACCAAACAATCCTGGTTTCATATATAGAAGATCACCCAATTATGCCCATAAGATAGTAAAAAAAAGTTATTGACCCTCCATCCAGACCCCCTTCCTTCTGGGACCATGATGGCTTCTACTCATGCAGAAAGTGTAGGGCATGCAGAGAGTTTAGAACACCAATAAGAGCACTGGATAGATTTATATCCACTTCTAATCATAAGGAGTTCAGGATAAAAGAATTTATCACTTGCAATACTGCTTATGTAGTGTATGCTCTACAATGTCCGTGTGGTCTAATCTATATTGGCCGGACTAAGAGACTCCTGAGGATCCGTATTGCCGAGCATATAGCCAATATTAAAATAGGTTTTAAAGACCATAACGTGTCACTGCATTTTAAGCTCCACCACAACCAAGACCCTATGGGGTTAAAATTTTGGGGCATTGATCACCTCAAGCCCTTTTGGAGAGGTTCAAATCTTGTACGAGAACTCTCCAAACGTGAAACCCAGTGGATTTTCTTGATTGATACATTATCACCGAAAGGGTTAAATGTTGACCTGGATATAAACTGTTTTATTAGTGATTATTGATCCATTTATTCCAGTTGTTTTAACCAGGCAACATTATGCTTTATGCACATACCAAAGTTCCTCTCCACCAACAGCCCTAATGTATACATGAATTATTGTTATTTTTAAAGACATATTTTTACATATATATTTTATGTCTTTTATACGTAGTTTAATCTCCTGATCATACTTTTAGCATCTTTTATTAATTGGTCGTAATTTAGTCTTTTTACTCTTCTATTAAAGTATTTACTGTATATTGGTTGCCTACAATCAGATTCATATATCTGTTTAGGGTGACATATAGTTGAGTTTAGCTATTTGTATTGATATAGTACTATAGGCTGAAATAGCCCCTGGATTTTACATTAATTTTACTGTATGTCATTATGGAGATTGTGTTTTATTAAGCGTTTTCCAATCTCTTCTGACATTATTAGTCACATAGTACACAGTACAATTAATCTACAATTATTTCCTTCTTGTTCTCAACAGAAGATAGATCGTTCCCTATAGTGTGTGTCCTTGTCTGCTTTCTCCCATATGCAATGTCAGCTGATCGACAGTCATATGGTCACTGTTAGTGATGCTGTTCTCTGTTTATTAACGTATCGCTTTTATCAATATACAAAAAATGTAGCGCTATACATAAAAATTATATACAAAACACCCAAGTGTGGTGCTCAAAACAAATGAATATAATAAAGTCCGTGAAAAGTCCAAAATGGACAAATTATGTGTGTAAATAGAGTCTTTGATGACCATTCAAACGTGGATAATCTTGAAACACAACTGGTGACTTTCAAAGAACAAATGACTATAACGTGACCACCACCAAATGGAAAGGAGGCTTACCAGATGGAATGGACCCAGTAAACGTATGTCTAAAGGGTCAAACAGGCTTGGTACATGTATACTCGTAGGTCTAGGGTCCTGGCTGGCGTTGCACACATCAATGTCCAAAATCCAGGGTCTAGTGGTGTCACCAAATATCGGAACCCGGTATGATGATGGGATAGCTCACAGTGGAACCATATTGTAGGAAAGAAGGAGAGGGCACATAGCGTAATAACGTAGATACTATTTATTAAATGCAGGTAGATACACTTACATTCAAGCAGTATACGTAGCGCTTTGCAAAATGTTCAGTGGCAGCAGTGGAATCTCCCGACGCGTTTCGCAATACCTTGCATCGTCTGGGGTATGACTCCACTGTTGCCTGCATATTATTTATAAGTTTAAGGGACCTCCCCCTCATTAATCCATTGTACAATCACTTCCTGAATCTTTCAAAATGGCGCGCCGGCGTGCGTTCCACGCCTCTCTATGTAATCCCTGCATAGTGCGCTAATATATTCATCATGTAGGAAGCTGTATTGAAAAAAGGTGGGGGAATACATCCATGTTTGTGTGAAACAACCTCATCGTACATGCCGGATGCCGGGCATCACTAACCCAATACTTACAATACATCATGGATCTTAGTCTGGCGACTAACATTACGGCTGTGACGTCACACGTAAACCATGTGATGAACGCCATGCAATCGTCCGGCGACGTTACATGACGCACGAACATCAATGTCCAACCAGCGGCGCCTAAACCATGTGACGGACGCCATGTGACCGTCCGGTGGCGTCACATGATGTCCATATCCAATCAGACGGCGCGACCGCGTCACAAGGAATCCCGCCGTCATGTGGCCATCACATGATGTCGCATGACCCGCGAGCATCCTAATAAAAAACGACGCGATCGCGTCATCACATACAAGCGCCGCCCCCATCTGAGGCACGTAGCCCAGATAGGACATAGAGACGTCCGTATTGAGTCCGACAACGCAATCGCATAATCAAGCGATCACGGCGCACTTCCCGGAAGTGGGCAACCCTGAAATGCCAATACATGGACTGCGCTCCACCGCCCCATAACGGCAAAAAATGTGAAACGCAGCCAAACATATACACACAGGACTCCAACTAATCTACAGGAATAATCTAGCATCGCCCAAATCGGGCGAAAAAAGAGAGAATTCCCCGGGATTACAATGGTAAAGCTAGTAGCTGTAAGTCTAACTACCCATTAGCACAAAAATGGTTTTATTTTTATAAAAATAATAAAATCAGCTGAGCTGAAGTTAAATTACTAAAAGTGTGAACAGATAATAAATATAAAAATAAAAAGTTAAAATATCTTTTGGATAACAGATCAAGAAATATGGTCCACTCCAACTATGCGAGACAAACGTCTCGCACATAGAGAGGACCATCAAAGTGGAAGAATGTAGGGACCTCAACCCATCATAACCAATGACGAAAGGAGGCCCACACACCCCAACAGGAAATTGCCCAATGGATGAATAAGGAGCAAATACCATATAAATCTCAATTCGTACCCAAACACAACCATACATAATATATTAAAAGTTGTGTAAAAAACCATATTGAATTGGTTAAAAATACAAGAAACACTAAACAACAAGAAAAAGCAAAAAACGGATCCATGATCAGAAGGCACCAACTAATATTAGGACTGGTCGATGAAGGAATTGATATCCCATTCGACATTTAAACCAGACGGCCTGTGTGTCTGTAATTGGTATATCCAGTAAGTCTCCAGCTGGGACACACCCCTAATTCTGGGGGCACCTCTCCATGGGGGAATAAAACGATCAATGATCAAGAATTGTGTGCCAGCTGGATTCCTACCGTGATGTAACCTGTAGTGTCTAGGGACCGTGTGATTCACATCACCCCCTAAAATTAATGTAACATGTTCCCCCACTCTAACCGAAAATGGCCTGATGGTGCGGCCCACATATTGTTTGCCACAAGGGCAGGTGATAAGATATACAATGTGTGTAGTAGAGCATGTACAAAAATGTTTAATTGGGTATGACTTCCCTGTACTGGTAAACCTAAACTCTAAGGTTTTACCTCTCCCGGATGTGTTATATTTACACACACTGCAATTTTTACAGGGATGGTATCCCACCAATTGATGAAAGAAGGAAGGACGTACCGGGGGGTTAATGATGTTGGGTGCTATTTTACCCTGGAGAGTGGGTGCACCTCTGAAGACAACTTTGGCCTGTTCGGGTAAAACTGAACCGAGGATATTATCATTCCTCAAGATGTTCCAGTGCTTGGCTATAATAGCTTTCACTTGTTTATGTTGCATAGAGAAGGAGGTGAGCATTGCCCATTTGAAGCTGTTATTGGATTCTACATTGGGCTTAACTTCCAATAAGGAATGCCTATCGGTCTCCAGTACTTGTTCGAGATCTCTATCGATCCTGACGGGGTCATACCCCTTATCAATGAATCGTTGTTTGAGAATCTCGGCTTGAGTCAGGAAGATATCAATATCGGTACAGTTCCGCCTCAACCTCAGAAACTGACTACGTGGGACGGACCTCAACCAAGATTGGTGATGACAACTGTCCTGCGGAATGTATCCATTCCGATCAGTATTCTTGAAGTGTGTCTGAAAGTGGAACTGTCCATCTTGGATACTGATCTCCAAATCCAGAAACTGGATTCTTTCATGGCTGGCAGTATATGAGAGAGAAATTCCTCTGTCATTGGCGTTAAGATGGTCCATAAAGATCTTAAGTGATGCCAAACTGCCACTCCATAGGAGGAGGATGTCGTCAATATACCTAGCCCAAAACACTAAGTGTTCGGTGTCATAGGTATAGACAACATCCTCCTCCCATTTGGCCATGAAGAGATTTGCCAGGCTGGGGGCATACTTAGCCCCCATAGACACACCTCTAAGTTGGAGGTTGAAATTGTCGTTGAACCAGAAGTAACTACTTCTGGTAGCAAACTCCAACAATTCCATAATGAATTCCCGTTGGAAGGGAGCTAATGTTTCCTCCTTCTCCAGATAATACTTAACAGCCTCTAACCCTTTACCATGTGGGATACAAGTATATAGTGAGGCTACATCAGCTGTCACCATGATGCAATCACCTCCTATACTCGTATCCTGGAGTTTTCTAATAGTAGCCCCAGTATCCGCCAAATAGGATGGCACACGTCTGACCAAGGGCTGAAGATAATGGTCGATATAGCGGCCAATTCTGGATGTAACAGAATTAATCCCACTCACAATGGGACGACCGGGGGGGTGTACCGGGTCTTTATGAACCTTCGGTAAATAATAAATAGTTGGTATCCTGGGGACCGCAGGAACCAGGAACGCCTTTTCCTTCTTGTTTAGAATGTCTCTAGAAAAGCCACTGTCAACCAAACTCTGAAGTTCAACTTTAAACCTAGAGGTAGGGTTGGTGGACATCCGTTGGTAGGTATTGGGTTCATTAAGAATCCTGACCATTTCTTGTTCATAGTCGGATTTGTCAAGGACCACTATACCTCCACCTTTGTCCGCTGGGCGGATCACCAAGTCCTTGTTTGAACACAAGGACTTGAGACCCACACTGGACACAGTTTGATAAGAACCTCGTTTCTCTGGAATTTCTGACAAGTCCTTCAGTACTAGATCTCTGAAGATACTGACAGAGGGTGCTACGGGGACGGGGGGATTAAACAGAGACGGGTTGGATAGACCCGAGTGTACCGTCCCAAACGTAGCTGCCCTGGCCTCACTCACAATAGGATTAGTAATGAGGTACCGTTGTATGTTAACCTTCCGAACATACTTATGTATGTCGATAAAGGTACCGAACTTATCGAGTTTCTTTGGAGGGGCAAATTTGAGGCCTTTATCCAAAACTGATAATTCCTCGGGGGTGAACTCCTTTGTACTTAGGTTAAAAACGCCTTGGCCTTTTATACTCTCCTTCTTTTTCCTCTTCTGAATTCTCTGCCCCCCTCTAGTCCCTCTTTTGGATCTGGCCCTCTTCGGCGTGTGTCTGGGACCTTGTGAAAATCCTGTGTGTTGTGGCTTTGTTGATTGGAATAGCCAGGACTATAATAAGAGGATTCAGGAGGATATCTAGTGCGTGTATGATGGCTATCATCACACGTATCCTCTAGAGGGATATATCTATTATGAGTAGTAACTGGGGGGGGGACCATAATATGATAGATGGTCATAATAGGATGACGGGGCAGCTCTCTGTCGGGCTGGAGAGACGTTATATGAATAATCGTCATACTCATAGTGACGTGGAGCGCTATGATGGTAGGGATGACCCCTAGATGAACCTCTGGTCCCTCTAGCCCCTCTGGACCTACCCCTACCCCGTTGATGAATGGGGGTACGAGGGTTTCTAGGTGGGGGTGCTCGAGAATGGCCCCCTTGTGAGTTAGACGAAGGAGTTGGGACACTAGATGTGGTTGCAATCTGAATAGGTGCTGGACCTCTTATGGAAGCCTGGGTGGAACTGGCTGCAGGTGTTTGAGAGGGAGTAGAGTCCATCTCTGTGCCAAAGGATGTCAAAAATAATTTCTGCCACCCAAACACAGTATTATTCCTATAATCTCCAGCATCCCTTGAATATTTTTTATGCTTTTTTAGCTTCTGGTCTCTATCCTCTTTCTCGAGGTAGTTTTGTAGGCTGGCAGAGAGGGAAAGATACTCAAGGGATTGTTTGTATGAGAAAAGTTTCTCCTTGAGTTCCTTGATTTCCCTGTCTAGTTCCGCCAGTCTCACCTTTTTCCTAGAGATCATAACTCCCAGAAAATTGATCCCAGCATCATTAAAATAATTGAACCAGGAATCAATCTCTACGTCTCCCTGTTGGGGTTGAACTTCCCAGCGGAGACTTCTGGGAACCATACGGTCTGCTATGTATTGTTCCAAGAACAGTAAGTCCCATTGTAGATGTAATTCTGAAGACATAACATTTTTGAGTCTGGTAAATAAACCTCCTATTTCTGTATCACTATTGGTGGTGGAAAACACACCTTCCGTGTTAACAGTGCGAGAAGCTCTGTAATCAAACACATCCATAACAAGATGTGTAATGAACAGAGTGAGTAGCTGCAGCAAATATATTCAAACCAAAGAATAACACAAAATACAAACAATATTCGCGCTACTAACAAATGTGAGCAGCTACAATGCCTATGGAAAAAGCAAAAAACAAACAATATACAAAAAATGTAGCGCTATACATAAAAATTATATACAAAACACCCAAGTGTGGTGCTCAAAACAAATGAATATAATAAAGTCCGTGAAAAGTCCAAAATGGACAAATTATGTGTGTAAATAGAGTCTTTGATGACCATTCAAACGTGGATAATCTTGAAACACAACTGGTGACTTTCAAAGAACAAATGACTATAACGTGACCACCACCAAATGGAAAGGAGGCTTACCAGATGGAATGGACCCAGTAAACGTATGTCTAAAGGGTCAAACAGGCTTGGTACATGTATACTCGTAGATCTAGGGTCCTGGCTGGCGTTGCACACATCAATGTCCAAAATCCAGGGTCTAGTGGTGTCACCAAATATCGGAACCCGGCATGATGATGGGATAGCTCACAGTGGAACCATATTGTAGGAAAGAAGGAGAGGGCACATAGCGTAATAACGTAGATACTATTTATTAAATGCAGGTAGATACACTTACATTCAAGCAGTATACGTAGCGCTTTGCAAAATGTTCAGTGGCAGCAGTGGAATCTCCCGATGCGTTTCGCAATACCTTGCATCGTCTGGGGTATGACTCCACTGTTGCCTGCATCTTATTTATAAGTTTAAGGGACCTCCCCCTCATTAATCCATTGTACAATCACTTCCTGAATCTTTCAAAATGGCGCGCCGGCGTGCGTTCCACGCCTCTCTATGTAATCCCTGCATAGTGCGCTAATATATTCATCATGTAGGAAGCTGTATTGAAAAAAGGTGGGGGAATACATCCATGTTTGTGTGAAACAACCTCATCGTACATGCCGGATGCCGGGCATCACTAACCCAATACTTACAATACATCATGGATCTTAGTCTGGCGACTAACGTTACGGCTGTGACGTCACGCGTAAACCATGTGATGAACGCCATGCAATCGTCCGGCGACGTTACATGATGCACGAACATCAATGTCCAATCAGACGGCGCCTAAACCATGTGACGGACGCCATGTGACCGTCCGGTGGCGTCACATGATGTCCATATCCAATCAGACGGCGCGACCGCGTCACAAGGAATCCCGCCGTCATGTGGCCATCACATGATGTCACATGACCCGCGAGCATCCTAATGAAAAACGACACGATCGTCATCACATACAAGCGCCGCCCCCATCTGAGGCACGTAGCCCAGATAGGACATAGAGACGTCCGTATTGAGTCCGACAACGCAATCGCATAATCAAGCGATCACGGCGCACTTCCCGGAAGTGGGCAACCCTGAAATGCCAATACATGGACTGCGCTCCACCGCCCCATAACGGCAAAAAATGTGAAACGCAGCCAAACATATACACACAGGACTCCAACTAATCTACAGGAATAATCTAGCATCGCCCAAATCGGGCGAAAAAAGAGAGAATTCCCCGGGATAACAATGGTAAAGCAAGTAGCTGTAAGTCTAACTACCCATTAGCACAAAAATGGTTTTATTTTTATAAAAATAATAAAATCAGCTGAGCTGAAGTTAAATTACTAAAAGTGTGAACAGATAATAAATATAAAAATAAAAAGTTAAAATATCTTTTGGATAACAGATCAAGAAATATGGTCCACTCCAACTATGCGAGACAAACGTCTCGCACATAGAGAGGACCATCAAAGTGGAAGAATGTAGGGACCTCAACCCATCATAACCAATGACGAAAGGAGGCCCACACACCCCAACAGGAAATTGCCCAATGGATGAATGAGGAGCAAATACCATATAAATCCCAATTCGTACCCAAACACAACCATACATAATATATTAAAAGTTGTGTAAAAAACCATATTGAATTGGTTAAAAATACAAGAAACTCCAAACAACAAGAAAAAGCAAAAAACGGATCCATGATCAGAAGGCACCAACTAATATTAGGACTGGTCGATGAAGGAATTGATATCCCATTCGACATTTAAACCAGACGGCCTGTGTGTCTGTAATTGGTATATCCAGTAAGTCTCCAGCTGGGACACACCCCTAATTCTGGGGGCACCTCTCCATGGGGGAATAAAACGATCAATGATCAAGAATTGTGTGCCAGCTGGATTCCTACCGTGATGTAACCTGTAGTGTCTAGGGACCGTGTGATTCACATCACCCCCTAAAATTAATGTAACATGTTCCCCCACTCTAACCGAAAATGGCCTGATGGTGCGGCCCACATATTGTTTGCCACAAGGGCAGGTGATAAGATATACAATGTGTGTAGTAGAGCATGTACAAAAATGTTTAATTGGGTATGACTTCCCTGTACTGGTAGACCTAAACTCTAAGGTTTTACCTCTCCCGGATGTGTTATATTTACACACACTGCACTTTTTACAGGGATGGTATCCCACCAATTGATGAAAGAAGGAAGGACGTACCGGGGGGTTAATGATGTTGGGTGCTATTTTACCCTTGAGAGTGGGTGCACCTCTGAAGACAACTTTGGCCTGTTCGGGTAAAACTGAACCGAGGATATTATCATTCCTCAAGATGTTCCAGTGCTTGGCTATAATAGCTTTCACTTGTTTATGTTGCATAGAGAAGGAGGTGAGCATTGCCCATTTGAAGCTGTTATTGGATTCTACTTTGGGCTTAACTTCCAATAAGGAATGCCTATCGGTCTCCAGTACTTGTTCGAGATCTCTATCGTTCCTGACGGGGTCATACCCCTTATCAATGAATCGTTGTTTAAGAATCTCGGCTTGAGTCAGGAAGATATCAATATCGGTACAGTTCCGCCTCAACCTCAGAAACTGACTACGTGGGACAGACCTCAACCAAGATTGGTGATGACAACTGTCCTGCGGAATGTATCCATTCCGATCAGTATTCTTGAAGTGTGTCTGAAAGTGGAACTGTCGATCTTGGATACTGATCTCCAAATCCAGAAACTGGATTCTTTCATGGCTGGCAGTATATGAGAGAGAAATTCCTCTGTCATTGGCGTTAAGATGGTCCATAAAGATCTTAAGTGATGCCAAACTGCCACTCCATAGGAGGAGGATGTCGTCAAAATACCTAGCCCAAAACACTAAGTGTTCGGTGTCATAGGTATAGACGACATCCTCCTCCCATTTGGCCATGAAGAGATTCGCCAGGCTGGGGGCATACTTAGCCCCCATAGCCACACCTCTAAGTTGGAGGTAGAAATTGTCGTTGAACCAGAAGTAACTACTTCTGGTAGCAAACTCCAACAATTCCATAATGAATTCCCATTGGAAGGGAGCTAATGTTTCCTCCTTCTCCAGATAATACTTAACAGCCTCTAACCCTTTACCATGTGGGATACAAGCATATAGTGAGGCTACATCAGCTGTCACCATGATGCCATCACCTCCTATACTCGTATCCTGGAGTTTTCTAAAAGTAGCCCCAGTATCCGCCAAATAGGATGGCACACGTCTGACCAAGGGCTGAAGATAATGGTCGATATAGCGGCCAATTCTGGATGTAACAGAATTAATCCCACTCACAATGGGATGACCGGGGGGGTGTACCGGGTCTTTATGAACCTTCGGTAAATAATAAATAGTTGGTATCCTGGGGACCGCAGGAACCAGGAACGCCTTTTCCTTCTTGTTTAGAATGTCTCTAGAAAAGCCACTGTCAACCAAACTCTGGAGTTCAACTTTAAACCTAGAGGTAGGGTTGGTGGACATCCGTTGGTAGGTATTGGGTTCATTAAGAATCCTGACCATTTCTTGTTCATAGTCGGATTTGTCAAGGACCGCTATACCTCCACCTTTGTCCGCTGGGTGGATCACCAAGTCCTTGTTTGAACACAAGGACTTGAGACCCACACTGGACACAGTTTGATAAGAACCTCGTTTCTCTGGAATTTCTGACAAGTCCTTCAGTACTAGATCTCTGAAGATACTGACAGAGGGTGCTACGGGGACAGGGGGATTAAACAGAGACGGGTTGGATAGACCCGAGTGTACCGTCCCAAACGTAGCTGCCCTGGCCTCACTCACAATAGGATTAGTAATGAGGTACCGTTGTATGTTAACCTTCCGAACATACTTATGTATGTCGATAAAGGTACCGAACTTATCGAGTTTCTTTGGAGGGGCAAATTTGAGGCCTTTATCCAAAACTGATAATTCCTCGGGGGTGAACTCCTTTGTACTTAGGTTAAAAACGCCTTGGCCTTTTATACTCTCCTTCTTTTTCCTCTTCTGAATTCTCTGCCCCCCTCTAGTCCCTCTTTTGGATCTGGCCCTCTTCGGCGTGTGTCTGGGACCTCGTGAAAATCCCGTGTGTTGTGGCTTTGTTGATTGGAATAGCCAGGACTATAATAAGAGGATTCAGGAGGATATCTAGTGCGTGTATGATGGCTATCATCACGCGTATCCTCTAGAGGGATATATCTATTATGAGTAGTAACTGGGGGGGGGCCATAATATGATAGATGGTCATAACGTATCGCTTTTATCACTTTATATTTTAGATGTTTTTAGGTGGGATATTCAGTATGATTTTTATCTGTTTGTGTTCCTCTATTAAAACACATCGTTACCTTGTATTTTATATTTGCTGTTTACCTCCGTGCTCTATGTTTGAGCTATGCACCGTCAGCGTTCAATCAGGCGACAGAGTTCAGCGCCTGTCATCTGTTGCTGAGGACGCTGATTGGGGATTGCTCTATGGGCATGGTAATTTAAAGCTTGCGTGTGCATCGTCACGTTACGCCCTCTGTTGAAGTCAGATGACGAAACGCATCAGGGCGTAACCACGACATCACGCGACCCGGAAGTGACGATTGCGCTCCAAGGCTGCGCTCCACCGTCCATTGCATCCATTCAGAAGTGTCTGCAGGATCACACACAAGCTCCGTGTGACGGCTGGATATGGTGATAGCGCCCTCTGGGGCCATTCTTATGCTCATTTTTCTGCTTGTTATTGTACGTAGTTAGATTAAGGGGTCTCCTGATGTACGGGAAACGGGTCTTTTAATAAACAGGATTACACTATTGGTTTGCTATTTTCTGTTATTTTATGACCTGCATTGGAGCCCATTTTCACTGGTGGACCCCGCGGAGAAGTGACGAGCCAAGACAGAGTAGCTGATGTACCATTTTCACTTAAGGCCCATATTTATTATGCTTCTGGTGAGTTTGAACCCCTAGGGGGATTATTCGTCACGCTGTGGATTTCAATTGATGTCCTTGGTGGTGGAAGGTGCTCACATGGATCATTGTTGATACTCACCTCATTTCTCTGGACTGGCTGTTTGTCACATGACTACATTTGGACTTTTTTCAGTGGTTCTTCCACGGGTCTAATTTTTAGTTTTAAATTTTAGCGCTGTTTTGTGTATATCAACGATTCAGATACCATTTCTGTTCTATTGTGTACCACTTTTTTTCATTGTTTTTATTTTTTAAACAGCTGCTTTTAATTTTAAAGTATTTTGTGAAAAATATTTTATTATATTTTAATATATATATATATCTGCTGCTGCTAAATACAGCAGGATTGAACTGGCGCTAAGTGTGTGTTACTTTGGGCCTTTACAAAAACACCTCCTCCATATATATATTTTTATTTATTGGCTGCCATGGATGCCCTGCAGTTTCTTAGCAGCAGAAATATAGATATCAATAGTGTTTTTGCAGTCAATGAGCTCACTACAGCACAAACCAATTTTAATGGAGCTATTACTGCTCTTGGTAACGTTTTAGAGAAGCAAGTTCGTACATGGTGGGATATTTGTACTTTAGAACAATATATAAAAGAGAAAATTATCATCAGAAGCTTAAGATGGGAGGTAGTCCCACAAGACAGTCTTGATGACCCAGAATCTATGCACGAATGGCTTGAATTCTTTAATGGGATGGGTTTTAAGCTCCAAGAACTTATTCTAAAAAGAAAACGCACAAAAATGACACGTTTAGAATTAAGAATAAATGAGCTTAAGTCACAACTTGAACCCATTAAGGATTCACAGCAAGTTACTGATTTCAATATACGTATAAAAAAGAAACTAGAGAAAGTAGATAAGGACACACAGAGAAAGAAAATCAAGAAATTCCACAGGGATATGGGAGATTTTCGCTCTAACACTGTTTATTTATGGCAACAAACGAAGGGTCCGGTTGTGAGTGATCTGAATATGGAAGTGGTACAAGCTGATAATCCCATAGAGAGGCCACATCCATCCAATACCCATGATTTGCCCACTAGTGATCAACAGAGAGCATTTGTACCCCCATATCCTCCAATAGGACAGTCTACCCCCATCAGAAATGGTGTCTATCAAGGAAGAGGAAGACCTCCTAGAGGTGAACAGTCTAATTCACAGTATCATACCTCACATAGTAATCAATATCAAGTACCTGTACATAATAGGTATGATACATTACAACAATATGAGGATAGAGAACGATACCAATCCCCACGTCCTTTTTTAGGGAGGGGAAGAGGATGGCAGAAAAGGGGTCAAGGTTACCCCCCAAGAAGAGGGAGGCCCCCGATGCAGCCTCAGCCAACACACGACCAGAGGGGACCCAAATGGAGAGAACCACCTTGGTGGGAGAGAGAACAACATCAAGATCAAAGGAGAGGAGACCAAGAGGATGCAGAGCCGGGCGAAGGCTCCAGAAAAAGAAGGAGAGAGAGGGAATAGGTGGGATCTTTAATTTGACAGATGTTCAATTAACACATAAAGAAACAAACATTCTACATCTTGGCCTGAAATGTGGTCTGAAGAGACCAGTCAACAAGTTTGACGTATTCATTGATGTCAATAGATATGTAAGGAAACTTAATATTAAGAAATATTTTTTAAATAAAAATTCACAACCTACCACCAATCTAGCATCCATACCCACTGACAGTGGACTTCGTAATAAAGCACTTTTTAATCCTCTCAACACTTCAAACCAACAGGTTGATGTTTTTAAAGGATTCGTTTTACGGGATCTTGAAGGCTTGATCCCTAAAAAAGATGTGAACCCCTGTCATATACAGCAAGGTATTGAATTGTTGGAGAAACGGAAGGATTTGGTAATACGACCAGCGGACAAAGGAGGAGGAATTGTTTTATTGACAAAGGATTTTTATCACACACAACTACATGAGATGCTAACCAGCGATGACACGTATAAGAAACTTGAGAAGGATCCCACTGCACAGTATGAATCTGACTTAAAAATACTGATCGAATCTGGATTTTCAAAGTGGGTACTTACAGATAAGGAGAGAAGATATTTAATCCCAAGCAGTAGTAGGATACCTACAATCTATACTCTTCCGAAAATCCATAAAGATGTCCAATTACCCCCTGGGAGACCCATAGTGAACGGAATTGGATCTGTGTCAGCACGGGTTGGACAATATCTGGATGTGTTTCTTCAGAAAAGTGTTGTCATGACTAGAGCCTATCTGCGGGATACAAAACACCTACTACAACTTCTACAAACAATAGACTTAACAGGGAAAACTGAAGTATATCTGGTGACGGCCGATGTCTCCTCCCTGTATACGATCATTCAGCATGATGATGCTCTTTTAGCTCTAAACTGGGCCATGTGTCAGAGAGATGACATTACACATAACCATAAGATCTTCCTAAGAAATGCTCTCGATTTCTGCTTAGGACACAATTATTTCTGGTATAACGGTAACTTCTACCTACAGAAACGAGGAGTTGCAATGGGCGCTAAGTTCGCCCCTAGCATAGCTAACCTCTTCATGGGTGAATGGGAGGATAAAACCATTTTTGCAGTTAAAAGAGATGCACTTTTATTGTATAGACGCTATATCGATGATCTTATTTTTATTTGGGCAGGTTCACTGCCCTCTTTACATGTGTTCTTGGAAGAATTAAATAATAACACCAACAATATTAAACTTACCTGCGAAATAAGTGATACCAACATCCATTTCCTTGATGTTAATATATACAGATGTGGAGACACACTGGGTACCTCCGTATATTTCAAACCCACAGATGCCAATAGCTACCTTCCTATGCAGAGTGGTCATCACCCTCTATGGCTAAGAAACATTCCTAAGGGCCAATTGACCAGAATAAGAAGAAACTGCACAGAAACTGAAGACTATCAGACACAGGCCTTGATAATCAAGAAAAAATTCGTGGAAAAGGGTTACCATGAAGGAATTTTAGACCGGATCGTTGAAGAAATCGCCCTAGTTCCAAGAGTCGATCTTCTGACTGAATCCGTCCAGGTACCCAACACTAATAACCAGGAATGGAGTTTTGTGTCTGGTTTCCATTCTCAATATAAGGAGGTTGAAACCATATTCACTAACCATTGGCATGTATTATTAATGGACAGGATATTGAAACTGTCATTACCAAACAATCCTGGTTTCATATATAGAAGATCACCCAATTATGCCGATAAGATAGTAAAAAAAGTTATTGACCCTCCATCCAGACCCCCTTCCTTCTGGGACCATGATGGCTTCTACTTATGCAGAAAGTGTAGGGCATGCAGAGAGGTTAGAACACCAATAAGAGTACTGGACAGATTTATATCCACTTCTAATCATAAGGAGTTCAGGATAAAAGAATTTATCACTTGCAATACTGCTTATGTAGTGTATGCTCTACAATGTCCGTGTGGTCTAATCTATATTGGCCGGACTAAGAGACTCCTGAGGATCCGTATTGCCGAGCATATAGCCAATATTAAAATAGGTTTTAAAGACCATAACGTGTCACTGCATTTTAAGCTCCACCACAACCAAGACCCTATGGGGTTAAAATTTTGGGGCATTGATCACCTCAAGCCCTTTTGGAGAGGTTCAAATCTTGTACGAGAACTCTCCAAACGTGAAACCCAGTGGATTTTCTTGATTGATACATTATCACCGAAAGGGTTAAATGTTGACCTGGATATAAACTGTTTTATTATTGATTATTGATCCATTTATTCCAGTTGTTTTAACCAGGCAACATTATGCTTTATGCACATACCAAAGTTCCTCTCCACCAACAGCCCTAATGTATACATGAATTATTGTTATTTTTAAAGACATATTTTTACATATATATTTTATGTCTTTTATACGTAGTTTAATCTCCTGATCATACTTTTAGCATCTTTTATTATTGGTCGTAATTTAGTCTTTTTACTCTTCTATTAAAGTATTTATATTGGTTGCCTACAATCAGATTCATATATCTGTTTAGGGTGAAATATAGTTGAGTTTAGCTATTTGTATTGATATAGTACTATAGGCTGAAATAGCCCCTGGATTTTACATTCATTTTACTGCATGTCATTATGGAGATTGTGTTTTATTAAGCGTTTTCCAATCTCTTCTGACATTATTAGTCACATAGTACACAGCACAATTAATCTACAATTATTTCCTTCTTGTTCTCAACAGAAGATAGATCGTTCCCTATAGTGTGTGTCCTTGTCTGCTCTCTCCCATATGCAATGTCAGCTGATCGACAGTCATATGGTCACTGTTAGTGATGCTGTTCTCTGTTTATTAACGCATCGCTTTTATCACTTTATATTTTAGATGTTTTTAGGTGGGATATTCAGTATGATTTTTATCTGTTTGTGTTCCTCTATTAAAACACATCGTTACCTTGTATTTTATATTTGCTGTTTACCTCCATGCTCTATGTTTGAGCTATGCACCGTCAGCGTCCAATCAGGCGACAGAGTTCAGCGCCTGTCATCTGTTGCAGAGGACGCTGATTGGAGATTGCTCTATGGGCATGGTAATTTAAAGCTTGCGTGTGCATCGTCACGTTACGCCCTCTGTTGAAGTCAGATGACGAAACGCGTCAGGGCGTAACCACGACAACACGCGACCCGGAAGTGACGATTGCGCTCCAAGGCTGCGCACCACCGTCCATTGCGTCCATTCGGAAGTGTCTGCAGGATCCCACTCACGCTCCGTGTGACGGCTGGATATGGTGATAGCGCCCTCTGGGGCCATTCTTATGCTCATTTTTCTGCTTGTTATTGTACGTAGTTAGATTAAGGGGTCTCCTGATGTACGGGAAAGGGTCTTTTAATAAACAGGATTACACTATTGGTTTGCTATTTTCTGTTATTTTATGACCTGCATTGGAGCCCATTTTCACTGGTGGACCCCGCGGAGAAGTGACGAGCCACGACAGAGTAGCTGATGTACCATTTTCACTTAAGGCCCATATTTATTATGCTTCTGGTAAATTTGACCCCCTAGGGGGATTATTCGTCACGTGGTGGATTGCAATTGATGTCCTTGGTGGTGGAAGGTGCTCACATGTATCATTGTTGATACTCACCTCATTTCTCTGGACTGGCTGTTTGTCACATGACTACGTTTGGACTTTTTTCAGTGTTTCTTCCACGGGTCTAATTTTTAGTTTTAAATTTTAGCGCTGTTTTGTGTATATCAACGATTCAGATACCATTTCTGTTCTATTGTGTACCACTTTTTTCATTGTTTTTATTTTTTAAACAGCTGCTTTTAATTTTAAAGTATTTTGTGAAAAATATTTTATTATATTTTAATATATATATATATCTGCTGCTGCTAAATACAGCAGGATTGAACTGGCGCTAAGTGTGTGTTACTTTGGGCCTTTACAAACACACCTCCTCCATATATATATATATATATAATTTAGAGTCCCATATCTCCTAGATCAATCCTAGCTAGACCTGTGAGCAACAAGACTGACTGAATGCCAGCTTGAATGTCTCAAATACTGGTCCGACACTGGGGGGGGGGGGGTTCTGCCAGGTCAACCAGATGCTTCAATGAATGAATACCCCCCCCAAGTCTAATTACCATCAATAAATACTTCTAAACAATGTACCCTTTGAACTGTTCAATTAAGTTAACAGGCCACCTCACACACCTAGGTAGGCTTGCATAAGGCTTTGCACATCAGAGTCATTATCTTTCCCCTCTGATATGTGTAGTAAACCTTGTTTGGCCACTAACCCCTTTGATCAACAAACACCCTTTGATATGTGTAATCTTGAATGCCTGTATGTAACACATATATATCGTGCCATACATATAACACAATATATAATACCTACACATATATAATATTACATATATATTATTATATATAATATTACAACATATACCCCTACTTGGGTCGGTTCTAACTACTAGAACTGACCCATAAATCAATCAACAAACATCATTATGATTTGAGGTACTGGATGCTTTACAATGGCTTATATGAAATATGAAGTTGAGGCTGGTTACATCTCTCTCCACCAGCCCCTAAAATATTCCCATGAAACAGTTATTAGATAATATAACTTTAGACCATGACTGGAAAAGGATTCGGTAAACATCCGTGGCCTGTATAGCTGTCAGGCCTTATATCAAAGCTTGCTCTTTCTTGAGTAAATCACATCACTATCTTGAATATTGTGCAAAAATTAGCTGATGTCACAGTCCATTTTGACTTCATCACATCTCTCAACATCTCACTGAAAGTAAAGCTTGGTATGCTTTGGGAGGTCCAATTCACATAAGTCCAGGATTCTCTCATCTCCAGGCTCAAAGTTTTCATTTTTAAAGATGTATAGCGATACCCTCAGTTAAGAGGGCTGCTTGTTTGTTTTGGGCCTTGTAGTGCACCGCTGTCAACCCCTGGCAATCGGCTCTAACCTCTCGTGGCACAGTTAGGAAAGGGGGTGGTATAATAGTACTCTATCTCTACTGTTATATGGCACAACCCCTTTATAACACAGCACAGTAATTGACACTGACAACCAATATACTTAACTATAACTTCTTTACTATTGGTAAAAGTAAAAAGGGTAAGCAGTATACAGTGTCTCATGCAGATCCCTGCAATATAAGTATACACATCAAAAGGGATAACATTCAGCAATGAAATTACAGTTTAATAACCCCCCACTGTAGCTATCCTCCCTCGTGAGCAAAAATGGCGCCCAGCAATGTCCTATACTACCCAGTCAGGCCTAACTATAACTTGGGGTATAGTTTGTTGAAGAATCTTCGCTAGCAAAACTCGGTGGTGCACATAAAGAAAATACTGTAATCCAAAGGGGTAGCGATGATCGCTAACTTGGTAAAGCTGGAGAGACTAATAAACTCAGTTCAGCAGACAGTCTCCCCAGAATATAACTGTAGTCACTGATGGGCCTAAGCAAAGTTAATAGGCAAACAAAGTTAATCCGAACGGTTCTGAGCTGGCGCTCTCTCACCCGACCGGACCGATTCCTACCTCCGCTACTGTGAGTCGCTTCACAGTGCCCACGATGCCCGGGTCTTCGGTCCTCCTGATGATAGCACCTCAGGTGGATCGGATGCTCCGCAGGCTCCTCGGTGGAGCAAAAGGCTCTCTGGATCTAAAGCAAGGCCCAGGCTTCAGGCCTTGCTCGCGCAGCAGGTAAGTGCAGGGATCCTCTTGCTGGGAGGGCAGCGTCCAAAGAGAAAGAGAGAGGCTCCTCCTTTCCCTTTTAAAGTCCACCCCAGCAATCCTTGCGCGGGGAAATGCACCCTGGGTGCCGCAAAGCGTGCTGGGAACTGTAGTCTGTGGGTAGGAAACGATACCCCGCTACACACTCCCCCCACTTGAAATCTTTGGTCCCCAAAGACAGTATCAACAGTAGGAAAATACAAACTCATTAAGGGCTGCTAGAGAAGTTGGCAGGGGAAACTTCCACCAAAACGGGGAAGGGAGCTTGTCCTGCCCACAGGCCACATCAATGGGGTTGACCTGCCTAACTGTGCCAGAAAGTGAGCTGGGGTTGCCCTCCACCAAATGCGCAGTGGAGGGACCAGATGTTGGTTCTCTTGGCTCTCTGTTCTCTTGGAGTGACTGTCTCATCCGCCACAGGCTCTTCTTCTGAAGTAGGTACACTGGGTTCCAATACTTCCGGTACATCCAGATCAGGTGCAGGAAGGTGCTGAGAGTAATCTTGATGATCAGCAGAAGGTGACCATGTGGCATCTTCCCACTCCTCAGACAGAGGGCTGGACGGAACTAACTCAGTGGCTTCCACATTCAATGTACTATCCACAGTACCTTCAGAGGGTGGAAGCTCTATAGACATAAGTTCAGGGGCCTGAGAGGGCCACAACCATCCAAGCTCTTCTTCTGAACTCTGATCAGAGACATCCATTTCCCTAGACAGAGATGCCTGAGACCGAGTGTTGGGCCTAGGTGTATCCAAGCTTGAGGATGGTCCAGGGGAATCTTCTATAGAAGGTATACGAACCGCTTCTGAAAGTGGAAGTAAGTGGTTTCTGTGCCATGTCTTCAGCGGTCCTATCTTCCCTTCTGGTTTTAGCTGATATACCGACAGGTCTGGTAACTTCTTACAGATCACATATGGTTCAGGTCTCCATCTGTCTGCTAGTTTATGCTTCCCTGGAACTCCTAGGTTTCGCAACAGCACTCTGTCTCCTTGCTGCAAGTCCTGGATTCGAACTTTGAGGTCAAAGTTCCTCTTGTTCCGAGCTCCTCTTTGCTCTGATGCCACTTGGGTCTGTTCAAAAGCTAGCTTCAAACTCTTCCTCAGTCTATCCACATATCCCTTATGTGAGGTGGCTGAAGTGTGATCCACTGATATGCCGAAGGCCAGATCAACAGGAAGTCTTGCTTCCCTGCCAAACATTAGTCTGTATGGAGAGTATCCGGTGGCATCACTAGTTGTACTGTTGTAAGCATGCACTATTGCTGCTATGTTCTTGCTCCAATGATGCTTCTGCTCGCTGCTCAGAGTCCCCAACATATTTAACAGAGTCCTGTTGAACCTCTCCGGCTGAGCATCGCCCTGAGGGTGATAAGGGGTGGTACGGGTTTTCTTGATACCCAAAGAGTCCAGCAATTTCTCTTCTAGGTCATCAGAGGGGCCCCTTCGGTAGACCACCCCTTGATGCACCTGTAACTTATCCCATTTTTTGTGGACCAATCGGGTCACCTTTGAGGGGTCCTTCAGAAGTCTGCCTGGATCCTGGTCTTCCAATGCCTTCAATGCTAATCTTCCCCAGGGATCTTCCAACTGGTCTCTCCTTAGGTCCTTTTTGGACAGCTTTGGCAGGTCATCCTCTCCAACCTGGGTCACATTGCAGTAACACTTGGGCACCCCCACCACCGAAACACCGATCTCTTCAGCCCTTGATCCACCACTAGCTTGAAGTTGGGCTCCTTGACATAAGGCCCGTACCCCATCCGGGGTTACCTGGGTCCAATCTTTTGGATGGTGGGTGGGTGGGTGCATGAGCTCTTCTGGACAATGCATCTGCATCACGGTTTCCGGCTCCGGGCCTATACTTCAGGCTGAAGTTGAATCCGGAAGGCAAACATACATAAACGATGTAAGTATATTTGCAGAGGGTCAGTGTATAGACACAGATATCCAAGCCTGATGGATCACACCCACATCAAAAACGACATCCAGAGCTCAGTTGGAAATGGAGATGAAATGTAATCCTCAGAGGATGTCGTCTATGCCAATAGGAGACCTGAGTTGGTCTTCTGGGGCAGATATATAGACGACATCCTCCTCCTGTGGAATGGCGACATGACGTCGCTCACCACCTTTATGCAATACCTCAATAATAATTTACTGGGAATTGTATTACAGTTTGAAACAAGTTCTGAGGTAATTCATTTTTTGGATCTTACCATACGGGTTAAAAATGGTGCTTTTAATTTATCAACGTTTTTTAAAACCACTGACCGTAATGGCTATATTGGACAAGGGAGCTGCCATCACCCCTCTTGGTTAATATCAGTGCCAAAAAGTCAATTTCTTTGTCTAAGACGAAATTGTACTCTGAAAGATGATTTTTTCTCACAGGCTAGTGTACTCAAAGAGAGGTTTATGGAAAAGGGGTACGCCGAAAATGACCTCAACACCATTATCAGAGAGGTAGGCAGCATGGATCGTGTCTCTGTTCTTCAGAAGAGAGAGAAGGTGTCCACTGGCGAGATGAATTATAATTTTGCTATGGTCACCACTTTCTCACAACAACACTTTGACATCAAAAAGATCCTCAATAAACATTGGGGCGTCTTGAAAAATGATAAAATCTTGGGGTCGGTTTTACCAGACAGACCACAGGTGGTCTTCAGAGGGGTTCCCCCCCCTGAGGCTTCAACTGGCTCCAAATGTTTTGGATGCTCCCAATAGAGTGTCGTTTTTTCAAAGAACTAAGGGTTATCACCCTTGTCACAATTGTAATGTGTGTGCCATTAATAAAGAAAAAAGCGGGGCGCATGCGCGGCTTTCCAAGATGGCGGATGTGTGATCCGTGAGCTCCGGTCCTGTCCCGCGATCCAAGTCCCCTAACGAGCTAACGCGGGCTTACATCACCACAGGGGTAAGCCTCAAAGCCTCCTCACACCTCCCAGGCACTACATGGGAAAAATTGGGGACCAGCGAGCAATATATCGTGCCCCACAACCTCTGCGGCCTTCCTCCATGATGGATCGCTTCCTCACTAGGCCCACATCCCCGGCCTCGATTACACAGGGGGGGCCGGAAGATAATATTAGCGCTCAGATGGCGGAGGATTCCTCACAGCGGCCTCCCCACCCTCCCGTCCTTCTCCCCTCTCAGCAGATCCTCACATCAGAGCTGATGGATCTTAAACTCCAGGCCCTAGCCCTGCAAGTCACCAGAGACATAGCCCAGGAGATGGGAAAGATCTCCAGAGAATTTAGGGGCGAGATTGACGCTCTGGGGGAACGTACAGCGACCCTGGAGACGAAATTTGACGACACTATACAATATGTGCAGGCTCTTGAAGAGGAAAACGCTACCCTAAAATCCTCTGTATCACAATTACAGCTACAGCAGGAAGACCTTGAAAATAGGGAAAGGCGCCAGAACCTCAGAGTGCGCGGTGTCTCTGAACAAATAGCTGACAATAACATCAGGCCCTATCTTCTTGGCCTCTTCAACACCCTGGCACCTGAAATAGTGGACATTGATTGGCGTCTTGACAGGGCACACAGATCCCTGGCTCCCAAACCCCCTTCGGGGGCCAGGCCCCGGGACATAGTGGTACGTTTCCACTACTATGAAAGTAAGGAGGCTCTGACTAAGGCTACACGCAACAGGTCTGCCATTGAGTACAAGGGGGATAAAATACAGCTCTTCAGTGACCTATCTCCTATTACGCTGGCCAAACGTCGCTCTCTGAGACCAGTTACATGCCACCTTCAAGAACACAAGGTTCCTTACTACTGGGGATTTCCCTTCCGCCTGAGTGTTACCATGGAGGGGGTCCAACATACTTTGCGGGACCCCCAGGAAGGTGAAGCTTTTCTACAACGGTTGGGCCTGCCCCCGCTCCCTGCTGAGTTGGACCAAGGCCCACCAGCCACTCCGAGACATGGATCAGTCCCCTCCAGAATCTGGACCCCAGTGAGAGGAAGAGGATCCAGGGCCTACTCTACACCCCAACGCTCTCAACGTGCCAGGCTACCCACTTGATTTCCTAAGGGATTCCCCCTCGGGCTTGTGTTTCTCCCTTGCTCTCCCTCGCAGGAGATTGTGATCTTTACATCAGCTCCCCGTTTTTATGGAGCTGGTCTTTCAATTAGCTTTGGGCCACGTTTGGCAGCTATGTTCTTTTTTTTTTGTGCTCTCAGTTAAAGTTCACGTTTCAGATATAACACTCTCAACGAACATGGTCCCCTCACACACCATTTATACTTGTTGGGAGGGTCCTGAGGAGTTTTTTCAACAACACTATCGACTTTCCGGATCGTCGTGGCGGGTTGTCACGGACCACTCCCTATGTTGGTGACTGCTATGCTCCCCACCAAGTCCTTGAGCTATGGCCAAGGACCCCTGAGTGGTATGATACCCTCAGGTTTTTTCATGTTGTTTTTTTTTTTATTATTACATATTGTTTTTTCTTTTAGGCGTGGTAGGCCTTGTGGTTGTGCTGCTACGCGGTACCTAATGGTCCCTCTTTTGGTCCATCATACACCCTTGTTTTTTTGGGGGGCTGAAATCTCCCCTGTTTTCCTTTCCGTCTTTTTTTGTTCTATTTTTACTTTTATTTTTATTTCTATTTTTCAACTCCTCTGGGTTTTTTTTTTTTCCTAATTCACAGTCTGGTGCTCTCATGTATATTTTATGTCGGTATTGGTTGCTAGATGGTATATTTCACATTACGCTAAATCTCATCTCTTTTGTTGACTGTCATATAGCAAGTATGTTTTCGGGGTCTAGGTCTCTCTTTGGGCCCCTCCTGGGCCGGGTCGTGTCCGAACCTCTGCCATTTGAATTGCATATCCATTGGCCTGACTGTTCGGACGTGACATGGCTTTAAAACTGGTTTCCTATAATGTTAAGGGATTGAACTCTATAAAGAAGAGATGGCTTGCTCTTCGGGAGTTCCGGGCCTCCGGTGCGGATGTGGTTCTCGTCCAGGAGACGCACTTCCGGGCCGGAGGTTCCTTTAGGTTTGCTTCTAAACATTTCCCAATGTCCTACGTATCATCTGACCCCTCTGGTAAAGCAGGAGTAGCTATCTTGATAAGACGCTCGTGTCCTATTCAAATTGAGAAGACCCACCTAGACCCACAGGGTAGATATATAATTTTGCAGGGAACATATTTGTCCAACCCTATAACGGTCATGAATATCTATGCTCCTAACTCAGGTCAGGTTAAGTTTATTACAGACGCTTTGGAGCGCCTACAGAAGTGCTCTTCTCCTTTTACAGTTCTAGGGGGTGACTTTAATGCTGTGCTCTCTTCCACACGTGACAGGAAATCCTTGTTCGCCACCTCTCCCCCACCGGCCTCACACTCCCTGGCTACCTCCTTTCGAAAACTGATCCGAACGCATCATCTCTTTGATGCTTGGCGGATAAAACATCCTTCAGGTAGGCAATTTTCGTTCTACTCCCCTCCCCACAAGATGTTCTCCAGACTGGATTACTTCTTTGTCACTGCCCCCTTGATTTCCCACACAGTGGCCTCTGAACTGGGTGCAATCACCTGGTCGGACCACGCTCCTTTGACACTAGACTTAAGCTTCTCAGCCGCATTCCCCAGAAAGTGTCACTGGAGACTTAATGAATCTCTCCTTACACCCCGAGACCAACACTAAATTAGAGGCAGCCCTGACGGAATATTTCCTCCTAAACGAGGGCTCAGTGCCCAGCGTGTCCACCCTCTGGGAGGCCCACAAGGCCTTTTTTAGGGGACAATGTATTGCCCTCAGCTCACAAAAAAAGAAGGATGCAGCTTTTCTGAAGTCCTCTCTAATATCAGACCTACTGGATGCAGAAAGAGCCTTGCTTCGCTCTCCCACAGTGGGTCGTCTGCGCACGGTCACGGGGCTAAGAAATCGCATAAAAGCATTAGATATGTCTTCCATAGACAAATCGATCCTGTGGGCTAAACAGAAGTTTTACGAGTTTTCAAACAAGCCCCACAAGATGCTGGTCTCTAGACTCAATCCAAGACCCTTTCACGCTTTCCCGGAACATCTTAAACTTCCCGACGGGTCCCCTACCTTTTGCCCACAGACCATGACTCAGGTGTTTGGTGAATTCTATAAAAAACGTTATAACTGTCTCGCCCCCACTCACCACCCTTCATTTGACTCGGAGACCTTCGAGGAGTTCATGTCAGATTTGAAACTCCCCAAGCTCTCAGACTCGGAAGTGCAAATGCTCAATGCGCCCATTACGGGAGAGGAAATAACCCACACTGTCAAGTCCCTACCCTCTCATAAGGCCCCCGGTCCAGACGGACTTTCTTATTCTTACTACAAGAATTTCCTCCCAATTCTCTCTCCCCATCTGGTGTCCCTCTACAATTCGATCTTGCAGGGCAACATCCCTCACCAACAATTTCTCCATTCCTACATCACAGTAATTCCAAAACAGGACAAGGACCCGACCCTACCGGACAATTACAGACCCATAGCACTTTTAAACTCCGATTACAAACTATTCACGAAAATCCTCGCCAATCGTCTTTCCCAATTCCTGACGAAACTAATAGACCGAGACCAGGTGGGTTTTGTTCCCACCAGACATGCTGGAGATAATACTCGACGGACTATAGACCTTATCGACATGTTGAACAGAGTCAAACGCCCTGCCCTAATTCTTAGCTTAGACGCCCAAAAGGCGTTTGACAGATTGAGTTGGCCCTATATGTTTGCAACCCTTACGAAATTTGGCATACACGGACCCTTCCTTTCCGCCCTGGCCTCCCTATACTCCACTCCCTCCTCCCAGGTACGTCTAGCATCTTTCACTTCCCAATCTTTTCCTATGACAAATGGCACTAGGCAGGGATGTCCTCTCTCCCCACTCCTTTTCATATTATGCTTAGAACCCCTGGCGGAGGCTATCAGATCCCATCCTGACATCGCGGGGGTCCCCATGCGGCAGAGGGAATATAAAATATCCTTATTTGCCGATGATGTCCTTCTTACCCTAACCAAACCTCATACCTCACTCCCTTCCCTGCATGCCCTTCTTTCTCAATTTAGCTCCTTGTCGGGTTATAAGGTTAATACTGCGAAAACAGAAGCTCTCCCCCTCCACATACCCTCGGATGAGCTCTTGAACTTGAAAGGTACATTCTCTTATCGCTGGTGCACTTCGTCCCTTAGATACCTTGGGGTCCAGATCACGCCATCCTATTCGTCCCTCTATTCCATCAACTATCTCCCGCTATTTCAATCAATCAAAACTATGTTATCCCGTTGGACCTCCCTCCCCCTGTCCTGGATAGGCAGGATAAATGTGCTAAAAATGTCAATAATGCCGAAATTATTGTACTTTTTTGAAACCCTTCCAGTCCCCATCCCGATGACACAGATTAAGATCCTTAAGCAGTGGTTTCTTAAGTTCATTTGGAGTGGCAGGGCCCATAGAGTGGCAAGCTCGGTTATTTTCTCCCCCAGAGATCAGGGGGGCATGGGAGCCCCGGACATATACAAATATTACCTGGCCTCCCATTTGCGAACCTTGGTGTCATGGTCTAGCCTCAGGCCCCCTAACCGTTGGTCGGAGATAGAAATGGGCTCCCTTTATCCAACTCACCCCTGTTCCCTGGTATGGTCCCCTGGGACATTGGGGGACCCCAAACTTCACGATCTCTGCCTGAGTCCCATGGTATTTGTGCTCAGATTGTGGCGCTCATGCCTTTCCAAGTTTGCATTATCTTCCATTTGCCCTCCCTTATCTAATGTGCTCTTCAATCCCTTGATCCCTGATAGCCTCTCACATACACGTGTGTTTCCCTGGGCAAAAGAGGGACTGTTCCAACTTCGACACTTCGTACATCCGGTCACACGTAAGGTTAAACCCTTCCCGACCCTCCAGACTAAGAGCCAAATCCCAGATTATTTGAGGTATTCGTACCTCCAGATAGTCCATTATTTCTCGACACTTTCCCCATCTCTCATCCTCACCAAGCCAACATCCTTTGAACTTCTCTGCTCCCAAGGTCCCTATCAAGCACAGCTCATTTCAAGTATATACCACATCCTCCAGGAACAGACAACAATTTCTGAAAACACCCACTCCTACATGTACAAATGGTCGCAGCTCACCCAGCGTCAAATTTCAGTCTCGGAGTGGTCAAGAATTTGGTCCTCGACCTCTAAAATTTCAAGATGTGTGGCACAGAGAGAGACAGCATACAAAGTTCTACTATTTTGGTACAAGACCCCTGAGGTTATTCACCGGTATGACTCCTCTCTCTCTCCTCTGTGTTGGAGATGCGGGAAAGAAAAAGGATCACATTTCCATATCTTTTGGCAATGCGATCGGATAGTACCCTTTTGGTCCATGGTGGCACAAGTGCTTCAACAGGTTCTCCCTGCCTCTATCCCCCTAGACCCGATTCATTGTCTCCTAGGTCTTCCCTTCCCGGGGATAGGTAAGGCAGCAAACAGACTAGCCGCTTTTATTCTGCTTGCAGCCAGAAGAGCCATTCCCTCTAACTGGTTATCCACCCTAGTGCCTACCCAAACTCAGTTGATACAAAGTGTCAGGGGCATACGACAGATGGAATATATGACAGCTATGGTGGAGGATGGAGTTGATAGATTTGAAGAGGTCTGGGCGGCCTGGGATGTTTCGACATACGGGCAGCCGCCCTGGGCCTAGAAACCATTCGATACCCTCTCAACTTCTTATCCTCTATCTCTGTGCCCTAGGTGCCCCTCCGGTCCACACTTGGTCATGTCCCTGAATCTGTAAACTCATACCCTAAGTCCAACATTATGTTTTGTATGATGATCACTGGCTCTCTTTTTTTTTTTTTTTTTTCAATATTTTGTTTGGTTATTCTTATTATTTCCATTGTCAGCCTCCCCGAAGTCATTCCATTTGCCTAGTATGGTGTACCTCAGACATTCCCTATGCTTTGTCAGTTATGTTTGCTTTTGTATTTTGTGAAAATTTCTTTAATAAAAATACAATTTATAAAAAAAAAGAAAAAAGCAAGAAAATCTGTCAGTTCAGTTCCCATGCCACGGGTAGAGTTTATAACATTAATACCTTTATCACGTGTACTTCTTTAAATGTCGTTTACCTTCTAATTTGTCCCTGCGGTCTCCAATATGTAGGCCGCACAACACGTGCTATGCACGTTCGAGTGAACGAACATATAACCAATATCAAGAAAGGTTTTCCTAAGCACACTGTGTCCCGCCACTATTTGGAGTATCACAAGAAAAACCCTAAGGGCACTACTTTTCTGGCCATAGATCGCTTTACTCCACATTGGCGGGGGAGTTTATCCAAGCGTGAAATTTCAAAACTTGAAACTCGCTGGATTTACAACCTCAAATGTTACACCCCCTTTGGCATGAATGTCGATTGGGACGTGAACTGTTTTATCAATAACAGCTGTGATTTTTGTGGAGGATGTGTATGGTGACGTTCCCATTTTTTCTTGAGTTGTTTTTCCTTTTTTCCTTTTTTCCTTTTCCATGTGTATATGTACATACATTCAGTGGAGTGGAGTTTTTTTTGCCTTCTCCAACTTTTGCTGCTTGCCATATATATTCATTGTTTTTATTTTTCATTTTTATATTTACAATGATTTCTGTCATCCCTAATGGATGATCAGTAATCCAATATATGTTTTAATTTACGATATGCATCAGGGTGAGCCTCCCTTCTTTCTTTTGTCTTTCCCTTGGTGCATTAGTATTTTAATTATTTACATGTTTAATTACCTGTATTTCATATTATAGTTTTAGTTGATTCTAGGAATTATTGTATGTAACAAATTCAACATGTAATTATGTTGAGCTGTTCCCTGTTTTGCATCATATTTTTTTATATTTTATTCGTTTTTTTGTCCCCTTTTGTGTTTTTTTTCCCTTTTTGGGCGTAATGTAATGACAGTCATGACGTAATGTAATGCTGTCTCCATGGTAGTGATCTTCCTTAATCGGAAGTTCCTGTCCTGAAGGTGGGGGCTTTTCTGCAGTGATTGGGTGTCCCTTTTGCCCTCCCTTCGTTGATGATTTAGGCCCTCCTACCGGAGCTGCCAGTCTAAATGCTTTTATATACATCAATCAGGATTGATATACTCTTGGTTTCGCTTCCTGTGTATGTGAACCACACAGCCGTTCGCGCATGCGCGGCCGCGTCTGCCTTCCCTTTTGTTTTGTTTTACTTCCGGTTTTCCGAGTATGGCTGCGGTGTACAAGCAGAGCCCTGGCGTTTTGTATGCTGCTGACATGAAACAGCTGAACATATCGCCGCATTACCCTATCATAGGTTAGTGTGGCTTTTGATTTTTTGTATTTATATGGGCGTGCTTGTATTGGAGGCCACGCCTCTGATGATATCCATTCGGATGAAACATGTCAGGCTGGCCGATACAAGCACGCTGAGAGCCGCGGATTTATATATTTTTATGTCTTGATGATGGTCCTTTGTTGTAAGTAGAATACAATAAAATACCTTTGTCCTTTTACCTTATGGGCTTCACTATGTTAGTTTATTCTTTCATTTGGTAAACTACTCCCTGCTGAGGATTACATTTCATCTCCATTTCCAACTGAGCTCTGGATGTCGTTTTTGATGTGGGTGTGATCCATCAGGCTTGGATATCTGTGTCTATACACTGACCCTCTGCAAATATACTTACATCGTTTATGTATGTTTGCCTTCCGGTAAGCATTTTGTGAGCACATTTGGGTGGTGTGCTTTTTACGATTGCACACTGAAAGTTCTGGTGGTGGTTCCTATCAGTTTTCTACATTCATCTTGTTTGCCGATTCTGCACCAGGACATTGATTTTCACTAAGCGCTGCACTTTGGACTTTTATACTATTACGTTTGCTTTATCAACAGACTGTGCTGGCTGCTTTTTGTTTTCTATTTTGTTTTATATATACATATATATATTTTTTTTTTGGTTAGCGCAAATATTTGTTCACCTTGTTACTATTGTCTTTTGATTTTTATATTTGCTGCTTTTCACTTTCACTAATATGGATATATTTGATTTTCGTAATTCACGTTCTATGAATCTTAAAGATTGCTTTAATAATGTAGAGGTTCAACAGAATTTAGACATTGGAGGTCTCTTTGTTCGCCTTAAAAATTTGATGATCTCGGAGGTTCATGGTTACTGGGACATTGCGTTTCTAGAAAAATATCTGAATGACAAAATGGTGCCCAGGAGTCTAAGATCTGAGATCACCCCGGAAGAGGATGAAATAGACCTCTTAGGTTGGTTTAAATATTTTAATGATGTAGGTTTGGATCTGTTGCGATTTTTAATCGCCAGAAAAAGGCGTAAATTAAACCAACTTGATGTAGACATATCAGATGTCAAGGAGAAGTTATCATCTTATATGCAATCGGAGGAGTATAAAACCAAATCCGATACCCTTAAAAAAATCCTTGAAAAGGAGGACCTAGATCAGAAAACTAAAAAGAAAAAAAAGTTCACAAGGGATTTGGAGGACTACACTAGCAGCCGGGTTTTTAAGTGGCAAATTAAGAGGTTGGCTCTCGTTGAGGGAGGAGAGGAACGCCCCTCTTTGCCTGTTACTCACCCGAAACCTCCTGCCCCTCCTGTACCATATGTTAATCATAATGGGACCTCCACCAAAGGAAGTTGGCGGAGAGTTGCTACTAATAACCAGAAATCTGTGCCTTATAAACATCCTCATAAAAAAGGAGCCCCTTTGAGAAACTATGGTCCTAGCGATTGTGTCCAGAATGATCGTGGCAATACGGTTCCTGTACATAATCGCTACGTACCGCTAGAGGATTACCAGGGTGGTTATGATGACTATGATGAACAGATTTTTGACGATCGATACATAGTTCAACATCCATCAGCTCGTACTCCAAGAAATAATCGTCAGGATTATGGACGTTCTGGCTGGGATAGCCCGAGCTTCTATTCACCAAGGAGACCTCATTCATCTAATCAAGGCCCTTCCTACTACCCTGGTCCGTCTGCCCAGACTTCTGTTCCTTTTTTTCCCAGGGCCCCGCAGAGAGGGAAGAGAGGGAGAGAACCAGGAGAGGGACCAGAGGGGGGAGGAGGAGTCGATCGAAAAAGGCAAAGAGTGTAAGAGATGCTGGTATTTTTAATCTTAGCCAAAACACTCTTACCGATAATGAAAAATTTGTATTAGACCATGGACTCAAGTTTGCACCGAATAAACCTGTGAGCAAATTTGGAGTATTCATGGATATTCAACGCTATATCCGAAAGGTCAATATCAAAAGGTACTTTCTGTCACAAACTGTTACCACTCCTCTTGAAGAGTTTGATGGTGTTAGACATTCTGGCCTGTCTAACGCCTCTCTCTTCAACCCACCTGGTTTTATACCACCGTCTATCTCGGTTTTTAAAGAACTAGTTCTAAAAGATATAGATAAATTGGTGATTAAGAAAAATTACCAAGACTCTAGATTTAAGGAGGGATTAAAATCCCTGAAAGAGAGAACTGATATCATTATTCACCCTGCTGACAAGGGGGGAGGTATAGTGGTGATGGATAAGAGTTTCTATATTCTAGAAATGGAAAGAATTCTATCAGATGTTGATACTTATGAAACGCTCAACCATGATCCTATTTTTAAATATAAAAAGGAACTTACTACACGTATTGATAGGGGTTATCAATGTAATCTTTTGAATAAGAAAGAGAGGGATTTTTTGATCCCGTCGGCCCCTAGGAAGCCAGTCATGTATTTTTTGCCTAAAGTACATAAAAGTTTGACCCACCCCCCTGGGAGACCAAATATTAGTGGTCTGGATTCCATTACTTCCAGAATTGGCAAATACATTGATGGCTTCCTACAACCTCTGGTGTCTGGTACTCCATCATACATCAAGGACTCAGCGCAGGTTATTCGTAGTTTTGAGGCACTGGAGTGGAGGGAGGGTTACATTCTTGCCACCGCTGATGTGGCCTCGCTCTACACCATTATCTCTCATGACGATGGATTAAAAGCAGTGGAAAGTTTCCTCACCAGAGATTCTGAATTAATTCCATCCCAACAGGACTTTGTGTTGGATCTGTTGAAATATGCCATGACCCATAATTATTTCTGGTTTGGGGGAACTCATTACCTCCAAAACAGGGGGGTTGCAATGGGCGCTAAATTTGCGCCCAGCATGGCCAATTTATTCATGGCCAAATGGGAGGAGGATGTCGTCTATGCCAATAGGAGACCTGAGTTGGTCTTCTGGGGCAGATATATAGACGACATCCTCCTCCTGTGGAATGGCGACATGACGTCGTTCACCACCTTTATGCAATACCTCAATAATAATTTACTGGGAATTGTATTACAGTTTGAAACAAGTTCTGAGGTAATTCATTTTTTGGATCTTACCATACGGGTTAAAAATGGTGCTTTTAATTTATCAATGTTTTTTAAAACCACTGACCGTAATGGCTATATTGGACAAGGGAGCTGCCATCACCCCTCTTGGTTAAAATCAGTGCCAAAAAGTCAATTTCTTCATCTAAGACGAAATTGTACTCTGAAAGATGATTTTTTCTCACAGGCTAGTGTACTCAAAGAGAGGTTTATGGAAAAGGGGTATGCCGAAAATGACCTCAACACCATTATCAGAGAGGTAGGCAGCATGGATCGTGTCTCTGTTCTTCAGAAGAGAGAGAAGGTGTCCACTGGCGAGATGAATTATAATTATGCTATGGTCACCACTTTCTCACAACAACACTTTGACATCAAAAAGATCCTCAATAAACATTGGGGCGTCTTGAAAAACGATAAAATCTTGGGGTCGGTTTTACCAGACAGACCACAGGTGGTCTTCAGAGGGGTTCCCCCCCTGAGGCTTCAACTGGCTCCAAATGTTTTGAATGCTCCCAATAGAGTGTAGTTTTTTCAAAGAACTAAGGGTTATCACCCTTGTCACAATTATAATGTGTGTGCCATTAATAAAGAAAAAAACAAGAAAATCTGTCAGTTCAGTTCCCATGCCACGGGTAGAGTTTATAACATTAATACCTTTATCACGTGTACTTCTTTAAATGTCGTTTACCTTCTAATTTATCCCTGCGGTCTCCAATATGTAGGCCGCACAACACGTGCTATGCACGTTCGAGTGAACGAACATATAACCAATATCAAGAAAGGTTTTCCTAAGCACACTGTGTCCCGCCACTATTTGGAGTATCACAAGAAAAACCCTAAGGGCACTACTTTTCTGGCCATAGATCGCTTTACTCCACATTGGCGGGGGAGTTTATCCAAGCGTGAAATTTCAAAACTTGAAACTCGCTGGATTTACAACCTCAAATGTTACACCCCCTTTGGCATGAATGTCGATTGGGACGTGAACTGTTTTATCAATAACAGCTGTGATTTTTGTGGAGGATGTGTATGGTGACGTTCCCATTTTTTCTTGAGTTGTTTTTCCTTTTTTCCTTTTTTTCTTTTCCATGTGTATATGTACATACATTCAGTGGAGTGGAGTTTTTTTTGCCTTCTCCAACTTTTGCTGCTTGCCATATATATTCATTGTTTTTATTTTTCATTTTTAGATTTACAATGATTTCTGTCATCCCTAATGGATGATCAGTAATCCAATATATGTTTTAATTTACGATATGCATCAGGGTGAGCCTCCCTTCTTTCTTTTGTCTTTCCCTTGGTGCATTAGTATTCTAATTATTTACATGTTTAATTACCTGTATTTCATATTATAGTTTTAGTTGATTCTAGGAATTATTGTATGTAACAAATTCAACATGTAATTATGTTGAGCTGTTCCCTGTTTTGCATCATATTTTTATATATTTTATTAGTTTTTTTGTCCCCTTTTGTTTTTTTTTCCCCTTTTTGGGCGTAATGCAATGACAGTCATGACGTAATGTAATGCTGTCTCCATGGTAGTGATCTTCCTTAATCGGAAGTTCCTGTCCTGAAGGTGGGGGTTTTCTGCAGTGATTGGGTGTCCCTTTTGCCCTCCCTTCGTTGATGATTTAGGCCCTCCTACCGGAGCTGCCAGTCTAAATGCTTTTATATACATCACTCAGCGTGATCACTCACGCTGAGTCTTTTAAGCTGCGTCCATCGCGCTTTTCGTCCCGCCCACTATTTACTTTCTACAGCGTGACCAATCACGCAAGCGAGGCTGCGTCCAATCGCGCCTCCCGTTCCACTCACAGGAAGGATTGATATACTCTTGGTTTCGCTTCCTGTGTATGTGAACCGCACGGCCGTTCGTGCATGCGCGGCCGCGTCTGCCTTCCCTTTAGTTTTGTTTTACTTCCGGTTTTCCGAGTATGGCTGCGGTGTACAAGCGGAGCCCTGGCGTTTTGTATGCTGCTGACATGAAACAGCTAAACATATCGCCGCATTACCCTATCATAGGTTAGTGTGGCTTTTGATTTTTTGTATTTATATGGGCGTGCTTGTATTGGAGGCCACGCCTCTGATGATATCCATTCGGATGAAACATGTCAGGCTGGCCGATACAAGCACGCTGAGAGCCGCGGATTTATATATTTTTATGTCTTGATGATGGTCCTTTGTTGTAAGTAGAATACAATAAAATACCTTTGTCCTTTTACCTTATGGGCTTCACTATGTTAGTTTATTCTTTCATTTGGTAAACTACTCCCTGCTGAGGATTACATTTCATCTCCATTTCCAACTCAGCTCTGGATGTCGTTTTTGATGTGGGTGTGATCCATCAGGCTTGGATATCTGTGTCTATACACTGACCCTCTGCAAATATACTTACATCGTTTATGTATGTTTGCCTTCCGGTAAGCATTTTGTGAGCACATTTGGGTGGTGTGCTTTTTACGATTGCACACTGAAAGTTCTGGTGGTGGTTCCTATCAGTTTTCTACATTCATCTTGTTTGCCGATTCTGCACCAGGACATTG
The DNA here is from genome assembly GCA_029206835.1 of Rana muscosa. NCBI lineage: Eukaryota > Metazoa > Chordata > Amphibia > Anura > Ranidae > Rana > Rana muscosa. The sequence goes on along the minus strand of JARGYO010005593.1, from coordinate 1,949,146 downwards.
ATTTTCACTAAGCGCTGCACTTTGGACTTTTATACTATTACGTTTGCTTTATCAACAGACTGTGCTGGCTGCTTTTTGTTTTCTATTTTGTTTTATATACATATATATATATATATTTTTTTGGTTAGCGCAAATATTTGTTCACCTTGTTACTATTGAAGTTGAATCTGGCCAGGGCTGCTAACCAACGGTGACCAGTGGCATCCAGCTTGGCCGTGGTGAAGAGATAGGTGAGTGGATTATTGTCAGTCTTTACTGTGAAGTCAGCTCCATACAAGTAATCTCTGAGTTTATCCACAACTGCCCACTTTAGGGCCAGAAACTCCAACTTGTGGGTGGAGTAGTGCTTTTCTGCTGGTGCCAGACTTCTACTAACGTATGCAACTGAGCGCAACTGTCCTTCATATTCTTGATATAGCACCCCTCCTAGACCATCATGGCTGGCATCGACATGCAGATCATATGGCTTTTTGGGATCAGAATAGGCCAGGACTGGTGCAGTGGTAAGACTCTTCTTTAACATTTGGAAGTCTCCTTCGCACTCCCTTGTCCACTGGTCTTCCACAGACTCTCCATGCTTCTTGGGGCCAGTATCATCTTCCTCTCCTTCCATCTTCAGTAGCTCATTCAGGGGTTTGGCAATTTTTGCAAACCCTCACACAAATCTACGGTAGTAGGAGCAGAAGCCTAGGAAGGATCTGAGCTCAGTTACTGTAGTTGGCCTGGGCCAGGAGGTGACTGCATCCAGTTTATCAGGATCTGTAGACACTCCTTCTGCAGATACCATGTGTCCCAGATAGTGGACCAAGGACTGATAGAACTGGCATTTTTCCCTGGAGAGTTTTAGACCCTCTTCACTGAGTCTCTTCAGGACTTTCTCCAATCTTTCTTCATGCTCCTCCAGAGTCTTCCTGAAGACAATGATATCATCTAGGTACACCAAGACTTCGATCAGATTCATGTCTCCAACGCTCTTCTCCATCAACCTCTGGAAAGTAGCGGGGGCTCCCGACAGGCCCTGAGGCATCCTATTAAATTCATAGAATCCCACTGGGGTGATAAAGGCCGTCTTCTCTCTATCTTCAGAGTGCATTGGAATTTGATAATACCCACTCTTCAGGTCCATGACACTGAACCACTTGGCCCCAGACAGACTCTGCAAAGCATCTTCTATCCTGGGGGTAGTGTACTGGTCGGGTATGGTCCTCCTGTTGAGAATCCTGTAGTCTATGCAGAGTCTCAGCGACCCGTTTTTCTTCCTTACCACCACGATGGGGGAGGCATATGGACTTCTGGACTCTCGAATGACCCCTGTCCACTTAAACTCTGTCAACTGCTCACGCAAATCTTCCAAGTCAGCCAGGGGAACTCGTCGGACCCTCTCCCGGAAGGGTTTGTCTTCTTGAAGACGGATTTTATGGGTGGCACTCCTCGCACACCCTACGTCAAACTCATCTTCTGAGGATATTCTTCTCCACCTGTCAGCTGAGCCTTGGCTCTCTCCTTCCATTTCAGTGGCAAGGTGGTATCTTCAAGAAAGAGTTTATTCAGAGTGGCTTCTCCTCCCTCCGTCCTCTTCAGTTCGGACAGGGTCACTGGGGTGGCAGGATTTACTTTGCCCAGTAGTACCCGAGCTGGGATCTTCAGAGGAGAATTAGTGACATTTCTGATGCTCACTGGAATCTGGCCTTTGGCTTTCTTCAATGCCCTCAACGGGACCACTTCAGGGATCACTTCCAATCCTGGATGCCTGTTGAAGGGGTCTGGCTCCACGACCACAAAGGGACCCGGCTGCTCCCAGGAGAGTTTTACCTTAGCCTGAAGACAGGTCACCTCACCAGGCTGCAGTATCTTCTCTCTTCTAGACAGTCTCCAGACTCTTCCCACCCCCTCTTCCGGGGCCTTTTGCTCCAGGATCAACTTCTGGTAGACCTGTTGCAGCATGGGGTGAATCTTCTGTTTGGGAGAACTCCGCTCTTGCACTAATGGGGTCAGCAGTCTCCGGACCAAGTCAGTGTTGGTCCCTATCAACATGGACATCGTGTTGGCTCCTGGTGGGCGAGGGCAGACTACCGCCAGAGTGTCAAAAACTTCGGCCTTCCCAGGCATAGAGGGGTCAAAGGCCAGTCTGATTGAGACATAACCGTCATAGGGAAAGCTACGAGTGCCAATCCCCCCTATCTTCAGGTCTTCCAGCTTCTGCAAAGGCACGTGACTCAAATGCTTCTGATAAAAGTCTCTGTATAAGAGAGTCACTTGGGCTCCTGTGTCTAGGAGTGCCTTAGCGTAGACTCCCTCCACTTGAACGGAGACTAGAGGGGAGGGTCCAATTAATTTATCCGGGAACTTCTTAGGAGGTATCTTCTCCTTTGCACTCTTTGATTTTCCTAGTGGTATTTTCTTCTTTTCCTTCCACTTTTCTCTGGATCTCAACCCTTTTTGGACCTGGTATGCATTGATCTCTTTCCGGTTGTCAAATTTCAACTCCTGACAAGCGGCATGGGGAGTTTTAAGAGGGGCACTGTTTCCCTTTTCTTTTTGCTCTGCTCGTCTTTGAATCTTCTTGGAGCTTTCTGTAAGTAGCGGGAGCCCGGCTGACTCCTTCACTGGGGCCCTCTGAAGTTTTCCGCCGGCTGGTATGGAGTGCCTCGCTTCTTCCTTGGGCTGGTACACATCCTATCAGGGTGGCCAACTCCCCCACAATTGAAACAGACAATTTCCTTCCTTATTTTTGGAGATGTTGGAATGGGAACATTCCAGTCCGGTTCCTTCTCGATTTCTTCTTTCTTCTTGGCCAATAAAGAGGTCAATAAGTCCAGTACTTGGGCCATTTGAGACTTCAAGGTTTCTACTTCTGAGTCACGTTCGGTAACTACTGCCTTTCTGACTCCCACCGAAACAGGTGGAGTGGTCTTCTCAACCCCCTCCTGATCCTTCAGAAAGACCTCTTCGTCTTATGATCCGCACAAGGTCTGTGTAATTCAGAGCCATGACTCCGGCAGATGTCTTCAGGTGAAGCCAAACTGGATCTGAATGCGAGGCTCCCCTCAGGATCTGCTTCATCCTGGCAGCGTCTATGAACTGTGGCTGCATTCCCTTTCTCATTACAATTTGGCACAGCATTCTATTCAGTCTCCGGACATACTCAGACAACTTCTCCCTCGGCTGTTGGAAGGTGTGTTCAAATTGATACACCAGCTCAGACACCTTCTCCAGCTGGCCGAATTCCTCCTGCAACACAGACAGATAATCCATCGCAGTACACACAGTGTTGCTGCACCTGAGATTCTTCACAGCCTCAGCAGCAGTACCCTTCAAACCTTCATTGAGGCGCTGTTTCTTCTGCGCTTCTGGAACTTCCCAACCTTCTACTGCCTGCATTGCCTGCTCAATCCAGGTGTCAAAGTCTTCCTCCCCGGGTGGCACAGGTTGTGTTCCTGAAAACACCCGGAGTTTCCGGTACCCGGCTTCCACATGCACCATGCTGTTTTTCTGGCACTTAGCAACAAAGTCTCCCAGGGCAGTCAGCAGTTTGGGGTGATTTTGGAGCTTTCATCTCTTGACTGCCTCCCATTTTGTTGAAAAGTGACGTTTTGTCATCTATGTCCTTTACACTCTGCCCTTTGAACTCTTCTGGGATTCCTCTTGTCCATTCTACTAGTGCATATGCCCCCGAGGTATTTGACTTTACATCCACCGCCCAAGCTTTCCATCTTGGGGATATTGACATTATTAGCTGCTTTACCTCTTCTTTTTGTTGGATCCCTCCCGGGAGTTCAATAGCTACCGCCCGGACTGGATCCACAGCCTCCTCTGCGCACCACTGTGTCTCTGCCTGCGGGTCCATGCTAGTACTTCTGACCGGCTTGATTGCAGCGTGCAATATACAAGGATCCCGGAACCGAGCCCCCACGTATAGTGATACCCTCAGTTAAAAGGGCTGCTTGTTTGTTTTGGGCCTTGTAGTGCACCGCTGTCAACCCCTGGCAATCGGCTCTAACCTTTCGTGGCACAGTTAGGAAAGGGGGTGGTATAATAGTACTCTATCTCTACTGTTATATGGCACAACCCCTTTATAACACAGCACAGTAATTGACACTGACAACCAATATACTTAACTATAACTTCTTTACTATTGGTAAAAGTAAAAAGGGTAAGCAGTATACAGTGTCTCATGCAGATCCCTGCAATATAAGTATACACATCAAAAGGGATAACATTCAGCAATGAAATTACAGTTTAATAACCCCCCACTGTAGCTATCCTCCCTCGTGAGCAAAAATGGCGCCCAGCAATGTCCTATACTACCCAGTCAGGCCTAACTATAACTTGGGGTATAGTTTGTTGAAGAATCTTCGCTAGCAAAACTCGGTGGTGCACATAAAGAACAAACTGTAATCCAAAGGGGTAGCGATGATCGCTAACTTGGTAAAGCTGGAGAGACTAATAAACTCAGTTCAGCAGACAGTCTCCCCAGAATATAACTGCAGTCACTGATGGGCCTAAGCAAAGTAAATAGGAAAACAAAGTTAATCCGAACGGTTCTGAGCTGGCGCTCTCTCACCCGACTGGACCGATTCCTGTCCGGTACCTCCGCTACTGTGAGTCGCTTCACAGTGCCCACGATGCCCGGGTCTTCGGTCCTCCTGATGATAGCACCTCAGGTGGATCGGATGCTCTGCAGGCTCCTCGGTGGAGCGGAAGGCTATCTGGATCTAAAGCAAGGCCCAGGCTTCAGGCCTTGCTCGCGCAGCAGGTAAGTGCAGGGATCCTCTTGCTGGGAGGGCGGCGTACAAAGAGAAAGAGAGAGGCTCCTCCTTTCCCTTTTAAAGTCCACCCCAGCAGTCCTTGCGCGGGAAAATGCACCCTGGGTGCCGCAAAGCGTGCTGGGAACTGTAGTCTTTGGGTAGGAAACAACACCCCTTTACAGATGCTTTTACACAAACACCAGAAAATCCTGTAATTCTACTTCCATCTTTATAGTAAAAAGAACCATCAATATATCAACAGTCACTTTCAAGGTCAAAAAGGTTTGGATACGGCAGTAAAAACTCTGTGCTGCAAACTATTTCCTTGCACTTGACATTCCTGAGTCCATCTTGTAAGCATTTTACAATTCACATCTGCTTCTTCCATTTCCCATTTGAGCAATGATGACCTTTTTGTGTACCTGTCAAGTATTTTGTTGATTGCCAGCCACCATTTGCTTTAATTTGCTGTAGGCCGACCCCTCATTGCCTTTAATAGAGCAGTTACTTGTATCATTCAATCCATAATTTCACCAGAATGGTATACCAACATATATATATACCCCCACGCGATGGTTCAAATAGAATCAGCTTGACATCAGTGATCTATCCCGACAAAGCGGCAGTGGAAATTCTTGGCAGTATCTTTTCATGAAAGGTAGAAAGGTCTTTGTCATCCATATATGTCATAGCCTTCAGGATATTATAAACAACTGATTCAACAAAATTCAAATCATGACTGGAGTGATGAATTTCACTCACCCCTCTTATAAATTTAGGAAAACCACCCAACATACTATATTTTATGCTATGCCAAGCCATTGTGCAGCATCACCTCAGATGTTAAATCTATTGATATCAATATGCATTATGTCATATGTACAGATGTTATAAAATTATTTTAGGTTTAAATGCTTCACTCTGGTTTTAAGATAAAGTTCACAAAATAAAACATAATAAAAATTTAAAATTAAAAGCAAAATATATCTGGGAAAGGGAGAAAATTTAAAATAAAAAAAAGGCATTGGGGAAGAAAGGTCAATTGAAAAGAAAAATAAAGAAAAAATGAGAAAGAAAAAAAAAAAATTTGAATGTTCAAAAAAAAGTCCATTGCTTGATGAATATTGAGAGAGTGTCCATAAATTCTTTATATATTGTCTATTCAGCATTTCTCCCCCACTAGCCAACTTCTGTTCACATTCAAACGAGTTCCTCCGGGGATCTGAAAGACAAAAATTCTCAGACAAAAACTCATTAGCAAAGTCCTTAGTATTTTTTTGAAGTTAAAACAAAGTACTCTTTACAGTTTACAGTCTAAAGCTAATTCATCCCCACTGAAAGAGAAGCGTCATTTTCATTCAAAAACAGATCTGGAGAATGCACATTTGCATTTATGAAACCCTGTACAACTGTTCCAATAATGTGTCACGTTCTTTTCTCATCTTGTCATACTCAATTTTCAGGTGGTCATATTTCTGTTTTAACTGAGAAAATGGTATCCAGGTCTTTTTCTTATTATTACTTTGGTCAGCTCTGTTTTTCATATTATTATCACCTATGTTTGACCCAGAATTTCCTCTCTTGTTGTGATCATTAGATATTATCTTCTGATATTTCAGTGTTTGTCCTAAACAATGTGGCTACATCAATTTTGACAGCTTGCTCATTTGACTTTCTCCATAAATGATCTGCCCTCAACAATACGCCTTTTAAATCATGGGGATTTGGGGTAACTAATAAAATATTTTGTTTGATATCTTCATGCAAAGCATCTAGAAACATACTCATATGTATCGAGCCTCCACGCTCAAATGCAAGATTATTACCGACCAATAATTCCATAATAGTAGACAATTCATAGGGAGATTCACTTTGCATTTGTTTGATCTTCCCATGGATAGTAACATCAGAACGTACCCCATACAAAGCACATAATAATTCCAGTAATATGTCCCTTGTCCTCAGAGGCTGAATACAGATCTGTTTAATTCTCATCCAAAGACCATTTCCTATAGAATGTTGCAAAACTCTTTCTAAGTCAGATGCGTTTAGATTGTACATATCTCTGACATTCTGCAAGTCACAAAACCATTTAAAAAATCTGTTTAAATCATGGCAGGGAACCATTCCTATTTCTTTAAGAATTGCATCTAGTTTGTTTGGTTTCAAATGCTTCATTACAAGCTTAACTTCACCTGTATTATTATTATTATTATAAACTGTGGTGGTCACAGTGGGTGCGGCTGGCAATGAATTATCAGATTTAATATGAGGTTCATTTGATAGAAAGTTTGTGTTTGTATTTTGCTGCAGATTGCTTCATCCAAGATTTGATGCATATCTGCATTCCTGAGATCTGTTCTCTAATTCCATAATTCTTAATTTTAATCTCTCATTTTCCTCTGATAATTCATCACAACGTTTAGATTTCTCAAGCAAAGCTCCCCCAATGGTAACTGCGTGCAATTTTAAATTTACTGTCTCAGTTTCTGATTGGTTTTGTAACCTCTGACAAACCTTATGGCTATTATCAACTGCATTCTGTAAATGCGCAATTTCCTCAACCTTATCCTTCAAAGAACTTTCCATAGTTAAACAGCAATATAACAAGCCCTGCAAAATACCAACTTTTCTTTTACTTTCTGAAATTTTGCTATCAAAAACATTTTTCTCTAAAAATTCCTTCATCATAGTCCATGTCTGCTTACATTTTTCTGGAATTTCATAAGGACCGCCATGGCGCTTAATACATTTTAATACCCATCTGTTAACTTTATCAGAACTGACACTAGCTTCACACTGAGTAAGCATTTTGGCTATATTACTAATATTTTTTTTTAAAAAAAGGAAATATTTTACTCACCGCATTAGTTACTCCTTCAGCTTCTAGTTTAGGTCTTCTGGTACTTGATACAGTCCTTTTTTTGTTGTTTCCAGTCTCAAAACTTGTTTAATCTTGTATATCAGACTCTTATGTCACAACCAGACATTAGAGTTACAGCACAGCTCTTGGGTCTCCATCAGACTTCTGTCCACCTCACAGGATTGTTGTTATCACGACTTCTGTTACTAAGTCCTGAAAATGCGCTTCTGGTCGCTTGAACGGCACCAATGTAGTGATATCATATAGTCCACAGATGACCCAATCCAACAGAGTACAATATATTCAAAGTCCCATGTTCCCTAGATCATATTCTAGATAGACCTGTGCCTTCCTATCCATGCAGAGTGAATGCCAGCTTGAACGTCTCACATACTGGTCCGACACTGGGGGGGGGGTTCTGCCAAGTCAACCAGATGCTTCCATGAATGAATACCCCCTCAAGTCTAATTACCATCAATAAATACTTCTAAACAATGTACCCTTTGAACTGTTCAATTAAGTTAACAGGCCACCTCACACACCTACGTTGGCTTGCATAAGATTTGCACATCAGAGTCATTATCTGTCCCCTCTGATACATGTAGTAAATCTTGTTTGGCCACTAACCCCTTTGATCAACAAACACCCTTTGATATGTGTAATCTTGAATGCCTGTATGTAACACATATATATCGTGCCATACATATAACACAATATATAATACATACACATATATAATATTACATATATATTATTATATATAGTATTACAACAGGTGGGTGGGTGGGCTGGGCTGGGCGGAGGGGAAAAACGCAGGTGCTAGCAGTTATCTGGGCTGATCCCCTAAACTGCTGGGGATGCTAGTATAGATCTGATCAGATCAGATATTGATCAGTTCAGATACTATACCACTACGGGAGGTGTATGCTGCGTGCGTGGATGTTAGCGCTACTGGCGCTACTGGCACTAATCTGACGCTGGTAAAGAAAAGCAATCAGCGCACACAATTAATAAACATGAAACAATGCAGGCTGAACACTAAAAGGTGAATCACAAAAACCTCAGAATCAAATATATACTGTATATGTGTATAAGTGCAGCGCAAAAGATAAAAATAAAAAATAAAGTCCATGTATTAAATGAGACAATACAACACTGATGGTACACCCCATAATGCAGAAAATCTTCAAACGATATTCACAAAGTGACAGATCCTCCAGCAATAGAAGTGAGCACTCTTACCAAATAAGGTGGACCACTGAATGAACAAGTGGTCAGACACGCTTGTTCCCACAGGGGGGTAGTGATGGTGATGAGGCAATCCAACGAGGTGGCAGGCAGGCATCAATCAATGGTAGGAACCGTAGGAGAAAATAATGTGGAAGCAATCTCAGTGTAGACTGATTTTTATTCCAAAAAGTACAAAATTGGTTAAAACAAGCCAATGAGGCTTGGCGGGCAGTAAAAGCAGCGTGAAAACAGCGGTAAAACAGCGGTGACAGTACCACGAGCAGCGACAGAAGGGGCACGGGTGACGTCACGGACGGTAGCTCCTCCCCCGTACGTACGTTACGTTCAGAACGGACTTCGTCAGTGGTGGGTGGAGCTACCACATCACCCGGTTTCTCTAATATACAGCCTGGTGACCAAGGGGAGTGTCAAACGTGCAGGACGTGCCGCGACCGGAAATCCGGAAGCTAAGCAGGTCACTTAAGCACAAATAGACACAGCCACCTATGGGGTCACCAATAGGCCTTCCTATAATGCGCAACCGCGCATGTAAGATAAAACATGTAACCACATGATTACAAATGGTATAAAACAAGGTATACATGATAAAATGTACTTATAGATTTAAATATAAACAATATAAGAACAATAATAATAATAATAAGGATGTACACCCGCAACCTTCTGATATAATGTTAATAATAGGAAAGGAGTATAAATACACTGTAAATCCCTGAAGGGAGGGGGGAGCGTCAAATACCTACTTGTCAGATATGAAACAATTGAGGTCAAAGTCAACGTTCAACCCTCCCGGAACTAAAACCTGTGTTTCATGAATCCAGAAGGATTTGCGTTGACTAAGTTGACGAATAAAGTTCCCCCCTCTCCAATGTTGGTTGACTCTCTCCAAGCCCCAGAATTTGAGACATTTGGGGTCTCTATTGTGGAAATTTCTAAAATGTTTGGAGACATTGTGGGTCCGCAGGTGTCACGTACCTGACGGTAGAGCCTGATATGCAGAGGACGGCCTCTCTTACACCTCTGACTCTGGGCCCCCTGGTAGAGTAGACAGGTGGCGCAGGAGTGCAGAGTCGCACAAGTGCCTGATGGATCGCTGTAGAGGAGCCACTGTAACTGCAGATGGGATGGAAGTTCAGCAGGACTCCAAGGGCAGCAGATAAAGCAGGTGAAGACAAGCCGGGTCATACACTGGTGGGCATGTCAGGCACAGTTGCAAAAGGCGGAAGTGTAGTCAGGGTACAGGCCGTATCGGTAATAGGCTGGCAGCGAGGTAGCAGAGGGAGCAGGCAGATGCGCAGTCAAAACAAGCCGGGTCAGATGCAGGCAGACAGCTGGAATGTCAGTAGCAATCCGGGTCAAGTACAGGAACAGGTAGAAGATACAAGGCAACTGGAATGCTGTAGAGCAGACAGCATTGAATCTGAGTACTGACCCAGTTTAAATAGCCCGCTGGGCGCCAAAGAGCATCATGGGGTGCGCGCGCACGTGCATGTGCATCTTGGGCGCTGGCATGCCCTTCCTGACATTGCCACCCCCTACGGGCAGCCTCCGGATGCCCAATCTGGCTATTTTGTCAGGGTGAGTGTTCTTGAAAGTTTGGATAAGTTCTTTGGCATGGATGTTACCTTCTGGTTCCCATTAATTGTCCTCAGGGCCATATCCTCTCCACTTAATCAAGTACTGAACCTGATTCCTCCTTTTCCTGCAATCTAAGATCGCCTCCCCCTCGAATTCTTCTTCACCGTCTATAACTACAGGTTCAGGTGGACCTACATTCCGATCTGGAAAGGGATTAGGGATAGCGGGCTTCAGTAAAGCTATGTGGAATACAGGATGAATCCTGAAAGAGTCCGGTAGTTCCAGTTCGTAAGCGACATTGTTGATCCGTCTCTTCACAGGAAAAGGCCCCAAAAACTTGGGGCCTAATTTCCTTGAGGGGCAGGCTAACTTCAGATTCGTGGTGGCTAACCAGACTTGGTCACCAGGATTTAAGATCAACTCTCCCCTCCTCTTCTTGTCGAAGATTTCCTTGTTATAGGGCTGGGTCTTGGCCATTGTTCCCTATAACAGTTTATTGTTAGAATCAAAGAAGTTCATTGTTTCAAGAACAGCAGGTACAGGACATTCCGGAATTGTGTTGAACAGAAAAGAGGGGTGAAAACCGTAGTTAGCAAAGAAGGGAGATTGTTTTGTGGCTGAATGAACAGAATTATTGTACGAGAACTCGGCCAGAGGAAGTAAGGATTCCCAATCATCTTGTGAAAAAGAAGAGAAGCAGCGAAGATATTGTTCTAATGTTTGATTGCTCCTTTCAGTTTTACCGTTTGTTTGCGGGTGATAGGCTGAGGAAAAAGAGTTCAATTCCAAGAGATTCACATAAAGATTTCCAGAATCTGGAAGTGAATTGGACCCCTCTATTAGAGACGATATTTGCCGGGACTCCATGGAGTCTTATAACTTCCTTGATGAAGATCAGGGATGAGCCGAACACCCCCCTGTTCGGTTCGCACCAGAACCTGCGAACAGACAAAATGTTCGTGTAAACTTTAGAACCCTATTAAATACAATGGACTCGAACGTTCGAAATCTAAAGTGTTAATTATAAAGGCTGATATGCAAGTTATTGTCCTAAAAAGTGTTTGGGGACCTGGGTCCTGCCCCAGGGGACATGTATCAATGCAAAAAAAAGTTTTAAAAACTGCAGTTTTTTCGGGAGCAGTGATTTTAATAATACTTAAAATGAAAAAATAAAAGTGAAATATTCCTTTAAATTTCGTACCTAGGGGGTGTGTATGATATGCATGTGAAGTGGCGCATGTTTCCCGTGCTTAGAACTGTCCCTGCAAAAAATGTCATTTTTGAAAGAAAAAAAGTCATTTAAAACTGACTTGCGGCTATTAATGAATTGTCGGCTCCTGGCAATACATGCAAAAGTCATTGATAAAAAAAAAAAAAAAAGCGTGGGGATTCCCCAGAATTCAATTACCAGGCCCTTCAGGTCTGGAATGGATATTAAGGGGAACCCTGCCGCAAATTTAAAAAAAAATTGACGTGGGGTTCCCCCACATATCCATTCCAGGCCCTTCAGATCTGGCATGGATTTTAAGGGGAACTCCACACCAAACTTTAAAAAAAAATGGCGTGGAGTCCCCCTAAAAATCCATACCAGACCCCTTATCCAAGCACGCAACCTGGCCGGCCGCAGGGGAAAAGGGGGGGACGAGAGAGCGCCCCCCCTCCCTCCTGAACCGTACCAGGCCACATGCCCTCAACATGGGGAGGATGTCCCCATGTTGATGGGGACAAGGGCCTCATCCCCACAACCCTTGCCCGGTGGTTGTGGGGGTCTGCGGGCGGGGGGCTTATCGGAATCTGGAAGACCCCTTTAACAAAGGGGACCCCCAGATCCCGGTCCCCCCCTATGTGAATTGGTAAGGGGTACATTGTACCCCTACCATTTCACGAAGAAAGCGTAAAAATATGTTTAAAAAAACACACAAACACCTTGAAAAAGTCCTTTTTTTTAATTCGCGGCGGGGTTCCCCTTAATATCCATTCCAGACCTGAAGGGCCTGGTAATTGAATTCTGGGGAACCCCCACGCTTTTTTTTTTTTATCAATGACTTTTGTATGTATTGCCGGGAGCCGACAATTCATTAATAGCCGCGAGTCAGTTTTAAAAGACTTTTTTTCTTTCAAAAATGAAATTTTTTGCAGGGACAGTTCTAAGCACGGGAAACATGTGCCACTTCACATGCATATCATACACACCACCCAGGTACGAAATTTAAAGGAATATTTCACTTTTATTTTTTCATTTTAAGTATTATTAAAATCACGGCCGTTTTTAAAACTTCTTTTTGCATTGATACATGTCCCCTGGGGCAGGACCCCGGTCCCCAAACACTTTTTAGGACAATAACTTGCATATAAGCCTTTATAATTAGCACTTTAGATTTCTCCCATAGATTTTTCGAATTTGCCGCGAACATCCCAATTTGTTCGCTGTTCGGAGAACGGGCGAACAGGCAATGTTCGAGTCGAACATGAGTTCGACTCGAACTCGAAGCTCATCCCTAATGAAGATCAGTGCAGTTTCTTGTGCAGATGGAGTACCCTTCATAGGGAGGAAATGAGCCATTTTGGACAGCCGGTCAACAATCACAAAAATAGTACTGTAGCCCTCGGATGGGGGCAGTTCCACAATAAAGTCAATTGAGATCATTGTCCAAGGTCTACTTGGGACAGGTAGCGGTTTTAACAAACCCCAAGCCCTGGACTTGCTGATCTTGTTGCGGTTACACACCGTGCAGGATTCAACATACCTTCTACAGTCCTTTTCCATCCCAGGCCACCAAAATGTTCGCTGCATCAATTCAGAGGTCTTGCTAATGCCAAAAGCATGTGGTCGTGGCACAGCCCCAAGGTGGAAGTTCGTAGACTCTCTGGTACAAATATTTTTTCCCCGTGCCAGAGTAGCCCATCTCTTGCCAGTAAGGTGGTCCCGGGTGGTGAAGGATTCCCCACCGAGGCTTGTTTGATCTGAGTCACAAGGTCCCCTTGCAGGAGGAGGAAGTTCCCAGTTCCCAGAAGACAGGATAGTATCCGGGGGAGAGATTTCTTGTGACTTGCTAAACATGCGTGATACTGCATCGGGTTTCGTGTTTTTAGATCCGGGCCTGTATGTTAAATGAAACGTGAATCTGGAAAAGAAAAGTGCCCACCTTGCCTGCCGGGGTTTCAACGTCTTCGCTGTCCTTAAATATTCTAGAATCTTGTGATCTGTGTAGATTAGAATTGGGTGTGCAGCCCCCTCCAGAAGGTATCTCCATTCCTCTAGTGCGGCTTTGATCGCTAGAAGTTCGCGATCCCCCACGTCATAGTTTTTCTCTGCGTTTGATAGCTTACGAAAAAATAACGCCACCGGGTGCAACAGAACCTTGGGTCCCTGCCTCTGGGAAAGTATAGCTCCAACTGCTGTTTCCAAAGCGTCTACTTCTAAGACGTAGGGCAGGGCTGAATCGGGGTGTTTTAGAACGGAAGCAGAGGTAAATTGTTTCTTGAGTGCCTCAAAGGCGGCCTGAGCCTCTGGAGACCAATGGAATCTGGAACCTTGTTTAGTGAGCTGTGTGATGGGGGAGATGATTGCTGAGAACCCCCCGGATGAATTTTCGGTAGAAATCCGCAAACCCAATGAATCTCTGGATACCCTTCTTATCACTGGGGGTTGGCCAGTCTAGGATAGCTGTGACTTTTTGGGGATCCATCTTGATGCCTTCGGTGGATATGATCAGGCCCAAGAATTGGATGCTTTGGCATTCAAACTCGCACTTCTCGGGTTTGGCATAAAGTTCATGTTGACAAAGGCGACTTAGAACACTCTTGACATGTCTGCGGTGGTCATCTAGAGAGGGAGAGAAGATTAGTATGTCATCAAGATATACTATAACAAACAAATCCAGGAAGTCTCGGAAGACGTCATTAATAAAATGCTGGAAGGTAGCGTGGGCATTGCAGAGTCCAAAGGGCATTACGAGATACTCGAAATGCCCAAACCGTGCGCGGAAAGCAGTCTTCCACTCGTCGCCTTCTCGTATACGAACTAAGTTATAGGCACCTCGGAGATCCAGTTTTGTAAATATAGTGGCAGTGCCAAGTCTCTGGAAAAGTTTGGGTACTAGTGGAAGGGGATAGCGGTTTTTAACCGTAACTTTGTTGAGCTCCCGATAGTCCTCACAAGGCCATAATGAACGGACCTTCTTTTCTACGAAGACGATTTCTTCCCCGGCCGGGGATGTGGAGGGGCGAATGAACCCCTTTTCTAGGTTATCATCTATGCAGTCTTTTAGAGCGACAAGCTCACATTCAGATAGAGGAAATATTCTTCCGAAAGGGACCTCGACTCCATGGAGAAGTTCAATGGGGCAGTCGTAAGACCAATGAGGAGGAAGAGTCTCTGCCCCTTTCTTGCTGAACACGTCCAGGAAATCATGATAAGCTGTGGGTACAGACTGACAGGTTTCAGAGTCGGTGTCCAGACATAGCAGAGAAGGCTCACCACCAGAGGTGCGTAGACAGCACTGGGTACAGTAGAGGGAAGGAAACTTAAAGGGGTTGTAAAGGTTCGTTTTTTATTTTCTAAATAGGTTCCTTTAAGCTAGTGCGTTGTTGGTTCACTTACCTTTTCCTTAGATTTTCCTTCTAAATATTTTTTTTCTTTGTTTTCTTTGTCTGAATTTCTCACTTCCTGTTTCTCCTCAGTAAACTGTTCAGTAAGCTGTTCTGGCTGACTCCACACCACTCGGATGATGGTGTGAAGTTTAGTGAGGAGAAACAGGAAGTGAGAAATTCAGACAAAGAAAAAAACATTTAGAAGGTAAATCAAAGGAAAAGGTAAGTGAACCAACAATGCACTAGCTTAAAGGAACCTATTTAAAAAATAAAAAACCTTTACAACCCCTTTAATGTCCTCCGTGGCCCAGTCAATGTGGGGATTGTGGGTCTTCAGCCAAGGCATACCAAGGATGATCGGAAACAAGGGAGAAGCGATGGCATCCAGACGTAGCAGTTCCTGATGGCCCTTGGTGGTAGTAGCAAGCAGGGGAATGGTTTCGTGGGTAACTATTCCGGACTTAATTGTGGACCCATCGGCCAAGTGGACGGAGAGTCTCTGCTTCTTGGGTAGAAGCGGGATATAATGTCTTGCAGCAAAGGTCAAGTCCACAAAACAACTGCAGGCCCCGGAATCAATTATAGCAAAAGTCTGAATAGTCTCTCTTTACAGTTGTAATGAAATAGGAAGAGTCAGATGAGCAGAGTTGTTAGGCACATTCGGAGTTGAAGAAGGAGAGGTAACTGAAAGGCACTCGCGGGGTTTAATTGGGCAAGACCTCACGTAATGTCCTGAACCCCCACAGTATAAACATAGGTTCTGCTGGCGTCGACGCTGGCGTTCTTCAGTGGTGAGAGAAGGGCGAAGTAAGCCAAGCTGCCTA
Organism: Rana muscosa; assembly: GCA_029206835.1. Classification (NCBI taxonomy): domain Eukaryota; kingdom Metazoa; phylum Chordata; class Amphibia; order Anura; family Ranidae; genus Rana; species Rana muscosa. The sequence goes on along the minus strand of JARGYO010005593.1, from coordinate 1,933,289 downwards.
GCGTCTGGAGCGTCAGGGGCAGGTGTGGCAGGAACTGTTGGAGCAGAGTTGGAGGAGCTGGGTACCAGGGGTAGCATCCATACCGGGCGTGACTGGCCCACAGATCTCTCTGACCTTCGTTCTCTCAAACGACGGTCAATTTGAATAGATAAGTCAATCAGGGCTTCCAGAGTAGAGGGCACTCCTACTCAAGCTAACTCATCCTTGAGAAGGTCGGCGAGCCCCATACGGAATTGGTAGCGTAGAGCGGCGTCATTCCAGTTAGTGTCAAAGGCCCATTGTCTAAACTCTAAAACATAGTCTTCCACCGCTCTACAACCCTGTTGAAGTGAATGGAGAGCCGCTTCTGCAGAAGCTGCTTGCTGAGGGTCCTCGTACAACAAGGCCATGGCACCAAAGAATGAGACTGAGGCCTCGTACACACGGCCGAGATTCTCGTCGAAAAAAACATGTCGTTTTTTTCGATGAGATTCTTGGACAAGAAACTTGTCCCGGTCGAGTGTACAGACACTCGATTCAAAGAACCCGCGGTTCTTTGAATGGAGCGTACACGGTGACGTCATCGACTACGACGGGCATGCGCTCGTCACATTCGATGCCGTCGCCGCCATCTTGGTATACCCTACGTATGCCTAGGAAGCTACCGCGCATGCGTCAAATTCATTTCGAACATGCGCGGGCTTCCGGGAGGACAGGTAAGTGTACACACACTCACTTTTCTCGTCGAGAAACATGCTGACGAGAATCTCGATGAGAAAATAGAGAGCAGGATCTCTATTTTCTCGTCGAGATTCTTGTCGCTTTTCCTGACGAGAAACCATACACACGAACGAATTTCTCGGCAAAAAATCTCTGCCAGCAAGTTTCTTGCTGGTTTTTGCTGAGAAACTCATTCGTGTGTACGAGGCTTGAGTCTGATAAACATTCAGCTTTCCGTTCCAAGAGACGGTGGGCCCAGGATTGTGGTTCGCCTTGTAATAGGGAGATGACAAAGCCGACCTTCGTGGCCTCTAGGGAAAAGGTGCGTGGCTGAAGAGAAAAATAGAGTTCACATGCGTTCCGAAAAGCTCTGTACTTGCTGCGTTCACCCAGGAATCTCTCCGGGGTTGGTACTCTGGGCTCAGGTGGGAGCATGACAACTGCAGAAAAAGTCCCTTGTGAAGAGGCAGACGGAGTTTGTAGGCGTCCTTCTAACTGGGTATAGCCCTCTTGCAGATCCTTTACAGCCTGTGTCAGGCCAACCAGATGCTGACAACGTTCCTCTGTGGGAGAGGGTCCTCGCACAGGCTCAGACATGGTTGTCTGCTACTGTCACGTACCTGACGGTAGAGCCTGATATGCAGAGGACGGCCTCTCTTACACCTCTGACTCGGGGCCCCCTGGTAGATTAGACAGGTGGCGCAGGAGTGCAGAGTCGCACGAGTGCCTGATGGATCGCTGTAGCGGAGCCACGGTAACTGCAGATGGGATGGAAGTTCAGCAGGACTCCAAGGGCAGCAGATAAGGCAGGTGAAGACAAGCCGGGTCATACACTGGTGGGCACATCAGGCACAGTTGCAAAAGGCGGAAGCGTAGTCAGGATACAGGCCGGATCGGTAATAGGCTGGCAGCGAGGTAGCAGAGGGAGCAGGCAGATGCGCAGTCAAAACAAGCTGGGTCAGATGCAGGCAGACAGCTTGAACGTCTCTGTAGCAATCCGGGTCAAGTACAGGAACAGGTAGCAGATACACGGCAACTGGAACGCTGTAGAGCAGACAGCATTGAATCTGGGTACTGACCCAGTTTAAATAGCCCGCTGGGCGCCAAAGAGCATCATGGGGTGCGCGCGGGTGCTGATGCGCGAACTGGCGCGCGCATGCGCACGCTGATGAGTTCTTGCTGGAAAAAACTATTTAAGCAACAGACAGCATGGATTCATGAAAGACAGAAGTTGTCGAGCACGGGATTGAGGTGATGAAACTTATTATAGAGGAGGAAAGAGACCAACTGGCAACACTGCAAACGGCAATTTCAGAGAGTGGGCTTAAGCTTGAGCCCTTCAAAGATACTCCTGAATTTGAAAAACTTAATGACACATTGAAAAGAGAGATGGAAAAAACACAAAAAAAATTAAAAAATACTAAACAAAGTAAATTCAAATGCGACCTAGACGACTGGGCAAAGGGGGAAATCTTTGACCTGACCACCAAAGCTCAAAGAGGTCGTTCTCGCCAGAGAAGACAATATTCCCAATCAGGCACTGAAACCAGTGCCCAGTCCTCTGGAAGCGAAGAAGATATTCCACATTCGGTCTCTTTTTTAGACAAAGAACCACCGGAACAGGAGGGCCCACCACCAATCAAAGGGATTCTCAGGGGAGACAGAGCAGGGGGAACCGGAGGAGGAAGAAGTCGAGGAAGGGGAGGCGGTCAATGCAACAATCAGACAGTTCGGAGGAGTCAGAGGCGACATCGATAGTAGTTCCTGACTCTGATCTAACGGATGACCTAAAAGTAGTAAATTTATCTGACTTCTCACTAGAGCAATATCACATTGATCTACTGAGTCGAGGCCTCTCCTTCTCCCCCTCCACTGACATGGACCACTTCGAGACTTTCAAAGATTTAAACTTATTTCTGAGAAGGGTTTTCTTTAAATTATTATATACAGAGAATACCATCCAGGTCACACCCCCTGAGTCACTAAATCCAGATGAAAAGCTGGCCCTAATCCAACTTGAATCCCTTTTAGAAGAGGGCGACCCCTCCTATAGTGATGACGATAACGATGAGTCTGATACAGTCAAACGCAAAGCTAAGCTCAGGATACGCTCAACCAATATGCCTCAACTCAAAAAAAAAAAAACTAATTGGGGTCTTCATTGATTTGGTCCAGGAAGATCTGTCAAAATTAAATTGGCATATTAAATCTAATGATAATCTGACTCGTCTTGAACGGAATGGTCTAGAAGAGCTACGCAAGACAGACACAATAGTTATAAAACCCAGTGACAAAGGAGGCAATGTTGTCCCCCTCTCAACAATCATGTATGAGAAGGAGGTACAACGTCTCCTTTCACATGCGTCCACCTATAAAAAACTGGACTATAATCCCTTCCCCAGTCTGGTGGAACTGATAAATGATAAACTGAATTGGGCAGCAGATGAGGTCCTCATCTCTAAGAAGGAGCTTGAATATCTCAAGGAGGGGGATTACAATACCCCCACCTTCTACATAATCCCTAAGATTCATAAGAATCGGGAAAACCTGCCAGGTCGTCCGATTGTATCTGCCATCAAAGGCCCACTTGAACGGATAGGCAAATACATCGATAGCCTTATAAAAGATCTTGTTAAAGAGCTCCCCTCCTATGTCCAGGACACAGGAGATGTGCTTAGACATATCAAAAATCTGTCCATCCCAGACGGGGCACTCCTCGTCAGTATTGACGTGGAGTCATTGTACACGTCCATTCCCCATGAGTGGGGCCTCCTTGCTGTCTACCACTTCCTAGAGTCGAGATTCCCTCATATGGCCATTCAAACTGAGTTTATCCTGGAGCTGCTGGAACTAGCATTGAAGAATAACTTCTTTCAATTTGCTACTACTAAATATTTCCAGCAGCTCCAGGGTACCTCGATGGGAGCCCCATGGGCCCCGTTATACGCATGTCTACACCTGGGCTGGAGGGAAGCCGACGCCGTGTTTACTTCCTCAATGTTCCTCAGCCACGCATGCGCGTGGCTGAGGTACATTGATGATATATTCATGGTATGGAGCTGCACCCCCATGCAACTTACACAATTTATATGCGAGTTAAACACGAATACACGTAATTTGTGTTTTACTTATGTATCAGACCCTCATGAAATTTCCTTTTTGGATTTGAGAATTCAGGTCCAAACAGGTAGACTCACTACACAAACTTTCAGGAAGCCATCGGCAGCCAATATGTTAGTTAGGGCAGACAGTCATCACCCGACTTCCCTTAAAAGAGGCATCCCAGTGGGGCAGTTTTTACGGATTCTGAGAAACTGCTCCGATGAGGCAGACTACAGTAGGGAATCCAAAGGTCTCTATCAACTTTTTCGTGAAAGGGCATATGGTCATCGAACGTTACGTACGGCCATGAGTATGGCCAGCCAACGTTCGCGTGACGAGTTACTACTACCAAAACCCCAAAATCTAATCTAGATGGACCAGTCAGGTTTATAACACCTTTTGGTCAACAATGGCACCAAGTGAGGTCGGTGCTATCTGAGCACTGGCACATACTCACCGGGTGAAAACTTCTGAAGGGGATTGTTGGGCCCAGACCTCTGATGACTGCTAGACGAGCTAAAAATCTCAAAGACAAACTCGTATCTAGTGAATACATACGCCCCATCAATAAAATGTCATGCCCAATAGGTATGTTCCCTTGCGGACACTGTGGTATGTGCCGGTGTGTTGAGAAGACCATGTCCTACAGGAACTCAGCCTCCACTGAGGCTTTTGAGATTAGGTCTTTCATCAACTGCGGCACATCGCGTGTCCTATACATTTTGGAGTGCCCATGTCACCTACTCTACGTGGGCAAGACCAAACGCCAACTTAGGGTACGTTTCGCGGAGCACCTCAAGAGCATTCGTCTGAAGGAAGACACACCGGTGGCTCAACATTTCCTTAAACATCATAATGGAAAGCCACTTGGCCTCCGGGTAAAGGGTTTCTTTGCTCCTAATCTTCCAGATAGACGTGGTGACTTTTGATACAGTCCTGATAAAACATGAAAAATCATGGATTTTCCGACTTCAGACTCTCCAACCAAAAGGTCTCAATACGGAAATGAGTCTTAAGGTTTTTCTTGAATCATGAGTCTCAAGGTCTCTTTTGAATCATAAAAAACTATTTAGGCAACATCGTAATCATTTCCGACTGTATTCCCCCCTTGTAGTTCAGCTGACCCCTTCTCCTTGCACCTATCCCCCTCTGCCCTTTTCCTCAATAAATGCGATTACGTACCTATTTAACATGCAGCAAATAGACCCCCAAGATCTCTATGTAATATTACAGGATGATTTTACCTCTTTGACGGCTGTCAAAGTGCTATATTGAATTTTCAGTAGTCTAGTGCTATAGCTACATTACCCCAGACTAGACGATCTGGGACTATTAGGCCTAAACAACAATAAAAAATAGTAAATAAGAAATAACAATCAATTTCTAAAGCCTGTTATAAGCTATTACCTATAGTCCCTATATGTATACAGAACCAGGAGTTCTTGGTACTACATGATTAGTCTCAATTCAAGTCTTGAACTTCCAGCAGTTTAGTGCTATAGCTACATAACCCTAGATTAGATGATCAGGGATAGTAGGCTAAAATAACAACAATTAAAAAACAAAAACTAAAAAACAAATAATAATAATAACTAATATTTAAAGCCTGCTATAGCGATTACCCATAGCCTCTACATGTATATGAAACCAGGAGCTCTCGGTGCTATATGACTAGTCTCAACTCGCCTGTGATGTAAACTTGGGAGAATTCCCTATCCATGCATCACACTATCAGCCTTTAATTGTCTGTAGTACATGATAGGCTGGGTCTCTAGCGACAATAATATACCTTGAAAGGGGTCTTTGATTTACAATGTTATGCCAGGCACCAGACTTGATAAATAATGTATATTGCCAAGACTACCAGATTAATATCTGTATATCTACCATATTATTTTGGATTAGATTTGATAAACAAAATGAGGCCAGGGCATTGGCCTCATAATTATTAATCTTTAAATAGCCACGGGTAATCATTGATACATAGATACCTCTGAAGGGGTCACAGACTATTTCCTGCAGTTTGCCTATGTTCTCTTATTTATTTTTTCAATACAATTTAAAAAAAATTACTACACAAGAAACTTTTAACAATATTTCTCGAATGAAACCACTAGATGGTGCTATTTTTCTATTCAGCGTGAGCTAGCTCCTGATTGGCGTATTATTGCTATTTAAGACGAGCATTAACAACACGCTGGCACATCCAGATGAAGTGACGGTTCACGTCACGAAATGCGTCATGTCCCGTTAGGACAGACGATTACAGGGCTTCCCCCTCCTCGCCCACATATGGCCTTTTGTTTTTGTTTCCACCCCACAGCTACTATGGAAACCCTATGAACCTTGTGCATGATCTAAACTGAAGCATCTCTTGCCCCCAGTGGCCAGAGCCGCACATCACTTCCAGCTAGCCTCTCTCTGGTGACTCTTAGTCTCAGCGTCAGCCTACGCCTATTGACGTCGGTCACATGATACAATCACTAGGAATCTCGTGTTGAGACCCCACGTGACCTGATGGTACACGCTGTTACAGCTAGACGGCCAAGTCTACTAACCTGAGACGGCGGACGTTCCTTAACACACAGCGAAGGGACCCAGAGCTACAGTCAGGCTATCGCTGGACCGGGACACAAACCGAGGTATCTTCTTGTTTGCAGGATGATTGCTCTGAGGACACATCAAGGCATCCAGACAACCGAAGGGTAAGCCTTTGAACCAATAACGCTACCCGATATCGGTATACCATATCTGTGCCATGTGATACTGTCCCATGTTGATACCTCCAGCCTGTTTATGCAGATGGCCTTCATACTAGTGTCACAGCTAACCATCCAGCTGTCCTTTCTCTAGCCCACCTTACCAGCAATCATGGTCTGTTAATCAGTGGCCGGTGAATAAGTGGCCTGAAATTTCATTAGACTCTGAAAGAAGGAACACTGATACTGTTTGTTCCAATATACAGCAGTTACTCTGATACATGTCGGCCTAAAGACTTCTCAGGCTGATGCCAGATGCAATATTGTACTAATACCACAGTACTATCAATCAGCCCTGGACCTCCATGAACCTTCTTTCTTTCATTTATTTATATCATACAGGTCATTTTCTTTGGATCTCTGTGACTTGTTCTGCCAAGTAAAAATATATATATATATATGCACATGTACACCACATTGGTGCCCTATATATACTTTATACACATAGCTGGTTTCCCTCTGATTTGAGTGCTATACACACGGGGTGTATATCTATATTTACCATGGCCATTTGAGGAATGTTTAGAGGGGTAGTAGGTCCGGTTCGCCTGTCCTATTTTAGCCTGTTGTGTTACATGTATGTTTCTTTGTGTTTTATGTTCTGCACATGTGTTGGAGGAATCCATTCTTCCTCAAGTTGTGACGCAACTCTGGGATTAATTATTTAATCAATAAAGTCTTTAAATTAACCGGCTGTGTTGTGGTCGATTCACCACTTAAACCCTCTGTTGGAACCTTTTTCCAACCCCCCCTGTTTTTTGTTAAGTTGTCAAACAAACCTGATTTCTTTTTATGAAGAGGTAAGTAAAACTTTGGACAGAGGGGTGGCGGTGGACGTGGTATACTTGGATTTTGCAAAAGCGTTCAATACAGTAACCCACACACGGCTCATGTGTAAGGTAAAGTCTACAGGATTGGAAATATCAGTTTGTAACTGGCTAGAAAACTGACTAAAAGACAGAATTCAGAGTAGTGGTTAATGATTCTTACTCTGAATGGTCTAAGGTTCTCAGTGGTGTACCCCAAGGTTCAGTGCTGGGACCCTTAATTTTTAATGTCTTTATAAATGATATTGGGTCTGGGATCAAAAGTAACATTTCTGTCTTTGCAGATGACACTAAGCTATGCAGTGGAATAACGTCCTTACAGGATGTCGCCAATTTACAAACCGACCTCAATGCTCTGTCTAATTGGGCGACTATGTGGCAGATGAGGTTTAATGTTGATAAATGTAAAGTTATGCACTTGGGGGCTAAGAATATGTATGCATCATACATACTAGGGGGAGTACAACTGGGGGGATTCGTAGTGGAGAAGGATCTGGGGGTTTTGGTAGATCATAAGCTCAATAATGGCATGCAATGCCAAGCTGCGGTTTCCAAAGCGAGCAAAGTCCTTTCTTGTATTAAGAGAGGTATGGACCCCAGAGAGAGAGATATCATTTTGCCCCTGTTCAAATCATTAGTAAGACCTCATCTGGAATATGCAGTTCAGTTTTGGGCCCCAGTTCTCAAAAAGGATTTTGGGGAACTGGAGAAATTGCAGAGAAGTGCAACCAAACTGATAAGAGGCATGGAGGAGCTCAGCTATGAGGAAAGACTAGAGGAACTGAATGTATTCACTCTTGAGAAGAGGAGAATAAGGGGGGATATGATTAACATGTACAAATATATAAGGGGTCCATATGGTGAACTTGGTGTTGAGTTATTCACTTTACGGTCAACACAAAAAACAAGGGGGCACTCTTTGTGTCGAGAGGAAAAGAGATTTCATCTCCAAATACGGAAAGGTTTCTTCACAGTAAGAGCTGTGAAAATGTGGAACAGACTCCCTCCAGAGGTGGTTCTGGCTAGCTCAGTAGATTGCTTTAATAAAGGCCTGGATACTTTCCTAAATGTACATAATATAACTGAGTACTAACATTTATAGGTAAAGTTGATCCGGGGTAAATCCGATTGCCTCTCGGGGAATCAGGAAATAATTTTTTCCCCTGCTGTAGCAAATTGGATCATGCTCTGCTGGGGTTTTTTGCCTTCCTCTTGATCAACTGTGGGTATAGAATTTTGTGTAGCGGGTATGTACTTTTTAAACTGGTGAGGACACCAGTGATGCATAGTTCCCTGCGACACAGCAGGTGGCGCTGTCACTTTGGGCCGGGGTTGAACCATCGCTGCAGTGCCGTACCCTTTGTGACCTCTCGCAGCGGTTATACGGCGGGGCGGGGAACCCGCTGTGCTTGCTGGGGGAGGGTATAAAGGGGGCGGACATCTTCGACACGAGGTTCGAGTCACGGGCACCTTCAGCCTGAGGGCTGTGGTTGCTGTCGGTGTCCAGGCGGCCTAGACCTGGACACTGGGAGTTCGTGTTCCATCCCAGACACCTTCAGTCTGGGGTGAGGTACTCAGCCGGAGGCCTGGGGCCCAGTACCTTCCGCTGGGTCCCGCGAGGGAGGGATCATCCTAGGGGGCCCCGGGAGTGGGGCACCTGAATCCAGAGATGTAAGGGACCGGAGGAGGGACTCACCCGAAGACCTGGTGCAGCAGATTGCCAGTGCCGGGTGAACCTCTGGAGACCGCCCGGAGGGGTATCTTTCCCGATCAGGGGCCAAGTTCTAAGAGGAAGTTCAGTCCATGTTCAATGACCGGTGGCAGCAGGCCTATTCGCTAAAAAGGAATAGGAGAGTTCAGTTGTGCCTGGGCCTACTCGTCCCCACACCCCCCAATGTTCGTCTGTTCTTGGAAGTATTGTATGAGAAATAAAGGAGTGTTGGACTTTCGATTGGTGTGGGGCTCTATTATTGGCAGACACGTCTCCATGGGACAACTGAGGCTTCGTATGCAGTGGACAGACCCGGAGGTAATTCAAATAACTTTGCTCGACCCTCTTATGCACACGAGGGGAAATCTTGGCGTAGTGTCCCTGCACTCTCCTCTCCCAGGTACCCCTAGACGCAAGCCATTCACCATAGGAAAGAGGGAGAGTGAGGGTATCGCTACATTTGTATATGGGATTGTACGATATTTAAAAAAAATTTTTATGGTTGAACTGGATGGACTGGCACGCGCATGCGCAATAGTGGTATTCTGACAGGAACAACAGGCCGTCTTCTTCGGCTGCCATCTTGGGCTCTGGCATGCCCTTCCTGATGTTGTTAACGTGTTCCGCGATGCGGATACTAAGGGGTCTAGAAGTCCTCCCTATGTACTGTAACCCGCAATCGCATTCAAGCACGTATACAACACAAGTGCTGTTACAAGTAATACGATTTTTGATGAGGTACGTCCTGCCAGTAGTAGGGGCCACAAAATCTTTCCTTCTCTTAACATTATGTTTGCACTGTTTGCAAGGAGGGCATTTGCCGCAAGCATAGAAACCTGTTAGAAAAGAGAAAATCCTGTTTTCTTTCACTACAGGAGGGTCTACCACACTCAGAGCAAGTACATCTCTCAATGTGGGGGCCTTCCTGTAGATGAACCTTGGACGTGATGGTAAAGCTGTACCTAACACCCGATCCTTCTTTAAAATGTCCCAATGTTTCATGATGATCTTTTCAATTTTTTTATGCTAAATGTTATAGTCAAGTATGATTCTGATTTCAGAATCACCTTTCTTTGTAACTTTAGGCTTAGAATCAGCCACCAAAGTTGCTCAATCCATATTCCCATATTCCCAACTTTATGTATTTTGCTGGTGATGACATTTTTTGGTACCCTTTTTGAAGGAAACGTTCAGGAAGTATATCAGACTGTGCAAAATAATCAGCTTCCAGAGTACAATTTTGCCTAAGGCGTATAAATTGGCCTCTGGTTATATTGCACAGCCATGACTGGTGGTGACAGCTATCTAGGGGTATGTAACTGTTTCTGTCGGTCGGTTTAAAGAATTTTTTAGTTTTAAAGGACTGGCCTTCCCTGAAGATTTCTAAATCCAGGAATGTCATTGTATTGCGTTTGTTAAAAATATGATTTTTATTATATTAATCAGACATAGGATACATGGGACAATTTTACAATAGTCATATTACCTGTCAGCATTTGGTTTAAGTAGATCTCTCAAACAAATGACAATGGGATTAGATACCATTGTTGTATTTTAGTACATTACCTGTTTGAGATTTCTTTCAGCTCTCAAACTGAAAAGAATTACAGGTTTCATTTTGAGTAGACAATAGGTTAGATACCATTGTTGTATCCAATATGCTAATGTCTCTATAGCCACAGTAAACATTACCTGTTTGAGATTTCTTTCAGCTCTCAAACTGAAAGAAATCACAGTTTAGATTACAGGTTCGTTTTTGAGTAGACAATAGGTAGATAGCATTGTTGTATTCAATGCTATTGTTGAAATACATCTATGTTTTATGTTTTGGTAACAATGGTAAACAGCCTGACACACAGATAAAAGCAGGACAGTAAGCTAGGAAAAAACACACACACCATGTTGCTGTAACATCAGAAGAAAGCCACTCATAAGAAGAATAGACCCTGGTCTCCAAGAAGAATCATTGCCAATGGAGATCACGAGTAACAGAAGTTAAGTAACCTTTAAATGTATTTGTAATGTTATAGACCTGTAGACTGTTCTATTTGCTAGGAATTTTGCTTGTTATAGAAATCTGTCAGTCTTGTAGTATATTCCTAATATTGTAATAGTTTTGTATGTACAGCATCTTGTATAGTAAAAGCACATTTACACACTGCAGAAGTCTCAGCTTCCTTGTTATACCTGTTGTGGAAATTTTATTATATAAGATTTATGTGGACATTTTATTCTAGGATGTGCGTTTTATAGATTGTCATCTGTCTCCCTGTGTCTGATGTTTAATCGAGGAGCGCTCTAGCAGAGCGCACTTGGGTTGAATCGAGACCAGCGGTAAAAACGGTCAGTATGAAAACCTTCTTATGGGATTGAAACGTGTTCTCTGCGTGTGTGGGCGTTTGTTGGTTTGTAGATATCAAGCGCAATGCGCTGGACTGCATGCTTTCCAATGGCTATACACTTTAGAGAAGCGAAGTCCGCATAATGAGAGAAACCTATTAATTCTCTCTTGCGGACTTCGTTATCTGCTTTATGGATACATATCTGTATTTATAAGAGGACATTGATATCTGCCTTGTCGGTGTACTTGTACCGTATATTGACAACAGCAGTAGCAATGTCCCCGCAGATTGTCCCAAAACTATAAGAACAAGTAGAATGATCTCACTAGATACTGTTTACTTTGAACAGTATTGTGTGGGCTCCATGCTGATTAAGATGGGGGGTGTGCACTTCCTCCCCTTTCCCTCCTGTGAGTGCCCTCCCCTTTACTGTTTGTCATTTCCTGTGATGTCATTTTGTATTAAGGGAAGTGATTGGCTGTTGGGGCCATCACTTCCTGTTTTGTTATCCTTTTGTTTCCAATTAATAAAAGAATCCGGGTGGCTGAGCTCTGCCCAGACGCTTGAGACTCCAGCTTGAAGCAGCATCGTTTCTGATTCTACCTGGTGCCATTGAAGTACTTCATATTCCTTGTACCAAAGAGCTTGATACAAACGTGCTTTTAAGCACGAAGGAATTGTTTTGTGCTTTGTGTGCATTTAGACGCTGGAAGTCCACATTTAGGCGCGGTGTGGATTTGCGTACAAAGCCCAAGGGAATTCTTCCACGACATTTCGGCGAGCCAGCTTGGAGCCAACGTAGTTCCAGCACAGCGATCCGAGAGGAGAGATTGGGTCCGCGGTTCTGGGACAGGAAAAGGCCGGCAAAGTTTGGTAAGACAGACTCCATTTCAACTTTTGAAATTTTTGTTGTTCTAGAACCGGAATCTGGTCTCTCTGCTCGCTGTTGCAGGTAACTCCGCTTAGCAAAAGAACACATTTTTGCGGTTTCACTCTTTGTGTACAAGGACGGGGATTTATATTTGTACTGGGAGGGATAGCTGTATTGGCTTGGGATAGAAGTCTATATTACTGTCCTCTGTGTAGACCCCATAGTCAATACAGCCTAGAGGGTCTTTGTATGGGGTTTATGTTTAATGTAAAACCATTTCCTGTTGTACAACGTGACGGTATGCATGGAGTGTGCTAGTTGATGTTTTAAATGTGCGGCAGAGATTGAATGACAAAACATTGTGTGGCTGAGTTATTTCATAGTGCTGGTCACCGTGTGAAATAACTTTTGTAAAGTGTGTAGCCATTATAGTTCGTCTAACGTTTAGTATGAGTTAAGTAGCACAGTCTGTTTTGTGTTAAAACAGTGATTTTTGTTTGTAAGAGGCACGGTTTGGTCTTGTTTTGAAGACACCATTTTGTTTTCTTTTGTGTTTGTTCAGCCATGTGGCCTGAGGACACCATCTTGTTTTGAAGACACCATTTTGTTTTCCTTTGTGTTTGTTCAGCCATGTGGTCTGAGTCACCATTTTTGTTTTTCTTTGTATGAACCCAATCTTCAGGTTTGGTTATTTTTGCATATTTTTTTGTAAAACGATTGTGTTTTCTTTTGGTTTTAATTTCAGTTTAAAGTGAAGACTCTGCTTTACACTGAATTTCAATAGATAGTAAAACTAACTTTAACTGAGTTTTTGTACTCTTAAAGGGGTGTGTGTTTTAATTTTTTTATTTTAATTTTTAATTGTTTGGGCATTTTCTTTGAGTTTCTCAGAAGGCAATTCATGCCCCTCCCCCATTGTTTTTGGTTTTAGAGCTGCATCTTTTATTGTATAGCTTGCGGTAGGAAAGAAAGGCTTTGGTTTTAAAACTCGCTTTATATTCACTTTTATTGTTAATTGAGTTACTTTTGCGCAGCAAGTAGTCAATTTTTTGTTCACGCTCAGACTGTTAGCTTATTAGTTTGATCGTGTAACTACTGAGACATCGTACAACTGCTGAAATAGACAACAGCAAGCTATCCCCATTTAATTTTTTTTATTTTATTTTTGTGATTATTTAGAGAAGCCACATTGCTCTGTAGCGAAAATAAACGGAAGTGTGCTGTGCAGTTTAATCTGACGACGCAGTGTACAGTCGTACAGAGGTATGTATGCATACACTGTAAGGGGTAGAGACATAATTCGGGGGGTGGTCTGTGGTTGTTGACTAATCATTGGCATAGTTATTACGAGTATTGCGGTGTAAAAGAGTAGTACTCTGTAGTTCTGTGCCAAAAGTGTTGGGGCAACAAGCCATAGAGTTAATAACACCTCGGTTAGGTTTTCTAGTTGGGGGACTGGACCAGATATAGTGGTTGCAGTTCGTCAATCCACCGTAGAAGAAGGCACCTGACGGTGCTCTCCTAAATAGGTGCAGGGGTTTTTCCTGGACGCAGGAATAAGACTATAAGCCGATTCGAATCACCATGGGCAATTTGAAGTCCATGCAAGGGAAGGAATGTGAGGCTTCCCAGAGTCAGACGGCTGCACAGTACATGAAATCTAGCTTTGGGGCAAAGGTCATGAAACCTCTAAAGGAATGGCATAGTTGGTCCAAGGATACTACTTGGGCTATTCCTCTAGAGGGGACATTTGATGCCTGGAGGTGGGAGAAATTCATAACTGAGTTTAAACCCAGGCTCTGGGCAGCAAAAACCTTAGATGTAGCTGAGCTGTGGCTTCAGAAGTCTATTATGGTAAGCAGGCAGGGTATACAGAAGGCAGTTTCAGTCCGGAAGAACCGCATTATGTACACCTGGCCTGAGGGGATAGCAGTGACTGGTGATCCAATGCTGGAAGCGGAAGAGGCTCTTTCTGGGCTAACTCTGCTGAGGCAGGCTGGATCCACCAACACTAGATCTGTTGTAGTTTCCTCTGATGCTTCTGCCATCACCAATCTAACCAACCCTACTCTGCACTCTCCAACTAACATCTCTCTCTCTCCCACGTCTCTATCTAACCATGTCACCTCTGACGCTAAACCTCAAGCTAACCCTCTCTATCAGTCACCTTTCCCCATATCTGGGGCATTTTCTCCGCCGATTGCGGCTGATTATGAATCATTTTCAACTGGTGATCTACAGATGCTATGTGAGTCTAAGGGAATTGAGACCAGACTAAGGCACCGTGGGGATTGCATAACTGCGCTGAGAGCTTTTGACTCAGTCATACCTACCATCTACCCTTCATTGGTTGGCTTCCAGACAAGGAACGTTGTGGGCAAGGTAGCACACATTAGCCAACCAATGAAGCCACAACCTCCAAAGTACACACCTAGCCCCACTTATGTCACTGAACCTGGTACTTACCCAGTCCGGGTGCAACAATATGAGGGTGTTCCAAATACCAACGGTGAAAGGACTTTGGGGGAAAGGGTGGTATGGCATGTCCCTTTTGCTTCCTCAGAAATCAGGACCATACTGGCCGAACTGCCTGACTATAGAACAAATCCACGAGGGTTCGTGAGAATGTTTTGTCAAAATCAATTTAGCTACGGCATGAGTGGAACAGATTGTGCCCAGGTTCTGAGGGCGAAAGTAGGAGAAGAACTGGCAGGGGTTATAATCTCCCGTTGCGGCATTGTCACCCACGAACAAGCCACTTCTAGAGGTAAGCAATTCTGTGTAGCCCTGCTAGCCAAACTTCCAGAGTTGTATGGTGCATCTTCTACCACAGATGTGATGAAACTCAGTGAAAACCCAGGCGAGGAATGTGCTTGTTTCTGGCGTCGCCTGAAACAAGCTGCATTGGATGCAGATCTGGAGGTTGGTCCAGATGTGCCAACCGACGGAGGTAAGTTATCCGCCATTCACCTTTTGCTAAGAGCCAAATTTTTAGAAGGCATCCATATGAAAATTCGAGACCGGCTATTATTAGCCAGACCCGAATTTAATGAAATGACAATACCTGCCATTCTATCCACTCTCTCCGCTATAGAGAGAGAGATGGATAGGAAGAAACAGGACAAAGCATTCAAAATCCTTGTGTCTCAAGCCCCTTCTGCAGGACAAACGGGCCAGGATGGTGGGAAAAAGACACAACGCTGGAAAGCCCGAACTTGTTACATCTGTGGAAAGGAAGGACATCTAAGGCGCGACTGCCCTAACAGACCCAAGGGTAAGTGGCAGTTCATCCCAGACGATCCGGTACCAGGCTCACGCGATCCAACAACTTCAGTTGTAGCGATGGCCAGCCACGACTATGATTCTTCATAGGACGCTGGCAAAGCGGTGTCAGGACATATCAACCTGTTTATCGAGGAATTAAAATATCCCCTCCCTTGCCTCATTGACACCGGTGCCGTCCAACTGTTCTGAGATCCAAAGATCTCAGAGGCAAGGTTCCCCTTTCTGGGGAGACTATACCCACTGTGGGTCTAACAGGTCAGACAGTGTCTCTACATACCACCAAACCACTCCATTGTAGGTTGGGCCAACACACAGAAGCCATTAAGTCGGTACTGGTATCGGATGATGTTCCCATCAACCTATTGGGAGCTGATATTTTATCTGAGATACAAGCGGTCATTGAGTACACTCCAACAGGTGTTGTGGTTAGCAGTGCATTGACGGATGAGCGCCTATGTGCAATGGTGGCTCTACCGTATATGATAGAACCTGGTTGTTTTCTGGGGTTGGATGTGCTAGCAGAAGTGGATCCCAAACTTTGGGCGTTTGATAAGTATGATGTGGGTCTTCTGCCGGTCCCGCCAACCACAGTAAACATCAGACCAGGGAGTATTTTGCCCCAATTACCACAATACCCTTTGAGTGTGGCTCAGATGGCTAGCCTTAAAATCCAAATAGACCGGTACCTGCTGATAAAAGTTCTTACGCCAACCAAATCCCCCTGTAACACCCCTTTGTTTCCAGTGGCTAAAAAGTCTGTCAAGGGTCAGGAAACAACTTTCCGTTTAGTACATGATTTAAGGGCTATCAATAAAATCATTATCAGCGATGCCCCTTTGGTACCCAACCCACACACCTTGTTGGCCTCTATACCACCTAACGCAATTTTCTTCAGTGTTATTGATCTGACTAATGCATTTTTTTCGGTACCACTGGACCCCCAGTGCCAGTACCTTTTTGCTTTTTCATTCCAGGGTCGACAACTGACTTGGACACGTCTCGTTCAGGGGTCTGTGACTAGTCCCTCGGAGTACAGTTGCAAACTTAAAATAGTGTTGGATCAATGGACCCCAACGAATCCAGAGGTGGTGCTGATCCAGTATGTTGATGACTTGCTGCTTTGTTGCCCTGCAAGGGATGTCTGTTATCAGCATACTGTCTCATTGCTTAACCATCTGGCGTCCACGGGGAATAAAGCTAGCAAGGAGAAATTGCAGTTTTGTAGGGAGAAGGTCACCTTTTTAGGACATTGTATATCTCAGGGTACTCGACACCTGACAACCCAGAGAATTCAGACACTGAAAGACTTCCCGAAACCCCGAAACGCACGACAAACGAGAGCCATTCTTGGTCTTATCAACTACTGTAGAGACTGGGTCCCTAACATCTCTTCGACTTTAGGACCCCTTTACGAAATCCTATCCCAAACTCCCTTTCAACTGACTGATGATAACTGGTCAACCCTACAGGACTTGATCCAAGAACTCTCCAAAGCACCTGCTTTAGGTTTGCCCAACTATGACCTCCCCTTCTACCTTTTCTGCTATGAAAGCAAAGGCCACGCCACTGGAGTACTGACCCAACTACATGGGTCCAGGTACCGACCCATCATGTATCTATCAACTGCCCTAGATCCAGTCATTCGAGGTTCACCAGGTTGTGTACGAGCCGTAGCCGCCTGCGCTGTATTGTTACAGAAGGTAGGTGACATAGTCTTGGACTCCCCACTGACCCTCTATACTCCCCATTCAGTGCAGGAAATCCTAAATCAAGTTCAGACAAAACACCTCTCTGCTGCCAGATTGACTAAGTACGAAGTGGCTCTCCTAACCCCTACTAACCTGACTTTAAGACGATGCACCATTTTAAACCCAGCCTCTCTTCTTCCTACTGAGGAGGAAGAGAAGGGGGGAGATAATGGTGTTAAAAATGATACTCAAACCTTCCAGACTAACAATACCAACCTCTCTACCTCTAACCAACTTGTTAATTTAGAAGGACAACATGCTGATGATCACCACGACTGTGTTTCTCTGATGGAACTCGAGTCAACAACCATCAGCCCGGTGAAGGAGACCCCCATCCCAAACGCTAAAAACCTTTTTGTAGATGGTTCCAGGTATTACACCCCAGATGGTAAGCCACACACAGGTTATGCAGTGACTACAGTCAGTGAAATTGTGGAAAAGGGTTCATTGAGTTCCAACATGTCTGCACAGGAAGCTGAGCTGTGGGCACTGGCAAGAGCCTGTGAGACCCAAGAGGGTCAAAGGATCAATATCTACACGGATTCTAGGTATGCTTTTGGGATAGCCCATGATTTTGGTCCTATCTGGAAAGCAAGAGGCTTTCTGACTAGTTCAGGGAAGCCTGTGAAACATGCGCAGTTAATCAACAGGTTATTCGTTGCTTTCAACCTGCCGCGTGAGATAGCCATTCTAAAAGTTAAGGCCCACACGACTGATAGGACTTTGGAGGCCGATGGCAATGCCTTGGCAGATAGAGCTGCCAAAGAAGGTGCTCTGCACCCTCCTGTGAAAACCCTGATGCTAGCCATCCCCTCTGATGTGTCTCTGGAAGAGTTTAAGAGACTACAGTCACAAGCGGAATTACATGAAAAGAGGAGATGGACAGCACTAGGGGCCATGAGAGGTCCAGATGACATCTGGGGTCTTGGTAAAAAATGGTGTCTGCCAAGATCGCTTTTTCCAATGATGGCCCATTCGGCTCATTATCCAGGGCATCAGTCAAAGATGGTTATGTGTGCGCAGGTGGATGAGCATTGGATCGCCCCTGGATTTACTACTGCAGCTGCTAATTTTGCAGCAGCCTGCCTGGTTTGCGCATTGCACAATCCAGGTAGGACGGTACCAGTACCCAAACGACATTCCCCCCGACCAGAATATCCATTTCAGCGCATCCAGATAGACTACATTACATTGCCAAGGAGTGGGCCGTACGAACACGTCTTAGTCTGTGTAGATATGTTTTCAGGTTGGCCAGAGGCATGGCTGGTTCAGAAAGCAAACGCCACAACCACAGCCAAAAAGATCCTGTCCGAAATAGTGTGTCGCTGGGGCCTACCTGAAACGATCGAGTCGGATCGAGGCTCCCACTTCACTGGTCAAATATTTGCAGAAGTGTGTAAAGCCCTCCATATCAATCAGGGATTACACACTCCTTATCACCCCCAAAGCAGTGGTAAGGTTGAAAGGTTAAACGGAACCCTTAAAAACAAAATCTCCAAAATAATAGCTGATACTGGGAAACCTTGGCCTGAATGTCTCCCCATAGCTCTCCACTCCATCAGAAATGCACCTAGACGACCTCACGGGTTATCTCCATAGGAGGTTTTGTTCGGATGTCATCCAAAAACAGGGTTGTACTTTCCCCAGCAGCTGTCGTCTTTACATTCTCAGCTGACGGGGTATGTGCAGTCACTGCAACGTGAGCTAAAAAAAATCCACCACAGGGTTCATGAGTCCCTTCCAGACCCTGACTCAATAACCGGTTTACATTCTATCCAACCAGGTGACTGGGTCGTTGTAAAGAAATACCAGAGGACGGGACTAGAATCGAGATACGTCGGACCATTCCAGGTTCAGCTGACCACGCCGACCTCACTAAAGCTTGAAGAACGGGACAACTGGATCCACGCCAGCCACTGCAAGAAGCTGCTCAACTACATCAAAGAATGAGGAGTATCTTCTTTATTTATAGTTTTAGTTTAGTGTATTTTAGCAAGGGTAATGATGAAAAGCATCCCAATTTATTGTTTAAAATGCATCTCCAGCTGGCAAAAATGGCGAACAGGACCAACTGCTGGGTATGCTCCAAACCTCCACCAAGCCTTGATGCCCCGGCAATGGCAGCAGTACATGCGATATATGATGTCCGTATCGGTATGAGGAAACTAAAGACTCCAAACAGACACTTGTCAATAGAACTTAATGATACATTCCTAGAGGGTAAAATTAGTTATAGTTTTAACATT
The DNA here is from genome assembly GCA_029206835.1 of Rana muscosa. Classification (NCBI taxonomy): domain Eukaryota; kingdom Metazoa; phylum Chordata; class Amphibia; order Anura; family Ranidae; genus Rana; species Rana muscosa. The sequence goes on along the minus strand of JARGYO010005593.1, from coordinate 1,913,699 downwards.
AGCTCTGGCTTTTGCCCCTCCCTCACAAAACCAGTATGGGTATCGGGACAACTAGGTAGCCCACAAGTGTGCTTCAACTTTAGTTTCGGTAGAGGGGATAACTTTGTTGGGTCCACCACCTGTAAAGAAGGTATAACAGTTAATCTAACCAACGAAACCCCCGTCTTCTTTAATAACACTAATAGACCAGATTACATCTGTTGGAAGGAAGAGTGTGACGTTCAGACCGAGGGAGCAATCCCCCAGTCTATCCTGTTACTACTCAATGCACGTAACCGTCAGAGTGGTTCCCCCTGTGCGACTCTGACTGGCCCCTACTACTTCTTATGCGGTACCTCAGCTTATAAGGTAATCCCCCCTAATGCAAGAGGTTCATGTGTCCTGGTTAAACTAGTCCCAGCATCTTACATCGCGGATGATCGAGAGGATCTGATGGCACGAGAGAAGGTAAGAACGTCAGGAAAAGCTAGAAGGGAATTGTTCACCAACTCTGACCAGGCCTGGGCATGGTTTCCTGCTTGGACGGGTTGGGGGATTGAACTTATGAAACGATTGAATAATTTCTCATCCATTGTGGATGGGATATTCAATGAAACCGTAGAGGCTGTAAGGGAAATCTCACAGGAACAACGGCAGATCAGGACCCTTCTTTTACAGGAAAAGATGGCCCTTGATTATCTGTTAGCATCCAAGGGGGGTTTCTGTGAATTCATAGGTGAAGATTGTTGTACCTGGATTGAGGATACCAATGACAAAGTTCAGGCCCATATGGATAAGGCTAGATCCCTGCAAGGCAAAGCCAGAGCTATAGCTAGTGAGGGTTGGAATCCTTTTAAGGGTTTGGGAAACTTTGGGGATTTTTTATTTTCCATTGGATCGTGGTTGAAGGAAGTAGGGGTGTATATACTCATGTCATTTTTGTTTCTGTTCCTTCTATATGTCGTGATGAGGTGCTCCTGTTGCCTGATTGGACGCGTGACCAGAGCCCGAGCAGATGACCACATTTTCCTCAATGAGATAAGACGCCCCGAAGCCCAACCAACGTATCAGATGCAGAGGATTCCAGACCGATCGGCGATTACTACAGCTCACCATTTCGTACCCTCCTTATAAGTCATGTCTCCTGAAGAACAGAATCTACATGTCAAGCCGCGTTTTCCTTTTTATGGATTGTAAGGACTGATTCATTTCCAGGTGTAAGAAGATCAAGTTTTGAGAGACACATGGGAGCATATGACAAAAAGGAGGGACTGTTGTGGAAATTTTATTATATAAGATTTATGTGGACATTTTATTCTAGGATGTGCGTTTTATAGATTGTCATCTGTCTCCCTGTGTCTGATGTTTAATCGAGGAGCGCTCTAGCAGAGCGCACTTGGGTTGAATCGAGACCAGCGGTAAAAACGGTCAGTATGAAAACCTTCTTATGGGATTGAAACGTGTTCTCTGCGTGTGTGGGCGTTTGTTGGTTTGTAGATATCAAGCGCAATGCGCTGGACTGCATGCTTTCCAATGGCTATACACTTTAGAGAAGTGAAGTCCGCATAATGAGAGAAACCTATTAATTCTCTCTTGCGGACTTCGTTATCCGCTTTATGGATACATATCTGTATTTATAAGAGGACATTGATATCTGCCTTGTCGGTGTACTTGTACCGTATATTGACAACAGCAGTAGCAATGTCCCCGCAGATTGTCCCAAAACTATAAGAACAAGTAGAATGATCTCACTAGATACTGTTTACTTTGAACAGTATTGTGTGGGCTCCATGCTGATTAAGATGGGGGGTGTGCACTTCCTCCCCTTTCCCTCCTGTGAGTGCCCTCCCCTTTACTGTTTGTCATTTCCTGTGATGTCATTTTGTATTAAGGGAAGTGATTGGCTGTTGGGGCCATCACTTCCTGTTTTGTTATCCTTTTGTTTCCAATGAATAAAAGAATCCGGGTGGCTGAGCTCTGCCCAGACGCTTGAGACTCCAGCTTGAAGCAGCATCGTTTCTGATTCTACCTGGTGCCATTGAAGTACTTCATATTCCTTGTACCAAAGAGCTTGATACAAACGTGCTTTTAAGCACAAAGGAATTGTTTTGTGCTTTGTGTGCATTTAGACGCTGGAAGTCCACATTTAGGCGCGGTGTGGATTTGCGTACAAAGCCCAAGGGAATTCTTAGACGACATACCACAGAGTAACCTTGCTAGATAGACGCAAGCGAAACATTTTGGGGGCTCAGCCGGAATTTGTGCTATAATTCAATTGAAGCAGACTTGTTTTTCTGTAGTGTGTTGTGTAGCTTGTGCTAGGTAAAATGCTGCGTAAACTGTTTAGGAAAAGCAAGACTGCAGAGGGTTCTGGTGACCAGAAGAAAGTGTGCAGCTTACCTATCTGGGCCAGAAATAATGAGTGGGAGCCTCTTGCTAATGCATTTGTGAAGTATGCTTCTCCCTTGAAGCTGACTTGGGGTGATAAAGTCTCAGATCATTTTGTAGATTTTAGCCTTAAGGGGTTGGACTTAAGTAAGAAAGAGAAGAGGACAGTGTCCACCGTGGGTTGGTACTTCCTCCATGCTCTCTATACTGAATCACATAGAAGGGAGAAGGCAGAGGCAGAAGTTATGGTATTAAAAGACCAGCTAGCAGTTGCTTCAGAGTGTGTACGTTCAACCGCTAGTCGGGCTGATGATTTGCAAAAGCGGTGTGCAGCCCTCATGACCAAATCAATTAATGCCTTAAGAAAAAGAAAGGGGCGTAAACCTGTTAGTAAAGCCAGGGTACGTGCCATTCTCACATCCCAAAATTGGGATTGTGAGGATGTGTTCTCCTCAAATGATAGTGAGGATGAGGAGATAGAGTTTGATATTTCAGAGGATGATCTGCTAGTGGGAAAGAAAAAGTATGCCAGACCTCTCATTACTAAGCATAGGAAACGGCAACATGATAGAGAGGATATGGCAGATGGGGAGGTGCATTATCGCAACCTCAGAGATGTTGAATTTGAAGAAGTACGGGAGTCTTCACAAACTGAACTCCATGAGCTGGCAAAACAATACAAACAGGTATTGGGGAGCCCCTATTGGGTTGGCTCCTACGCTTATGGGATGAAGGGGCGGACAGTGTTGTTTTGTCAGGTAAGGAAGCAGTGGCTATGGGAGTGTTAACCCATGATCCACAATTGCGTCAGGCAATGCGAAAAGCCCGAGAGTTTAGCGTGAATTTTTCACTGTTAGACCTTGTGAGAGATGGAATAGTCCGCCAGTCCTACTGACCTGGAAAATACCTACTCCTGGAGATCAATAGGAGAGGGTATTTCCAGGTTACGTGAGATGGGCTGTATAGCCGGATTAAATACATTTCCAGAATGGATAGGTCCAGTTATGGAACCCTTTACGTCTGCTCTGCGCTCTAAGCTGATGAAGTCTGCGCCATTTAATCTCAGGGCTCCATTATTGTCTTTGTTGGGAGGCCTGGGATTAAACAGCAAGATTCATGAAGCCACAACCCTTTTAAGCCAGTTGGGGGAGATAGAGGAGACTAAAACAAAACCTGTCAGGGCAGTAGATAAGGTCAAGGCCAGACAGGAAGAATACAAGCAGAAAAGAACAGAGAAGAAACGGAATGGGGTAGAGAAGACAGAAGGTGGAGAGAAAACCAGGCTAGTTGTTTCTAGGAAAGAAATGTGGGTGGATCTATTAAATGCAGGAGTACCTAAAGATGAGATAGATGGCATTCCTACTGCAGAAATGCTGAAGAGGTGGAAACATTTAGTAGGGAAAACTGTCAGGGTTAGAAACACTGCTCCTAGTGAAGATAACATCAGCCTAGACTTATGCCCCATACACACGATCATTTTTCATGCCGTTAAAAATGCCATTAAAAAAAATGGCCATTAAAAATGATCGTGTGTATGCTCCAGAGCATTTTTAACGACGTGAAAAACGGGCATTAAAAATTTCGAACATGCTCTCTTTTTTCACGTCGTTTTTCATGTCGTTTTTTTTAACGACGTGAAAAACGATAGTGTGTATGCTTTAACGACGTGAAAAAAAATGCGCATGCTCAGAATCAAGTATGAGACGGGAGCGCTCGTTCTGGTAAAACTAGCGTTCGTAATGGAGATAGCACATTCGTCATGCTGTAACGGACTGAAAAGCACTAGACTGAAAAGAGCGAATCGTCTCTCAACAAACTTTACTAACATGAAGGGTGGCGCCATTCGAACGGAACTTCCCCTTTATAGTGCCGCCGTACGTGGTGTACGTCACTGCGCTTTTCTAGAACATTTTTTAAAATGATGGTGTGTACGCAAGACAGGCTTGAGAGGAAACAAGAAAAAAAATGACGAGAAAAACGTCAGTTTTAAAAATGACATTAAAAATGATCGTGTGTATGGGGCATTAGAGGAAACAGAACAGACCCCTCCTGTTAGCCCCAAACCAATTCCCAAAAGTGAACATGAACCCAAACCCAAATCCCTTTATCCTGGGGAGGAGTTAGAGAGAATCAGAAAAGGGGATTGGGAGGTTCAATATCCTTTATGAAGGGAAGGTGAGTCTCCTGTAATAGCAGCAAGGGCAGTGACAGCAGGAGACCGACGCCCATATGCACCTGTCACTGTATGGTGGGGGAAGTCATCTTCTCCTACACATGTAATGGCTTTAGTTGATAGTGGAGCTGAAGTTACACTTTTGCAAGGAAATCCTTCCCATCACAAAGGAGAATTGATTTATGTAGAAGGTTTGGGAGGGCAAACTACACCAGCAGTTAGGATACGGGTGAAATTGGCTATTGGCAAGGGATCAGGATTTATGACAAATGTTTTGATATCAGAGTTACCCGGAAATATTCTTGGGATGGATGTACTTCAAGGTCAGTCAATTCAGACTGAAAGAGGTACATTCACATTCGGGTATCCTGATAAAGCGTATCTGGTAAGGGCTGTGAAGGCTGTGGTCAGAGGTCATGCGAAATGGACCCCTGTCTACATTCCTCCACCAGAGAAGCCAGTCTGTCTCAAGCAGTATAGACTTCCTGGAGGCCACAAAGAAATTGGGGAGACTATTCAAGAACTGTTGAGAGTAGGGATCCTTAGACCTGCTGTAAGTCCTTTCTCGTCTCCCGTGTTCCCAGTAAAGAAACCTGATGGGACATATAGAATGACTGTGGATTACAGAGGTCTAAACAAAGTGGCACCTCCATTGAAGTCAGCTGTACCAGATATGATCTCAATTGTTGAGAAAATTGCTAAAGATGCAGGAGAATATCATGCTGTGATAGACCTGGCTAATGCTTTCTTTTCAATTTTGATAGACCCAGATTGTCAAGACCAGTTTGCTCTGGTGTGGGACGGCCGCCAGTACACTTTCACTGTTCTTCCGCAAGGCTATCTTCATTCTCCAACGATTTATCATGGACTGATTGCCCGAGATTTAAGTACCCTGAATTTGAAAGTCGCTGTGTTTCACTACATTGATGACATCATGATCTCTGGGACAAAAGAAGATGTAACTGAAGCACTGCACCTGCTGATACAACACTTGGAGAACAGAGGGTGGGCTATCAACAGAGACAAAGTCCAAGGACCTGCCACAGAGGTGAAATTCCTAGGAATGATGTGGACTGGGCCACAGAGGAAGATTCCAGAGACAGTTGTGCAAACTATCCAGGCGCTGTTGCCCCATACTACCAAAAAGGAGGCACAGAAGTTCATTGGAGTTGTGGGATTCTGGAGATCGTTCATTCCACATCCTGGACTGATTCTGAGGCCTATATACAACGTTACCAGAAAAAGGACTGAGTTCTCATGGGGTTCAGAGCAGCGGACTGTATTCCTGGCTGCTAAAGAAGCTATTTTGCAGCATCAGGGATTGGGACCCGTGAGACAAGGAGTACCATTTCAGCTGGATGTAGTGGAGCAGAATGGTACCATATCTTGGAGTCTGTGGCAGCCAAATGAAAAGAAAGGACTGAGAGCAATACCTATTGGATTTTGGTCCAAACAACTGACAGGGGCACAGACGAGATACACGCCCTTAGAGAAGTACCTGTTTGGGGCCTACACAGCACTTCAACATGTAGAGACCATAACAGGAAAGGACACAGTCACCATCCATACTGCATTGCCAATAGCAGGATGGGTGAGAGATAATGGACTGACCACTAGGGCAGCTGTAGCCCAGAACCAGACACTGATGAAATGGAAGTGGTACCTTCAAGAAAGAGGGGGTATTGCAGCTGGGGATGTTAGAGACATTTCAAAACAGTTGGCAGGGCTTGTTACTTTTACCAGCACCCGGCCAGAAGAAGAAATTCCTGTGCCGCAGTCATCCCCCATTCAAGAGGCTCCACCCTTTGAGTCTCTGTCAGAAGACATGAAGGAGTCAGCGTGGTTCACTGATGGTTCAGCCATAATCGCCTCGTCTGGGCGTAAATGGACAGCAGCAGCCTACAATCCAAGTACAGACACAGTCCTGCAGGAGTCCGGAATCGGAGGGTCCAGTCAGTATGCAGAGTTGAAAGCTGTAGTGATGACTTTTCAGGAGGATCCTTCTTCTCATGTCACTATCTACACTGACAGCTGGGCGGTTTTTAAAGGACTGACAACTTGGATGCCCACGTGGAAGTCCAATGAATGGATGATTCATGGAAAGGTGGTGTGGGGAGGCAAGGAAGTCTGGGACTACATCTGGAAGGAAGCTCACTCCCGCACCATAAAAGTGGGACATGTTGATGCACATGTGCCCCTAGTACCAGACTTTGAGAACTATAACAGAGTTGCAGATGAAATCGCAAAAGTGAAGGCAGTTGTGCCAATTGATCCTGTTTTGATGAACTTGGCCAACTGGGCCCACAAGCAATCTGGACATTTGGGGCAGAAAGCAACATATGAATGGGCACAGCAGAGAGGATTGCCTATATCCATGGACATGATAAAGACTGTAATAGGGAACTGTACAGTGTGTGGAGAATTGCGACAATGGCCATTGCAAAAGTACTCCACTGGGTCGATTAAGAGGTGTGAGAGGCCTGCAGAGATATGGCAGATTGACTTCATCGGTCCCCTGCCCCGGGGAAACAATGGACTGAGATATTGTTGCACTGCAGTGGACACCTATTCAGGACTTATGCTTGTTCATCCTTGCAAACGTGCAGATCAAGCCGCAACGCTTCAACTGCTTCAGAAACTTGTCGTTGCTTATGGTTGTCCCAAACAAGTCCAAAGTGATAATGGCTCACACTTTACCGGATTAACAGTACAGCAGTGGGCCAAAGATTCTGGAGTGTACTAGTTGTGCCACATCCCATACCATCCACAGGCAGCTGGTTTGATTGAAAGATACAACGGGCTATTGAAGGACCAGATACGCAAAATTACACCCACACATACACTAAGGGGGTGGGATCGGGTCCTCACACAGGCAGTCATGTTGTTAAATTCTAGGCCAATAGCCAAAAGCACACCATATGAGAGGATGGTAGGGGCTGAGGCACAGATTCCACAGCTGGAGTGCAGAGTTCAGTATTTATGTAAGGTTCCTGAAAGAACAGGGTTTAACAGATACCATGTTACTGCTTCCCATGACATAGAAACCAAGAGTGACGTATCTGAAGCTGAAGCTTATCTAGGAATGAGAGGGAATCTGGCAGGAAGGTTTGAAGTTATATTTGCATTGGCAGATGAGCTTCAAGACAGTGGCTGGGACTCTGACTGGTTAATGGATACTTCTCAGCAAGAGTGGAAAGTGAGGCTACATAACATCAAACCTTCCAAAATAAACAGCAGTGACCTTCTGGGAAATATCAATATATTTCCTCTCCTCCCTATTGATGTTCTTTGGGAGGGTCAGAGGTGCATACAGGCAGGTGGCAAAGTATTGGTCAGATATCCAGGCAAGAAGCCATTTAGAGGAGAGATAGTAGCTGAAGGGCCAGGATCTACTGTTTATGTATTGTTAGAAGGAACAGATAATCCGCTTTGTTTTCCACTCCACAGGCTGTCTCCGATTTGATCCATAGGAAGACCAGAGAAAAGTGGTTACATGCTGGAAATAATGACGAAAGATCGCAAGAGCTGTGGAGAACAAGGCCTTTGGTGTATTCCAAGCCTGGACTTGTTTCTAAAGAACTTTAGAATGGACTTTCTAATGAACTTTTATCCAAAGACTGAAACACCTTCCCAGTGACAGAAATATGGGAGGGGTTGCATTAAAGGAAAATTCATGTGTATATTGAGTTTTTAGTAATGAAGAGATTTTCTGTGTGTGGTCTGAGAGAGAAAAAAAAAATCATAGGGCGGAATGTATTGTGTTTGTTAAAAATATGATTTTTATTATATTAATCAGACATAGGATACATGGGACAATTTTACAATAGTCAGATTACCTGTCAGCATTTGGTTTAAGTAGATCTCTCAAACAAATGACAATGGGATTAGATACCATTGTTGTATTTTAGTACATTACCTGTTTGAGATTTCTTTCAGCTCTCAAACTGAAAAGAATTACAGGTTTCATTTTGAATAGACAATAGGTTAGATACCATTGTTGTATCCAATATGCTAATGTCTCTATAGCCACAGTAAACATCACCTGTTTGAGATTTCTTTCAGCTCTCAAACTGAAAGAAATCACAGTTTAGATTACAGGTTCGTTTTTGAGTAGACAATAGGTAGATAGCATTGTTGTATTCAATGCTATTGTTGAAATACATCTATGTTTTATGTTTTGGTAACAATGGTAAACAGCCTGACACACAGATAAAAGCAGGACAGTAAGCTAGGAAAAAACACACACACCATGTTGCTGTAACATCAGAAGAAAGCCACTCATAAGAAGAACAGACCCTGGTCTCCAAGAAGATTCATTGCCAATGGAGATCACGAGTAGGGATGAGCTTTGTGTTCGAGTCGAACATACGTTCGACTCGAACATCGGCTGTTCGATCGTTCGACGAAGAACGAACGATTTGGGCCGTTCGCGCCAAATTCGAGTGACGCGAACGGCCCACAATGCACTACGCCATCGCAGTGTCATCCAGGCGCTGTAATTGGCCAAGCATGCACTGTGACCCCGCATGCTTGGCCAATCACAGCGCCGGCAGCGAGGAGAGCAATGATTGGCCACAGGTAGGATGCCTGTGGCCAATTATTGCTGAGGGGGTTTAGTACACGCCCCACACTATAAAAGGCCGCCAGCACGGCGGCCTCGTGTAGTGTGTTCCGGAGCAGGGAAAGAGAAGCATAGGCAGGGACAGTGTCATTTTTTTCCTTTACTAATCCTGGATTCCTGGTGTTTAGGGACAAATAAGGATAGGTAGGGAGAGTGTCAGTGTGTTATTCTGTGCTAAACCTTGTTTGTAGGGACAGAGAAGGACAGTGAGGGAAAGTGTCAGTGTTCTATTCTGTTCTAAACCAATCTTGCTGAACCATATTTGAAATCCTTGAGTTTAGGGACAGAGAGGTACAGTGAGGGAAAGTGTCAGTGTGCTATTCTGTTCTAAACCAATCTTGCTGAACCATATTTGAAATCCTTGAGTTTAGGGACAGAGAGGTACAGTGAGGGAAAGTGTCAGTGTGCTATTCTGTTCTAAACCAATCTTGCTGAACCATATTTGAAATCCTTGAGTTTAGGGACAGAGAAGGACACTCGTGGAAACTATCAGTGTGCTATTCTGTGCTAAATCTTGTTTGTAGGGACAGAGAAGGACAGTGAGGGAAACTGTCAGTGTGCTATTCTGTTCTAAACCAATCTTGCTGAACCATATTTGAAATCCTTGAGTTTAGGGACAGAGAGGTACAGTGAGGGAAAGTGTCAGTGTGCTATTCTGTTCTAAACCAATCTTGCTGAACCATATTTGAAATCCTTGAGTTTAGGGACAGAGAAGGACACTCGTGGAAACTATCAGTGTGCTATTCTGTGCTAAATCTTGTTTGTAGGGACAGAGAAGGACAGTGAGGGAAACTGTCAGTGTGCTATTCTGTTCTAAACCAATCTTGCTGAACCATATTTGAAATCCTTGAGTTTAGGGACAGAGAGGTACAGTGAGGGAAAGTGTCAGTGTGCTATTCTGTTCTAAACCAATCTTGCTGAACCATATTTGAAATCCTTGAGTTTAGGGACAGAGAAGGACACTCGTGGAAACTATCAGTGTGCTATTCTGTGCTAAATCTTGTTTGTAGGGACAGAGAAGGACAGTGAGGGAAACTGTCAGTGTGCTATTCTGTTCTAAACCAATCTTGCTGAACCATATTTGAAATCCTTGAGTTTAGGGACAGAGAGGTACAGTGAGGGAAAGTGTCAGTGTGCTATTCTGTTCTAAACCAATCTTGCTGAACCATATTTGAAATCCTTGAGTTTAGGGACAGAGAAGGACACTCGTGGAAACTATCAGTGTGCTATTCTGTGCTAAATCTTGTTTGTAGGGACAGAGAAGGACAGTGAGGGAAACTGTCACTGTGCTATTCTGTTCTAAACCAATCTTGCTGAACCATATTTGAAATCCTTGAGTTTAGGGACAGAGAGGTACAGTGAGGGAAAGTGTCAGTGTGCTATTCTGTTCTAAAGCAATCTTGCTGAACCATATTTGAAATCCTTGAGTTTAGGGACAGAGAAGGACACTCGTGGAAACTATCAGTGTGCTATTCTGTGCTAAATCTTGTTTGTAGGGACAGAGAAGGACAGTGAGGGAAACTATCAGTGTGCTATTCTGTGCTAAACCAATCTTGCTGAACCATATTTGAAATCCTTGAGTTTAGGGACAGAGAAGGACACTCGTGGAAACTATCAGTGTGCTATTCTGTGCTAAATCTTGTTTGTAGGGACAGAGAAGGACAGTGAGGGAAACTATCAGTGTGCTATTCTGTGCTAAACCAATCTTGCTGAACCATATTTGAAATCCTTGAGTTTAGGGACAGAGAAGGACACTTGTGGAAACTATCAGTGTGCTATTCTGTGCTAAATCTTGTTTGTAGGGACAGAGAAGGACACTCGTGGAAACTATCAGTGTGCTATTCTGTGCTAAATCTTGTTTGTAGGGACAGAGAAGGACAGTGAGGGAAACTGTCAGTGTGCTATTCTGTTCTAAACCAATCTTGCTGAACCATATTTGAAATCCTTGAGTTTAGGGACAGAGAGGTACAGTGAGGGAAAGTGTCAGTGTGCTATTCTGTTCTAAACCAATCTTGCTGAACCATATTTGAAATCCTTGAGTTTAGGGACAGAGAAGGACACCCGTGGAAACTATCAGTGTGCTATTCTGTGATAAATCTTGTTTGTAGGGACAGAGAAGGACAGTGAGGGAAACTGTCAGTGTGCTATTCTGTTCTAAACCAATCTTGCTGAACCATATTTGAAATCCTTGAGTTTAGGGACAGAGAGGTACAGTGAGGGAAAGTGTCAGTGTGCTATTCTGTTCTAAACCAATCTTGCTGAACCATATTTGAAATCCTTGAGTTTAGGGACAGAGAAGGACACTCGTGGAAACTATCAGTGTGCTATTCTGTGCTAAATCTTGTTTGTAGGGACAGAGAAGGACAGTGAGGGAAACTATCAGTGTGCTATTCTGTGCTAAACCAATCTTGCTGAACCATATTTGAAATCCTTGAGTTTAGGGACAGAGGAGGACACTCGTGGAAACTATCAGTGTGCTATTCTGTGCTAAATCTTGTTTGTAGGGACAGAGAAGGACAGTGAGGGAAACTATCAGTGTGCTATTCTGTGCTAAACCAATCTTGCTGAACCATATTTGAAATCCTTGAGTTTAGGGACAGAGAAGGACACTCGTGGAAACTATCAGTGTGCTATTCTGTGCTAAATCTTGTTTGTAGGGACAGAGAAGGACAGTGAGGGAAAGTGTCAGTGTGCTATTCTGTTCTAAACCAATCTTGCTGAACCATATTTGAAATCCTTGAGTTTAGGGACAGAGAAGGACACTCGTGGAAACTATCAGTGTGCTATTCTGTGCTAAATCTTGTTTGTAGGGACAGAGAAGGACAGTGAGGGAAACTGTCAGTGTGCTATTCTGTTCTAAACCAATCTTGCTGAACCATATTTGAAATCCTTGAATTTAGGGACAGAGAGGTACAGTGAGGGAAACTGTCAGTGTGCTATTCTGTTCTAAACCAATCTTGCTGAACCATATTTGAAATCCTTGAGTTTAGGGACAGAGAGGTACAGTGAGGGAAAGTGTCAGTGTGCTATTCTGTTCTAAACCAATCTTGCTGAACCATATTTGAAATCCTTGAGTTTAGGGACAGAGAAGGACACTCGTGGAAACTATCAGTGTGCTATTCTGTGCTAAATCTTGTTTGTAGGGACAGAGAAGGACAGTGAGGGAAACTATCAGTGTGCTATTCTGTGCTAAACCAATCTTGCTGAACCATATTTGAAATCCTTGAGTTTAGGGACAGAGGAGGACACTCGTGGAAACTATCAGTGTGCTATTCTGTGCTAAATCTTGTTTGTAGGGACAGAGAAGGACAGTGAGGGAAACTATCAGTGTGCTATTCTGTGCTAAACCAATCTTGCTGAACCATATTTGAAATCCTTGAGTTTAGGGACAGAGAAGGACACTCGTGGAAACTATCAGTGTGCTATTCTGTGCTAAATCTTGTTTGTAGGGACAGAGAAGGACAGTGAGGGAAAGTGTCAGTGTGCTATTCTGTTCTAAACCAATCTTGCTGAACCATATTTGAAATCCTTGAGTTTAGGGACAGAGAAGGACACTCGTGGAAACTATCAGTGTGCTATTCTGTGCTAAATCTTGTTTGTAGGGACAGAGAAGGACAGTGAGGGAAACTGTCAGTGTGCTATTCTGTTCTAAACCAATCTTGCTGAACCATATTTGAAATCCTTGAATTTAGGGACAGAGAGGTACAGTGAGGGAAAGTGTCAGTGTGCTATTCTGTTCTAAACCAATCTTGCTGAACCATATTTGAAATCCTTGAGTTTAGGGACAGAGAAGGACACTCGTGGAAACTATCAGTGTGCTATTCTGTGCTAAATCTTGTTTGTAGGGACAGAGAAGGACAGTGAGGGAAACTGTCAGTGTGCTATTCTGTTCTAAACCAATCTTGCTGAACCATATTTGAAATCCTTGAGTTTAGGGACAGAGAGGTACAGTGAGGGAAAGTGTCAGTGTGCTATTCTGTTCTAAACCAATCTTGCTGAACCATATTTGAAATCCTTGAGTTTAGGGACAGAGAAGGACACTCGTGGAAACTATCAGTGTGCTATTCTGTGCTAAATATTGTTTGTAGGGACAGAGAAGGACAGTGAGGGAAACTATCAGTGTGCTATTCTGTGCTAAACCAATCTTGCTGAACCATATTTGAAATCCTTGAGTTTAGGGACAGAGAAGGACACTCGTGGAAACTATCAGTGTGCTATTCTGTGCAAAATCTTGTTTGTAGGGACAGAGAAGGACAGTGAGGGAAACTATCAGTGTGCTATTCTGTGCTAAACCAATCTTGCTGAACCATATTTGAAATCCTTGAGTTTAGGGACAGAGAAGGACACTCGTGGAAACTATCAGTGTGCTATTCTGTGCTAAATCTTGTTTGTAGGGACAGAGAAGGACAGTGAGGGAAACTATCAGTGTGCTATTCTGTGCTAAACCAATCTTGCTGAACCATATTTGAAATCCTTGAGTTTAGGGACAGAGAAGGACACTCGTGGAAACTATCAGTGTGCTATTCTGTGCTAAATCTTGTTTGTAGGGACAGAGAAGGACAGTGAGGGAAAGTGTCAGTGTGCTATTCTGTTCTAAACCAATCTTGATGAACCATATTTGAAATCCTTGAGTTTAGGGACAGAGAGGTACAGTGAGGGAAAGTGTCAGTGTGCTATTCTGTTCTAAACCAATCTTGCTGAACCATATTTGAAATCCTTGAGTTTAGGGACAGAGAAGGACACTCGTGGAAACTATCAGTGTGCTATTCTGTGCTAAATCTTGTTTGTAGGGACAGAGAAGGACAGTGAGGGAAACTGTCAGTGTGCTATTCTGTTCTAAACCAATCTTGCTGAACCATATTTGAAATCCTTGAGTTTAGGGACAGAGAAGGACACTCGTGGAAACTATCAGTGTGCTATTCTGTGCTAAATCTTGTTTGTAGGGACAGAGAAGGACAGTGAGGGAAACTGTCAGTGTGCTATTCTGTTCTAAACCAATCTTGCTGAACCATATTTGAAATCCTTGAGTTTAGGGACAGAGAGGTACAGTGAGGGAAAGTGTCAGTGTGATATTCTGTTCTAAACCAATCTTGCTGAACCATATTTGAAATCCTTGAGTTTAGGGACAGAGAAGGACACTCGTGGAAACTATCAGTGTGCTATTCTGTGCTAAATCTTGTTTGTAGGGACAGAGAAGGACAGTGAGGGAAACTGTCAGTGTGCTATTCTGTTCTAAGCCAATCTTGCTGAACCATATTTGAAACCCTTGAGTTTAGGGACAGAGAGGTACAGTGAGGGAAAGTGTCAGTGTGCTATTCTGTTCTAAACCAATCTTGCTGAACCATATTTGAAATCCTTGAGTTTAGGGACAGAGAAGGACACTCGTGGAAACTATCAGTGTGCTATTCTGTGCTAAATCTTGTTTGTAGGGACAGAGAAGGACAGTGAGGGAAACTATCAGTGTGCTATTCTGTTCTAAACCAATCTTGCTGAACCATATTTGAAATCCTTGAGTTTAGGGACAGAGAAGGACACTCATGGAAACTATCAGTGTGCTATTCTGTGCTAAATCTTGTTTGTAGGGACAGAGAAGGACAGTGAGGAAAACTGTCAGTGTGCTATTCTGTTCTAAACCAATCTTGCTGAACCATATTTGAAATTCTTGAGTTTAGGGACAGAGAAGGACACTCGTGGAAACTATCAGTGTGCTATTCTGTGCTAAATCTTGTTTGTAGGGACAGAGAAGGACAGTGAGGGAAACTATCAGTGTGCTATTCTGTGCTAAATCTTGTTTGTAGGGACAGAGACTGACAGTGAGGGAAACTATCAGTGTGCTATTCTGTTCTAAACCAATCTTGCTGAACCATATTTGAAATCCTTGAGTTTAGGGACAGAGAGGTACAGTGAGGGAAAGTGTCAGTGTGCTATTCTGTTCTAAACCAATCTTGCTGAACCATATTTGAAATCCTTGAGTTTAGGGACAGAGAAGGACACTCGTGGAAACTATCAGTGTGCTATTCTGTGCTAAATCTTGTTTGTAGGGACAGAGAAGGACAGTGAGGGAAACTGTCACTGTGCTATTCTGTTCTAAACCAATCTTGCTGAACCATATTTGAAATCCTTGAGTTTAGGGACAGAGAGGTACAGTGAGGGAAAGTGTCAGTGTGCTATTCTGTTCTAAAGCAATCTTGCTGAACCATATTTGAAATCCTTGAGTTTAGGGACAGAGAAGGACACTCGTGGAAACTATCAGTGTGCTATTCTGTGCTAAATCTTGTTTGTAGGGACAGAGAAGGACAGTGAGGGAAACTATCAGTGTGCTATTCTGTGCTAAACCAATCTTGCTGAACCATATTTGAAATCCTTGAGTTTAGGGACAGAGAAGGACACTCGTGGAAACTATCAGTGTGCTATTCTGTGCTAAATCTTGTTTGTAGGGACAGAGAAGGACAGTGAGGGAAACTATCAGTGTGCTATTCTGTGCTAAACCAATCTTGCTGAACCATATTTGAAATCCTTGAGTTTAGGGACAGAGAAGGACACTCGTGGAAACTATCAGTGTGCTATTCTGTGCTAAATCTTGTTTGTAGGGACAGAGAAGGACACTCGTGGAAACTATCAGTGTGCTATTCTGTGCTAAATCTTGTTTGTAGGGACAGAGACTGACAGTGAGGGAAACTATCAGTGTGCTATTCTGTTCTAAACCAATCTTGCTGAACCATATTTGAAATCCTTGAGTTTAGGGACAGAGAGGTACAGTGAGGGAAAGTGTCAGTGTGCTATTCTGTTCTAAACCAATCTTGCTGAACCATATTTGAAATCCTTGAGTTTAGGGACAGAGAAGGACACTCGTGGAAACTATCAGTGTGCTATTCTGTGCTAAATCTTGTTTGTAGGGACAGAGAAGGACAGTGAGGGAAACTGTCACTGTGCTATTCTGTTCTAAACCAATCTTGCTGAACCATATTTGAAATCCTTGAGTTTAGGGACAGAGAGGTACAGTGAGGGAAAGTGTCAGTGTGCTATTCTGTTCTAAAGCAATCTTGCTGAACCATATTTGAAATCCTTGAGTTTAGGGACAGAGAAGGACACTCGTGGAAACTATCAGTGTGCTATTCTGTGCTAAATCTTGTTTGTAGGGACAGAGAAGGACAGTGAGGGAAACTATCAGTGTGCTATTCTGTGCTAAACCAATCTTGCTGAACCATATTTGAAATCCTTGAGTTTAGGGACAGAGAAGGACACTCGTGGAAACTATCAGTGTGCTATTCTGTGCTAAATCTTGTTTGTAGGGACAGAGAAGGACAGTGAGGGAAACTATCAGTGTGCTATTCTGTGCTAAACCAATCTTGCTGAACCATATTTGAAATCCTTGAGTTTAGGGACAGAGAAGGACACTCGTGGAAACTATCAGTGTGCTATTCTGTGCTAAATCTTGTTTGTAGGGACAGAGAAGGACAGTGAGGGAAAGTGTCAGTGTGCTATTCTGTTCTAAACCAATCTTGCTGAACCATATTTGAAATCCTTGAGTTTAGGGACAGAGAAGGACACTCGTGGAAACTATCAGTGTGCTATTCTGTGCTAAATCTTGTTTGTAGGGACAGAGAAGGACAGTGAGGGAGACTGTCAGTGTGCTATTCTGTTCTAAACCAATCTTGCTGAACCATATTTGAAATCCTTGAGTTTAGGGACAGAGAGGTACAGTGAGGGAAAGTGTCAGTGTGCTATTCTGTTCTAAACCAATCTTGCTGAACCATATTTGAAATCCTTGAGTTTAGGGACAGAGAGGGACACTCGTGGAAACTATCAGTGTGCTATTCTGTGCTAAATCTTGTTTGTAGGGACAGAGAAGGACAGTGAGGGAAACTATCAGTGTGCTATTCTGTTCTAAACCAATCTTGCTGAACCATATTTGAAATCCTTGAGTTTAGGGACAGAGAGGTACAGTGAGGGAAAGTGTCAGTGTGCTATTCTGTTCTAAACCACTCTTGCTGAACCATATTTGAAATCCTTGAGTTTAGGGACAGAGAAGGACACTCGTGGAAACTATCAGTGTGCTATTCTGTGCTAAATCTTGTTTGTAGGGACAGAGAAGGACAGTGAGGGAAACTGTCACTGTGCTGTTCTGTTCTAAACCAATCTTGCTGAACCATATTTGAAATCCTTGAGTTTAGGGACAGAGAGGTACAGTGAGGGAAAGTGTCAGTGTGCTATTCTGTTCTAAACCAATCTTGCTGAACCATATTTGAAATCCTTGAGTTTAGGGACAGAGAAGGACACTCGTGGAAACTATCAGTGTGCTATTCTGTGCTAAATCTTGTTTGTAGGGACAGAGAAGGACAGTGAGGGAAACTATCAGTGTGCTATTCTGTGCTAAACCAATCTTGCTGAACCATATTTGAAATCCTTGAGTTTAGGGACAGAGAAGGACACTCGTGGAAACTATCAGTGTGCTATTCTGTGCTAAATCTTGTTTGTAGGGACAGAGAAGGACAGTGAGGGAAAGTGTCAGTGTGCTATTCTGTTCTAAACCAATCTTGCTGAACCATATTTGAAATCCTTGAGTTTAGGGACAGAGAGGTACAGTGAGGGAAAGTGTCAGTGTGCTATTCTGTTCTAAACCAATCTTGCTGAACCATATTTGAAATCCTTGAGTTTAGGGACAGAGAAGGACACTCGTGGAAACTATCAGTGTGCTATTCTGTGCTAAATCTTGTTTGTAGGGACAGAGAAGGACAGTGAGGGAAACTGTCAGTGTGCTTTTCTGTTCTAAACCAATCTTGCTGAACCATATTTGAAATCCTTGAGTTTAGGGACAGAGAAGGACACTCGTGGAAACTATCAGTGTGCTATTCTGTGCTAAATCTTGTTTGTAGGGACAGAGAAGGACAGTGAGGGAAACTGTCAGTGTGCTATTCTGTTCTAAACCAATCTTGCTGAACCATATTTGAAATCCTTGAGTTTAGGGACAGAGAAGGACACTCGTGGAAACTATCAGTGTGCTATTCTGTGCTAAATCTTGTTTGTAGGGACAGAGAAGGACAGTGAGGGAAACTGTCAGTGTGCTATTCTGTTCTAAACCAATCTTGCTGAACCATATTTGAAATCCTTGAGTTTAGGGACAGAGAAGGACACTCGTGGAAACTATCAGTGTGCTATTCTGTGCTAAATCTTGTTTGTAGGGACAGAGAAGGACAGTGAGGGAAACTGTCAGTGTGCTATTCTGTTCTAAGCCAATCTTGCTGAACCATATTTGAAATCCTTGAGTTTAGGGACAGAGAGGTACAGTGAGGGAAAGTGTCAGTGTGCTATTCTGTTCTAAACCAATCTTGCTGAACCATATTTGAAATCCTTGAGTTTAGGGACAGAGAAGGACACTCGTGGAAACTATCAGTGTGCTATTCTGTGCTAAATCTTGTTTGTAGGGACAGAGAAGGACAGTGAGGGAAACTATCAGTGTGCTATTCTGTTCTAAACCAATCTTGCTGAACCATATTTGAAATCCTTGAGTTTAGGGACAGAGAAGGACACTCATGGAAACTATCAGTGTGCTATTCTGTGCTAAATCTTGTTTGTATGGACAGAGAAGGACAGTGAGGGAAACTGTCAGTGTGCTATTCTGTTCTAAACCAATCTTGCTGAACCATATTTGAAATTCTTGAGTTTAGGGACAGAGAAGGACACTCGTGGAAACTATCAGTGTGCTATTCTGTGCTAAATCTTGTTTGTAGGGACAGAGAAGGACAGTGAGGGAAACTATCAGTGTGCTATTCTGTGCTAAATCTTGTTTGTAGGGACAGAGAAGGACAGTGAGGGAAACTATCAGTGTGCTATTCTGTTCTAAACCAATCTTGCTGAACCATATTTGAAATCCTTGAGTTTAGGGACAGAGAGGTACAGTGAGGGAAAGTGTCAGTGTGCTATTCTGTTCTAAACCAATCTTGCTGAACCATATTTGAAATCCTTGAGTTTAGGGACAGAGAAGGACACTCGTGGAAACTATCAGTGTGCTATTCTGTGCTAAATCTTGTTTGTAGGGACAGAGAAGGACAGTGAGGGAAACTGTCACGGTGCTATTCTGTTCTAAACCAATCTTGCTGAACCATATTTGAAATCCTTGAGTTTAGGGACAGAGAGGTACAGTGAGGGAAAGTGTCAGTGTGCTATTCTGTTCTAAAGCAATCTTGCTGAACCATATTTGAAATCCTTGAGTTTAGGGACAGAGAAGGACACTCGTGGAAACTATCAGTGTGCTATTCTGTGCTAAATCTTGTTTGTAGGGACAGAGAAGGACAGTGAGGGAAACTATCAGTGTGCTATTCTGTGCTAAACCAATCTTGCTGAACCATATTTGAAATCCTTGAGTTTAGGGACAGAGAAGGACACTCGTGGAAACTATCAGTGTGCTATTCTGTGCTAAATCTTGTTTGTAGGGACAGAGAAGGACAGTGAGGGAAACTATCAGTGTGCTATTCTGTGCTAAACCAATCTTGCTGAACCATATTTGAAATCCTTGAGTTTAGGGACAGAGAAGGACACTCGTGGAAACTATCAGTGTGCTATTCTGTGCTAAATCTTGTTTGTAGGGACAGAGAAGGACAGTGAGGGAAAGTGTCAGTGTGCTATTCTGTTCTAAACCAATCTTGCTGAACCATATTTGAAATCCTTGAGTTTAGGGACAGAGAAGGACACTCGTGGAAACTATCAGTGTGCTATTCTGTGCTAAATCTTGTTTGTAGGGACAGAGAAGGACAGTGAGGGAAACTGTCAGTGTGCTATTCTGTTCTAAACCAATCTTGCTGAACCATATTTGAAATCCTTGAGTTTAGGGACAGAGAAGGACACTCGTGGAAACTATCAGTGTGCTATTCTGTGCTAAATCTTGTTTGTAGGGACAGAGAAGGACAGTGAGGGAGACTGTCAGTGTGCTATTCTGTTCTAAACCAATCTTGCTGAACCATATTTGAAATCCTTGAGTTTAGGGACAGAGAGGTACAGTGAGGGAAAGTGTCAGTGTGCTATTCTGTTCTAAACCAATCTTGCTGAACCATATTTGAAATCCTTGAGTTTAGGGACAGAGAAGGACACTCGTGGAAACTATCAGTGTGCTATTCTGTGCTAAATCTTGTTTGTAGGGACAGAGAAGGACAGTGAGGGAAACTATCAGTGTGCTATTCTGTTCTAAACCAATCTTGCTGAACCATATTTGAAATCCTTGAGTTTAGGGACAGAGAGGTACAGTGAGGGAAAGTGTCAGTGTGCTATTCTGTTCTAAACCAATCTTGCTGAACCATATTTGAAATCCTTGAGTTTAGGGACAGAGAAGGACACTCGTGGAAACTATCAGTGTGCTATTCTGTGCTAAATCTTGTTTGTAGGGACAGAGAAGGACAGTGAGGGAAACTGTCACTGTGCTGTTCTGTTCTAAACCAATCTTGCTGAACCATATTTGAAATCCTTGAGTTTAGGGACAGAGAGGTACAGTGAGGGAAAGTGTCAGTGTGCTATTCTGTTCTAAACCAATCTTGCTGAACCATATTTGAAATCCTTGAGTTTAGGGACAGAGAAGGACACTCGTGGAAACTATCAGTGTGCTATTCTGTGCAAAATCTTGTTTGTAGGGACAGAGAAGGACAGTGAGGGAAACTATCAGTGTGCTATTCTGTGCTAAACCAATCTTGCTGAACCATATTTGAAATCCTTGAGTTTAGGGACAGAGAAGGACACTCGTGGAAACTATCAGTGTGCTATTCTGTGCAAAATCTTGTTTGTAGGGACAGAGAAGGACAGTGAGGGAAACTATCAGTGTGCTATTCTGTGCTAAACCAATCTTGCTGAACCATATTTGAAATCCTTGAGTTTAGGGACAGAGAAGGACACTCGTGGAAACTATCAGTGTGCTATTCTGTGCTAAATCTTGTTTGTAGGGACAGAGAAGGACAGTGAGGGAAACTATCAGTGTGCTATTCTGTGCTAAACCAATCTTGCTGAACCATATTTGAAATCCTTGAGTTTAGGGACAGAGAAGGACACTCGTGGAAACTATCAGTGTGCTATTCTGTGCTAAATCTTGTTTGTAGGGACAGAGAAGGACAGTGAGGGAAAGTGTCAGTGTGCTATTCTGTTCTAAACCAATCTTGCTGAACCATATTTGAAATCCTTGAGTTTAGGGACAGAGAAGGACACTCGTGGAAACTATCAGTGTGCTATTCTGTGCTAAATCTTGTTTGTAGGGACAGAGAAGGACAGTGAGGGAAACTATCAGTGTGCTATTCTGTGCTAAACCAATCTTGCTGAACCATATTTGAAATCCTTGAGTTTAGGGACAGAGAAGGACACTCGTGAAAACTATCAGTGTGCTATTCTGTGCTAAATCTTGTTTGTAGGGACAGAGAAGGACAGTGAGGGAAAGTGTCAGTGTGCTATTCTGTTCTAAACCAATCTTGCTGAACCATATTTGAAATCCTTGAGTTTAGGGACAGAGAGGTACAGTGAGGGAAAGTGTCAGTGTGCTATTCTGTTCTAAACCAATCTTGCTGAACCATATTTGAAATCCTTGAGTTTAGGGACAGAGAAGGACACTCGTGGAAACTATCAGTGTGCTATTCTGTGCTAAATCTTGTTTGTAGGGACAGAGAAGGACAGTGAGGGAAACTGTCAGTGTGCTATTCTGTTCTAAACCAATCTTGCTGAACCATATTTGAAATCCTTGAGTTTAGGGACAGAGAAGGACACTCGTGGAAACTATCAGTGTGCTATTCTGTGCTAAATCTTGTTTGTAGGGACAGAGAAGGACAGTGAGGGAAACTGTCAGTGTGCTATTCTGTTCTAAACCAATCTTGCTGAACCATATTTGAAATCCTTGAGTTTAGGGACAGAGAGGTACAGTGAGGGAAAGTGTCAGTGTGCTATTCTGTTCTAAACCAATCTTGCTGAACCATATTTGAAATCCTTGAGTTTAGGGACAGAGAAGGACACTCGTGGAAACTATCAGTGTGCTATTCTGTGCTAAATCTTGTTTGTAGGGACAGAGAAGGACAGTGAGGGAAACTGTCAGTGTGCTATTCTGTTCTAAGCCAATCTTGCTGAACCATATTTGAAATCCTTGAGTTTAGGGACAGAGAGGTACAGTGAGGGAAAGTGTCAGTGTGCTATTCTGTTCTAAACCAATCTTGCTGAACCATATTTGAAATCCTTGAGTTTAGGGACAGAGAAGGACACTCGTGGAAACTATCAGTGTGCTATTCTGTGCTAAATCTTGTTTGTAGGGACAGAGAAGGACAGTGAGGGAAACTATCAGTGTGCTATTCTGTGCTAAACCAATCTTGCTGAACCATATTTGAAATCCTTGAGTTTAGGGACAGAGAAGGACACTCGTGGAAACTATCAGTGTGCTATTCTGTGCTAAATCTTGTTTGTAGGGACAGAGAAGGACAGTGAGGGAAAGTGTCAGTGTGCTATTCTGTTCTAAACCAATCTTGCTGAACCATATTTGAAATCCTTGAGTTTAGGGACAGAGAAGGACACTCGTGGAAACTATCAGTGTGCTATTCTGTGCTAAATCTTGTTTGTAGGGACAGAGAAGGACAGTGAGGGAAACTATCAGTGTGCTATTCTGTGCTAAACCAATCTTGCTGAACCATATTTGAAATCCTTGAGTTTAGGGACAGAGAAGGACACTCGTGAAAACTATCAGTGTGCTATTCTGTGCTAAATCTTGTTTGTAGGGACAGAGAAGGACAGTGAGGGAAAGTGTCAGTGTGCTATTCTGTTCTAAACCAATCTTGCTGAACCATATTTGAAATCCTTGAGTTTAGGGACAGAGAGGTACAGTGAGGGAAAGTGTCAGTGTGCTATTCTGTTCTAAACCAATCTTGCTGAACCATATTTGAAATCCTTGAGTTTAGGGACAGAGAAGGACACTCGTGGAAACTATCAGTGTGCTATTCTGTGCTAAATCTTGTTTGTAGGGACAGAGAAGGACAGTGAGGGAAACTGTCAGTGTGCTATTCTGTTCTAAACCAATCTTGCTGAACCATATTTGAAATCCTTGAGTTTAGGGACAGAGAAGGACACTCGTGGAAACTATCAGTGTGCTATTCTGTGCTAAATCTTGTTTGTAGGGACAGAGAAGGACAGTGAGGGAAACTGTCAGTGTGCTATTCTGTTCTAAACCAATCTTGCTGAACCATATTTGAAATCCTTGAGTTTAGGGACAGAGAGGTACAGTGAGGGAAAGTGTCAGTGTGCTATTCTGTTCTAAACCAATCTTGCTGAACCATATTTGAAATCCTTGAGTTTAGGGACAGAGAAGGACACTCGTGGAAACTATCAGTGTGCTATTCTGTGCTAAATCTTGTTTGTAGGGACAGAGAAGGACAGTGAGGGAAACTGTCAGTGTGCTATTCTGTTCTAAGCCAATCTTGCTGAACCATATTTGAAATCCTTGAGTTTAGGGACAGAGAGGTACAGTGAGGGAAAGTGTCAGTGTGCTATTCTGTTCTAAACCAATCTTGCTGAACCATATTTGAAATCCTTGAGTTTAGGGACAGAGAAGGACACTCGTGGAAACTATCAGTGTGCTATTCTGTGCTAAATCTTGTTTGTAGGGACAGAGAAGGACAGTGAGGGAAACTATCAGTGTGCTATTCTGTTCTAAACCAATCTTGCTGAACCATATTTGAAATCCTTGAGTTTAGGGACAGAGAAGGACACTCATGGAAACTATCAGTGTGCTATTCTGTGCTAAATCTTGTTTGTAGGGACAGAGAAGGACAGTGAGGGAAACTGTCAGTGTGCTATTCTGTTCTAAACCAATCTTGCTGAACCATATTTGAAATCCTTGAGTTTAGGGACAGAGAAGGACACTCGTGGAAACTATCAGTGTGCTATTCTGTACTAAATCTTGTTTGTAGGGACAGAGAAGGACAGTGAGGGAAACTATCAGTGTGCTATTCTGTTCTAAACCAATCTTGCTGAACCATATTTGAAATCCTTGAGTTTAGGGACAGAGAGGTACAGTGAGGGAAAGTGTCAGTGTGCTATTCTGTTCTAAACCAATCTTGCTGAACCATATTTGAAATCCTTGAGTTTAGGGACAGAGAAGGACACTCGTGGAAACTATCAGTGTGCTATTCTGTGCTAAATCTTGTTTGTAGGGACAGAGAAGGACAGTGAGGGAAACTGTCAGTGTGCTATTCTGTTCTAAGCCAATCTTGCTGAACCATATTTGAAATCCTTGAGTTTAGGGACAGAGAGGTACAGTGAGGGAAAGTGTCAGTGTGCTATTCTGTTCTAAACCAATCTTGCTGAACCATATTTGAAATCCTTGAGTTTAGGGACAGAGAAGGACACTCGTGGAAACTATCAGTGTGCTATTCTGTGCTAAATCTTGTTTGTAGGGACAGAGAAGGACAGTGAGGGAAACTATCAGTGTGCTATTCTGTTCTAAACCAATCTTGCTGAACCATATTTGAAATCCTTGAGTTTAGGGACAGAGAAGGACACTCATGGAAACTATCAGTGTGCTATTCTGTGCTAAATCTTGTTTGTAGGGACAGAGAAGGACAGTGAGGGAAACTGTCAGTGTGCTATTCTGTTCTAAACCAATCTTGCTGAACCATATTTGAAATCCTTGAGTTTAGGGACAGAGAAGGACACTCGTGGAAACTATCAGTGTGCTATTCTGTGCTAAATCTTGTTTGTAGGGACAGAGAAGGACAGTGAGGGAAACTATCAGTGTGCTATTCTGTGCTAAATATTGTTTGTAGGGACAGAGAAGGACAGTGAGGGAAACTGTCAGTGTGCTATTCTGTTCTAAACCAATCTTGCTGAACCATATTTGAAATCCTTGAGTTTAGGGACAGAGAAGGACACTCGTGGAAACTATCAGTGTGCTATTCTGTGCTAAATCTTGTTTGTAGGGACAGAGAAGGACAGTGAGGGAAACTATCAGTGTGCTATTCTGTTCTAAACCAATCTTGCTGAACCATATTTGAAATCCTTGAGTTTAGGGACAGAGAGGTACAGTGAGGGAAAGTGTCAGTGTGCTATTCTGTTCTAAAGCAATCTTGCTGAACCATATTTGAAATCCTTGAGTTTAGGGACAGAGAAGGACACTCGTGGAAACTATCAGTGTGCTATTCTGTGCTAAATCTTGTTTGTAGGGACAGAGAAGGACAGTGAGGGAAACTATCAGTGTGCTATTCTGTGCTAAACCAATCTTGCTGAACCATATTTGAAATCCTTGAGTTTAGGGACAGAGAAGGACACTCGTGGAAACTATCAGTGTGCTATTCTGTGCTAAATCTTGTTTGTAGGGACAGAGAAGGACAGTGAGGGAAAGTGTCAGTGTGCTATTCTGTTCTAAACCAATCTTGCTGAACCATATTTGAAATCCTTGAGTTTAGGGACAGAGAAGGACACTCGTGGAAACTATCAGTGTGCTATTCTGTGCTAAATCTTGTTTGTAGGGACAGAGAAGGACAGTGAGGGAAACTGTCAGTGTGCTATTCTGTTCTAAACCAATCTTGCTGAACCATATTTGAAATCCTTGAGTTTAGGGACAGAGAGGTACAGTGAGGGAAAGTGTCAGTGTGCTATTCTGTTCTAAACCAATCTTGCTGAACCATATTTGAAATCCTTGAGTTTAGGGACAGAGAAGGACACTCGTGGAAACTATCAGTGTGCTATTCTGTGCAAAATCTTGTTTGTAGGGACAGAGAAGGACAGTGAGGGAAACTATCAGTGTGCTATTCTGTGCTAAACCAATCTTGCTGAACCATATTTGAAATCCTTGAGTTTAGGGACAGAGAAGGACACTCGTGGAAACTATCAGTGTGCTATTCTGTGCAAAATCTTGTTTGTAGGGACAGAGAAGGACAGTGAGGGAAACTATCAGTGTGCTATTCTGTGCTAAACCAATCTTGCTGAACCATATTTGAAATCCTTGAGTTTAGGGACAGAGAAGGACACTCGTGGAAACTATCAGTGTGCTATTCTGTGCTAAATCTTGTTTGTAGGGACAGAGAAGGACAGTGAGGGAAACTATCAGTGTGCTATTCTGTGCTAAACCAATCTTGCTGAACCATATTTGAAATCCTTGAGTTTAGGGACAGAGAAGGACACTCGTGGAAACTATCAGTGTGCTATTCTGTGCTAAATCTTGTTTGTAGGGACAGAGAAGGACAGTGAGGGAAAGTGTCAGTGTGCTATTCTGTTCTAAACCAATCTTGCTGAACCATATTTGAAATCCTTGAGTTTAGGGACAGAGAAGGACACTCGTGGAAACTATCAGTGTGCTATTCTGTGCTAAATCTTGTTTGTAGGGACAGAGAAGGACAGTGAGGGAAACTATCAGTGTGCTATTCTGTGCTAAACCAATCTTGCTGAACCATATTTGAAATCCTTGAGTTTAGGGACAGAGAAGGACACTCGTGAAAACTATCAGTGTGCTATTCTGTGCTAAATCTTGTTTGTAGGGACAGAGAAGGACAGTGAGGGAAAGTGTCAGTGTGCTATTCTGTTCTAAACCAATCTTGCTGAACCATATTTGAAATCCTTGAGTTTAGGGACAGAGAGGTACAGTGAGGGAAAGTGTCAGTGTGCTATTCTGTTCTAAACCAATCTTGCTGAACCATATTTGAAATCCTTGAGTTTAGGGACAGAGAAGGACACTCGTGGAAACTATCAGTGTGCTATTCTGTGCTAAATCTTGTTTGTAGGGACAGAGAAGGACAGTGAGGGAAACTGTCAGTGTGCTATTCTGTTCTAAACCAATCTTGCTGAACCATATTTGAAATCCTTGAGTTTAGGGACAGAGAAGGACACTCGTGGAAACTATCAGTGTGCTATTCTGTGCTAAATCTTGTTTGTAGGGACAGAGAAGGACAGTGAGGGAAACTGTCAGTGTGCTATTCTGTTCTAAACCAATCTTGCTGAACCATATTTGAAATCCTTGAGTTTAGGGACAGAGAGGTACAGTGAGGGAAAGTGTCAGTGTGCTATTCTGTTCTAAACCAATCTTGCTGAACCATATTTGAAATCCTTGAGTTTAGGGACAGAGAAGGACACTCGTGGAAACTATCAGTGTGCTATTCTGTGCTAAATCTTGTTTGTAGGGACAGAGAAGGACAGTGAGGGAAACTGTCAGTGTGCTATTCTGTTCTAAGCTAATCTTGCTGAACCATATTTGAAATCCTTGAGTTTAGGGACAGAGAGGTACAGTGAGGGAAAGTGTCAGTGTGCTATTCTGTTCTAAACCAATCTTGCTGAACCATATTTGAAATCCTTGAGTTTAGGGACAGAGAAGGACACTCGTGGAAACTATCAGTGTGCTATTCTGTGCTAAATCTTGTTTGTAGGGACAGAGAAGGACAGTGAGGGAAACTATCAGTGTGCTATTCTGTTCTAAACCAATCTTGCTGAACCATATTTGAAATCCTTGAGTTTAGGGACAGAGAAGGACACTCATGGAAACTATCAGTGTGCTATTCTGTGCTAAATCTTGTTTGTAGGGACAGAGAAGGACAGTGAGGGAAACTGTCAGTGTGCTATTCTGTTCTAAACCAATCTTGCTGAACCATATTTGAAATCCTTGAGTTTAGGGACAGAGAAGGACACTCGTGGAAACTATCAGTGTGCTATTCTGTGCTAAATCTTGTTTGTAGGGACAGAGAAGGACAGTGAGGGAAACTATCAGTGTGCTATTCTGTGCTAAATATTGTTTGTAGGGACAGAGAAGGACAGTGAGGGAAACTGTCAGTGTGCTATTCTGTTCTAAACCAATCTTGCTGAACCATATTTGAAATCCTTGAGTTTAGGGACAGAGAAGGACACTCGTGGAAACTATCAGTGTGCTATTCTGTGCTAAATCTTGTTTGTAGGGACAGAGAAGGACAGTGAGGGAAACTATCAGTGTGCTATTCTGTTCTAAACCAATCTTGCTGAACCATATTTGAAATCCTTGAGTTTAGGGACAGAGAGGTACAGTGAGGGAAAGTGTCAGTGTGCTATTCTGTTCTAAACCAATCTTGCTGAACCATATTTGAAATCCTTGAGTTTAGGGACAGAGAAGGACACTCGTGGAAACTATCAGTGTGCTATTCTGTGCTAAATCTTGTTTGTAGGGACAGAGAAGGACAGTGAGGGAAACTGTCAGTGTGCTATTCTGTTCTAAGCCAATCTTGCTGAACCATATTTGAAATCCTTGAGTTTAGGGACAGAGAGGTACAGTGAGGGAAAGTGTCAGTGTGCTATTCTGTTCTAAACCAATCTTGCTGAACCATATTTGAAATCCTTGAGTTTAGGGACAGAGAAGGACACTCGTGGAAACTATCAGTGTGCTATTCTGTGCTAAATCTTGTTTGTAGGGACAGAGAAGGACAGTGAGGGAAACTATCAGTGTGCTATTCTGTGCTAAATATTGTTTGTAGGGACAGAGAAGGACAGTGAGGGAAACTGTCAGTGTGCTATTCTGTTCTAAACCAATCTTGCTGAACCATATTTGAAATCCTTGAGTTTAGGGACAGAGAAGGACACTCGTGGAAACTATCAGTGTGCTATTCTGTGCTAAATCTAGTTTGTAGGGACAGAGAAGGACAGTGAGGGAAACTATCAGTGTGCTATTCTGTTCTAAACCAATCTTGCTGAACCATATTTGAAATCCTTGAGTTTAGGGACAGAGAGGTACAGTGAGGGAAAGTGTCAGTGTGCTATTCTGTTCTAAAGCAATCTTGCTGAACCATATTTGAAATCCTTGAGTTTAGGGACAGAGAAGGACACTCGTGGAAACTATCAGTGTGCTATTCTGTGCTAAATCTTGTTTGTAGGGACAGAGAAGGACAGTGAGGGAAACTATCAGTGTGCTATTCTGTGCTAAACCAATCTTGCTGAACCATATTTGAAATCCTTGAGTTTAGGGACAGAGAAGGACACTCGTGGAAACTATCAGTGTGCTATTCTGTGCTAAATCTTGTTTGTAGGGACAGAGAAGGACAGTGAGGGAAAGTGTCAGTGTGCTATTCTGTTCTAAACCAATCTTGCTGAACCATATTTGAAATCCTTGAGTTTAGGGACAGAGAAGGACACTCGTGGAAACTATCAGTGTGCTATTCTGTGCTAAATCTTGTTTGTAGGGACAGAGAAGGACAGTGAGGGAAACTGTCAGTGTGCTATTCTGTTCTAAACCAATCTTGCTGAACCATATTTGAAATCCTTGAGTTTAGGGACAGAGAGGTACAATGAGGGAAAGTGTCAGTGTGCTATTCTGTTCTAAACCAATCTTGCTGAACCATATTTGAAATCCTTGAGTTTAGGGACAGAGAAGGACACTCGTGGAAACTATCAGTGTGCTATTCTGTGCTAAATCTTGTTTGTAGGGACAGAGAAGGACAGTGAGGGAAACTGTCAGTGTGCTATTCTGTTCTAAACCAATCTTGCTGAACCATATTTGAAATCCTTGAGTTTAGGGACAGAGAGGTACAGTGAGGGAAAGTGTCAGTGTGCTATTCTGTTCTAAACCAATCTTGCTGAACCATATTTGAAATCCTTGAGTTTAGGGACAGAGAAGGACACTCGTGGAAACTATCAGTGTGCTATTCTGTGCTAAATCTTGTTTGTAGGGACAGAGAAGGACAGTGAGGGAAACTATCAGTGTGCTATTCTGTTCTAAACCAATCTTGCTGAACCATATTTGAAATCCTTGAGTTTAGGGACAGAGAGGTACAGTGAGGGAAAGTGTCAGTGTGCTATTCTGTTCTAAACCAATCTTGCTGAACCATATTTGAAATCCTTGAGTTTAGGGACAGAGAAGGACACTCGTGGAAACTATCAGTGTGCTATTCTGTGCTAAATCTTGTTTGTAGGGACAGAGAAGGACAGTGAGGGAAACTGTCACTGTGCTATTCTGTTCTAAACCAATCTTGCTGAACCATATTTGAAATCCTTGAGTTTAGGGACAGAGAGGTACAGTGAGGGAAAGTGTCAGTGTGCTATTCTGTTCTAAAGCAATCTTGCTGAACCATATTTGAAATCCTTGAGTTTAGGGACAGAGAAGGACACTCGTGGAAACTATCAGTGTGCTATTCTGTGCAAAATCTTGTTTGTAGGGACAGAGAAGGACAGTGAGGGAAACTATCAGTGTGCTATTCTGTGCTAAACCAATCTTGCTGAACCATATTTGAAATCCTTGAGTTTAGGGACAGAGAAGGACACTCGTGGAAACTATCAGTGTGCTATTCTGTGCAAAATCTTGTTTGTAGGGACAGAGAAGGACAGTGAGGGAAACTATCAGTGTGCTATTCTGTGCTAAACCAATCTTGATGAACCATATTTGAAATCCTTGAGTTTAGGGACAGAGAAGGACACTCGTGGAAACTATCAGTGTGCTATTCTGTGCTAAATCTTGTTTGTAGGGACAGAGAAGGACAGTGAGGGAAAGTGTCAGTGTGCTATTCTGTTCTAAACCAATCTTGCTGAACCATATTTGAAATCCTTGAGTTTAGGGACAGAGAGGTACAGTGAGGGAAAGTGTCAGTGTGCTATTCTGTTCTAAACCAATCTTGCTGAACCATATTTGAAATCCTTGAGTTTAGGGACAGAGAAGGACACTCGTGGAAACTATCAGTGTGCTATTCTGTGCTAAATCTTGTTTGTAGGGACAGAGAAGGACAGTGAGGGAAACTGTCAGTGTGCTATTCTGTTCTAAACCAATCTTGCTGAACCATATTTGAAATCCTTGAGTTTAGGGACAGAGAAGGACACTCGTGGAAACTATCAGTGTGCTATTCTGTGCTAAATCTTGTTTGTAGGGACAGAGAAGGACAGTGAGGGAAACTGTCAGTGTGCTATTCTGTTCTAAACCAATCTTGCTGAACCATATTTGAAATCCTTGAGTTTAGGGACAGAGAGGTACAGTGAGGGAAAGTGTCAGTGTGCTATTCTGTTCTAAACCAATCTTGCTGAACCATATTTGAAATCCTTGAGTTTAGGGACAGAGAAGGACACTCGTGGAAACTATCAGTGTGCTATTCTGTGCTAAATCTTGTTTGTAGGGACAGAGAAGGACAGTGAGGGAAACTGTCAGTGTGCTATTCTGTTCTAAGCCAATCTTGCTGAACCATATTTGAAATCCTTGAGTTTAGGGACAGATAGGTACAGTGAGGGAAAGTGTCAGTGTGCTATTCTGTTCTAAACCAATCTTGCTGAACCATATTTGAAATCCTTGAGTTTAGGGACAGAGAAGGACACTCGTGGAAACTATCAGTGTGCTATTCTGTGCTAAATCTTGTTTGTAGGGACAGAGAAGGACAGTGAGGGAAACTATCAGTGTGCTATTCTGTTCTAAACCAATCTTGCTGAACCATATTTGAAATCCTTGAGTTTAGGGACAGAGAAGGACACTCATGGAAACTATCAGTGTGCTATTCTGTGCTAAATCTTGTTTGTAGGGACAGAGAAGGACAGTGAGGGAAACTGTCAGTGTGCTATTCTGTTCTAAACCAATCTTGCTGAACCATATTTGAAATCCTTGAGTTTAGGGACAGAGAAGGACACTCGTGGAAACTATCAGTGTGCTATTCTGTGCTAAATCTTGTTTGTAGGGACAGAGAAGGACAGTGAGGGAAACTATCAGTGTGCTATTCTGTGCTAAATCTTGTTTGTAGGGACAGAGAAGGACAGTGAGGGAAACTGTCAGTGTGCTATTCTGTTCTAAACCAATCTTGCTGAACCATATTTGAAATCCTTGAGTTTAGGGACAGAGAGGTACAGTGAGGGAAAGTGTCAGTGTGCTATTCTGTTCTAAACCAATCTTGCTGAACCATATTTGAAATCCTTGAGTTTAGGGACAGAGAAGGACACTCGTGGAAACTATCAGTGTGCTATTCTGTGCTAAATCTTGTTTGTAGGGACAGAGAAGGACAGTGAGGGAAACTGTCACTGTGCTATTCTGTTCTAAACCAATCTTGCTGAACCATATTTGAAATCCTTGAGTTTAGGGACAGAGAGGTACAGTGAGGGAAAGTGTCAGTCTGCTATTCTGTTCTAAAGCAATCTTGCTGAACCATATTTGAAATCCTTGAGTTTAGGGACAGAGAAGGACACTCGTGGAAACTATCAGTGTGCTATTCTGTGCTAAATCTTGTTTGTAGGGACAGAGAAGGACAGTGAGGGAAAGTGTCAGTGTGCTATTCTGTTCTAAACCAATCTTGCTGAACCATATTTGAAATCCTTGAGTTTAGGGACAGAGAAGGACACTCGTGGAAACTATCAGTGTGCTATTCTGTGCTAAATCTTGTTTGTAGTGACAGAGAAGGACAGTGAGGGAAACTGCCAGTGTGCTATTCTGTTCTAAACCAATCTTGCTGAACCATATTTGAAATCCTTGAGTTTAGGGACAGAGAGGTACAGTGAGGGAAAGTGTCAGTGTGCTATTCTGTTCTAAACCAATCTTGCTGAACCATATTTGAAATCCTTGAGTTTAGGGACAGAGAAGGACACTCGTGGAGACTATCAGTGTGCTATTCTGTGCTAAATCTTGTTTGTAGGGACAGAGAAGGACAGTGAGGGAAACTGTCAGTGTGCTATTCTGTTCTAAACCAATCTTGCTGAACCATATTTGAAATCCTTGAGTTTAGGGACAGAGAGGTACAGTGAGGGAAAGTGTCAGTGTGCTATTCTGTTCTAAACCAATCTTGCTGAACCATATTTGAAATCCTTGAGTTTAGGGACAGAGAAGGACACTCGTGGAAACTATCAGTGTGCTATTCTGTGCTAAATCTTGTTTGTAGGGACAGAGAAGGACAGTGAGGGAAACTGTCAGTGTGCTATTCTGTTCTAAACCAATCTTGCTGAACCATATTTGAAATCCTTGAGTTTAGGGACAGAGAGGTACAGTGAGGGAAAGTGTCAGTGTGCTATTCTGTTCTAAACCAATCTTGCTGAACCATATTTGAAATCCTTGAGTTTAGGGACAGAGAAGGACAATCGTGGAAACTATCAGTGTGCTATTCTGTGCTAAATCTTGTTTGTAGGGACAGAGAAGGACAGTGAGGGAAACTATCAGTGTGCTATTCTGTGCTAAACCAATCTTGCTGAACCATATTTGAAATCCTTGAGTTTAGGGACAGAGGAGGACACTCGTGGAAACTATCAGTGTGCTATTCTGTGCTAAATCTTGTTTGTAGGGACAGAGAAGGACAGTGAGGGAAACTATCAGTGTGCTATTCTGTGCTAAACCAATCCTGCTGAACCATATTTGAAATCCTTGAGTTTAGGGACAGAGAAGGACACTCGTGGAAACTATCAGTGTGCTATTCTGTGCTAAATCTTGTTTGTAGGGACAGAGAAGGACAGTGAGGGAAAGTGTCAGTGTGCTATTCTGTTCTAAACCAATCTTGCTGAACCATATTTGAAATCCTTGAGTTTAGGGACAGAGAAGGACACTCGTGGAAACTATCAGTGTGCTATTCTGTGCTAAATCTTGTTTGTAGGGACAGAGAAGGACAGTGAGGGAAACTGTCAGTGTGCTATTCTGTTCTAAACCAATCTTGCTGAACCATATTTGAAATCCTTGAGTTTAGGGACAGAGAAGGACACT
Source organism: Rana muscosa (assembly GCA_029206835.1). Lineage (NCBI taxonomy): Eukaryota > Metazoa > Chordata > Amphibia > Anura > Ranidae > Rana > Rana muscosa. The sequence continues at coordinate 1,879,940 of JARGYO010005593.1, read as the reverse complement.
CGTGGAAACTATCAGTGTGCTATTCTGTGCTAAATCTTGTTTGTAGGGACAGAGAAGGACAGTGAGGGAAACTATCAGTGTGCTATTCTGTGCTAAATCTTGTTTGTAGGGACAGAGAGGGACAGTGAGGGAAACTATCAGTGTGCTATTCTGTGCTAAACCAATCTTGCTGAACCATATTTGAAATCCTTGAGTTTAGGGACAGAGAGGTACAGTGAGGGAAAGTGTCAGTGTGCTATTCTGTTCTAAACCAATCTTGCTGAACCATATTTGAAATCCTTGAGTTTAGGGACAGAGAAGGACACTCGTGGAAACTATCAGTGTGCTATTCTGTGCTAAATCTTGTTTGTAGGGACAGAGAAGGACAGTGAGGGAAACTGTCAGTGTGCTATTCTGTTCTAAGCCAATCTTGCTGAACCATATTTGAAATCCTTGAGTTTAGGGACAGATAGGTACAGTGAGGGAAAGTGTCAGTGTGCTATTCTGTTCTAAACCAATCTTGCTGAACCATATTTGAAATCCTTGAGTTTAGGGACAGAGAAGGACACTCGTGGAAACTATCAGTGTGCTATTCTGTGCTAAATCTTGTTTGTAGGGACAGAGAAGGACAGTGAGGGAAACTATCAGTGTGCTATTCTGTTCTAAACCAATCTTGCTGAACCATATTTGAAATCCTTGAGTTTAGGGACAGAGAGGTACAGTGAGGGAAAGTGTCAGTGTGCTATTCTGTTCTAAACCAATCTTGCTGAACCATATTTGAAATCCTTGAGTTTAGGGACAGAGAAGGACACTCGTGGAAACTATCAGTGTGCTATTCTGTGCTAAATCTTGTTCGTAGGGACAGAGAAGGACAGTGAGGGAAACTGTCAGTGTGCTATTCTGTTCTAAACCAATCTTGCTGAACCATATTTGAAATCCTTGAGTTTAGGGACAGAGAGGTACAGTGAGGGAAAGTGTCAGTGTGCTATTCTGTTCTAAACCAATCTTGCTGAACCATATTTGAAATCCTTGAGTTTAGGGACAGAGAAGGACACTCGTGGAAACTATCAGTGTGCTATTCTGTGCTAAATCTTGTTTGTAGGGACAGAGAAGGACAGTGAGGGAAACTGTCAGTGTGCTATTCTGTGCTAAACCAATCTTGATGAACCATATTTGAAATCCTTGAGTTTAGGGACAGAGAAGGACACTCGTGGAAACTATCAGTGTGCTATTCTGTGCTAAATCTTGTTTGTAGGGACAGAGAAGGACAGTGAGGGAAAGTGTCAGTGTGCTATTCTGTTCTAAACCAATCTTGCTGAACCATATTTGAAATCCTTGAGTTTAGGGACAGAGAGGTACAGTGAGGGAAAGTGTCAGTGTGCTATTCTGTTCTAAACCAATCTTGCTGAACCATATTTGAAATCCTTGAGTTTAGGGACAGAGAAGGACACTCGTGGAAACTATCAGTGTGCTATTCTGTGCTAAATCTTGTTTGTAGGGACAGAGAAGGACAGTGAGGGAAACTGTCAGTGTGCTATTCTGTTCTAAACCAATCTTGCTGAACCATATTTGAAATCCTTGAGTTTAGGGACAGAGAAGGACACTCGTGGAAACTATCAGTGTGCTATTCTGTGCTAAATCTTGTTTGTAGGGACAGAGAAGGACAGTGAGGGAAACTGTCAGTGTGCTATTCTGTTCTAAACCAATCTTGCTGAACCATATTTGAAATCCTTGAGTTTAGGGACAGAGAGGTACAGTGAGGGAAAGTGTCAGTGTGCTATTCTGTTCTAAACCAATCTTGCTGAACCATATTTGAAATCCTTGAGTTTAGGGACAGAGAAGGACACTCGTGGAAACTATCAGTGTGCTATTCTGTGCTAAATCTTGTTTGTAGGGACAGAGAAGGACAGTGAGGGAAACTGTCACTGTGCTATTCTGTTCTAAACCAATCTTGCTGAACCATATTTGAAATCCTTGAGTTTAGGGACAGAGAGGTACAGTGAGGGAAAGTGTCAGTGTGCTATTCTGTTCTAAAGCAATCTTGCTGAACCATATTTGAAATCCTTGAGTTTAGGGACAGAGAAGGACACTCGTGGAAACTATCAGTGTGCTATTCTGTGCAAAATCTTGTTTGTAGGGACAGAGAAGGACAGTGAGGGAAACTATCAGTGTGCTATTCTGTGCTAAACCAATCTTGCTGAACCATATTTGAAATCCTTGAGTTTAGGGACAGAGAAGGACACTCGTGGAAACTATCAGTGTGCTATTCTGTGCAAAATCTTGTTTGTAGGGACAGAGAAGGACAGTGAGGGAAACTATCAGTGTGCTATTCTGTGCTAAACCAATCTTGATGAACCATATTTGAAATCCTTGAGTTTAGGGACAGAGAAGGACACTCGTGGAAACTATCAGTGTGCTATTCTGTGCTAAATCTTGTTTGTAGGGACAGAGAAGGACAGTGAGGGAAAGTGTCAGTGTGCTATTCTGTTCTAAACCAATCTTGCTGAACCATATTTGAAATCCTTGAGTTTAGGGACAGAGAGGTACAGTGAGGGAAAGTGTCAGTGTGCTATTCTGTTCTAAACCAATCTTGCTGAACCATATTTGAAATCCTTGAGTTTAGGGACAGAGAAGGACACTCGTGGAAACTATCAGTGTGCTATTCTGTGCTAAATCTTGTTTGTAGGGACAGAGAAGGACAGTGAGGGAAACTGTCAGTGTGCTATTCTGTTCTAAACCAATCTTGCTGAACCATATTTGAAATCCTTGAGTTTAGGGACAGAGAAGGACACTCGTGGAAACTATCAGTGTGCTATTCTGTGCTAAATCTTGTTTGTAGGGACAGAGAAGGACAGTGAGGGAAACTGTCAGTGTGCTATTCTGTTCTAAACCAATCTTGCTGAACCATATTTGAAATCCTTGAGTTTAGGGACAGAGAGGTACAGTGAGGGAAAGTGTCAGTGTGCTATTCTGTTCTAAACCAATCTTGCTGAACCATATTTGAAATCCTTGAGTTTAGGGACAGAGAAGGACACTCGTGGAAACTATCAGTGTGCTATTCTGTGCTAAATCTTGTTTGTAGGGACAGAGAAGGACAGTGAGGGAAACTGTCACTGTGCTATTCTGTTCTAAACCAATCTTGCTGAACCATATTTGAAATCCTTGAGTTTAGGGACAGAGAGGTACAGTGAGGGAAAGTGTCAGTGTGCTATTCTGTTCTAAAGCAATCTTGCTGAACCATATTTGAAATCCTTGAGTTTAGGGACAGAGAAGGACACTCGTGGAAACTATCAGTGTGCTATTCTGTGCAAAATCTTGTTTGTAGGGACAGAGAAGGACAGTGAGGGAAACTATCAGTGTGCTATTCTGTGCTAAACCAATCTTGCTGAACCATATTTGAAATCCTTGAGTTTAGGGACAGAGAAGGACACTTGTGGAAACTATCAGTGTGCTATTCTGTGCAAAATCTTGTTTGTAGGGACAGAGAAGGACAGTGAGGGAAACTATCAGTGTGCTATTCTGTGCTAAACCAATCTTGATGAACCATATTTGAAATCCTTGAGTTTAGGGACAGAGAAGGACACTCGTGGAAACTATCAGTGTGCTATTCTGTGCTAAATCTTGTTTGTAGGGACAGAGAAGGACAGTGAGGGAAAGTGTCAGTGTGCTATTCTGTTCTAAACCAATCTTGCTGAACCATATTTGAAATCCTTGAGTTTAGGGACAGAGAGGTACAGTGAGGGAAAGTGTCAGTGTGCTATTCTGTTCTAAACCAATCTTGCTGAACCATATTTGAAATCCTTGAGTTTAGGGACAGAGAAGGACACTCGTGGAAACTATCAGTGTGCTATTCTGTGCTAAATCTTGTTTGTAGGGACAGAGAAGGACAGTGAGGGAAACTGTCAGTGTGCTATTCTGTTCTAAACCAATCTTGCTGAACCATATTTGAAATCCTTGAGTTTAGGGACAGAGAAGGACACTCGTGGAAACTATCAGTGTGCTATTCTGTGCTAAATCTTGTTTGTAGGGACAGAGAAGGACAGTGAGGGAAACTGTCAGTGTGCTATTCTGTTCTAAACCAATCTTGCTGAACCATATTTGAAATCCTTGAGTTTAGGGACAGAGAGGTACAGTGAGGGAAAGTGTCAGTGTGCTATTCTGTTCTAAACCAATCTTGCTGAACCATATTTGAAATCCTTGAGTTTAGGGACAGAGAAGGACACTCGTGGAAACTATCAGTGTGCTATTCTGTGCTAAATCTTGTTTGTAGGGACAGAGAAGGACAGTGAGGGAAACTGTCAGTGTGCTATTCTGTTCTAAGCCAATCTTGCTGAACCATATTTGAAATCCTTGAGTTTAGGGACAGATAGGTACAGTGAGGGAAAGTGTCAGTGTGCTATTCTGTTCTAAACCAATCTTGCTGAACCATATTTGAAATCCTTGAGTTTAGGGACAGAGAAGGACACTCGTGGAAACTATCAGTGTGCTATTCTGTGCTAAATCTTGTTTGTAGGGACAGAGAAGGACAGTGAGGGAAACTATCAGTGTGCTATTCTGTTCTAAACCAATCTTGCTGAACCATATTTGAAATCCTTGAGTTTAGGGACAGAGAAGGACACTCATGGAAACTATCAGTGTGCTATTCTGTGCTAAATCTTGTTTGTAGGGACAGAGAAGGACAGTGAGGGAAACTGTCAGTGTGCTATTCTGTTCTAAACCAATCTTGCTGAACCATATTTGAAATCCTTGAGTTTAGGGACAGAGAAGGACACTCGTGGAAACTATCAGTGTGCTATTCTGTGCTAAATCTTGTTTGTAGGGACAGAGAAGGACAGTGAGGGAAACTATCAGTGTGCTATTCTGTGCTAAATCTTGTTTGTAGGGACAGAGAAGGACAGTGAGGGAAACTGTCAGTGTGCTATTCTGTTCTAAACCAATCTTGCTGAACCATATTTGAAATCCTTGAGTTTAGGGACAGAGAGGTACAGTGAGGGAAAGTGTCAGTGTGCTATTCTGTTCTAAACCAATCTTGCTGAACCATATTTGAAATCCTTGAGTTTAGGGACAGAGAAGGACACTCGTGGAAACTATCAGTGTGCTATTCTGTGCTAAATCTTGTTTGTAGGGACAGAGAAGGACAGTGAGGGAAACTGTCACTGTGCTATTCTGTTCTAAACCAATCTTGCTGAACCATATTTGAAATCCTTGAGTTTAGGGACAGAGAGGTACAGTGAGGGAAAGTGTCAGTCTGCTATTCTGTTCTAAAGCAATCTTGCTGAACCATATTTGAAATCCTTGAGTTTAGGGACAGAGAAGGACACTCGTGGAAACTATCAGTGTGCTATTCTGTGCTAAATCTTGTTTGTAGGGACAGAGAAGGACAGTGAGGGAAAGTGTCAGTGTGCTATTCTGTTCTAAACCAATCTTGCTGAACCATATTTGAAATCCTTGAGTTTAGGGACAGAGAAGGACACTCGTGGAAACTATCAGTGTGCTATTCTGTGCTAAATCTTGTTTGTAGTGACAGAGAAGGACAGTGAGGGAAACTGCCAGTGTGCTATTCTGTTCTAAACCAATCTTGCTGAACCATATTTGAAATCCTTGAGTTTAGGGACAGAGAGGTACAGTGAGGGAAAGTGTCAGTGTGCTATTCTGTTCTAAACCAATCTTGCTGAACCATATTTGAAATCCTTGAGTTTAGGGACAGAGAAGGACACTCGTGGAGACTATCAGTGTGCTATTCTGTGCTAAATCTTGTTTGTAGGGACAGAGAAGGACAGTGAGGGAAACTGTCAGTGTGCTATTCTGTTCTAAACCAATCTTGCTGAACCATATTTGAAATCCTTGAGTTTAGGGACAGAGAGGTACAGTGAGGGAAAGTGTCAGTGTGCTATTCTGTTCTAAACCAATCTTGCTGAACCATATTTGAAATCCTTGAGTTTAGGGACAGAGAAGGACACTCGTGGAAACTATCAGTGTGCTATTCTGTGCTAAATCTTGTTTGTAGGGACAGAGAAGGACAGTGAGGGAAACTGTCAGTGTGCTATTCTGTTCTAAACCAATCTTGCTGAACCATATTTGAAATCCTTGAGTTTAGGGACAGAGAGGTACAGTGAGGGAAAGTGTCAGTGTGCTATTCTGTTCTAAACCAATCTTGCTGAACCATATTTGAAATCCTTGAGTTTAGGGACAGAGAAGGACAATCGTGGAAACTATCAGTGTGCTATTCTGTGCTAAATCTTGTTTGTAGGGACAGAGAAGGACAGTGAGGGAAACTATCAGTGTGCTATTCTGTGCTAAACCAATCTTGCTGAACCATATTTGAAATCCTTGAGTTTAGGGACAGAGGAGGACACTCGTGGAAACTATCAGTGTGCTATTCTGTGCTAAATCTTGTTTGTAGGGACAGAGAAGGACAGTGAGGGAAACTATCAGTGTGCTATTCTGTGCTAAACCAATCCTGCTGAACCATATTTGAAATCCTTGAGTTTAGGGACAGAGAAGGACACTCGTGGAAACTATCAGTGTGCTATTCTGTGCTAAATCTTGTTTGTAGGGACAGAGAAGGACAGTGAGGGAAAGTGTCAGTGTGCTATTCTGTTCTAAACCAATCTTGCTGAACCATATTTGAAATCCTTGAGTTTAGGGACAGAGAAGGACACTCGTGGAAACTATCAGTGTGCTATTCTGTGCTAAATCTTGTTTGTAGGGACAGAGAAGGACAGTGAGGGAAACTGTCAGTGTGCTATTCTGTTCTAAACCAATCTTGCTGAACCATATTTGAAATCCTTGAGTTTAGGGACAGAGAAGGACACTCGTGGAAACTATCAGTGTGCTATTCTGTGCTAAATCTTGTTTGTAGGGACAGAGAAGGACAGTGAGGGAAACTATCAGTGTGCTATTCTGTGCTAAATCTTGTTTGTAGGGACAGAGAGGGACAGTGAGGGAAACTATCAGTGTGCTATTCTGTGCTAAACCAATCTTGCTGAACCATATTTGAAATCCTTGAGTTTAGGGACAGAGAGGTACAGGGAGGGAAAGTGTCAGTGTGCTATTCTGTTCTAAACCAATCTTGCTGAACCATATTTGAAATCCTTGAGTTTAGGGACAGAGAAGGACACTCGTGGAAACTATCAGTGTGCTATTCTGTGCTAAATCTTGTTTGTAGGGACAGAGAAGGACAGTGAGGGAAACTGTCAGTGTGCTATTCTGTTCTAAGCCAATCTTGCTGAACCATATTTGAAATCCTTGAGTTTAGGGACAGATAGGTACAGTGAGGGAAAGTGTCAGTGTGCTATTCTGTTCTAAACCAATCTTGCTGAACCATATTTGAAATCCTTGAGTTTAGGGACAGAGAAGGACACTCGTGGAAACTATCAGTGTGCTATTCTGTGCTAAATCTTGTTTGTAGGGACAGAGAAGGACAGTGAGGGAAACTATCAGTGTGCTATTCTGTTCTAAACCAATCTTGCTGAACCATATTTGAAATCCTTGAGTTTAGGGACAGAGAGGTACAGTGAGGGAAAGTGTCAGTGTGCTATTCTGTTCTAAACCAATCTTGCTGAACCATATTTGAAATCCTTGAGTTTAGGGACAGAGAAGGACACTCGTGGAAACTATCAGTGTGCTATTCTGTGCTAAATCTTGTTTGTAGGGACAGAGAAGGACAGTGAGGGAAACTGTCAGTGTGCTATTCTGTTCTAAACCAATCTTGCTGAACCATATTTGAAATCCTTGAGTTTAGGGACAGAGAGGTACAGTGAGGGAAAGTGTCAGTGTGCTATTCTGTTCTAAACCAATCTTGCTGAACCATATTTGAAATCCTTGAGTTTAGGGACAGAGAAGGACACTCGTGGAAACTATCAGTGTGCTATTCTGTGCTAAATCTTGTTTGTAGGGACAGAGAAGGACAGTGAGGGAAACTGTCAGTGTGCTATTCTGTGCTAAACCAATCTTGATGAACCATATTTGAAATCCTTGAGTTTAGGGACAGAGAAGGACACTCGTGGAAACTATCAGTGTGCTATTCTGTGCTAAATCTTGTTTGTAGGGACAGAGAAGGACAGTGAGGGAAAGTGTCAGTGTGCTATTCTGTTCTAAACCAATCTTGCTGAACCATATTTGAAATCCTTGAGTTTAGGGACAGAGAGGTACAGTGAGGGAAAGTGTCAGTGTGCTATTCTGTTCTAAACCAATCTTGCTGAACCATATTTGAAATCCTTGAGTTTAGGGACAGAGAAGGACACTCGTGGAAACTATCAGTGTGCTATTCTGTGCTAAATCTTGTTTGTAGGGACAGAGAAGGACAGTGAGGGAAACTGTCAGTGTGCTATTCTGTTCTAAACCAATCTTGCTGAACCATATTTGAAATCCTTGAGTTTAGGGACAGAGAAGGACACTCGTGGAAACTATCAGTGTGCTATTCTGTGCTAAATCTTGTTTGTAGGGACAGAGAAGGACAGTGAGGGAAACTGTCAGTGTGCTATTCTGTTCTAAACCAATCTTGCTGAACCATATTTGAAATCCTTGAGTTTAGGGACAGAGAGGTACAGTGAGGGAAAGTGTCAGTCTGCTATTCTGTTCTAAAGCAATCTTGCTGAACCATATTTGAAATCCTTGAGTTTAGGGACAGAGAAGGACACTCGTGGAAACTATCAGTGTGCTATTCTGTGCTAAATCTTGTTTGTAGGGACAGAGAAGGACAGTGAGGGAAACTGTCAGTGTGCTATTCTGTGCTAAACCAATCTTGATGAACCATATTTGAAATCCTTGAGTTTAGGGACAGAGAAGGACACTCGTGGAAACTATCAGTGTGCTATTCTGTGCTAAATCTTGTTTGTAGGGACAGAGAAGGACAGTGAGGGAAAGTGTCAGTGTGCTATTCTGTTCTAAACCAATCTTGCTGAACCATATTTGAAATCCTTGAGTTTAGGGACAGAGAGGTACAGTGAGGGAAAGTGTCAGTGTGCTATTCTGTTCTAAACCAATCTTGCTGAACCATATTTGAAATCCTTGAGTTTAGGGACAGAGAAGGACACTCGTGGAAACTATCAGTGTGCTATTCTGTGCTAAATCTTGTTTGTAGGGACAGAGAAGGACAGTGAGGGAAAGTGTCAGTCTGCTATTCTGTTCTAAAGCAATCTTGCTGAACCATATTTGAAATCCTTGAGTTTAGGGACAGAGAAGGACACTCGTGGAAACTATCAGTGTGCTATTCTGTGCTAAATCTTGTTTGTAGGGACAGAGAAGGACAGTGAGGGAAAGTGTCAGTGTGCTATTCTGTTCTAAACCAATCTTGCTGAACCATATTTGAAATCCTTGAGGTTAGGGACAGAGAAGGACACTCGTGGAAACTATCAGTGTGCTATTCTGTGCTAAATCTTGTTTGTAGTGACAGAGAAGGACAGTGAGGGAAACTGTCAGTGTGCTATTCTGTTCTAAACCAATCTTGCTGAACCATATTTGAAATCCTTGAGTTTAGGGACAGAAAGGTACAGTGAGGGAAAGTGTCAGTGTGCTATTCTGTTCTAAACCAATCTTGCTGAACCATATTTGAAATCCTTGAGTTTAGGGACAGAGAAGGACACTCGTGGAGACTATCAGTGTGCTATTCTGTGCTAAATCTTGTTTGTAGGGACAGAGAAGGACAGTGAGGGAAACTGTCAGTGTGCTATTCTGTTCTAAACCAATCTTGCTGAACCATATTTGAAATCCTTGAGTTTAGGGACAGAGAGGTACAGTGAGGGAAAGTGTCAGTGTGCTATTCTGTTCTAAACCAATCTTGCTGAACCATATTTGAAATCCTTGAGTTTAGGGACAGAGAAGGACACTCGTGGAAACTATCAGTGTGCTATTCTGTGCTAAATCTTGTTTGTAGGGACAGAGAAGGACAGTGAGGGAAACTGTCAGTGTGCTATTCTGTTCTAAACCAATCTTGCTGAACCATATTTGAAATCCTTGAGTTTAGGGACAGAGAGGTACAGTGAGGGAAAGTGTCAGTGTGCTATTCTGTTCTAAACCAATCTTGCTGAACCATATTTGAAATCCTTGAGTTTAGGGACAGAGAAGGACAATCGTGGAAACTATCAGTGTGCTATTCTGTGCTAAATCTTGTTTGTAGGGACAGAGAAGGACAGTGAGGGAAACTATCAGTGTGCTATTCTGTGCTAAACCAATCTTGCTGAACCATATTTGAAATCCTTGAGTTTAGGGACAGAGGAGGACACTCGTGGAAACTATCAGTGTGCTATTCTGTGCTAAATCTTGTTTGTAGGGACAGAGAAGGACAGTGAGGGAAACTATCAGTGTGCTATTCTGTGCTAAACCAATCTTGCTGAACCATATTTGAAATCCTTGAGTTTAGGGACAGAGGAGGACACTCGTGGAAACTATCAGTGTGCTATTCTGTGCTAAATCTTGTTTGTAGGGACAGAGAAGGACAGTGAGGGAAACTATCAGTGTGCTATTCTGTGCTAAACCAATCTTGCTGAACCATATTTGAAATCCTTGAGTTTAGGGACAGAGAAGGACACTCGTGGAAACTATCAGTGTGCTATTCTGTGCTAAATCTTGTTTGTAGGGACAGAGAAGGACAGTGAGGGAAAGTGTCAGTGTGCTATTCTGTTCTAAACCAATCTTGCTGAACCATATTTGAAATCCTTGAGTTTAGGGACAGAGAAGGACACTCGTGGAAACTATCAGTGTGCTATTCTGTGCTAAATCTTGTTTGTAGGGACACAGAAGGACAGTGAGGGAAACTGTCAGTGTGCTATTCTGTTCTAAACCAATCTTGCTGAACCATATTTGAAATCCTTGAGTTTAGGGACAGAGAAGGACACTCGTGGAAACTATCAGTGTGCTATTCTGTGCTAAATCTTGTTTGTAGGGACAGAGAAGGACAGTGAGGGAAACTATCAGTGTGCTATTCTGTGCTAAATCTTGTTTGTAGGGACAGAGAGGGACAGTGAGGGAAACTATCAGTGTGCTATTCTGTGCTAAACCAATCTTGCTGAACCATATTTGAAATCCTTGAGTTTAGGGACAGAGAGGTACAGTGAGGGAAAGTGTCAGTGTGCTATTCTGTTCTAAACCAATCTTGCTGAACCATATTTGAAATCCTTGAGTTTAGGGACAGAGAAGGACACTCGTGGAAACTATCAGTGTGCTATTCTGTGCTAAATCTTGTTTGTAGGGACAGAGAAGGACAGTGAGGGAAACTGTCAGTGTGCTATTCTGTTCTAAGCCAATCTTGCTGAACCATATTTGAAATCCTTGAGTTTAGGGACAGATAGGTACAGTGAGGGAAAGTGTCAGTGTGCTATTCTGTTCTAAACCAATCTTGCTGAACCATATTTGAAATCCTTGAGTTTAGGGACAGAGAAGGACACTCGTGGAAACTATCAGTGTGCTATTCTGTGCTAAATCTTGTTTGTAGGGACAGAGAAGGACAGTGAGGGAAACTATCAGTGTGCTATTCTGTTCTAAACCAATCTTGCTGAACCATATTTGAAATCCTTGAGTTTAGGGACAGAGAGGTACAGTGAGGGAAAGTGTCAGTGTGCTATTCTGTTCTAAACCAATCTTGCTGAACCATATTTGAAATCCTTGAGTTTAGGGACAGAGAAGGACACTCGTGGAAACTATCAGTGTGCTATTCTGTGCTAAATCTTGTTTGTAGGGACAGAGAAGGACAGTGAGGGAAACTATCAGTGTGCTATTCTGTGCTAAATCTTGTTTGTAGGGACAGAGAAGGACAGTGAGGGAAACTGTCAGTGTGCTATTCTGTTCTAAACCAATCTTGCTGAACCATATTTGAAATCCTTGAGTTTAGGGACAGAGAGGTACAGTGAGGGAAAGTGTCAGTGTGCTATTCTGTTCTAAACCAATCTTGCTGAACCATATTTGAAATCCTTGAGTTTAGGGACAGAGAAGGACACTCGTGGAAACTATCAGTGTGCTATTCTGTGCTAAATCTTGTTTGTAGGGACAGAGAAGGACAGTGAGGGAAACTGTCACTGTGCTATTCTGTTCTAAACCAATCTTGCTGAACCATATTTGAAATCCTTGAGTTTAGGGACAGAGAGGTACAGTGAGGGAAAGTGTCAGTCTGCTATTCTGTTCTAAAGCAATCTTGCTGAACCATATTTGAAATCCTTGAGTTTAGGGACAGAGAAGGACACTCGTGGAAACTATCAGTGTGCTATTCTGTGCTAAATCTTGTTTGTAGGGACAGAGAAGGACAGTGAGGGAAAGTGTCAGTGTGCTATTCTGTTCTAAACCAATCTTGCTGAACCATATTTGAAATCCTTGAGTTTAGGGACAGAGAAGGACACTCGTGGAAACTATCAGTGTGCTATTCTGTGCTAAATCTTGTTTGTAGTGACAGAGAAGGACAGTGAGGGAAACTGCCAGTGTGCTATTCTGTTCTAAACCAATCTTGCTGAACCATATTTGAAATCCTTGAGTTTAGGGACAGAGAGGTACAGTGAGGGAAAGTGTCAGTGTGCTATTCTGTTCTAAACCAATCTTGCTGAACCATATTTGAAATCCTTGAGTTTAGGGACAGAGAAGGACACTCGTGGAGACTATCAGTGTGCTATTCTGTGCTAAATCTTGTTTGTAGGGACAGAGAAGGACAGTGAGGGAAACTGTCAGTGTGCTATTCTGTTCTAAACCAATCTTGCTGAACCATATTTGAAATCCTTGAGTTTAGGGACAGAGAGGTACAGTGAGGGAAAGTGTCAGTGTGCTATTCTGTTCTAAACCAATCTTGCTGAACCATATTTGAAATCCTTGAGTTTAGGGACAGAGAAGGACACTCGTGGAAACTATCAGTGTGCTATTCTGTGCTAAATCTTGTTTGTAGGGACAGAGAAGGACAGTGAGGGAAACTGTCAGTGTGCTATTCTGTTCTAAACCAATCTTGCTGAACCATATTTGAAATCCTTGAGTTTAGGGACAGAGAGGTACAGTGAGGGAAAGTGTCAGTGTGCTATTCTGTTCTAAACCAATCTTGCTGAACCATATTTGAAATCCTTGAGTTTAGGGACAGAGAAGGACAATCGTGGAAACTATCAGTGTGCTATTCTGTGCTAAATCTTGTTTGTAGGGACAGAGAAGGACAGTGAGGGAAACTATCAGTGTGCTATTCTGTGCTAAACCAATCCTGCTGAACCATATTTGAAATCCTTGAGTTTAGGGACAGAGAAGGACACTCGTGGAAACTATCAGTGTGCTATTCTGTGCTAAATCTTGTTTGTAGGGACAGAGAAGGACAGTGAGGGAAAGTGTCAGTGTGCTATTCTGTTCTAAACCAATCTTGCTGAACCATATTTGAAATCCTTGAGTTTAGGGACAGAGAAGGACACTCGTGGAAACTATCAGTGTGCTATTCTGTGCTAAATCTTGTTTGTAGGGACAGAGAAGGACCGTGAGGGAAACTGTCAGTGTGCTATTCTGTTCTAAACCAATCTTGCTGAACCATATTTGAAATCCTTGAGTTTAGGGACAGAGAAGGACACTCGTGGAAACTATCAGTGTGCTATTCTGTGCTAAATCTTGTTTGTAGGGACAGAGAAGGACAGTGAGGGAAACTATCAGTGTGCTATTCTGTGCTAAATCTTGTTTGTAGGGACAGAGAGGGACAGTGAGGGAAACTATCAGTGTGCTATTCTGTGCTAAACCAATCTTGCTGAACCATATTTGAAATCCTTGAGTTTAGGGACAGAGAGGTACAGTGAGGGAAAGTGTCAGTGTGCTATTCTGTTCTAAACCAATCTTGCTGAACCATATTTGAAATCCTTGAGTTTAGGGACAGAGAAGGACACTCGTGGAAACTATCAGTGTGCTATTCTGTGCTAAATCTTGTTTGTAGGGACAGAGAAGGACAGTGAGGGAAACTGTCAGTGTGCTATTCTGTTCTAAGCCAATCTTGCTGAACCATATTTGAAATCCTTGAGTTTAGGGACAGATAGGTACAGTGAGGGAAAGTGTCAGTGTGCTATTCTGTTCTAAACCAATCTTGCTGAACCATATTTGAAATCCTTGAGTTTAGGGACAGAGAAGGACACTCGTGGAAACTATCAGTGTGCTATTCTGTGCTAAATCTTGTTTGTAGGGACAGAGAAGGACAGTGAGGGAAACTATCAGTGTGCTATTCTGTTCTAAACCAATCTTGCTGAACCATATTTGAAATCCTTGAGTTTAGGGACAGAGAGGTACAGTGAGGGAAAGTGTCAGTGTGCTATTCTGTTCTAAACCAATCTTGCTGAACCATATTTGAAATCCTTGAGTTTAGGGACAGAGAAGGACACTCGTGGAAACTATCAGTGTGCTATTCTGTGCTAAATCTTGTTTGTAGGGACAGAGAAGGACAGTGAGGGAAACTGTCAGTGTGCTATTCTGTTCTAAACCAATCTTGCTGAACCATATTTGAAATCCTTGAGTTTAGGGACAGAGAGGTACAGTGAGGGAAAGTGTCAGTGTGCTATTCTGTTCTAAACCAATCTTGCTGAACCATATTTGAAATCCTTGAGTTTAGGGACAGAGAAGGACACTCGTGGAAACTATCAGTGTGCTATTCTGTGCTAAATCTTGTTTGTAGGGACAGAGAAGGACAGTGAGGGAAACTGTCAGTGTGCTATTCTGTGCTAAACCAATCTTGATGAACCATATTTGAAATCCTTGAGTTTAGGGACAGAGAAGGACACTCGTGGAAACTATCAGTGTGCTATTCTGTGCTAAATCTTGTTTGTAGGGACAGAGAAGGACAGTGAGGGAAAGTGTCAGTGTGCTATTCTGTTCTAAACCAATCTTGCTGAACCATATTTGAAATCCTTGAGTTTAGGGACAGAGAGGTACAGTGAGGGAAAGTGTCAGTGTGCTATTCTGTTCTAAACCAATCTTGCTGAACCATATTTGAAATCCTTGAGTTTAGGGACAGAGAAGGACACTCGTGGAAACTATCAGTGTGCTATTCTGTGCTAAATCTTGTTTGTAGGGACAGAGAAGGACAGTGAGGGAAACTGTCAGTGTGCTATTCTGTTCTAAACCAATCTTGCTGAACCATATTTGAAATCCTTGAGTTTAGGGACAGAGAAGGACACTCGTGGAAACTATCAGTGTGCTATTCTGTGCTAAATCTTGTTTGTAGGGACAGAGAAGGACAGTGAGGGAAACTGTCAGTGTGCTATTCTGTTCTAAACCAATCTTGCTGAACCATATTTGAAATCCTTGAGTTTAGGGACAGAGAGGTACAGTGAGGGAAAGTGTCAGTGTGCTATTCTGTTCTAAACCAATCTTGCTGAACCATATTTGAAATCCTTGAGTTTAGGGACAGAGAAGGACACTCGTGGAAACTATCAGTGTGCTATTCTGTGCTAAATCTTGTTTGTAGGGACAGAGAAGGACAGTGAGGGAAACTGTCACTGTGCTATTCTGTTCTAAACCAATCTTGCTGAACCATATTTGAAATCCTTGAGTTTAGGGACAGAGAGGTACAGTGAGGGAAAGTGTCAGTCTGCTATTCTGTTCTAAAGCAATCTTGCTGAACCATATTTGAAATCCTTGAGTTTAGGGACAGAGAAGGACACTCGTGGAAACTATCAGTGTGCCATTCTGTGCTAAATCTTGTTTGTAGGGACAGAGAAGGACAGTGAGGGAAAGTGTCAGTGTGCTATTCTGTTCTAAACCAATCTTGCTGAACCATATTTGAAATCCTTGAGTTTAGGGACAGAGAAGGACACTCGTGGAAACTATCAGTGTGCTATTCTGTGCTAAATCTTGTTTGTAGGGACAGAGAAGGACAGTGAGGGAAACTGTCAGTGTGCTATTCTGTTCTAAACCAATCTTGCTGAACCATATTTGAAATCCTTGAGTTTAGGGACAGAGAGGTACAGTGAGGGAAAGTGTCAGTGTGCTATTCTGTTCTAAACCAATCTTGCTGAACCATATTTGAAATCCTTGAGTTTAGGGACAGAGAAGGACACTCGTGGAAACTATCAGTGTGCTATTCTGTGCTAAATCTTGTTTGTAGGGACAGAGAAGGACAGTGAGGGAAACTGTCAGTGTGCTATTCTGTTCTAAACCAATCTTGCTGAACCATATTTGAAATCCTTGAGTTTAGGGACAGAGAGGTACAGTGAGGGAAAGTGTCAGTGTGCTATTCTGTTCTAAACCAATCTTGCTGAACCATATTTGAAATCCTTGAGTTTAGGGACAGAGAAGGACAATCGTGGAAACTATCAGTGTGCTATTCTGTGCTAAATCTTGTTTGTAGGGACAGAGAAGGACAGTGAGGGAAACTATCAGTGTGCTATTCTGTGCTAAACCAATCTTGCTGAACCATATTTGAAATCCTTGAGTTTAGGGACAGAGGAGGACACTCGTGGAAACTATCAGTGTGCTATTCTGTGCTAAATCTTGTTTGTAGGGACAGAGAAGGACAGTGAGGGAAACTATCAGTGTGCTATTCTGTGCTAAACCAATCTTGCTGAACCATATTTGAAATCCTTGAGTTTAGGGACAGAGAAGGACACTCGTGGAAACTATCAGTGTGCTATTCTGTGCTAAATCTTGTTTGTAGGGACAGAGAAGGACAGTGAGGGAAAGTGTCAGTGTGCTATTCTGTTCTAAACCAATCTTGCGGAACCATATTTGAAATCCTTGAGTTTAGGGACAGAGAAGGACACTCGTGGAAACTATCAGTGTGCTATTCTGTGCTAAATCTTGTTTGTAGGGACAGAGAAGGACAGTGAGGGAAACTGTCAGTGTGCTATTCTGTTCTAAACCAATCTTGCTGAACCATATTTGAAATCCTTGAGTTTAGGGACAGAGAAGGACACTCGTGGAAACTATCAGTGTGCTATTCTGTGCTAAATCTTGTTTGTAGGGACAGAGAAGGACAGTGAGGGAAACTATCAGTGTGCTATTCTGTGCTAAATCTTGTTTGTAGGGACAGAGAGGGACAGTGAGGGAAACTATCAGTGTGCTATTCTGTGCTAAACCAATCTTGCTGAACCATATTTGAAATCCTTGAGTTTAGGGACAGAGAGGTACAGTGAGGGAAAGTGTCAGTGTGCTATTCTGTTCTAAACCAATCTTGCTGAACCATATTTGAAATCCTTGAGTTTAGGGACAGAGAAGGACACTCGTGGAAACTATCAGTGTGCTATTCTGTGCTAAATCTTGTTTGTAGGGACAGAGAAGGACAGTGAGGGAAACTGTCAGTGTGCTATTCTGTTCTAAGCCAATCTTGCTGAACCATATTTGAAATCCTTGAGTTTAGGGACAGATAGGTACAGTGAGGGAAAGTGTCAGTGTGCTATTCTGTTCTAAACCAATCTTGCTGAACCATATTTGAAATCCTTGAGTTTAGGGACAGAGAAGGACACTCGTGGAAACTATCAGTGTGCTATTCTGTGCTAAATCTTGTTTGTAGGGACAGAGAAGGACAGTGAGGGAAACTATCAGTGTGCTATTCTGTTCTAAACCAATCTTGCTGAACCATATTTGAAATCCTTGAGTTTAGGGACAGAGAGGTACAGTGAGGGAAAGTGTCAGTGTGCTATTCTGTTCTAAACCAATCTTGCTGAACCATATTTGAAATCCTTGAGTTTAGGGACAGAGAAGGACACTCGTGGAAACTATCAGTGTGCTATTCTGTGCTAAATCTTGTTTGTAGGGACAGAGAAGGACAGTGAGGGAAACTGTCAGTGTGCTATTCTGTTCTAAACCAATCTTGCTGAACCATATTTGAAATCCTTGAGTTTAGGGACAGAGAGGTACAGTGAGGGAAAGTGTCAGTGTGCTATTCTGTTCTAAACCAATCTTGCTGAACCATATTTGAAATCCTTGAGTTTAGGGACAGAGAAGGACACTTGTGGAAACTATCAGTGTGCTATTCTGTGCAAAATCTTGTTTGTAGGGACAGAGAAGGACAGTGAGGGAAACTATCAGTGTGCTATTCTGTGCTAAACCAATCTTGATGAACCATATTTGAAATCCTTGAGTTTAGGGACAGAGAAGGACACTCGTGGAAACTATCAGTGTGCTATTCTGTGCTAAATCTTGTTTGTAGGGACAGAGAAGGACAGTGAGGGAAAGTGTCAGTGTGCTATTCTGTTCTAAACCAATCTTGCTGAACCATATTTGAAATCCTTGAGTTTAGGGACAGAGAGGTACAGTGAGGGAAAGTGTCAGTGTGCTATTCTGTTCTAAACCAATCTTGCTGAACCATATTTGAAATCCTTGAGTTTAGGGACAGAGAAGGACACTCGTGGAAACTATCAGTGTGCTATTCTGTGCTAAATCTTGTTTGTAGGGACAGAGAAGGACAGTGAGGGAAACTGTCAGTGTGCTATTCTGTTCTAAACCAATCTTGCTGAACCATATTTGAAATCCTTGAGTTTAGGGACAGAGAAGGACACTCGTGGAAACTATCAGTGTGCTATTCTGTGCTAAGTCTTGTTTGTAGGGACAGATAAGGACAGTGAGGGAAACTGTCAGTGTGCTATTCTGTTCTAAACCAATCTTGCTGAACCATATTTGAAATCCTTGAGTTTAGGGACAGAGAGGTACAGTGAGGGAAAGTGTCAGTGTGCTATTCTGTTCTAAACCAATCTTGCTGAACCATATTTGAAATCCTTGAGTTTAGGGACAGAGAAGGACACTCGTGGAAACTATCAGTGTGCTATTCTGTGCTAAATCTTGTTTGTAGGGACAGAGAAGGACAGTGAGGGAAACTGTCACTGTGCTATTCTGTTCTAAACCAATCTTGCTGAACCATATTTGAAATCCTTGAGTTTAGGGACAGAGAGGTACAGTGAGGGAAAGTGTCAGTCTGCTATTCTGTTCTAAAGCAATCTTGCTGAACCATATTTGAAATCCTTGAGTTTAGGGACAGAGAAGGACACTCGTGGAAACTATCAGTGTGCTATTCTGTGCTAAATCTTGTTTGTAGGGACAGAGAAGGACAGTGAGGGAAAGTGTCAGTGTGCTATTCTGTTCTAAACCAATCTTGCTGAACCATATTTGAAATCCTTGAGTTTAGGGACAGAGAAGGACACTCGTGGAAACTATCAGTGTGCTATTCTGTGCTAAATCTTGTTTGTAGGGACAGAGAAGGACAGTGAGGGAAACTGTCAGTGTGCTATTCTGTTCTAAACCAATCTTGCTGAACCATATTTGAAATCCTTGAGTTTAGGGACAGAGAGGTACAGTGAGGGAAAGTGTCAGTGTGCTATTCTGTTCTAAACCAATCTTGCTGAACCATATTTGAAATCCTTGAGTTTAGGGACAGAGAAGGACACTCGTGGAAACTATCAGTGTGCTATTCTGTGCTAAATCTTGTTTGTAGGGACAGAGAAGGACAGTGAGGGAAACTGTCAGTGTGCTATTCTGTTCTAAACCAATCTTGCTGAACCATATTTGAAATCCTTGAGTTTAGGGACAGAGAGGTACAGTGAGGGAAAGTGTCAGTGTGCTATTCTGTTCTAAACCAATCTTGCTGAACCATATTTGAAATCCTTGAGTTTAGGGACAGAGAAGGACAATCGTGGAAACTATCAGTGTGCTATTCTGTGCTAAATCTTGTTTGTAGGGACAGAGAAGGACAGTGAGGGAAACTATCAGTGTGCTATTCTGTGCTAAACCAATCTTGCTGAACCATATTTGAAATCCTTGAGTTTAGGGACAGAGGAGGACACTCGTGGAAACTATCAGTGTGCTATTCTGTGCTAAATCTTGTTTGTAGGGACAGAGAAGGACAGTGAGGGAAACTATCAGTGTGCTATTCTGTGCTAAACCAATCTTGCTGAACCATATTTGAAATCCTTGAGTTTAGGGACAGAGAAGGACACTCGTGGAAACTATCAGTGTGCTATTCTGTGCTAAATCTTGTTTGTAGGGACAGAGAAGGACAGTGAGGGAAAGTGTCAGTGTGCTATTCTGTTCTAAACCAATCTTGCGGAACCATATTTGAAATCCTTGAGTTTAGGGACAGAGAAGGACACTCGTGGAAACTATCAGTGTGCTATTCTGTGCTAAATCTTGTTTGTAGGGACAGAGAAGGACAGTGAGGGAAACTGTCAGTGTGCTATTCTGTTCTAAACCAATCTTGCTGAACCATATTTGAAATCCTTGAGTTTAGGGACAGAGAAGGACACTCGTGGAAACTATCAGTGTGCTATTCTGTGCTAAATCTTGTTTGTAGGGACAGAGAAGGACAGTGAGGGAAACTATCAGTGTGCTATTCTGTGCTAAATCTTGTTTGTAGGGACAGAGAGGGACAGTGAGGGAAACTATCAGTGTGCTATTCTGTGCTAAACCAATCTTGCTGAACCATATTTGAAATCCTTGAGTTTAGGGACAGATAGGTACAGTGAGGGAAAGTGTCAGTGTGCTATTCTGTTCTAAACCAATCTTGCTGAACCATATTTGAAATCCTTGAGTTTAGGGACAGAGAAGGACACTCGTGGAAACTATCAGTGTGCTATTCTGTGCTAAATCTTGTTTGTAGGGACAGAGAAGGACAGTGAGGGAAACTATCAGTGTGCTATTCTGTTCTAAACCAATCTTGCTGAACCATATTTGAAATCCTTGAGTTTAGGGACAGAGAGGTACAGTGAGGGAAAGTGTCAGTGTGCTATTCTGTTCTAAACCAATCTTGCTGAACCATATTTGAAATCCTTGAGTTTAGGGACAGAGAAGGACACTCGTGGAAACTATCAGTGTGCTATTCTGTGCTAAATCTTGTTTGTAGGGACAGAGAAGGACAGTGAGGGAAACTGTTAGTGTGCTATTCTGTTCTAAACCAATCTTGCTGAACCATATTTGAAATCCTTGAGTTTAGGGACAGAGAGGTACAGTGAGGGAAAGTGTCAGTGTGCTATTCTGTTCTAAACCAATCTTGCTGAACCATATTTGAAATCCTTGAGTTTAGGGACAGAGAAGGACACTCGTGGAAACTATCAGTGTGCTATTCTGTGCTAAATCTTGTTTGTAGGGACAGAGAAGGACAGTGAGGGAAACTGTCAGTGTGCTATTCTGTTCTAAACCAATCTTGCTGAACCATATTTGAAATCCTTGAGTTTAGGGACAGAGAGGTACAGTGAGGGAAAGTGTCAGTGTGCTATTCTGTTCTAAACCAATCTTGCTGAACCATATTTGAAATCCTTGAGTTTAGGGACAGAGAAGGACAATCGTGGAAACTATCAGTGTGCTATTCTGTGCTAAATCTTGTTTGTAGGGACAGAGAAGGACAGTGAGGGAAACTATCAGTGTGCTATTCTGTGCTAAACCAATCTTGCTGAACCATATTTGAAATCCTTGAGTTTAGGGACAGAGGAGGACACTCGTGGAAACTATCAGTGTGCTATTCTGTGCTAAATCTTGTTTGTAGGGACAGAGAAGGACAGTGAGGGAAACTATCAGTGTGCTATTCTGTGCTAAACCAATCTTGCTGAACCATATTTGAAATCCTTGAGTTTAGGGACAGAGAAGGACACTCGTGGAAACTATCAGTGTGCTATTCTGTGCTAAATCTTGTTTGTAGGGACAGAGAAGGACAGTGAGGGAAAGTGTCAGTGTGCTATTCTGTTCTAAACCAATCTTGCTGAACCATATTTGAAATCCTTGAGTTTAGGGACAGAGAAGGACACTCGTGGAAACTATCAGTGTGCTATTCTGTGCTAAATCTTGTTTGTAGGGACAGAGAAGGACAGTGAGGGAAACTGTCAGTGTGCTATTCTGTTCTAAACCAATCTTGCTGAACCATATTTGAAATCCTTGAGTTTAGGGACAGAGAAGGACACTCGTGGAAACTATCAGTGTGCTATTCTGTGCTAAATCTTGTTTGTAGGGACAGAGAAGGACAGTGAGGGAAACTATCAGTGTGCTATTCTGTGCTAAATCTTGTTTGTAGGGACAGAGAGGGACAGTGAGGGAAACTATCAGTGTGCTATTCTGTGCTAAACCAATCTTCCTGAACCATATTTGAAATCCTTGAGTTTAGGGACAGATAGGTACAGTGAGGGAAAGTGTCAGTGTGCTATTCTGTTCTAAACCAATCTTGCTGAACCATATTTGAAATCCTTGAGTTTAGGGACAGAGAAGGACACTCGTGGAAACTATCAGTGTGCTATTCTGTGCTAAATCTTGTTTGTAGGGACAGAGAAGGACAGTGAGGGAAACTATCAGTGTGCTATTCTGTTCTAAACCAATCTTGCTGAACCATATTTGAAATCCTTGAGTTTAGGGACAGAGAGGTACAGTGAGGGAAAGTGTCAGTGTGCTATTCTGTTCTAAACCAATCTTGCTGAACCATATTTGAAATCCTTGAGTTTAGGGACAGAGAAGGACACTCGTGGAAACTATCAGTGTGCTATTCTGTGCTAAATCTTGTTTGTAGGGACAGAGAAGGACAGTGAGGGAAACTGTCAGTGTGCTATTCTGTTCTAAACCAATCTTGCTGAACCATATTTGAAATCCTTGAGTTTAGGGACAGAGAGGTACAGTGAGGGAAAGTGTCAGTGTGCTATTCTGTTCTAAACCAATCTTGCTGAACCATATTTGAAATCCTTGAGTTTAGGGACAGAGAAGGACACTCGTGGAAACTATCAGTGTGCTATTCTGTGCTAAATCTTGTTTGTAGGGACAGAGAAGGACAGTGAGGGAAACTGTCAGTGTGCTATTCTGTTCTAAACCAATCTTGCTGAACCATATTTGAAATCCTTGAGTTTAGGGACATAGAGGTACAGTGAGGGAAAGTGTCAGTGTGCTATTCTGTTCTAAACCAATCTTGCTGAACCATATTTGAAATCCTTGAGTTTAGGGACAGAGAAGGACAATCGTGGAAACTATCAGTGTGCTATTCTGTGCTAAATCTTGTTTGTAGGGACAGAGAAGGACAGTGAGGGAAACTATCAGTGTGCTATTCTGTGCTAAACCAATCTTGCTGAACCATATTTGAAATCCTTGAGTTTAGGGACAGAGGAGGACACTCGTGGAAACTATCAGTGTGCTATTCTGTGCTAAATCTTGTTTGTAGGGACAGAGAAGGACAGTGAGGGAAACTATCAGTGTGCTATTCTGTGCTAAACCAATCTTGCTGAACCATATTTGAAATCCTTGAGTTTAGGGACAGAGAAGGACACTCGTGGAAACTATCAGTGTGCTATTCTGTGCTAAATCTTGTTTGTAGGGACAGAGAAGGACAGTGAGGGAAAGTGTCAGTGTGCTATTCTGTTCTAAACCAATCTTGCTGAACCATATTTGAAATCCTTGAGTTTAGGGACAGAGAAGGACACTCGTGGAAACTATCAGTGTGCTATTCTGTGCTAAATCTTGTTTGTAGGGACAGAGAAGGACAGTGAGGGAAACTGTCAGTGTGCTATTCTGTTCTAAACCAATCTTGCTGAACCATATTTGAAATCCTTGAGTTTAGGGACAGAGAAGGACACTCGTGGAAACTATCAGTGTGCTATTCTGTGCTAAATCTTGTTTGTAGGGACAGAGAAGGACAGTGAGGGAAACTATCAGTGTGCTATTCTGTGCTAAATCTTGTTTGTAGGGACAGAGAGGGACAGTGAGGGAAACTATCAGTGTGCTATTCTGTGCTAAACCAATCTTGCTGAACCATATTTGAAATCCTTGAGTTTAGGGACAGATAGGTACAGTGAGGGAAAGTGTCAGTGTGCTATTCTGTTCTAAACCAATCTTGCTGAACCATATTTGAAATCCTTGAGTTTAGGGACAGAGATGGACACTCGTGGAAACTATCAGTGTGCTATTCTGTGCTAAATCTTGTTTGTAGGGACAGAGAAGGACAGTGAGGGAAACTATCAGTGTGCTATTCTGTTCTAAACCAATCTTGCTGAACCATATTTGAAATCCTTGAGTTTAGGGACAGAGAGGTACAGTGAGGGAAAGTGTCAGTGTGCTATTCTGTTCTAAACCAATCTTGCTGAACCATATTTGAAATCCTTGAGTTTAGGGACAGAGAAGGACACTCGTGGAAACTATCAGTGTGCTATTCTGTGCTAAATCTTGTTTGTAGGGACAGAGAAGGACAGTGAGGGAAACTGTCAGTGTGCTATTCTGTTCTAAACCAATCTTGCTGAACCATATTTGAAATCCTTGAGTTTAGGGACAGAGAGGTACAGTGAGGGAAAGTGTCAGTGTGCTATTCTGTTCTAAACCAATCTTGCTGAACCATATTTGAAATCCTTGAGTTTAGGGACAGAGAAGGACACTCGTGGAAACTATCAGTGTGCTATTCTGTGCAAAATCTTGTTTGTAGGGACAGAGAAGGACAGTGAGGGAAACTATCAGTGTGCTATTCTGTGCTAAACCAATCTTGCTGAACCATATTTGAAATCCTTGAGTTTAGGGACAGAGAAGGACACTCGTGGAAACTATCAGTGTGCTATTCTGTGCAAAATCTTGTTTGTAGGGACAGAGAAGGACAGTGAGGGAAACTATCAGTGTGCTATTCTGTGCTAAACCAATCTTGATGAACCATATTTGAAATCCTTGAGTTTAGGGACAGAGAAGGACACTCGTGGAAACTATCAGTGTGCTATTCTGTGCTAAATCTTGTTTGTAGGGACAGAGAAGGACAGTGAGGGAAAGTGTCAGTGTGCTATTCTGTTCTAAACCAATCTTGCTGAACCATATTTGAAATCCTTGAGTTTAGGGACAGAGAGGTACAGTGAGGGAAAGTGTCAGTGTGCTATTCTGTTCTAAACCAATCTTGCTGAACCATATTTGAAATCCTTGAGTTTAGGGACAGAGAAGGACACTCGTGGAAACTATCAGTGTGCTATTCTGTGCTAAATCTTGTTTGTAGGGACAGAGAAGGACAGTGAGGGAAACTGTCAGTGTGCTATTCTGTTCTAAACCAATCTTGCTGAACCATATTTGAAATCCTTGAGTTTAGGGACAGAGAAGGACACTCGTGGAAACTATCAGTGTGCTATTCTGTGCTAAATCTTGTTTGTAGGGACAGAGAAGGACAGTGAGGGAAACTGTCAGTGTGCTATTCTGTTCTAAACCAATCTTGCTGAACCATATTTGAAATCCTTGAGTTTAGGGACAGAGAGGTACAGTGAGGGAAAGTGTCAGTGTGCTATTCTGTTCTAAACCAATCTTGCTGAACCATATTTGAAATCCTTGAGTTTAGGGACAGAGAAGGACACTCGTGGAAACTATCAGTGTGCTATTCTGTGCTAAATCTTGTTTGTAGGGACAGAGAAGGACAGTGAGGGAAACTGTCACTGTGCTATTCTGTTCTAAACCAATCTTGCTGAACCATATTTGAAATCCTTGAGTTTAGGGACAGAGAGGTACAGTGAGGGAAAGTGTCAGTCTGCTATTCTGTTCTAAAGCAATCTTGCTGAACCATATTTGAAATCCTTGAGTTTAGGGACAGAGAAGGACACTCGTGGAAACTATCAGTGTGCTATTCTGTGCTAAATCTTGTTTGTAGGGACAGAGAAGGACAGTGAGGGAAAGTGTCAGTGTGCTATTCTGTTCTAAACCAATCTTGCTGAACCATATTTGAAATCCTTGAGTTTAGGGACAGAGAAGGACACTCGTGGAAACTATCAGTGTGCTATTCTGTGCTAAATCTTGTTTGTAGTGACAGAGAAGGACAGTGAGGGAAACTGTCAGTGTGCTATTCTGTTTTAAACCAATCTTGCTGAACCATATTTGAAATCCTTGAGTTTAGGGACAGAGAGGTACAGTGAGGGAAAGTGTCAGTGTGCTATTCTGTTCTAAACCAATCTTGCTGAACCATATTTGAAATCCTTGAGTTTAGGGACAGAGAAGGACACTCGTGGAGACTATCAGTGTGCTATTCTGTGCTAAATCTTGTTTGTAGGGACAGAGAAGGACAGTGAGGGAAACTGTCAGTGTGCTATTCTGTTCTAAACCAATCTTGCTGAACCATATTTGAAATCCTTGAGTTTAGGGACAGAGAGGTACAGTGAGGGAAAGTGTCAGTGTGCTATTCTGTTCTAAACCAATCTTGCTGAACCATATTTGAAATCCTTGAGTTTAGGGACAGAGAAGGACACTCGTGGAAACTATCAGTGTGCTATTCTGTGCTAAATCTTGTTTGTAGGGACAGAGAAGGACAGTGAGGGAAACTGTCAGTGTGCTATTCTGTTCTAAACCAATCTTGCTGAACCATATTTGAAATCCTTGAGTTTAGGGACAGAGAGGTACAGTGAGGGAAAGTGTCAGTGTGCTATTCTGTTCTAAACCAATCTTGCTGAACCATATTTGAAATCCTTGAGTTTAGGGACAGAGAAGGACAATCGTGGAAACTATCAGTGTGCTATTCTGTGCTAAATCTTGTTTGTAGGGACAGAGAAGGACAGTGAGGGAAACTATCAGTGTGCTATTCTGTGCTAAACCAATCTTGCTGAACCATATTTGAAATCCTTGAGTTTTGGGACAGAGGAGGACACTCGTGGAAACTATCAGTGTGCTATTCTGTGCTAAATCTTGTTTGTAGGGACAGAGAAGGACAGTGAGGGAAACTATCAGTGTGCTATTCTGTGCTAAACCAATCTTGCTGAACCATATTTGAAATCCTTGAGTTTAGGGACAGAGAAGGACACTCGTGGAAACTATCAGTGTGCTATTCTGTGCTAAATCTTGTTTGTAGGGACAGAGAAGGACAGTGAGGGAAAGTGTCAGTGTGCTATTCTGTTCTAAACCAATCTTGCTGAACCATATTTGAAATCCTTGAGTTTAGGGACAGAGAAGGACACTCGTGGAAACTATCAGTGTGCTATTCTGTGCTAAATCTTGTTTGTAGGGACAGAGAAGGACAGTGAGGGAAACTGTCAGTGTGCTATTCTGTTCTAAACCAATCTTGCTGAACCATATTTGAAATCCTTGAGTTTAGGGACAGAGAAGGACACTCGTGGAAACTATCAGTGTGCTATTCTGTGCTAAATCTTGTTTGTAGGGACAGAGAAGGACAGTGAGGGAAACTATCAGTGTGCTATTCTGTGCTAAATCTTGTTTGTAGGGACAGAGAGGGACAGTGAGGGAAACTATCAGTGTGCTATTCTGTGCTAAACCAATCTTGCTGAACCATATTTGAAATCCTTGAGTTTAGGGACAGAGAGGTACAGTGAGGGAAAGTGTCAGTGTGCTATTCTGTTCTAAACCAATCTTGCTGAACCATATTTGAAATCCTTGAGTTTAGGGACAGAGAAGGACACTCGTGGAAACTATCAGTGTGCTATTCTGTGCTAAATCTTGTTTGTAGGGACAGAGAAGGACAGTGAGGGAAACTGTCAGTGTGCTATTCTGTTCTAAGCCAATCTTGCTGAACCATATTTGAAATCCTTGAGTTTAGGGACAGATAGGTACAGTGAGGGAAAGTGTCAGTGTGCTATTCTGTTCTAAACCAATCTTGCTGAACCATATTTGAAATCCTTGAGTTTAGGGACAGAGAAGGACACTCGTGGAAACTATCAGTGTGCTATTCTGTGCTAAATCTTGTTTGTAGGGACAGAGAAGGACAGTGAGGGAAACTATCAGTGTGCTATTCTGTTCTAAACCAATCTTGCTGAACCATATTTGAAATCCTTGAGTTTAGGGACAGAGAGGTACAGTGAGGGAAAGTGTCAGTGTGCTATTCTGTTCTAAACCAATCTTGCTGAACCATATTTGAAATCCTTGAGTTTAGGGACAGAGAAGGACACTCGTGGAAACTATCAGTGTGCTATTCTGTGCTAAATCTTGTTTGTAGGGACAGAGAAGGACAGTGAGGGAAACTGTCACTGTGCTATTCTGTTCTAAACCAATCTTGCTGAACCATATTTGAAATCCTTGAGTTTAGGGACAGAGAGGTACAGTGAGGGAAAGTGTCAGTGTGCTATTCTGTTCTAAAGCAATCTTGCTGAACCATATTTGAAATCCTTGAGTTTAGGGACAGAGAAGGACACTCGTGGAAACTATCAGTGTGCTATTCTGTGCAAAATCTTGTTTGTAGGGACAGAGAAGGACAGTGAGGGAAACTATCAGTGTGCTATTCTGTGCTAAACCAATCTTGCTGAACCATATTTGAAATCCTTGAGTTTAGGGACAGAGAAGGACACTCGTGGAAACTATCAGTGTGCTATTCTGTGCAAAATCTTGTTTGTAGGGACAGAGAAGGACAGTGAGGGAAACTATCAGTGTGCTATTCTGTGCTAAACCAATCTTGATGAACCATATTTGAAATCCTTGAGTTTAGGGACAGAGAAGGACACTCGTGGAAACTATCAGTGTGCTATTCTGTGCTAAATCTTGTTTGTAGGGACAGAGAAGGACAGCGAGGGAAAGTGTCAGTGTGCTATTCTGTTCTAAACCAATCTTGCTGAACCATATTTGAAATCCTTGAGTTTAGGGACAGAGAGGTACAGTGAGGGAAAGTGTCAGTGTGCTATTCTGTTCTAAACCAATCTTGCTGAACCATATTTGAAATCCTTGAGTTTAGGGACAGAGAAGGACACTCGTGGAAACTATCAGTGTGCTATTCTGTGCTAAATCTTGTTTGTAGGGACAGAGAAGGACAGTGAGGGAAACTGTCAGTGTGCTATTCTGTTCTAAACCAATCTTGCTGAACCATATTTGAAATCCTTGAGTTTAGGGACAGAGAAGGACACTCGTGGAAACTATCAGTGTGCTATTCTGTGCTAAATCTTGTTTGTAGGGACAGAGAAGGACAGTGAGGGAAACTGTCAGTGTGCTATTCTGTTCTAAACCAATCTTGCTGAACCATATTTGAAATCCTTGAGTTTAGGGACAGAGAGGTACAGTGAGGGAAAGTGTCAGTGTGCTATTCTGTTCTAAACCAATCTTGCTGAACCATATTTGAAATCCTTGAGTTTAGGGACAGAGAAGGACACTCGTGGAAACTATCAGTGTGCTATTCTGTGCAAAATCTTGTTTGTAGGGACAGAGAAGGACAGTGAGGGAAACTATCAGTGTGCTATTCTGTGCTAAACCAATCTTGTTGAACCATATTTGAAATCCTTGTGTTTAGGGACAGAGAAGGACACTCGTGGAAACTATCAGTGTGCTATTCTGTGCTAAATCTTGTTTGTAGGGACAGAGAAGGACAGTGAGGGAAACTGTCACTGTGCTGTTCTGTTCTAAACCAATCTTGCTGAACCATATTTGAAATCCTTGAGTTTAGGGACAGAGAGGTACAGTGAGGGAAAGTGTCAGTGTGCTATTCTGTTCTAAACCAATCTTGCTGAACCATATTTGAAATCCTTGAGTTTAGGGACAGAGAAGGACACTCGTGGAAACTATCAGTGTGCTATTCTGTGCAAAATCTTGTTTGTAGGGACAGAGAAGGACAGTGAGGGAAACTATCAGTGTGCTATTCTGTGCTAAACCAATCTTGCTGAACCATATTTGAAATCCTTGAGTTTAGGGACAGAGAAGGACACTCGTGGAAACTATCAGTGTGCTATTCTGTGCTAAATCCTGTTTGTAGGGACAGAGAAGGACAGTGAGGGAAACTATCAGTGTGCTATTCTGTGCTAAACCAATCTTGCTGAACCATATTTGAAATCCTTGAGTTTAGGGACAGAGAAGGACACTCGTGGAAACTATCAGTGTGCTATTCTGTGCTAAATCTTGTTTGTAGGGACAGAGAAGGACAGTGAGGGAAAGTGTCAGTGTGCTATTCTGTTCTAAACCAATCTTGCTGAACCATATTTGAAATCCTTGAGTTTAGGGACAGAGAGGTACAGTGAGGGAAAGTGTCAGTGTGCTATTCTGTTCTAAACCAATCTTGCTGAACCATATTTGAAATCCTTGAGATTAGGGACAGAGAAGGACACTCGTGGAAACTATCAGTGTGCTATTCTGTGCTAAATCTTGTTTGTAGGGACAGAGAAGGACAGTGAGGGAAACTGTCAGTGTGCTTTTCTGTTCTAAACCAATCTTGCTGAACCATATTTGAAATCCTTGAGTTTAGGGACAGAGAAGGACACTCGTGGAAACTATCAGTGTGCTATTCTGTGCTAAATCTTGTTTGTAGGGACAGAGAAGGACAGTGAGGGAAACTGTCAGTGTGCTATTCTGTTCTAAACCAATCTTGCTGAACCATATTTGAAATCCTTGAGTTTAGGGACAGAGAGGTACAGTGAGGGTAAGTGTCAGTGTGATATTCTGTTCTAAACCAATCTTGCTGAACCATATTTGAAATCCTTGAGTTTAGGGACAGAGAAGGACACTCGTGGAAACTATCAGTGTGCTATTCTGTGCTAAATCTTGTTTGTAGGGACAGAGAAGGACAGTGAGGGAAACTGTCAGTGTGCTATTCTGTTCTAAGCCAATCTTGCTGAACCATATTTGAAATCCTTGAGTTTAGGGACAGAGAGGTACAGTGAGGGAAAGTGTCAGTGTGCTATTCTGTTCTAAACCAATCTTGCTGAACCATATTTGAAATCCTTGAGTTTAGGGACAGAGAAGGACACTCGTGGAAACTATCAGTGTGCTATTCTGTGCTAAATCTTGTTTGTAGGGACAGAGAAGGACAGTGAGGGAAACTATCAGTGTGCTATTCTGTTCTAAACCAATCTTGCTGAACCATATTTGAAATCCTTGAGTTTAGGGACAGAGAAGGACACTCATGGAAACTATCAGTGTGCTATTCTGTGCTAAATCTTGTTTGTATGGACAGAGAAGGACAGTGAGGGAAACTGTCAGTGTGCTATTCTGTTCTAAACCAATCTTGCTGAACCATATTTGAAATTCTTGAGTTTAGGGACAGAGAAGGACACTCGTGGAAACTATCAGTGTGCTATTCTGTGCTAAATCTTGTTTGTAGGGACAGAGAAGGACAGTGAGGGAAACTATCAGTGTGCTATTCTGTGCTAAATCTTGTTTGTAGGGACAGAGAAGGACAGTGAGGGAAACTATCAGTGTGCTATTCTGTTCTAAACCAATCTTGCTGAACCATATTTGAAATCCTTGAGTTTAGGGACAGAGAGGTACAGTGAGGGAAAGTGTCAGTGTGCTATTCTGTTCTAAACCAATCTTGCTGAACCATATTTGAAATCCTTGAGTTTAGGGACAGAGAAGGACACTCGTGGAAACTATCAGTGTGCTATTCTGTGCTAAATCTTGTTTGTAGGGACAGAGAAGGACAGTGAGGGAAAGTGTCAGTGTGCTATTCTGTTCTAAACCAATCTTGCTGAACCATATTTGAAATCCTTGAGTTTAGGGACAGAGAAGGACACTCGTGGAAACTATCAGTGTGCTATTCTGTGCTAAATCTTGTTTGTAGGGACAGAGAAGGACAGTGAGGGAAACTGTCAGTGTGCTATTCTGTTCTAAGCCAATCTTGCTGAACCATATTTGAAATCCTTGAGTTTAGGGACAGATAGGTACAGTGAGGGAAAGTGTCAGTGTGCTATTCTGTTCTAAACCAATCTTGCTGAACCATATTTGAAATCCTTGAGTTTAGGGACAGAGAAGGACACTCGTGGAAACTATCAGTGTGCTATTCTGTGCTAAATCTTGTTTGTAGGGACAGAGAAGGACAGTGAGGGAAACTATCAGTGTGCTATTCTGTTCTAAACCAATCTTGCTGAACCATATTTGAAATCCTTGAGTTTAGGGACAGAGAAGGACACTCATGGAAACTATCAGTGTGCTATTCTGTGCTAAATCTTGTTTGTAGGGACAGAGAAGGACAGTGAGGGAAACTGTCAGTGTGCTATTCTGTTCTAAACCAATCTTGCTGAACCATATTTCAAATCCTTGAGTTTAGGGACAGAGAAGGACACTCGTGGAAACTATCAGTGTGCTATTCTGTGCTAAATCTTGTTTGTAGGGACAGAGAAGGACAGTGAGGAAAACTATCAGTGTGCTATTCTGTGCTAAATCTTGTTTGTAGGGACAGAGAAGGACAGTGAGGGAAACTGTCAGTGTGCTATTCTGTTCTAAACCAATCTTGCTGAACCATATTTGAAATCCTTGAGTTTAGGGACAGAGAGGTACAGTGAGGGAAAGTGTCAGTGTGCTATTCTGTTCTAAACCAATCTTGCTGAACCATATTTGAAATCCTTGAGTTTAGGGACAGAGAAGGACACTCGTGGAAACTATCAGTGTGCTATTCTGTGATAAATCTTGTTTGTAGGGACAGAGAAGGACAGTGAGGGAAACTGTCACTGTGCTATTCTGTTCTAAACCAATCTTGCTGAACCATATTTGAAATCCTTGAGTTTAGGGACAGAGAGGTACAGTGAGGGAAAGTGTCAGTCTGCTATTCTGTTCTAAAGCAATCTTGCTGAACCATATTTGAAATCCTTGAGTTTAGGGACAGAGAAGGACACTCGTGGAAACTATCAGTGTGCTATTCTGTGCTAAATCTTGTTTGTAGGGACAGAGAAGGACAGTGAGGGAAAGTGTCAGTGTTCTATTCTGTTCTAAACCAATCTTGCTGAACCATATTTGAAATCCTTGAGTTTAGGGACAGAGAAGGACACTCGTGGAAACTATCAGTGTGCTATTCTGTGCTAAATCTTGTTTGTAGTGACAGAGAAGGACAGTGAGGGAAACTGTCAGTGTGCTATTCTGTTCTAAACCAATCTTGCTGAACCATATTTGAAATCCTTGAGTTTAGGGACAGAGAGGTACAGTGAGGGAAAGTGTCAGTGTGCTATTCTGTTCTAAACCAATCTTGCTGAACCATATTTGAAATCCTTGAGTTTAGGGACAGAGAAGGACACTCGTGGAGACTATCAGTGTGCTATTCTGTGCTAAATCTTGTTTGTAGGGACAGAGAAGGACAGTGAGGGAAACTGTCAGTGTGCTATTCTGTTCTAAACCAATCTTGCTGAACCATATTTGAAATCCTTGAGTTTAGGGACAGAGAGGTACAGTGAGGGAAAGTGTCAGTGTGCTATTCTGTTCTAAACCAATCTTGCTGAACCATATTTGAAATCCTTGAGTTTAGGGACAGAGAAGGACACTCGTGGAAACTATCAGTGTGCTATTCTGTGCTAAATCTTGTTTGTAGGGACAGAGAAGGACAGTGAGGGAAACTGTCAGTGTGCTATTCTGTTCTAAACCAATCTTGCTGAACCATATTTGAAATCCTTGAGTTTAGGGACAGAGAGGTACAGTGAGGGAAAGTGTCAGTGTGCTATTCTGTTCTAAACCAATCTTGCTGAACCATATTTGAAATCCTTGAGTTTAGGGACAGAGAAGGACAATCGTGGAAACTATCAGTGTGCTATTCTGTGCTAAATCTTGTTTGTAGGGACAGAGAAGGACAGTGAGGGAAACTATCAGTGTGCTATTCTGTGCTAAACCAATCTTGCTGAACCATATTTGAAATCCTTGAGTTTAGGGACAGAGGAGGACACTCGTGGAAACTATCAGTGTGCTATTCTGTGCTAAATCTTGTTTGTAGGGACAGAGAAGGACAGTGAGGGAAACTATCAGTGTGCTATTCTGTGCTAAACCAATCTTGCTGAACCATATTTGAAATCCTTGAGTTTAGGGACAGAGAAGGACACTCGTGGAAACTATCAGTGTGCTATTCTGTGCTAAATCTTGTTTGTAGGGACAGAGAAGGACAGTGAGGGAAAGTGTCAGTGTGCTATTCTGTTCTAAACCAATCTTGCTGAACCATATTTGAAATCCTTGAGTTTAGGGACAGAGAAGGACACTCGTGGAAACTATCAGTGTGCTATTCTGTGCTAAATCTTGTTTGTAGGGACAGAGAAGGACAGTGAGGGAAACTGTCAGTGTGCTATTCTGTTCTAAACCAATCTTGCTGAACCATATTTGAAATCCTTGAGTTTAGGGACAGAGAAGGACACTCGTGGAAACTATCAGTGTGCTATTCTGTGCTAAATCTTGTTTGTAGGGACAGAGAAGGACAGTGAGGGAAACTATCAGTGTGCTATTCTGTGCTAAATCTTGTTTGTAGGGACAGAGAGGGACAGTGAGGGAAACTATCAGTGTGCTATTCTGTGCTAAACCAATCTTGCTGAACCATATTTGAAATCCTTGAGTTTAGGGACAGAGAAGGACACTCATGGAAACTATCAGTGTGCTATTCTGTGCTAAATCTTGTTTGTAGGGACAGAGAAGGACAGTGAGGGAAAGTGTCAGTGTGCTATTCTGTTCTAAACCAATCTTGCTGAACCATATTTGAAATCCTTGAGTTTAGGGACAGAGAAGGACACTCGTGGAAACTATCAGTGTGCTATTCTGTGCTAAATCTTGTTTGTAGTGACAGAGAAGGACAGTGAGGGAAACTGTCAGTGTGCTATTCTGTTCTAAACCAATCTTGCTGAACCATATTTGAAATCCTTGAGTTTAGGGACAGAGAGGTACAGTGAGGGAAAGTGTCCGTGTGCTATTCTGTTCTAAACCAATCTTGCTGAACCATATTTGAAATCCTTGAGTTTAGGGACAGAGAAGGACACTCGTGGAAACTATCAGTGTGCTATTCTGTGCTAAATCTTGTTTGTAGGGACAGAGAAGGACAGTGAGGGAAACTATCAGTGTGCTATTCTGTGCTAAACCAATCTTGCTGAACCATATTTGAAATCCTTGAGTTTAGGGACAGAGAAGGACACTCGTGGAAACTATCAGTGTGCTATTCTGTGCTAAATCTTGTTTGTAGGGACAGAGAAGGACAGTGAGGGAAACTATCAGTGTGCTATTCTGTGCTAAACCAATCTTGCTGAACCATATTTGAAATCCTTGAGTTTAGGGACAGAGAGGTACAGTGAGGGAAAGTGTCAGTGTGCTATTCTGTTCTAAACCAATCTTGCTGAACCATATTTGAAATCCTTGAGTTTAGGGACAGAGAAGGACACTCGTGGAAACTATCAGTGTGCTATTCTGTGCTAAATCTTGTTTGTAGGGACAGAGAAGGACAGTGAGGGAAACTATCAGTGTGCTATTCTGTGCTAAACCAATCTTGCTGAACCATATTTGAAATCCTTGAGTTTAGGGACAGAGGAGGACACTCGTGGAAACTATCAGTGTGCTATTCTGTGCTAAATCTTGTTTGTAGGGACAGAGAAGGACAGTGAGGGAAACTATCAGTGTGCTATTCTGTGCTAAACCAATCTTGCTGAACCATATTTGAAATCCTTGAGTTTAGGGACTGAGAAGGACACTCGTGGAAACTATCAGTGTGCTATTCTGTGCTAAATCTTGTTTGTAGGGACAGAGAAGGACAGTGAGGGAAAGTGTCAGTGTGCTATTCTGTTCTAAACCAATCTTGCTGAACCATATTTGAAATCCTTGAGTTTAGGGACAGAGAAGGACACTCGTGGAAACTATCAGTGTGCTATTCTGTGCTAAATCTTGTTTGTAGGGACAGAGAAGGACAGTGAGGGAAACTATCAGTGTGCTATTCTGTGCTAAATCTTGTTTGTAGGGACAGAGAAGGACAGTGAGGGAAACTATCAGTGTGCTATTCTGTGCTAAACCAATCTTGCTGAACCATATTTGAAATCCTTGAGTTTAGGGACAGAGAGGTACAGTGAGGGAAAGTGTCAGTGTGCTATTCTGTTCTAAACCAATCTTGCTGAACCATATTTGAAATCCTTGAGTTTAGGGACAGAGAAGGACACTCGTGGAAACTATCAGTGTGCTATTCTGTGCTAAATCTTGTTTGTAGGGACAGAGAAGGACAGTGAGGGAAACTATCAGTGTGCTATTCTGTGCTAAACCAATCTTGCTGAACCATATTTGAAATCCTTGAGTTTAGGGACAGAGGAGGACACTCGTGGAAACTATCAGTGTGCTATTCTGTGCTAAATCTTGTTTGTAGGGACAGAGAAGGACAGTGAGGGAAACTATCAGTGTGCTATTCTGTGCTAAACCAATCTTGCTGAACCATATTTGAAATCCTTGAGTTTAGGGACAGAGAAGGACACTCGTGGAAACTATCAGTGTGCTATTCTGTGCTAAATCTTGTTTGTAGGGACAGAGAAGGACAGTGAGGGAAAGTGTCAGTGTGCTATTCTGTTCTAAACCAATCTTGCTGAACCATATTTGAAATCCTTGAGTTTAGGGACAGAGAAGGACACTCGTGGAAACTATCAGTGTGCTATTCTGTGCTAAATCTTGTTTGTAGGGACAGAGAAGGACAGTGAGGGAAACTATCAGTGTGCTATTCTGTGCTAAATCTTGTTTGTAGGGACAGAGAAGGACAGTGAGGGAAACTATCAGTGTGCTATTCTGTGCTAAACCAATCTTGCTGAACCATATTTGAAATCCTTGAGTTTAGGGACAGAGAAGGACACTCATGGAAACTATCAGTGTGCCATTCTGTGCTAAATCTTGTTTGTAGGGACAGAGAAGGACAGTGAGGGAAAGTGTCAGTGTGCTATTCTGTTCTAAACCAATCTTGCTGAACCATATTTGAAATCCTTGAGTTTAGGGACAGAGAAGGACACTCGTGGAAACTATCAGTGTGCTATTCTGTGCTAAATCTTGTTTGTAGTGACAGAGAAGGACAGTGAGGGAAACTGTCAGTGTGCTATTCTGTTCTAAACCAATCTTGCTGAACCATATTTGAAATCCTTGAGTTTAGGGACAGAGAGGTACAGTGAGGGAAAGTGTCAGTGTGCTATTCTGTTCTAAAGCAATCTTGCTGAACCATATTTGAAATCCTTGAGTTTAGGGACAGAGAATGACACTCGTGGAAACTATCAGTGTGCTATTCTGTGCTAAATCTTGTTTGTAGGGACAGAGAAGGACAGTGAGGGAAACTATCAGTGTGCTATTCTGTGCTAAACCAATCTTGCTGAACCATATTTGAAATCCTTGAGTTTAGGGACAGAGAAGGACACTCGTGGAAACTATCAGTGTGCTATTCTGTGCTAAATCTTGTTTGTAGGGACAGAGAAGGACAGTGAGGGAAACTATCAGTGTGCTATTCTGTGCTAAACCAATCTTGCTGAACCATATTTGAAATCCTTGAGTTTAGGGACAGAGAGGTACAGTGAGGGAAAGTGTCAGTGTGCTATTCTGTTCTAAACCAATCTTGCTGAACCATATTTGAAATCCTTGAGTTTAGGGACAGAGAAGGACACTCGTGGAAACTATCAGTGTGCTATTCTGTGCTAAATCTTGTTTGTAGGGACAGAGAAGGACAGTGAGGGAAACTATCAGTGTGCTATTCTGTGCTAAACCAATCTTGCTGAACCATATTTGAAATCCTTGAGTTTAGGGACAGAGAGGTACAGTGAGGGAAAGTGTCAGTGTGCTATTCTGTTCTAAACCAATCTTGCTGAACCATATTTGAAATCCTTGAGTTTAGGGACAGAGAAGGACACTCGTGGAAACTATCAGTGTGCTATTCTGTGCTAAATCTTGTTTGTAGGGACAGAGAAGGACAGTGAGGGAAACTATCAGTGTGCTATTCTGTGCTAAACCAATCTTGCTGAACCATATTTGAAATCCTTGAGTTTAGGGACAGAGGAGGACACTCGTGGAAACTATCAGTGTGCTATTCTGTGCTAAATCTTGTTTGTAGGGACAGAGAAGGACAGTGAGGGAAACTATCAGTGTGCTATTCTGTGCTAAACCAATCTTGCTGAACCATATTTGAAATCCTTGAGTTTAGGGACAGAGAAGGACACTCGTGGAAACTATCAGTGTGCTATTCTGTGCTAAATCTTGTTTGTAGGGACAGAGAAGGACAGTGAGGGAAAGTGTCAGTGTGCTATTCTGTTCTAAACCAATCTTGCTGAACCATATTTGAAATCCTTGAGTTTAGGGACAGAGAAGGACACTCGTGGAAACTATCAGTGTGCTATTCTGTGCTAAATCTTGTTTGTAGGGACAGAGAAGGACAGTGAGGGAAACTATCAGTGTGCTATTCTGTGCTAAATCTTGTTTGTAGGGACAGAGAAGGACAGTGAGGGAAACTATCAGTGTGCTATTCTGTGCTAAACCAATCTTGCTGAACCATATTTGAAATCCTTGAGTTTAGGGACAGAGAAGGACACTCATGGAAACTATCAGTGTGCCATTCTGTGCTAAATCTTGTTTGTAGGGACAGAGAAGGACAGTGAGGGAAAGTGTCAGTGTGCTATTCTGTTCTAAACCAATCTTGCTGAACCATATTTGAAATCCTTGAGTTTAGGGACAGAGAAGGACACTCGTGGAAACTATCAGTGTGCTATTCTGTGCTAAATCTTGTTTGTAGTGACAGAGAAGGACAGTGAGGGAAACTGTCAGTGTGCTATTCTGTTCTAAACCAATCTTGCTGAACCATATTTGAAATCCTTGAGTTTAGGGACAGAGAGGTACAGTGAGGGAAAGTGTCAGTGTGCTATTCTGTTCTAAAGCAATCTTGCTGAACCATATTTGAAATCCTTGAGTTTAGGGACAGAGAATGACACTCGTGGAAACTATCAGTGTGCTATTCTGTGCTAAATCTTGTTTGTAGGGACAGAGAAGGACAGTGAGGGAAACTATCAGTGTGCTATTCTGTGCTAAACCAATCTTGCTGAACCATATTTGAAATCCTTGAGTTTAGGGACAGAGAAGGACACTCGTGGAAACTATCAGTGTGCTATTCTGTGCTAAATCTTGTTTGTAGGGACAGAGAAGGACAGTGAGGGAAACTATCAGTGTGCTATTCTGTGCTAAACCAATCTTGCTGAACCATATTTGAAATCCTTGAGTTTAGGGACAGAGAGGTACAGTGAGGGAAAGTGTCAGTGTGCTATTCTGTTCTAAACCAATCTTGCTGAACCATATTTGAAATCCTTGAGTTTAGGGACAGAGAAGGACACTCGTGGAAACTATCAGTGTGCTATTCTGTGCTAAATCTTGTTTGTAGGGACAGAGAAGGACAGTGAGGGAAACTATCAGTGTGCTATTCTGTGCTAAACCAATCTTGCTGAACCATATTTGAAATCCTTGAGTTTAGGGACAGAGAAGGACACTCGTGGAAACTATCAGTGTGCTATTCTGTGCTAAATCTTGTTTGTAGGGACAGAGAAGGACAGTGAGGGAAAGTGTCAGTGTGCTATTCTGTTCTAAACCAATCTTGCTGAACCATATTTGAAATCCTTGAGTTTAGGGACAGAGAAGGACACTCGTGGAAACTATCAGTGTGCTATTCTGTGCTAAATCTTGTTTGTAGGGACAGAGAAGGACAGTGAGGGAAACTGTCAGTGTGCTATTCTGTTCTAAACCAATCTTGCTGAACCATATTTGAAATCCTTGAGTTTAGGGACAGAGAAGGACACTCGTGGAAACTATCAGTGTGCTATTCTGTGCTAAATCTTGTTTGTAGGGACAGAGAAGGACAGTGAGGGAAACTATCAGTGTGCTATTCTGTGCTAAATCTTGTTTGTAGGGACAGAGAAGGACAGTGAGGGAAACTATCAGTGTGCTATTCTGTGCTAAACCAATCTTGCTGAACCATATTTGAAATCCTTGAGTTTAGGGACAGAGAAGGACACTCATGGAAACTATCAGTGTGCTATTCTGTGCTAAATCTTGTTTGTAGGGACAGAGAAGGACAGTGAGGGAAAGTGTCAGTGTGCTATTCTGTTCTAAACCAATCTTGCTGAACCATATTTGAAATCCTTGAGTTTAGGGACAGAGAAGGACACTCGTGGAAACTATCAGTGTGCTATTCTGTGCTAAATCTTGTTTGTAGGGACAGAGAATGACAGT
The DNA here is from genome assembly GCA_029206835.1 of Rana muscosa. Lineage (NCBI taxonomy): Eukaryota > Metazoa > Chordata > Amphibia > Anura > Ranidae > Rana > Rana muscosa. The sequence goes on along the minus strand of JARGYO010005593.1, from coordinate 1,840,268 downwards.
GAGGGAAACTATCAGTGTGCTATTCTGTGCTAAACCAATCTTGCTGAACCATATTTGAAATCCTTGAGTTTAGGGACAGAGGAGGACACTCGTGGAAACTATCAGTGTGCTATTCTGTGCTAAATCTTGTTTGTAGGGACAGAGAAGGACAGTGAGGGAAACTATCAGCGTGCTATTCTGTGCTAAACCAATCTTGCTGAACCATATTTGAAATCCTTGAGTTTAGGGACAGAGAAGGACACTCGTGGAAACTATCAGTGTGCTATTCTGTGCTAAATCTTGTTTGTAGGGACAGAGAAGGACAGTGAGGGAAAGTGTCAGTGTGCTATTCTGTTCTAAACCAATCTTGCTGAACCATATTTGAAATCCTTGAGTTTAGGGACAGATAAGGACACTCGTGGAAACTATCAGTGTGCTATTCTGTGCTAAATCTTGTTTGTAGGGACAGAGAAGGACAGTGAGGGAAACTATCAGTGTGCTATTCTGTGCTAAATCTTGTTTGTAGGGACAGAGAAGGACAGTGAGGGAAACTATCAGTGTGCTATTCTGTGCTAAACCAATCTTGCTGAACCATATTTGAAATCCTTGAGTTTAGGGACAGAGAAGGACACTCATGGAAACTATCAGTGTGCCATTCTGTGCTAAATCTTGTTTGTAGGGACAGAGAAGGACAGTGAGGGAAAGTGTCAGTGTGCTATTCTGTTCTAAACCAATCTTGCTGAACCATATTTGAAATCCTTGAGTTTAGGGACAGAGAAGGACACTCGTGGAAACTATCAGTGTGCTATTCTGTGCTAAATCTTGTTTGTAGTGACAGAGAAGGACAGTGAGGGAAACTGTCAGTGTGCTATTCTGTTCTAAACCAATCTTGCTGAACCATATTTGAAATCCTTGAGTTTAGGGACAGAGAGGTACAGTGAGGGAAAGTGTCAGTGTGCTATTCTGTTCTAAAGCAATCTTGCTGAACCATATTTGAAATCCTTGAGTTTAGGGACAGAGAAGGACACTCGTGGAAACTATCAGTGTGCTATTCTGTGCTAAATCTTGTTTGTAGGGACAGAGAAGGACAGTGAGGGAAACTATCAGTGTGCTATTCTGTGCTAAACCAATCTTGCTGAACCATATTTGAAATCCTTGAGTTTAGGGACAGAGAAGGACACTCGTGGAAACTATCAGTGTGCTATTCTGTGCTAAATCTTGTTTGTAGGGACAGAGAAGGACAGTGAGGGAAACTATCAGTGTGCTATTCTGTGCTAAACCAATCTTGCTGAACCATATTTGAAATCCTTGAGTTTAGGGACAGAGAGGTACAGTGAGGGAAAGTGTCAGTGTGCTATTCTGTTCTAAACCAATCTTGCTGAACCATATTTGAAATCCTTGAGTTTAGGGACAGAGAAGGACACTCGTGGAAACTATCAGTGTGCTATTCTGTGCTAAATCTTGTTTGTAGGGACAGAGAAGGACAGTGAGGGAAACTATCAGTGTGCTATTCTGTGCTAAACCAATCTTGCTGAACCATATTTGAAATCCTTGAGTTTAGGGACAGAGGAGGACACTCGTGGAAACTATCAGTGTGCTATTCTGTGCTAAATCTTGTTTGTAGGGACAGAGAAGGACAGTGAGGGAAACTATCAGTGTGCTATTCTGTGCTAAACCAATCTTGCTGAACCATATTTGAAATCCTTGAGTTTAGGGACAGAGAAGGACACTCGTGGAAACTATCAGTGTGCTATTCTGTGCTAAATCTTGTTTGTAGGGACAGAGAAGGACAGTGAGGGAAAGTGTCAGTGTGCTATTCTGTTCTAAACCAATCTTGCTGAACCATATTTGAAATCCTTGAGTTTAGGGACAGAGAAGGACACTCGTGGAAACTATCAGTGTGCTATTCTGTGCTAAATCTTGTTTGTAGGGACAGAGAAGGACAGTGAGGGAAACTGTCAGTGTGCTATTCTGTTCTAAACCAATCTTGCTGAACCATATTTGAAATCCTTGAGTTTAGGGACAGAGAAGGACACTCATGGAAACTATCAGTGTGCTATTCTGTGCTAAATCTTGTTTGTAGGGACAGAGAAGGACGGTGAGGGAAAGTGTCAGTGTGCTATTCTGTTCTAAACCAATCTTGCTGAACCATATTTGAAATCCTTGAGTTTAGGGACAGAGAAGGACACTCGTGGAAACTATCAGTGTGCTATTCTGTGCTAAATCTTGTTTGTAGTGACAGAGAAGGACAGTGAGGGAAACTGTCAGTGTGCTATTCTGTTCTAAACCAATCTTGCTGAACCATATTTGAAATCCTTGAGTTTAGGGACAGAGAGGTACAGTGAGGGAAAGTGTCAGTGTGCTATTCTGTTCTAAACCAATCTTGCTGAACCATATTTGAAATCCTTGAGTTTAGGGACAGAGAAGGACACTCGTGGAAACTATCAGTGTGCTATTCTGTGCTAAATCTTGTTTGTAGGGACAGAGAAGGACAGTGAGGGAAACTATCAGTGTGCTATTCTGTGCTAAACCAATCTTGCTGAACCATATTTGAAATCCTTGAGTTTAGGGACAGAGAAGGACACTCGTGGAAACTATCAGTGTGCTATTCTGTGCTAAATCTTGTTTGTAGGGACAGAGAAGGACAGTGAGGGAAACTATCAGTGTGCTATTCTGTGCTAAACCAATCTTGCTGAACCATATTTGAAATCCTTGAGTTTAGGGACAGAGAGGTACAGTGAGGGAAAGTGTCAGTGTGCTATTCTGTTCTAAACCAATCTTGCTGAACCATATTTGAAATCCTTGAGTTTAGGGACAGAGAAGGACACTCGTGGAAACTATCAGTGTGCTATTCTGTGCTAAATCTTGTTTGTAGGGACAGAGAAGGACAGTGAGGGAAACTATCAGTGTGCTATTCTGTGCTAAACCAATCTTGCTGAACCATATTTGAAATCCTTGAGTTTAGGGACAGAGGAGGACACTCGTGGAAACTATCAGTGTGCTATTCTGTGCTAAATCTTGTTTGTAGGGACAGAGAAGGACAGTGAGGGAAACTATCAGTGTGCTATTCTGTGCTAAACCAATCTTGCTGAACCATATTTGAAATCCTTGAGTTTAGGGACAGAGAAGGACACTCGTGGAAACTATCAGTGTGCTATTCTGTGCTAAATCTTGTTTGTAGGGACAGAGAAGGACAGTGAGGGAAAGTGTCAGTGTGCTATTCTGTTCTAAACCAATCTTGCTGAACCATATTTGAAATCCTTGAGTTTAGGGACAGAGAAGGACACTCGTGGAAACTATCAGTGTGCTATTCTGTGCTAAATCTTGTTTGTAGGGACAGAGAAGGACAGTGAGGGAAACTATCAGTGTGCTATTCTGTGCTAAATCTTGTTTGTAGGGACAGAGAAGGACAGTGAGGGAAACTATCAGTGTGCTATTCTGTCCTAAACCAATCTTGCTGAACCATATTTGAAATCCTTGAGTTTAGGGACAGAGAAGGACACTCATGGAAACTATCAGTGTGCCATTCTGTGCTAAATCTTGTTTGTAGGGACAGAGAAGGACAGTGAGGGAAACTATCAGTGTGCTATTCTGTGCTAAACCAATCTTGCTGAACCATATTTGAAATCCTTGAGTTTAGGGACAGAGAAGGACACTCGTGGAAACTATCAGTGTGCTATTCTGTGCTAAATCTTGTTTGTAGGGACGGAGAAGGACAGTGAGGGAAACTATCAGTGTGCTATTCTGTGCTAAACCAATCTTGCTGAACCATATTTGAAATCCTTGAGTTTAGGGACAGAGAGGTACAGTGAGGGAAAGTGTCAGTGTGCTATTCTGTTCTAAACCAATCTTGCTGAACCATATTTGAAATCCTTGAGTTTAGGGACAGAGAAGGACACTCGTGGAAACTATCAGTGTGCTATTCTGTGCTAAATCTTGTTTGTAGGGACAGAGAAGGACAGTGAGGGAAACTATCAGTGTGCTATTCTGTGCTAAACCAATCTTGCTGAACCATATTTGAAATCCTTGAGTTTAGGGACAGAGAAGGACACTCGTGGAAACTATCAGTGTGCTATTCTGTGCTAAATCTTGTTTGTAGGGACAGAGAAGGACAGTGAGGGAAAGTGTCAGTGTGCTATTCTGTTCTAAACCAATCTTGCTGAACCATATTTGAAATCCTTGAGTTTAGGGACAGATAAGGACACTCGTGGAAACTATCAGTGTGCTATTCTGTGCTAAATCTTGTTTGTAGGGACAGAGAAGGACAGTGAGGGAAACTATCAGTGTGCTATTCTGTGCTAAATCTTGTTTGTAGGGACAGAGAAGGACAGTGAGGGAAACTATCAGTGTGCTATTCTGTGCTAAACCAATCTTGCTGAACCATATTTGAAATCCTTGAGTTTAGGGACAGAGAAGGACACTCATGGAAACTATCAGTGTGCCATTCTGTGCTAAATCTTGTTTGTAGGGACAGAGAAGGACAGTGAGGGAAAGTGTCAGTGTGCTATTCTGTTCTAAACCAATCTTGCTGAACCATATTTGAAATCCTTGAGTTTAGGGACAGAGAAGGACACTCGTGGAAACTATCAGTGTGCTATTCTGTGCTAAATCTTGTTTGTAGTGACAGAGAAGGACAGTGAGGGAAACTGTCAGTGTGCTATTCTGTTCTAAACCAATCTTGCTGAACCATATTTGAAATCCTTGAGTTTAGGGACAGAGAGGTACAGTGAGGGAAAGTGTCAGTGTGCTATTCTGTTCTAAAGCAATCTTGCTGAACCATATTTGAAATCCTTGAGTTTAGGGACAGAGAAGGACACTCGTGGAAACTATCAGTGTGCTATTCTGTGCTAAATCTTGTTTGTAGGGACAGAGAAGGACAGTGAGGGAAACTATCAGTGTGCTATTCTGTGCTAAACCAATCTTGCTGAACCATATTTGAAATCCTTGAGTTTAGGGACAGAGAAGGACACTCGTGGAAACTATCAGTGTGCTATTCTGTGCTAAATCTTGTTTGTAGGGACAGAGAAGGACAGTGAGGGAAACTATCAGTGTGCTATTCTGTGCTAAACCAATCTTGCTGAACCATATTTGAAATCCTTGAGTTTAGGGACAGAGAGGTACAGTGAGGGAAAGTGTCAGTGTGCTATTCTGTTCTAAACCAATCTTGCTGAACCATATTTGAAATCCTTGAGTTTAGGGACAGAGAAGGACACTCGTGGAAACTATCAGTGTGCTATTCTGTGCTAAATCTTGTTTGTAGGGACAGAGAAGGACAGTGAGGGAAACTATCAGTGTGCTATTCTGTGCTAAACCAATCTTGCTGAACCATATTTGAAATCCTTGAGTTTAGGGACAGAGGAGGACACTCGTGGAAACTATCAGTGTGCTATTCTGTGCTAAATCTTGTTTGTAGGGACAGAGAAGGACAGTGAGGGAAACTATCAGTGTGCTATTCTGTGCTAAACCAATCTTGCTGAACCATATTTGAAATCCTTGAGTTTAGGGACAGAGAAGGACACTCGTGGAAACTATCAGTGTGCTATTCTGTGCTAAATCTTGTTTGTAGGGACAGAGAAGGACAGTGAGGGAAAGTGTCAGTGTGCTATTCTGTTCTAAACCAATCTTGCTGAACCATATTTGAAATCCTTGAGTTTAGGGACAGAGAAGGACACTCGTGGAAACTATCAGTGTGCTATTCTGTGCTAAATCTTGTTTGTAGGGACAGAGAAGGACAGTGAGGGAAACTGTCAGTGTGCTATTCTGTTCTAAACCAATCTTGCTGAACCATATTTGAAATCCTTGAGTTTAGGGACAGAGAAGGACACTCATGGAAACTATCAGTGTGCTATTCTGTGCTAAATCTTGTTTGTAGGGACAGAGAAGGACGGTGAGGGAAAGTGTCAGTGTGCTATTCTGTTCTAAACCAATCTTGCTGAACCATATTTGAAATCCTTGAGTTTAGGGACAGAGAAGGACACTCGTGGAAACTATCAGTGTGCTATTCTGTGCTAAATCTTGTTTGTAGTGACAGAGAAGGACAGTGAGGGAAACTGTCAGTGTGCTATTCTGTTCTAAACCAATCTTGCTGAACCATATTTGAAATCCTTGAGTTTAGGGACAGAGAGGTACAGTGAGGGAAAGTGTCAGTGTGCTATTCTGTTCTAAACCAATCTTGCTGAACCATATTTGAAATCCTTGAGTTTAGGGACAGAGAAGGACACTCGTGGAAACTATCAGTGTGCTATTCTGTGCTAAATCTTGTTTGTAGGGACAGAGAAGGACAGTGAGGGAAACTATCAGTGTGCTATTCTGTGCTAAACCAATCTTGCTGAACCATATTTGAAATCCTTGAGTTTAGGGACAGAGAAGGACACTCGTGGAAACTATCAGTGTGCTATTCTGTGCTAAATCTTGTTTGTAGGGACAGAGAAGGACAGTGAGGGAAACTATCAGTGTGCTATTCTGTGCTAAACCAATCTTGCTGAACCATATTTGAAATCCTTGAGTTTAGGGACAGAGAGGTACAGTGAGGGAAAGTGTCAGTGTGCTATTCTGTTCTAAACCAATCTTGCTGAACCATATTTGAAATCCTTGAGTTTAGGGACAGAGAAGGACACTCGTGGAAACTATCAGTGTGCTATTCTGTGCTAAATCTTGTTTGTAGGGACAGAGAAGGACAGTGAGGGAAACTATCAGTGTGCTATTCTGTGCTAAACCAATCTTGCTGAACCATATTTGAAATCCTTGAGTTTAGGGACAGAGGAGGACACTCGTGGAAACTATCAGTGTGCTATTCTGTGCTAAATCTTGTTTGTAGGGACAGAGAAGGACAGTGAGGGAAACTATCAGTGTGCTATTCTGTGCTAAACCAATCTTGCTGAACCATATTTGAAATCCTTGAGTTTAGGGACAGAGAAGGACACTCGTGGAAACTATCAGTGTGCTATTCTGTGCTAAATCTTGTTTGTAGGGACAGAGAAGGACAGTGAGGGAAAGTGTCAGTGTGCTATTCTGTTCTAAACCAATCTTGCTGAACCATATTTGAAATCCTTGAGTTTAGGGACAGAGAAGGACACTCGTGGAAACTATCAGTGTGCTATTCTGTGCTAAATCTTGTTTGTAGGGACAGAGAAGGACAGTGAGGGAAACTATCAGTGTGCTATTCTGTGCTAAATCTTGTTTGTAGGGACAGAGAAGGACAGTGAGGGAAACTATCAGTGTGCTATTCTGTCCTAAACCAATCTTGCTGAACCATATTTGAAATCCTTGAGTTTAGGGACAGAGAAGGACACTCATGGAAACTATCAGTGTGCCATTCTGTGCTAAATCTTGTTTGTAGGGACAGAGAAGGACAGTGAGGGAAACTATCAGTGTGCTATTCTGTGCTAAACCAATCTTGCTGAACCATATTTGAAATCCTTGAGTTTAGGGACAGAGAAGGACACTCGTGGAAACTATCAGTGTGCTATTCTGTGCTAAATCTTGTTTGTAGGGACGGAGAAGGACAGTGAGGGAAACTATCAGTGTGCTATTCTGTGCTAAACCAATCTTGCTGAACCATATTTGAAATCCTTGAGTTTAGGGACAGAGAGGTACAGTGAGGGAAAGTGTCAGTGTGCTATTCTGTTCTAAACCAATCTTGCTGAACCATATTTGAAATCCTTGAGTTTAGGGACAGAGAAGGACACTCGTGGAAACTATCAGTGTGCTATTCTGTGCTAAATCTTGTTTGTAGGGACAGAGAAGGACAGTGAGGGAAACTATCAGTGTGCTATTCTGTGCTAAACCAATCTTGCTGAACCATATTTGAAATCCTTGAGTTTAGGGACAGAGGAGGACACTCGTGGAAACTATCAGTGTGCTATTCTGTGCTAAATCTTGTTTGTAGGGACAGAGAAGGACAGTGAGGGAAACTATCAGTGTGCTATTCTGTGCTAAACCAATCTTGCTGAACCATATTCGAAATCCTTGAGTTTAGGGACAGAGAAGGACACTCGTGGAAACTATCAGTGTGCTATTCTGTGCTAAATCTTGTTTGTAGGGACAGAGAAGGACAGTGAGGGAAAGTGTCAGTGTGCTATTCTGTTCTAAACCAATCTTGCTGAACCATATTTGAAATCCTTGAGTTTAGGGACAGAGAAGGACACTCGTGGAAACTATCAGTGTGCTATTCTGTGCTAAATCTTGTTTGTAGGGACAGAGAAGGACAGTGAGGGAAACTATCAGTGTGCTATTCTGTGCTAAATCTTGTTTGTAGGGACAGAGAAGGACAGTGAGGGAAACTATCAGTGTGCTATTCTGTGCTAAACCAATCTTGCTGAACCATATTTGAAATCCTTGAGTTTAGGGACAGAGAAGGACACTCATGGAAACTATCAGTGTGCCATTCTGTGCTAAATCTTGTTTGTAGGGACAGAGAAGGACAGTGAGGGAAAGTGTCAGTGTGCTATTCTGTTCTAAACCAATCTTGCTGAACCATATTTGAAATCCTTGAGTTTAGGGACAGAGAAGGACACTCGTGGAAACTATCAGTGTGCTATTCTGTGCTAAATCTTGTTTGTAGTGACAGAGAAGGACAGTGAGGGAAACTGTCAGTGTGCTATTCTGTTCTAAACCAATCTTGCTGAACCATATTTGAAATCCTTGAGTTTAGGGACAGAGAGGTACAGTGAGGGAAAGTGTCAGTGTGCTATTCTGTTCTAAACCAATCTTGCTGAACCATATTTGAAATCCTTGAGTTTAGGGACAGAGAAGGACACTCGTGGAAACTATCAGTGTGCTATTCTGTGCTAAATCTTGTTTGTAGGGACAGAGAAGGACAGTGAGGGAAACTATCAGTGTGCTATTCTGTGCTAAACCAATCTTGCTGAACCATATTTGAAATCCTTGAGTTTAGGGACAGAGAAGGACACTCGTGGAAACTATCAGTGTGCTATTCTGTGCTAAATCTTGTTTGTAGGGACAGAGAAGGACAGTGAGGGAAACTATCAGTGTGCTATTCTGTGCTAAACCAATCTTGCTGAACCATATTTGAAATCCTTGAGTTTAGGGACAGAGAGGTACAGTGAGGGAAAGTGTCAGTGTGCTATTCTGTTCTAAACCAATCTTGCTGAACCATATTTGAAATCCTTGAGTTTAGGGACAGAGAAGGACACTCGTGGAAACTATCAGTGTGCTATTCTGTGCTAAATCTTGTTTGTAGGGACAGAGAAGGACAGTGAGGGAAACTATCAGTGTGCTATTCTGTGCTAAACCAATCTTGCTGAACCATATTTGAAATCCTTGAGTTTAGGGACAGAGGAGGACACTCGTGGAAACTATCAGTGTGCTATTCTGTGCTAAATCTTGTTTGTAGGGACAGAGAAGGACAGTGAGGGAAACTATCAGTGTGCTATTCTGTGCTAAACCAATCTTGCTGAACCATATTTGAAATCCTTGAGTTTAGGGACAGAGAAGGACACTCGTGGAAACTATCAGTGTGCTATTCTGTGCTAAATCTTGTTTGTAGGGACAGAGAAGGACAGTGAGGGAAAGTGTCAGTGTGCTATTCTGTTCTAAACCAATCTTGCTGAACCATATTTGAAATCCTTGAGTTTAGGGACAGAGAAGGACACTCGTGGAAACTATCAGTGTGCTATTCTGTGCTAAATCTTGTTTGTAGGGACAGAGAAGGACAGTGAGGGAAACTATCAGTGTGCTATTCTGTGCTAAATCTTGTTTGTAGGGACAGAGAAGGACAGTGAGGGAAACTATCAGTGTGCTATTCTGTCCTAAACCAATCTTGCTGAACCATATTTGAAATCCTTGAGTTTAGGGACAGAGAAGGACACTCATGGAAACTATCAGTGTGCCATTCTGTGCTAAATCTTGTTTGTAGGGACAGAGAAGGACAGTGAGGGAAACTATCAGTGTGCTATTCTGTGCTAAACCAATCTTGCTGAACCATATTTGAAATCCTTGAGTTTAGGGACAGAGAAGGACACTCGTGGAAACTATCAGTGTGCTATTCTGTGCTAAATCTTGTTTGTAGGGACAGAGAAGGACAGTGAGGGAAACTATCAGTGTGCTATTCTGTGCTAAACCAATCTTGCTGAACCATATTTGAAATCCTTGAGTTTAGGGACAGAGAGGTACAGTGAGGGAAAGTGTCAGTGTGCTATTCTGTTCTAAACCAATCTTGCTGAACCATATTTGAAATCCTTGAGTTTAGGGACAGAGAAGGACACTCGTGGAAACTATCAGTGTGCTATTCTGTGCTAAATCTTGTTTGTAGGGACAGAGAAGGACAGTGAGGGAAACTATCAGTGTGCTATTCTGTGCTAAACCAATCTTGCTGAACCATATTTGAAATCCTTGAGTTTAGGGACAGAGGAGGACACTCGTGGAAACTATCAGTGTGCTATTCTGTGCTAAATCTTGTTTGTAGGGACAGAGAAGGACAGTGAGGGAAACTATCAGTGTGCTATTCTGTGCTAAACCAATCTTGCTGAACCATATTCGAAATCCTTGAGTTTAGGGACAGAGAAGGACACTCGTGGAAACTATCAGTGTGCTATTCTGTGCTAAATCTTGTTTGTAGGGACAGAGAAGGACAGTGAGGGAAAGTGTCAGTGTGCTATTCTGTTCTAAACCAATCTTGCTGAACCATATTTGAAATCCTTGAGTTTAGGGACAGAGAAGGACACTCGTGGAAACTATCAGTGTGCTATTCTGTGCTAAATCTTGTTTGTAGGGACAGAGAAGGACAGTGAGGGAAACTATCAGTGTGCTATTCTGTGCTAAATCTTGTTTGTAGGGACAGAGAAGGACAGTGAGGGAAACTATCAGTGTGCTATTCTGTGCTAAACCAATCTTGCTGAACCATATTTGAAATCCTTGAGTTTAGGGACAGAGAAGGACACTCATGGAAACTATCAGTGTGCCATTCTGTGCTAAATCTTGTTTGTAGGGACAGAGAAGGACAGTGAGGGAAAGTGTCAGTGTGCTATTCTGTTCTAAACCAATCTTGCTGAACCATATTTGAAATCCTTGAGTTTAGGGACAGAGAAGGACACTCGTGGAAACTATCAGTGTGCTATTCTGTGCTAAATCTTGTTTGTAGTGACAGAGAAGGACAGTGAGGGAAACTGTCAGTGTGCTATTCTGTTCTAAACCAATCTTGCTGAACCATATTTGAAATCCTTGAGTTTAGGGACAGAGAGGTACAGTGAGGGAAAGTGTCAGTGTGCTATTCTGTTCTAAAGCAATCTTGCTGAACCATATTTGAAATCCTTGAGTTTAGGGACAGAGAATGACACTCGTGGAAACTATCAGTGTGCTATTCTGTGCTAAATCTTGTTTGTAGGGACAGAGAAGGACAGTGAGGGAAACTATCAGTGTGCTATTCTGTGCTAAACCAATCTTGCTGAACCATATTTGAAATCCTTGAGTTTAGGGACAGAGAAGGACACTCGTGGAAACTATCAGTGTGCTATTCTGTGCTAAATCTTGTTTGTAGGGACAGAGAAGGACAGTGAGGGAAACTATCAGTGTGCTATTCTGTGCTAAACCAATCTTGCTGAACCATATTTGAAATCCTTGAGTTTAGGGACAGAGAGGTACAGTGAGGGAAAGTGTCAGTGTGCTATTCTGTTCTAAACCAATCTTGCTGAACCATATTTGAAATCCTTGAGTTTAGGGACAGAGAAGGACACTCGTGGAAACTATCAGTGTGCTATTCTGTGCTAAATCTTGTTTGTAGGGACAGAGAAGGACAGTGAGGGAAACTATCAGTGTGCTATTCTGTGCTAAACCAATCTTGCTGAACCATATTTGAAATCCTTGAGTTTAGGGACAGAGAAGGACACTCGTGGAAACTATCAGTGTGCTATTCTGTGCTAAATCTTGTTTGTAGGGACAGAGAAGGACAGTGAGGGAAAGTGTCAGTGTGCTATTCTGTTCTAAACCAATCTTGCTGAACCATATTTGAAATCCTTGAGTTTAGGGACAGAGAAGGACACTCGTGGAAACTATCAGTGTGCTATTCTGTGCTAAATCTTGTTTGTAGGGACAGAGAAGGACAGTGAGGGAAACTGTCAGTGTGCTATTCTGTTCTAAACCAATCTTGCTGAACCATATTTGAAATCCTTGAGTTTAGGGACAGAGAAGGACACTCGTGGAAACTATCAGTGTGCTATTCTGTGCTAAATCTTGTTTGTAGGGACAGAGAAGGACAGTGAGGGAAACTATCAGTGTGCTATTCTGTGCTAAATCTTGTTTGTAGGGACAGAGAAGGACAGTGAGGGAAACTATCAGTGTGCTATTCTGTGCTAAACCAATCTTGCTGAACCATATTTGAAATCCTTGAGTTTAGGGACAGAGAAGGACACTCATGGAAACTATCAGTGTGCTATTCTGTGCTAAATCTTGTTTGTAGGGACAGAGAAGGACAGTGAGGGAAAGTGTCAGTGTGCTATTCTGTTCTAAACCAATCTTGCTGAACCATATTTGAAATCCTTGAGTTTAGGGACAGAGAAGGACACTCGTGGAAACTATCAGTGTGCTATTCTGTGCTAAATCTTGTTTGTAGGGACAGAGAATGACAGTGAGGGAAACTATCAGTGTGCTATTCTGTGCTAAACCAATCTTGCTGAACCATATTTGAAATCCTTGAGTTTAGGGACAGAGGAGGACACTCGTGGAAACTATCAGTGTGCTATTCTGTGCTAAATCTTGTTTGTAGGGACAGAGAAGGACAGTGAGGGAAACTATCAGTGTGCTATTCTGTGCTAAACCAATCTTGCTGAACCATATTTGAAATCCTTGAGTTTAGGGACAGAGAAGGACACTCGTGGAAACTATCAGTGTGCTATTCTGTGCTAAATCTTGTTTGTAGGGACAGAGAAGGACAGTGAGGGAAAGTGTCAGTGTGCTATTCTGTTCTAAACCAATCTTGCTGAACCATATTTGAAATCCTTGAGTTTAGGGACAGATAAGGACACTCGTGGAAACTATCAGTGTGCTATTCTGTGCTAAATCTTGTTTGTAGGGACAGAGAAGGACAGTGAGGGAAACTATCAGTGTGCTATTCTGTGCTAAATCTTGTTTGTAGGGACAGAGAAGGACAGTGAGGGAAACTATCAGTGTGCTATTCTGTGCTAAACCAATCTTGCTGAACCATATTTGAAATCCTTGAGTTTAGGGACAGAGAAGGACACTCATGGAAACTATCAGTGTGCCATTCTGTGCTAAATCTTGTTTGTAGGGACAGAGAAGGACAGTGAGGGAAAGTGTCAGTGTGCTATTCTGTTCTAAACCAATCTTGCTGAACCATATTTGAAATCCTTGAGTTTAGGGACAGAGAAGGACACTCGTGGAAACTATCAGTGTGCTATTCTGTGCTAAATCTTGTTTGTAGTGACAGAGAAGGACAGTGAGGGAAACTGTCAGTGTGCTATTCTGTTCTAAACCAATCTTGCTGAACCATATTTGAAATCCTTGAGTTTAGGGACAGAGAGGTACAGTGAGGGAAAGTGTCAGTGTGCTATTCTGTTCTAAAGCAATCTTGCTGAACCATATTTGAAATCCTTGAGTTTAGGGACAGAGAAGGACACTCGTGGAAACTATCAGTGTGCTATTCTGTGCTAAATCTTGTTTGTAGGGACAGAGAAGGACAGTGAGGGAAACTATCAGTGTGCTATTCTGTGCTAAACCAATCTTGCTGAACCATATTTGAAATCCTTGAGTTTAGGGACAGAGAAGGACACTCGTGGAAACTATCAGTGTGCTATTCTGTGCTAAATCTTGTTTGTAGGGACAGAGAAGGACAGTGAGGGAAACTATCAGTGTGCTATTCTGTGCTAAACCAATCTTGCTGAACCATATTTGAAATCCTTGAGTTTAGGGACAGAGAGGTACAGTGAGGGAAAGTGTCAGTGTGCTATTCTGTTCTAAACCAATCTTGCTGAACCATATTTGAAATCCTTGAGTTTAGGGACAGAGAAGGACACTCGTGGAAACTATCAGTGTGCTATTCTGTGCTAAATCTTGTTTGTAGGGACAGAGAAGGACAGTGAGGGAAACTGTCAGTGTGCTATTCTGTTCTAAACCAATCTTGCTGAACCATATTTGAAATCCTTGAGTTTAGGGACAGAGAGGTACAGTGAGGGAAAGTGTCAGTGTGCTATTCTGTTCTAAACCAATCTTGCTGAACCATATTTGAAATCCTTGAGTTTAGGGACAGAGAAGGACACTCGTGGAAACTATCAGTGTGCTATTCTGTGCTAAATCTTGTTTGTAGGGACAGAGAAGGACAGTGAGGGAAACTATCAGTGTGCTATTCTGTGCTAAACCAATCTTGCTGAACCATATTTGAAATCCTTGAGTTTAGGGACAGAGAGGTACAGTGAGGGAAAGTGTCAGTGTGCTATTCTGTTCTAAACCAATCTTGCTGAACCATATTTGAAATCCTTGAGTTTAGGGACAGAGAAGGACACTCGTGGAAACTATCAGTGTGCTATTCTGTGCTAAATCTTGTTTGTAGGGACAGAGAAGGACAGTGAGGGAAACTATCAGTGTGCTATTCTGTGCTAAACCAATCTTGCTGAACCATATTTGAAATCCTTGAGTTTAGGGACAGAGGAGGACACTCGTGGAAACTATCAGTGTGCTATTCTGTGCTAAATCTTGTTTGTAGGGACAGAGAAGGACAGTGAGGGAAACTATCAGTGTGCTATTCTGTGCTAAACCAATCTTGCTGAACCATATTCGAAATCCTTGAGTTTAGGGACAGAGAAGGACACTCGTGGAAACTATCAGTGTGCTATTCTGTGCTAAATCTTGTTTGTAGGGACATAGAAGGACAGTGAGGGAAAGTGTCAGTGTGCTATTCTGTTCTAAACCAATCTTGCTGAACCATATTTGAAATCCTTGAGTTTAGGGACAGAGAAGGACACTCGTGGAAACTATCAGTGTGCTATTCTGTGCTAAATCTTGTTTGTAGGGACAGAGAAGGACAGTGAGGGAAACTATCAGTGTGCTATTCTGTGCTAAATCTTGTTTGTAGGGACAGAGAAGGACAGTGAGGGAAACTATCAGTGTGCTATTCTGTGCTAAACCAATCTTGCTGAACCATATTTGAAATCCTTGAGTTTAGGGACAGAGAAGGACACTCATGGAAACTATCAGTGTGCAATTCTGTGCTAAATCTTGTTTGTAGGGACAGAGAAGGACAGTGAGGGAAAGTGTCAGTGTGCTATTCTGTTCTAAACCAATCTTGCTGAACCATATTTGAAATCCTTGAGTTTAGGGACAGAGAAGGACACTCGTGGAAACTATCAGTGTGCTATTCTGTGCTAAATCTTGTTTGTAGTGACAGAGAAGGACAGTGAGGGAAACTGTCAGTGTGCTATTCTGTTCTAAACCAATCTTGCTGAACCATATTTGAAATCCTTGAGTTTAGGGACAGAGAGGTACAGTGAGGGAAAGTGTCAGTGTGCTATTCTGTGCTAAACCAATCTTGCTGAACCATATTTGAAATCCTTGAGTTTAGGGACAGAGAAGGACACTCATGGAAACTATCAGTGTGCCATTCTGTGCTAAATCTTGTTTGTAGGGACAGAGAAGGACAGTGAGGGAAAGTGTCAGTGTGCTATTCTGTTCTAAACCAATCTTGCTGAACCATATTTGAAATCCTTGAGTTTAGGGACAGAGAAGGACACTCGTGGAAACTATCAGTGTGCTATTCTGTGCTAAATCTTGTTTGTAGTGACAGAGAAGGACAGTGAGGGAAACTGTCAGTGTGCTATTCTGTTCTAAACCAATCTTGCTGAACCATATTTGAAATCCTTGAGTTTAGGGACAGAGAGGTACAGTGAGGGAAAGTGTCAGTGTGCTATTCTGTTCTAAAGCAATCTTGCTGAACCATATTTGAAATCCTTGAGTTTAGGGACAGAGAATGACACTCGTGGAAACTATCAGTGTGCTATTCTGTGCTAAATCTTGTTTGTAGGGACAGAGAAGGACAGTGAGGGAAACTATCAGTGTGCTATTCTGTGCTAAACCAATCTTGCTGAACCATATTTGAAATCCTTGAGTTTAGGGACAGAGAAGGACACTCGTGGAAACTATCAGTGTGCTATTCTGTGCTAAATCTTGTTTGTAGGGACAGAGAAGGACAGTGAGGGAAACTATCAGTGTGCTATTCTGTGCTAAACCAATCTTGCTGAACCATATTTGAAATCCTTGAGTTTAGGGACAGAGAGGTACAGTGAGGGAAAGTGTCAGTGTGCTATTCTGTTCTAAACCAATCTTGCTGAACCATATTTGAAATCCTTGAGTTTAGGGACAGAGAAGGACACTCGTGGAAACTATCAGTGTGCTATTCTGTGCTAAATCTTGTTTGTAGGGACAGAGAAGGACAGTGAGGGAAACTATCAGTGTGCTATTCTGTGCTAAACCAATCTTGCTGAACCATATTTGAAATCCTTGAGTTTAGGGACAGAGAAGGACACTCGTGGAAACTATCAGTGTGCTATTCTGTGCTAAATCTTGTTTGTAGGGACAGAGAAGGACAGTGAGGGAAAGTGTCAGTGTGCTATTCTGTTCTAAACCAATCTTGCTGAACCATATTTGAAATCCTTGAGTTTAGGGACAGAGAAGGACACTCGTGGAAACTATCAGTGTGCTATTCTGTGCTAAATCTTGTTTGTAGGGACAGAGAAGGACAGTGAGGGAAACTATCAGTGTGCTATTCTGTGCTAAATCTTGTTTGTAGGGACAGAGAAGGACAGTGAGGGAAACTATCAGTGTGCTATTCTGTGCTAAACCAATCTTGCTGAACCATATTTGAAATCCTTGAGTTTAGGGACAGAGAAGGACACTCATGGAAACTATCAGTGTGCTATTCTGTGCTAAATCTTGTTTGTAGGGACAGAGAAGGACAGTGAGGGAAAGTGTCAGTGTGCTATTCTGTTCTAAACCAATCTTGCTGAACCATATTTGAAATCCTTGAGTTTAGGGACAGAGAAGGACACTCGTGGAAACTATCAGTGTGCTATTCTGTGCTAAATCTTGTTTGTAGGGACAGAGAATGACAGTGAGGGAAACTATCAGTGTGCTATTCTGTGCTAAACCAATCTTGCTGAACCATATTTGAAATCCTTGAGTTTAGGGACAGAGGAGGACACTCGTGGAAACTATCAGTGTGCTATTCTGTGCTAAATCTTGTTTGTAGTGACAGAGAAGGACAGTGAGGGAAACTGTCAGTGTGCTATTCTGTTCTAAACCAATCTTGCTGAACCATATTTGAAATCCTTGAGTTTAGGGACAGAGAGGTACAGTGAGGGAAAGTGTCAGTGTGCTATTCTGTTCTAAAGCAATCTTGCTGAACCATATTTGAAATCCTTGAGTTTAGGGACAGAGAAGGACACTCGTGGAAACTATCAGTGTGCTATTCTGTGCTAAATCTTGTTTGTAGGGACAGAGAAGGACAGTGAGGGAAACTATCAGTGTGCTATTCTGTGCTAAACCAATCTTGCTGAACCATATTTGAAATCCTTGAGTTTAGGGACAGAGAAGGACACTCGTGGAAACTATCAGTGTGCTATTCTGTGCTAAATCTTGTTTGTAGGGACAGAGAAGGACAGTGAGGGAAACTATCAGTGTGCTATTCTGTGCTAAACCAATCTTGCTGAACCATATTTGAAATCCTTGAGTTTAGGGACAGAGAGGTACAGTGAGGGAAAGTGTCAGTGTGCTATTCTGTTCTAAACCAATCTTGCTGAACCATATTTGAAATCCTTGAGTTTAGGGACAGAGAAGGACACTCGTGGAAACTATCAGTGTGCTATTCTGTGCTAAATCTTGTTTGTAGGGACAGAGAAGGACAGTGAGGGAAACTATCAGTGTGCTATTCTGTGCTAAATCTTGTTTGTAGGGACAGAGAAGGACAGTGAGGGAAAGTGTCAGTGTGCTATTCTGTTCTAAACCAATCTTGCTGAACCATATTTGAAATCCTTGAGTTTAGGGACAGAGAAGGACACTCGTGGAAACTATCAGTGTGCTATTCTGTGCTAAATCTTGTTTGTAGGGACAGAGAAGGACAGTGAGGGAAACTATCAGTGTGCTATTCTGTGCTAAATCTTGTTTGTAGGGACAGAGAAGGACAGTGAGGGAAACTATCAGTGTGCTATTCTGTGCTAAACCAATCTTGCTGAACCATATTTGAAATCCTTGAGTTTAGGGACAGAGAAGGACACTCATGGAAACTATCAGTGTGCCATTCTGTGCTAAATCTTGTTTGTAGGGACAGAGAAGGACAGTGAGGGAAAGTGTCAGTGTGCTATTCTGTTCTAAACCAATCTTGCTGAACCATATTTGAAATCCTTGAGTTTAGGGACAGAGAAGGACACTCGTGGAAACTATCAGTGTGCTATTCTGTGCTAAATCTTGTTTGTAGTGACAGAGAAGGACAGTGAGGGAAACTGTCAGTGTGCTATTCTGTTCTAAACCAATCTTGCTGAACCATATTTGAAATCCTTGAGTTTAGGGACAGAGAGGTACAGTGAGGGAAAGTGTCAGTGTGCTATTCTGTTCTAAAGCAATCTTGCTGAACCATATTTGAAATCCTTGAGTTTAGGGACAGAGAATGACACTCGTGGAAACTATCAGTGTGCTATTCTGTGCTAAATCTTGTTTGTAGGGACAGAGAAGGACAGTGAGGGAAACTATCAGTGTGCTATTCTGTGCTAAACCAATCTTGCTGAACCATATTTGAAATCCTTGAGTTTAGGGACAGAGAAGGACACTCGTGGAAACTATCAGTGTGCTATTCTGTGCTAAATCTTGTTTGTAGGGACAGAGAAGGACAGTGAGGGAAACTATCAGTGTGCTATTCTGTGCTAAACCAATCTTGCTGAACCATATTTGAAATCCTTGAGTTTAGGGACAGAGAGGTACAGTGAGGGAAAGTGTCAGTGTGCTATTCTGTTCTAAACCAATCTTGCTGAACCATATTTGAAATCCTTGAGTTTAGGGACAGAGAAGGACACTCGTGGAAACTATCAGTGTGCTATTCTGTGCTAAATCTTGTTTGTAGGGACAGAGAAGGACAGTGAGGGAAACTATCAGTGTGCTATTCTGTGCTAAACCAATCTTGCTGAACCATATTTGAAATCCTTGAGTTTAGGGACAGAGAAGGACACTCGTGGAAACTATCAGTGTGCTATTCTGTGCTAAATCTTGTTTGTAGGGACAGAGAAGGACAGTGAGGGAAACTGTCAGTGTGCTATTCTGTTCTAAACCAATCTTGCTGAACCATATTTGAAATCCTTGAGTTTAGGGACAGAGAAGGACACTCGTGGAAACTATCAGTGTGCTATTCTGTGCTAAATCTTGTTTGTAGGGACAGAGAAGGACAGTGAGGGAAACTATCAGTGTGCTATTCTGTGCTAAATCTTGTTTGTAGGGACAGAGAAGGACAGTGAGGGAAACTATCAGTGTGCTATTCTGTGCTAAACCAATCTTGCTGAACCATATTTGAAATCCTTGAGTTTAGGGACAGAGAAGGACACTCATGGAAACTATCAGTGTGCTATTCTGTGCTAAATCTTGTTTGTAGGGACAGAGAAGGACAGTGAGGGAAAGTGTCAGTGTGCTATTCTGTTCTAAACCAATCTTGCTGAACCATATTTGAAATCCTTGAGTTTAGGGACAGAGAAGGACACTCGTGGAAACTATCAGTGTGCTATTCTGTGCTAAATCTTGTTTGTAGGGACAGAGAATGACAGTGAGGGAAACTATCAGTGTGCTATTCTGTGCTAAACCAATCTTGCTGAACCATATTTGAAATCCTTGAGTTTAGGGACAGAGGAGGACACTCGTGGAAACTATCAGTGTGCTATTCTGTGCTAAATCTTGTTTGTAGGGACAGAGAAGGACAGTGAGGGAAACTATCAGTGTGCTATTCTGTGCTAAACCAATCTTGCTGAACCATATTTGAAATCCTTGAGTTTAGGGACAGAGAAGGACACTCGTGGAAACTATCAGTGTGCTATTCTGTGCTAAATCTTGTTTGTAGGGACAGAGAAGGACAGTGAGGGAAAGTGTCAGTGTGCTATTCTGTTCTAAACCAATCTTGCTGAACCATATTTGAAATCCTTGAGTTTAGGGACAGATAAGGACACTCGTGGAAACTATCAGTGTGCTATTCTGTGCTAAATCTTGTTTGTAGGGACAGAGAAGGACAGTGAGGGAAACTATCAGTGTGCTATTCTGTGCTAAATCTTGTTTGTAGGGACAGAGAAGGACAGTGAGGGAAACTATCAGTGTGCTATTCTGTGCTAAACCAATCTTGCTGAACCATATTTGAAATCCTTGAGTTTAGGGACAGAGAAGGACACTCATGGAAACTATCAGTGTGCCATTCTGTGCTAAATCTTGTTTGTAGGGACAGAGAAGGACAGTGAGGGAAAGTGTCAGTGTGCTATTCTGTTCTAAACCAATCTTGCTGAACCATATTTGAAATCCTTGAGTTTAGGGACAGAGAAGGACACTCGTGGAAACTATCAGTGTGCTATTCTGTGCTAAATCTTGTTTGTAGTGACAGAGAAGGACAGTGAGGGAAACTGTCAGTGTGCTATTCTGTTCTAAACCAATCTTGCTGAACCATATTTGAAATCCTTGAGTTTAGGGACAGAGAGGTACAGTGAGGGAAAGTGTCAGTGTGCTATTCTGTTCTAAAGCAATCTTGCTGAACCATATTTGAAATCCTTGAGTTTAGGGACAGAGAAGGACACTCGTGGAAACTATCAGTGTGCTATTCTGTGCTAAATCTTGTTTGTAGGGACAGAGAAGGACAGTGAGGGAAACTATCAGTGTGCTATTCTGTGCTAAACCAATCTTGCTGAACCATATTTGAAATCCTTGAGTTTAGGGACAGAGAAGGACACTCGTGGAAACTATCAGTGTGCTATTCTGTGCTAAATCTTGTTTGTAGGGACAGAGAAGGACAGTGAGGGAAACTATCAGTGTGCTATTCTGTGCTAAACCAATCTTGCTGAACCATATTTGAAATCCTTGAGTTTAGGGACAGAGAGGTACAGTGAGGGAAAGTGTCAGTGTGCTATTCTGTTCTAAACCAATCTTGCTGAACCATATTTGAAATCCTTGAGTTTAGGGACAGAGAAGGACACTCGTGGAAACTATCAGTGTGCTATTCTGTGCTAAATCTTGTTTGTAGGGACAGAGAAGGACAGTGAGGGAAACTGTCAGTGTGCTATTCTGTTCTAAACCAATCTTGCTGAACCATATTTGAAATCCTTGAGTTTAGGGACAGAGAGGTACAGTGAGGGAAAGTGTCAGTGTGCTATTCTGTTCTAAACCAATCTTGCTGAACCATATTTGAAATCCTTGAGTTTAGGGACAGAGAAGGACACTCGTGGAAACTATCAGTGTGCTATTCTGTGCTAAATCTTGTTTGTAGGGACAGAGAAGGACAGTGAGGGAAACTATCAGTGTGCTATTCTGTGCTAAACCAATCTTGCTGAACCATATTTGAAATCCTTGAGTTTAGGGACAGAGAGGTACAGTGAGGGAAAGTGTCAGTGTGCTATTCTGTTCTAAACCAATCTTGCTGAACCATATTTGAAATCCTTGAGTTTAGGGACAGAGAAGGACACTCGTGGAAACTATCAGTGTGCTATTCTGTGCTAAATCTTGTTTGTAGGGACAGAGAAGGACAGTGAGGGAAACTATCAGTGTGCTATTCTGTGCTAAACCAATCTTGCTGAACCATATTTGAAATCCTTGAGTTTAGGGACAGAGGAGGACACTCGTGGAAACTATCAGTGTGCTATTCTGTGCTAAATCTTGTTTGTAGGGACAGAGAAGGACAGTGAGGGAAACTATCAGTGTGCTATTCTGTGCTAAACCAATCTTGCTGAACCATATTCGAAATCCTTGAGTTTAGGGACAGAGAAGGACACTCGTGGAAACTATCAGTGTGCTATTCTGTGCTAAATCTTGTTTGTAGGGACATAGAAGGACAGTGAGGGAAAGTGTCAGTGTGCTATTCTGTTCTAAACCAATCTTGCTGAACCATATTTGAAATCCTTGAGTTTAGGGACAGAGAAGGACACTCGTGGAAACTATCAGTGTGCTATTCTGTGCTAAATCTTGTTTGTAGGGACAGAGAAGGACAGTGAGGGAAACTATCAGTGTGCTATTTTGTGCTAAATCTTGTTTGTAGGGACAGAGAAGGACAGTGAGGGAAACTATCAGTGTGCTATTCTGTGCTAAACCAATCTTGCTGAACCATATTTGAAATCCTTGAGTTTAGGGACAGAGAAGGACACTCATGGAAACTATCAGTGTGCAATTCTGTGCTAAATCTTGTTTGTAGGGACAGAGAAGGACAGTGAGGGAAAGTGTCAGTGTGCTATTCTGTTCTAAACCAATCTTGCTGAACCATATTTGAAATCCTTGAGTTTAGGGACAGAGAAGGACACTCGTGGAAACTATCAGTGTGCTATTCTGTGCTAAATCTTGTTTGTAGTGACAGAGAAGGACAGTGAGGGAAACTGTCAGTGTGCTATTCTGTTCTAAACCAATCTTGCTGAACCATATTTGAAATCCTTGAGTTTAGGGACAGAGAGGTACAGTGAGGGAAAGTGTCAGTGTGCTATTCTGTGCTAAACCAATCTTGCTGAACCATATTTGAAATCCTTGAGTTTAGGGACAGAGAAGGACACTCATGGAAACTATCAGTGTGCCATTCTGTGCTAAATCTTGTTTGTAGGGACAGAGAAGGACAGTGAGGGAAAGTGTCAGTGTGCTATTCTGTTCTAAACCAATCTTGCTGAACCATATTTGAAATCCTTGAGTTTAGGGACAGAGAAGGACACTCGTGGAAACTATCAGTGTGCTATTCTGTGCTAAATCTTGTTTGTAGTGACAGAGAAGGACAGTGAGGGAAACTGTCAGTGTGCTATTCTGTTCTAAACCAATCTTGCTGAACCATATTTGAAATCCTTGAGTTTAGGGACAGAGAGGTACAGTGAGGGAAAGTGTCAGTGTGCTATTCTGTTCTAAAGCAATCTTGCTGAACCATATTTGAAATCCTTGAGTTTAGGGACAGAGAATGACACTCGTGGAAACTATCAGTGTGCTATTCTGTGCTAAATCTTGTTTGTAGGGACAGAGAAGGACAGTGAGGGAAACTATCAGTGTGCTATTCTGTGCTAAACCAATCTTGCTGAACCATATTTGAAATCCTTGAGTTTAGGGACAGAGAAGGACACTCGTGGAAACTATCAGTGTGCTATTCTGTGCTAAATCTTGTTTGTAGGGACAGAGAAGGACAGTGAGGGAAACTATCAGTGTGCTATTCTGTGCTAAACCAATCTTGCTGAACCATATTTGAAATCCTTGAGTTTAGGGACAGAGAGGTACAGTGAGGGAAAGTGTCAGTGTGCTATTCTGTTCTAAACCAATCTTGCTGAACCATATTTGAAATCCTTGAGTTTAGGGACAGAGAAGGACACTCGTGGAAACTATCAGTGTGCTATTCTGTGCTAAATCTTGTTTGTAGGGACAGAGAAGGACAGTGAGGGAAACTATCAGTGTGCTATTCTGTGCTAAACCAATCTTGCTGAACCATATTTGAAATCCTTGAGTTTAGGGACAGAGAAGGACACTCGTGGAAACTATCAGTGTGCTATTCTGTGCTAAATCTTGTTTGTAGGGACAGAGAAGGACAGTGAGGGAAAGTGTCAGTGTGCTATTCTGTTCTAAACCAATCTTGCTGAACCATATTTGAAATCCTTGAGTTTAGGGACAGAGAAGGACACTCGTGGAAACTATCAGTGTGCTATTCTGTGCTAAATCTTGTTTGTAGGGACAGAGAAGGACAGTGAGGGAAACTATCAGTGTGCTATTCTGTGCTAAATCTTGTTTGTAGGGACAGAGAAGGACAGTGAGGGAAACTATCAGTGTGCTATTCTGTGCTAAACCAATCTTGCTGAACCATATTTGAAATCCTTGAGTTTAGGGACAGAGAAGGACACTCATGGAAACTATCAGTGTGCTATTCTGTGCTAAATCTTGTTTGTAGGGACAGAGAAGGACAGTGAGGGAAAGTGTCAGTGTGCTATTCTGTTCTAAACCAATCTTGCTGAACCATATTTGAAATCCTTGAGTTTAGGGACAGAGAAGGACACTCGTGGAAACTATCAGTGTGCTATTCTGTGCTAAATCTTGTTTGTAGGGACAGAGAATGACAGTGAGGGAAACTATCAGTGTGCTATTCTGTGCTAAACCAATCTTGCTGAACCATATTTGAAATCCTTGAGTTTAGGGACAGAGGAGGACACTCGTGGAAACTATCAGTGTGCTATTCTGTGCTAAATCTTGTTTGTAGTGACAGAGAAGGACAGTGAGGGAAACTGTCAGTGTGCTATTCTGTTCTAAACCAATCTTGCTGAACCATATTTGAAATCCTTGAGTTTAGGGACAGAGAGGTACAGTGAGGGAAAGTGTCAGTGTGCTATTCTGTTCTAAAGCAATCTTGCTGAACCATATTTGAAATCCTTGAGTTTAGGGACAGAGAAGGACACTCGTGGAAACTATCAGTGTGCTATTCTGTGCTAAATCTTGTTTGTAGGGACAGAGAAGGACAGTGAGGGAAACTATCAGTGTGCTATTCTGTGCTAAACCAATCTTGCTGAACCATATTTGAAATCCTTGAGTTTAGGGACAGAGAAGGACACTCGTGGAAACTATCAGTGTGCTATTCTGTGCTAAATCTTGTTTGTAGGGACAGAGAAGGACAGTGAGGGAAACTATCAGTGTGCTATTCTGTGCTAAACCAATCTTGCTGAACCATATTTGAAATCCTTGAGTTTAGGGACAGAGAGGTACAGTGAGGGAAAGTGTCAGTGTGCTATTCTGTTCTAAACCAATCTTGCTGAACCATATTTGAAATCCTTGAGTTTAGGGACAGAGAAGGACACTCGTGGAAACTATCAGTGTGCTATTCTGTGCTAAATCTTGTTTGTAGGGACAGAGAAGGACAGTGAGGGAAACTATCAGTGTGCTATTCTGTGCTAAACCAATCTTGCTGAACCATATTTGAAATCCTTGAGTTTAGGGACAGAGGAGGACACTCGTGGAAACTATCAGTGTGCTATTCTGTGCTAAATCTTGTTTGTAGGGACAGAGAAGGACAGTGAGGGAAACTATCAGTGTGCTATTCTGTGCTAAACCAATCTTGCTGAACCATATTTGAAATCCTTGAGTTTAGGGACAGAGAAGGACACTCGTGGAAACTATCAGTGTGCTATTCTGTGCTAAATCTTGTTTGTAGGGACAGAGAAGGACAGTGAGGGAAAGTGTCAGTGTGCTATTCTGTTCTAAACCAATCTTGCTGAACCATATTTGAAATCCTTGAGTTTAGGGACAGAGAAGGACACTCGTGGAAACTATCAGTGTGCTATTCTGTGCTAAATCTTGTTTGTAGGGACAGAGAAGGACAGTGAGGGAAACTGTCAGTGTGCTATTCTGTTCTAAACCAATCTTGCTGAACCATATTTGAAATCCTTGAGTTTAGGGACAGAGAAGGACACTCGTGGAAACTATCAGTGTGCTATTCTGTGCTAAATCTTGTTTGTAGGGACAGAGAAGGACAGTGAGGGAAACTATCAGTGTGCTATTCTGTGCTAAATCTTGTTTGTAGGGACAGAGAAGGACAGTGAGGGAAACTATCAGTGTGCTATTCTGTGCTAAACCAATCTTGCTGAACCATATTTGAAATCCTTGAGTTTAGGGACAGAGAAGGACACTCGTGGAAACTATCAGTGTGCTATTCTGTGCTAAATCTTGTTTGTAGGGACAGAGAAGGACAGTGAGGGAAAGTGTCAGTGTGCTATTCTGTTCTAAACCAATCTTGCTGAACCATATTTGAAATCCTTGAGTTTAGGGACAGAGAGGTACAGTGAGGGAAAGTGTCAGTGTGCTATTCTGTTCTAAACCAATCTTGCTGAACCATATTTGAAATGCTTGAGTTTAGGGACAGAGAAGGACACTCGTGGAAACTATCAGTGTGCTATTCTGTGCTAAATCTTGTTTGTAGGGACAGAGAAGGACAGTGAGGGAAACTGTCAGTGTGCTATTCTGTTCTAAACCAATCTTGCTGAACCATATTTGAAATCCTTGAGTTTAGGGACAGAGAGGTACAGTGAGGGAAAGTGTCAGTGTGCTATTCTGTTCTAAACCAATCTTGCTGAACCATATTTGAAATCCTTGAGTTTAGGGACAGAGAAGGACACTCATGGAAACTATCAGTGTGCTATTCTGTGCTAAATCTTGTTTGTAGGGACAGAGAAGGACAGTGAGGGAAACTATCAGTGTGCTATTCTGTGCTAAACCAATCTTGCTGAACCATATTTGAAATCCTTGAGTTTAGGGACAGAGAGGTACAGTGAGGGAAAGTGTCAGTGTGCTATTCTGTTCTAAACCAATCTTGCTGAACCATATTTGAAATCCTTGAGTTTAGGGACAGAGAAGGACACTCGTGGAAACTATCAGTGTGCTATTCTGTGCTAAATCTTGTTTGTAGGGACAGAGAAGGACAGTGAGGGAAACTATCAGTGTGCTATTCTGTGCTAAACCAATCTTGCTGAACCATATTTGAAATCCTTGAGTTTAGGGACAGAGGAGGACACTCGTGGAAACTATCAGTGTGCTATTCTGTGCTAAATCTTGTTTGTAGGGACAGAGAAGGACAGTGAGGGAAACTATCAGTGTGCTATTCTGTGCTAAACCAATCTTGCTGAACCATATTTGAAATCCTTGAGTTTAGGGACAGAGAAGGACACTCGTGGAAACTATCAGTGTGCTATTCTGTGCTAAATCTTGTTTGTAGGGACAGAGAAGGACAGTGAGGGAAACTGTCAGTGTGCTATTCTGTTCTAAACCAATCTTGCTGAACCATATTTGAAATCCTTGAGTTTAGGGACAGAGAAGGACACTCGTGGAAACTATCAGTGTGCTATTCTGTGCTAAATCTTGTTTGTAGGGACAGAGAAGGACAGTGAGGGAAACTGTCAGTGTGCTATTCTGTTCTAAACCAATCTTGCTGAACCATATTTGAAATCCTTGAGTTTAGGGACAGAGAAGGACACTCGTGGAAACTATCAGTGTGCTATTCTGTGCTAAATCTTGTTTGTAGGGACAGAGAAGGACAGTGAGGGAAACTATCAGTGTGCTATTCTGTGCTAAATCTTGTTTGTAGGGACAGAGAAGGACAGTGAGGGAAACTATCAGTGTGCTATTCTGTGCTAAACCAATCTTGCTGAACCATATTTGAAATCCTTGAGTTTAGGGACAGAGAAGGACACTCGTGGAAACTATCAGTGTGCTATTCTGTGCTAAATCTTGTTTGTAGGGACAGAGAAGGACAGTGAGGGAAAGTGTCAGTGTGCTATTCTGTTCTAAACCAATCTTGCTGAACCATATTTGAAATCCTTGAGTTTAGGGACAGAGAGGTACAGTGAGGGAAAGTGTCAGTGTGCTATTCTGTTCTAAACCAATCTTGCTGAACCATATTTGAAATGCTTGAGTTTAGGGACAGAGAAGGACACTCGTGGAAACTATCAGTGTGCTATTCTGTGCTAAATCTTGTTTGTAGGGACAGAGAAGGACAGTGAGGGAAACTGTCAGTGTGCTATTCTGTTCTAAACCAATCTTGCTGAACCATATTTGAAATCCTTGAGTTTAGGGACAGAGAAGGACACTCGTGGAAACTATCAGTGTGCTATTCTGTGCTAAATCTTGTTTGTAGGGACAGAGAAGGACAGTGAGGGAAACTATCAGTGTGCTATTCTGTGCTAAACCAATCTTGCTGAACCATATTTGAAATCCTTGAGTTTAGGGACAGAGAAGGACACTCGTGGAAACTATCAGTGTGCTATTCTGTGCTAAATCTTGTTTGTAGGGACAGAGAAGGACAGTGAGGGAAACTGTCAGTGTGCTATTCTGTTCTAAACCAATCTTGCTGAACCATATTTGAAATCCTTGAGTTTAGGGACAGAGAAGGACACTCGTGGAAACTATCAGTGTGCTATTCTGTGCTAAATCTTGTTTGTAGGGACAGAGAAGGACAGTGAGGGAAAGTGTCAGTGTGCTATTCTGTTCTAAACCAATCTTGCTGAACCATATTTGAAATCCTTGAGTTTAGGGACAGAGAAGGACACTCGTGGAAACTATCAGTGTGCTATTCTGTGCTAAATCTTGTTTGTAGGGACAGAGAATGACAGTGAGGGAAACTATCAGTGTGCTATTCTGTGCTAAACCAATCTTGCTGAACCATATTTGAAATCCTTGAGTTTAGGGACAGAGGAGGACACTCGTGGAAACTATCAGTGTGCTATTCTGTGCTAAATCTTGTTTGTAGTGACAGAGAAGGACAGTGAGGGAAACTGTCAGTGTGCTATTCTGTTCTAAACCAATCTTGCTGAACCATATTTGAAATCCTTGAGTTTAGGGACAGAGAGGTACAGTGAGGGAAAGTGTCAGTGTGCTATTCTGTTCTAAAGCAATCTTGCTGAACCATATTTGAAATCCTTGAGTTTAGGGACAGAGAAGGACACTCGTGGAAACTATCAGTGTGCTATTCTGTGCTAAATCTTGTTTGTAGGGACAGAGAAGGACAGTGAGGGAAACTATCAGTGTGCTATTCTGTGCTAAACCAATCTTGCTGAACCATATTTGAAATCCTTGAGTTTAGGGACAGAGAAGGACACTCGTGGAAACTATCAGTGTGCTATTCTGTGCTAAATCTTGTTTGTAGGGACAGAGAAGGACAGTGAGGGAAACTATCAGTGTGCTATTCTGTGCTAAACCAATCTTGCTGAACCATATTTGAAATCCTTGAGTTTAGGGACAGAGAGGTACAGTGAGGGAAAGTGTCAGTGTGCTATTCTGTTCTAAACCAATCTTGCTGAACCATATTTGAAATCCTTGAGTTTAGGGACAGAGAAGGACACTCGTGGAAACTATCAGTGTGCTATTCTGTGCTAAATCTTGTTTGTAGGGACAGAGAAGGACAGTGAGGGAAACTATCAGTGTGCTATTCTGTGCTAAACCAATCTTGCTGAACCATATTTGAAATCCTTGAGTTTAGGGACAGAGGAGGACACTCGTGGAAACTATCAGTGTGCTATTCTGTGCTAAATCTTGTTTGTAGGGACAGAGAAGGACAGTGAGGGAAACTATCAGTGTGCTATTCTGTGCTAAACCAATCTTGCTGAACCATATTTGAAATCCTTGAGTTTAGGGACAGAGAAGGACACTCGTGGAAACTATCAGTGTGCTATTCTGTGCTAAATCTTGTTTGTAGGGACAGAGAAGGACAGTGAGGGAAAGTGTCAGTGTGCTATTCTGTTCTAAACCAATCTTGCTGAACCATATTTGAAATCCTTGAGTTTAGGGACAGAGAAGGACACTCGTGGAAACTATCAGTGTGCTATTCTGTGCTAAATCTTGTTTGTAGGGACAGAGAAGGACAGTGAGGGAAACTGTCAGTGTGCTATTCTGTTCTAAACCAATCTTGCTGAACCATATTTGAAATCCTTGAGTTTAGGGACAGAGAAGGACACTCGTGGAAACTATCAGTGTGCTATTCTGTGCTAAATCTTGTTTGTAGGGACAGAGAAGGACAGTGAGGGAAACTATCAGTGTGCTATTCTGTGCTAAATCTTGTTTGTAGGGACAGAGAAGGACAGTGAGGGAAACTATCAGTGTGCTATTCTGTGCTAAACCAATCTTGCTGAACCATATTTGAAATCCTTGAGTTTAGGGACAGAGAAGGACACTCGTGGAAACTATCAGTGTGCTATTCTGTGCTAAATCTTGTTTGTAGGGACAGAGAAGGACAGTGAGGGAAAGTGTCAGTGTGCTATTCTGTTCTAAACCAATCTTGCTGAACCATATTTGAAATCCTTGAGTTTAGGGACAGAGAGGTACAGTGAGGGAAAGTGTCAGTGTGCTATTCTGTTCTAAACCAATCTTGCTGAACCATATTTGAAATGCTTGAGTTTAGGGACAGAGAAGGACACTCGTGGAAACTATCAGTGTGCTATTCTGTGCTAAATCTTGTTTGTAGGGACAGAGAAGGACAGTGAGGGAAACTGTCAGTGTGCTATTCTGTTCTAAACCAATCTTGCTGAACCATATTTGAAATCCTTGAGTTTAGGGACAGAGAGGTACAGTGAGGGAAAGTGTCAGTGTGCTATTCTGTTCTAAACCAATCTTGCTGAACCATATTTGAAATCCTTGAGTTTAGGGACAGAGAAGGACACTCATGGAAACTATCAGTGTGCTATTCTGTGCTAAATCTTGTTTGTAGGGACAGAGAAGGACAGTGAGGGAAACTATCAGTGTGCTATTCTGTGCTAAACCAATCTTGCTGAACCATATTTGAAATCCTTGAGTTTAGGGACAGAGAGGTACAGTGAGGGAAAGTGTCAGTGTGCTATTCTGTTCTAAACCAATCTTGCTGAACCATATTTGAAATCCTTGAGTTTAGGGACAGAGAAGGACACTCGTGGAAACTATCAGTGTGCTATTCTGTGCTAAATCTTGTTTGTAGGGACAGAGAAGGACAGTGAGGGAAACTATCAGTGTGCTATTCTGTGCTAAACCAATCTTGCTGAACCATATTTGAAATCCTTGAGTTTAGGGACAGAGAAGGACACTCGTGGAAACTATCAGTGTGCTATTCTGTGCTAAATCTTGTTTGTAGGGACAGAGAAGGACAGTGAGGGAAACTATCAGTGTGCTATTCTGTGCTAAACCAATCTTGCTGAACCATATTTGAAATCCTTGAGTTTAGGGACAGAGAAGGACACTCGTGGAAACTATCAGTGTGCTATTCTGTGCTAAATCTTGTTTGTAGGGACAGAGAAGGACAGTGAGGGAAAGTGTCAGTGTGCTATTCTGTTCTAAACCAATCTTGCTGAACCATATTTGAAATCCTTGAGTTTAGGGACAGAGAAGGACACTCGTGGAAACTATCAGTGTGCTATTCTGTGCTAAATCTTGTTTGTAGGGACAGAGAAGGACAGTGAGGGAAACTGTCAGTGTGCTATTCTGTTCTAAACCAATCTTGCTGAACCATATTTGAAATCCTTGAGTTTAGGGACAGAGAAGGACACTCGTGGAAACTATCAGTGTGCTATTCTGTGCTAAATCTTGTTTGTAGGGACAGAGAAGGACAGTGAGGGAAACTATCAGTGTGCTATTCTGTGCTAAATCTTGTTTGTAGGGACAGAGAAGGACAGTGAGGGAAACTATCAGTGTGCTATTCTGTGCTAAACCAATCTTGCTGAACCATATTTGAAATCCTTGAGTTTAGGGACAGAGAAGGACACTCGTGGAAACTATCAGTGTGCTATTCTGTGCTAAATCTTGTTTGTAGGGACAGAGAAGGACAGTGAGGGAAAGTGTCAGTGTGCTATTCTGTTCTAAACCAATCTTGCTGAACCATATTTGAAATCCTTGAGTTTAGGGACAGAGAGGTACAGTGAGGGAAAGTGTCAGTGTGCTATTCTGTTCTAAACCAATCTTGCTGAACCATATTTGAAATGCTTGAGTTTAGGGACAGAGAAGGACACTCGTGGAAACTATCAGTGTGCTATTCTGTGCTAAATCTTGTTTGTAGGGACAGAGAAGGACAGTGAGGGAAACTGTCAGTGTGCTATTCTGTTCTAAACCAATCTTGCTGAACCATATTTGAAATCCTTGAGTTTAGGGACAGAGAAGGACACTCGTGGAAACTATCAGTGTGCTATTCTGTGCTAAATCTTGTTTGTAGGGACAGAGAAGGACAGTGAGGGAAACTATCAGTGTGCTATTCTGTGCTAAACCAATCTTGCTGAACCATATTTGAAATCCTTGAGTTTAGGGACAGAGAAGGACACTCGTGGAAACTATCAGTGTGCTATTCTGTGCTAAATCTTGTTTGTAGGGACAGAGAAGGACAGTGAGGGAAACTGTCAGTGTGCTATTCTGTTCTAAACCAATCTTGCTGAACCATATTTGAAATCCTTGAGTTTAGGGACAGAGAAGGACACTCGTGGAAACTATCAGTGTGCTATTCTGTGCTAAATCTTGTTTGTAGGGACAGAGAAGGACAGTGAGGGAAACTGTCAGTGTGCTATTCTGTTCTAAACCAATCTTGCTGAACCATATTTGAAATCCTTGAGTTTAGGGACAGAGAAGGACACTCGTGGAAACTATCAGTGTGCTATTCTGTGCTAAATCTTGTTTGTAGGGACAGAGAAGGACAGTGAGGGAAACTATCAGTGTGCTATTCTGTGCTAAATCTTGTTTGTAGGGACAGAGAAGGACAGTGAGGGAAACTATCAGTGTGCTATTCTGTGCTAAACCAATCTTGCTGAACCATATTTGAAATCCTTGAGTTTAGGGACAGAGAAGGACACTCATGGAAACTATCAGTGTGCTATTCTGTGCTAAATCTTGTTTGTAGGGACAGAGAAGGACAGTGAGGGAAAGTGTCAGTGTGCTATTCTGTTCTAAACCAATCTTGCTGAACCATATTTGAAATCCTTGAGTTTAGGGACAGAGAAGGACACTCGTGGAAACTATCAGTGTGCTATTCTGTGCTAAATCTTGTTTGTAGGGACAGAGAATGACAGTGAGGGAAACTATCAGTGTGCTATTCTGTGCTAAACCAATCTTGCTGAACCATATTTGAAATCCTTGAGTTTAGGGACAGAGGAGGACACTCGTGGAAACTATCAGTGTGCTATTCTGTGCTAAATCTTGTTTGTAGTGACAGAGAAGGACAGTGAGGGAAACTGTCAGTGTGCTATTCTGTTCTAAACCAATCTTGCTGAACCATATTTGAAATCCTTGAGTTTAGGGACAGAGAGGTACAGTGAGGGAAAGTGTCAGTGTGCTATTCTGTTCTAAAGCAATCTTGCTGAACCATATTTGAAATCCTTGAGTTTAGGGACAGAGAAGGACACTCATGGAAACTATCAGTGTGCTATTCTGTGCTAAATCTTGTTTGTAGGGACAGAGAAGGACAGTGAGGGAAAGTGTCAGTGTGCTATTCTGTTCTAAACCAATCTTGCTGAACCATATTTGAAATCCTTGAGTTTAGGGACAGAGAAGGACACTCGTGGAAACTATCAGTGTGCTATTCTGTGCTAAATCTTGTTTGTAGGGACAGAGAATGACAGTGAGGGAAACTATCAGTGTGCTATTCTGTGCTAAACCAATCTTGCTGAACCATATTTGAAATCCTTGAGTTTAGGGACAGAGGAGGACACTCGTGGAAACTATCAGTGTGCTATTCTGTGCTAAATCTTGTTTGTAGTGACAGAGAAGGACAGTGAGGGAAACTGTCAGTGTGCTATTCTGTTCTAAACCAATCTTGCTGAACCATATTTGAAATCCTTGAGTTTAGGGACAGAGAGGTACAGTGAGGGAAAGTGTCAGTGTGCTATTCTGTTCTAAAGCAATCTTGCTGAACCATATTTGAAATCCTTGAGTTTAGGGACAGAGAAGGACACTCGTGGAAACTATCAGTGTGCTATTCTGTGCTAAATCTTGTTTGTAGGGACAGAGAAGGACAGTGAGGGAAACTATCAGTGTGCTATTCTGTGCTAAACCAATCTTGCTGAACCATATTTGAAATCCTTGAGTTTAGGGACAGAGAAGGACACTCGTGGAAACTATCAGTGTGCTATTCTGTGCTAAATCTTGTTTGTAGGGACAGAGAAGGACAGTGAGGGAAACTATCAGTGTGCTATTCTGTGCTAAACCAATCTTGCTGAACCATATTTGAAATCCTTGAGTTTAGGGACAGAGAGGTACAGTGAGGGAAAGTGTCAGTGTGCTATTCTGTTCTAAACCAATCTTGCTGAACCATATTTGAAATCCTTGAGTTTAGGGACAGAGAAGGACACTCGTGGAAACTATCAGTGTGCTATTCTGTGCTAAATCTTGTTTGTAGGGACAGAGAAGGACAGTGAGGGAAACTATCAGTGTGCTATTCTGTGCTAAACCAATCTTGCTGAACCATATTTGAAATCCTTGAGTTTAGGGACAGAGGAGGACACTCGTGGAAACTATCAGTGTGCTATTCTGTGCTAAATCTTGTTTGTAGGGACAGAGAAGGACAGTGAGGGAAACTATCAGTGTGCTATTCTGTGCTAAACCAATCTTGCTGAACCATATTTGAAATCCTTGAGTTTAGGGACAGAGAAGGACACTCGTGGAAACTATCAGTGTGCTATTCTGTGCTAAATCTTGTTTGTAGGGACAGAGAAGGACAGTGAGGGAAAGTGTCAGTGTGCTATTCTGTTCTAAACCAATCTTGCTGAACCATATTTGAAATCCTTGAGTTTAGGGACAGAGAAGGACACTCGTGGAAACTATCAGTGTGCTATTCTGTGCTAAATCTTGTTTGTAGGGACAGAGAAGGACAGTGAGGGAAACTGTCAGTGTGCTATTCTGTTCTAAACCAATCTTGCTGAACCATATTTGAAATCCTTGAGTTTAGGGACAGAGAAGGACACTCGTGGAAACTATCAGTGTGCTATTCTGTGCTAAATCTTGTTTGTAGGGACAGAGAAGGACAGTGAGGGAAACTATCAGTGTGCTATTCTGTGCTAAATCTTGTTTGTAGGGACAGAGAAGGACAGTGAGGGAAACTATCAGTGTGCTATTCTGTGCTAAACCAATCTTGCTGAACCATATTTGAAATCCTTGAGTTTAGGGACAGAGAAGGACACTCGTGGAAACTATCAGTGTGCTATTCTGTGCTAAATCTTGTTTGTAGGGACAGAGAAGGACAGTGAGGGAAAGTGTCAGTGTGCTATTCTGTTCTAAACCAATCTTGCTGAACCATATTTGAAATCCTTGAGTTTAGGGACAGAGAGGTACAGTGAGGGAAAGTGTCAGTGTGCTATTCTGTTCTAAACCAATCTTGCTGAACCATATTTGAAATGCTTGAGTTTAGGGACAGAGAAGGACACTCGTGGAAACTATCAGTGTGCTATTCTGTGCTAAATCTTGTTTGTAGGGACAGAGAAGGACAGTGAGGGAAACTGTCAGTGTGCTATTCTGTTCTAAACCAATCTTGCTGAACCATATTTGAAATCCTTGAGTTTAGGGACAGAGAGGTACAGTGAGGGAAAGTGTCAGTGTGCTATTCTGTTCTAAACCAATCTTGCTGAACCATATTTGAAATCCTTGAGTTTAGGGACAGAGAAGGACACTCGTGGAAACTATCAGTGTGCTATTCTGTGCTAAATCTTGTTTGTAGGGACAGAGAAGGACAGTGAGGGAAACTATCAGTGTGCTATTCTGTGCTAAACCAATCTTGCTGAACCATATTTGAAATCCTTGAGTTTAGGGACAGAGAGGTACAGTGAGGGAAAGTGTCAGTGTGCTATTCTGTTCTAAACCAATCTTGCTGAACCATATTTGAAATCCTTGAGTTTAGGGACAGAGAAGGACACTCGTGGAAACTATCAGTGTGCTATTCTGTGCTAAATCTTGTTTGTAGGGACAGAGAAGGACAGTGAGGGAAACTATCAGTGTGCTATTCTGTGCTAAACCAATCTTGCTGAACCATATTTGAAATCCTTGAGTTTAGGGACAGAGGAGGACACTCGTGGAAACTATCAGTGTGCTATTCTGTGCTAAATCTTGTTTGTAGGGACAGAGAAGGACAGTGAGGGAAACTATCAGTGTGCTATTCTGTGCTAAACCAATCTTGCTGAACCATATTTGAAATCCTTGAGTTTAGGGACAGAGAAGGACACTCGTGGAAACTATCAGTGTGCTATTCTGTGCTAAATCTTGTTTGTAGGGACAGAGAAGGACAGTGAGGGAAAGTGTCAGTGTGCTATTCTGTTCTAAACCAATCTTGCTGAACCATATTTGAAATCCTTGAGTTTAGGGACAGAGAAGGACACTCGTGGAAACTATCAGTGTGCTATTCTGTGCTAAATCTTGTTTGTAGGGACAGAGAAGGACAGTGAGGGAAACTGTCAGTGTGCTATTCTGTTCTAAACCAATCTTGCTGAACCATATTTGAAATCCTTGAGTTTAGGGACAGAGAAGGACACTCGTGGAAACTATCAGTGTGCTATTCTGTGCTAAATCTTGTTTGTAGGGACAGAGAAGGACAGTGAGGGAAACTATCAGTGTGCTATTCTGTGCTAAATCTTGTTTGTAGGGACAGAGAAGGACAGTGAGGGAAACTATCAGTGTGCTATTCTGTGCTAAACCAATCTTGCTGAACCATATTTGAAATCCTTGAGTTTAGGGACAGAGAAGGACACTCGTGGAAACTATCAGTGTGCTATTCTGTGCTAAATCTTGTTTGTAGGGACAGAGAAGGACAGTGAGGGAAAGTGTCAGTGTGCTATTCTGTTCTAAACCAATCTTGCTGAACCATATTTGAAATCCTTGAGTTTAGGGACAGAGAGGTACAGTGAGGGAAAGTGTCAGTGTGCTATTCTGTTCTAAACCAATCTTGCTGAACCATATTTGAAATGCTTGAGTTTAGGGACAGAGAAGGACACTCGTGGAAACTATCAGTGTGCTATTCTGTGCTAAATCTTGTTTGTAGGGACAGAGAAGGACAGTGAGGGAAACTGTCAGTGTGCTATTCTGTTCTAAACCAATCTTGCTGAACCATATTTGAAATCCTTGAGTTTAGGGACAGAGAGGTACAGTGAGGGAAAGTGTCAGTGTGCTATTCTGTTCTAAACCAATCTTGCTGAACCATATTTGAAATCCTTGAGTTTAGGGACAGAGAAGGACACTCGTGGAAACTATCAGTGTGCTATTCTGTGCTAAATCTTGTTTGTAGGGACAGAGAAGGACAGTGAGGGAAACTATCAGTGTGCTATTCTGTGCTAAACCAATCTTGCTGAACCATATTTGAAATCCTTGAGTTTTGGGACAGAGAAGGACACTCGTGGAAACTATCAGTGTGCTATTCTGTGCTAAATCTTGTTTGTAGGGACAGAGAAGGACAGTGAGGGAAACTGTCAGTGTGCTATTCTGTTCTAAACCAATCTTGCTGAACCATATTTGAAATCCTTGAGTTTAGGGACAGAGAAGGACACTCGTGGAAACTATCAGTGTGCTATTCTGTGCTAAATCTTGTTTGTAGGGACAGAGAAGGACAGTGAGGGAAACTGTCAGTGTGCTATTCTGTTCTAAACCAATCTTGCTGAACCATATTTGAAATCCTTGAGTTTAGGGACAGAGAAGGACACTCGTGGAAACTATCAGTGTGCTATTCTGTGCTAAATCTTGTTTGTAGGGACAGAGAAGGACAGTGAGGGAAACTATCAGTGTGCTATTCTGTGCTAAATCTTGTTTGTAGGGACAGAGAAGGACAGTGAGGGAAACTATCAGTGTGCTATTCTGTGCTAAACCAATCTTGCTGAACCATATTTGAAATCCTTGAGTTTAGGGACAGAGAAGGACACTCATGGAAACTATCAGTGTGCTATTCTGTGCTAAATCTTGTTTGTAGGGACAGAGAAGGACAGTGAGGGAAAGTGTCAGTGTGCTATTCTGTTCTAAACCAATCTTGCTGAACCATATTTGAAATCCTTGAGTTTAGGGACAGAGAAGGACACTCGTGGAAACTATCAGTGTGCTATTCTGTGCTAAATCTTGTTTGTAGGGACAGAGAATGACAGTGAGGGAAACTATCAGTGTGCTATTCTGTGCTAAACCAATCTTGCTGAACCATATTTGAAATCCTTGAGTTTAGGGACAGAGGAGGACACTCGTGGAAACTATCAGTGTGCTATTCTGTGCTAAATCTTGTTTGTAGTGACAGAGAAGGACAGTGAGGGAAACTGTCAGTGTGCTATTCTGTTCTAAACCAATCTTGCTGAACCATATTTGAAATCCTTGAGTTTAGGGACAGAGAGGTACAGTGAGGGAAAGTGTCAGTGTGCTATTCTGTTCTAAAGCAATCTTGCTGAACCATATTTGAAATCCTTGAGTTTAGGGACAGAGAAGGACACTCGTGGAAACTATCAGTGTGCTATTCTGTGCTAAATCTTGTTTGTAGGGACAGAGAAGGACAGTGAGGGAAACTATCAGTGTGCTATTCTGTGCTAAACCAATCTTGCTGAACCATATTTGAAATCCTTGAGTTTAGGGACAGAGAAGGACACTCGTGGAAACTATCAGTGTGCTATTCTGTGCTAAATCTTGTTTGTAGGGACAGAGAAGGACAGTGAGGGAAACTATCAGTGTGCTATTTGTGCTAAACCAATCTTGCTGAACCATATTTGAAATCCTTGAGTTTAGGGACAGAGAGGTACAGTGAGGGAAAGTGTCAGTGTGCTATTCTGTTCTAAACCAATCTTGCTGAACCATATTTGAAATCCTTGAGTTTAGGGACAGAGAAGGACACTCGTGGAAACTATCAGTGTGCTATTCTGTGCTAAATCTTGTTTGTAGGGACAGAGAAGGACAGTGAGGGAAACTATCAGTGTGCTATTCTGTGCTAAACCAATCTTGCTGAACCATATTTGAAATCCTTGAGTTTAGGGACAGAGGAGGACACTCGTGGAAACTATCAGTGTGCTATTCTGTGCTAAATCTTGTTTGTAGGGACAGAGAAGGACAGTGAGGGAAACTATCAGTGTGCTATTCTGTGCTAAACCAATCTTGCTGAACCATATTTGAAATCCTTGAGTTTAGGGACAGAGAAGGACACTCGTGGAAACTATCAGTGTGCTATTCTGTGCTAAATCTTGTTTGTAGGGACAGAGAAGGACAGTGAGGGAAAGTGTCAGTGTGCTATTCTGTTCTAAACCAATCTTGCTGAACCATATTTGAAATCCTTGAGTTTAGGGACAGAGAAGGACACTCGTGGAAACTATCAGTGTGCTATTCTGTGCTAAATCTTGTTTGTAGGGACAGAGAAGGACAGTGAGGGAAACTGTCAGTGTGCTATTCTGTTCTAAACCAATCTTGCTGAACCATATTTGAAATCCTTGAGTTTAGGGACAGAGAAGGACACTCGTGGAAACTATCAGTGTGCTATTCTGTGCTAAATCTTGTTTGTAGGGACAGAGAAGGACAGTGAGGGAAACTATCAGTGTGCTATTCTGTGCTAAATCTTGTTTGTAGGGACAGAGAAGGACAGTGAGGGAAACTATCAGTGTGCTATTCTGTGCTAAACCAATCTTGCTGAACCATATTTGAAATCCTTGAGTTTAGGGACAGAGAAGGACACTCGTGGAAACTATCAGTGTGCTATTCTGTGCTAAATCTTGTTTGTAGGGACAGAGAAGGACAGTGAGGGAAAGTGTCAGTGTGCTATTCTGTTCTAAACCAATCTTGCTGAACCATATTTGAAATCCTTGAGTTTAGGGACAGAGAGGTACAGTGAGGGAAAGTGTCAGTGTGCTATTCTGTTCTAAACCAATCTTGCTGAACCATATTTGAAATGCTTGAGTTTAGGGACAGAGAAGGACACTCGTGGAAACTATCAGTGTGCTATTCTGTGCTAAATCTTGTTTGTAGGGACAGAGAAGGACAGTGAGGGAAACTGTCAGTGTGCTATTCTGTTCTAAACCAATCTTGCTGAACCATATTTGAAATCCTTGAGTTTAGGGACAGAGAGGTACAGTGAGGGAAAGTGTCAGTGTGCTATTCTGTTCTAAACCAATCTTGCTGAACCATATTTGAAATCCTTGAGTTTAGGGACAGAGAAGGACACTCGTGGAAACTATCAGTGTGCTATTCTGTGCTAAATCTTGTTTGTAGGGACAGAGAAGGACAGTGAGGGAAACTATCAGTGTGCTATTCTGTGCTAAACCAATCTTGCTGAACCATATTTGAAATCCTTGAGTTTAGGGACAGAGAAGGACACTCGTGGAAACTATCAGTGTGCTATTCTGTGCTAAATCTTGTTTGTAGGGACAGAGAAGGACAGTGAGGGAAACTGTCAGTGTGCTATTCTGTTCTAAACCAATCTTGCTGAACCATATTTGAAATCCTTGAGTTTAGGGACAGAGAAGGACACTCGTGGAAACTATCAGTGTGCTATTCTGTGCTAAATCTTGTTTGTAGGGACAGAGAAGGACAGTGAGGGAAACTGTCAGTGTGCTATTCTGTTCTAAACCAATCTTGCTGAACCATATTTGAAATCCTTGAGTTTAGGGACAGAGAAGGACACTCGTGGAAACTATCAGTGTGCTATTCTGTGCTAAATCTTGTTTGTAGGGACAGAGAAGGACAGTGAGGGAAACTGTCAGTGTGCTATTCTGTTCTAAACCAATCTTGCTGAACCATATTTGAAATCCTTGAGTTTAGGGACAGAGAGGTACAGTGAGGGAAAGTGTCAGTGTGCTATTCTGTTCTAAACCAATCTTGCTGAACCATATTTGAAATCCTTGAGTTTAGGGACAGAGAGGTACAGTGAGGGAAAGTGTCAGTGTGCTATTCTGTTCTAAACCAATCTTGCTGAACCATATTTGAAATGCTTGAGTTTAGGGACAGAGAAGGACACTCGTGGAAACTATCAGTGTGCTATTCTGTGCTAAATCTTGTTTGTAGGGACAGAGAAGGACAGTGAGGGAAACTGTCAGTGTGCTATTCTGTTCTAAACCAATCTTGCTGAACCATATTTGAAATCCTTGAGTTTAGGGACAGAGAGGTACAGTGAGGGAAAGTGTCAGTGTGCTATTCTGTTCTAAACCAATCTTGCTGAACCATATTTGAAATGCTTGAGTTTAGGGACAGAGAAGGACACTCGTGGAAACTATCAGTGTGCTATTCTGTGCTAAATCTTGTTTGTAGGGACAAAGAAGGACAGTGAGGGAAACTATCAGTGTGCTATTCTGTGCTAAACCAATCTTGCTGAACCATATTTAAAATCCTTGAGTTTAGGGACAGAGAAGGACACTCGTGGAAACTATCAGTGTGCTATTCTGTGCTAAATCTTGTTTGTAGGGACAGAGAAGGACAGTGAGGGAAAGTGTCAGTGTGCTATTCTGTTCTAAACCAATCTTGCTGAATCATATTTGAAATCCTTGAGTTTAGGGACAGAGAAGGACACTCGTGGAAACTATCAGTGTGCTATTCTGTGCTAAATCTTGTTTGTAGGGACAGAGAAGGACAGTGAGGGAAACTGTCAGTGTGCTATTCTGTTCTAAACCAATCTTGCTGAACCATATTTGAAATCCTTGAGTTTAGGGACAGAGAAGGACACTCGTGGAAACTATCAGTGTGCTATTCTGTGCTAAATCTTGTTTGTAGGGACAGAGAAGGACAGTGAGGGAAACTGTCAGTGTGCTATTCTGTTCTAAACCAATCTTGCTGAACCATATTTGAAATCCTTGAGTTTAGGGACAGAGAAGGACAGTGAGGGAAACTGTCAGTGTGCTATTCTGTTCTAAACCAATCTTGCTGAACCATATTTGAAATCCTTGAGTTTAGGGACAGAGAAGGACACTCGTGGAAACTATCAGTGTGCTATTCTGTGCTAAATCTTGTTTGTAGGGACAGAGAAGGACAGTGAGGGAAACTGTCAGTGTGCTATTCTGTTCTAAACCAATCTTGCTGAACCATATTTGAAATCCTTGAGTTTAGGGACAGAGAAGGACACTCGTGGAAACTATCAGTGTGCTATTCTGTGCTAAATCTTGTTTGTAGGGACAGAGAAGGACAGTGAGGGAAACTGTCAGTGTGCTATTCTGTTCTAAACCAATCTTGCTGAACCATATTTGAAATCCTTGAGTTTAGGGACAGAGAGGTACAGTGAGGGAAAGTGTCAGTGTGCTATTCTGTTCTAAACCAATCTTGCTGAACCATATTTGAAATGCTTGAGTTTAGGGACAGAGAAGGACACTCGTGGAAATTATCAGTGTGCTATTCTGTGCTAAATCTTGTTTGTAGGGACAGAGCAGGACAGTGAGGGAAACTGTCAGTGTGCTATTCTGTTCTAAACCAATCTTGCTGAACCATATTTGAAATCCTTGAGTTTAGGGACAGAGAGGTACAGTGAGGGAAAGTGTCAGTGTGCTATTCTGTTCTAAACCAATCTTGCTGAACCATATTTGAAATCCTTGAGTTTAGGGACAGAGAAGGACACTCGTGGAAACTATCAGTGTGCTATTCTGTGCTAAATCTTGTTTGTAGGGACAGAGAAGGACAGTGAGGGAAACTATCAGTGTGCTATTCTGTGCTAAACCAATCTTGCTGAACCATATTTGAAATCCTTGAGTTTAGGGACATAGAAGGACACTCGTGGAAACTATCAGTGTGCTATTCTGTGCTAAATCTTGTTTGTAGGGACAGAGAAGGACAGTGAGGGAAACTGTCAGTGTGCTATTCTGTTCTAAACCAATCTTGCTGAACCATATTTGAAATCCTTGAGTTTAGGGACAGAGAAGGACACTCGTGGAAACTATCAGTGTGCTATTCTGTGCTAAATCTTGTTTGTAGGGACAGAGAAGGACAGTGAGGGAAACTGTCAGTGTGCTATTCTGTTCTAAACCAATCTTGCTGAACCATATTTGAAATCCTTGAGTTTAGGGACAGAGAGGTACAGTGAGGGAAAGTGTCAGTGTGCTATTCTGTTCTAAACCAATCTTGCTGAACCATATTTGAAATCCTTGAGTTTAGGGACAGAGAAGGACACTCGTGGAAACTATCAGTGTGCTATTCTGTGCTAAATCTTGTTTGTAGGGACAGAGAAGGACAGTGAGGGAAACTATCAGTGTGCTATTCTGTGCTAAACCAATCTTGCTGAACCATATTTGAAATCCTTGAGTTTAGGGACAGAGAAGGACACTCGTGGAAACTATCAGTGTGCTATTCTGTGCTAAATCTTGTTTGTAGGGACAGAGAAGTACAGTGAGGGAAACTGTCAGTGTGCTATTCTGTTCTAAACCAATCTTGCTGAACCATATTTGAAATCCTTGAGTTTAGGGACAGAGAAGGACACTCGTGGAAACTATCAGTGTGCTATTCTGTGCTAAATCTTGTTTGTAGGGACAGAGAAGGACAGTGAGGGAAACTGTCAGTGTGCTATTCTGTTCTAAACCAATCTTGCTGAACCATATTTGAAATCCTTGAGTTTAGGGACAGAGAAGGACACTCGTGGAAACTA
Organism: Rana muscosa; assembly: GCA_029206835.1. Classification (NCBI taxonomy): domain Eukaryota; kingdom Metazoa; phylum Chordata; class Amphibia; order Anura; family Ranidae; genus Rana; species Rana muscosa. The sequence goes on along the minus strand of JARGYO010005593.1, from coordinate 1,797,121 downwards.
TCAGTGTGCTATTCTGTGCTAAATCTTGTTTGTAGGGACAGAGAAGGACAGTGAGGGAAACTGTCAGTGTGCTATTCTGTTCTAAACCAATCTTGCTGAACCATATTTGAAATCCTTGAGTTTAGGGACAGAGAGGTACAGTGAGGGAAAGTGTCAGTGTGCTATTCTGTTCTAAACCAATCTTGCTGAACCATATTTGAAATCCTTGAGTTTAGGGACAGAGAGGTACAGTGAGGGAAAGTGTCAGTGTGCTATTCTGTTCTAAACCAATCTTGCTGAACCATATTTGAAATGCTTGAGTTTAGGGAAAGAGAAGGACACTCGTGGAAACTATCAGTGTGCTATTCTGTGCTAAATCTTGTTTGTAGGGACAGAGAAGGACAGTGAGGGAAACTGTCAGTGTGCTATTCTGTTCTAAACCAATCTTGCTGAACCATATTTGAAATCCTTGAGTTTAGGGACAGAGAGGTACAGTGAGGGAAAGTGTCAGTGTGCTATTCTGTTCTAAACCAATCTTGCTGAACCATATTTGAAATCCTTGAGTTTAGGGACAGAGAAGGACACTCGTGGAAACTATCAGTGTGCTATTCTGTGCTAAATCTTGTTTGTAGGGACAGAGAAGGACAGTGAGGGAAACTATCAGTGTGCTATTCTGTGCTAAACCAATCTTGCTGAACCATATTTGAAATCCTTGAGTTTAGGGACAGAGAAGGACACTCGTGGAAACTATCAGTGTGCTATTCTGTGCTAAATCTTGTTTGTAGCGACAGAGAAGGACAGTGAGGGAAAGTGTCAGTGTGCTATTCTGTTCTAAACCAATCTTGCTGAACCATATTTGAAATCCTTGAGTTTAGGGACAGAGAAGGACACTCGTGGAAACTATCAGTGTGCTATTCTGTGCTAAATCTTGTTTGTAGGGACAGAGAAGGACAGTGAGGGAAACTGTCAGTGTGCTATTCTGTTCTAAACCAATCTTGCTGAACCATATTTGAAATCCTTGAGTTTAGGGACAGAGAAGGACACTCATGGAAACTATCAGTGTGCTATTCTGTGCTAAATCTTGTTTGTAGGGACAGAGAAGGACAGTGAGGGAAACTGTCAGTGTGCTATTCTGTTCTAAACCAATCTTGCTGAACCATATTTGAAATCCTTGAGTTTAGGGACAGAGAAGGACAGTGAGGGAAACTGTCAGTGTGCTATTCTGTTCTAAACCAATCTTGCTGAACCATATTTGAAATCCTTGAGTTTAGGGACAGAGAGGTACAGTGAGGGAAAGTGTCAGTGTGCTATTCTGTTCTAAACCAATCTTGCTGAACCATATTTGAAATCCTTGAGTTTAGGGACAGAGAAGGACACTCGTGGAAACTATAAGTGTGCTATTCTGTGCTAAATCTTGTTTGTAGGGACAGAGAAGGACAGTGAGGGAAACTGTCAGTGTGCTATTCTGTTCTAAACCAATCTTGCTGAACCATATTTGAAATCCTTGAGTTTAGGGACAGAGAGGTACAGTGAGGGAAAGTGTCAGTGTGCTATTCTGTTCTAAACCAATCTTGCTGAACCATATTTGAAATCCTTGAGTTTAGGGACAGAGAAGGACACTCGTGGAAACTATCAGTGTGCTATTCTGTGCTAAATCTTGTTTGTAGGGACAGAGAAGGACAGTGAGGGAAACTGTCAGTGTGCTATTCTGTTCTAAACCAATCTTGCTGAACCATATTTGAAATCCTTGAGTTTAGGGACAGAGAAGGACACTCGTGGAAACTATCAGTGTGCTATTCTGTGCTAAATCTTGTTTGTAGGGACAGAGAAGGACAGTGAGGGAAACTGTCAGTGTGCTATTCTGTTCTAAACCAATCTTGCTGAACCATATTTGAAATCCTTGAGTTTAGGGACAGAGAAGGACAGTGAGGGAAACTGTCAGTGTGCTATTCTGTTCTAAACCAATCTTGCTGAACCATATTTGAAATCCTTGAGATTAGGGACAGAGAAGGACACTCGTGGAAACTATCAGTGTGCTATTCTGTGCTAAATCTTGTTTGTAGGGACAGAGAAGGACAGTGAGGGAAACTGTCAGTGTGCTATTCTGTTCTAAACCAATCTTGCTGAACCATATTTGAAATCCTTGAGTTTAGGGACAGAGAAGGACACTCGTGGAAACTATCAGTGTGCTATTCTGTGCTAAATCTTGTTTGTAGGGACAGAGAAGGACAGTGAGGGAAACTGTCAGTGTGCTATTCTGTTCTAAACCAATCTTGCTGAACCATATTTGAAATCCTTGAGTTTAGGGACATAGAGGTACAGTGAGGGAAAGTGTCAGTGTGCTATTTTGTTCTAAACCAATCTTGCTGAACCATATTTGAAATGCTTGAGTTTAGGGACAGAGAAGGACACTCGTGGAAACTATCAGTGTGCTATTCTGTGCTAAATCTTGTTTGTAGGGACAGAGAAGGACAGTGAGGGAAACTGTCAGTGTGCTATTCTGTTCTAAACCAATCTTGCTGAACCATATTTGAAATCCTTGAGTTTAGGGACAGAGAAGGACACTCGTGGAAACTATCAGTGTGCTATTCTGTGCTAAATCTTGTTTGTAGGGACAGAGAAGGACAGTGAGGGAAACTGTCAGTGTGCTATTCTGTTCTAAACCAATCTTGCTGAACCATATTTGAAATCCTTGAGATTAGGGACAGAGAAGGACAGTGAGGGAAACTGTCAGTGTGCTATTCTGTTCTAAACCAATCTTGCTGAACCATATTTGAAATCCTTGAGTTTAGGGACAGAGAAGGACACTCGTGGAAACTTTCAGTGTGCTATTCTGTGCTAAATCTTGTTTGTAGGGACAGAGAAGGACAGTGAGGGAAACTGTCAGTGTGCTATTCTGTTCTAAACCAATCTTGCTGAACCATATTTGAAATCCTTGAGTTTAGGGACAGAGAAGGACACTCGTGGAAACTATCAGTGTGCTATTCTGTGCTAAATCTTGTTTGTAGGGACAGAGAAGGACAGTGAGGGAAACTGTCAGTGTGCTATTCTGTTCTAAACCAATATTGCTGAACCATATTTGAAATCCTTGAGTTTAGCGACAGAGAGGTACAGTGAGGGAAAGTGTCAGTGTGCTATTCTGTTCTAAACCAATCTTGCTGAACCATATTTGAAATGCTTGAGTTTAGGGACAGAGAAGGACACTCGTGGAAACTATCAGTGTGCTATTCTGTGCTAAATCTTGTTTGTAGGGACAGAGAAGGACAGTGAGGGAAACTGTCAGTGTGCTATTCTGTTCTAAACCAATCTTGCTGAACCATATTTGAAATCCTTGAGTTTAGGGACAGAGAGGTACAGTGAGGGAAAGTGTCAGTGTGCTATTCTGTTCTAAACCAATCTTGCTGAACCATATTTGAAATCCTTGAGTTTAGGGACAGAGAAGGACACTCGTGGAAACTATCAGTGTGCTATTCTGTGCTAAATCTTGTTTGTAGGGACAGAGAAGGACAGTGAGGGAAACTGTCAGTGTGCTATTCTGTTCTAAATCAATCTTGCTGAACCATATTTGAAATCCTTGAGTTTAGGGACAGATAGGTACAGTGAGGAAAAGTGTCAGTGTGCTATTCTGTTCTAAACCAATCTTGCTGAACCATATTTGAAATCCTTGAGTTTAGGGACAGAGAAGGACACTCGTGGAAACTATCAGTGTGCTATTCTGTGCTAAATCTTGTTTGTAGGGACAGAGAAGGACAGTGAGGGAAACTATCAGTGTGCTATTCTGTGCTAAACCAATCTTGCTGAACCATATTTGAAATCCTTGAGTTTAGGGACAGAGAAGGACACTCGTGGAAACTATCAGTGTGCTATTCTGTGCTAAATCTTGTTTGTAGGGACAGAGAAGGACAGTGAGGGAAAGTGTCAGTGTGCTATTCTGTTCTAAACCAATCTTGCTGAACCATATTTGAAATCCTTGAGTTTAGGGACAGAGAAGGACACCCGTGGAAACTATCAGTGTGCTATTCTGTGCTAAATCTTGTTTGTAGGGACAGAGAAGGACAGTGAGGGAAACTATCAGTGTGCTATTCTGTGCTAAACCAATCTTGCTGAACCATATTTGAAATCCTTGAGTTTAGGGACAGAGAATGACACTCGTGGAAACTATCAGTGTGCTATTCTGTGCTAAATCTTGTTTGTAGGGACAGAGAAGGACAGTGAGGGAAACTGTCAGTGTGCTATTCTGTTCTAAACCAATCTTGCTGAACCATATTTGAAATCCTTGAGTTTAGGGACAGAGAAGGACACTCGTGGAAACTATCAGTGTGCTATGCTGTGCTAAATCTTGTTTGTAGGGACAGAGAAGGACAGTGAGGGAAACTGTCAGTGTGCTATTCTGTTCTAAACCAATCTTGCTGAACCATATTTGAAATCCTTGAGTTTAGGGACAGAGAAGGACACTCGTGGAAACTATCAGTGTGCTATTCTGTGCTAAATCTTGTTTGTAGGGACAGAGAAGGACAGTGAGGGAAACTGTCAGTGTGCTATTCTGCTCTAAACCAATCTTGCTGAACCATATTTGAAATCCTTGAGTTTAGGGACAGAGAGGTACAGTGAGGGAAAGTGTCAGTGTGCTATTCTGTTCTAAACCAATCTTGCTGAACCATATTTGAAATGCTTGAGTTTAGGGACAGAGAAGGACACTCGTGGAAACTATCAGTGTGCTATTCTGTGCAAAATCTTGTTTGTAGGGACAGAGAAGGACAGTGAGGGAAACTGTCAGTGTGCTATTCTGTTCTAAACCAATCTTGCTGAACCATATTTGAAATCCTTGAGTTTAGGGACAGAGAGGTACAGTGAGGGAAAGTGTCAGTGTGCTATTCTGTTCTAAACCAATCTTGCTGAACCATATTTGAAATCCTTGAGTTTAGGGACAGAGAAGGACACTCGTGGAAACTATAAGTGTGCTATTCTGTGCTAAATCTTGTTTGTAGGGACAGAGAAGGACAGTGAGGGAAACTGTCAGTGTGCTATTCTGTTCTAAACCAATCTTGCTGAACCATATTTGAAATCCTTGAGTTTAGGGACAGAGATGTACAGTGAGGGAAAGTGTCAGTGTGCTATTCTGTTCTAAACCAATCTTGCTGAACCATATTTGAAATCCTTGAGTTTAGGGACAGAGAAGGACACTCGTGGAAACTATCAGTGTGCTATTCTGTGCTAAATCTTGTTTGTAGGGACAGAGAAGGACAGTGAGGGAAACTGTCAGTGTGCTATTCTGTTCTAAACCAATCTTGCTGAACCATATTTGAAATCCTTGAGTTTAGGGACAGAGAGGTACAGTGAGGGAAAGTGTCAGTGTGCTATTCTGTTCTAAACCAATCTTGCTGAACCATATTTGAAATCCTTGAGTTTAGGGACAGAGAAGGACACTCGTGGAAACTATCAGTGTGCTATTCTGTGCTAAATCTTGTTTGTAGGGACAGAGAAGGACAGTGAGGGAAACTGTCAGTGTGCTATTCTGTTCTAAATCAATCTTGCTGAACCATATTTGAAATCCTTGAGTTTAGGGACAGAGAGGTACAGTGAGGAAAAGTGTCAGTGTGCTATTCTGTTCTAAACCAATCTTGCTGAACCATATTTGAAATCCTTGAGTTTAGGGACAGAGAAGGACACTCGTGGAAACTATCAGTGTGCTATTCTGTGCTAAATCTTGTTTGTAGGGACAGAGAAGGACAGTGAGGGAAACTATCAGTGTGCTATTCTGTGCTAAACCAATCTTGCTGAACCATATTTGAAATCCTTGAGTTTAGGGACAGAGAAGGACACTCGTGGAAACTATCAGTGTGCTATTCTATGCTAATTCTTGTTTGTAGGGACAGAGAAGGACAGTGAGGGAAAGTGTCAGTGTGCTATTCTGTTCTAAACCAATCTTGCTGAACCATATTTGAAATCCTTGAGTTTAGGGACAGAGAAGGACACCCGTGGAAACTATCAGTGTGCTATTCTGTGCTAAATCTTGTTTGTAGGGACAGAGAAGGACAGTGAGGGAAACTATCAGTGTGCTATTCTGTGCTAAACCAATCTTGCTGAACCATATTTGAAATCCTTGAGTTTAGGGACAGAGAAGGACACTCGTGGAAACTATCAGTGTGCTATTCTGTGCTAAATCTTGTTTGTAGGGACAGAGAAGGACATTGAGGGAAACTGTCAGTGTGCTATTCTGTTCTAAACCAATCTTGCTGAACCATATTTGAAATCCTTGAGTTTAGGGACAGAGAGGTACAGTGAGGGAAAGTGTCAGTGTGCTATTCTGTTCTAAACCAATCTTGCTGAACCATATTTGAAATCCTTGAGTTTAGGGACAGAGAAGGACACTCGTGGAAACTATCAGTGTGCTATTCTGTGCTAAATCTTGTTTGTAGGGACAGAGAAGGACAGTGAGGGAAACTGTCAGTGTGCTATTATGTTCTAAATCAATCTTGCTGAACCATATTTGAAATCCTTGAGTTTAGGGACAGAGAGGTACAGTGAGGAAAAGTGTCAGTGTGCTATTCTGTTCTAAACCAATCTTGCTGAACCATATTTGAAATCCTTGAGTTTAGGGACAGAGAAGGACACTCGTGGAAACTATCAGTGTGCTATTCTGTGCTAAATCTTGTTTGTAGGGACAGAGAAGGACAGTGAGGGAAACTATCAGTGTGCTATTCTGTGCTAAACCAATCTTGCTGAACCATATTTGAAATCCTTGAGTTTAGGGACAGAGAAGGACACTCGTGGAAACTATCAGTGTGCTATTCTATGCTAAATCTTGTTTGTAGGGACAGAGAAGGACAGTGAGGGAAAGTGTCAGTGTGCTATTCTGTTCTAAACCAATCTTGCTGAACCATATTTGAAATCCTTGAGTTTAGGGACAGAGAAGGACACCCGTGGAAACTATCAGTGTGCTATTCTGTGCTAAATCTTGTTTGTAGGGACAGAGAAGGACAGTGAGGGAAACTATCAGTGTGCTATTCTGTGCTAAACCAATCTTGCTGAACCATATTTGAAATCCTTGAGTTTAGGGACAGAGAAGGACACTCGTGGAAACTATCAGTGTGCTATTCTGTGCTAAATCTTGTTTGTAGGGACAGAGAAGGACATTGAGGGAAACTGTCAGTGTGCTATTCTGTTCTAAACCAATCTTGCTGAACCATATTTGAAATCCTTGAGTTTAGGGACAGAGAAGGACACTCGTGGAAACTATCAGTGTGCTATGCTGTGTTAAATCTTGTTTGTAGGGACAGAGAAGGACAGTGAGGGAAACTGTCAGTGTGCTATTCTGTTCTAAACCAATCTTGCTGAACCATATTTGAAATCCTTGAGTTTAGGGACAGAGAGGTACAGTGAGGGAAAGTGTCAGTGTGCTATTCTGTTCTAAACCAATCTTGCTGAACCATATTTGAAATGCTTGAGTTTAGGGACAGAGAAGGACACTCGTGGAAACTATCAGTGTGCTATTCTGTGCAAAATCTTGTTTGTAGGGACAGAGAAGGACAGTGAGGGAAACTGTCAGTGTGCTATTCTGTTCTAAACCAATCTTGCTGAACCATATTTGAAATCCTTGAGTTTAGGGACAGAGAGGTACAGTGAGGGAAAGTGTCAGTGTGCTATTCTGTTCTAAACCAATCTTGCTGAACCATATTTGAAATCTTTGAGTTTAGGGACAGAGAAGGACACTCGTGGAAACTATAAGTGTGCTATTCTGTGCTAAATCTTGTTTGTAGGGACAGAGAAGGACAGTGAGGGAAACTGTCAGTGTGCTATTCTGTTCTAAACCAATCTTGCTGAACCATATTTGAAATCCTTGAGTTTAGGGACAGAGATGTACAGTGAGGGAAAGTGTCAGTGTGCTATTCTGTTCTAAACCAATCTTGCTGAACCATATTTGAAATCCTTGAGTTTAGGGACAGAGAAGGACACTCGTGGAAACTATCAGTGTGCTATTCTGTGCTAAATCTTGTTTGTAGGGACAGAGAAGGACAGTGAGGGAAACTGTCAGTGTGCTATTCTGTTCTAAACCAATCTTGCTGAACCATATTTGAAATCCTTGAGTTTAGGGACAGAGAGGTACAGTGAGGGAAAGTGTCAGTGTGCTATTCTGTTCTAAACCAATCTTGCTGAACCATATTTGAAATCCTTGAGTTTAGGGACAGAGAAGGACACTCGTGGAAACTATCAGTGTGCTATTCTGTGCTAAATCTTGTTTGTAGGGACAGAGAAGGACAGTGAGGGAAACTGTCAGTGTGCTATTCTGTTCTAAATCAATCTTGCTGAACCATATTTGAAATCCTTGAGTTTAGGGACAGAGAGGTACAGTGAGGAAAAGTGTCAGTGTGCTATTCTGTTCTAAACCAATCTTGCTGAACCATATTTGAAATCCTTGAGTTTAGGGACAGAGAAGGACACTCGTGGAAACTATCAGTGTGCTATTCTGTGCTAAATCTTGTTTGTAGGGACAGAGAAGGACAGTGAGGGAAACTATCAGTGTGCTATTCTGTGCTAAACCAATCTTGCTGAACCATATTTGAAATCCTTGAGTTTAGGGACAGAGAAGGACACTCGTGGAAACTATCAGTGTGCTATTCTATGCTAAATCTTGTTTGTAGGGACAGAGAAGGACAGTGAGGGAAAGTGTCAGTGTGCTATTCTGTTCTAAACCAATCTTGCTGAACCATATTTGAAATCCTTGAGTTTAGGGACAGAGAAGGACACTCGTGGAAACTATCAGTGTGCTATTCTGTGCTAAATCTTGTTTGTAGGGACAGAGAAGGACATTGAGGGAAACTGTCAGTGTGCTATTCTGTTCTAAACCAATCTTGCTGAACCATATTTGAAATCCTTGAGTTTAGGGACAGAGAAGGACACTCGTGGAAACTATCAGTGTGCTATGCTGTGCTAAATCTTGTTTGTAGGGACAGAGAAGGACAGTGAGGGAAACTGTCAGTGTGCTATTCTGTTCTAAACCAATCTTGCTGAACCATATTTGAAATCCTTGAGTTTAGGGACAGAGAAGGACACTCGTGGAAACTATCAGTGTGCTATTCTGTGCTAAATCTTGTTTGTAGGGACAGAGAAGGACAGTGAGGGAAACTGTCAGTGTGCTATTCTGTTCTAAACCAATCTTGCTGAACCATATTTGAAATCCTTGAGTTTAGGGACAGAGAGGTACAGTGAGGGAAAGTGTCAGTGTGCTATTCTGTTCTAAACCAATCTTGCTGAACCATATTTGAAATGCTTGAGTTTAGGGACAGAGAATGACACTCGTGGAAACTATCAGTGTGCTATTCTGTGCTAAATCTTGTTTGTAGGGACAGAGAAGGACAGTGAGGGAAACTGTCAGTGTGCTATTCTGTTCTAAACCAATCTTGCTGAACCATATTTGAAATCCTTGAGTTTAGGGACAGAGAGGTACAGTGAGGGAAAGTGTCAGTGTGCTATTCTGTTCTAAACCAATCTTGCTGAACCATATTTGAAATCCTTGAGTTTAGGGACAGATAAGGACACTCGTGGAAACTATCAGTGTGCTATTCTGTGCTAAATCTTGTTTGTAGGGACAGAGAAGGACAGTGAGGGAAACTATCAGTGTGCTATTCTGTGCTAAACCAATCTTGCTGAACCATATTTGAAATCCTTGAGTTTAGGGACAGAGAAGGACACTCGTGGAAACTATCAGTGTGCTATTCTGTGCTAAATCTTGTTTGTAGGGACAGAGAAGGACAGTGAGGGAAAGCGTCAGTGTGCTATTCTGTTCTAAACCAATCTTGCTGAACCATATTTGAAATCCTTGAGTTTAGGGACAGAGAAGGACACTCATGGAAACTATCAGTGTGCTATTCTGTGCTAAATCTTGTTTGTAGGGACATAGAAGGACAGTGAGGGAAACTGTCAGTGTGCTATTCTGTTCTAAACCAATCTTGCTGAACCATATTTGAAATCCTTGAGTTTAGGGACAGAGAAGGACAGTGAGGGAAACTGTCAGTGTGCTATTCTGTTCTAAACCAATCTTGCTGAACCATATTTGAAATCCTTGAGTTTAGGGACAGAGAAGGACACTCGTGGAGACTATCAGTGTGCTATTCTGTGCTAAATCTTGTTTGTAGGGACAGAGAAGGACAGTGAGGGAAACTGTCAGTGTGCTATTCTGTTCTAAACCAATCTTGCTGAACCATATTTGAAATCCTTGAGTTTAGGGACAGAGAAGGACACTCGTGGAAACTATCAGTGTGCTATTCTGTGCAAAATCTTGTTTGTAGGGACAGAGAAGGACAGTGAGGGAAACTGTCAGTGTGCTATTCTGTTCTAAACCAATCTTGCTGAACCATATTTGAAATCCTTGAGTTTAGGGACAGAGAGGTACAGTGAGGGAAAGTGTCAGTGTGCTATTCTGTTCTAAACCAATCTTGCTGAACCATATTTGAAATCCTTGAGTTTAGGGACAGAGAAGGACACTCGTGGAAACTATAAGTGTGCTATTCTGTGCTAAATCTTGTTTGTAGGGACAGAGAAGGACAGTGAGGGAAACTGTCAGTGTGATATTCTGTTCTAAACCAATCTTGCTGAACCATATTTGAAATCCTTGAGTTTAGGGACAGAGAGGTACAGTGAGGGAAAGTGTCAGTGTGCTATTCTGTTCTAAACCAATCTTGCTGAACCATATTTGAAATCCTTGAGTTTAGGGACAGAGAAGGACACTCGTGGAAACTATCAGTGTGCTATTCTGTGCTAAATCTTGTTTGTAGGGACAGAGAAGGACAGTGAGGGAAACTGTCAGTGTGCTATTCTGTTCTAAACCAATCTTGCTGAACCATATTTGAAATCCTTGAGTTTAGGGACAGAGAGGTACAGTGAGGGAAAGTGTCAGTGTGCTATTCTGTTCTAAATCAATCTTGCTGAACCATATTTGAAATCCTTGAGTTTAGGGACAGAGAAGGACACTCGTGGAAACTATCAGTGTGCTATTCTGTGCTAAATCTTGTTTGTAGGGACAGAGAAGGACAGTGAGGGAAACTATCAGTGTGCTATTCTGTGCTAAACCAATCTTGCTGAACCATATTTGAAATCCTTGAGTTTAGGGACAGAGAAGGACACTCATGGAAACTATCAGTGTGCTATTCTGTGCTAAATCTTGTTTGTAGGGACAGAGAAGGACAGTGAGGGAAACTGTCAGTGTGCTATTCTGTTCTAAACCAATCTTGCTGAACCATATTTGAAATCCTTGAGTTTAGGGACAGAGAGGTACAGTGAGGGAAAGTGTCAGTGTGCTATTCTGTTCTAAACCAATCTTGCTGAACCATATTTGAAATCCTTGAGTTTAGGGACAGAGAAGGACACTCGTGGAAACTATCAGTGTGATATTCTGTGCTAAATCTTGTTTGTAGGGACAGAGAAGGACAGTGAGGGAAACTGTCAGTGTGCTATTCTGTTCTAAACCAATCTTGCTGAACCATATTTGAAATCCTTGAGTTTAGGGACCGAGAGGTACAGTGAGGGAAAGTGTCAGTGTGCTATTCTGTTCTAAACCAATCTTGCTGAACCATATTTGAAATCCTTGAGTTTAGGGACAGAGAAGGACACTCAGGAAACTATCAGTGTGATATTCTGTGCTAAATCTTGTTTGTAGGGACAGAGAAGGACAGTGAGGGAAACTGTCAGTGTGCTATTCTGTTCTAAACCAATCTTGCTGAACCATATTTGAAATCCTTGAGTTTAGGGACCGAGAGGTACAGTGAGGGAAAGTGTCAGTGTGCTATTCTGTTCTAAACCAATCTTGCTGAACCATATTTGAAATCCTTGAGTTTAGGGACAGAGAAGGACACTCAGGAAACTATCAGTGTGCTATTCTGTGCTAAATCTTGTTTGTAGGGACAGAGAAGGACAGTGAGGGAAACTATCAGTGTGCTATTCTGTGCTAAACCAATCTTGCTGAACCATATTTGAAATCCTTGAGTTTAGGGACAGAGAAGGACACTCATGGAAACTATCAGTGTGCTATTCTGTGCTAAATCTTGTTTGTAGGGACAGAGAAGGACAGTGAGGGAAAGTGTCAGTGTGCTATTCTGTTCTAAACCAATCTTGCTGAACCATATTTGAAATCCTTGAGTTTAGGGACAGAGAAGGACACTCGTGGAAACTATCAGTGTGCTATTCTGTGCTAAATCTTGTTTGTAGGGACAGAGAAGGACAGTGAGGGAAACTGTCAGTGTGCTATTCTGTTCTAAACCAATCTTGCTGAACCATATTTGAAATCCTTGAGTTTAGGGACAGAGAGGTACAGTGAGGGAAAGTGTCAGTGTGCTATTCTGTTCTAAACCAATCTTGCTGAACCATATTTGAAATCCTTGAGTTTAGGGACAGAGAAGGACACTCGTGGAAACTATCAGTGTGCTATTCTGTGCTAAATCTTGTTTGTAGGGACAGAGAAGGACAGTGAGGGAAACTGTCAGTGTGCTATTCTGTTCTAAACTAATCTTGCTGAACCATATTTGAAATCCTTGAGTTTAGGGACAGAGAAGGACACTCAGGAAACTATCAGTGTGCTATTCTGTGCTAAATCTTGTTTGTAGGGACAGAGAAGGACAGTGAGGGAAACTATCAGTGTGCTATTCTGTGCTAAACCAATCTTGCTGAACCATATTTGAAATCCTTGAGTTTAGGGACAGAGAAGAACACTCGTGGAAACTATCAGTGTGCTATTCTGTGCTAAATCTTGTTTGTAGGGACAGAGAAGGACAGTGAGGGAAACTATCAGTGTGCTATTCTGTGCTAAACCAATCTTGCTGAACCATATTTGAAATCCTTGAGTTTAGGGACAGAGAAGGACACTCGTGGAAACTATCAGTGTGCTATTCTGTGCTAAATCTTGTTTGTAGGGACAGAGAAGGACAGTGAGGGAAAGTGTCAGTGTGCTATTCTGTTCTAAACCAATCTTGCTGAACCATATTTGAAATCCTTGAGTTTAGGGACAGAGAAGGACACTCATGGAAACTATCAGTGTGCTATTCTGTGCTAAATCTTGTTTGTAGGGACAGAGAAGGACAGCGAGGGAAACTGTCAGTGTGCTATTCTGTTCTAAACCAATCTTGCTGAACCATATTTGAAATCCTTGAGTTTAGGGACAGAGAGGTACAGTGAGGGAAAGTGTCAGTGTGCTATTCTGTTCTAAACCAATCTTGCTGAACCATATTTGAAATCCTTGAGTTTAGGGACAGAGAAGGACACTCGTGGAAACTATCAGTGTGCTATTCTGTGCTAAATCTTGTTTGTAGGGACAGAGAAGGACAGTGAGGGAAACTGTCAGTGTGCTATTCTGTTCTAAACCAATCTTGCTGAACCATATTTGAAATCCTTGAGTTTAGGGACAGAGAAGGACACTCAGGAAACTATCAGTGTGCTATTCTGTGCTAAATCTTGTTTGTAGGGACAGAGAAGGACAGTGAGGGAAACTATCAGTGTGCTATTCTGTGCTAAACCAATCTTGCTGAACCATATTTGAAATCCTTGAGTTTAGGGACAGAGAAGGACACTTGTGGAAACTATCAGTGTGCTATTCTGTGCTAAATCTTGTTTGTAGGGACAGAGAAGGACAGTGAGGGAAACTATCAGTGTGCTATTCTGTGCTAAACCAATCTTGCTGAACCATATTTGAAATCCTTGAGTTTAGGGACAGAGAAGGACACTCGTGGAAACTATCAGTGTGCTATTCTGTGCTAAATCTTGTTTGTAGGGACAGAGAAGGACAGTGAGGGAAACTATCAATGTGCTATTCTGTGCTAAACCAATCTTGCTGAACCATATTTGAAATCCTTGAGTTTAGGGACAGAGAAGGACACTCGTGGAAACTATCAGTGTGCTATTCTGTGCTAAATCTTGTTTGTAGGGACAGAGAAGGACAGTGAGGGAAAGTGTCAGTGTGCTATTCTGTTCTAAACCAATCTTGCTGAACCATATTTGAAATCCTTGAGTTTAGGGACAGAGAAGGACACTCGTGGAAACTATCAGTGTGCTATTCTGTGCTAAATCTTGTATGTAGGGACAGAGAAGGACAGTGAGGGAAACTGTCAGTGTGCTATTCTGTTCTAAACCAATCTTGCTGAACCATATTTGAAATCCTTGAGTTTAGGGACAGAGAGGTACAGTGAGGGAAAGTGTCAGTGTGCTATTCTGTTCTAAACCAATCTTGCTGAACCATATTTGAAATCCTTGAGTTTAGGGACAGAGAAGGACACTCGTGGAAACTATCAGTGTGCTATTCTGTGCTAAATCTTGTTTGTAGGGACAGAGAAGGACAGTGAGGGAAACTATCAGTGTGCTATTCTGTGCTAAACCAATCTTGCTGAACCATATTTGAAATCCTTGAGTTTAGGGACAGAGAAGGACACTCGTGGAAACTATCAGTGTGCTATTCTGTGCTAAATCTTGTTTGTAGGGACAGAGAAGGACAGTGAGGGAAAGTGTCAGTGTGCTATTCTGTTCTAAACCAATCTTGCTGAACCATATTTGAAATCCTTGAGTTTAGGGACAGAGAAGGACACTCATGGAAACTATCAGTGTGCTATTCTGTGCTAAATCTTGTTTGTAGGGACAGAGAAGGACAGTGAGGGAAACTGTCAGTGTGCTATTCTGTTCTAAACCAATCTTGCTGAACCATATTTGAAATCCTTGAGTTTAGGGACAGAGAAGGACAGTGAGGGAAACTGTCAGTGTGCTATTCTGTTCTAAACCAATCTTGCTGAACCATATTTGAAATCCTTGAGTTTAGGGACAGAGAGGTACAGTGAGGGAAAGTGTCAGTGTGCTATTCTGTTCTAAACCAATCTTGCTGAACCATATTTGAAATGCTTGAGTTTAGGGACAGAGAATGACACTCGTGGAAACTATCAGTGTGCTATTCTGTGCTAAATCTTGTTTGTAGGGACAGAGAAGGACAGTGAGGGAAACTGTCAGTGTGCTATTCTGTTCTAAACCAATCTTGCTGAACCATATTTGAAATCCTTGAGTTTAGGGACAGAGAGGTACAGTGAGGGAAAGTGTCAGTGTGCTATTCTGTTCTAAACCAATCTTGCTGAACCATATTTGAAATCCTTGAGTTTAGGGACAGAGAAGGACACTCGTGGAAACTATCAGTGTGCTATTCTGTGCTAAATCTTGTTTGTAGGGACAGAGAAGGACAGTGAGGGAAACTATCAGTGTGCTATTCTGTGCTAAACCAATCTTGCTGAACCATATTTGAAATCCTTGAGTTTAGGGACAGAGAAGGACACTCGTGGAAACTATCAGTGTGCTATTCTGTGCTAAATCTTGTTTGTAGGGACAGAGAAGGACAGTGAGGGAAAGTGTCAGTGTGCTATTCTGTTCTAAACCAATCTTGCTGAACCATATTTGAAATCCTTGAGTTTAGGGACAGAGAAGGACACTCATGGAAACTATCAGTGTGCTATTCTGTGCTAAATCTTGTTTGTAGGGACAGAGAAGGACAGTGAGGGAAACTGTCAGTGTGCTATTCTGTTCTAAACCAATCTTGCTGAACCATATTTGAAATCCTTGAGTTTAGGGACAGAGAAGGACAGTGAGGGAAACTGTCAGTGTGCTATTCTGTTCTAAACCAATCTTGCTGAACCATATTTGAAATCCTTGAGTTTAGGGACAGAGAAGGACACTCGTGGAGACTATCAGTGTGCTATTCTGTGCTAAATCTTGTTTGTAGGGACAGAGAAGGACAGTGAGGGAAACTGTCAGTGTGCTATTCTGTTCTAAACCAATCTTGCTGAACCATATTTGAAATCCTTGAGTTTAGGGACAGAGAAGGACACTCGTGGAAACTATCAGTGTGCTATTCTGTGCAAAATCTTGTTTGTAGGGACAGAGAAGGACAGTGAGGGAAACTGTCAGTGTGCTATTCTGTTCTAAACCAATCTTGCTGAACCATATTTGAAATCCTTGAGTTTAGGGACAGAGAGGTACAGTGAGGGAAAGTGTCAGTGTGCTATTCTGTTCTAAACCAATCTTGCTGAACCATATTTGAAATCCTTGAGTTTAGGGACAGAGAAGGACACTCGTGGAAACTATAAGTGTGCTATTCTGTGCTAAATCTTGTTTGTAGGGACAGAGAAGGACAGTGAGGGAAACTGTCAGTGTGATATTCTGTTCTAAACCAATCTTGCTGAACCATATTTGAAATCCTTGAGTTTAGGGACAGAGAGGTACAGTGAGGGAAAGTGTCAGTGTGCTATTCTGTTCTAAACCAATCTTGCTGAACCATATTTGAAATCCTTGAGTTTAGGGACAGAGAAGGACACTCGTGGAAACTATCAGTGTGCTATTCTGTGCTAAATCTTGTTTGTAGGGACAGAGAAGGACAGTGAGGGAAACTGTCAGTGTGCTATTCTGTTCTAAACCAATCTTGCTGAACCATATTTGAAATCCTTGAGTTTAGGGACAGAGAGGTACAGTGAGGGAAAGTGTCAGTGTGCTATTCTGTTCTAAATCAATCTTGCTGAACCATATTTGAAATCCTTGAGTTTAGGGACAGAGAAGGACACTCGTGGAAACTATCAGTGTGCTATTCTGTGCTAAATCTTGTTTGTAGGGGCAGAGAAGGACAGTGAGGGAAACTGTCAGTGTGCTATTCTGTTCTAAATCAATCTTGCTGAACCATATTTGAAATCCTTGAGTTTAGGGACAGAGAGGTACAGTGAGGAAAAGTGTCAGTGTGCTATTCTGTTCTAAACCAATCTTGCTGAACCATATTTGAAATCCTTGAGTTTAGGGACAGAGAAGGACACTCGTGGAAACTATCAGTGTGCTATTCTGTGCTAAATCTTGTTTGTAGGGACAGAGAAGGACAGTGAGGGAAACTATCAGTGTGCTATTCTGTGCTAAACCAATCTTGCTGAACCATATTTGAAATCCTTGAGTTTAGGGACAGAGAAGGACACTCGTGGAAACTATCAGTGTGCTATTCTGTGCTAAATCTTGTTTGTAGGGACAGAGAAGGACAGTGAGGGAAACTGTCAGTGTGCTATTCTGTTCTAAACCAATCTTGCTGAACCATATTTGAAATCCTTGAGTTTAGGGACAGAGAGGTACAGTGAGGGAAAGTGTCAGTGTGCTATTCTGTTCTAAACCAATCTTGCTGAACCATATTTGAAATCCTTGAGTTTAGGGACAGAGAAGGACACTCGTGGAAACTATCAGTGTGGTATTCTGTGCTAAATCTTGTTTGTAGGGACAGAGAAGGACAGTGAGGGAAACTGTCAGTGTGCTATTCTGTTCTAAACCAATCTTGCTGAACCATATTTGAAATCCTTGAGTTTAGGGACCGAGAGGTACAGTGAGGGAAAGTGTCAGTGTGCTATTCTGTTCTAAACCAATCTTGCTGAACCATATTTGAAATCCTTGAGTTTAGGGACAGAGAAGGACACTCAGGAAACTATCAGTGTGATATTCTGTGCTAAATCTTGTTTGTAGGGACAGAGAAGGACAGTGAGGGAAACTGTCAGTGTGCTATTCTGTTCTAAACCAATCTTGCTGAACCATATTTGAAATCCTTGAGTTTAGGGACCGAGAGGTACAGTGAGGGAAAGTGTCAGTGTGCTATTCTGTTCTAAACCAATCTTGCTGAACCATATTTGAAATCCTTGAGTTTAGGGACAGAGAAGGACACTCAGGAAACTATCAGTGTGCTATTCTGTGCTAAATCTTGTTTGTAGGGACAGAGAAGGACAGTGAGGGAAACTATCAGTGTGCTATTCTGTGCTAAACCAATCTTGCTGAACCATATTTGAAATCCTTGAGTTTAGGGACAGAGAAGGACACTCATGGAAACTATCAGTGTGCTATTCTGTGCTAAATCTTGTTTGTAGGGACAGAGAAGGACAGTGAGGGAAAGTGTCAGTGTGCTATTCTGTTCTAAACCAATCTTGCTGAACCATATTTGAAATCCTTGAGTTTAGGGACAGAGAAGGACACTCGTGGAAACTATCAGTGTGCTATTCTGTGCTAAATCTTGTTTGTAGGGACAGAGAAGGACAGTGAGGGAAACTGTCAGTGTGCTATTCTGTTCTAAACCAATCTTGCTGAACCATATTTGAAATCCTTGAGTTTAGGGACAGAGAGGTACAGTGAGGGAAAGTGTCAGTGTGCTATTCTGTTCTAAACCAATCTTGCTGAACCATATTTGAAATCCTTGAGTTTAGGGACAGGGAAGGACACTCGTGGAAACTATCAGTGTGCTATTCTGTGCTAAATCTTGTTTGTAGGGACAGAGAAGGACAGTGAGGGAAACTGTCAGTGTGCTATTCTGTTCTAAACTAATCTTGCTGAACCATATTTGAAATCCTTGAGTTTAGGGACAGAGAAGGACACTCAGGAAACTATCAGTGTGCTATTCTGTGCTAAATCTTGTTTGTAGGGACAGAGAAGGACAGTGAATGAAACTATCAGTGTGCTATTCTGTGCTAAACCAATCTTGCTGAACCATATTTGAAATCCTTGAGTTTAGGGACAGAGAAGAACACTCGTGGAAACTATCAGTGTGCTATTCTGTGCTAAATCTTGTTTGTAGGGACAGAGAAGGACAGTGAGGGAAACTATCAGTGTGCTATTCTGTGCTAAACCAATCTTGCTGAACCATATTTGAAATCCTTGAGTTTAGGGACAGAGAAGGACACTCGTGGAAACTATCAGTGTGCTATTCTGTGTTAAATCTTGTTTGTAGGGACAGAGAAGGACAGTGAGGGAAAGTGTCAGTGTGCTATTCTGTTCTAAACCAATCTTGCTGAACCATATTTGAAATCCTTGAGTTTAGGGACAGAGAAGGACACTCGTGGAAACTATCAGTGTGCTATTCTGTGCTAAATCTTGTTTGTAGGGACAGAGAAGGACAGCGAGGGAAACTGTCAGTGTGCTATTCTGTTCTAAACCAATCTTGCTGAACCATATTTGAAATCCTTGAGTTTAGGGACAGAGAGGTACAGTGAGGGAAAGTGTCAGTGTGCTATTCTGTTCTAAACCAATCTTGCTGAACCATATTTGAAATCCTTGAGTTTAGGGACAGAGAAGGACACTCGTGGAAACTATCAGTGTGCTATTCTGTGCTAAATCTTGTTTGTAGGGACAGAGAAGGACAGTGAGGGAAACTGTCAGTGTGCTATTCTGTTCTAAACCAATCTTGCTGAACCATATTTGAAATCCTTGAGTTTAGGGACAGAGAAGGACACTCAGGAAACTATCAGTGTGCTATTCTGTGCTAAATCTTGTTTGTAGGGACAGAGAAGGACAGTGAGGGAAACTATCAGTGTGCTATTCTGTGCTAAACCAATCTTGCTGAACCATATTTGAAATCCTTGAGTTTAGGGACAGAGAAGGACACTCGTGGAAACTATCAGTGTGCTATTCTGTGCTAAATCTTGTTTGTAGGGACAGAGAAGGACAGTGAGGGAAACTATCAGTGTGCTATTCTGTGCTAAACCAATCTTGCTGAACCATATTTGAAATCCTTGAGTTTAGGGACAGAGAAGGACACTCGTGGAAACTATCAGTGTGCTATTCTGTGCTAAATCTTGTTTGTAGGGACAGAGAAGGACAGTGAGGGAAACTATCAATGTGCTATTCTGTGCTAAACCAATCTTGCTGAACCATATTTGAAATCCTTGAGTTTAGGGACAGAGAAGGACACTCGTGGAAACTATCAGTGTGCTATTCTGTGCTAAATCTTGTTTGTAGGGACAGAGAAGGACAGTGAGGGAAAGTGTCAGTGTGCTATTCTGTTCTAAACCAATCTTGCTGAACCATATTTGAAATCCTTGAGTTTAGGTACAGAGAAGGACACTCGTGGAAACTATCAGTGTGCTATTCTGTGCTAAATCTTGTTTGTAGGGACAGAGAAGGACAGTGAGGGAAACTGTCAGTGTGCTATTCTGTTCTAAACCAATCTTTCTGAACCATATTTGAAATCCTTGAGTTTAGGGACAGAGAGGTACAGTGAGGGAAAGTGTCAGTGTGCTATTCTGTTCTAAACCAATCTTGCTGAACCATATTTGAAATCCTTGAGTTTAGGGACAGAGAAGGACACTCGTGGAAACTATCAGTGTGCTATTCTGTGCTAAATCTTGTTTGTAGGGACAGAGAAGGACAGTGAGGGAAACTGTCAGTGTGCTATTCTGTTCTAAACCAATCTTGCTGAACCATATTTGAAATCCTTGAGTTTAGGGACAGAGAAGGACACTCGTGGAAACTATCAGTGTGCTATTCTGTGCTAAATCTTGTTTGTAGGGACAGAGAAGGACAGTGAGGGAAACTGTCAGTGTGCTATTCTGTTCTAAACCAATCTTGCTGAACCATATTTGAAATCCTTGAGTTTAGGGACATAGAGGTACAGTGAGGGAAAGTGTCAGTGTGCTATTCTGTTCTAAACCAATCTTGCTGAACCATATTTGAAATCCTTGAGTTTAGGGACAGAGAAGGACACTCGTGGGAACTATCAGTGTGCTATTCTGTGCTAAATCTTGTTTGTAGGGACAGAGAAGGACAGTGAGGGAAACTATCAGTGTGCTATTCTGTGCTAAACCAATCTTGCTGAACCATATTTGAAATCCTTGAGTTTAGGGACAGAGAAGGACACTCGTGGAAACTATCAGTGTGCTATTCTGTGCTAAATCTTGTTTGTAGGGACAGAGAAGGACAGTGAGGGAAAGTGTCAGTGTGCTATTCTGTTCTAAGCCAATCTTGCTGAACCATATTTGAAATCCTTGAGTTTAGGGACAGAGAAGGACACTCGTGGAAACTATCAGTGTGCTATTCTGTGCTAAATCTTGTTTGTAGGGACAGAGAAGGACAGTGAGGGAAACTGTCAGTGTGCTATTCTGTTCTAAACCAATCTTGCTGAACCATATTTGAAATCCTTGAGTTTAGGGACAGAGAGGTACAGTGAGGGAAAGTGTCAGTGTGCTATTCTGTTCTAAACCAATCTTGCTGAACCATATTTGAAATCCTTGAGTTTAGGGACAGAGAAGGACACTCGTGGAAACTATCAGTGTGCTATTCTGTGCTAAATCTTGTTTGTAGGGACAGAGAAGGACAGTGAGGGAAACTGTCAGTGTGCTATTCTGTTCTAAACCAATCTTGCTGAACCATATTTGAAATCCTTGAGTTTAGGGACAGAGAGGTACAGTGAGGGAAAGTGTCAGTGTGCTATTCTGTTCTAAACCAATCTTGCTGAACCATATTTGAAATCTTTGAGTTTAGGGACAGAGAAGGACACTCATGGAAACTATCAGTGTGCTATTCTGTGCTAAATCTTGTTTGTAGGGACAGAGAAGGACAGTGAGGGAAACTATCAGTGTGCTATTCTGTGCTAAACCAATCTTGCTGAACCATATTTGAAATCCTTGAGTTTAGGGACAGAGAAGGACACTCGTGGAAACTATCAGTGTGCTATTCTGTGCTAAATCTTGTTTGTAGGGACAGAGAAGGACAGTGAGGGAAACTGTCAGTGTGCTATTCTGTTCTAAACCAATCTTGCTGAACCATATTTGAAATCCTTGAGTTTAGGGACAGAGAGGTACAGTGAGGGAAAGTGTCAGTGTGCTATTCTGTTCTAAACCAATCTTGCTGAACCATATTTGAAATCCTTGAGTTTAGGGACAGAGAAGGACACTCGTGGAAACTATCAGTGTGCTATTCTGTGCTAAATCTTGTTTGTAGGGACAGAGAAGGACAGTGAGGGAAACTGTCAGTGTGCTATTCTGTTCTAAACCAATCTTGCTGAACCATATTTGAAATCCTTGAGTTTAGGGACAGAGAGGTACAGTGAGGGAAAGTGTCAGTGTGCTATTCTGTTCTAAACCAATCTTGCTGAACCATATTTGAAATCCTTGAGTTTAGGGACAGAGAAGGACACTCAGGAAACTATCAGTGTGCTATTCTGTGCTAAATCTTGTTTGTAGGGACAGAGAAGGACAGTGAGGGAAACTATCAGTGTGCTATTCTGTGCTAAACCAATCTTGCTGAACCATATTTGAAATCCTTGAGTTTAGGGACAGAGAAGGACACTCGTGGAAACTATCAGTGTGCTATTCTGTGCTAAATCTTGTTTGTAGGGACAGAGAAGGACAGTGAGGGAAACTATCAGTGTGCTATTCTGTGCTAAACCAATCTTGCTGAACCATATTTGAAATCCTTGAGTTTAGGGACAGAGAAGGACACTCGTGGAAACTATCAGTGTGCTATTCTGTGCTAAATCTTGTTTGTAGGGACAGAGAAGGACAGTGAGGGAAACTATCAGTGTGCTATTCTGTGCTAAACCAATCTTGCTGAACCATATTTGAAATCCTTGATTTTAGGGACAGAGAAGGACACTCGTGGAAACTATCAGTGTGCTATTCTGTGCTAAATCTTGTTTGTAGGGACAGAGAAGGACAGTGAGGGAAACTGTCAGTGTGCTATTCTGTTCTAAACCAATCTTGCTGAACCATATTTGAAATCCTTGAGTTTAGGGACAGAGAGGTACAGTGAGGGAAAGTGTCACTGTGCTATTCTGTTCTAAACCAATCTTGCTGAACCATATTTGAAATCCTTGAGTTTAGGGACAGAGAAGGACACATGTGGAAACTATCAGTGTGCTATTCTGTGCTAAATCTTGTTTGTAGGGACAGAGAAGGACAGTGAGGGAAACTGTCAGTGTGCCATTCTGTTCTAAACCAATCTTGCTGAACCATATTTGAAATCCTTGAGTTTAGGGACAGAGAAGGACACTCGTGGAAACTATCAGTGTGCTATTCTGTGCTAAATCTTGTTTGTAGGGGCAGAGAAGGACAGTGAGGGAAACTGTCAGTGTGCTATTCTGTTCTATACCAATCTTGCTGAACCATATTTGAAATCCTTGAGTTTAGGGACAGAGAGGTACAGTGAGGGAAAGTGTCAGTGTGCTATTCTGTTCTAAACCAATCTTGCTGAACCATATTTGAAATCCTTGAGTTTAGGGACAGAGAAGGACACTCGTGGAAACTATCAGTGTGCTATTCTGTGCTAAATCTTGTTTGTAGGGACAGAGAAGGACAGTGAGGGAAACTATCAGTGTGCTATTCTGTGCTAAACCAATCTTGCTGAACCATATTTGAAATCCTTGAGTTTAGGGACAGAGAAGGACACTCGTGGAAACTATCAGTGTGCTATTCTGTGCTAAATCTTGTTTGTAGGGACAGAGAAGGACAGTGAGGGAAACTGTCAGTGTGCTATTCTGTTCTAAACCAATCTTGCTGAACCATATTTGAAATCCTTGAGTTTAGGGACAGAGAAGGACACTCGTGGAAACTATCAGTGTGCTATTCTGTGCTAAATCTTGTTTGTAGGGACAGAGAAGGACAGTGAGGGAAACTGTCAGTGTGCTATTCTGTTCTAAACCAATCTTGCTGAACCATATTTGAAATCCTTGAGTTTAGGGACAGAGAGGTACAGTGAGGGAAAGTGTCAGTGTGCTATTCTGTTCTAAACCAATCTTGCTGAACCATATTTGAAATCCTTGAGTTTAGGGACAGAGAAGGACACTCGTGGAAACTATCAGTGTGCTATTCTGTGCTAAATCTTGTTTGTAGGGACAGAGAAGGACAGTGAGGGAAACTGTCAGTGTGCTATTCTGTTCTAAGCCAATCTTGCTGAACCATATTTGAAATCCTTGAGTTTAGGGACAGAGAAGTACAGTGAGGGAAAGTGTCAGTGTGCTATTCTGTTCTAAACCAATCTTGCTGAACCATATTTGAAATCCTTGAGTTTAGGGACAGAGAAGGACACTCGTGGAAACTATCAGTGTGCTATTCTGTGCTAAATCTTGTTTGTAGGGACAGAGAAGGACAGTGAGGGAAACTGTCAGTGTGCTATTCTGTTCTAAACCAATCTTGCTGAACCATATTTGAAATCCTTGAGTTTAGGGACAGAGAGGTACAGTGAGGGAAAGTGTCAGTGTGCTATTCTGTTCTAAACCAATCTTGCTGAACCATATTTGAAATCCTTGAGTTTAGGGACAGAGAAGGACACTCAGGAAACTATCAGTGTGCTATTCTGTGCTAAATCTTGTTTGTAGGGACAGAGAAGGACAGTGAGGGAAACTATCAGTGTGCTATTCTGTGCTAAACCAATCTTGCTGAACCATATTTGAAATCCTTGAGTTTAGGGACAGAGAAGGACACTCGTGGAAACTATCAGTGTGCTATTCTGTGCTAAATCTTGTTTGTAGGGACAGAGAAGGACAGTGAGGGAAACTATCAGTGTGCTATTCTGTGCTAAACCAATCTTGCTGAACCATATTTGAAATCCTTGAGTTTAGGGACAGAGAAGGACACTCGTGGAAACTATCAGTGTGCTATTCTGTGCTAAATCTTGTTTGTAGGGACAGAGAAGGACAGTGAGGGAAACTATCAGTGTGCTATTCTGTGCTAAACCAATCTTGCTGAACCATATTTGAAATCCTTGATTTTAGGGACAGAGAAGGACACTCGTGGAAACTATCAGGGTGCTATTCTGTGCTAAATCTTGTTTGTAGGGACAGAGAAGGACAGTGAGGGAAACTGTCAGTGTGCTATTCTGTTCTAAACCAATCTTGCTGAACCATATTTGAAATCCTTGAGTTTAGGGACAGAGAGGTACAGTGAGGGAAAGTGTCACTGTGCTATTCTGTTCTAAACCAATCTTGCTGAACCATATTTGAAATCCTTGAGTTTAGGGACAGAGAAGGACACACGTGGAAACTATCAGTGTGCTATTCTGTGCTAAATCTTGTTTGTAGGGACAGAGAAGGACAGTGAGGGAAACTGTCAGTGTGCCATTCTGTTCTAAACCAATCTTGCTGAACCATATTTGAAATCCTTGAGTTTAGGGACAGAGAAGGACACTCGTGGAAACTATCAGTGTGCTATTCTGTGCTAAATCTTGTTTGTAGGGACAGAGAAGGACAGTGAGGGAAACTGTCAGTGTGCTATTCTGTTCTATACCAATCTTGCTGAACCATATTTGAAATCCTTGAGTTTAGGGACAGAGAGGTACAGTGAGGGAAAGTGTCAGTGTGCTATTCTGTTCTAAACCAATCTTGCTGAACCATATTTGAAATCCTTGAGTTTAGGGACAGAGAAGGACACTCGTGGAAACTATCAGTGTGCTATTCTGTGCTAAATCTTGTTTGTAGGGACAGAGAAGGACAGTGAGGGAAACTATCAGTGTGCTATTCTGTGCTAAACCAATCTTGCTGAACCATATTTGAAATCCTTGAGTTTAGGGACAGAGAAGGACACTCGTGGAAACTATCAGTGTGCTATTCTGTGCTAAATCTTGTTTGTAGGGACAGAGAAGGACAGTGAGGGAAACTGTCAGTGTGCTATTCTGTTCTAAACCAATCTTGCTGAACCATATTTGAAATCCTTGAGTTTAGGGACAGAGAAGGACACTCGTGGAAACTATCAGTGTGCTATTCTGTGCTAAATCTTGTTTGTAGGGACAGAGAAGGACAGTGAGGGAAACTGTCAGTGTGCTATTCTGTTCTAAACCAATCTTGCTGAACCATATTTGAAATCCTTGAGTTTAGGGACAGAGAGGTACAGTGAGGGAAAGTGTCAGTGTGCTATTCTGTTCTAAACCAATCTTGCTGAACCATATTTGAAATCCTTGAGTTTAGGGACAGAGAAGGACACTCGTGGAAACTATCAGTGTGCTATTCTGTGCTAAATCTTGTTTGTAGGGACAGAGAAGGACAGTGAGGGAAACTGTCAGTGTGCTATTCTGTTCTAAGCCAATCTTGCTGAACCATATTTGAAATCCTTGAGTTTAGGGACAGAGAAGTACAGTGAGGGAAAGTGTCAGTGTGCTATTCTGTTCTAAACCAATCTTGCTGAACCATATTTGAAAGCCTTGAGTTTAGGGACAGAGAAGGACACTCGTGGAAACTATCAGTGTGTTATTCTGTGCTAAATCTTGTTTGTAGGGACAGAGAAGGACAGTGAGGGAAACTATCAGTGTGCTATTCTGTTCTAAACCAATCTTGCTGAACCATATTTGAAATCCTTGAGTTTAGGGACGGAGAAGGACACTCATGGAAACTATCAGTGTGCTATTCTGTGCTAAATCTTGTTTGTAGGGACAGAGAAGGACAGTGAGGGAAACTGTCAGTGTGCTATTCTGTTCTAAACCAATCTTGCTGAACCATATTTGAAATCCTTGAGTTTAGGGACAGAGAAGGACACTCGTGGAAACTATCAGTGTGCTATTCTGTGCTAAATCTTGTTTGTAGGGACAGAGAAGGACAGTGAGGGAAACTATCAGTGTGCTATTCTGTGCTAAACCAATCTTGCTGAACTATATTTGAAATCCTTGAGTTTAGGGACAGAGAAGGACACTCGTGGAAACTATCAGTGTGCTATTCTGTGCTAAATCTTGTTTGTAGGGACAGAGAAGGACAGTGAGGGAAACTATCAGTGTGCTATTCTGTGCTAAACCAATCTTGCTGAACCATATTTGAAATCCTTGAGTTTAGGGACAGAGAAGGACACTCGTGGAAACTATCAGTGTGCTATTCTGTGCTAAATCTTATTTGTAGGGACAGAGAAGGACAGTGAGGGAAACTGTCAGTGTGCTATTCTGTTCTAAACCAATCTTGCTAAACCATATTTGAAATCCTTGAGTTTAGGGACAAAGAGGTACAGTGAGGGAAAGTGTCAGTGTGCTATTCTGTTCTAAACCAATCTTGCTGAACCATATTTGAAATCCTTGAGTTTAGGGACAGAGAAGGACACTCGTGGAAACTATCAGTGTGCTATTCTGTGCTAAATCTTGTTTGTAGGGACAGAGAAGGACAGTGAGGGAAACTATCAGTGTGCTATTCTGTGCTAAACCAATCTTGCTGAACTATATTTGAAATCCTTGAGTTTAGGGACAGAGAAGGACACTCGTGGAAACTATCAGTGTGCTATTCTGTGCTAAATCTTGTTTGTAGGGACAGAGAAGGACAGTGAGGGAAACTGTCAGTGTGCTATTCTGTTCTAAACCAATCTTGCTGAACCATATTTGAAATCCTTGAGTTTAGGGACAGAGAAGGACACTCGTGGAAACTATTAGTGTGCTATTCTGTGCAAAATCTTGTTTGTAGGGACAGAGAAGGACAGTGAGGGAAACTGTCAGTGTGCTATTCTGTTCTAAACCAATCTTGCTGAACCATATTTGAAATCCTTGAGTTTAGGGACAGAGAGGTACAGTGAGGGAAAGTGTCAGTGTGCTATTCTGTTCTAAACCAATCTTGCTGAACCATATTTGAAATCCTTGAGTTTAGGGACAGAGAAGGACACTCAGGAAACTATCAGTGTGCTATTCTGTGCTAAATCTTGTTTGTAGGGACAGAGAAGGACAGTGAGGGAAACTATCAGTGTGCTATTCTGTGCTAAACCAATCTTGCTGAACCATATTTGAAATCCTTGAGTTTAGGGACAGAGAAGGACACTCGTGGAAACTATCAGTGTGCTATTCTGTGCTAAATCTTGTTTGTAGGGACAGAGAAGGACAGTGAGGGAAACTATCAGTGTGCTATTCTGTGCTAAACCAATCTTGCTGAACCATATTTGAAATCCTTGAGTTTAGGGACAGAGAAGGACACTCGTGGAAACTATCAGTGTGCTATTCTGTGCTAAATCTTGTTTGTAGGGACAGAGAAGGACAGTGAGGGAAACTATCAGTGTGCTATTCTGTGCTAAACCAATCTTGCTGAACCATATTTGAAATCCTTGATTTTAGGGACAGAGAAGGACACTCGTGGAAACTATCAGGGTGCTATTCTGTGCTAAATCTTGTTTGTAGGGACAGAGAAGGACAGTGAGGGAAACTGTCAGTGTGCTATTCTGTTCTAAACCAATCTTGCTGAACCATATTTGAAATCCTTGAGTTTAGGGACAGAGAGGTACAGTGAGGGAAAGTGTCACTGTGCTATTCTGTTCTAAACCAATCTTGCTGAACCATATTTGAAATCCTTGAGTTTAGGGACAGAGAAGGACACACGTGGAAACTATCAGTGTGCTATTCTGTGCTAAATCTTGTTTGTAGGGACAGAGAAGGACAGTGAGGGAAACTGTCAGTGTGCCATTCTGTTCTAAACCAATCTTGCTGAACCATATTTGAAATCCTTGAGTTTAGGGACAGAGAAGGACACTCGTGGAAACTATCAGTGTGCTATTCTGTGCTAAATCTTGTTTGTAGGGACAGAGAAGGACAGTGAGGGAAACTGTCAGTGTGCTATTCTGTTCTATACCAATCTTGCTGAACCATATTTGAAATCCTTGAGTTTAGGGACAGAGAGGTACAGTGAGGGAAAGTGTCAGTGTGCTATTCTGTTCTAAACCAATCTTGCTGAACCATATTTGAAATCCTTGAGTTTAGGGACAGAGAAGGACACTCGTGGAAACTATCAGTGTGCTATTCTGTGCTAAATCTTGTTTGTAGGGACAGAGAAGGACAGTGAGGGAAACTATCAGTGTGCTATTCTGTGCTAAACCAATCTTGCTGAACCATATTTGAAATCCTTGAGTTTAGGGACAGAGAAGGACACTCGTGGAAACTATCAGTGTGCTATTCTGTGCTAAATCTTGTTTGTAGGGACAGAGAAGGACAGTGAGGGAAACTGTCAGTGTGCTATTCTGTTCTAAACCAATCTTGCTGAACCATATTTGAAATCCTTGAGTTTAGGGACAGAGAAGGACACTCGTGGAAACTATCAGTGTGCTATTCTGTGCTAAATCTTGTTTGTAGGGACAGAGAAGGACAGTGAGGGAAACTGTCAGTGTGCTATTCTGTTCTAAACCAATCTTGCTGAACCATATTTGAAATCCTTGAGTTTAGGGACAGAGAGGTACAGTGAGGGAAAGTGTCAGTGTGCTATTCTGTTCTAAACCAATCTTGCTGAACCATATTTGAAATCCTTGAGTTTAGGGACAGAGAAGGACACTCGTGGAAACTATCAGTGTGCTATTCTGTGCTAAATCTTGTTTGTAGGGACAGAGAAGGACAGTGAGGGAAACTGTCAGTGTGCTATTCTGTTCTAAGCCAATCTTGCTGAACCATATTTGAAATCCTTGAGTTTAGGGACAGAGAAGTACAGTGAGGGAAAGTGTCAGTGTGCTATTCTGTTCTAAACCAATCTTGCTGAACCATATTTGAAAGCCTTGAGTTTAGGGACAGAGAAGGACACTCGTGGAAACTATCAGTGTGTTATTCTGTGCTAAATCTTGTTTGTAGGGACAGAGAAGGACAGTGAGGGAAACTATCAGTGTGCTATTCTGTTCTAAACCAATCTTGCTGAACCATATTTGAAATCCTTGAGTTTAGGGACAGAGAAGGACACTCATGGAAACTATCAGTGTGCTATTCTGTGCTAAATCTTGTTTGTAGGGACAGAGAAGGACAGTGAGGGAAACTGTCAGTGTGCTATTCTGTTCTAAACCAATCTTGCTGAACCATATTTGAAATCCTTGAGTTTAGGGACAGAGAAGGACACTCGTGGAAACTATCAGTGTGCTATTCTGTGCTAAATCTTGTTTGTAGGGACAGAGAAGGACAGTGAGGGAAACTATCAGTGTGCTATTCTGTGCTAAACCAATCTTGCTGAACTATATTTGAAATCCTTGAGTTTAGGGACAGAGAAGGACACTCGTGGAAACTATCAGTGTGCTATTCTGTGCTAAATCTTGTTTGTAGGGACAGAGAAGGACAGTGAGGGAAACTATCAGTGTGCTATTCTGTGCTAAACCAATCTTGCTGAACCATATTTGAAATCCTTGAGTTTAGGGACAGAGAAGGACACTCGTGGAAACTATCAGTGTGCTATTCTGTGCTAAATCTTATTTGTAGGGACAGAGAAGGACAGTGAGGGAAACTGTCAGTGTGCTATTCTGTTCTAAACCAATCTTGCTAAACCATATTTGAAATCCTTGAGTTTAGGGACAAAGAGGTACAGTGAGGGAAAGTGTCAGTGTGCTATTCTGTTCTAAACCAATCTTGCTGAACCATATTTGAAATCCTTGAGTTTAGGGACAGAGAAGGACACTCGTGGAAACTATCAGTGTGCTATTCTGTGCTAAATCTTGTTTGTAGGGACAGAGAAGGACAGTGAGGGAAACTATCAGTGTGCTATTCTGTGCTAAACCAATCTTGCTGAACTATATTTGAAATCCTTGAGTTTAGGGACAGAGAAGGACACTCGTGGAAACTATCAGTGTGCTATTCTGTGCTAAATCTTGTTTGTAGGGACAGAGAAGGACAGTGAGGGAAACTGTCAGTGTGCTATTCTGTTCTAAACCAATCTTGCTGAACCATATTTGAAATCCTTGAGTTTAGGGACAGAGAAGGACACTCGTGGAAACTATTAGTGTGCTATTCTGTGCAAAATCTTGTTTGTAGGGACAGAGAAGGACAGTGAGGGAAACTGTCAGTGTGCTATTCTGTTCTAAACCAATCTTGCTGAACCATATTTGAAATCCTTGAGTTTAGGGACAGAGAGGTACAGTGAGGGAAAGTGTCAGTGTGCTATTCTGTTCTAAGCCAATCTTGCTGAACCATATTTGAAATCCTTGAGTTTAGGGACAGAGAAGGACACTCGTGGAAACTATCAGTGTGCTATTCTGTGCTAAATCTTGTTTGTAGGGACAGAGAAGGACAGTGAGGGAAACTATCAGTGTGCTATTCTGTGCTAAACCAATCTTGCTGAACCATATTTGAAATCCTTGATTTTAGGGACAGAGAAGGACACTCGTGGAAACTATCAGTGTGCTATTCTGTGCTAAATCTTGTTTGTAGGGACAGAGAAGGACAGTGAGGGAAACTGTCAGTGTGCTATTCTGTTCTAAACCAATCTTGCTGAACCATATTTGAAATCCTTGAGTTTAGGGACAGAGAGGTACAGTGAGGGAAAGTGTCAGTGTGCTATTCTGTTCTAAACCAATCTTGCTGAACCATATTTGAAATCCTTGAGTTTAGGGGCAGAGAAGGACACTCGTGGAAACTA
The DNA here is from genome assembly GCA_029206835.1 of Rana muscosa. Lineage (NCBI taxonomy): Eukaryota > Metazoa > Chordata > Amphibia > Anura > Ranidae > Rana > Rana muscosa. The sequence continues at coordinate 1,766,082 of JARGYO010005593.1, read as the reverse complement.
TCAGTGTGCTATTCTGTGCTAAATCTTGTTTGTAGGGACAGAGAAGGACAGTGAGGGAAACTGTCAGTGTGCTATTCTGTTCTAAACCAATCTTGCTGAACCATATTTGAAATCCTTGAGTTTAGGGACAGAGAAGGACACTCGTGGAAACTATTAGTGTGCTATTCTGTGCAAAATCTTGTTTGTAGGGACAGAGAAGGACAGTGAGGGAAACTGTCAGTGTGCTATTCTGTTCTAAACCAATCTTGCTGAACCATATTTGAAATCCTTGAGTTTAGGGACAGAGAGGTACAGTGAGGGAAAGTGTCAGTGTGCTATTCTGTTCTAAGCCAATCTTGCTGAACCATATTTGAAATCCTTGAGTTTAGGGACAGAGAAGGACACTCGTGGAAACTATCAGTGTGCTATTCTGTGCTAAATCTTGTTTGTAGGGACAGAGAAGGACAGTGAGGGAAACTATCAGTGTGCTATTCTGTGCTAAACCAATCTTGCTGAACCATATTTGAAATCCTTGATTTTAGGGACAGAGAAGGACACTCGTGGAAACTATCAGTGTGCTATTCTGTGCTAAATCTTGTTTGTAGGGACAGAGAAGGACAGTGAGGGAAACTGTCAGTGTGCTATTCTGTTCTAAACCAATCTTGCTGAACCATATTTGAAATCCTTGAGTTTAGGGACAGAGAGGTACAGTGAGGGAAAGTGTCAGTGTGCTATTCTGTTCTAAACCAATCTTGCTGAACCATATTTGAAATCCTTGAGTTTAGGGGCAGAGAAGGACACTCGTGGAAACTATCAGTGTGCTATTCTGTGCTAAATCTTGTTTGTAGGGACAGAGAAGGACAGTGAGGGAAACTGTCAGTGTGCTATTCTGTTCTAAGCCAATCTTGCTGAACCATATTTGAAATCCTTGAGTTTAGGGACAGAGAGGTACAGTGAGGGAAAGTGTCAGTGTGCTATTCTGTTCTAAACCAATCTTGCTGAACCATATTTGAAAGCCTTGAGTTTAGGGACAGAGAAGGACACTCGTGGAAACTATCAGTGTGCTATTCTGTGCTAAATCTTGTTTGTAGGGACAGAGAAGGACAGTGAGGGAAACTATCAGTGTGCTATTCTGTTCTAAACCAATCTTGCTGAACCATATTTGAAATCCTTGAGTTTAGGGACAGAGAAGGACACTCATGGAAACTATCAGTGTGCTATTCTGTGCTAAATCTTGTTTGTAGGGACAGAGAAGGACAGTGAGGGAAACTGTCAGTGTGCTATTCTGTTCTAAACCAATCTTGCTGAACCATATTTGAAATCCTTGAGTTTAGGGACAGAGAAGGACACTCGTGGAAACTATCAGTGTGCTATTCTGTGCTAAATCTTGTTTGTAGGGACAGAGAAGGACAGTGAGGGAAACTGTCAGTGTGCTATTCTGTTCTAAACCAATCTTGCTGAACCATATTTGAAATCCTTGAGTTTAGGGACAGAGAGGTACAGTGAGGGAAAGTGTCAGTGTGCTATTCTGTTCTAAACCAATCTTGCTGAACCATATTTGAAATCCTTGAGTTTAGGGACAGAGAAGGACACTCGTGGAAACTATCAGTGTGCTATTCTGTGCTAAATCTTGTTTGTAGGGACAGAGAAGGACAGTGAGGGAAACTATCAGTGTGCTATTCTGTGCTAAACCAATCTTGCTGAACTATATTTGAAATCCTTGAGTTTAGGGACAGAGAAGGACACTCGTGGAAACTATCAGTGTGCTATTCTGTGCTAAATCTTGTTTGTAGGGACAGAGAAGGACAGTGAGGGAAACTGTCAGTGTGCTATTCTGTTCTAAACCAATCTTGCTGAACCATATTTGAAATCCTTGAGTTTAGGGACAGAGAAGGACACTCGTGGAAACTATCAGTGTGCTATTCTGTGCTAAATCTTGTTTGTAGGGACAGAGAAGGACAGTGAGGGAAACTGTCAGTGTGCTATTCTGTTCTTAACCAATCTTGCTGAACCATATTTGAAATCCTTGAGTTTAGGGACAGAGAGGTACAGTGAGGGAAAGTGTCAGTGTGCTATTCTGTTCTAAACCAATCTTGCTGAACCATATTTGAAATCCTTGAGTTTAGGGACAGAGAAGGACACTCGTGGAAACTATCAGTGTGCTATTCTGTGCTAAATCTTGTTTGTAGGGACAGAGAAGGACAGTGAGGGAAACTGTCAGTGTGCTATTCTGTTCTAAGCCAATCTTGCTGAACCATATTTGAAATCCTTGAGTTTAGGGACAGAGAGGTACAGTGAGGGAAAGTGTCAGTGTGCTATTCTGTTCTAAACCAATCTTGCTGAACCATATTTGAAATCCTTGAGTTTAGGGACAGAGAAGGACACTCGTGGAAACTATCAGTGTGCTATTCTGTGCTAAATCTTGTTTGTAGGGACAGAGAAGGACAGTGAGGGAAACTGTCAGTGTGCTATTCTGTTTTAAGCCAATCTTGCTGAACCATATTTGAAATCCTTGAGTTTAGGGACAGAGAGGTACAGTGAGGGAAAGTGTCAGTGTGCTATTCTGTTCTAAACCAATCTTGCTGAACCATATTTGAAAGCCTTGAGTTTAGGGACAGAGAAGGACACTCGTGGAAACTATCAGTGTGCTATTCTGTGCTAAATCTTGTTTGTAGGGACAGAGAAGGACAGTGAGGGAAACTATCAGTGTGCTATTCTGTGCTAAACCAATCTTGCTGAACTATATTTGAAATCCTTGAGTTTAGGGACAGAGAAGGACACTCGTGGAAACTATCAGTGTGCTATTCTGTGCTAAATCTTGTTTGTAGGGACAGAGAAGGACAGTGAGGGAAACTATCAGTGTGCTATTCTGTGCTAAACCAATCTTGCTGAACCATATTTGAAATCCTTGAGTTTAGGGACAGAGAAGGACACTCGTGGAAACTATCAGTGTGCTATTCTGTGCTAAATCTTATTTGTAGGGACAGAGAAGGACAGTGAGGGAAACTGTCAGTGTGCTATTCTGTTCTAAACCAATCTTGCTAAACCATATTTGAAATCCTTGAGTTTAGGGACAAAGAGGTACAGTGAGGGAAAGTGTCAGTGTGCTATTCTGTTCTAAACCAATCTTGCTGAACCATATTTGAAATCCTTGAGTTTAGGGACAGAGAAGGACACTCGTGGAAACTATCAGTGTGCTATTCTGTGCTAAATCTTGTTTGTAGGGACAGAGAAGGACAGTGAGGGAAACTATCAGTGTGCTATTCTGTGCTAAACCAATCTTGCTGAACTATATTTGAAATCCTTGAGTTTAGGGACAGAGAAGGACACTCGTGGAAACTATCAGTGTGCTATTCTGTGCTAAATCTTGTTTGTAGGGACAGAGAAGGACAGTGAGGGAAACTGTCAGTGTGCTATTCTGTTCTAAACCAATCTTGCTGAACCATATTTGAAATCCTTGAGTTTAGGGACAGAGAAGGACACTCGTGGAAACTATTAGTGTGCTATTCTGTGCAAAATCTTGTTTGTAGGGACAGAGAAGGACAGTGAGGGAAACTGTCAGTGTGCTATTCTGTTCTAAACCAATCTTGCTGAACCATATTTGAAATCCTTGAGTTTAGGGACAGAGAGGTACAGTGAGGGAAAGTGTCAGTGTGCTATTCTGTGCTAAACCAATCTTGCTGAACCATATTTGAAATCCTTGAGTTTAGGGACAGAGAAGGACACTCGTGGAAACTATCAGTGTGCTATTCTGTGCTAAATCTTGTTTGTAGGGACAGAGAAGGACAGTGAGGGAAACTATCAGTGTGCTATTCTGTGCTAAACCAATCTTGCTGAACTATATTTGAAATCCTTGAGTTTAGGGACAGAGAAGGACACTCGTGGAAACTATCAGTGTGCTATTCTGTGCTAAATCTTGTTTGTAGGGACAGAGAAGGACAGTGAGGGAAACTATCAGTGTGCTATTCTGTGCTAAACCAATCTTGCTGAACCATATTTGAAATCCTTGAGTTTAGGGACAGAGAAGGACACTCGTGGAAACTATCAGTGTGCTATTCTGTGCTAAATCTTATTTGTAGGGACAGAGAAGGACAGTGAGGGAAACTGTCAGTGTGCTATTCTGTTCTAAACCAATCTTGCTAAACCATATTTGAAATCCTTGAGTTTAGGGACAAAGAGGTACAGTGAGGGAAAGTGTCAGTGTGCTATTCTGTTCTAAACCAATCTTGCTGAACCATATTTGAAATCCTTGAGTTTAGGGACAGAGAAGGACACTCGTGGAAACTATCAGTGTGCTATTCTGTGCTAAATCTTGTTTGTAGGGACAGAGAAGGACAGTGAGGGAAACTATCAGTGTGCTATTCTGTGCTAAACCAATCTTGCTGAACTATATTTGAAATCCTTGAGTTTAGGGACAGAGAAGGACACTCGTGGAAACTATCAGTGTGCTATTCTGTGCTAAATCTTGTTTGTAGGGACAGAGAAGGACAGTGAGGGAAACTGTCAGTGTGCTATTCTGTTCTAAACCAATCTTGCTGAACCATATTTGAAATCCTTGAGTTTAGGGACAGAGAAGGACACTCGTGGAAACTATTAGTGTGCTATTCTGTGCAAAATCTTGTTTGTAGGGACAGAGAAGGACAGTGAGGGAAACTGTCAGTGTGCTATTCTGTTCTAAACCAATCTTGCTGAACCATATTTGAAATCCTTGAGTTTAGGGACAGAGAGGTACAGTGAGGGAAAGTGTCAGTGTGCTATTCTGTTCTAAGCCAATCTTGCTGAACCATATTTGAAATCCTTGAGTTTAGGGACAGAGAAGGACACTCGTGGAAACTATCAGTGTGCTATTCTGTGCTAAATCTTGTTTGTAGGGACAGAGAAGGACAGTGAGGGAAACTATCAGTGTGCTATTCTGTGCTAAACCAATCTTGCTGAACCATATTTGAAATCCTTGATTTTAGGGACAGAGAAGGACACTCGTGGAAACTATCAGTGTGCTATTCTGTGCTAAATCTTGTTTGTAGGGACAGAGAAGGACAGTGAGGGAAACTGTCAGTGTGCTATTCTGTTCTAAACCAATCTTGCTGAACCATATTTGAAATCCTTGAGTTTAGGGACAGAGAGGTACAGTGAGGGAAAGTGTCAGTGTGCTATTCTGTTCTAAACCAATCTTGCTGAACCATATTTGAAATCCTTGAGTTTAGGGGCAGAGAAGGACACTCGTGGAAACTATCAGTGTGCTATTCTGTGCTAAATCTTGTTTGTAGGGACAGAGAAGGACAGTGAGGGAAACTGTCAGTGTGCTATTCTGTTCTAAACCAATCTTGCTGAACCATATTTGAAATCCTTGAGTTTAGGGACAGAGAAGGACACTCGTGGAAACTATTAGTGTGCTATTCTGTGCAAAATCTTGTTTGTAGGGACAGAGAAGGACAGTGAGGGAAACTGTCAGTGTGCTATTCTGTTCTAAACCAATCTTGCTGAACCATATTTGAAATCCTTGAGTTTAGGGACAGAGAGGTACAGTGAGGGAAAGTGTCAGTGTGCTATTCTGTTCTAAGCCAATCTTGCTGAACCATATTTGAAATCCTTGAGTTTAGGGACAGAGAAGGACACTCGTGGAAACTATCAGTGTGCTATTCTGTGCTAAATCTTGTTTGTAGGGACAGAGAAGGACAGTGAGGGAAACTATCAGTGTGCTATTCTGTGCTAAACCAATCTTGCTGAACCATATTTGAAATCCTTGATTTTAGGGACAGAGAAGGACACTCGTGGAAACTATCAGTGTGCTATTCTGTGCTAAATCTTGTTTGTAGGGACAGAGAAGGACAGTGAGGGAAACTGTCAGTGTGCTATTCTGTTCTAAACCAATCTTGCTGAACCATATTTGAAATCCTTGAGTTTAGGGACAGAGAGGTACAGTGAGGGAAAGTGTCAGTGTGCTATTCTGTTCTAAACCAATCTTGCTGAACCATATTTGAAATCCTTGAGTTTAGGGGCAGAGAAGGACACTCGTGGAAACTATCAGTGTGCTATTCTGTGCTAAATCTTGTTTGTAGGGACAGAGAAGGACAGTGAGGGAAACTGTCAGTGTGCTATTCTGTTCTAAGCCAATCTTGCTGAACCATATTTGAAATCCTTGAGTTTAGGGACAGAGAGGTACAGTGAGGGAAAGTGTCAGTGTGCTATTCTGTTCTAAACCAATCTTGCTGAACCATATTTGAAAGCCTTGAGTTTAGGGACAGAGAAGGACACTCGTGGAAACTATCAGTGTGCTATTCTGTGCTAAATCTTGTTTGTAGGGACAGAGAAGGACAGTGAGGGAAACTATCAGTGTGCTATTCTGTTCTAAACCAATCTTGCTGAACCATATTTGAAATCCTTGAGTTTAGGGACAGAGAAGGACACTCATGGAAACTATCAGTGTGCTATTCTGTGCTAAATCTTGTTTGTAGGGACAGAGAAGGACAGTGAGGGAAACTGTCAGTGTGCTATTCTGTTCTAAACCAATCTTGCTGAACCATATTTGAAATCCTTGAGTTTAGGGACAGAGAAGGACACTCGTGGAAAATATCAGTGTGCTATTCTGTGCTAAATCTTGTTTGTAGGGACAGAGAAGGACAGTGAGGGAAACTGTCAGTGTGCTATTCTGTTCTAAACCAATCTTGCTGAACCATATTTGAAATCCTTGAGTTTAGGGACAGAGAGGTACAGTGAGGGAAAGTGTCAGTGTGCTATTCTGTTCTAAACCAATCTTGCTGAACCATATTTGAAATCCTTGAGTTTAGGGACAGAGAAGGACACTCGTGGAAACTATCAGTGTGCTATTCTGTGCTAAATCTTGTTTGTAGGGACAGAGAAGGACAGTGAGGGAAACTATCAGTGTGCTATTCTGTGCTAAACCAATCTTGCTGAACTATATTTGAAATCCTTGAGTTTAGGGACAGAGAAGGACACTCGTGGAAACTATCAGTGTGCTATTCTGTGCTAAATCTTGTTTGTAGGGACAGAGAAGGACAGTGAGGGAAACTGTCAGTGTGCTATTCTGTTCTAAACCAATCTTGCTGAACCATATTTGAAATCCTTGAGTTTAGGGACAGAGAAGGACACTCGTGGAAACTATCAGTGTGCTATTCTGTGCTAAATCTTGTTTGTAGGGACAGAGAAGGACAGTGAGGGAAACTGTCAGTGTGCTATTCTGTTCTTAACCAATCTTGCTGAACCATATTTGAAATCCTTGAGTTTAGGGACAGAGAGGTACAGTGAGGGAAAGTGTCAGTGTGCTATTCTGTTCTAAACCAATCTTGCTGAACCATATTTGAAATCCTTGAGTTTAGGGACAGAGAAGGACACTCGTGGAAACTATCAGTGTGCTATTCTGTGCTAAATCTTGTTTGTAGGGACAGAGAAGGACAGTGAGGGAAACTGTCAGTGTGCTATTCTGTTCTAAGCCAATCTTGCTGAACCATATTTGAAATCCTTGAGTTTAGGGACAGAGAGGTACAGTGAGGGAAAGTGTCAGTGTGCTATTCTGTTCTAAACCAATCTTGCTGAACCATATTTGAAATCCTTGAGTTTAGGGACAGAGAAGGACACTCGTGGAAACTATCAGTGTGCTATTCTGTGCTAAATCTTGTTTGTAGGGACAGAGAAGGACAGTGAGGGAAACTGTCAGTGTGCTATTCTGTTTTAAGCCAATCTTGCTGAACCATATTTGAAATCCTTGAGTTTAGGGACAGAGAGGTACAGTGAGGGAAAGTGTCAGTGTGCTATTCTGTTCTAAACCAATCTTGCTGAACCATATTTGAAAGCCTTGAGTTTAGGGACAGAGAAGGACACTCGTGGAAACTATCAGTGTGCTATTCTGTGCTAAATCTTGTTTGTAGGGACAGAGAAGGACAGTGAGGGAAACTATCAGTGTGCTATTCTGTGCTAAACCAATCTTGCTGAACTATATTTGAAATCCTTGAGTTTAGGGACAGAGAAGGACACTCGTGGAAACTATCAGTGTGCTATTCTGTGCTAAATCTTGTTTGTAGGGACAGAGAAGGACAGTGAGGGAAACTATCAGTGTGCTATTCTGTGCTAAACCAATCTTGCTGAACCATATTTGAAATCCTTGAGTTTAGGGACAGAGAAGGACACTCGTGGAAACTATCAGTGTGCTATTCTGTGCTAAATCTTATTTGTAGGGACAGAGAAGGACAGTGAGGGAAACTGTCAGTGTGCTATTCTGTTCTAAACCAATCTTGCTAAACCATATTTGAAATCCTTGAGTTTAGGGACAAAGAGGTACAGTGAGGGAAAGTGTCAGTGTGCTATTCTGTTCTAAACCAATCTTGCTGAACCATATTTGAAATCCTTGAGTTTAGGGACAGAGAAGGACACTCGTGGAAACTATCAGTGTGCTATTCTGTGCTAAATCTTGTTTGTAGGGACAGAGAAGGACAGTGAGGGAAACTATCAGTGTGCTATTCTGTGCTAAACCAATCTTGCTGAACTATATTTGAAATCCTTGAGTTTAGGGACAGAGAAGGACACTCGTGGAAACTATCAGTGTGCTATTCTGTGCTAAATCTTGTTTGTAGGGACAGAGAAGGACAGTGAGGGAAACTATCAGTGTGCTATTCTGTGCTAAACCAATCTTGCTGAACCATATTTGAAATCCTTGATTTTAGGGACAGAGAAGGACACTCGTGGAAACTATCAGTGTGCTATTCTGTGCTAAATCTTGTTTGTAGGGACAGAGAAGGACAGTGAGGGAAACTGTCAGTGTGCTATTCTGTTCTAAACCAATCTTGCTGAACCATATTTGAAATCCTTGAGTTTAGGGACAGAGAGGTACAGTGAGGGAAAGTGTCAGTGTGCTATTCTGTTCTAAACCAATCTTGCTGAACCATATTTGAAATCCTTGAGTTTAGGGGCAGAGAAGGACACTCGTGGAAACTATCAGTGTGCTATTCTGTGCTAAATCTTGTTTGTAGGGACAGAGAAGGACAGTGAGGGAAACTGTCAGTGTGCTATTCTGTTCTAAACCAATCTTGCTGAACCATATTTGAAATCCTTGAGTTTAGGGACAGAGAAGGACACTCGTGGAAACTATTAGTGTGCTATTCTGTGCAAAATCTTGTTTGTAGGGACAGAGAAGGACAGTGAGGGAAACTGTCAGTGTGCTATTCTGTTCTAAACCAATCTTGCTGAACCATATTTGAAATCCTTGAGTTTAGGGACAGAGAGGTACAGTGAGGGAAAGTGTCAGTGTGCTATTCTGTTCTAAGCCAATCTTGCTGAACCATATTTGAAATCCTTGAGTTTAGGGACAGAGAAGGACACTCGTGGAAACTATCAGTGTGCTATTCTGTGCTAAATCTTGTTTGTAGGGACAGAGAAGGACAGTGAGGGAAACTATCAGTGTGCTATTCTGTGCTAAACCAATCTTGCTGAACCATATTTGAAATCCTTGATTTTAGGGACAGAGAAGGACACTCGTGGAAACTATCAGTGTGCTATTCTGTGCTAAATCTTGTTTGTAGGGACAGAGAAGGACAGTGAGGGAAACTGTCAGTGTGCTATTCTGTTCTAAACCAATCTTGCTGAACCATATTTGAAATCCTTGAGTTTAGGGACAGAGAGGTACAGTGAGGGAAAGTGTCAGTGTGCTATTCTGTTCTAAACCAATCTTGCTGAACCATATTTGAAATCCTTGAGTTTAGGGGCAGAGAAGGACACTCGTGGAAACTATCAGTGTGCTATTCTGTGCTAAATCTTGTTTGTAGGGACAGAGAAGGACAGTGAGGGAAACTGTCAGTGTGCTATTCTGTTCTAAGCCAATCTTGCTGAACCATATTTGAAATCCTTGAGTTTAGGGACAGAGAGGTACAGTGAGGGAAAGTGTCAGTGTGCTATTCTGTTCTAAACCAATCTTGCTGAACCATATTTGAAAGCCTTGAGTTTAGGGACAGAGAAGGACACTCGTGGAAACTATCAGTGTGCTATTCTGTGCTAAATCTTGTTTGTAGGGACAGAGAAGGACAGTGAGGGAAACTATCAGTGTGCTATTCTGTTCTAAACCAATCTTGCTGAACCATATTTGAAATCCTTGAGTTTAGGGACAGAGAAGGACACTCATGGAAACTATCAGTGTGCTATTCTGTGCTAAATCTTGTTTGTAGGGACAGAGAAGGACAGTGAGGGAAACTGTCAGTGTGCTATTCTGTTCTAAACCAATCTTGCTGAACCATATTTGAAATCCTTGAGTTTAGGGACAGAGAAGGACACTCGTGGAAAATATCAGTGTGCTATTCTGTGCTAAATCTTGTTTGTAGGGACAGAGAAGGACAGTGAGGGAAACTGTCAGTGTGCTATTCTGTTCTAAACCAATCTTGCTGAACCATATTTGAAATCCTTGAGTTTAGGGACAGAGAGGTACAGTGAGGGAAAGTGTCAGTGTGCTATTCTGTTCTAAACCAATCTTGCTGAACCATATTTGAAATCCTTGAGTTTAGGGACAGAGAAGGACACTCGTGGAAACTATCAGTGTGCTATTCTGTGCTAAATCTTGTTTGTAGGGACAGAGAAGGACAGTGAGGGAAACTATCAGTGTGCTATTCTGTGCTAAACCAATCTTGCTGAACTATATTTGAAATCCTTGAGTTTAGGGACAGAGAAGGACACTCGTGGAAACTATCAGTGTGCTATTCTGTGCTAAATCTTGTTTGTAGGGACAGAGAAGGACAGTGAGGGAAACTGTCAGTGTGCTATTCTGTTCTAAACCAATCTTGCTGAACCATATTTGAAATCCTTGAGTTTAGGGACAGAGAAGGACACTCGTGGAAACTATCAGTGTGCTATTCTGTGCTAAATCTTGTTTGTAGGGACAGAGAAGGACAGTGAGGGAAACTGTCAGTGTGCTATTCTGTTCTTAACCAATCTTGCTGAACCATATTTGAAATCCTTGAGTTTAGGGACAGAGAGGTACAGTGAGGGAAAGTGTCAGTGTGCTATTCTGTTCTAAACCAATCTTGCTGAACCATATTTGAAATCCTTGAGTTTAGGGACAGAGAAGGACACTCGTGGAAACTATCAGTGTGCTATTCTGTGCTAAATCTTGTTTGTAGGGACAGAGAAGGACAGTGAGGGAAACTGTCAGTGTGCTATTCTGTTCTAAGCCAATCTTGCTGAACCATATTTGAAATCCTTGAGTTTAGGGACAGAGAGGTACAGTGAGGGAAAGTGTCAGTGTGCTATTCTGTTCTAAACCAATCTTGCTGAACCATATTTGAAATCCTTGAGTTTAGGGACAGAGAAGGACACTCGTGGAAACTATCAGTGTGCTATTCTGTGCTAAATCTTGTTTGTAGGGACAGAGAAGGACAGTGAGGGAAACTGTCAGTGTGCTATTCTGTTTTAAGCCAATCTTGCTGAACCATATTTGAAATCCTTGAGTTTAGGGACAGAGAGGTACAGTGAGGGAAAGTGTCAGTGTGCTATTCTGTTCTAAACCAATCTTGCTGAACCATATTTGAAAGCCTTGAGTTTAGGGACAGAGAAGGACACTCGTGGAAACTATCAGTGTGCTATTCTGTGCTAAATCTTGTTTGTAGGGACAGAGAAGGACAGTGAGGGAAACTATCAGTGTGCTATTCTGTGCTAAACCAATCTTGCTGAACTATATTTGAAATCCTTGAGTTTAGGGACAGAGAAGGACACTCGTGGAAACTATCAGTGTGCTATTCTGTGCTAAATCTTGTTTGTAGGGACAGAGAAGGACAGTGAGGGAAACTATCAGTGTGCTATTCTGTGCTAAACCAATCTTGCTGAACCATATTTGAAATCCTTGAGTTTAGGGACAGAGAAGGACACTCGTGGAAACTATCAGTGTGCTATTCTGTGCTAAATCTTATTTGTAGGGACAGAGAAGGACAGTGAGGGAAACTGTCAGTGTGCTATTCTGTTCTAAACCAATCTTGCTAAACCATATTTGAAATCCTTGAGTTTAGGGACAAAGAGGTACAGTGAGGGAAAGTGTCAGTGTGCTATTCTGTTCTAAACCAATCTTGCTGAACCATATTTGAAATCCTTGAGTTTAGGGACAGAGAAGGACACTCGTGGAAACTATCAGTGTGCTATTCTGTGCTAAATCTTGTTTGTAGGGACAGAGAAGGACAGTGAGGGAAACTATCAGTGTGCTATTCTGTGCTAAACCAATCTTGCTGAACTATATTTGAAATCCTTGAGTTTAGGGACAGAGAAGGACACTCGTGGAAACTATCAGTGTGCTATTCTGTGCTAAATCTTGTTTGTAGGGACAGAGAAGGACAGTGAGGGAAACTGTCAGTGTGCTATTCTGTTCTAAACCAATCTTGCTGAACCATATTTGAAATCCTTGAGTTTAGGGACAGAGAAGGACACTCGTGGAAACTATTAGTGTGCTATTCTGTGCAAAATCTTGTTTGTAGGGACAGAGAAGGACAGTGAGGGAAACTGTCAGTGTGCTATTCTGTTCTAAACCAATCTTGCTGAACCATATTTGAAATCCTTGAGTTTAGGGACAGAGAGGTACAGTGAGGGAAAGTGTCAGTGTGCTATTCTGTTCTAAGCCAATCTTGCTGAACCATATTTGAAATCCTTGAGTTTAGGGACAGAGAAGGACACTTGTGGAAACTATCAGTGTGCTATTCTGTGCTAAATCTTGTTTGTAGGGACAGAGAAGGACAGTGAGGGAAACTATCAGTGTGCTATTCTGTGCTAAACCAATCTTGCTGAACCATATTTGAAATCCTTGATTTTAGGGACAGAGAAGGACACTCGTGGAAACTATCAGTGTGCTATCCTGTGCTAAATCTTGTTTGTAGGGACAGAGAAGGACAGTGAGGGAAACTGTCAGTGTGCTATTCTGTTCTAAACCAATCTTGCTGAACCATATTTGAAATCCTTGAGTTTAGGGACAGAGAGGTACAGTGAGGGAAAGTGTCACTGTGCTATTCTGTTCTAAACCAATCTTGCTGAACCATATTTGAAATCCTTGAGTTTAGGGACAGAGAAGGACACTCGTGGAAACTATCAGTGTGCTATTCTGTGCTAAATCTTGTTTGCAGGGACAGAGAAGGACAGTGAGGGAAACTGTCAGTGTGCTATTCTGTTCTAAACCAATCTTGCTGAACCATATTTGAAATCCTTGAGTTTAGGGACAGAGAAGGACACTCGTGGAAACTATCAGTGTGCTATTCTGTGCTAAATCTTGTTTGTAGGGACATAGAAGGACAGTGAGGGAAACTGTCAGTGTGCTATTCTGTTCTAAACCAATCTTGCTGAACCATATTTGAAATCCTTGAGTTTAGGGACAGAGAGGTACAGTGAGGGAAAGTGTCAGTGTGCTATTCTGTTCTAAACCAATCTTGCTGAACCATATTTGAAATCCTTGAGTTTAGGGGCAGAGAAGGACACTCGTGGAAACTATCAGTGTGCTATTCTGTGCTAAATCTTGTTTGTAGGGACAGAGAAGGACAGTGAGGGAAACTGTCAGTGTGCTATTCTGTTCTAAGCCAATCTTGCTGAACCATATTTGAAATCCTTGAGTTTAGGGACAGAGAGGTACAGTGAGGGAAAGTGTCAGTGTGCTATTCTGTTCTAAACCAATCTTGCTGAACCATATTTGAAAGCCTTGAGTTTAGGGACAGAGAAGGACACTCGTGGAAACTATCAGTGTGCTATTCTGTGCTAAATCTTGTTTGTAGGGACAGAGAAGGACAGTGAGGGAAACTATCAGTGTGCTATTCTGTTCTAAACCAATCTTGCTGAACCATATTTGAAATCCTTGAGTTTAGGGACAGAGAAGGACACTCATGGAAACTATCAGTGTGCTATTCTGTGCTAAATCTTGTTTGTAGGGACAGAGAAGGACAGTGAGGGAAACTGTCAGTGTGCTATTCTGTTCTAAACCAATCTTGCTGAACCATATTTGAAATCCTTGAGTTTAGGGACAGAGAAGGACACTCGTGGAAACTATCAGTGTGCTATTCTGTGCTAAATCTTGTTTGTAGGGACAGAGAAGGACAGTGAGGGAAACTGTCAGTGTGCTATTCTGTTCTAAACCAATCTTGCTGAACCATATTTGAAATCCTTGAGTTTAGGGACAGAGAGGTACAGTGAGGGAAAGTGTCAGTGTGCTATTCTGTTCTAAACCAATCTTGCTGAACCATATTTGAAATCCTTGAGTTTAGGGACAGAGAAGGACACTCGTGGAAACTATCAGTGTGCTATTCTGTGCTAAATCTTGTTTGTAGGGACAGAGAAGGACAGTGAGGGAAACTATCAGTGTGCTATTCTGTGCTAAACCAATCTTGCTGAACTATATTTGAAATCCTTGAGTTTAGGGACAGAGAAGGACACTCGTGGAAACTATCAGTGTGCTATTCTGTGCTAAATCTTGTTTGTAGGGACAGAGAAGGACAGTGAGGGAAACTGTCAGTGTGCTATTCTGTTCTAAACCAATCTTGCTGAACCATATTTGAAATCCTTGAGTTTAGGGACAGAGAAGGACACTCGTGGAAACTATCAGTGTGCTATTCTGTGCTAAATCTTGTTTGTAGGGACAGAGAAGGACAGTGAGGGAAACTGTCAGTGTGCTATTCTGTTCTAAACCAATCTTGCTGAACCATATTTGAAATCCTTGAGTTTAGGGACAGAGAAGGACACTCGTGGAAACTATTAGTGTGCTATTCTGTGCAAAATCTTGTTTGTAGGGACAGAGAAGGACAGTGAGGGAAACTGTCAGTGTGCTATTCTGTTCTAAACCAATCTTGCTGAACCATATTTGAAATCCTTGAGTTTAGGGACAGAGAGGTACAGTGAGGGAAAGTGTCAGTGTGCTATTCTGTTCTAAGCCAATCTTGCTGAACCATATTTGAAATCCTTGAGTTTAGGGACAGAGAAGGACACTCGTGGAAACTATCAGTGTGCTATTCTGTGCTAAATCTTGTTTGTAGGGACATAGAAGGACAGTGAGGGAAACTATCAGTGTGCTATTCTGTGCTAAACCAATCTTGCTGAACCATATTTGAAATCCTTGATTTTAGGGACAGAGAAGGACACTCGTGGAAACTATCAGTGTGCTATTCTGTGCTAAATCTTGTTTGTAGGGACAGAGAAGGACAGTGAGGGAAACTGTCAGTGTGCTATTCTGTTCTAAACCAATCTTGCTGAACCATATTTGAAATCCTTGAGTTTAGGGACAGAGAGGTACAGTGAGGGAAAGTGTCAGTGTGCTATTCTGTTCTAAACCAATCTTGCTGAACCATATTTGAAATCCTTGAGTTTAGGGGCAGAGAAGGACACTCGTGGAAACTATCAGTGTGCTATTCTGTGCTAAATCTTGTTTGTAGGGACAGAGAAGGACAGTGAGGGAAACTGTCAGTGTGCTATTCTGTTCTAAGCCAATCTTGCTGAACCATATTTGAAATCCTTGAGTTTAGGGACAGAGAGGTACAGTGAGGGAAAGTGTCAGTGTGCTATTCTGTTCTAAACCAATCTTGCTGAACCATATTTGAAAGCCTTGAGTTTAGGGACAGAGAAGGACACTCGTGGAAACTATCAGTGTGCTATTCTGTGCTAAATCTTGTTTGTAGGGACAGAGAAGGACAGTGAGGGAAACTATCAGTGTGCTATTCTGTTCTAAACCAATCTTGCTGAACCATATTTGAAATCCTTGAGTTTAGGGACAGAGAAGGACACTCATGGAAACTATCAGTGTGCTATTCTGTGCTAAATCTTGTTTGTAGGGACAGAGAAGGACAGTGAGGGAAACTGTCAGTGTGCTATTCTGTTCTAAACCAATCTTGCTGAACCATATTTGAAATCCTTGAGTTTAGGGACAGAGAAGGACACTCGTGGAAAATATCAGTGTGCTATTCTGTGCTAAATCTTGTTTGTAGGGACAGAGAAGGACAGTGAGGGAAACTGTCAGTGTGCTATTCTGTTCTAAACCAATCTTGCTGAACCATATTTGAAATCCTTGAGTTTAGGGACAGAGAGGTACAGTGAGGGAAAGTGTCAGTGTGCTATTCTGTTCTAAACCAATCTTGCTGAACCATATTTGAAATCCTTGAGTTTAGGGACAGAGAAGGACACTCGTGGAAACTATCAGTGTGCTATTCTGTGCTAAATCTTGTTTGTAGGGACAGAGAAGGACAGTGAGGGAAACTATCAGTGTGCTATTCTGTGCTAAACCAATCTTGCTGAACTATATTTGAAATCCTTGAGTTTAGGGACAGAGAAGGACACTCGTGGAAACTATCAGTGTGCTATTCTGTGCTAAATCTTGTTTGTAGGGACAGAGAAGGACAGTGAGGGAAACTGTCAGTGTGCTATTCTGTTCTAAACCAATCTTGCTGAACCATATTTGAAATCCTTGAGTTTAGGGACAGAGAAGGACACTCGTGGAAACTATCAGTGTGCTATTCTGTGCTAAATCTTGTTTGTAGGGACAGAGAAGGACAGTGAGGGAAACTGTCAGTGTGCTATTCTGTTCTTAACCAATCTTGCTGAACCATATTTGAAATCCTTGAGTTTAGGGACAGAGAGGTACAGTGAGGGAAAGTGTCAGTGTGCTATTCTGTTCTAAACCAATCTTGCTGAACCATATTTGAAATCCTTGAGTTTAGGGACAGAGAAGGACACTCGTGGAAACTATCAGTGTGCTATTCTGTGCTAAATCTTGTTTGTAGGGACAGAGAAGGACAGTGAGGGAAACTGTCAGTGTGCTATTCTGTTCTAAGCCAATCTTGCTGAACCATATTTGAAATCCTTGAGTTTAGGGACAGAGAGGTACAGTGAGGGAAAGTGTCAGTGTGCTATTCTGTTCTAAACCAATCTTGCTGAACCATATTTGAAATCCTTGAGTTTAGGGACAGAGAAGGACACTCGTGGAAACTATCAGTGTGCTATTCTGTGCTAAATCTTGTTTGTAGGGACAGAGAAGGACAGTGAGGGAAACTGTCAGTGTGCTATTCTGTTTTAAGCCAATCTTGCTGAACCATATTTGAAATCCTTGAGTTTAGGGACAGAGAGGTACAGTGAGGGAAAGTGTCAGTGTGCTATTCTGTTCTAAACCAATCTTGCTGAACCATATTTGAAAGCCTTGAGTTTAGGGACAGAGAAGGACACTCGTGGAAACTATCAGTGTGCTATTCTGTGCTAAATCTTGTTTGTAGGGACAGAGAAGGACAGTGAGGGAAACTATCAGTGTGCTATTCTGTGCTAAACCAATCTTGCTGAACTATATTTGAAATCCTTGAGTTTAGGGACAGAGAAGGACACTCGTGGAAACTATCAGTGTGCTATTCTGTGCTAAATCTTGTTTGTAGGGACAGAGAAGGACAGTGAGGGAAACTATCAGTGTGCTATTCTGTGCTAAACCAATCTTGCTGAACCATATTTGAAATCCTTGAGTTTAGGGACAGAGAAGGACACTCGTGGAAACTATCAGTGTGCTATTCTGTGCTAAATCTTATTTGTAGGGACAGAGAAGGACAGTGAGGGAAACTGTCAGTGTGCTATTCTGTTCTAAACCAATCTTGCTAAACCATATTTGAAATCCTTGAGTTTAGGGACAAAGAGGTACAGTGAGGGAAAGTGTCAGTGTGCTATTCTGTTCTAAACCAATCTTGCTGAACCATATTTGAAATCCTTGAGTTTAGGGACAGAGAAGGACACTCGTGGAAACTATCAGTGTGCTATTCTGTGCTAAATCTTGTTTGTAGGGACAGAGAAGGACAGTGAGGGAAACTATCAGTGTGCTATTCTGTGCTAAACCAATCTTGCTGAACTATATTTGAAATCCTTGAGTTTAGGGACAGAGAAGGACACTCGTGGAAACTATCAGTGTGCTATTCTGTGCTAAATCTTGTTTGTAGGGACAGAGAAGGACAGTGAGGGAAACTGTCAGTGTGCTATTCTGTTCTAAACCAATCTTGCTGAACCATATTTGAAATCCTTGAGTTTAGGGACAGAGAAGGACACTCGTGGAAACTATTAGTGTGCTATTCTGTGCAAAATCTTGTTTGTAGGGACAGAGAAGGACAGTGAGGGAAACTGTCAGTGTGCTATTCTGTTCTAAACCAATCTTGCTGAACCATATTTGAAATCCTTGAGTTTAGGGACAGAGAGGTACAGTGAGGGAAAGTGTCAGTGTGCTATTCTGTTCTAAGCCAATCTTGCTGAACCATATTTGAAATCCTTGAGTTTAGGGACAGAGAAGGACACTCGTGGAAACTATCAGTGTGCTATTCTGTGCTAAATCTTGTTTGTAGGGACAGAGAAGGACAGTGAGGGAAACTATCAGTGTGCTATTCTGTGCTAAACCAATCTTGCTGAACCATATTTGAAATCCTTGATTTTAGGGACAGAGAAGGACACTCGTGGAAACTATCAGTGTGCTATCCTGTGCTAAATCTTGTTTGTAGGGACAGAGAAGGACAGTGAGGGAAACTGTCAGTGTGCTATTCTGTTCTAAACCAATCTTGCTGAACCATATTTGAAATCCTTGAGTTTAGGGACAGAGAGGTACAGTGAGGGAAAGTGTCACTGTGCTATTCTGTTCTAAACCAATCTTGCTGAACCATATTTGAAATCCTTGAGTTTAGGGACAGAGAAGGACACTCGTGGAAACTATCAGTGTGCTATTCTGTGCTAAATCTTGTTTGCAGGGACAGAGAAGGACAGTGAGGGAAACTGTCAGTGTGCTATTCTGTTCTAAACCAATCTTGCTGAACCATATTTGAAATCCTTGAGTTTAGGGACAGAGAAGGACACTCGTGGAAACTATCAGTGTGCTATTCTGTGCTAAATCTTGTTTGTAGGGACATAGAAGGACAGTGAGGGAAACTGTCAGTGTGCTATTCTGTTCTAAACCAATCTTGCTGAACCATATTTGAAATCCTTGAGTTTAGGGACAGAGAGGTACAGTGAGGGAAAGTGTCAGTGTGCTATTCTGTTCTAAACCAATCTTGCTGAACCATATTTGAAATCCTTGAGTTTAGGGGCAGAGAAGGACACTCGTGGAAACTATCAGTGTGCTATTCTGTGCTAAATCTTGTTTGTAGGGACAGAGAAGGACAGTGAGGGAAACTGTCAGTGTGCTATTCTGTTCTAAGCCAATCTTGCTGAACCATATTTGAAATCCTTGAGTTTAGGGACAGAGAGGTACAGTGAGGGAAAGTGTCAGTGTGCTATTCTGTTCTAAACCAATCTTGCTGAACCATATTTGAAAGCCTTGAGTTTAGGGACAGAGAAGGACACTCGTGGAAACTATCAGTGTGCTATTCTGTGCTAAATCTTGTTTGTAGGGACAGAGAAGGACAGTGAGGGAAACTATCAGTGTGCTATTCTGTTCTAAACCAATCTTGCTGAACCATATTTGAAATCCTTGAGTTTAGGGACAGAGAAGGACACTCATGGAAACTATCAGTGTGCTATTCTGTGCTAAATCTTGTTTGTAGGGACAGAGAAGGACAGTGAGGGAAACTGTCAGTGTGCTATTCTGTTCTAAACCAATCTTGCTGAACCATATTTGAAATCCTTGAGTTTAGGGACAGAGAAGGACACTCGTGGAAACTATCAGTGTGCTATTCTGTGCTAAATCTTGTTTGTAGGGACAGAGAAGGACAGTGAGGGAAACTGTCAGTGTGCTATTCTGTTCTAAACCAATCTTGCTGAACCATATTTGAAATCCTTGAGTTTAGGGACAGAGAGGTACAGTGAGGGAAAGTGTCAGTGTGCTATTCTGTTCTAAACCAATCTTGCTGAACCATATTTGAAATCCTTGAGTTTAGGGACAGAGAAGGACACTCGTGGAAACTATCAGTGTGCTATTCTGTGCTAAATCTTGTTTGTAGGGACAGAGAAGGACAGTGAGGGAAACTATCAGTGTGCTATTCTGTGCTAAACCAATCTTGCTGAACTATATTTGAAATCCTTGAGTTTAGGGACAGAGAAGGACACTCGTGGAAACTATCAGTGTGCTATTCTGTGCTAAATCTTGTTTGTAGGGACAGAGAAGGACAGTGAGGGAAACTGTCAGTGTGCTATTCTGTTCTAAACCAATCTTGCTGAACCATATTTGAAATCCTTGAGTTTAGGGACAGAGAAGGACACTCGTGGAAACTATCAGTGTGCTATTCTGTGCTAAATCTTGTTTGTAGGGACAGAGAAGGACAGTGAGGGAAACTGTCAGTGTGCTATTCTGTTCTTAACCAATCTTGCTGAACCATATTTGAAATCCTTGAGTTTAGGGACAGAGAGGTACAGTGAGGGAAAGTGTCAGTGTGCTATTCTGTTCTAAACCAATCTTGCTGAACCATATTTGAAATCCTTGAGTTTAGGGACAGAGAAGGACACTCGTGGAAACTATCAGTGTGCTATTCTGTGCTAAATCGTGTTTGTAGGGACAGAGAAGGACAGTGAGGGAAACTGTCAGTGTGCTATTCTGTTCTAAGCCAATCTTGCTGAACCATATTTGAAATCCTTGAGTTTAGGGACAGAGAGGTACAGTGAGGGAAAGTGTCAGTGTGCTATTCTGTTCTAAACCAATCTTGCTGAACCATATTTGAAATCCTTGAGTTTAGGGACAGAGAAGGACACTCGTGGAAACTATCAGTGTGCTATTCTGTGCTAAATCTTGTTTGTAGGGACAGAGAAGGACAGTGAGGGAAACTGTCAGTGTGCTATTCTGTTTTAAGCCAATCTTGCTGAACCATATTTGAAATCCTTGAGTTTAGGGACAGAGAGGTACAGTGAGGGAAAGTGTCAGTGTGCTATTCTGTTCTAAACCAATCTTGCTGAACCATATTTGAAAGCCTTGAGTTTAGGGACAGAGAAGGACACTCGTGGAAACTATCAGTGTGCTATTCTGTGCTAAATCTTGTTTGTAGGGACAGAGAAGGACAGTGAGGGAAACTATCAGTGTGCTATTCTGTTCTAAACCAATCTTGCTGAACTATATTTGAAATCCTTGAGTTTAGGGACAGAGAAGGACACTCGTGGAAACTATCAGTGTGCTATTCTGTGCTAAATCTTGTTTGTAGGGACAGAGAAGGACAGTGAGGGAAACTGTCAGTGTGCTATTCTGTTCTAAACCAATCTTGCTGAACCATATTTGAAATCCTTGAGTTTAGGGACAGAGAGGTACAGTGAGGGAAAGTGTCAGTGTGCTATTCTGTTCTAAACCAATCTTGCTGAACCATATTTGAAATCCTTGAGTTTAGGGGCAGAGAAGGACACTCGTGGAAACTATCAGTGTGCTATTCTGTGCTAAATCTTGTTTGTAGGGACAGAGAAGGACAGTGAGGGAAACTGTCAGTGTGCTATTCTGTTCTAAGCCAATCTTGCTGAACCATATTTGAAATACTTGAGTTTAGGGACAGAGAGGTACAGTGAGGGAAAGTGTCAGTGTGCTATTCTGTTCTAAACCAATCTTGCTGAACCATATTTGAAAGCCTTGAGTTTAGGGACAGAGAAGGACACTCGTGGAAACTATCAGTGTGCTATTCTGTGCTAAATCTTGTTTGTAGGGACAGAGAAGGACAGTGAGGGAAACTGTCAGTGTGCTATTCTGTTCTAAACCAATCTTGCTAAACCATATTTGAAATCCTTGAGTTTAGGGACAGAGAAGGACACTCGTGGAAACTATCAGTGTGCTATTCTGTGCTAAATCTTGTTTGTAGGGACAGAGAAGGACAGTGAGGGAAACTGTCAGTGTGCTATTCTGTTCTAAACCAATCTTGCTGAACCATATTTGAAATCCTTGAGTTTAGGGACAGAGAAGGACACTCGTGGAAACTATTAGTGTGCTATTCTGTGCAAAATCTTGTTTGTAGGGACATAGAAGGACAGTGAGGGAAACTGTCAGTGTGCTATTCTGTTCTAAACCAATCTTGCTGAACCATATTTGAAATCCTTGAGTTTAGGGACAGAGAGGTACAGTGAGGGAAAGTGTCAGTGTGCTATTCTGTTCTAAGCCAATCTTGCTGAACCATATTTGAAATCCTTGAGTTTAGGGACAGAGAAGGACACTCGTGGAAACTATCAGTGTGCTATTCTGTGCTAAATCTTGTTTGTAGGGACAGAGAAGGACAGTGAGGGAAACTATCAGTGTGCTATTCTGTGCTAAACCAATCTTGCTGAACCATATTTGAAATCCTTGATTTTAGGGACAGAGAAGGACACTCGTGGAAACTATCAGTGTGCTATTCTGTGCTAAATCTTGTTTGTAGGGACAGAGAAGGACAGTGAGGGAAACTGTCAGTGTGCTATTCTGTTCTAAACCAATCTTGCTGAACCATATTTGAAATCCTTGAGTTTAGGGACAGAGAGGTACAGTGAGGGAAAGTGTCACTGTGCTATTCTGTTCTAAACCAATCTTGCTGAACCATATTTGAAATCCTTGAGTTTAGGGACAGAGAAGGACACTTGTGGAAACTATCAGTGTGCTATTCTGTGCTAAATCTTGTTTGCAGGGACAGAGAAGGACAGTGAGGGAAACTGTCAGTGTGCTATTCTGTTCTAAACCAATCTTGCTGAACCATATTTGAAATCCTTGAGTTTAGGGACAGAGAAGGACACTCGTGGAAACTATCAGTGTGCTATTATGTGCTAAATCTTGTTTGTAGGGACATAGAAGGACAGTGAGGGAAACTGTCAGTGTGCTATTCTGTTCTAAACCAATCTTGCTGAACCATATTTGAAATCCTTGAGTTTAGGGACAGAGAGGTACAGTGAGGGAAAGTGTCAGTGTGCTATTCTGTTCTAAACCAATCTTGCTGAACCATATTTGAAATCCTTGAGTTTAGGGGCAGAGAAGGACACTCGTGGAAACTATCAGTGTGCTATTCTGTGCTAAATCTTGTTTGTAGGGACAGAGAAGGACAGTGAGGGAAACTATCAGTGTGCTATTCTGTTCTAAGCCAATCTTGCTGAACCATATTTGAAATCCTTGAGTTTAGGGACAGAGAGGTACAGTGAGGGAAAGTGTCAGTGTGCTATTCTGTTCTAAACCAATCTTGCTGAACCATATTTGAAAGCCTTGAGTTTAGGGACAGAGAAGGACACTCGTGGAAACTATCAGTGTGCTATTCTGTGCTAAATCTTGTTTGTAGGGACAGAGAAGGACAGTGAGGGAAACTATCAGTGTGCTATTCTGTTCTAAACCAATCTTGCTGAACCATATTTGAAATCCTTGAGTTTAGGGACAGAGAAGGACACTCATGGAAACTATCAGTGTGCTATTCTGTGCTAAATCTTGTTTGTAGGGACAGAGAAGGACAGTGAGGGAAACTGTCAGTGTGCTATTCTGTTCTAAACCAATCTTGCTGAACCATATTTGAAATCCTTGAGTTTAGGGACAGAGAAGGACACTCGTGGAAACTATCAGTGTGCTATTCTGTGCTAAATCTTGTTTGTAGGGACAGAGAAGGACAGTGAGGGAAACTGTCAGTGTGCTATTCTGTTCTAAACCAATCTTGCTGAACCATATTTGAAATCCTTGAGTTTAGGGACAGAGAGGTACAGTGAGGGAAAGTGTCAGTGTGCTATTCTGTTCTAAACCAATCTTGCTGAACCATATTTGAAATCCTTGAGTTTAGGGACAGAGAAGGACACTCGTGGAAACTATCAGTGTGCTATTCTGTGCTAAATCTTGTTTGTAGGGACAGAGAAGGACAGTGAGGGAAACTATCAGTGTGCTATTCTGTGCTAAACCAATCTTGCTGAACTATATTTGAAATCCTTGAGTTTAGGGACAGAGAAGGACACTCGTGGAAACTATCAGTGTGCTATTCTGTGCTAAATCTTGTTTGTAGGGACAGAGAAGGACAGTGAGGGAAACTATCAGTGTGCTATTCTGTGCTAAACCAATCTTGCTGAACCATATTTGAAATCATTGAGTTTAGGGACAGAGAAGGACACTCGTGGAAACTATCAGTGTGCTATTCTGTGCTAAATCTTATTTGTAGGGACAGAGAAGGACAGTGAGGGAAACTGTCAGTGTGCTATTCTGTTCTAAACCAATCTTGCTAAACCATATTTGAAATCCTTGAGTTTAGGGACAGAGAAGGACACTCGTGGAAACTATCAGTGTGCTATTCTGTGCTAAATCTTGTTTGTAGGGACAGAGAAGGACAGTGAGGGAAACTGTCAGTGTGCTATTCTGTTCTAAGCCAATCTTGCTGAACCATATTTGAAATCCTTGAGTTTAGGGACAGAGAAGGACACTCGTGGAAACTATTAGTGTGCTATTCTGTGCAAAATCTTGTTTGTAGGGACAGAGAAGGACAGTGAGGGAAACTGTCAGTGTGCTATTCTGTTCTAAACCAATCTTGCTGAACCATATTTGAAATCCTTGAGTTTAGGGACAGAGAGGTACAGTGAGGGAAAGTGTCAGTGTGCTATTCTGTTCTAAGCCAATCTTGCTGAACCATATTTGAAATCCTTGAGTTTAGGGACAGAGAAGGACACTCGTGGAAACTATCAGTGTGCTATTCTGTGCTAAATCTTGTTTGTAGGGACAGAGAAGGACAGTGAGGGAAACTATCAGTGTGCTATTCTGTGCTAAACCAATCTTGCTGAACCATATTTGAAATCCTTGAGTTTAGGGACAGAGAAGGACACTCGTGGAAACTATCAGTGTGCTATTCTGTGCTAAATCTTGTTTGTAGGGACAGAGAAGGACAGTGAGGGAAACTATCAGTGTGCTATTCTGTGCTAAACCAATCTTGCTGAACCATATTTGAAATCCTTGAGTTTAGGGACAGAGAAGGACACTCGTGGAAACTATCAGTGTGCTATTCTGTGCTAAATCTTGTTTGTAGGGACAGAGAAGGACAGTGAGGGAAACTGTCAGTGTGCTATTCTGTTCTAAACCAATCTTGCTGAACCATATTTGAAATCCTTGAGTTTAGGGACAGAGAGGTACAGTGAGGGAAAGTGTCACTGTGCTATTCTGTTCTAAACCAATCTTGCTGAACCATATTTGAAATCCTTGAGTTTAGGGACAGAGAAGGACACTCGTGGAAACTATCAGTGTGCTATTCTGTGCTAAATCTTGTTTGTAGGGACAGAGAAGGACAGTGAGGGAAACTGTCAGTGTGCTATTCTGTTCTAAACCAATCTTGCTGAACCATATTTGAAATCCTTGAGTTTAGGGACAGAGAAGGACACTCGTGGAAACTATCAGTGTGCTATTCTGTGCTAAATCTTGTTTGTAGGGACAGAGAAGGACAGTGAGGGAAACTGTCAGTGTGCTATTCTGTTCTTAACCAATCTTGCTGAACCATATTTGAAATCCTTGAGTTTAGGGACAGAGAGGTACAGTGAGGGAAAGTGTCAGTGTGCTATTCTGTTCTAAACCAATCTTGCTGAACCATATTTGAAATCCTTGAGTTTAGGGACAGAGAAGGACACTCGTGGAAACTATCAGTGTGCTATTCTGTGCTAAATCTTGTTTGTAGGGACAGAGAAGGACAGTGAGGGAAACTGTCAGTGTGCTATTCTGTTCTAAGCCAATCTTGCTGAACCATATTTGAAATCCTTGAGTTTAGGGACAGAGAGGTACAGTGAGGGAAAGTGTCAGTGTGCTATTCTGTTCTAAACCAATCTTGCTGAACCATATTTGAAATCCTTGAGTTTAGGGACAGAGAAGGACACTCGTGGAAACTATCAGTGTGCTATTCTGTGCTAAATCTTGTTTGTAGGGACAGAGAAGGACAGTGAGGGAAACTGTCAGTGTGCTATTCTGTTCTAAGCCAATCTTGCTGAACCATATTTGAAATCCTTGAGTTTAGGGACAGAGAGGTACAGTGAGGGAAAGTGTCAGTGTGCTATTCTGTTCTAAACCAATCTTGCTGAACCATATTTGAAAGCCTTGAGTTTAGGGACAGAGAAGGACACTCGTGGAAACTATCAGTGTGCTATTCTGTGCTAAATCTTGTTTGTAGGGACAGAGAAGGACAGTGAGGGAAACTATCAGTGTGCTATTCTGTTCTAAACCAATCTTGCTGAACCATATTTGAAATCCTTGAGTTTAGGGACAGAGAAGGACACTCGTGGAAACTATCAGTGTGCTATTCTGTGCTAAATCTTGTTTGTAGGGACAGAGAAGGACAGTGAGGGAAACTGTCAGTGTGCTATTCTGTTCTAAACCAATCTTGCTGAACCATATTTGAAATCCTTGAGTTTAGGGACAAAGAGGTACAGTGAGGGAAAGTGTCAGTGTGCTATTCTGTTCTAAACCAATCTTGCTGAACCATATTTGAAATCCTTGAGTTTAGGGACAGAGAAGGACACTCGTGGAAACTATCAGTGTGCTATTCAGTGCTAAATCTTGTTTGTAGGGACAGAGAAGGACAGTGAGGGAAACTATCAGTGTGCTATTCTGTGCTAAACCAATCTTGCTGAACCATATTTGAAATCATTGAGTTTAGGGACAGAGAAGGACACTCGTGGAAACTATCAGTGTGCTATTCTGTGCTAAATCTTATTTGTAGGGACAGAGAAGGACAGTGAGGGAAACTGTCAGTGTGCTATTCTGTTCTAAACCAATCTTGCTAAACCATATTTGAAATCCTTGAGTTTAGGGACAGAGAAGGACACTCGTGGAAACTATCAGTGTGCTATTCTGTGCTAAATCTTGTTTGTAGGGACAGAGAAGGACAGTGAGGGAAACTGTCAGTGTGCTATTCTGTTCTAAGCCAATCTTGCTGAACCATATTTGAAATCCTTGAGTTTAGGGACAGAGAAGGACACTCGTGGAAACTATTAGTGTGCTATTCTGTGCAAAATCTTGTTTGTAGGGACAGAGAAGGACAGTGAGGGAAACTGTCAGTGTGCTATTCTGTTCTAAACCAATCTTGCTGAACCATATTTGAAATCCTTGAGTTTAGGGACAGAGAGGTACAGTGAGGGAAAGTGTCAGTGTGCTATTCTGTTCTAAGCCAATCTTGCTGAACCATATTTGAAATCCTTGAGTTTAGGGACAGAGAAGGACACTCGTGGAAACTATCAGTGTGCTATTCTGTGCTAAATCTTGTTTGTAGGGACAGAGAAGGACAGTGAGGGAAACTATCAGTGTGCTATTCTGTGCTAAACCAATCTTGCTGAACCATATTTGAAATCCTTGAGTTTAGGGACAGAGAAGGACACTCGTGGAAACTATCAGTGTGCTATTCTGTGCTAAATCTTGTTTGTAGGGACAGAGAAGGACAGTGAGGGAAACTATCAGTGTGCTATTCTGTGCTAAACCAATCTTGCTGAACCATATTTTAAATCCTTGAGTTTAGGGACAGAGAAGGACACTCGTGGAAACTATCAGTGTGCTATTCTGTGCTAAATCTTGTTTGTAGGGACAGAGAAGGACAGTGAGGGAAACTGTCAGTGTGCTATTCTGTTCTAAACCAATCTTGCTGAACCATATTTGAAATCCTTGAGTTTAGGGACAGAGAGGTACAGTGAGGGAAAGTGTCACTGTGCTATTCTGTTCTAAACCAATCTTGCTGAACCATATTTGAAATCCTTGAGTTTAGGGACAGAGAAGGACACTCGTGGAAACTATCAGTGTGCTATTCTGTGCTAAATCTTGTTTGTAGGGACAGAGAAGGACAGTGAGGGAAACTGTCAGTGTGCTATTCTGTTCTAAACCAATCTTGCTGAACCATATTTGAAATCCTTGAGTTTAGGGACAGAGAAGGACACTCGTGGAAACTATCAGTGTGCTATTCTGTGCTAAATCTTGTTTGTAGGGACAGAGAAGGACAGTGAGGGAAACTGTCAGTGTGCTATTCTGTTCTTAACCAATCTTGCTGAACCATATTTGAAATCCTTGAGTTTAGGGACAGAGAGGTACAGTGAGGGAAAGTGTCAGTGTGCTATTCTGTTCTAAACCAATCTTGCTGAACCATATTTGAAATCCTTGAGTTTAGGGACAGAGAAGGACACTCGTGGAAACTATCAGTGTGCTATTCTGTGCTAAATCTTGTTTGTAGGGACAGAGAAGGACAGTGAGGGAAACTGTCAGTGTGCTATTCTGTTCTAAGCCAATCTTGCTGAACCATATTTGAAATCCTTGAGTTTAGGGACAGAGAGGTACAGTGAGGGAAAGTGTCAGTGTGCTATTCTGTTCTAAACCAATCTTGCTGAACCATATTTGAAATCCTTGAGTTTAGGGACAGAGAAGGACACTCGTGGAAACTATCAGTGTGCTATTCTGTGCTAAATCTTGTTTGTAGGGACAGAGAAGGACAGTGAGGGAAACTGTCAGTGTGCTATTCTGTTCTAAGCCAATCTTGCTGAACCATATTTGAAATCCTTGAGTTTAGGGACAGAGAGGTACAGTGAGGGAAAGTGTCAGTGTGCTATTCTGTTCTAAACCAATCTTGCTGAACCATATTTGAAAGCCTTGAGTTTAGGGACAGAGAAGGACACTCGTGGAAACTATCAGTGTGCTATTCTGTGCTAAATATTGTTTGTAGGGACAGAGAGGTACAGTGAGGGAAAGTGTCAGTGTGCTATTCTGTTCTAAACCAATCTTGCTGAACCATATTTGAAATCCTTGAGTTTAGGGACAGAGAAGGACACTCGTGGAAACTATCAGTGTGCTATTCTGTGCTAAATCTTGTTTGTAGGGACAGAGAAGGACAGTGAGGGAAACTATCAGTGTGCTATTCTGTGCTAAACCAATCTTGCTGAACTATATTTGAAATCCTTGAGTTTAGGGACAGAGAAGGACACTCGTGGAAACTATCAGTGTGCTATTCTGTGCTAAATCTTGTTTGTAGGGACAGAGAAGGACAGTGAGGGAAACTATCAGTGTGCTATTCTGTGCTAAACCAATCTTGCTGAACCATATTTGAAATCCTTGAGTTTAGGGACAGAGAAGGACACTCGTGGAAACTATCAGTGTGCTATTCTGTGCTAAATCTTGTTTGTAGGGACAGAGAAGGACAGTGAGGGAAACTATCAGTGTGCTATTCTGTGCTAAACCAATCTTGCTGAACCATATTTGAAATCCTTGAGTTTAGGGACAGAGAAGGACACTCGTGGAAACTATCAGTGTGCTATTCTGTGCTAAATCTTGTTTGTAGGGACAGAGAAGGACAGTGAGGGAAACTATCAGTGTGCTATTCTGTGCTAAACCAATCTTGCTGAACCATATTTGAAATCCTTGAGTTTAGGGACAGAGAAGGACACTCGTGGAAACTATCAGTGTGCTATTCTGTGCTAAATCTTGTTTGTAGGGACAGAGAAGGACAGTGAGGGAAACTATCAGTGTGCTATTCTGTGCTAAACCAATCTTGCTGAACCATATTTGAAATCCTTGAGTTTAGGGACAGAGAAGGACACTCGTGGAAACTATCAGTGTGCTATTCTGTGCTAAATCTTGTTTGTAGGGACAGAGAAGGACAGTGAGGGAAAGTGTCAGTGTGCTATTCTGTTCTAAACCAATCTTGCTGAACCATATTTGAAATCCTTGAGTTTAGGGACAGAGAAGGACACTCGTGGAAACTATCAGTGTGCTATTCTGTGCTAAATCTTGTTTGTAGGGACAGAGAAGGACAGTGAGGGAAACTGTCAGTGTGCTATTCTGTTCTAAACCAATCTTGCTGAACCATATTTGAAATCCTTGAGTTTAGGGACAGAGAAGGACACTCGTGGAAACTATCAGTGTGCTATTCTGTGCTAAATCTTGTTTGTAGGGACAGAGAAGGACAGTGAGGGAAACTGTCAGTGTGCTATTCTGTTCTAAACCAATCTTGCTGAACCATATTTGAAATCCTTGAGTTTAGGGACAGAGAAGGACACTCGTGGAAACTATCAGTGTGCTATTCTGTGCTAAATCTTGTTTGTAGGGACAGAGAAGGACAGTGAGGGAAACTGTCAGTGTGCTATTCTGTTCTTAACCAATCTTGCTGAACCATATTTGAAATCCTTGAGTTTAGGGACAGAGAGGTACAGTGAGGGAAAGTGTCAGTGTGCTATTCTGTTCTAAACCAATCTTGCTGAACCATATTTGAAATCCTTGAGTTTAGGGACAGAGAAGGACACTCGTGGAAACTATCAGTGTGCTATTCTGTGCTAAATCTTGTTTGTAGGGACAGAGAAGGACAGTGAGGGAAACTGTCAGTGTGCTATTCTGTTCTAAGCCAATCTTGCTGAACCATATTTGAAATCCTTGAGTTTAGGGACAGAGAGGTACAGTGAGGGAAAGTGTCAGTGTGCTATTCTGTTCTAAACCAATCTTGCTGAACCATATTTGAAATCCTTGAGTTTAGGGACAGAGAAGGACACTCGTGGAAACTATCAGTGTGCTATTCTGTGCTAAATCTTGTTTGTAGGGACAGAGAAGGACAGTGAGGGAAACTGTCAGTGTGCTATTCTGTTCTAAGCCAATCTTGCTGAACCATATTTGAAATCCTTGAGTTTAGGGACAGAGAGGTACAGTGAGGGAAAGTGTCAGTGTGCTATTCTGTTCTAAACCAATCTTGCTGAACCATATTTGAAAGCCTTGAGTTTAGGGACAGAGAAGGACACTCGTGGAAACTATCAGTGTGCTATTCTGTGCTAAATATTGTTTGTAGGGACAGAGAGGTACAGTGAGGGAAAGTGTCAGTGTGCTATTCTGTTCTAAACCAATCTTGCTGAACCATATTTGAAATCCTTGAGTTTAGGGACAGAGAAGGACACTCGTGGAAACTATCAGTGTGCTATTCTGTGCTAAATCTTGTTTGTAGGGACAGAGAAGGACAGTGAGGGAAACTATCAGTGTGCTATTCTGTGCTAAACCAATCTTGCTGAACTATATTTGAAATCCTTGAGTTTAGGGACAGAGAAGGACACTCGTGGAAACTATCAGTGTGCTATTCTGTGCTAAATCTTGTTTGTAGGGACAGAGAAGGACAGTGAGGGAAACTATCAGTGTGCTATTCTGTGCTAAACCAATCTTGCTGAACCATATTTGAAATCCTTGAGTTTAGGGACAGAGAAGGACACTCGTGGAAACTATCAGTGTGCTATTCTGTGCTAAATCTTGTTTGTAGGGACAGAGAAGGACAGTGAGGGAAACTATCAGTGTGCTATTCTGTGCTAAACCAATCTTGCTGAACCATATTTGAAATCCTTGAGTTTAGGGACAGAGAAGGACACTCGTGGAAACTATCAGTGTGCTATTCTGTGCTAAATCTTGTTTGTAGGGACAGAGAAGGACAGTGAGGGAAAGTGTCAGTGTGCTATTCTGTTCTAAACCAATCTTGCTGAACCATATTTGAAATCCTTGAGTTTAGGGACAGAGAAGGACACTCGTGGAAACTATCAGTGTGCTATTCTGTGCTAAATCTTGTTTGTAGGGACAGAGAAGGGCAGTGAGGGAAACTGTCAGTGTGCTATTCTGTTCTAAACCAATCTTGCTGAACCATATTTGAAATCCTTGAGTTTAGGGACAGAGAGGTACAGTGAGGGAAAGTGTCAGTGTGCTATTCTGTTCTAAACCAATCTTGCTGAACCATATTTGAAATCCTTGAGTTTAGGGACAGAGAAGGACACTCGTGGAAACTATCAGTGTGCTATTCTGTGCTAAATCTTGTTTGTAGGGACATAGAAGGACAGTGAGGGAAACTGTCAGTGTGCTATTCTGTTCTAAACCAATCTTGCTGAACCATATTTGAAATCCTTGAGTTTAGGGACAGAGAAGGACACTCGTGGAAACTATCAGTGTGCTATTCTGTGTTAAATCTTGTTTGTAGGGACAGAGAAGGACAGTGAGGGAAACTGTCAGTGTGCTATTCTGTTCTAAACCAATCTTGCTGAACCATATTTGAAATCCTTGAGTTTAGGGACAGAGAGGTACAGTGAGGGAAAGTGTCAGTGTGCTATTCTGTTCTAAACCAATCTTGCTGAACCATATTTGAAATCCTTGAGTTTAGGGACAGAGAAGGACACTCGTGGAAACTATCAGTGTGCTATTCTGTGCAAAATCTTGTTTGTAGGGACAGAGAAGGACAGTGAGGGAAACTGTCAGTGTGCTATTCTGTTCTAAGCCAATCTTGCTGAACCATATTTGAAATCCTTGAGTTTAGGGACAGAGAGGCACAGTGAAGGAAAGTGTCAGTGTGCTATTCTGTTCTAAACCAATCTTGCTGAACCATATTTGAAATCCTTAAGTTTAGGGACAGAGAAGGACACTCGTGGAAACTATGAGTGTGCTATTCTGTGCTAAATCTTGTTTGTAGGGACAGAGAAGGACAGTGAGGGAAAGTGTCAGTGTGCTATTCTGTTCTAAACCAATCTTGCTGAACCATATTTGAAATCCTTGAGTTTAGGGACAGAGAAGGACACTCGTGGAAACTATCAGTGTGCTATTCTGTGCTAAATCTTGTTTGTAGGGACAGAGAAGGACAGTGAGGGAAACTGTCAGTGTGCTATTCTGTTCTAAACCAATCTTGCTGAACCATATTTGAAATCCTTGAGTTTAGGGACAGAGAAGGACACTCGTGGAAACTATCAGTGTGCTATTCTGTGCTAAATCTTGTTTGTAGGGACAGAGAAGGACAGTGAGGGAAACTGTCAGTGTGCTATTCTGTTCTAAACCAATCTTGCTGAACCATATTTGAAATCCTTGAGTTTAGGGACAGAGAAGGACACTCGTGGAAACTATCAGTGTGCTATTCTGTGCTAAATCTTGTTTGTAGGGACAGAGAAGGACAGTGAGGGAAACTGTCAGTGTGCTATTCTGTTCTTAACCAATCTTGCTGAACCATATTTGAAATCCTTGAGTTTAGGGACAGAGAGGTACAGTGAGGGAAAGTGTCAGTGTGCTATTCTGTTCTAAACCAATCTTGCTGAACCATATTTGAAATCCTTGAGTTTAGGGACAGAGAAGGACACTCGTGGAAACTATCAGTGTGCTATTCTGTGCTAAATCTTGTTTGTAGGGACAGAGAAGGACAGTGAGGGAAACTGTCAGTGTGCTATTCTGTTCTAAGCCAATCTTGCTGAACCATATTTGAAATCCTTGAGTTTAGGGACAGAGAGGTACAGTGAGGGAAAGTGTCAGTGTGCTATTCTGTTCTAAACCAATCTTGCTGAACCATATTTGAAATCCTTGAGTTTAGGGACAGAGAAGGACACTCGTGGAAACTATCAGTGTGCTATTCTGTGCTAAATCTTGTTTGTAGGGACAGAGAAGGACAGTGAGGGAAACTGTCAGTGTGCTATTCTGTTCTAAGCCAATCTTGCTGAACCATATTTGAAATCCTTGAGTTTAGGGACAGAGAGGTACAGTGAGGGAAAGTGTCAGTGTGCTATTCTGTTCTAAACCAATCTTGCTGAACCATATTTGAAAGCCTTGAGTTTAGGGACAGAGAAGGACACTCGTGGAAACTATCAGTGTGCTATTCTGTGCTAAATATTGTTTGTAGGGACAGAGAGGTACAGTGAGGGAAAGTGTCAGTGTGCTATTCTGTTCTAAACCAATCTTGCTGAACCATATTTGAAATCCTTGAGTTTAGGGACAGAGAAGGACACTCGTGGAAACTATCAGTGTGCTATTCTGTGCTAAATCTTGTTTGTAGGGACAGAGAAGGACAGTGAGGGAAACTATCAGTGTGCTATTCTGTGCTAAACCAATCTTGCTGAACTATATTTGAAATCCTTGAGTTTAGGGACAGAGAAGGACACTCGTGGAAACTATCAGTGTGCTATTCTGTGCTAAATCTTGTTTGTAGGGACAGAGAAGGACAGTGAGGGAAACTATCAGTGTGCTATTCTGTGCTAAACCAATCTTGCTGAACCATATTTGAAATCCTTGAGTTTAGGGACAGAGAAGGACACTCGTGGAAACTATCAGTGTGCTATTCTGTGCTAAATCTTGTTTGTAGGGACAGAGAAGGACAGTGAGGGAAACTATCAGTGTGCTATTCTGTGCTAAACCAATCTTGCTGAACCATATTTGAAATCCTTGAGTTTAGGGACAGAGAAGGACACTCGTGGAAACTATCAGTGTGCTATTCTGTGCTAAATCTTGTTTGTAGGGACAGAGAAGGACAGTGAGGGAAAGTGTCAGTGTGCTATTCTGTTCTAAACCAATCTTGCTGAACCATATTTGAAATCCTTGAGTTTAGGGACAGAGAAGGACACTCGTGGAAACTATCAGTGTGCTATTCTGTGCTAAATCTTGTTTGTAGGGACAGAGAAGGGCAGTGAGGGAAACTGTCAGTGTGCTATTCTGTTCTAAACCAATCTTGCTGAACCATATTTGAAATCCTTGAGTTTAGGGACAGAGAGGTACAGTGAGGGAAAGTGTCAGTGTGCTATTCTGTTCTAAACCAATCTTGCTGAACCATATTTGAAATCCTTGAGTTTAGGGACAGAGAAGGACACTCGTGGAAACTATCAGTGTGCTATTCTGTGCTAAATCTTGTTTGTAGGGACATAGAAGGACAGTGAGGGAAACTGTCAGTGTGCTATTCTGTTCTAAACCAATCTTGCTGAACCATATTTGAAATCCTTGAGTTTAGGGACAGAGAAGGACACTCGTGGAAACTATCAGTGTGCTATTCTGTGTTAAATCTTGTTTGTAGGGACAGAGAAGGACAGTGAGGGAAACTGTCAGTGTGCTATTCTGTTCTAAACCAATCTTGCTGAACCATATTTGAAATCCTTGAGTTTAGGGACAGAGAGGTACAGTGAGGGAAAGTGTCAGTGTGCTATTCTGTTCTAAACCAATCTTGCTGAACCATATTTGAAATCCTTGAGTTTAGGGACAGAGAAGGACACTCGTGGAAACTATCAGTGTGCTATTCTGTGCAAAATCTTGTTTGTAGGGACAGAGAAGGACAGTGAGGGAAACTGTCAGTGTGCTATTCTGTTCTAAGCCAATCTTGCTGAACCATATTTGAAATCCTTGAGTTTAGGGACAGAGAGGCACAGTGAAGGAAAGTGTCAGTGTGCTATTCTGTTCTAAACCAATCTTGCTGAACCATATTTGAAATCCTTAAGTTTAGGGACAGAGAAGGACACTCGTGGAAACTATGAGTGTGCTATTCTGTGCTAAATCTTGTTTGTAGGGACAGAGAAGGACAGTGAGGGAAAGTGTCAGTGTGCTATTCTGTTCTAAACCAATCTTGCTGAACCATATTTGAAATCCTTGAGTTTAGGGACAGAGAAGGACACTCGTGGAAACTATCAGTGTGCTATTATGTGCTAAATCTTGTTTGTAGAGACAGAGAAGGACAGTGAGGGAAACTGTCAGTGTGCTATTCTGTTCTAAACCAATCTTGCTGAACCATATTTGAAATCCTTGAGTTTAGGGACAGAGAAGGACACTCATGGAAACTATCAGTGTGCTATTCTGTGCAAAATCTTGTTTGTAGGGACAGAGAAGGACAGTGAGGGAAACTGTCAGTGTGCTATTCTGTTCTAAACCAATCTTGCTGAACCATATTTGAAATCCTTGAGTTTAGGGACAGCGAGGTACAGTGAGGGAAAGTGTCAGTGTGCTATTCTGTTCTAAACCAATCTTGCTGAACCATATTTGAAATCCTTGAGTTTAGGGACAGAGAAGGACACTCGTGGAAACTATCAGTGTGCTATTCTGTGCTAAATCTTGTTTGTAGGGACAGAGAAGGACAGTGAGGGAAACTGTCAGTGTGCTATTCTGTTCTAAACCAATCTTGCTGAACCATATTTGAAATCCTTGAGTTTAGGGACAGAGAGGTACAGTGAGGGAAAGTGTCAGTGTGCTATTCTGTTCTAAACCAATCTTGCTGAACCAGATTTGAAATCCTTGAGTTTAGGGACAGAGAAGGACACTCATGGAAACTATCAGTGTGCTATTCTGTGCTAAATCTTGTTTGTAGGGACAGAGAAGGATAGTGAGGGAAACTATCAGTGTGCTATTCTGTGCTAAACCAATCTTGCTGAACCATATTTGAAATCCTTGAGTTTAGGGACAGAGAAGGACACTCGTGGAAACTATCAGTGTGCTATTCTGTGCTAAATCTTGTTTGTAGGGACAGAGAAGGACAGTGAGGGAAACTATCAGTGTGCTATTCTGTGCTAAACCAATCTTGCTGAACCATATTTGAAATACTTGAGTTTAGGGACAGAGAAGGACACTCGTGGAAACTATCAGTGTGCTATTCTGTGCTAAATCTTGTTTGTAGGGACAGAGAAGGACAGTGAGGGAAACTATCAGTGTGCTATTCTGTGCTAAACCAATCTTGCTGAACCATATTTGAAATCCTTGAGTTTAGGGACAGAGAAGGACACTCGTGGAAACTATCAGTGTGCTATTCTGTGCTAAATCTTGTTTGTAGGGACAGAGAAGGACAGTGAGGGAAAGTGTCAGTGTGCTATTCTGTTCTAAACCAATCTTGCTGAATCATATTTGAAATCCTTGAGTTTAGGGACAGATAAGGACACTTGTGGAAACTATCAGTGTGCTATTCTGTGCTAAATCTTGTTTGTAGGGACAGAGAAGGACAGTGAGGGAAACTGTCAGTGTGCTATTCTGTTCTAAACCAATCTTGCTGAACCATATTTGAAATCCTTGAGTTTAGGGACAGAGAAGGACACTCGTGGAAACTATCAGTGTGCTATTCTGTGCTAAATCTTGTTTGTAGGGACAGAGAAGGACAGTGAGGGAAACTGTCAGTGTGCTATTCTGTTCTAAACCAATCTTGCTG
Source organism: Rana muscosa (assembly GCA_029206835.1). Classification (NCBI taxonomy): domain Eukaryota; kingdom Metazoa; phylum Chordata; class Amphibia; order Anura; family Ranidae; genus Rana; species Rana muscosa. The sequence continues at coordinate 1,729,381 of JARGYO010005593.1, read as the reverse complement.
AACCATATTTGAAATCCTTGAGTTTAGGGACAGAGAAGGACAGTGAGGGAAACTGTCAGTGTGCTATTCTGTTCTAAACCAATCTTGCTGAACCATATTTGAAATCCTTGAGTTTAGGGACAGAGAAGGACACTCGTGGAAACTATCAGTGTGCTATTCTGTGCTAAATCTTGTTTGTAGGGACAGAGAAGGACAGTGAGGTAAACTGTCAGTGTGCTATTCTGTTCTAAACCAATCTTGCTGAACCATATTTGAAATCCTTGAGTTTAGGGACAGAGAAGGACACTCGTGGAAACTATCAGTGTGCTATTCTGTGCTAAATCTTGTTTGTAGGGACAGAGAAGGACAGTGAGGGAAACTGTCAGTGTGCTATTCTGTTCTAAACCAATCTTGCTGAACCATATTTGAAATCCTTGAGTTTAGGGACAGAGAGGTACAGTGAGGGAAAGTGTCAGTGTGCTATTCTGTTCTAAACCAATCTTGCTGAACCATATTTGAAATGCTTGAGTTTAGGGACAGAGAAGGACACTCGTGGAAACTATCAGTGTGCTATTCTGTGCTAAATCTTGTTTGTAGGGACAGAGAAGGACAGTGAGGGAAACTGTCAGTGTGCTATTCTGTTCTAAACCAATTTTGCTGAACCATATTTGAAATCCTTGAGTTTAGGGACAGAGAGGTACAGTGAGGGAAAGTGTCAGTGTGCTATTCTGTTCTAAACCAATCTTGCTGAACCATATTTGAAATCCTTGAGTTTAGGGACAGAGAAGGACACTCGTGGAAACTATCAGTGTGCTATTCTGTGCTAAGTCTTGTTTGTAGGGACAGAGAAGGACAGTGAGGGAAACTATCAGTGTGCTATTCTGTGCTAAACCAATCTTGCTGAACCATATTTGAAATCCTTGAGTTTAGGGACAGAGAAGGACACTCGTGGAAACTATCAGTGTGCTATTCTGTGCTAAATCTTGTTTGTAGGGACAGAGAAGGACAGTGAGGGAAACTGTCAGTGTGCTATTCTGTTCTAAGCCAATCTTGCTGAACCATATTTGAAATCCTTGAGTTTAGGGACAGAGAGGCACAGTGAGGGAAAGTGTCAGTGTGCTATTCTGTTCTAAACCAATCTTGCTGAACCATATTTGAAATCCTTAAGTTTAGGGACAGAGAAGGACACTCGTGGAAACTATCAGTGTGCTATTCTGTGCTAAATCTTGTTTGTAGGGACAGAGAAGGACAGTGAGGGAAAGTGTCAGTGTGCTATTCTGTTCTAAACCAATCTTGCTGAACCATATTTGAAATCCTTGAGTTTAGGGACAGAGAAGGACACTCGTGGAAACTATCAGTGTGCTATTATGTGCTAAATCTTGTTTGTAGGGACAGAGAAGGACAGTGAGGGAAACTGTCAGTGTGCTATTCTGTTCTAAACCAATCTTGCTGAACCATATTTGAAATCCTTGAGTTTAGGGACAGAGAAGGACACTCATGGAAACTATCAGTGTGCTATTCTGTGCAAAATCTTGTTTGTAGGGACAGAGAAGGACAGTGAGGGAAACTGTCAGTGTGCTATTCTGTTCTAAACCAATCTTGCTGAACCATATTTGAAATCCTTGAGTTTAGGGACAGAGAGGTACAGTGAGGGAAAGTGTCAGTGTGCTATTCTGTTCTAAACCAATCTTGTTGAACCATATTTGAAATCCTTGAGTTTAGGGACAGAGAAGGACACTCGTGGAAACTATCAGTGTGCTATTCTGTGCTAAATCTTGTTTGTAGGGACAGAGAAGGACAGTGAGGGAAACTATCAGTGTGCTATTCTGTGCTAAACCAATCTTGCTGAACCATATTTGAAATCCTTGAGTTTAGGGACAGAGAAGGACACTCGTGGAAACTATCAGTGTGCTATTCTGTGCTAAATCTTGTTTGTAGGGACAGAGAAGGACAGTGAGGGAAAGTGTCAGTGTGCTATTCTGTTCTAAACCAATCTTGCTGAACCATATTTGAAATCCTTGAGTTTAGGGACAGAGAAGGACACTCGTGGAAACTATCAGTGTGCTATTCTGTGCTAAATCTTGTTTGTAGGGACAGAGAAGGACAGTGAGGGAAACTGTCAGTGTGCTATTCTGTTCTAAACCAATCTTGCTGAACCATATTTGAAATCCTTGAGTTTAGGGACAGAGAAGGACACTCGTGGAAACTATCAGTGTGCTATTCTGTGCTAAATCTTGTTTGTAGGGACAGAGAAGGACAGTGAGGGAAACTGTCAGTGTGCTATTCTGTTCTAAACCAATCTTGCTGAACCATATTTGAAATCCTTGAGTTTAGGGACAGAGAAGGACAGTGAGGGAAACTGTCAGTGTGCTATTCTGTTCTAAACCAATCTTGCTGAACCATATTTGAAATCCTTGAGTTTAGGGACAGAGAAGGACACTCGTGGAAACTATCAGTGTGCTATTCTGTGCTAAATCTTGTTTGTAGGGACAGAGAAGGGCAGTGAGGGAAACTGTCAGTGTGCTATTCTGTTCTAAACCAATCTTGCTGAACCATATTTGAAATCCTTGAGTTTAGGGACATAGAGGTACAGTGAGGGAAAGTGTCAGTGTGCTATTCTGTTCTAAACCAATCTTGCTGAACCATATTTGAAATCCTTGAGTTTAGGGACAGAGAAGGACACTCGTGGAAACTATCAGTGTGCTATTCTGTGCTAAATCTTGTTTGTAGGGACAGAGAAGGACAGTGAGGGAAACTGTCAGTGTGCTATTCTGTTCTAAACCAATCTTGCTGAACCATATTTGAAATCCTTGAGTTTAGGGACAGAGAAGGACACTCGTGGAAACTATCAGTGTGCTATTCTGTGTTAAATCTTGTTTGTAGGGACAGAGAAGGACAGTGTGGGAAACTGTCAGTGTGCTATTCTGTTCTAAACCAATCTTGCTGAACCATATTTGAAATCCTTGAGTTTAGGGACAGAGAGGTACAGTGAGGGAAAGTGTCAGTGTGCTATTCTGTTCTAAACCAATCTTGCTGAACCATATTTGAAATCCTTGAGTTTAGGGACAGAGAAGGACACTCGTGGAAACTATCAGTGTGCTATTCTGTGCTAAATCTTGTTTGTAGGGACAGAGAAGGACAGTGAGGGAAACTGTCAGTGTGCTATTCTGTTCTAAGCCAATCTTGCTGAACCATATTTGAAATCCTTGAGTTTAGGGACAGAGAGGCACAGTGAAGGAAAGTGTCAGTGTGCTATTCTGTTCTAAACCAATCTTGCTGAACCATATTTGAAATCCTTAAGTTTAGGGACAGAGAAGGACACTCGTGGAAACTATCAGTGTGCTATTCTGTGCTAAATCTTGTTTGTAGGGACAGAGAAGGACAGTGAGGGAAAGTGTCAGTGTGCTATTCTGTTCTAAACCAATCTTGCTGAACCATATTTGAAATCCTTGAGTTTAGGGACAGAGAAGGACACTCGTGGAAACTATCAGTGTGCTAGTATGTGCTAAATCTTGTTTGTAGGGACAGAGAAGGACAGTGAGGGAAACTGTCAGTGTGCTATTCTGTTCTAAACCAATCTTGCTGAACCATATTTGAAATCCTTGAGTTTAGGGACAGAGAAGGACACTCATGGAAACTATCAGTGTGCTATTCTGTGCAAAATCTTGTTTGTAGGGACAGAGAAGGACAGTGAGGGAAACTGTCAGTGTGCTATTCTGTTCTAAACCAATCTTGCTGAACCATATTTGAAATCCTTGAGTTTAGGGACAGAGAGGTACAGTGAGGGAAAGTGTCAGTGTGCTATTCTGTTCTAAACCAATCTTGCTGAACCATATTTGAAATCCTTGAGTTTAGGGACAGAGAAGGACACTCGTGGAAACTATCAGTGTGCTATTCTGTGCTAAATCTTGTTTGTAGGGACAGAGAAGGACAGTGAGGGAAACTGTCAGTGTGCTATTCTGTTCTAAACCAATCTTGCTGAACCATATTTGAAATCCTTGAGTTTAGGGACAGAGAGGTACAGTGAGGGAAAGTGTCAGTGTGCTATTCTGTTCTAAACCAATCTTGCTGAACCAGATTTGAAATCCTTGAGTTTAGGGACAGAGAAGGACACTCATGGAAACTATCAGTGTGCTATTCTGTGCTAAATCTTGTTTGTAGGGACAGAGAAGGACAGTGAGGGAAACTATCAGTGTGCTATTCTGTGCTAAACCAATCTTGCTGAACCATATTTGAAATCCTTGAGTTTAGGGACAGAGAAGGACACTCGTGGAAACTATCAGTGTGCTATTCTGTGCTAAATCTTGTTTGTAGGGACAGAGAAGGACAGTGAGGGAAACTATCAGTGTGCTATTCTGTGCTAAACCAATCTTGCTGAACCATATTTGAAATCCTTGAGTTTAGGGACAGAGAAGGACACTCGTGGAAACTATCAGTGTGCTATTCTGTGCTAAATCTTGTTTGTAGGGACAGAGAAGGACAGTGAGGGAAACTATCAGTGTGCTATTCTGTGCTAAACCAATCTTGCTGAACCATATTTGAAATCCTTGAGTTTAGGGACAGAGAAGGACACTCGTGGAAACTATCAGTGTGCTATTCTGTGCTAAATCTTGTTTGTAGGGACAGAGAACGACAGTGAGGGAAAGTGTCAGTGTGCTATTCTGTTCTAAACCAATCTTGCTGAATCATATTTGAAATCCTTGAGTTTAGGGACAGAGAAGGACACTTGTGGAAACTATCAGTGTGCTATTCTGTGCTAAATCTTGTTTGTAGGGACAGAGAAGGACAGTGAGGGAAACTGTCAGTGTGCTATTCTGTTCTAAACCAATCTTGCTGAACCATATTTGAAATCCTTGAGTTTAGGGACAGAGAAGGACACTCGTGGAAACTATCAGTGTGCTATTCTGTGCTAAATCTTGTTTGTAGGGACAGAGAAGGACAGTGGGGGAAACTGTCAGTGTGCTATTCTGTTCTAAACCAATCTTGCTGAACCATATTTGAAATCCTTGAGTTTAGGGACAGAGAAGGACAGTGAGGGAAACTGTCAGTGTGCTATTCTGTTCTAAACCAATCTTGCTGAACCATATTTGAAATCCTTGAGTTTAGGGACAGAGAAGGACACTCGTGGAAACTATCAGTGTGCTATTCTGTGCTAAATCTTGTTTGTAGGGACAGAGAAGGACAGTGAGGTAAACTGTCAGTGTGCTATTCTGTTCTAAACCAATCTTGCTGAACCATATTTGAAATCCTTGAGTTTAGGGACAGAGAAGGACACTCGTGGAAACTATCAGTGTGCTATTCTGTGCTAAATCTTGTTTGTAGGGACAGAGAAGGACAGTGAGGGAAACTGTCAGTGTGCTATTCTGTTCTAAACCAATCTTGCTGAACCATATTTGAAATCCTTGAGTTTAGGGACAGAGAGGTACAGTGAGGGAAAGTGTCAGTGTGCTATTCTGTTCTAAACCAATCTTGCTGAACCATATTTGAAATGCTTGAGTTTAGGGACAGAGAAGGACACTCGTGGAAACTATCAGTGTGCTATTCTGTGCTAAATCTTGTTTGTAGGGACAGAGAAGGACAGTGAGGGAAACTGTCAGTGTGCTATTCTGTTCTAAACCAATCTTGCTGAACCATATTTCAAATCCTTGAGTTTAGGGACAGAGAGGTACAGTGAGGGAAAGTGTCAGTGTGCTATTCTGTTCTAAACCAATCTTGCTGAACCATATTTGAAATCCTTGAGTTTAGGGACAGAGAAGGACACTCATGGAAACTATCAGTGTGCTATTCTGTGCTAAATCTTGTTTGTAGGGACAGAGAAGGACAGTGAGGGAAACTATCAGTGTGCTATTCTGTGCTAAACCAATCTTGCTGAACCATATTTGAAATCCTTGAGTTTAGGGACAGAGAAGGACACTCGTGGAAACTATCAGTGTGCTATTCTGTGCTAAATCTTGTTTGTAGGGACAGAGAAGGACAGTGAGGGAAACTGTCAGTGTGCTATTCTGTTCTAAGCCAATCTTGCTGAACCATATTTGAAATCCTTGAGTTTAGGGACAGAGAGGCACAGTGAGGGAAAGTGTCAGTGTGCTATTCTGTTCTAAACCAATCTTGCTGAACCATATTTGAAATCCTTAAGTTTAGGGACAGAGAAGGACACTCGTGGAAACTATCAGTGTGCTATTCTGTGCTAAATCTTGTTTGTAGGGACAGAGAAGGACAGTGAGGGAAACTATCAGTGTGCTATTCTGTGCTAAACCAATCTTGCTGAACCATATTTGAAATCCTTGAGTTTAGGGACAGAGAAGGACACTCGTGGAAACTATCAGTGTGCTATTCTGTGCTAAATCTTGTTTGTAGGGACAGAGAAGGACAGTGAGGGAAACTATCAGTGTGCTATTCTGTGCTAAACCAATCTTGCTGAACCATATTTGAAATCCTTGAGTTTAGGGACAGAGAAGGACACTCGTGGAAACTATCAGTGTGCTATTCTGTGCTAAATCTTGTTTGTAGGGACAGAGAAGGACAGTGAGGGAAACTATCAGTGTGCTATTCTGTGCTAAACCAATCTTGCTGAACCATATTTGAAATCCTTGAGTTTAGGGACAGAGAAGGACACTCGTGGAAACTATCAGTGTGCTATTCTGTGCTAAATCTTGTTTGTAGGGACAGAGAAGGACAGTGAGGGAAAGTGTCAGTGTGCTATTCTGTTCTAAACCAATCTTGCTGAATCATATTTGAAATCCTTGAGTTTAGGGACAGAGAAGGACACTTGTGGAAACTATCAGTGTGCTATTCTGTGCTAAATCTTGTTTGTAGGGACAGAGAAGGACAGTGAGGGAAACTGTCAGTGTGCTATTCTGTTCTAAACCAATCTTGCTGAACCATATTTGAAATCCTTGAGTTTAGGGACAGAGAAGGACACTCGTGGAAACTATCAGTGTGCTATTCTGTGCTAAATCTTGTTTGTAGGGACAGAGAAGGACAGTGAGGGAAACTGTCAGTGTGCTATTCTGTTCTAAACCAATCTTGCTGAACCATATTTGAAATCCTTGAGTTTAGGGACAGAGAAGGACAGTGAGGGAAACTGTCAGTGTGCTATTCTGTTCTAAACCAATCTTGCTGAACCATATTTGAAATCCTTGAGTTTAGGGACAGAGAAGGACACTCGTGGAAACTATCAGTGTGCTATTCTGTGCTAAATCTTGTTTGTAGGGACAGAGAAGGACAGTGAGGTAAACTGTCAGTGTGCTATTCTGTTCTAAACCAATCTTGCTGAACCATATTTGAAATCCTTGAGTTTAGGGACAGAGAAGGACACTCGTGGAAACTATCAGTGTGCTATTCTGTGCTAAATCTTGTTTGTAGGGACAGAGAAGGACAGTGAGGGAAACTGTCAGTGTGCTATTCTGTTCTAAACCAATCTTGCTGAACCATATTTGAAATCCTTGAGTTTAGGGACAGAGAGGTACAGTGAGGGAAAGTGTCAGTGTGCTATTCTGTTCTAAACCAATCTTGCTGAACCATATTTGAAATGCTTGAGTTTAGGGACAGAGAAGGACACTCGTGGAAACTATCAGTGTGCTATTCTGTGCTAAATCTTGTTTGTAGGGACAGAGAAGGACAGTGAGGGAAACTGTCAGTGTGCTATTCTGTTCTAAACCAATCTTGCTGAACCATATTTGAAATCCTTGAGTTTAGGGACAGAGAGGTACAGTGAGGGAAAGTGTCAGTGTGCTATTCTGTTCTAAACCAATCTTGCTGAACCATATTTGAAATCCTTGAGTTTAGGGACAGAGAAGGACACTCGTGGAAACTATCAGTGTGCTATTCTGTGCTAAATCTTGTTTGTAGGGACAGAGAAGGACAGTGAGGGAAACTTTCAGTGTGCTATTCTGTGCTAAACCAATCTTGCTGAACCATATTTGAAATCCTTGAGTTTAGGGACAGAGAAGGACACTCGTGGAAACTATCAGTGTGCTATTCTGTGCTAAATCTTGTTTGTAGGGACAGAGAAGGACAGTGAGGGAAACTGTCAGTGTGCTATTCTGTTCTAAGCCAATCTTGCTGAACCATATTTGAAATCCTTGAGTTTAGGGACAGAGAGGCACAGTGAGGGAAAGTGTCAGTGTGCTATTCTGTTCTAAACCAATCTTGCTGAACCATATTTGAAATCCTTAAGTTTAGGGACAGAGAAGGACACTCGTGGAAACTATCAGTGTGCTATTCTGTGCTAAATCTTGTTTGTAGGGACAGAGAAGGACAGTGAGGGAAAGTGTCAGTGTGCTATTCTGTTCTAAACCAATCTTGCTGAACCATATTTGAAATCCTTGAGTTTAGGGACAGAGAAGGACACTCGTGGAAACTATCAGTGTGCTATTATGTGCTAAATCTTGTTTGTAGGGACAGAGAAGGACAGTGAGGGAAACTGTCAGTGTGCTATTCTGTTCTAAACCAATCTTGCTGAACCATATTTGAAATCCTTGAGTTTAGGGACAGAGAAGGACACTCATGGAAACTATCAGTGTGCTATTCTGTGCAAAATCTTGTTTGTAGGGACAGAGAAGGACAGTGAGGGAAACTGTCAGTGTGCTATTCTGTTCTAAACCAATCTTGCTGAACCATATTTGAAATCCTTGAGTTTAGGGACAGAGAGGTACAGTGAGGGAAAGTGTCAGTGTGCTATTCTGTTCTAAACCAATCTTGTTGAACCATATTTGAAATCCTTGAGTTTAGGGACAGAGAAGGACACTCGTGGAAACTATCAGTGTGCTATTCTGTGCTAAATCTTGTTTGTAGGGACAGAGAAGGACAGTGAGGGAAACTATCAGTGTGCTATTCTGTGCTAAACCAATCTTGCTGAACCATATTTGAAATCCTTGAGTTTAGGGACAGAGAAGGACACTCGTGGAAACTATCAGTGTGCTATTCTGTGCTAAATCTTGTTTGTAGGGACAGAGAAGGACAGTGAGGGAAAGTGTCAGTGTGCTATTCTGTTCTAAACCAATCTTGCTGAACCATATTTGAAATCCTTGAGTTTAGGGACAGAGAAGGACACTCGTGGAAACTATCAGTGTGCTATTCTGTGCTAAATCTTGTTTGTAGGGACAGAGAAGGACAGTGAGGGAAACTGTCAGTGTGCTATTCTGTTCTAAACCAATCTTGCTGAACCATATTTGAAATCCTTGAGTTTAGGGACAGAGAAGGACACTCGTGGAAACTATCAGTGTGCTATTCTGTGCTAAATCTTGTTTGTAGGGACAGAGAAGGACAGTGAGGGAAACTGTCAGTGTGCTATTCTGTTCTAAACCAATCTTGCTGAACCATATTTGAAATCCTTGAGTTTAGGGACAGAGAAGGACAGTGAGGGAAACTGTCAGTGTGCTATTCTGTTCTAAACCAATCTTGCTGAACCATATTTGAAATCCTTGAGTTTAGGGACAGAGAAGGACACTCGTGGAAACTATCAGTGTGCTATTCTGTGCTAAATCGTGTTTGTAGGGACAGAGAAGGGCAGTGAGGGAAACTGTCAGTGTGCTATTCTGTTCTAAACCAATCTTGCTGAACCATATTTGAAATCCTTGAGTTTAGGGACAGAGAGGTACAGTGAGGGAAAGTGTCAGTGTGCTATTCTGTTCTAAACCAATCTTGCTGAACCATATTTGAAATCCTTGAGTTTAGGGACAGAGAAGGACACTCGTGGAAACTATCAGTGTGCTATTCTGTACTAAATCTTGTTTGTAGGGACAGAGAAGGACAGTGAGGGAAACTGTCAGTGTGCTATTCTGTTCTAAGCCAATCTTGCTGAACCATATTTGAAATCCTTGAGTTTAGGGACAGAGAGGCACAGTGAAGGAAAGTTTCAGTGTGCTATTCTGTTCTAAACCAATCTTGCTGAACCATATTTGAAATCCTTAAGTTTAGGGACAGAGAAGGACACTCGTGGAAACTATCAGTGTGCTATTCTGTGCTAAATCTTGTTTGTAGGGACAGAGAAGGACAGTGAGGGAAAGTGTCAGTGTGCTATTCTGTTCTAAACCAATCTTGCTGAACCATATTTGAAATCCTTGAGTTTAGGGACAGAGAAGGACACTCGTGGAAACTATCAGTGTGCTATTATGTGCTAAATCTTGTTTGTAGGGACAGAGAAGGACAGTGAGGGAAACTGTCAGTGTGCTATTCTGTTCTAAACCAATCTTGCTGAACCATATTTGAAATCCTTGAGTTTAGGGACAGAGAAGGACACTCATGGAAACTATCAGTGTGCTATTCTGTGCAAAATCTTGTTTGTAGGGACAGAGAAGGACAGTGAGGGAAACTGTCAGTGTGCTATTCTGTTCTAAACCAATCTTGCTGAACCATATTTGAAATCCTTGAGTTTAGGGACAGAGAGGTACAGTGAGGGAAAATGTCAGTGTGCTATTCTGTTCTAAACCAATCTTGCTGAACCATATTTGAAATCCTTGAGTTTAGGGACAGAGAAGGACACTCGTGGAAACTATCAGTGTGCTATTCTGTGCTAAATCTTGTTTGTAGGGACAGAGAAGGACAGTGAGGGAAACTGTCAGTGTGCTATTCTGTTCTAAACCAATCTTGCTGAACCATATTTGAAATCCTTGAGTTTAGGGACAGAGAAGGACACTCGTGGAAACTATCAGTGTGCTATTCTGTGCTAAATCTTGTTTGTAGGGACAGAGAAGGACAGTGAGGGAAACTGTCAGTGTGCTATTCTGTTCTAAACCAATCTTGCTGAACCATATTTGAAATCCTTGAGTTTAGGGACAGAGAGGTACAGTGAGGGAAAGTGTCAGTGTGCTATTCTGTTCTAAACCAATCTTGCTGAACCATATTTGAAATGCTTGAGTTTAGGGACAGAGAAGGACACTCGTGGAAACTATCAGTGTGCTATTCTGTGCTAAATCTTGTTTGTAGGGACAGAGAAGGACAGTGAGGGAAACTGTCAGTGTGCTATTCTGTTCTAAACCAATCTTGCTGAACCATATTTGAAATCCTTGAGTTTAGGGACAGAGAGGTACAGTGAGGGAAAGTGTCAGTGTGCTATTCTGTTCTAAACCAATCTTGCTGAACCATATTTGAAATCCTTGAGTTTAGGGACAGAGAAGGACACTCGTGGAAACTATCAGTGTGCTATTCTGTGCTAAATCTTGTTTGTAGGGACAGAGAAGGACAGTGAGGGAAACTATCAGTGTGCTATTCTGTGCTAAACCAATCTTGCTGAACCATATTTGAAATCCTTGAGTTTAGGGACAGAGAAGGACACTCGTGGAAACTATCAGTGTGCTATTCTGTGCTAAATCTTGTTTGTAGGGACATAGAAGGACAGTGAGGGAAACTGTCAGTGTGCTATTCTGTTCTAAGCCAATCTTGCTGAACCATATTTGAAATCCTTGAGTTTAGGGACAGAGAGGCACAGTGAGGGAAAGTGTCAGTGTGCTATTCTGTTCTAAACCAATCTTGCTGAACCATATTTGAAATCCTTAAGTTTAGGGACAGAGAAGGACACTCGTGGAAACTATCAGTGTGCTATTCTGTGCTAAATCTTGTTTGTAGGGACAGAGAAGGACAGTGAGGGAAAGTGTCAGTGTGCTATTCTGTTCTAAACCAATCTTGCTGAACCATATTTGAAATCCTTGAGTTTAGGGACAGAGAAGGACACTCGTGGAAACTATCAGTGTGCTATTATGTGCTAAATCTTGTTTGTAGGGACAGAGAAGGACAGTGAGGGAAACTGTCAGTGTGCTATTCTGTTCTAAACCAATCTTGCTGAACCATATTTGAAATCCTTGAGTTTAGGGACAGAGAAGGACACTCATGGAAACTATCAGTGTGCTATTCTGTGCAAAATCTTGTTTGTAGGGACAGAGAAGGACAGTGAGGGAAACTGTCAGTGTGCTATTCTGTTCTAAACCAATCTTGCTGAACCATATTTGAAATCCTTGAGTTTAGGGACAGAGAGGTACAGTGAGGGAAAGTGTCAGTGTGCTATTCTGTTCTAAACCAATCTTGTTGAACCATATTTGAAATCCTTGAGTTTAGGGACAGAGAAGGACACTCGTGGAAACTATCAGTGTGCTATTCTGTGCTAAATCTTGTTTGTAGGGATAGAGAAGGACAGTGAGGGAAATTATCAGTGTGCTATTCTGTGCTAAACCAATCTTGCTGAACCATATTTGAAATCCTTGAGTTTAGGGACAGAGAAGGACACTCGTGGAAACTATCAGTGTGCTATTCTGTGCTAAATCTTGTTTGTAGGGACAGAGAAGGACAGTGAGGGAAAGTGTCAGTGTGCTATTCTGTTCTAAACCAATCTTGCTGAACCATATTTGAAATCCTTGAGTTTAGGGACAGAGAAGGACACTCGTGGAAACTATCAGTGTGCTATTCTGTGCTAAATCTTGTTTGCAGGGACAGAGAAGGACAGTGAGGGAAACTATCAGTGTGCTATTCTGTGCTAAACCAATCTTGCTGAACCATATTTGAAATCCTTGAGTTTAGGGACAGAGAAGGACACTCGTGGAAACTATCAGTGTGCTATTCTGTGCTAAATCTTGTTTGTAGGGACAGAGAAGGACAGTGAGGGAAACTGTCAGTGTGCTATTCTGTTCTAAGCCAATCTTGCTGAACCATATTTGAAATCCTTGAGTTTAGGGACAGAGAGGCACAGTGAGGGAAAGTGTCAGTGTGCTATTCTGTTCTAAACCAATCTTGCTGAACCATATTTGAAATCCTTAAGTTTAGGGACAGAGAAGGACACTCGTGGAAACTATCAGTGTGCTATTCTGTGCTAAATCTTGTTTGTAGGGACAGAGAAGGACAGTGAGGGAAAGTGTCAGTGTGCTATTCTGTTCTAAACCAATCTTGCTGAACCATATTTGAAATCCTTGAGTTTAGGGACAGAGAAGGACACTCGTGGAAACTATCAGTGTGCTATTATGTGCTAAATCTTGTTTGTAGGGACAGAGAAGGACAGTGAGGGAAACTGTCAGTGTGCTATTCTGTTCTAAACCAATCTTGCTGAACCATATTTGAAATCCTTGAGTTTAGGGACAGAGAAGGACACTCATGGAAACTATCAGTGTGCTATTCTGTGCAAAATCTTGTTTGTAGGGACAGAGAAGGACAGTGAGGGAAACTGTCAGTGTGCTATTCTGTTCTAAACCAATCTTGCTGAACCATATTTGAAATCCTTGAGTTTAGGGACAGAGAGGTACAGTGAGGGAAAGTGTCAGTGTGCTATTCTGTTCTAAACCAATCTTGTTGAACCATATTTGAAATCCTTGAGTTTAGGGACAGAGAAGGACACTCGTGGAAACTATCAGTGTGCTATTATGTGCTAAATCTTGTTTGTAGGGACAGAGAAGGACAGTGAGGGAAACTATCAGTGTGCTATTCTGTGCTAAACCAATCTTGCTGAACCATATTTGAAATCCTTGAGTTTAGGGACAGAGAAGGACACTCGTGGAAACTATCAGTGTGCTATTCTGTGCTAAATCTTGTTTGTAGGGACAGAGAAGGACAGTGAGGGAAACTGTCAGTGTGCTATTCTGTTCTAAACCAATCTTGCTGAACCATATTTGAAATCCTTGAGTTTAGGGACAGAGAAGGACACTCGTGGAAACTATCAGTGTGCTATTCTGTGCTAAATCGTGTTTGTAGGGACAGAGAAGGGCAGTGAGGGAAACTGTCAGTGTGCTATTCTGTTCTAAACCAATCTTGCTGAACCATATTTGAAATCCTTGAGTTTAGGGACAGAGAGGTACAGTGAGGGAAAGTGTCAGTGTGCTATTCTGTTCTAAACCAAACTTGCTGAACCATATTTGAAATCCTTGAGTTTAGGGACAGAGAAGGACACTCGTGGAAACTATCAGTGTGCTATTCTGTGCTAAATCTTGTTTGTAGGGACAGAGAAGGACAGTGAGGGAAACTGTCAGTGTGCTATTCTGTTCTAAACCAATCTTGCTGAACCATATTTGAAATCCTTGAGTTTAGGGACAGAGAATGACACTCGTGGAAACTATCAGTGTGCTATTCTGTGTTAAATCTTGTTTGTAGGGACAGAGAAGGACAGTGAGGGAAACTGTCAGTGTGCTATTCTGTTCTAAACCAATCTTGCTGAACCATATTTGAAATCCTTGAGTTTAGGGACAGAGAGGTACAGTGAGGGAAAGTGTCAGTGTGCTATTCTGTTCTAAACCAATCTTGCTGAACCATATTTGAAATCCTTGAGTTTAGGGACAGAGAAGGACACTCGTGGAAACTATCAGTGTGCTATTCTGTGCTAAATCTTGTTTGTAGGGACAGAGAAGGACAGTGAGGGAAACTGTCAGTGTGCTATTCTGTTCTAAGCCAATCTTGCTGAACCATATTTGAAATCCTTGAGTTTAGGGACAGAGAGGCACAGTGAAGGAAAGTTTCAGTGTGCTATTCTGTTCTAAACCAATCTTGCTGAACCATATTTGAAATCCTTAAGTTTAGGGACAGAGAAGGACACTCGTGGAAACTATCAGTGTGCTATTCTGTGCTAAATCTTGTTTGTAGGGACAGAGAAGGACAGTGAGGGAAAGTGTCAGTGTGCTATTCTGTTCTAAACCAATCTTGCTGAACCATATTTGAAATCCTTGAGTTTAGGGACAGAGAAGGACACTCATGGAAACTATCAGTGTGCTATTCTGTGCAAAATCTTGTTTGTAGGGACAGAGAAGGACAGTGAGGGAAACTGTCAGTGTGCTATTCTGTTCTAAACCAATCTTGCTGAACCATATTTGAAATCCTTGAGTTTAGGGACAGAGAGGTACAGTGAGGGAAAGTGTCAGTGTGCTATTCTGTTCTAAACCAATCTTGCTGAACCATATTTGAAATCCTTGAGTTTAGGGACAGAGAAGGACACTCGTGGAAACTATCAGTGTGCTATTCTGTGCTAAATCTTGTTTGTAGGGACAGAGAAGGGCAGTGAGGGAAACTGTCAGTGTGCTATTCTGTTCTAAACCAATCTTGCTGAACCATATTTGAAATCCTTGAGTTTAGGGACAGAGAAGGACACTCGTGGAAACTATCAGTGTGCTATTCTGTGCTAAATCTTGTTTGTAGGGACAGAGAAGGACAGTGAGGGAAACTGTCAGTGTGCTATTCTGTTCTAAACCAATCTTGCTGAACCATATTTGAAATCCTTGAGTTTAGGGACAGAGAGGTACAGTGAGGGAAAGTGTCAGTGTGCTATTCTGTTCTAAACCAATCTTGCTGAACCATATTTGAAATGCTTGAGTTTAGGGACAGAGAAGGACACTCGTGGAAACTATCAGTGTGCTATTCTGTGCTAAATCTTGTTTGTAGGGACAGAGAAGGACAGTGAGGGAAACTGTCAGTGTGCTATTCTGTTCTAAACCAATCTTGCTGAACCATATTTGAAATCCTTGAGTTTAGGGACAGAGAGGTACAGTGAGGGAAAGTGTCAGTGTGCTATTCTGTTCTAAACCAATCTTGCTGAACCATATTTGAAATCCTTGAGTTTAGGGACAGAGAAGGACACTCGTGGAAACTATCAGTGTGCTATTCTGTGCTAAATCTTGTTTGTAGGGACAGAGAAGGACAGTGAGGGAAACTATCAGTGTGCTATTCTGTGCTAAACCAATCTTGCTGAACCATATTTGAAATCCTTGAGTTTAGGGACAGAGAAGGACACTCGTGGAAACTATCAGTGTGCTATTCTGTGCTAAATCTTGTTTGTAGGGACATAGAAGGACAGTGAGGGAAACTGTCAGTGTGCTATTCTGTTCTAAGCCAATCTTGCTGAACCATATTTGAAATCCTTGAGTTTAGGGACAGAGAGGCACAGTGAGGGAAAGTGTCAGTGTGCTATTCTGTTCTAAACCAATCTTGCTGAACCATATTTGAAATCCTTAAGTTTAGGGACAGAGAAGGACACTCGTGGAAACTATCAGTGTGCTATTCTGTGCTAAATCTTGTTTGTAGGGACAGAGAAGGACAGTGAGGGAAAGTGTCAGTGTGCTATTCTGTTCTAAACCAATCTTGCTGAACCATATTTGAAATCCTTGAGTTTAGGGACAGAGAAGGACACTCGTGGAAACTATCAGTGTGCTATTATGTGCTAAATCTTGTTTGTAGGGACAGAGAAGGACAGTGAGGGAAACTGTCAGTGTGCTATTCTGTTCTAAACCAATCTTGCTGAACCATATTTGAAATCCTTGAGTTTAGGGACAGAGAAGGACACTCGTGGAAACTATCAGTGTGCTATTCTGTGCTAAATCGTGTTTGTAGGGACAGAGAAGGGCAGTGAGGGAAACTGTCAGTGTGCTATTCTGTTCTAAACCAATCTTGCTGAACCATATTTGAAATCCTTGAGTTTAGGGACAGAGAGGTACAGTGAGGGAAAGTGTCAGTGTGCTATTCTGTTCTAAACCAAACTTGCTGAACCATATTTGAAATCCTTGAGTTTAGGGACAGAGAAGGACACTCGTGGAAACTATCAGTGTGCTATTCTGTGCTAAATCTTGTTTGTAGGGACAGAGAAGGACAGTGAGGGAAACTGTCAGTGTGCTATTCTGTTCTAAACCAATCTTGCTGAACCATATTTGAAATCCTTGAGTTTAGGGACAGAGAAGGACACTCGTGGAAACTATCAGTGTGCTATTCTGTGTTAAATCTTGTTTGTAGGGACAGAGAAGGACAGTGAGGGAAACTGTCAGTGTGCTATTCTGTTCTAAACCAATCTTGCTGAACCATATTTGAAATCCTTGAGTTTAGGGACAGAGAGGTACAGTGAGGGAAAGTGTCAGTGTGCTATTCTGTTCTAAACCAATCTTGCTGAACCATATTTGAAATGCTTGAGTTTAGGGACAGAGAAGGACACTCGTGGAAACTATCAGTGTGCTATTCTGTGCTAAATCTTGTTTGTAGGGACAGAGAAGGACAGTGAGGGAAACTGTCAGTGTGCTATTCTGTTCTAAACCAATCTTGCTGAACCATATTTGAAATCCTTGAGTTTAGGGACAGAGAGGTACAGTGAGGGAAAGTGTCAGTGTGCTATTCTGTTCTAAACCAATCTTGCTGAACCATATTTGAAATCCTTGAGTTTAGGGACAGAGAAGGACACTCGTGGAAACTATCAGTGTGCTATTCTGTGCTAAATCTTGTTTGTAGGGACAGAGAAGGACAGTGAGGGAAAGTGTCAGTGTGCTATTCTGTTCTAAACCAATCTTGCTGAACCATATTTGAAATCCTTGAGTTTAGGGACAGAGAAGGACACTCATGGAAACTATCAGTGTGCTATTCTGTGCAAAATCTTGTTTGTAGGGACAGAGAAGGACAGTGAGGGAAACTGTCAGTGTGCTATTCTGTTCTAAACCAATCTTGCTGAACCATATTTGAAATCCTTGAGTTTAGGGACAGAGAGGTACAGTGAGGGAAAGTGTCAGTGTGCTATTCTGTTCTAAACCAATCTTGCTGAACCATATTTGAAATCCTTGAGTTTAGGGACAGAGAAGGACACTCGTGGAAACTATCAGTGTGCTATTCTGTGCTAAATCTTGTTTGTAGGGACAGAGAAGGACAGTGAGGGAAACTGTCAGTGTGCTATTCTGTTCTAAACCAATCTTGCTGAACCATATTTGAAATCCTTGAGTTTAGGGACAGAGAAGGACACTCGTGGAAACTATCAGTGTGCTATTCTGTGCTAAATCTTGTTTGTAGGGACAGAGAAGGACAGTGAGGGAAACTGTCAGTGTGCTATTCTGTTCTAAACCAATCTTGCTGAACCATATTTGAAATCCTTGAGTTTAGGGACAGAGAGGTACAGTGAGGGAAAGTGTCAGTGTGCTATTCTGTTCTAAACCAATCTTGCTGAACCATATTTGAAATGCTTGAGTTTAGGGACAGAGAAGGACACTCGTGGAAACTATCAGTGTGCTATTCTGTGCTAAATCTTGTTTGTAGGGACAGAGAAGGACAGTGAGGGAAACTGTCAGTGTGCTATTCTGTTCTAAACCAATCTTGCTGAACCATATTTGAAATCCTTGAGTTTAGGGACAGAGAGGTACAGTGAGGGAAAGTGTCAGTGTGCTATTCTGTTCTAAACCAATCTTGCTGAACCATATTTGAAATCCTTGAGTTTAGGGACAGAGAAGGACACTCGTGGAAACTATCAGTGTGCTATTCTGTGCTAAATCTTGTTTGTAGGGACAGAGAAGGACAGTGAGGGAAACTATCAGTGTGCTATTCTGTGCTAAACCAATCTTGCTGAACCATATTTGAAATCCTTGAGTTTAGGGACAGAGAAGGACACTCGTGGAAACTATCAGTGTGCTATCCTGTGCTAAATCTTGTTTGTAGGGACATAGAAGGACAGTGAGGGAAACTGTCAGTGTGCTATTCTGTTCTAAGCCAATCTTGCTGAACCATATTTGAAATCCTTGAGTTTAGGGACAGAGAGGCACAGTGAGGGAAAGTGTCAGTGTGCTATTCTGTTCTAAACCAATCTTGCTGAACCATATTTGAAATCCTTAAGTTTAGGGACAGAGAAGGACACTCGTGGAAACTATCAGTGTGCTATTCTGTGCTAAATCTTGTTTGTAGGGACAGAGAAGGACAGTGAGGGAAAGTGTCAGTGTGCTATTCTGTTCTAAACCAATCTTGCTGAACCATATTTGAAATCCTTGAGTTTAGGGACAGAGAAGGACACTCGTGGAAACTATCAGTGTGCTATTATGTGCTAAATCTTGTTTGTAGGGACAGAGAAGGACAGTGAGGGAAACTGTCAGTGTGCTATTCTGTTCTAAACCAATCTTGCTGAACCATATTTGAAATCCTTGAGTTTAGGGACAGAGAAGGACACTCATGGAAACTATCAGTGTGCTATTCTGTGCAAAATCTTGTTTGTAGGGACAGAGAAGGACAGTGAGGGAAACTGTCAGTGTGCTATTCTGTTCTAAACCAATCTTGCTGAACCATATTTGAAATCCTTGAGTTTAGGGACAGAGAGGTACAGTGAGGGAAAGTGTCAGTGTGCTATTCTGTTCTAAACCAATCTTGTTGAACCATATTTGAAATCCTTGAGTTTAGGGACAGAGAAGGACACTCGTGGAAACTATCAGTGTGCTATTCTGTGCTAAATCTTGTTTGTAGGGACAGAGAAGGACAGTGAGGGAAATTATCAGTGTGCTATTCTGTGCTAAACCAATCTTGCTGAACCATATTTGAAATCCTTGAGTTTAGGGACAGAGAAGGACACTCGTGGAAACTATCAGTGTGCTATTCTGTGCTAAATCTTGTTTAAAGGGACAGAGAAGGACAGTGAGGGAAAGTGTCAGTGTGCTATTCTGTTCTAAACCAATCTTGCTGAACCATATTTGAAATCCTTGAGTTTAGGGACAGAGAAGGACACTCGTGGAAACTATCAGTGTGCTGTTCTGTGCTAAATCTTGTTTGTAGGGACAGAGAAGGACAGTGAGGGAAACTATCAGTGTGCTATTCTGTGCTAAACCAATCTTGCTGAACCATATTTGAAATCCTTGAGTTTAGGGACAGAGAAGGACACTCGTGGAAACTATCAGTGTGCTATTCTGTGCTAAATCTTGTTTGTAGGGACAGAGAAGGACAGTGAGGGAAACTGTCAGTGTGCTATTCTGTTCTAAGCCAATCTTGCTGAACCATATTTGAAATCCTTGAGTTTAGGGACAGAGAGGCACAGTGAGGGAAAGTGTCAGTGTGCTATTCTGTTCTAAACCAATCTTGCTGAACCATATTTGAAATCCTTAAGTTTAGGGACAGAGAAGGACACTCGTGGAAACTATCAGTGTGCTATTCTGTGCTAAATCTTGTTTGTAGGGACAGAGAAGGACAGTGAGGGAAAGTGTCAGTGTGCTATTCTGTTCTAAACCAATCTTGCTGAACCATATTTGAAATCCTTGAGTTTAGGGACAGAGAAGGACACTCGTGGAAACTATCAGTGTGCTATTATGTGCTAAATCTTGTTTGTAGGGACAGAGAAGGACAGTGAGGGAAACTGTCAGTGTGCTATTCTGTTCTAAACCAATCTTGCTGAACCATATTTGAAATCCTTGAGTTTAGGGACAGAGAAGGACACTCATGGAAACTATCAGTGTGCTATTCTGTGCAAAATCTTGTTTGTAGGGACAGAGAAGGACAGTGAGGGAAACTGTCAGTGTGCTATTCTGTTCTAAACCAATCTTGCTGAACCATATTTGAAATCCTTGAGTTTAGGGACAGAGAGGTACAGTGAGGGAAAGTGTCAGTGTGCTATTCTGTTCTAAACCAATCTTGTTGAACCATATTTGAAATCCTTGAGTTTAGGGACAGAGAAGGACACTCGTGGAAACTATCAGTGTGCTATTCTGTGCTAAATCTTGTTTGTAGGGACAGAGAAGGACAGTGAGGGAAACTATCAGTGTGCTATTCTGTGCTAAACCAATCTTGCTGAACCATATTTGAAATCCTTGAGTTTAGGGACAGAGAAGGACACTCGTGGAAACTATCAGTGTGCTATTCTGTGCTAAATCTTGTTTGTAGGGACAGAGAAGGACAGTGAGGGAAAGTGTCAGTGTGCTATTCTGTTCTAAACCAATCTTGCTGAACCATATTTGAAATCCTTGAGTTTAGGGACAGAGAAGGACACTCGTGGAAACTATCAGTGTGCTATTCTGTGCTAAATCTTGTTTGTAGGGACAGAGAAGGACAGTGAGGGAAACTGTCAGTGTGCTATTCTGTTCTAAACCAATCTTGCTGAACCATATTTGAAATCCTTGAGTTTAGGGACAGAGAAGGACACTCGTGGAAACTATCAGTGTGCTATTCTGTGCTAAATCTTGTTTGTAGGGACAGAGAAGGACAGTGAGGGAAACTGTCAGTGTGCTATTCTGTTCTAAACCAATCTTGCTGAACCATATTTGAAATCCTTGAGTTTAGGGACAGAGAAGGACACTCGTGGAAACTATCAGTGTGCTATTCTGTGCTAAATCGTGTTTGTAGGGACAGAGAAGGGCAGTGAGGGAAACTGTCAGTGTGCTATTCTGTTCTAAACCAATCTTGCTGAACCATATTTGAAATCCTTGAGTTTAGGGACAGAGAGGTACAGTGAGGGAAAGTGTCAGTGTGCTATTCTGTTCTAAACCAATCTTGCTGAACCATATTTGAAATCCTTGAGTTTAGGGACAGAGAAGGACACTCGTGGAAACTATCAGTGTGCTATTCTGTGCTAAATCTTGTTTGTAGGGACATAGAAGGACAGTGAGGGAAACTGTCAGTGTGCTATTCTGTTCTAAACCAATCTTGCTGAACCATATTTGAAATCCTTGAGTTTAGGGACAGAGAAGGACACTCGTGGAAACTATCAGTGTGCTATTCTGTGTTAAATCTTGTTTGTAGGGACAGAGAAGGACAGTGAGGGAAACTGTAAGTGTGCTATTCTGTTCTAAACCAATCTTGCTGAACCATATTTGAAATCCTTGAGTTTAGGGACAGAGAGGTACAGTGAGGGAAAGTGTCAGTGTGCTATTCTGTTCTAAACCAATCTTGCTGAACCATATTTGAAATCCTTGAGTTTAAGGACAGAGAAGGACACTCGTGGAAACTATCAGTGTGCTATTCTGTGCTAAATCTTGTTTGTAGGGACAGAGAAGGACAGTGAGGGAAACTGTCAGTGTGCTATTCTGTTCTAAGCCAATCTTGCTGAACCATATTTTAAATCCTTGAGTTTAGGGACAGAGAGGCACAGTGAAGGAAAGTGTCAGTGTGCTATTCTGTTCTAAACCAATCTTGCTGAACCATATTTGAAATCCTTAAGTTTAGGGACAGAGAAGGACACTCGTGGAAACTATCAGTGTGCTATTCTGTGCTAAATCTTGTTTGTAGGGACAGAGAAGGACAGTGAGGGAAAGTGTCAGTGTGCTATTCTGTTCTAAACCAATCTTGCTGAACCATATTTGAAATCCTTGAGTTTAGGGACAGAGAAGGACACTCGTGGAAACTATCAGTGTGCTATTATGTGCTAAATCTTGTTTGTAGGGACAGAGAAGGACAGTGAGGGAAACTGTCAGTGTGCTATTCTGTTCTAAACCAATCTTGCTGAACCATATTTGAAATCCTTGAGTTTAGGGACAGAGAAGGACACTCATGGAAACTATCAGTGTGCTATTCTGTGCAAAATCTTGTTTGTAGGGACAGAGAAGGACAGTGAGGGAAACTGTCAGTGTGCTATTCTGTTCTAAACCAATCTTGCTGAACCATATTTGAAATCCTTGAGTTTAGGGACAGAGAGGTACAGTGAGGGAAAGTGTCAGTGTGCTATTCTGTTCTAAACCAATCTTGCTGAACCATATTTGAAATCCTTGAGTTTAGGGACAGAGAAGGACACTCGTGGAAACTATCAGTGTGCTATTCTGTGCTAAATCTTGTTTGTAGGGACAGGGAAGGACAGTGAGGGAAACTGTCAGTGTGCTATTCTGTTCTAAACCAATCTTGCTGAACCATATTTGAAATCCTTGAGTTTAGGGACAGAGAGGTACAGTGAGGGAAAGTGTCAGTGTGCTATTCTGTTCTAAACCAATCTTGCTGAACCAGATTTGAAATCCTTGAGTTTAGGGACAGAGAAGGACACTCATGGAAACTATCAGTGTGCTATTCTGTGCTAAATCTTGTTTGTAGGGACAGAGAAGGACAGTGAGGGAAACTATCAGTGTGCTATTCTGTGCTAAACCAATCTTGCTGAACCATATTTGAAATCCTTGAGTTTAGGGACAGAGAAGGACACTCGTGGAAACTATCAGTGTGCTATTCTGTGCTAAATCTTGTTTGTAGGGACAGAGAAGGACAGTGAGGGAAACTATCAGTGTGCTATTCTGAGCTAAACCAATCTTGCTGAACCATATTTGAAATCCTTGAGTTTAGGGACAGAGAAGGACACTCGTGGAAACTATCAGTGTGCTATTCTGTGCTAAATCTTGTTTGTAGGGACAGAGAAGGACAGTGAGGGAAACTATCAGTGTGCTATTCTGTGCTAAACCAATCTTGCTGAACCATATTTGAAATCCTTGAGTTTAGGGACAGAGAAGGACACTCGTGGAAACTATCAGTGTGCTATTCTGTGCTAAAACTTGTTTGTAGGGACAGAGAAGGACAGTGAGGGAAAGTGTCAGTGTGCTATTCTGTTCTAAACCAATCTTGCTGAATCATATTTGAAATCCTTGAGTTTAGGGACAGAGAAGGACACTTGTGGAAACTATCAGTGTGCTATTCTGTGCTAAATCTTGTTTGTAGGGACAGAGAAGGACAGTGAGGGAAACTGTCAGTGTGCTATTCTGTTCTAAACCAATCTTGCTGAACCATATTTGAAATCCTTGAGTTTAGGGACAGAGAAGGACACTCGTGGAAACTATCAGTGTGCTATTCTGTGCTAAATCTTGTTTGTAGGGACAGAGAAGGACAGTGAGGGAAACTGTCAGTGTGCTATTCTGTTCTAAACCAATCTTGCTGAACCATATTTGAAATCCTTGAGTTTAGGGACAGAGAAGGACACTCGTGGAAACTATCAGTGTGCTATTCTGTGCTAAATCTTGTTTGTAGGGACAGAGAAGGACAGTGAGGTAAACTGTCATTGTGCTATTCTGTTCTAAACCAATCTTGCTGAACCATATTTGAAATCCTTGAGTTTAGGGACAGAGAAGGACACTCGTGGAAACTATCAGTGTGCTATTCTGTGCTAAATCTTGTTTGTAGGGACAGAGAAGGACAGTGAGGGAAACTGTCAGTGTGCTATTCTGTTCTAAACCAATCTTGCTGAACCATATTTGAAATCCTTGAGTTTAGGGACAGAGAGGTACAGTGAGGGAAAGTGTCAGTGTGCTATTCTGTTCTAAACCAATCTTGCTGAACCATATTTGAAATGCTTGAGTTTAGGGACAGAGAAGGACACTCGTGGAAACTATCAGTGTGCTATTCTGTGCTAAATCTTGTTTGTAGGGACAGAGAAGGACAGTGAGGGAAACTGTCAGTGTGCTATTCTGTTCTAAACCAATCTTGCTGAACCATATTTGAAATCCTTGAGTTTAGGGACAGAGAGGTACAGTGAGGGAAAGTGTCAGTGTGCTATTCTGTTCTAAACCAATCTTGCTGAACCATATTTGAAATCCTTGAGTTTAGGGACAGAGAAGGACACTCGTGGAAACTATCAGTGTGCTATTCTGTGCTAAATCTTGTTTGTAGGGACAGAGAAGGACAGTGAGGGAAACTATCAGTGTGCTATTCTGTGCTAAACCAATCTTGCTGAACCATATTTGAAATCCTTGAGTTTAGGGACAGAGAAGGACACTCGTGGAAACTATCAGTGTGCTATTCTGTGCTAAATCTTGTTTGTAGGGACAGAGAAGGACAGTGAGGGAAACTGTCAGTGTGCTATTCTGTTCTAAGCCAATCTTGCTGAACCATATTTGAAATCCTTGAGTTTAGGGACAGAGAGGCACAGTGAGGGAAAGTGTCAGTGTGCTATTCTGTTCTAAACCAATCTTGCTGAACCATATTTGAAATCCTTAAGTTTAGGGACAGAGAAGGACACTCGTGGAAACTATCAGTGTGCTATTCTGTGCTAAATCTTGTTTGTAGGGACAGAGAAGGACAGTGAGGGAAAGTGTCAGTGTGCTATTCTGTTCTAAACCAATCTTGCTGAACCATATTTGAAATCCTTGAGTTTAGGGACAGAGAAGGACACTCGTGGAAACTATCAGTGTGCTATTATGTGCTAAATCTTGTTTGTAGGGACAGAGAAGGACAGTGAGGGAAACTGTCAGTGTGCTATTCTGTTCTAAACCAATCTTGCTGAACCATATTTGAAATCCTTGAGTTTAGGGACAGAGAAGGACACTCGTGGAAACTATCAGTGTGCTATTCTGTGCAAAATCTTGTTTGTAGGGACAGAGAAGGACAGTGAGGGAAACTGTCAGTGTGCTATTCTGTTCTAAACCAATCTTGCTGAACCATATTTGAAATCCTTGAGTTTAGGGACAGAGAGGTACAGTGAGGGAAAGTGTCAGTGTGCTATTCTGTTCTAAACCAATCTTGTTGAACCATATTTGAAATCCTTGAGTTTATGGACAGAGAAGGACACTCGTGGAAACTATCAGTGTGCTATTCTGTGCTAAATCTTGTTTGTAGGGACAGAGAAGGACAGTGAGGGAAACTGTCAGTGTGCTATTCTGTTCTAAACCAATCTTGCTGAACCATATTTGAAATCCTTGAGTTTAGGGACAGAGAGGTACAGTGAGGGAAAGTGTCAGTGTGCTATTCTGTTCTAAACCAATCTTGCTGAACCAGATTTGAAATCCTTGAGTTTAGGGACAGAGAAGGACACTCATGGAAACTATCAGTGTGCTATTCTGTGCTAAATCTTGTTTGTAGGGACAGAGAAGGACAGTGAGGGAAACTATCAGTGTGCTATTCTGTGCTAACCAATCTTGCTGAACCATATTTGAAATCCTTGAGTTTAGGGACAGAGAAGGACACTCGTGGAAACTATCAGTGTGCTATTCTGTGCTAAATCTTGTTTGTAGGGACAGAGAAGGACAGTGAGGGAAACTATCAGTGTGCTATTCTGTGCTAAACCAATCTTGCTGAACCATATTTGAAATCCTTGAGTTTAGGGACAGAGAAGGACACTCGTGGAAACTATCAGTGTGCTATTCTGTGCTAAATCTTGTTTGTAGGGACAGAGAAGGACAGTGAGGGAAACTATCAGTGTGCTATTCTGTGCTAAACCAATCTTGCTGAACCATATTTGAAATCCTTGAGTTTAGGGACAGAGAAGGACACTCGTGGAAACTATCAGTTTGCTATTCTGTGCTAAATCTTGTTTGTAGGGACAGAGAAGGACAGTGAGGGAAAGTGTCAGTGTGCTATTCTGTTCTAAACCAATCTTGCTGAATCATATTTGAAATCCTTGAGTTTAGGGACAGAGAAGGACACTCGTGGAAACTATCAGTGTGCTATTCTGTGCTAAATCTTGTTTGTAGGGACAGAGAAGGACAGTGAGGGAAACTGTCAGTGTGCTATTCTGTTCTAAACCAATCTTGCTGAACCATATTTGAAATCCTTGAGTTTAGGGACAGAGAAGGACACTCGTGGAAACTATCAGTGTGCTATTCTGTGCTAAATCTTGTTTGTAGGGACAGAGAAGGACAGTGAGGGAAACTGTCAGTGTGCTATTCTGTTCTAAACCAATCTTGCTGAACCATATTTGAAATCCTTGAGTTTAGGGACAGAGAAGGACAGTGAGGGAAACTGTCAGTGTGCTATTCTGTTCTAAACCAATCTTGCTGAACCATATTTGAAATCCTTGAGTTTAGGGACAGAGAAGGACACTCGTGGAAACTATCAGTGTGCTATTCTGTGCTAAATCTTGTTTGTAGGGACAGAGAAGGACAGTGAGGTAAACTGTCAGTGTGCTATTCTGTTCTAAACCAATCTTGCTGAACCATATTTGAAATCCTTGAGTTTAGGGACAGAGAAGGACACTCGTGGAAACTATCAGTGTGCTATTCTGTGCTAAATCTTGTTTGTAGGGACAGAGAAGGACAGTGAGGGAAACTGTCAGTGTGCTATTCTGTTCTAAACCAATCTTGCTGAACCATATTTGAAATCCTTGAGTTTAGGGACAGATAGGTACAGTGAGGGAAAGTGTCAGTGTGCTATTCTGTTCTAAACCAATCTTGCTGAACCATATTTGAAATGCTTGAGTTTAGGGACAGAGAAGGACACTCGTGGAAACTATCAGTGTGCTATTCTGTGCTAAATCTTGTTTGTAGGGACAGAGAAGGACAGTGAGGGAAACTTTCAGTGTGCTATTCTGCTCTAAACCAATCTTGCTGAACCATATTTGAAATCCTTGAGTTTTGGGACAGAGAGGTACAGTGAGGGAAAGTGTCAGTGTGCTATTCTGTTCTAAACCAATCTTGCTGAACCATATTTGAAATCCTTGAGTTTAGGGACAGAGAAGAACACTCGTGGAAACTATCAGTGTGCTATTCTGTGCTAAATCTTGTTTGTAGGGACAGAGAAGGACAGTGAGGGAAACTATCAGTGTGCTATTCTGTGCTAAACCAATCTTGCTGAACCATATTTGAAATCCTTGAGTTTAGGGACAGAGAAGGACACTCGTGGAAACTATCAGTGTGCTATTCTGTGCTAAATCTTGTTTGTAGGGACAGAGAAGGACAGTGAGGGAAACTGTCAGTGTGCTATTCTGTTCTAAACCAATCTTGCTGAACCATATTTGAAATCCTTGAGTTTAGGGACAGAGAAGGACACTCGTGGAAACTATCAGTGTGCTATTCTGTGCTAAATCTTGTTTGTAGGGACAGAGAAGGACAGTGAGGGAAACTGTCAGTGTGCTATTCTGTTCTAAACCAATCTTGCTGAACCATATTTGAAATCCTTGAGTTTAGGGACAGAGAAGGACACTCGTGGAAACTATCAGTGTGCTATTCTGTGCTAAATCTTGTTTGTAGGGACAGAGAAGGACAGTGAGGGAAACTGTCAGTGTGCTATTCTGTTCTAAACCAATCTTGCTGAACCATATTTGAAATCCTTGAGTTTAGGGACAGAGAGGTACAGTGAGGGAAAGTGTCAGTGTGCTATTCTGTTCTAAACCAATCTTGCTGAACCATATTTGAAATCCTTGAGTTTAGGGACAGAGAGGTACAGTGAGGGAAAGTGTCAGTGTGCTATTCTGTTCTAAACCAATCTTGCTGAACCATATTTGAAATGCTTGAGTTTAGGGACAGAGAAGGACACTCGTGGAAACTATCAGTGTGCTATTCTGTGCTAAATCTTGTTTGTAGGGACAGAGAAGGACAGTGAGGGAAACTATCAGTGTGCTATTCTGTGCTAAACCAATCTTGCTGAACCATATTTGAAATCCTTGAGTTTAGGGACAGAGAAGGACACTCGTGGAAACTATCAGTTTGCTATTCTGTGCTAAATCTTGTTTGTAGGGTGTGAGGGGGCTAGCTCGGCAGCGGGTATGTGTGACCCCCGGGATGGGCTCCCCACCCAAAAACAGGCCCAGCAGATGGAGGTTGTGGTTTTCAAAATCAAAAAAAGGTGCGGTTTATTTTCTATTTACAGTGACAAAAACACAGCAAGGCAAAAAAAACAAACACAAAATAAATCCTGGTCAACTTGACCTCTGACTAAACTTACAGGTTTCCTAACTAACGACTGGGATCAGCCTAGTGCTGTCCTAGTCCCTGGTTTTAAATGTCCAAGCAAAATATAGCCACACAGGCTTTCTCTCACCGCACAGGGGTTCACTCTCCCTAGACAGTCCACACAGGTCTGCTTCCAGGCATGAGCTAACATCTAATGAAGCTGGGCTTTCTTATAGAGGCCTAAATGAGCTGACAAGGTTCAGCTGGACTCATCAACTCCCTGTCTGCACGACGCCCAGCCCTCTCCCTAGAGGTATGAGTCATCAATGAGCCCACTAGTCTCAGCTGGGCTTATACAACTCTCCACCTAGCTGTATAAATCGGCGTAAAGCCTGAATCTGGGCGAAATATATCTACCCCCCTGGATGCAACCAGGTGACTTTACCTTCCTGCTGTCACATACCCCCCCCTCTTGTTTTAACCTCGGGGTTGGAACACCAGCAATCAGGCATTCATGTACTCGAGACAAAGCATCCACATTCCCCATTTGAACGCCAGGGCGATGCTTTACTGTGAAGTTGAATTCCTGGAGGGCCAGGAACCACCTATTCACTCTTCTATTTGTTTCCTTGTTTTGAGCCATCCACTTTAACGGAGCGTGATCCGTAACCATGTCAAAGTGCCTACCTAGCAGGTAGTACCGAAGGGAATCTAGAGCCCACTTCACCGCTAAACACTCCTTTTCAACGGTGGCGTAATTTACCTCATGGGACTTCAACTTCCTGCTGAGGTAAATGACTGGGTGCTCTTCCCCGTTCCAGACCTGGGACAATACTGCTCCTAACCCCACATCTGACGCATCACTTTGTACGACAAAGTCTTTAGAGAAGTCGGGTGAGTACAACACTGGCTGGCTACATAAGGCTTGTTTCAAGAATTGGAATGCTGCCTCAGCCTCGGGGGTCCATTTAATCATGACCGACCCTTTCCCCTTCGTCAGGTTGGTTAGGGGCACAGCCTTAGAAGCAAAGTGGGGAATGAATCGCCGATAATACCCAGCGATTCCCAGAAAGGCTCGTACCTGCTTCTTGCTGTTGGGACGTGGCCAACTCTGGATGGCCTCGACTTTGTTGAGTTGGGGTTTTATTACTCCCCTCCCAATGGTGTACCCAAGATATTTGGCCTCCTCCTGCCCAATGGTACACTTCTTGGGGTTAGCCGTAAACCCTGCTTCCCGAACAGAGTCCAGGACTGCTTGCACTTTTGGCAGATGTGAGGCCCAATCTGTGCTATGGACAATTACGTCATCCAGGTAAGCCGCAGCATACTTCCGATGGGGCCTCAGCATCTGGTCCATTTTCCGCTGGAATGTGGCCGGCGCATTCTGTAACCCGAACGGCATTCTTTTATATTGGAACGCCCCGTCTGGGGTTACAAATGCGGTTTTCTCTTTGGCTGACTTGGCCAGGGGGATTTGCCAATATCCTTTTGTGAGGTCAAGAGTCGTCATGTATCGGGCTGTTCCCAGCCGGTCGATCAACTCATCTATACGTGGCATGGGGTAGGTGTCAAATTTTGTAACTTTGTTCAACTGACGAAAATCGTTACAAAATCGCCAGCTCCCATCCGGTTTAGGCACCAACACAATGGGACTAGACCAATCACTTTGGGACTCCTCTATCACCCCTAAGTTCAGCATTTTCTGTACTTCCTCCCGTATTGCCTCCCGTCGGGCCTCTGGGATCCGATAGGGTTTTAACTTCACCCTTTCACCGGGCGGGGTAATAATGTCATGCTCTACCCCAGATGTTTGTCCCGGCAGCTCAGAGAATACCTCCTTGTTGCGAAGCACAAACTCCTTAACCTCCTGTTGTTGGGGTTGTGACAAGGTGGCTGCGATTCCAACCTCAGGAATCACGCAACCAGTTTGAGCTGGTGACCAAGTGTCTGCGACTAGGGACTCTCTATCCCTCCAGGCTTTCAACAGATTAACGTGATAGATCTGTTCGGGCTTTCGCCTTCCTGGTTGTCTGACCTTGTAATTCACTTCGCTCACTTTTTCCATTATCTCGTAGGGGCCTTGCCATTTGGCAAGGAATTTACTTTCAACCGTAGGGACAAGTACCAATATCCTATCCCCCGGGGAAAAGGTACGGGTCTTGGCTCCACGGTTGTACACTCTCTGCTGTGCCAACTGCGCTTGGGCCAAATGTTCCTTCACGATGGGCATTACCTGTGCAATTCGATCTTGCATCAGGGCGACATGCTCAATCACACTCCTGTGGGGAGAACTCTCACTTTCCCAAGTTTCCTTGGCAATATCCAACAGCCCTCTTGGGTGTCTCCCATACAGTAACTCAAAGGGGGAGAATCCCGTAGAGGATTGGGGCACCTCCCTAATAGCAAACATCAAATAAGGAAGTAGACAGTCCCAATCCTTTCCATCCCTATCCACCACTTTCTTCAACATTTGTTTTAGGGTTTTGTTGAATCTTTCAACCAGCCCATCGGTTTGGGGGTGATACACAGATGTACGTAATTGCGTCACTTTGAACAATTTACACAGCTCCTTCATAACCCGGGACATAAAGGGTGTACCTTGGTCCGTAAGCAGTTCTTTACAAATACCCACCCGGCTAAAAACAAGAGATAGCTCTTTGGCTATGGTTTTGGCCGAGGTATTTCTGAGAGGGATCGCTTCTGGATAACGGGTGGCATAGTCCATTATAACCAATATGTACTGGTGCCCCCTAGCGGACTTGATTATAGGACCTACCAAATCCATTGCGATTCTCTCAAACGGGACCTCAATGATGGGTAGAGGGACCAGCGGGCTACGGAAGTGTGGCATCGGGGCCGACCTCTGACACACAGGGCAGGAGGAACAATAATTTTCTATGTCCTTCATCACCCCAGGCCAATAGAATCTCTGTAATACCCTCTCTCGGGTTTTCTCTGTCCCCAGATGACCTCCAAGAATGTGCCCATGGGCCAACTCCAACACCAACTTCCTGTAAGGTTTGGGCACCACCAGCTGCTCAACGGTTTCTTCTGCCCTTTTTGCCACCCGATACAGTAGGTCCTTCTCTACGCTGAAGTATGGGTAAGTGCAGGTATTATCTGGGTTCACTAACTCGCCATCTATTTTCACTACGTTTTCCCGTGCCTTTATTAGGGCGGGGTCTTTCAACTGTTCTGTGGCAAAGTTTTCCCTGTGAACCTCAAGATCAGAAAACTCCACAGACGGTAGGTTTTCGTCTGAGGAGGTGGGCTCCTCTCCAGTTTCTTGAGTCTCCCCTGCCAATACTGACAAGGGAAATTCGGGAGAGTCCTCACCACTCTCAGAGGAGTTCTGGCTATCATATTCCTGGTACATAGGGGCACCAGTGGGGGGCTCATGATCATCCCACAGTTCCCAGAACTTCGGAAAATCCCTTCCCACAATGGCGTCATGCGGTAACTGAGACACTAAGCCCACTGGATGAGAAAGGGTACCTTTGGGGGTCTCGAAACACACTGTAGTCACTGGATACTCTCGGGTGTCCCCATGCACACAAATAACGGCTACCTTGCTATTCCCAGAGACCTCTGTTTTAACTAACTCAGCCTTTATCAGGGTCACAAGGCTACCTGAATCCAGCAATACCACAACATTTCTACCATTAATACACATTTTGCATAAATGTTTCTCAGTTCCCCGAATGGCAGTGCATGCGACTGTCGCACACAGCGACTGACGTCTGCCCGTCAGAAAGTCACACTGCATGGGTTCCTCCAAAACCGGGCAATTTGCTGCAATATGTCCCGCTTGCCGGCAGCGGTAGCAAATGATCCTTCTTGCCGCCTCTTGAGCCGCTGATTTCCCAGGCTGTTCTCGCCAAACTTGGGGTAGAGCTCCCACCCTCTCACTCTCTCCACCCTTACCCCTTGGAATCATCTTATCCGCCCCTGGGGATGGTCTGGTCTTAGGGTGGAAAGTCCGAGTGTCTCTGGAAGAGGCCGTCAGGTTCTCTGTAGCCAAGTATTTCTCCACACGATCCACAAGACCATCGGCCGTCTCTGGGTCTCCATGGCTTACCCACTTTTGGATGGCAGTAGGAAGAGCTCTCAAAAACCGATCCATTACAACACGTTCCACAATCTTTGGTGCGGACAAAGTCTCTGGCTGTAGCCACTTTCTGCTCAGGTGAATGAGATCATACATTTGAGACCTGGGGGGTTTTCCAAGCTGGAAAGTCCAGTTATGCACACGCTGAGCCCGGACAGCCAGGGTGACACCCAGCCTTGCCAATATTTCAGCTTTTAGCATCACATAGTCTTTTGCTTGGTCAGGCTCTAGGTCATAGTAAGCTTTCTGCGATTCACCCGTTAACAGAGGAGCCACCAGTCCAGCCCACTGCTCCTCAGGCCACTTTTCTCTTTCAGCGGTCCTTTCAAATGTGGTCAAAAATACCTCTGGATCATCCTCTCCAGTCATTTTTGTCAATAAACGACTCACCCCAAAGGACGCGGTATTAGTGGGACGGCTTTCCTCACCGGTCTGCGGACGTTGCTGCATTACTGCTTCCATCTGTTGTTGTAGTCTCTGCTCTTGCTTCTGCAACAGGTCTATGAAGCGGGCCTCAGATTGCTGTTGGGCTTGTTGCTGAGCCTCCAGACTCTGTTGTAAAGTTGCAAGGCTCTGTTGATGAGCTTGCTGCTGGGCTGCAAGGCTCCTTTGCAAACCTGCATTTGTCTGCTGTTGATTGGCATTTGCTAGAGCCAGCTGTTTCAGTATCTCCTCCATGCTGGCTTAAAAAAAAACTGCCACTGGTTCTCCACCAACTGTGAGGGGGCTAGCTCGGCAGCGGGTATGTGTGACCCCCGGGATGGGCTCCCCACCCAAAAACAGGCCCAGCAGACGGAGGTTGTGGTTTTCAAAATCAAAAAAAGGTGCGGTTTATTTTCTATTTACAGTGACAAAAACACAGCAAGGCAAAAAAAACAAACACAAAATAAATCCTGGTCAACTTGACCTCTGACTAAACTTACAGGTTTCCTAACTAACGACTGGGATCAGCCTAGTGCTGTCCTAGTCCCTGGTTTTAAATGTCCAAGCAAAATATAGCCACACAGGCTTTCTCTCACCGCACAGGGGTTCACTCTCCCTAGACAGTCCACACAGGTCTGCTTCCAGGCATGAGCTAACATCTAATGAAGCTGGGCTTTCTTATAGAGGCCTAAATGAGCTGACAAGGTTCAGCTGGACTCATCAACTCCCTGTCTGCACGACGCCCAGCCCTCTCCCTAGAGGTATGAGTCATCAATGAGCCCACTAGT
Organism: Rana muscosa; assembly: GCA_029206835.1. Taxonomy (NCBI): domain Eukaryota; kingdom Metazoa; phylum Chordata; class Amphibia; order Anura; family Ranidae; genus Rana; species Rana muscosa. The sequence continues at coordinate 1,695,899 of JARGYO010005593.1, read as the reverse complement.
CTCAGCTGGGCTTATACAACTCTCCACCTAGCTGTATAAATCGGCGTAAAGCCTGAATCTGGGCGAAATATATCTACCCCCCTGGATGCAACCAGGTGACTTTACCTTCCTGCTGTCACAAGGGACAGAGAAGGACAGTGAGGGAAAGTGTCAGTGTGCTATTCTGTTCTAAACCAATCTTGCTGAATCATATTTGAAATCCTTGAGTTTAGGGACAGAGAAGGACACTCGTGGAAACTATCAGTGTGCTATTCTGTGCTAAATCTTGTTTGTAGGGACAGAGAAGGACAGTTAGGGAAACTGTCAGTGTGCTATTCTGTTCTAAACCAATCTTGCTGAACCATATTTGAAATCCTTGAGTTTAGGGACAGAGAAGGACACTCGTGGAAACTATCAGTGTGCTATTCTGTGCTAAATCTTGTTTGTAGGGACAGAGAAGGACAGTGAGGGAAACTGTCAGTGTGCTATTCTGTTCTAAACCAATCTTGCTGAACCATATTTGAAATCCTTGAGTTTAGGGACAGAGAAGGACAGTGAGGGAAACTGTCAGTGTGCTATTCTGTTCTAAACCAATCTTGCTGAACCATATTTGAAATCCTTGAGTTTAGGGACAGAGAAGGACACTCGTGGAAACTATCAGTGTGCTATTCTGTGCTAAATCTTGTTTGTAGGGACAGAGAAGGACAGTGAGGTAAACTGTCAGTGTGCTATTCTGTTCTAAACCAATCTTGCTGAACCATATTTGAAATCCTTGAGTTTAGGGACAGAGAAGGACACTCGTGGAAACTATCAGTGTGCTATTCTGTGCTAAATCTTGTTTGTAGGGACAGAGAAGGACAGTGAGGGAAACTGTCAGTGTGCTATTCTGTTCTAAACCAATCTTGCTGAACCATATTTGAAATCCTTGAGTTTAGGGACAGAGAGGTACAGTGAGGGAAAGTGTCAGTGTGCTATTCTGTTCTAAACCAATCTTGCTGAACCATATTTGAAATGCTTGAGTTTAGGGACAGAGAAGGACACTCGTGGAAACTATCAGTGTGCTATTCTGTGCTAAATCTTGTTTGTAGGGACAGAGAAGGACAGTGAGGGAAACTTTCAGTGTGCTATTCTGCTCTAAACCAATCTTGCTGAACCATATTTGAAATCCTTGAGTTTAGGGACAGAGAGGTACAGTGAGGGAAAGTGTCAGTGTGCTATTCTGTTCTAAACCAATCTTGCTGAACCATATTTGAAATCCTTGAGTTTAGGGACAGAGAAGAACACTCGTGGAAACTATCAGTGTGCTATTCTGTGCTAAATCTTGTTTGTAGGGACAGAGAAGGACAGTGAGGGAAACTATCAGTGTGCTATTCTGTGCTAAACCAATCTTGCTGAACCATATTTGAAATCCTTGAGTTTAGGGACAGAGAAGGACACTCGTGGAAACTATCAGTGTGCTATTCTGTGCTAAATCTTGTTTGTAGGGACAGAGAAGGACAGTGAGGGAAACTGTCAGTGTGCTATTCTGTTCTAAACCAATCTTGCTGAACCATATTTGAAATCCTTGAGTTTAGGGACAGAGAAGGACACTCGTGGAAACTATCAGTGTGCTATTCTGTGCTAAATCTTGTTTGTAGGGACAGAGAAGGACAGTGAGGGAAACTGTCAGTGTGCTATTCTGTTCTAAACCAATCTTGCTGAACCATATTTGAAATCCTTGAGTTTAGGGACAGAGAAGGACACTCGTGGAAACTATCAGTGTGCTATTCTGTGCTAAATCTTGTTTGTAGGGACAGAGAAGGACAGTGAGGGAAACTGTCAGTGTGCTATTCTGTTCTAAACCAATCTTGCTGAACCATATTTGAAATCCTTGAGTTTAGGGACAGAGAGGTACAGTGAGGGAAAGTGTCAGTGTGCTATTCTGTTCTAAACCAATCTTGCTGAACCATATTTGAAATCCTTGAGTTTAGGGACAGAGAGGTACAGTGAGGGAAAGTGTCAGTGTGCTATTCTGTTCTAAACCAATCTTGCTGAACCATATTTGAAATGCTTGAGTTTAGGGACAGAGAAGGACACTCGTGGAAACTATCAGTGTGCTATTCTGTGCTAAATCTTGTTTGTAGGGACAGAGAAGGACAGTGAGGGAAACTGTCAGTGTGCTATTCTGTTCTAAACCAATCTTGCTGAACCATATTTGAAATCCTTGAGTTTAGGGACAGAGAAGGACACTCGTGGAAACTATCAGTGTGCTATTCTGTGCTAAATCTTGTTTGTAGGGACAGAGAAGGACAGTGAGGGAAACTGTCAGTGTGCTATTCTGTTCTAAACCAATCTTGCTGAACCATATTTGAAATCCTTGAGTTTAGGGACAGAGAAGGACACTCGTGGAAACTATCAGTGTGCTATTCTGTGCTAAATCTTGTTTGTAGGGACAGAGAAGGACAGTGAGGGAAACTGTCAGTGTGCTATTCTGTTCTAAACCAATCTTGCTGAACCATATTTGAAATCCTTGAGTTTAGGGACAGAGAGGTACAGTGAGGGAAAGTGTCAGTGTGCTATTCTGTTCTAAACCAATCTTGCTGAACCATATTTGAAATCCTTGAGTTTAGGGACAGAGAGGTACAGTGAGGGAAAGTGTCAGTGTGCTATTCTGTTCTAAACCAATCTTGCTGAACCATATTTGAAATGCTTGAGTTTAGGGACAGAGAAGGACACTCGTGGAAACTATCAGTGTGCTATTCTGTGCTAAATCTTGTTTGTAGGGACAGAGAAGGACAGTGAGGGAAACTGTCAGTGTGCTATTCTGTTCTAAACCAATCTTGCTGAACCATATTTGAAATCCTTGAGTTTAGGGACAGAGAGGTACAGTGAGGGAAAGTGTCAGTGTGCTATTCTGTTCTAAACCAATCTTGCTGAACCATATTTGAAATCCTTGAGTTTAGGGACAGAGAAGGACACTCGTGGAAACTATCAGTGTGCTATTCTGTGCTAAATCTTGTTTGTAGGGACAGAGAAGGACAGTGAGGGAAACTATCAGTGTGCTATTCTGTGCTAAACCAATCTTGCTGAACCATATTTGAAATCCTTGAGGTAAGGGACAGAGAAGGACACTCGTGGAAACTATCAGTGTGCTATTCTGTGCTAAATCTTGTTTGTAGGGACAGAGAAGGACAGTGAGGGAAACTATCAGTGTGCTATTCTGTGCTAAACCAATCTTGCTGAACCATATTTGAAATCCTTGAGTTTAGGGACAGAGAAGGACACTCGTGGAAACTATCAGTGTGCTATTCTGTGCTAAATCTTGTTTGTAGGGACAGAGAAGGACAGTGAGGGAAACTGTCAGTGTGCTATTCTGTTCTAAACCAATCTTGCTGAACCATATTTGAAATCCTTTAGTTTAGGGACAGAGAAGGACAGTGAGGGAAACTGTCAGTGTGCTATTCTGTTCTGAACCAATCTTGCTGAACCATATTTGAAATCCTTGAGTTTAGGGACAGAGAAGGACACTCGTGAAGACTATCAGTGTGCTATTCTGTGCTAAATCTTGTTTGTAGGGACAGAGAAGGACAGTGAGGGAAACTGTCAGTGTGCTATTCTGTTCTAAACCAATCTTGCTGAACCATATTTGAAATCCTTGAGTTTAGGGACAGAGAAGGACACTCGTGGAAACTATCAGTGTGCTATTCTGTGCTAAATCTTGTTTGTAGGGACAGAGAAGGACAGTGAGGGAAACTGTCAGTGTGCTATTCTGTTCTAAACCAATCTTGCTGAACCATATTTGAAATCCTTGAGTTTAGGGACAGAGAGGTACAGTGAGGGAAAGTGTCAGTGTGCTATTCTGTTCTAAACCAATCTTGCTGAACCATATTTGAAATCCTTGAGTTTAGGGACAGAGAAGGACACTCGTGGAAACTATCAGTGTGCTATTCTGTGCTAAATCTTGTTTGTAGGGACAGAGAAGGACAGTGAGGGAAACTATCAGTGTGCTATTCTGTGCTAAACCAATCTTGCTGAACCATATTTGAAATCCTTGAGTTTAGGGACAGAGAAGGACACTCGTGGAAACTATCAGTGTGCTATTCTGTGCTAAATCTTGTTTGTAGGGACAGAGAAGGACAGTGAGGGAAACTGTCAGTGTGCTATTCTGTTCTAAACCAATCTTGCTGAACCATATTTGAAATCCTTGAGTTTAGGGACAGAGAAGGACACTTGTGGAAACTATCAGTGTGCTATTCTGTGCTAAATCTTGTTTGTAGGGACAGAGAAGGACAGTGAGGGAAACTGTCAGTGTGCTATTCTGTTCTAAACCAATCTTGCTGAACCATATTTGAAATCCTTGAGTTTAGGGACAGAGAAGGACACTCGTGGAAACTATCAGTGTGCTATTCTGTGCTAAATCTTGTTTGTAGGGACAGAGAAGGACAGTGAGGGAAACTGTCAGTGTGCTATTCTGTTCTAAACCAATCTTGCTGAACCATATTTGAAATGCTTGAGTTTAGGGACAGAGAAGCACACTCGTGGAAACTATCAGTGTGCTATTCTGTGCTAAATCTTGTTTGTAGGGACAGAGAAGGACAGTGAGATAAACTGTCAGTGTGCTATTCTGTTCTAAACCAATCTTGCTGAACCATATTTGAAATCCTTGAGTTTAGGGACAGAGAGGTACAGTGAGGGAAAGTGTCAGTGTGCTATTCTGTTCTAAACCAATCTTGCTGAACCATATTTGAAATCCTTGAGTTTAGGGACAGAGAAGGACACTCGTGGAAACTATCAGTGTGCTATTCTGTGCTAAATCTTGTTTGTAGGGACAGAGAAGGACAGTGAGGGAAACTATCAGTGTGCTATTCTGTGCTAAACCAATCTTGCTGAACCATATTTGAAATCCTTGAGTTTAGGGACAGAGAAGGACACTCGTGGAAACTATCAGTGTGCTATTCTGTGCTAAATCTTGTTTGTAGGGACAGAGAAGGACAGTGAGGGAAAGTGTCAGTGTGCTATTCTGTTCTAAACCAATCTTGCTGAACCATATTTGAAATCCTTGAGTTTAGGGACAGAGAAGGACACTCATGGAAACTATCAGTGTGCTATTCTGTGCTAAATCTTGTTTGTAGGGACAGAGAAGGACAGTGAGGGAAACTGTCAGTGTGCTATTCTGTTCTAAACCAATCTTGCTGGACCATATTTGAAATCCTTGAGTTTAGGGACAACGAAGGACAGTGAGGGAAACTGTCAGTGTGCTATTCTGTTCTAAACCAATCTTGCTGAACCATATTTGAAATCCTTGAGTTTAGGGACAGAGAAGGACACTCGTGGAGACTATCAGTGTGCTATTCTGTGCTAAATCTTGTTTGTAGGGACAGAGAAGGACAGTGAGGGAAACTGTCAGTGTGCTATTCTGTTCTAAACCAATCTTGCTGAACCATATTTGAAATCCTTGAGTTTAGGGACAGAGAGGTACAGTGAGGGAAAGTGTCAGTGTGCTATTCTGTTCTAAACCAATCTTGCTGAACCATATTTGAAATCCTTGAGTTTAGGGACAGAGAAGGACACTCGTGGAAACTATCAGTGTGCTATTCTGTGCTAAATCTTGTTTGTAGGGACAGAGAAGGACAGTGAGGGAAACTGTCAGTGTGCTATTCTGTTCTAAATCAATCTTGCTGAACCATATTTGAAATCCTTGAGTTTAGGGACAGAGAGGTACAGTGAGGAAAAGTGTCAGTGTGCTATTCTGTTCTAAACCAATCTTGCTGAACCATATTTGAAATCCTTGAGTTTAGGGACAGAGAAGGACACTCGTGGAAACTATCAGTGTGCTATTCTGTGCTAAATCTTGTTTGTAGGGACATAGAAGGACAGTGAGGGAAACTATCAGTGTGCTATTCTGTGCTAAACCAATCTTGCTGAACCATATTTGAAATCCTTGAGTTTAGGGACAGAGAAGGACACTCGTGGAAACTATCAGTGTGCTATTCTGTGCTAAATCTTGTTTGTAGGGACAGAGAAGGACAGTGAGGGAAACTGTCAGTGTGCTATTCTGTTCTAAACCAATCTTGCTGAACCATATTTGAAATCCTTGAGTTTAGGGACAGAGAGGTACAGTGAGGGAAAGTGTCAGTGTGCTATTCTGTTCTAAACCAATCTTGCTGAACCATATTTGAAATCCTTGAGTTTAGGGACAGAGAGGTACAGTGAGGGAAAGTGTCAGTGTGCTATTCTGTTCTAAACCAATCTTGCTGAACCATATTTGAAATCCTTGAGTTTAGGGACAGAGAAGGACACTCGTGGAAACTATCAGTGTGCTATTCTGTGCTAAATCTTGTTTGTAGGGACAGAGAAGGACAGTGAGGGAAACTGTCAGTGTGCTATTCTGTTCTAAACCAATCTTGCTGAACCATATTTGAAATCCTTGAGTTTAGGGACAGAGAGGTACAGTGAGGGAAAGTGTCAGTGTGCTATTCTGTTCTAAACCAATCTTGCTGAACCATATTTGAAATCCTTGAGTTTAGGGACAGAGAAGGACACTCAGGAAACTATCAGTGTGCTATTCTGTGCTAAATCTTGTTTGTAGGGACAGAGAAGGACAGTGAGGGAAACCATCAGTGTGCTATTCTGTGCTAAACCAATCTTGCTGAACCATATTTGAAATCCTTGAGTTTAGGGACAGAGAAGGACACTCAGGAAACTATCAGTGTGCTATTCTGTGCTAAATCTTGTTTGTAGGGACAGAGAAGGACAGTGAGGGAAACTATCAGTGTGCTATTCTGTGCTAAACCAATCTTGCTGAACCATATTTGAAATCCATGAGTTTAGGGACAGAGAAGGACACTCGTGGAAACTATCAGTGTGCTATTCTGTGCTAAATCTTGTTTGTAGGGACAGAGAAGGACAGTGAGGGAAACTATCAGTGTGCTATTCTGTGCTAAACCAATCTTGCTGAACCATATTTGAAATCCTTGAGTTTAGGGACAGAGAAGGACACTCGTGGAAATTATCAGTGTGCTATTCTGTGCTAAATCTTGTTTGTAGGGACAGAGAAGGACAGTGAGGGAAAGTGTCAGTGTGCTATTCTGTTCTAAACCAATCTTGCTGAACCATATTTGAAATCCTTGAGTTTAGGGACAGAGAAGGACACTCGTGGAAACTATCAGTGTGCTATTCTGTGCTAAATCTTGTTTGTAGGGACAGAGAAGGACAGTGAGGGAAACTGTCAGTGTGCTATTCTGTTCTAAACCAATCTTGCTGAACCATATTTGAAATCCTTGAGTTTAGGGACAGAGAGGTACAGTGAGGGAAAGTGTCAGTGTGCTATTCTGTTCTAAACCAATCTTGCTGAACCATATTTGAAATCCTTGAGTTTAGGGACAGAGAAGGACACTCGTGGAAACTATCAGTGTGCTATTCTGTGCTAAATCTTGTTTGTAGGGACAGAGAAGGACAGTGAGGGAAACTGTCAGTGTGCTATTCTGTTCTAAACCAATCTTGCTGAACCATATTTGAAATCCTTGAGTTTAGGGACAGAGAAGGACACTCAGGAAACTATCAGTGTGCTATTCTGTGCTAAATCTTGTTTGTAGGGACAGAGAAGGACAGTGAGGGAAACTATCAGTGTGCTATTCTGTGCTAAACCAATCTTGCTGAACCATATTTGAAATCCATGAGTTTAGGGACAGAGAAGGACACTCGTGGAAACTATCAGTGTGCTATTCTGTGCTAAATCTTGTTTGTAGGGACAGAGAAGGACAGTGAGGGAAACTATCAGTGTGCTATTCTGTGCTAAACCAATCTTGCTGAACCATATTTGAAATCCTTGAGTTTAGGGACAGAGAAGGACACTCGTGGAAATTATCAGTGTGCTATTCTGTGCTAAATCTTGTTTGTAGGGACAGAGAAGGACAGTGAGGGAAAGTGTCAGTGTGCTATTCTGTTCTAAACCAATCTTGCTGAACCATATTTGAAATCCTTGAGTTTAGGGACAGAGAAGGACACTCGTGGAAACTATCAGTGTGCTATTCTGTGCTAAATCTTGTTTGTAGGGACAGAGAAGGACAGTGAGGGAAACTGTCAGTGTGCTATTCTGTTCTAAACCAATCTTGCTGAACCATATTTGAAATCCTTGAGTTTAGGGACAGAGAGGTACAGTGAGGGAAAGTGTCAGTGTGCTATTCTGTTCTAAACCAATCTTGCTGAACCATATTTGAAATCCTTGAGTTTAGGGACAGAGAAGGACACTCGTGGAAACTATCAGTGTGCTATTCTGTGCTAAATCTTGTTTGTAGGGACAGAGAAGGACAGTGAGGGAAACTGTCAGTGTGCTATTCTGTTCTAAACCAATCTTGCTGAACCATATTTGAAATCCTTGAGTTTAGGGACAGAGAAGGACACTCAGGAAACTATCAGTGTGCTATTCTGTGCTAAATCTTGTTTGTAGGGACAGAGAAGGACAGTGAGGGAAACTATCAGTGTGCTATTCTGTGCTAAACCAATCTTGCTGAACCATATTTGAAATCCTTGAGTTTAGGGACAGAGAAGGACACTCGTGGAAACTATCAGTGTGCTATTCTGTGCTAAATCTTGTTTGTAGGGACAGAGAAGGACAGTGAGATAAACTGTCAGTGTGCTATTCTGTTCTAAACCAATCTTGCTGAACCATATTTGAAATCCTTGAGTTTAGGGACAGAGAGGTACAGTGAGGGAAAGTGTCAGTGTGCTATTCTGTTCTAAACCAATCTTGCTGAACCATATTTGAAATCCTTGAGTTTAGGGACAGAGAAGGACACTCGTGGAAACTATCAGTGTGCTATTCTGTGCTAAATCTTGTTTGTAGGGACAGATAAGGACAGTGAGGGAAACTATCAGTGTGCTATTCTGTGCTAAACCAATCTTGCTGAACCATATTTGAAATCCTTGAGTTTAGGGACAGAGAAGGACACTCGTGGAAACTATCAGTGTGCTATTCTGTGCTAAATCTTGTTTGTAGGGACAGAGAAGGACAGTGAGGGAAAGTGTCAGTGTGCTATTCTGTTCTAAACCAATCTTGCTGAACCATATTTGAAATCCTTGAGTTTAGGGACAGAGAAGGACACTCATGGAAACTATCAGTGTGCTATTCTGTGCTAAATCTTGTTTGTAGGGACAGAGAAGGACAGTGAGGGAAACTGTCAGTGTGCTATTCTGTTCTAAACCAATCTTGCTGGACCATATTTGAAATCCTTGAGTTTAGGGACAACGAAGGACAGTGAGGGAAACTGTCAGTGTGCTATTCTGTTCTAAACCAATCTTGCTGAACCATATTTGAAATCCTTGAGTTTAGGGACAGAGAAGGACACTCGTGGAGACTATCAGTGTGCTATTCTGTGCTAAATCTTGTTTGTAGGGACAGAGAAGGACAGTGAGGGAAACTGTCAGTGTGCTATTCTGTTCTAAACCAATCTTGCTGAACCATATTTGAAATCCTTGAGTTTAGGGACAGAGAGGTACAGTGAGGGAAAGTGTCAGTGTGCTATTCTGTTCTAAACCAATCTTGCTGAACCATATTTGAAATCCTTGAGTTTAGGGACAGAGAAGGACACTCGTGGAAACTATCAGTGTGCTATTCTGTGCTAAATCTTGTTTGTAGGGACAGAGAAGGACAGTGAGGGAAACTGTCAGTGTGCTATTCTGTTCTAAATCAATCTTGCTGAACCATATTTGAAATCCTTGAGTTTAGGGACAGAGAGGTACAGTGAGGAAAAGTGTCAGTGTGCTATTCTGTTCTAAACCAATCTTGCTGAACCATATTTGAAATCCTTGAGTTTAGGGACAGAGAAGGACACTCGTGGAAACTATCAGTGTGCTATTCTGTGCTAAATCTTGTTTGTAGGGACATAGAAGGACAGTGAGGGAAACTATCAGTGTGCTATTCTGTGCTAAACCAATCTTGCTGAACCATATTTGAAATCCTTGAGTTTAGGGACAGAGAAGGACACTCGTGGAAACTATCAGTGTGCTATTCTGTGCTAAATCTTGTTTGTAGGGACAGAGAAGGACAGTGAGGGAAACTGTCAGTGTGCTATTCTGTTCTAAACCAATCTTGCTGAACCATATTTGAAATCCTTGAGTTTAGGGACAGAGAGGTACAGTGAGGGAAAGTGTCAGTGTGCTATTCTGTTCTAAACCAATCTTGCTGAACCATATTTGAAATCCTTGAGTTTAGGGACAGAGAGGTACAGTGAGGGAAAGTGTCAGTGTGCTATTCTGTTCTAAACCAATCTTGCTGAACCATATTTGAAATCCTTGAGTTTAGGGACAGAGAAGGACACTCGTGGAAACTATCAGTGTGCTATTCTGTGCTAAATCTTGTTTGTAGGGACAGAGAAGGACAGTGAGGGAAACTGTCAGTGTGCTATTCTGTTCTAAACCAATCTTGCTGAACCATATTTGAAATCCTTGAGTTTAGGGACAGAGAGGTACAGTGAGGGAAAGTGTCAGTGTGCTATTCTGTTCTAAACCAATCTTGCTGAACCATATTTGAAATCCTTGAGTTTAGGGACAGAGAAGGACACTCAGGAAACTATCAGTGTGCTATTCTGTGCTAAATCTTGTTTGTAGGGACAGAGAAGGACAGTGAGGGAAACCATCAGTGTGCTATTCTGTGCTAAACCAATCTTGCTGAACCATATTTGAAATCCTTGAGTTTAGGGACAGAGAAGGACACTCAGGAAACTATCAGTGTGCTATTCTGTGCTAAATCTTGTTTGTAGGGACAGAGAAGGACAGTGAGGGAAACTATCAGTGTGCTATTCTGTGCTAAACCAATCTTGCTGAACCATATTTGAAATCCATGAGTTTAGGGACAGAGAAGGACACTCGTGGAAACTATCAGTGTGCTATTCTGTGCTAAATCTTGTTTGTAGGGACAGAGAAGGACAGTGAGGGAAACTATCAGTGTGCTATTCTGTGCTAAACCAATCTTGCTGAACCATATTTGAAATCCTTGAGTTTAGGGACAGAGAAGGACACTCGTGGAAATTATCAGTGTGCTATTCTGTGCTAAATCTTGTTTGTAGGGACAGAGAAGGACAGTGAGGGAAAGTGTCAGTGTGCTATTCTGTTCTAAACCAATCTTGCTGAACCATATTTGAAATCCTTGAGTTTAGGGACAGAGAAGGACACTCGTGGAAACTATCAGTGTGCTATTCTGTGCTAAATCTTGTTTGTAGGGACAGAGAAGGACAGTGAGGGAAACTGTCAGTGTGCTATTCTGTTCTAAACCAATCTTGCTGAACCATATTTGAAATCCTTGAGTTTAGGGACAGAGAGGTACAGTGAGGGAAAGTGTCAGTGTGCTATTCTGTTCTAAACCAATCTTGCTGAACCATATTTGAAATCCTTGAGTTTAGGGACAGAGAAGGACACTCGTGGAAACTATCAGTGTGCTATTCTGTGCTAAATCTTGTTTGTAGGGACAGAGAAGGACAGTGAGGGAAACTGTCAGTGTGCTATTCTGTTCTAAACCAATCTTGCTGAACCATATTTGAAATCCTTGAGTTTAGGGACAGAGAAGGACACTCAGGAAACTATCAGTGTGCTATTCTGTGCTAAATCTTGTTTGTAGGGACAGAGAAGGACAGTGAGGGAAACTATCAGTGTGCTATTCTGTGCTAAACCAATCTTGCTGAACCATATTTGAAATCCTTGAGTTTAGGGACAGAGAAGGACACTCGTGGAAACTATCAGTGTGCTATTCTGTGCTAAATCTTGTTTGTAGGGACAGAGAAGGACAGTGAGGGAAACTATCAGTGTGCTATTCTGTGCTAAACCAATCTTGCTGAACCATATTTGAAATCCTTGAGTTTAGGGACAGAGAAGGACACTCGTGGAAACTATCAGTGTGCTATTCTGTGCTAAATCTTGTTTGTAGGGACAGAGAAGGGCAGTGAGGGAAACTATCAATGTGCTATTCTGTGCTAAACCAATCTTGCTGAACCATATTTGAAATCCTTGAGTTTAGGGACAGAGAAGGACACTCGTGGAAACTATCAGTGTGCTATTCTGTGCTAAATCTTGTTTGTAGGGACAGAGAAGGACAGTGAGGGAAAGTGTCAGTGTGCTATTCTGTTCTAAACCAATCTTGCTGAACCATATTTGAAATCCTTGAGTTTAGGGACAGAGAAGGACACTCGTGGAAACTATCAGTGTGCTATTCTGTGCTAAATCTTGTTTGTAGGGACAGAGAAGGACAGTGAGGGAAACTGTCAGTGTGCTATTCTGTTCTAAATCAATCTTTCTGAACCATATTTGAAATCCTTGAGTTTAGGGACAGAGAGGTACAGTGAGGGAAAGTGTCAGTGTGCTATTCTGTTCTAAACCAATCTTGCTGAACCATATTTGAAATCCTTGAGTTTAGGGACAGAGAAGGACACTCGTGGAAACTATCAGTGTGCTATTCTGTGCTAAATCTTGTTTGTAGGGACAGAGAAGGACAGTGAGGGAAACTGTCAGTGTGCTATTCTGTTCTAAACCAATCTTGCTGAACCATATTTGAAATCCTTGAGTTTAGGGACAGAGAAGGACACTCGTGGAAACTATCAGTGTGCTATTCTGTGCTAAATCTTGTTTGTAGGGACAGAGAAGGACAGTGAGGGAAACTGTCAGTGTGCTATTCTGTTCTAAACCAATCTTGCTGAACCATATTTGAAATCCTTGAGTTTAGGGACAGATAGGTACAGTGAGGGAAAGTGTCAGTGTGCTATTCTGTTCTAAACCAATCTTGCTGAACCATATTTGAAATCCTTGAGTTTAGGGACAGAGAAGGACACTCGTGGAAACTATCAGTCTGCTATTCTGTGCTAAATCTTGTTTGTAGGGACAGAGAAGGACAGTGAGGGAAACTATCAGTGTGCTATTCTGTGCTAAACCAATCTTGCTGAACCATATTTGAAATCCTTGAGTTTAGGGACAGAGAAGGACACTCGTGGAAACTATCAGTGTGCTATTCTGTGCTAAATCTTGTTTGTAGGGACATAGAAGGACAGTGAGGGAAAGTGTCAGTGTGCTATTCTGTTCTAAACCAATCTTGCTGAACCATATTTGAAATCCTTGAGTTTAGGGACAGAGAAGGACATTCGTGGAAACTATCAGTGTGCTATTCTGTGCTAAATCTTGTTTGTAGGGACAGAGAAGGACAGTGAGGGAAACTGTCAGTGTGCTATTCTGTTCTAAACCAATCTTGCTGAACCATATTTGAAATCCTTGAGTTTAGGGACAGAGAGGTACAGTGAGGGAAAGTGTCAGTGTGCTATTCTGTTCTAAACCAATCTTGCTGAACCATATTTGAAATCCTTGAGTTTAGGGACAGAGAAGGACACTCGTGGAAACTATCATTGTGCTATTCTGTACTAAATCTTGTTTGTAGGGACAGAGAAGGACAGTGAGGGAAACTGTCAGTGTGCTATTCTGTTCTAAACCAATCTTGCTGAACCATATTTGAAATCCTTGAGTTTAGGGACAGAGAGGTACAGTGAGGTAAAGTGTCAGTGTGCTATTCTGTTCTAAACCAATCTTGCTGAACCATATTTGAAATCCTTGAGTTTAGGGACAGAGAAGGACACTCGTGGAAACTATCAGTGTGCAATTCTGTGCTAAATCTTGTTTGTAGGGACAGAGAAGGACAGTGAGGGAAACTATCAGTGTGCTATTCTGTGCTAAACCAATCTTGCTGAACCATATTTGAAATCCTTGAGTTTAGGGACAGAGAAGGACACTCGTGGAAACTATCAGTGTGCTATTCTGTGCTAAATCTTGTTTGTAGGGACAGAGAAGGACAGTGAGGGAAACTGTCAGTGTGCTATTCTGTTCTAAACCAATCTTGCTGAACTATATTTGAAATCCTTGAGTTTAGGGACAGAGAGGTACAGCGAGGGAAAGTGTCAGTGTGCTATTCTGTTCTAAACCAATCTTGCTGAACCATATTTGAAATCCTTGAGTTTAGGGACAGAGAAGGACACTCGTGGAAACTATCAGTGTGCTATTCTGTGCTAAATCTTGTTTGTAGGGACAGAGAAGGACAGTGAGGGAAACTGTCAGTGTGCTATTCTGTTCTAAACCAATCTTGCTGAACCATATTTGAAATCCTTGAGTTTAGGGACAGAGAGGTACAGTGAGGGAAAGTGTCAGTGTGCTATTCTGTTCTAAACCAATCTTGCTGAACCATATTTGAAATCCTTGAGTTTAGGGACAGAGAAGGACAGTGAGGGAAACTATCAGTGTGCTATTCTGTGCTAAATCTTGTTTGTAGGGACAGAGAAGGACAGTGAGGGAAACTATCAGTGTGCTATTCTGTGCTAAACCAATCTTGCTGAACCATATTTGAAATCCTTGAGTTTAGGGACAGAGAAGGACACTCGTGGAAACTATCAGTGTGCTATTCTGTGCTAAATCTTGTTTGTAGGGACAGAGAAGGACAGTGAGGGAAAGTGTCAGTGTGCTATTCTGTTCTAAACCAATCTTGCTGAACCATATTTGAAATCCTTGAGTTTAGGGACAGAGAAGGACACTCGTGGAAACTATCAGTGTGCTATTCTGTGCAAAATCTTGTTTGTAGGGACAGAGAAGGACAGTGAGGGAAACTGTCAGTGTGCTATTCTGTTCTAAACCAATCTTGCTGAACCATATTTGAAATCCTTGAGTTTAGGGACAGAGAGGTACAGTGAGGGAAAGTGTCAGTGTGCTATTCTGTTCTAAACCAATCTTGCTGAACCATATTTGAAATCCTTGAGTTTAGGGACAGAGAAGGACACTCGTGGAAACTATAAGTGTGCTATTCTGTGCTAAATCTTGTTTGTAGGGACAGAGAAGGACAGTGAGGGAAACTGTCAGTGTGCTATTCTGTTCTAAACCAATCTTGCTGAACCATATTTGAAATCCTTGAGTTTAGGGACAGAGAGGTACAGTGAGGGAAAGTGTCAGTGTGCTATTCTGTTCTAAACCAATCTTGCTGAACCATATTTGAAATCCTTGAGTTTAGGGACAGAGAAGGACACTCGTGGAAACTATCAGTGTGCTATTCTGTGCTAAATCTTGTTTGTAGGGACAGAGAAGGACAGTGAGGGAAACTGTCAGTGTGCTATTCTGTTCTAAACCAATCTTGCTGAACCATATTTGAAATCCTTGAGTTTAGGGACAGAGAGGTACAGTGAGGGAAAGTGTCAGTGTGCTATTCTGTTCTAAACCAATCTTGCTGAACCATATTTGAAATCCTTGAGTTTAGGGACAGAGAAGGACACTCGTGGAAACTATCAGTGTGCTATTCTGTGCTAAATCTTGTTTGTAGGGACAGAGAAGGACAGTGAGGGAAACTGTCAGTGTGCTATTCTGTTCTAAACCAATCTTGCTGAACCATATTTGAAATCCTTGAGTTTAGGGACAGAGAAGGACACTCGTGGAAACTATCAGTGTGCTATTCTGTGCAAAATCTTGTTTGTAGGGACAGAGAAGGACAGTGAGGGAAACTGTCAGTGTGCTATTCTGTTCTAAACCAATCTTGCTGAACCATATTTGAAATCCTTGAGTTTAGGGACAGAGAGGTACAGTGAGGGAAAGTGTCAGTGTGCTATTCTGTTCTAAACCAATCTTGCTGAACCATATTTGAAATCCTTGAGTTTAGGGACAGAGAAGGACACTCGTGGAAACTATAAGTGTGCTATTCTGTGCTAAATCTTGTTTGTAGGGACAGAGAAGGACAGTGAGGGAAACTGTCAGTGTGCTATTCTGTTCTAAACCAATCTTGCTGAACCATATTTGAAATCCTTGAGTTTAGGGACAGAGAGGTACAGTGAGGGAAAGTGTCAGTGTGCTATTCTGTTCTAAACCAATCTTGCTGAACCATATTTGAAATCCTTGAGTTTAGGGACAGAGAAGGACACTCGTGGAAACTATCAGTGTGCTATTCTGTGCTAAATCTTGTTTGTAGGGACAGAGAAGGACAGTGAGGGAAACTGTCAGTGTGCTATTCTGTTCTAAACCAATCTTGCTGAACCATATTTGAAATCCTTGAGTTTAGGGACAGAGAGGTACAGTGAGGGAAAGTGTCAGTGTGCTATTCTGTTCTAAACCAATCTTGCTGAACCATATTTGAAATCCTTGAGTTTAGGGACAGAGAAGGACACTCGTGGAAACTATCAGTGTGCTATTCTGTGCTAAATCTTGTTTGTAGGGACAGAGAAGGACAGTGAGGGAAACTGTCAGTGTGCTATTCTGTTCTAAATCAATCTTGCTGAACCATATTTGAAATCCTTGAGTTTAGGGACAGAGAGGTACAGTGAGGAAAAGTGTCAGTGTGCTATTCTGTTCTAAACCAATCTTGCTGAACCATATTTGAAATCCTTGAGTTTAGGGACAGAGAAGGACACTCGTGGAAACTATCAGTGTGCTATTCTGTGCTAAATCTTGTTTGTAGGGACATAGAAGGACAGTGAGGGAAACTATCAGTGTGCTATTCTGTGCTAAACCAATCTTGCTGAACCATATTTGAAATCCTTGAGTTTAGGGACAGAGAAGGACACTCGTGGAAACTATCAGTGTGCTATTCTGTGCTAAATCTTGTTTGTAGGGACAGAGAAGGACAGTGAGGGAAACTGTCAGTGTGCTATTCTGTTCTAAACCAATCTTGCTGAACCATATTTGAAATCCTTGAGTTTAGGGACAGAGAGGTACAGTGAGGGAAAGTGTCAGTGTGCTATTCTGTTCTAAACCAATCTTGCTGAACCATATTTGAAATCCTTGAGTTTAGGGACAGAGAAGGACACTCGTGGAAACTATCAGTGTGCTATTCTGTGCTAAATCTTGTTTGTAGGGACAGAGAAGGACAGTGAGGGAAACTGTCAGTGTGCTATTCTGTTCTAAACCAATCTTGCTGAACCATATTTGAAATCCTTGAGTTTAGGGACAGAGAGGTACAGTGAGGGAAAGTGTCAGTGTGCTATTCTGTTCTAAACCAATCTTGCTGAACCATATTTGAAATCCTTGAGTTTAGGGACAGAGAAGGACACTCAGGAAACTATCAGTGTGATATTCTGTGCTAAATCTTGTTTGTAGGGACAGAGAAGGACAGTGAGGGAAACTATCAGTGTGCTATTCTGTGCTAAACCAATCTTGCTGAACCATATTTGAAATCCTTGAGTTTAGGGACAGAGAAGGACACTCAGGAAACTATCAGTGTGCTATTCTGTGCTAAATCTTGTTTGTAGGGACAGAGAAGGACAGTGAGGGAAACTATCAGTGTGCTATTCTGTGCTAAACCAATCTTGCTGAACCATATTTGAAATCCTTGAGTTTAGGGACAGAGAAGGACACTCGTGGAAACTATCAGTGTGCTATTCTGTGCTAAATCTTGTTTGTAGGGACAGAGAAGGACAGTGAGGGAAACTATCAGTGTGCTATTCTGTGCTAAACCAATCTTGCTGAACCATATTTGAAATCCTTGAGTTTAGGGACAGAGAAGGACACTCGTGGAAACTATCAGTGTGCTATTCTGTGCTAAATCTTGTTTGTAGGGACATAGAAGGACAGTGAGGGAAAGTGTCAGTGTGCTATTCTGTTCTAAACCAATCTTGCTGAACCATATTTGAAATCCTTGAGTTTAGGGACAGAGAAGGACACTCGTGGAAACTATCAGTGTGCTATTCTGTGCTAAATCTTGTTTGTAGGGACAGAGAAGGACAGTGAGGGAAACTGTCAGTGTGCTATTCTGTTCTAAACCAATCTTGCTGAACCATATTTGAAATCCTTGAGTTTAGGGACAGAGAGGTACAGTGAGGGAAAGTGTCAGTGTGCTATTCTGTTCTAAACCAATCTTGCTGAACCATATTTGAAATCCTTGAGTTTAGGGACAGAGAAGGACACTCGTGGAAACTATCAGTGTGCTATTCTGTGCTAAATCTTGTTTGTAGGGACAGAGAAGGACAGTGAGGGAAACTGTCAGTGTGCTATTCTGTTCTAAACCAATCTTGCTGAACCATATTTGAAATCCTTGAGTTTAGGGACAGAGAAGGACACTCAGGAAACTATCAGTGTGCTATTCTGTGCTAAATCTTGTTTGTAGGGACAGAGAAGGACAGTGAGGGAAACTATCAGTGTGCTATTCTGTGCTAAACCAATCTTGCTGAACCATATTTGAAATCCTTGAGTTTAGGGACAGAGAAGGACACTCGTGGAAACTATCAGTGTGCTATTCTGTGCTAAATCTTGTTTGTAGGGACAGAGAAGGACAGTGAGGGAAACTATCAGTGTGCTATTCTGTTCTAAACCAATCTTGCTGGACCATATTTGAAATCCTTGAGTTTAGGGACAACGAAGGACAGTGAGGGAAACTGTCAGTGTGCTATTCTGTTCTAAACCAATCTTGCTGAACCATATTTGAAATCCTTGAGTTTAGGGACAGAGAAGGACACTCGTGGAGACTATCAGTGTGCTATTCTGTGCTAAATCTTGTTTGTAGGGACAGAGAAGGACAGTGAGGGAAACTGTCAGTGTGCTATTCTGTTCTAAACCAATCTTGCTGAACCATATTTGAAATCCTTGAGTTTAGGGACAGAGAAGGACACTCGTGGAAACTATCAGTGTGCTATTCTGTGCAAAATCTTGTTTGTAGGGACAGAGAAGGACAGTGAGGGAAACTGTCAGTGTGCTATTCTGTTCTAAACCAATCTTGCTGAACCATATTTGAAATCCTTGAGTTTAGGGACAGAGAGGTACAGTGAGGGAAAGTGTCAGTGTGCTATTCTGTTCTAAACCAATCTTGCTGAACCATATTTGAAATCCTTGAGTTTAGGGACAGAGAAGGACACTCGTGGAAACTATAAGTGTGCTATTCTGTGCTAAATCTTGTTTGTAGGGACAGAGAAGGACAGTGAGGGAAACTGTCAGTGTGCTATTCTGTTCTAAACCAATCTTGCTGAACCATATTTGAAATCCTTGAGTTTAGGGACAGAGAGGTACAGTGAGGGAAAGTGTCAGTGTGCTATTCTGTTCTAAACCAATCTTGCTGAACCATATTTGAAATCCTTGAGTTTAGGGACAGAGAAGGACACTCGTGGAAACTATCAGTGTGCTATTCTGTGCTAAATCTTGTTTGTAGGGACAGAGAAGGACAGTGAGGGAAACTGTCAGTGTGCTATTCTGTTCTAAACCAATCTTGCTGAACCATATTTGAAATCCTTGAGTTTAGGGACAGAGAGGTACAGTGAGGGAAAGTGTCAGTGTGCTATTCTGTTCTAAACCAATCTTGCTGAACCATATTTGAAATCCTTGAGTTTAGGGACAGAGAAGGACACTCGTGGAAACTATCAGTGTGCTATTCTGTGCTAAATCTTGTTTGTAGGGACAGAGAAGGACAGTGAGGGAAACTGTCAGTGTGCTATTCTGTTCTAAACCAATCTTGCTGAACCATATTTGAAATCCTTGAGTTTAGGGACAGAGAAGGACACTCGTGGAAACTATCAGTGTGCTATTCTGTGCAAAATCTTGTTTGTAGGGACAGAGAAGGACAGTGAGGGAAACTGTCAGTGTGCTATTCTGTTCTAAACCAATCTTGCTGAACCATATTTGAAATCCTTGAGTTTAGGGACAGAGAGGTACAGTGAGGGAAAGTGTCAGTGTGCTATTCTGTTCTAAACCAATCTTGCTGAACCATATTTGAAATCCTTGAGTTTAGGGACAGAGAAGGACACTCGTGGAAACTATAAGTGTGCTATTCTGTGCTAAATCTTGTTTGTAGGGACAGAGAAGGACAGTGAGTGAAACTGTCAGTGTGCTATTCTGTTCTAAACCAATCTTGCTGAACCATATTTGAAATCCTTGAGTTTAGGGACAGAGAGGTACAGTGAGGGAAAGTGTCAGTGTGCTATTCTGTTCTAAACCAATCTTGCTGAACCATATTTGAAATCCTTGAGTTTAGGGACAGAGAAGGACACTCGTGGAAACTATAAGTGTGCTATTCTGTGCTAAATCTTGTTTGTAGGGACAGAGAAGGACAGTGAGGGAAACTGTCAGTGTGCTATTCTGTTCTAAACCAATCTTGCTGAACCATATTTGAAATCCTTGAGTTTAGGGACAGAGAGGTACAGTGAGGGAAAGTGTCAGTGTGCTATTCTGTTCTAAACCAATCTTGCTGAACCATATTTGAAATCCTTGAGTTTAGGGACAGAGAAGGACACTCGTGGAAACTATCAGTGTGCTATTCTGTGCTAAATCTTGTTTGTAGGGACAGAGAAGGACAGTGAGGGAAACTGTCAGTGTGCTATTCTGTTCTAAACCAATCTTGCTGAACCATATTTGAAATCCTTGAGTTTAGGGACAGAGAGGTACAGTGAGGGAAAGTGTCAGTGTGCTATTCTGTTCTAAACCAATCTTGCTGAACCATATTTGAAATCCTTGAGTTTAGGGACAGAGAAGGACACTCGTGGAAACTATCAGTGTGCTATTCTGTGCTAAATCTTGTTTGTAGGGACAGAGAAGGACAGTGAGGGAAACTGTCAGTGTGCTATTCTGTTCTAAACCAATCTTGCTGAACCATATTTGAAATCCTTGAGTTTAGGGACAGAGAAGGACACTCGTGGAAACTATCAGTGTGCTATTCTGTGCAAAATCTTGTTTGTAGGGACAGAGAAGGACAGTGAGGGAAACTGTCAGTGTGCTATTCTGTTCTAAACCAATCTTGCTGAACCATATTTGAAATCCTTGAGTTTAGGGACAGAGAGGTACAGTGAGGGAAAGTGTCAGTGTGCTATTCTGTTCTAAACCAATCTTGCTGAACCATATTTGAAATCCTTGAGTTTAGGGACAGAGAAGGACACTCGTGGAAACTATAAGTGTGCTATTCTGTGCTAAATCTTGTTTGTAGGGACAGAGAAGGACAGTGAGGGAAACTGTCAGTGTGCTATTCTGTTCTAAACCAATCTTGCTGAACCATATTTGAAATCCTTGAGTTTAGGGACAGAGAGGTACAGTGAGGGAAAGTGTCAGTGTGCTATTCTGTTCTAAACCAATCTTGCTGAACCATATTTGAAATCCTTGAGTTTAGGGACAGAGAAGGACACTCGTGGAAACTATCAGTGTGCTATTCTGTGCTAAATCTTGTTTGTAGGGACAGAGAAGGACAGTGAGGGAAACTGTCAGTGTGCTATTCTGTTCTAAACCAATCTTGCTGAACCATATTTGAAATCCTTGAGTTTAGGGACAGAGAGGTACAGTGAGGGAAAGTGTCAGTGTGCTATTCTGTTCTAAACCAATCTTGCTGAACCATATTTGAAATCCTTGAGTTTAGGGACAGAGAAGGACACTCGTGGAAACTATCAGTGTGCTATTCTGTGCTAAATCTTGTTTGTAGGGACAGAGAAGGACAGTGAGGGAAACTGTCAGTGTGCTATTCTGTTCTAAATCAATCTTGCTGAACCATATTTGAAATCCTTGAGTTTAGGGACAGAGAGGTACAGTGAGGAAAAGTGTCAGTGTGCTATTCTGTTCTAAACCAATCTTGCTGAACCATATTTGAAATCCTTGAGTTTAGGGACAGAGAAGGACACTCGTGGAAACTATCAGTGTGCTATTCTGTGCTAAATCTTGTTTGTAGGGACATAGAAGGACAGTGAGGGAAACTATCAGTGTGCTATTCTGTGCTAAACCAATCTTGCTGAACCATATTTGAAATCCTTGAGTTTAGGGACAGAGAAGGACACTCGTGGAAACTATCAGTGTGCTATTCTGTGCTAAATCTTGTTTGTAGGGACAGAGAAGGACAGTGAGGGAAACTGTCAGTGTGCTATTCTGTTCTAAACCAATCTTGCTGAACCATATTTGAAATCCTTGAGTTTAGGGACAGAGAGGTACAGTGAGGGAAAGTGTCAGTGTGCTATTCTGTTCTAAACCAATCTTGCTGAACCATATTTGAAATCCTTGAGTTTAGGGACAGAGAAGGACACTCGTGGAAACTATCAGTGTGCTATTCTGTGCTAAATCTTGTTTGTAGGGACAGAGAAGGACAGTGAGGGAAACTGTCAGTGTGCTATTCTGTTCTAAACCAATCTTGCTGAACCATATTTGAAATCATTGAGTTTAGGGACAGAGAGGTACAGTGAGGGAAAGTGTCAGTGTGCTATTCTGTTCTAAACCAATCTTGCTGAACCATATTTGAAATCCTTGAGTTTAGGGACAGAGAAGGACACTCAGGAAACTATCAGTGTGATATTCTGTGCTAAATCTTGTTTGTAGGGACAGAGAAGGACAGTGAGGGAAACTATCAGTGTGCTATTCTGTGCTAAACCAATCTTGCTGAACCATATTTGAAATCCTTGAGTTTAGGGACAGAGAAGGACACTCAGGAAACTATCAGTGTGCTATTCTGTGCTAAATCTTGTTTGTAGGGACAGAGAAGGACAGTGAGGGAAACTATCAGTGTGCTATTCTGTGCTAAACCAATCTTGCTGAACCATATTTGAAATCCTTGAGTTTAGGGACAGAGAAGGACACTCGTGGAAACTATCAGTGTGCTATTCTGTGCTAAATCTTGTTTGTAGGGACAGAGAAGGACAGTGAGGGAAACTATCAGTGTGCTATTCTGTGCTAAACCAATCTTGCTGAACCATATTTGAAATCCTTGAGTTTAGGGACAGAGAAGGACACTCGTGGAAACTATCAGTGTGCTATTCTGTGCTAAATCTTGTTTGTAGGGACATAGAAGGACAGTGAGGGAAAGTGTCAGTGTGCTATTCTGTTCTAAACCAATCTTGCTGAACCATATTTGAAATCCTTGAGTTTAGGGACAGAGAAGGACACTCGTGGAAACTATCAGTGTGCTATTCTGTGCTAAATCTTGTTTGTAGGGACAGAGAAGGACAGTGAGGGAAACTGTCAGTGTGCTATTCTGTTCTAAACCAATCTTGCTGAACCATATTTGAAATCCTTGAGTTTAGGGACAGAGAGGTACAGTGAGGGAAAGTGTCAGTGTGCTATTCTGTTCTAAACCAATCTTGCTGAACCATATTTGAAATCCTTGAGTTTAGGGACAGAGAAGGACACTCGTGGAAACTATCAGTGTGCTATTCTGTGCTAAATCTTGTTTGTAGGGACAGAGAAGGACAGTGAGGGAAACTGTCAGTGTGCTATTCTGTTCTAAACCAATCTTGCTGAACCATATTTGAAATCCTTGAGTTTAGGGACAGAGAAGGACACTCAGGAAACTATCAGTGTGCTATTCTGTGCTAAATCTTGTTTGTAGGGACAGAGAAGGACAGTGAGGGAAACTATCAGTGTGCTATTCTGTGCTAAACCAATCTTGCTGAACCATATTTGAAATCCTTGAGTTTAGGGACAGAGAAGGACACTCGTGGAAACTATCAGTGTGCTATTCTGTGCTAAATCTTGTTTGTAGGGACAGAGAAGGACAGTGAGGGAAACTATCAGTGTGCTATTCTGTGCTAAACCAATCTTGCTGAACCATATTTGAAATCCTTGAGTTTAGGGACAGAGAAGGACACTCGTGGAAACTATCAGTGTGCTATTCTGTGCTAAATCTTGTTTGTAGGGACAGAGAAGGGCAGTGAGGGAAACTATCAATGTGCTATTCTGTGCTAAACCAATCTTGCTGAACCATATTTGAAATCCTTGAGTTTAGGGACAGAGAAGGACACTCGTGGAAACTATCAGTGTGCTATTCTGTGCTAAATCTTGTTTGTAGGGACAGAGAAGGACAGTGAGGGAAAGTGTCAGTGTGCTATTCTGTTCTAAACCAATCTTGCTGAACCATATTTGAAATCCTTGAGTTTAGGGACAGAGAAGGACACTCGTGGAAACTATCAGTGTGCTATTCTGTGCTAAATCTTGTTTGTAGGGACAGAGAAGGACAGTGAGGGAAACTGTCAGTGTGCTATTCTGTTCTAAACCAATCTTTCTGAACCATATTTGAAATCCTTGAGTTTAGGGACAGAGAGGTACAGTGAGGGAAAGTGTCAGTGTGCTATTCTGTTCTAAACCAATCTTGCTGAACCATATTTGAAATCCTTGAGTTTAGGGACAGAGAAGGACACTCGTGGAAACTATCAGTGTGCTATTCTGTGCTAAATCTTGTTTGTAGGGACAGAGAAGGACAGTGAGGGAAACTGTCAGTGTGCTATTCTGTTCTAAACCAATCTTGCTGAACCATATTTGAAATCCTTGAGTTTAGGGACAGAGAGGTACAGTGAGGGAAAGTGTCAGTGTGCTATTCTGTTCTAAACCAATCTTGCTGAACCATATTTGAAATCCTTGAGTTTAGGGACAGAGAAGGACACTCGTGGAAACTATCAGTGTGCTATTCTGTGCTAAATCTTGTTTGTAGGGACAGAGAAGGACAGTGAGGGAAACTATCAGTGTGCTATTCTGTGCTAAACCAATCTTGCTGAACCATATTTGAAATCCTTGAGTTTAGGGACAGAGAAGGACACTCGTGGAAACTATCAGTGTGCTATTCTGTGCTAAATCTTGTTTGTAGGGACAGAGAAGGACAGTGAGGGAAACTGTCAGTGTGCTATTCTGTTCTAAACCAATCTTGCTGAACCATATTTGAAATCCTTGAGTTTAGGGACAGAGAGGTACAGCGAGGGAAAGTGTCAGTGTGCTATTCTGTTCTAAACCAATCTTGCTGAACCATATTTGAAATCCTTGAGTTTAGGGACAGAGAAGGACACTCGTGGAAACTATCAGTGTGCTATTCTGTGCTAAATCTTGTTTGTAGGGACAGAGAAGGACAGTGAGGGAAACTGTCAGTGTGCTATTCTGTTCTAAACCAATCTTGCTGAACCATATTTGAAATCCTTGAGTTTAGGGACAGAGAGGTACAGTGAGGGAAAGTGTCAGTGTGCTATTCTGTTCTAAACCAATCTTGCTGAACCATATTTGAAATCCTTGAGTTTAGGGACAGAGAAGGACACTCGTGGAAACTATCAGTGTGCTATTCTGTGCTAAATCTTGTTTGTAGGGACAGAGAAGGACAGTGAGGGAAACTGTCAGTGTGCTATTCTGTTCTAAACCAATCTTTCTGAACCATATTTGAAATCCTTGAGTTTAGGGACAGAGAGGTACAGTGAGGGAAAGTGTCAGTGTGCTATTCTGTTCTAAACCAATCTTGCTGAACCATATTTGAAATCCTTGAGTTTAGGGACAGAGAAGGACACTCGTGGAAACTATCAGTGTGCTATTCTGTGCTAAATCTTGTTTGTAGGGACAGAGAAGGACAGTGAGGGAAACTGTCAGTGTGCTATTCTGTTCTAAACCAATCTTGCTGAACCATATTTGAAATCCTTGAGTTTAGGGACAGAGAAGGACACTCGTGGAAACTATCAGTGTGCTATTCTGTGCTAAATCTTGTTTGTAGGGACAGAGAAGGACAGTGAGGGAAACTGTCAGTGTGCTATTCTGTTCTAAACCAATCTTGCTGAACCATATTTGAAATCCTTGAGTTTAGGGACAGAGAGGTACAGTGAGGGAAAGTGTCAGTGTGCTATTCTGTTCTAAACCAATCTTGCTGAACCATATTTGAAATCCTTGAGTTTAGGGACAGAGAAGGACACTCGTGGAAACTATCAGTGTGCTATTCTGTGCTAAATCTTGTTTGTAGGGACAGAGAAGGACAGTGAGGGAAACTATCAGTGTGCTATTCTGTGCTAAACCAATCTTGCTGAACCATATTTGAAATCCTTGAGTTTAGGGACAGAGAAGGACACTCGTGGAAACTATCAGTGTGCTATTCTGTGCTAAATCTTGTTTGTAGGGACAGAGAAGGACAGTGAGGGAAAGTGTCAGTGTGCTATTCTGTTCTAAACCAATCTTGCTGAACCATATTTGAAATCCTTGAGTTTAGGGACAGAGAAGGACACTCGTGGAAACTATCAGTGTGCTATTCTGTGCTAAATCTTGTTTGTAGGGACAGAGAAGGACAGTGAGGGAAACTGTCAGTGTGCTATTCTGTTCTAAACCAATCTTGCTGAACCATATTTGAAATCCTTGAGTTTAGGGACAGAGAGGTACAGTGAGGGAAAGTGTCAGTGTGCTATTCTGTTCTAAACCAATCTTGCTGAACCATATTTGAAATCCTTGAGTTTAGGGACAGAGAAGGACACTCGTGGAAACTATCAGTGTGCTATTCTGTGCTAAATCTTGTTTGTAGGGACAGAGAAGGACAGTGAGGGAAACTATCAGTGTGCTATTCTGTGCTAAACCAATCTTGCTGAACCATATTTGAAATCCTTGAGTTTAGGGACAGAGAAGGACACTCGTGGAAACTATCAGTGTGCTATTCTGTGCTAAATCTTGTTTGTAGGGACAGAGAAGGACAGTGAGGGAAACTGTCAGTGTGCTATTCTGTTCTAAACCAATCTTGCTGAACCATATTTGAAATCCTTGAGTTTAGGGACAGAGAGGTACAGCGAGGGAAAGTGTCAGTGTGCTATTCTGTTCTAAACCAATCTTGCTGAACCATATTTGAAATCCTTGAGTTTAGGGACAGAGAAGGACACTCGTGGAAACTATCAGTGTGCTATTCTGTGCTAAATCTTGTTTGTAGGGACAGAGAAGGACAGTGAGGGAAACTGTCAGTGTGCTATTCTGTTCTAAACCAATCTTGCTGAACCATATTTGAAATCCTTGAGTTTAGGGACAGAGAGGTACAGTGAGGGAAAGTGTCAGTGTGCTATTCTGTTCTAAACCAATCTTGCTGAACCATATTTGAAATCCTTGAGTTTAGGGACAGAGAAGGACAGTGAGGGAAACTATCAGTGTGCTATTCTGTGCTAAATCTTGTTTGTAGGGACAGAGAAGGACAGTGAGGGAAACTATCAGTGTGCTATTCTGTGCTAAACCAATCTTGCTGAACCATATTTGAAATCCTTGAGTTTAGGGACAGAGAAGGACACTCGTGGAAACTATCAGTGTGCTATTCTGTGCTAAATCTTGTTTGTAGGGACAGAGAAGGACAGTGAGGGAAAGTGTCAGTGTGCTATTCTGTTCTAAACCAATCTTGCTGAACCATATTTGAAATCCTTGAGTTTAGGGACAGAGAAGGACACTCATGGAAACTATCAGTGTGCTATTCTGTGCTAAATCTTGTTTGTAGGGACAGAGAAGGACAGTGAGGGAAACTGTCAGTGTGCTATTCTGTTCTAAACCAATCTTGCTGGACCATATTTGAAATCCTTGAGTTTAGGGACAACGAAGGACAGTGAGGGAAACTGTCAGTGTGCTATTCTGTTCTAAACCAATCTTGCTGAACCATATTTGAAATCCTTGAGTTTAGGGACAGAGAAGGACACTCGTGGAGACTATCAGTGTGCTATTCTGTGCTAAATCTTGTTTGTAGGGACAGAGAAGGACAGTGAGGGAAACTGTCAGTGTGCTATTCTGTTCTAAACCAATCTTGCTGAACCATATTTGAAATCCTTGAGTTTAGGGACAGAGAAGGACACTCGTGGAAACTATCAGTGTGCTATTCTGTGCAAAATCTTGTTTGTAGGGACAGAGAAGGACAGTGAGGGAAACTGTCAGTGTGCTATTCTGTTCTAAACCAATCTTGCTGAACCATATTTGAAATCCTTGAGTTTAGGGACAGAGAGGTACAGTGAGGGAAAGTGTCAGTGTGCTATTCTGTTCTAAACCAATCTTGCTGAACCATATTTGAAATCCTTGAGTTTAGGGACAGAGAAGGACACTCGTGGAAACTATAAGTGTGCTATTCTGTGCTAAATCTTGTTTGTAGGGACAGAGAAGGACAGTGAGGGAAACTGTCAGTGTGCTATTCTGTTCTAAACCAATCTTGCTGAACCATATTTGAAATCCTTGAGTTTAGGGACAGAGAGGTACAGTGAGGGAAAGTGTCAGTGTGCTATTCTGTTCTAAACCAATCTTGCTGAACCATATTTGAAATCCTTGAGTTTAGGGACAGAGAAGGACACTCGTGGAAACTATCAGTGTGCTATTCTGTGCTAAATCTTGTTTGTAGGGACAGAGAAGGACAGTGAGGGAAACTGTCAGTGTGCTATTCTGTTCTAAACCAATCTTGCTGAACCATATTTGAAATCCTTGAGTTTAGGGACAGAGAGGTACAGTGAGGGAAAGTGTCAGTGTGCTATTCTGTTCTAAACCAATCTTGCTGAACCATATTTGAAATCCTTGAGTTTAGGGACAGAGAAGGACACTCGTGGAAACTATCAGTGTGCTATTCTGTGCTAAATCTTGTTTGTAGGGACAGAGAAGGACAGTGAGGGAAACTGTCAGTGTGCTATTCTGTTCTAAATCAATCTTGCTGAACCATATTTGAAATCCTTGAGTTTAGGGACAGAGAGGTACAGTGAGGAAAAGTGTCAGTGTGCTATTCTGTTCTAAACCAATCTTGCTGAACCATATTTGAAATCCTTGAGTTTAGGGACAGAGAAGGACACTCGTGGAAACTATCAGTGTGCTATTCTGTGCTAAATCTTGTTTGTAGGGACATAGAAGGACAGTGAGGGAAACTATCAGTGTGCTATTCTGTGCTAAACCAATCTTGCTGAACCATATTTGAAATCCTTGAGTTTAGGGACAGAGAAGGACACTCGTGGAAACTATCAGTGTGCTATTCTGTGCTAAATCTTGTTTGTAGGGACAGAGAAGGACAGTGAGGGAAACTGTCAGTGTGCTATTCTGTTCTAAACCAATCTTGCTGAACCATATTTGAAATCCTTGAGTTTAGGGACAGAGAGGTACAGTGAGGGAAAGTGTCAGTGTGCTATTCTGTTCTAAACCAATCTTGCTGAACCATATTTGAAATCCTTGAGTTTAGGGACAGAGAAGGACACTCGTGGAAACTATCAGTGTGCTATTCTGTGCTAAATCTTGTTTGTAGGGACAGAGAAGGACAGTGAGGGAAACTATCAGTGTGCTATTCTGTTCTAAACCAATCTTGCTGAACCATATTTGAAATCCTTGAGTTTAGGGACAGAGAGGTACAGTGAGGGAAAGTGTCAGTGTGCTATTCTGTTCTAAACCAATCTTGCTGAACCATATTTGAAATCCTTGAGTTTAGGGACAGAGAAGGACACTCAGGAAACTATCAGTGTGCTATTCTGTGCTAAATCTTGTTTGTAGGGACAGAGAAGGACAGTGAGGGAAACTATCAGTGTGCTATTCTGTGCTAAACCAATCTTGCTGAACCATATTTGAAATCCTTGAGTTTAGGGACAGAGAAGGACACTCAGGAAACTATCAGTGTGCTATTCTGTGCTAAATCTTGTTTGTAGGGACAGAGAAGGACAGTGAGGGAAACTATCAGTGTGCTATTCTGTGCTAAACCAATCTTGCTGAACCATATTTGAAATCCTTGAGTTTAGGGACAGAGAAGGACACTCGTGGAAACTATCAGTGTGCTATTCTGTGCTAAATCTTGTTTGTAGGGACAGAGAAGGACAGTGAGGGAAACTATCAGTGTGCTATTCTGTGCTAAACCAATCTTGCTGAACCATATTTGAAATCCTTGAGTTTAGGGACAGAGAAGGACACTCGTGGAAACTATCAGTGTGCTCTTCTGTGCTAAATCTTGTTTGTAGGGACATAGAAGGACAGTGAGGGAAAGTGTCAGTGTGCTATTCTGTTCTAAACCAATCTTGCTGAACCATATTTGAAATCCTTGAGTTTAGGGACAGAGAAGGACACTCGTGGAAACTATCAGTGTGCTATTCTGTGCTAAATCTTGTTTGTAGGGACAGAGAAGGACAGTGAGGGAAACTGTCAGTGTGCTATTCTGTTCTAAACCAATCTTGCTGAACCATATTTGAAATCCTTGAGTTTAGGGACAGAGAGGTACAGCGAGGGAAAGTGTCAGTGTGCTATTCTGTTCTAAACCAATCTTGCTGAACCATATTTGAAATCCTTGAGTTTAGGGACAGAGAAGGACACTCGTGGAAACTATCAGTGTGCTATTCTGTGCTAAATCTTGTTTGTAGGGACAGAGAAGGACAGTGAGGGAAACTGTCAGTGTGCTATTCTGTTCTAAACCAATCTTGCTGAACCATATTTGAAATCCTTGAGTTTAGGGACAGAGAGGTACAGTGAGGGAAAGTGTCAGTGTGCTATTCTGTTCTAAACCAATCTTGCTGAACCATATTTGAAATCCTTGAGTTTAGGGACAGAGAAGGACAGTGAGGGAAACTATCAGTGTGCTATTCTGTGCTAAATCTTGTTTGTAGGGACAGAGAAGGACAGTGAGGGAAACTATCAGTGTGCTATTCTGTGCTAAACCAATCTTGCTGAACCATATTTGAAATCCTTGAGTTTAGGGACAGAGAAGGACACTCGTGGAAACTATCAGTGTGCTATTCTGTGCTAAATCTTGTTTGTAGGGACAGAGAAGGACAGTGAGGGAAAGTGTTAGTGTGCTATTCTGTTCTAAACCAATCTTGCTGAACCATATTTGAAATCCTTGAGTTTAGGGACAGAGAAGGACACTCATGGAAACTATCAGTGTGCTATTCTGTGCTAAATCTTGTTTGTAGGGACAGAGAAGGACAGTGAGGGAAACTGTCAGTGTGCTATTCTGTTCTAAACCAATCTTGCTGGACCATATTTGAAATCCTTGAGTTTAGGGACAACGAAGGACAGTGAGGGAAACTGTCAGTGTGCTATTCTGTTCTAAACCAATCTTGCTGAACCATATTTGAAATCCTTGAGTTTAGGGACAGAGAAGGACACTCGTGGAGACTATCAGTGTGCTATTCTGTGCTAAATCTTGTTTGTAGGGACAGAGAAGGACAGTGAGGGAAACTGTCAGTGTGCTATTCTGTTCTAAACCAATCTTGCTGAACCATATTTGAAATCCTTGAGTTTAGGGACAGAGAAGGACACTCGTGGAAACTATCAGTGTGCTATTCTGTGCAAAATCTTGTTTGTAGGGACAGAGAAGGACAGTGAGGGAAACTGTCAGTGTGCTATTCTGTTCTAAACCAATCTTGCTGAACCATATTTGAAATCCTTGAGTTTAGGGACAGAGAGGTACAGTGAGGGAAAGTGTCAGTGTGCTATTCTGTTCTAAACCAATCTTGCTGAACCATATTTGAAATCCTTGAGTTTAGGGACAGAGAAGGACACTCGTGGAAACTATAAGTGTGCTATTCTGTGCTAAATCTTGTTTGTAGGGACAGAGAAGGACAGTGAGGGAAACTGTCAGTGTGCTATTCTGTTCTAAACCAATCTTGCTGAACCATATTTGAAATCCTTGAGTTTAGGGACAGAGAGGTACAGTGAGGGAAAGTGTCAGTGTGCTATTCTGTTCTAAACCAATCTTGCTGAACCATATTTGAAATCCTTGAGTTTAGGGACAGAGAAGGACACTCGTGGAAACTATCAGTGTGCTATTCTGTGCTAAATCTTGTTTGTAGGGACAGAGAAGGACAGTGAGGGAAACTGTCAGTGTGCTATTCTGTTCTAAACCAATCTTGCTGAACCATATTTGAAATCCTTGAGTTTAGGGACAGAGAGGTACAGTGAGGGAAAGTGTCAGTGTGCTATTCTGTTCTAAACCAATCTTGCTGAACCATATTTGAAATCCTTGAGTTTAGGGACAGAGAAGGACACTCGTGGAAACTATCAGTGTGCTATTCTGTGCTAAATCTTGTTTGTAGGGACAGAGAAGGACAGTGAGGGAAACTGTCAGTGTGCTATTCTGTTCTAAATCAATCTTGCTGAACCATATTTGAAATCCTTGAGTTTAGGGACAGAGAGGTACAGTGAGGAAAAGTGTCAGTGTGCTATTCTGTTCTAAACCAATCTTGCTGAACCATATTTGAAATCCTTGAGTTTAGGGACAGAGAAGGACACTCGTGGAAACTATCAGTGTGCTATTCTGTGCTAAATCTTGTTTGTAGGGACATAGAAGGACAGTGAGGGAAACTATCAGTGTGCTATTCTGTGCTAAACCAATCTTGCTGAACCATATTTGAAATCCTTGAGTTTAGGGACAGAGAAGGACACTCGTGGAAACTATCAGTGTGCTATTCTGTGCTAAATCTTGTTTGTAGGGACAGAGAAGGACAGTGAGGGAAACTGTCAGTGTGCTATTCTGTTCTAAACCAATCTTGCTGAACCATATTTGAAATCCTTGAGTTTAGGGACAGAGAGGTACAGTGAGGGAAAGTGTCAGTGTGCTATTCTGTTCTAAACCAATCTTGCTGAACCATATTTGAAATCCTTGAGTTTAGGGACAGAGAAGGACACTCGTGGAAACTATCAGTGTGCTATTCTGTGCTAAATCTTGTTTGTAGGGACAGAGAAGGACAGTGAGGGAAACTATCAGTGTGCTATTCTGTTCTAAACCAATCTTGCTGAACCATATTTGAAATCCTTGAGTTTAGGGACAGAGAGGTACAGTGAGGGAAAGTGTCAGTGTGCTATTCTGTTCTAAACCAATCTTGCTGAACCATATTTGAAATCCTTGAGTTTAGGGACAGAGAAGGACACTCAGGAAACTATCAGTGTGCTATTCTGTGCTAAATCTTGTTTGTAGGGACAGAGAAGGACAGTGAGGGAAACTATCAGTGTGCTATTCTGTGCTAAACCAATCTTGCTGAACCATATTTGAAATCCTTGAGTTTAGGGACAGAGAAGGACACTCAGGAAACTATCAGTGTGCTATTCTGTGCTAAATCTTGTTTGTAGGGACAGAGAAGGACAGTGAGGGAAACTATCAGTGTGCTATTCTGTGCTAAACCAATCTTGCTGAACCATATTTGAAATCCTTGAGTTTAGGGACAGAGAAGGACACTCGTGGAAACTATCAGTGTGCTATTCTGTGCTAAATCTTGTTTGTAGGGACAGAGAAGGACAGTGAGGGAAACTATCAGTGTGCTATTCTGTGCTAAACCAATCTTGCTGAACCATATTTGAAATCCTTGAGTTTAGGGACAGAGAAGGACACTCGTGGAAACTATCAGTGTGCTCTTCTGTGCTAAATCTTGTTTGTAGGGACATAGAAGGACAGTGAGGGAAAGTGTCAGTGTGCTATTCTGTTCTAAACCAATCTTGCTGAACCATATTTGAAATCCTTGAGTTTAGGGACAGAGAAGGACACTCGTGGAAACTATCAGTGTGCTATTCTGTGCTAAATCTTGTTTGTAGGGACAGAGAAGGACAGTGAGGGAAACTGTCAGTGTGCTATTCTGTTCTAAACCAATCTTGCTGAACCATATTTGAAATCCTTGAGTTTAGGGACAGAGAGGTACAGTGAGGGAAAGTGTCAGTGTGCTATTCTGTTCTAAACCAATCTTGCTGAACCATATTTGAAATCCTTGAGTTTAGGGACAGAGAAGGACACTCGTGGAAACTATCAGTGTGCTATTCTGTGCTAAATCTTGTTTGTAGGGACAGAGAAGGACAGTGAGGGAAACTGTCAGTGTGCTATTCTGTTCTAAACCAATCTTGCTGAACCATATTTGAAATCCTTGAGTTTAGGGACAGAGAGGTACAGTGAGGGAAAGTGTCAGTGTGCTATTCTGTTCTAAACCAATCTTGCTGAACCATATTTGAAATCCTTGAGTTTAGGGACAGAGAAGGACACTCAGGAAACTATCAGTGTGCTATTCTGTGCTAAATCTTGTTTGTAGGGACAGAGAAGGACAGTGAGGGAAACTATCAGTGTGCTATTCTGTGCTAAACCAATCTTGCTGAACCATATTTGAAATCCTTGAGTTTAGGGACAGAGAAGGACACTCAGGAAACTATCAGTGTGCTATTCTGTGCTAAATCTTGTTTGTAGGGACAGAGAAGGACAGTGAGGGAAACTATCAGTGTGCTATTCTGTGCTAAACCAATCTTGCTGAACCATATTTGAAATCCTTGAGTTTAGGGACAGAGAAGGACACTCGTGGAAACTATCAGTGTGCTATTCTGTGCTAAATCTTGTTTGTAGGGACAGAGAAGGACAGTGAGGGAAACTATCAGTGTGCTATTCTGTGCTAAACCAATCTTGCTGAACCATATTTGAAATCCTTGAGTTTAGGGACAGAGAAGGACACTCGTGGAAACTATCAGTGTGCTATTCTGTGCTAAATCTTGTTTGTAGGGACATAGAAGGACAGTGAGGGAAAGTGTCAGTGTGCTATTCTGTTCTAAACCAATCTTGCTGAACCATATTTGAAATCCTTGAGTTTAGGGACAGAGAAGGACACTCGTGGAAACTATCAGTGTGCTATTCTGTGCTAAATCTTGTTTGTAGGGACAGAGAAGGACAGTGAGGGAAACTGTCAGTGTGCTATTCTGTTCTAAACCAATCTTGCTGAACCATATTTGAAATCCTTGAGTTTAGGGACAGAGAGGTACAGTGAGGGAAAGTGTCAGTGTGCTATTCTGTTCTAAACCAATCTTGCTGAACCATATTTGAAATCCTTGAGTTTAGGGACAGAGAAGGACACTCGTGGAAACTATCAGTGTGCTATTCTGTGCTAAATCTTGTTTGTAGGGACAGAGAAGGACAGTGGGGGAAACTGTCAGTGTGCTATTCTGTTCTAAACCAATCTTGCTGAACCATATTTGAAATCCTTGAGTTTAGGGACAGAGAAGGACACTCAGGAAACTATCAGTGTGCTATTCTGTGCTAAATCTTGTTTGTAGGGACAGAGAAGGACAGTGAGGGAAACTATCAGTGTGCTATTCTGTGCTAAACCAATCTTGCTGAACCATATTTGAAATCCTTGAGTTTAGGGACAGAGAAGGACACTCGTGGAAACTATCAGTGTGCTATTCTGTGCTAAATCTTGTTTGTAGGGACAGAGAAGGACAGTGAGGGAAACTATCAGTGTGCTATTCTGTGCTAAACCAATCTTGCTGAACCATATTTGAAATCCTTGAGTTTAGGGACAGAGAAGGACACTCGTGGAAACTATCAGTGTGCTATTCTGTGCTAAATCTTGTTTGTAGGGACAGAGAAGGGCAGTGAGGGAAACTATCAATGTGCTATTCTGTGCTAAACCAATCTTGCTGAACCATATTTGAAATCCTTGAGTTTAGGGACAGAGAAGGACACTCGTGGAAACTATCAGTGTGCTATTCTGTGCTAAATCTTGTTTGTAGGGACAGAGAAGGACAGTGAGGGAAAGTGTCAGTGTGCTATTCTGTTCTAAACCAATCTTGCTGAACCATATTTGAAATCCTTGAGTTTAGGGACAGAGAAGGACACTCGTGGAAACTATCAGTGTGCTATTCTGTGCTAAATCTTGTTTGTAGGGACAGAGAAGGACAGTGAGGGAAACTGTCAGTGTGCTATTCTGTTCTAAACCAATCTTTCTGAACCATATTTGAAATCCTTGAGTTTAGGGACAGAGAGGTACAGTGAGGGAAAGTGTCAGTGTGCTATTCTGTTCTAAACCAATCTTGCTGAACCATATTTGAAATCCTTGAGTTTAGGGACAGAGAAGGACACTCGTGGAAACTATCAGTGTGCTATTCTGTGCTAAATCTTGTTTGTAGGGACAGAGAAGGACAGTGAGGGAAACTGTCAGTGTGCTATTCTGTTCTAAACCAATCTTGCTGAACCATATTTGAAATCCTTGAGTTTAGGGACAGAGAAGGACACTCGTGGAAACTATCAGTGTGCTATTCTGTGCTAAATCTTGTTTGTAGGGACAGAGAAGGACAGTGAGGGAAACTGTCAGTGTGCTATTCTGTTCTAAACCAATCTTGCTGAACCATATTTGAAATCCTTGAGTTTAGGGACAGAGAGGTACAGTGAGGGAAAGTGTCAGTGTGCTATTCTGTTCTAAACCAATCTTGCTGAACCATATTTGAAATCCTTGAGTTTAGGGACAGAGAAGGACACTCATGGAAACTATAAGTGTGCTATTCTGTGCTAAATCTTGTTTGTAGGGACAGAGAAGGACAGTGAGGGAAACTGTCAGTGTGCTATTCTGTTCTAAACCAATCTTGCTGAACCATATTTGAAATCCTTGAGTTTAGGGACAGAGAGGTACAGTGAGGGAAAGTGTCAGTGTGCTATTCTGTTCTAAACCAATCTTGCTGAACCATATTTGAAATCCTTGAGTTTAGGGACAGAGAAGGACACTCGTGGAAACTATCAGTGTGCTATTCTGTGCTAAATCTTGTTTGTAGGGACAGAGAAGGACAGTGAGGGAAACTGTCAGTGTGCTATTCTGTTCTAAACCAATCTTGCTGAACCATATTTGAAATCCTTGAGTTTAGGGACAGAGAGGTACAGTGAGGGAAAGTGTCAGTGTGCTATTCTGTTCTAAACCAATCTTGCTGAACCATATTTGAAATCCTTGAGTTTAGGGACAGAGAAGGACACTCGTGGAAACTATCAGTGTGCTATTCTGTGCTAAATCTTGTTTGTAGGGACAGAGAAGGACAGTGAGGGAAACTGTCAGTGTGCTATTCTGTTCTAAACCAATCTTGCTGAACCATATTTGAAATCCTTGAGTTTAGGGACAGAGAAGGACACTCGTGGAAACTATCAGTGTGCTATTCTGTGCAAAATCTTGTTTGTAGGGACAGAGAAGGACAGTGAGGGAAACTGTCAGTGTGCTATTCTGTTCTAAACCAATCTTGCTGAACCATATTTGAAATCCTTGAGTTTAGGGACAGAGAGGTACAGTGAGGGAAAGTGTCAGTGTGCTATTCTGTTCTAAACCAATCTTGCTGAACCATATTTGAAATCCTTGAGTTTAGGGACAGAGAAGGACACTCGTGGAAACTATAAGTGTGCTATTCTGTGCTAAATCTTGTTTGTAGGGACAGAGAAGGACAGTGAGGGAAACTGTCAGTGTGCTATTCTGTTCTAAACCAATCTTGCTGAACCATATTTGAAATCCTTGAGTTTAGGGACAGAGAGGTACAGTGAGGGAAAGTGTCAGTGTGCTATTCTGTTCTAAACCAATCTTGCTGAACCATATTTGAAATCCTTGAGTTTAGGGACAGAGAAGGACACTCGTGGAAACTATCAGTGTGCTATTCTGTGCTAAATCTTGTTTGTAGGGACAGAGAAGGACAGTGAGGGAAACTGTCAGTGTGCTATTCTGTTCTAAACCAATCTTGCTGAACCATATTTGAAATCCTTGAGTTTAGGGACAGAGAGGTACAGTGAGGGAAAGTGTCAGTGTGCTATTCTGTTCTAAACCAATCTTGCTGAACCATATTTGAAATCCTTGAGTTTAGGGACAGAGAAGGACACTCGTGGAAACTATCAGTGTGCTATTCTGTGCTAAATCTCGTTTGTAGGGACAGAGAAGGACAGTGAGGGAAACTGTCAGTGTGCTATTCTGTTCTAAATCAATCTTGCTGAACCATATTTGAAATCCTTGAGTTTAGGGACAGAGAGGTACAGTGAGGAAAAGTGTCAGTGTGCTATTCTGTTCTAAACCAATCTTGCTGAACCATATTTGAAATCCTTGAGTTTAGGGACAGAGAAGGACACTCGTGGAAACTATCAGTGTGCTATTCTGTGCTAAATCTTGTTTGTAGGGACATAGAAGGACAGCGAGGGAAACTATCAGTGTGCTATTCTGTGCTAAACCAATCTTGCTGAACCATATTTGAAATCCTTGAGTTTAGGGACAGAGAAGGACACTCGTGGAAACTATCAGTGTGCTATTCTGTGCTAAATCTTGTTTGTAGGGACAGAGAAGGACAGTGAGGGAAACTGTCAGTGTGCTATTCTGTTCTAAACCAATCTTGCTGAACCATATTTGAAATCCTTGAGTTTAGGGACAGAGAGGTACAGTGAGGGAAAGTGTCAGTGTGCTATTCTGTTCTAAACCAATCTTGCTGAACCATATTTGAAATCCTTGAGTTTAGGGACAGAGAAGGACACTCGTGGAAACTATCAGTGTGCTATTCTGTGCTAAATCTTGTTTGTAGGGACAGAGAAGGACAGTGAGGGAAACTGTCAGTGTGCTATTCTGTTCTAAACCAATCTTGCTGAACCATATTTGAAATCCTTGAGTTTAGGGACAGAGAGGTACAGTGAGGGAAAGTGTCAGTGTGCTATTCTGTTCTAAACCAATCTTGCTGAACCATATTTGAAATCCTTGAGTTTAGGGACAGAGAAGGACACTCAGGAAACTATCAGTGTGATATTCTGTGCTAAATCTTGTTTGTAGGGACAGAGAAGGACAGTGAGGGAAACTATCAGTGTGCTATTCTGTGCTAAACCAATCTTGCTGAACCATATTTGAAATCCTTGAGTTTAGGGACAGAGAAGGACACTCAGGAAACTATCAGTGTGCTATTCTGTGCTAAATCTTGTTTGTAGGGACAGAGAAGGACAGTGAGGGAAACTATCAGTGTGCTATTCTGTGCTAAACCAATCTTGCTGAACCATATTTGAAATCCTTGAGTTTAGGGACAGAGAAGGACACTCGTGGAAACTATCAGTGTGCTATTCTGTGCTAAATCTTGTTTGTAGGGACAGAGAAGGACAGTGAGGGAAACTATCAGTGTGCTATTCTGTGCTAAACCAATCTTGCTGAACCATATTTGAAATCCTTGAGTTTAGGGACAGAGAAGGACACTCGTGGAAACTATCAGTGTGCTATTCTGTGTTAAATCTTGTTTGTAGGGACATAGAAGGACAGTGAGGGAAAGTGTCAGTGTGCTATTCTGTTCTAAACCAATCTTGCTGAACCATATTTGAAATCCTTGAGTTTAGGGACAGAGAAGGACACTCGTGGAAACTATCAGTGTGCTATTCTGTGCTAAATCTTGTTTGTAGGGACAGAGAAGGACAGTGAGGGAAACTGTCAGTGTGCTATTCTGTTCTAAACCAATCTTGCTGAACCATATTTGAAATCCTTGAGTTTAGGGACAGAGAGGTACAGTGAGGGAAAGTGTCAGTGTGCTATTCTGTTCTAAACCAATCTTGCTGAACCATATTTGAAATCCTTGAGTTTAGGGACAGAGAAGGACACTCGTGGAAACTATCAGTGTGCTATTCTGTGCTAAATCTTGTTTGTAGGGACAGAGAAGGACAGTGAGGGAAACTGTCAGTGTGCTATTCTGTTCTAAACCAATCTTGCTGAACCATATTTGAAATCCTTGAGTTTAGGGACAGAGAAGGACACTCAGGAAACTATCAGTGTGCTATTCTGTGCTAAATCTTGTTTGTAGGGACAGAGAAGGACAGTGAGGGAAACTATCAGTGTGCTATTCTGTGCTAAACCAATCTTGCTGAACCATATTTGAAATCCTTGAGTTTAGGGACAGAGAAGGACACTCGTGGAAACTATCAGTGTGCTATTCTGTGCTAAATCTTGTTTGTAGGGACAGAGAAGGACAGTGAGGGAAACTATCAGTGTGCTATTCTGTGCTAAACCAATCTTGCTGAACCATATTTGAAATCCTTGAGTTTAGGGACAGAGAAGGACACTCGTGGAAACTATCAGTGTGCTATTCTGTGCTAAATCTTGTTTGTAGGGACAGAGAAGGGCAGTGAGGGAAACTATCAATGTGCTATTCTGTGCTAAACCAATCTTGCTGAACCATATTTGAAATCCTTGAGTTTAGGGACAGAGAAGGACACTCGTGGAAACTATCAGTGTGCTATTCTGTGCTAAATCTTGTTTGTAGGGACAGAGAAGGACAGTGAGGGAAAGTGTCAGTGTGCTATTCTGTTCTAAACCAATCTTGCTGAACCATATTTGAAATCCTTGAGTTTAGGGACAGAGAAGGACACTCGTGGAAACTATCAGTGTGCTATTATGTGCTAAATCTTGTTTGTAGGGACAGAGAAGGACAGTGAGGGAAACTGTCAGTGTGCTATTCTGTTCTAAACCAATCTTTCTGAACCATATTTGAAATCCTTGAGTTTAGGGACAGAGAGGTACAGTGAGGGAAAGTGTCAGTGTGCTATTCTGTTCTAAACCAATCTTGCTGAACCATATTTGAAATCCTTGAGTTTAGGGACAGAGAAGGACACTCGTGGAAACTATC
The DNA here is from genome assembly GCA_029206835.1 of Rana muscosa. Taxonomy (NCBI): domain Eukaryota; kingdom Metazoa; phylum Chordata; class Amphibia; order Anura; family Ranidae; genus Rana; species Rana muscosa. The sequence continues at coordinate 1,655,954 of JARGYO010005593.1, read as the reverse complement.
AGTGTGCTATTCTGTGCTAAATCTTGTTTGTAGGGACAGAGAAGGACAGTGAGGGAAACTGTCAGTGTGCTATTCTGTTCTAAACCAATCTTGCTGAACCATATTTGAAATCCTTGAGTTTAGGGACAGAGAAGGACACTCGTGGAAACTATCAGTGTGCTATTCTGTGCTAAATCTTGTTTGTAGGGACAGAGAAGGACAGTGAGGGAAACTGTCAGTGTGCTATTCTGTTCTAAACCAATCTTGCTGAACCATATTTGAAATCCTTGAGTTTAGGGACAGAGAGGTACAGTGAGGGAAAGTGTCAGTGTGCTATTCTGTTCTAAACCAATCTTGCTGAACCATATTTGAAATCCTTGAGTTTAGGGACAGAGAAGGACACTCGTGGAAACTATCAGTGTGCTATTCTGTGCTAAATCTTGTTTGTAGGGACAGAGAAGGACAGTGAGGGAAACTATCAGTGTGCTATTCTGTGCTAAACCAATCTTGCTGAACCATATTTGAAATCCTTGAGTTTAGGGACAGAGAAGGACACTCGTGGAAACTATCAGTGTGCTATTCTGTGCTAAATCTTGTTTGTAGGGACAGAGAAGGACAGTGAGGGAAAGTGTCAGTGTGCTATTCTGTTCTAAACCAATCTTGCTGAACCATATTTGAAATCCTTGAGTTTAGGGACAGAGAAGGACACTCGTGGAAACTATCAGTGTGCTATTCTGTGCTAAATCTTGTTTGTAGGGACAGAGAAGGACAGTGAGGGAAACTGTCAGTGTGCTATTCTGTTCTAAACCAATCTTGCTGAACCATATTTGAAATCCTTGAGTTTAGGGACAGAGAGGTACAGTGAGGGAAAGTGTCAGTGTGCTATTCTGTTCTAAACCAATCTTGCTGAACCATATTTGAAATCCTTGAGTTTAGGGACAGAGAAGGACACTCGTGGAAACTATCAGTGTGCTATTCTGTGCTAAATCTTGTTTGTAGGGACAGAGAAGGACAGTGAGGGAAACTATCAGTGTGCTATTCTGTGCTAAACCAATCTTGCTGAACCATATTTGAAATCCTTGAGTTTAGGGACAGAGAAGGACACTCGTGGAAACTATCAGTGTGCTATTCTGTGCTAAATCTTGTTTGTAGGGACAGAGAAGGACAGTGAGGGAAACTGTCAGTGTGCTATTCTGTTCTAAACCAATCTTGCTGAACCATATTTGAAATCCTTGAGTTTAGGGACAGAGAGGTACAGCGAGGGAAAGTGTCAGTGTGCTATTCTGTTCTAAACCAATCTTGCTGAACCATATTTGAAATCCTTGAGTTTAGGGACAGAGAAGGACACTCGTGGAAACTATCAGTGTGCTATTCTGTGCTAAATCTTGTTTGTAGGGACAGAGAAGGACAGTGAGGGAAACTGTCAGTGTGCTATTCTGTTCTAAACCAATCTTGCTGAACCATATTTGAAATCCTTGAGTTTAGGGACAGAGAGGTACAGTGAGGGAAAGTGTCAGTGTGCTATTCTGTTCTAAACCAATCTTGCTGAACCATATTTGAAATCCTTGAGTTTAGGGACAGAGAAGGACAGTGAGGGAAACTATCAGTGTGCTATTCTGTGCTAAATCTTGTTTGTAGGGACAGAGAAGGACAGTGAGGGAAACTATCAGTGTGCTATTCTGTGCTAAACCAATCTTGCTGAACCATATTTGAAATCCTTGAGTTTAGGGACAGAGAAGGACACTCGTGGAAACTATCAGTGTGCTATTCTGTGCTAAATCTTGTTTGTAGGGACAGAGAAGGACAGTGAGGGATAGTGTCAGTGTGCTATTCTGTTCTAAACCAATCTTGCTGAACCATATTTGAAATCCTTGAGTTTAGGGACAGAGAAGGACACTCATGGAAACTATCAGTGTGCTATTCTGTGCTAAATCTTGTTTGTAGGGACAGAGAAGGACAGTGAGGGAAACTGTCAGTGTGCTATTCTGTTCTAAACCAATCTTGCTGGACCATATTTGAAATCCTTGAGTTTAGGGACAACGAAGGACAGTGAGGGAAACTGTCAGTGTGCTATTCTGTTCTAAACCAATCTTGCTGAACCATATTTGAAATCCTTGAGTTTAGGGACAGAGAAGGACACTCGTGGAGACTATCAGTGTGCTATTCTGTGCTAAATCTTGTTTGTAGGGACAGAGAAGGACAGTGAGGGAAACTGTCAGTGTGCTATTCTGTTCTAAACCAATCTTGCTGAACCATATTTGAAATCCTTGAGTTTAGGGACAGAGAAGGACACTCGTGGAAACTATCAGTGTGCTATTCTGTGCAAAATCTTGTTTGTAGGGACAGAGAAGGACAGTGAGGGAAACTGTCAGTGTGCTATTCTGTTCTAAACCAATCTTGCTGAACCATATTTGAAATCCTTGAGTTTAGGGACAGAGAGGTACAGTGAGGGAAAGTGTCAGTGTGCTATTCTGTTCTAAACCAATCTTGCTGAACCATATTTGAAATCCTTGAGTTTAGGGACAGAGAAGGACACTCGTGGAAACTATAAGTGTGCTATTCTGTGCTAAATCTTGTTTGTAGGGACAGAGAAGGACAGTGAGGGAAACTGTCAGTGTGCTATTCTGTTCTAAACCAATCTTGCTGAACCATATTTGAAATCCTTGAGTTTAGGGACAGAGAGGTACAGTGAGGGAAAGTGTCAGTGTGCTATTCTGTTCTAAACCAATCTTGCTGAACCATATTTGAAATCCTTGAGTTTAGGGACAGAGAAGGACACTCGTGGAAACTATCAGTGTGCTATTCTGTGCTAAATCTTGTTTGTAGGGACAGAGAAGGACAGTGAGGGAAACTGTCAGTGTGCTATTCTGTTCTAAACCAATCTTGCTGAACCATATTTGAAATCCTTGAGTTTAGGGACAGAGAGGTACAGTGAGGGAAAGTGTCAGTGTGCTATTCTGTTCTAAACCAATCTTGCTGAACCATATTTGAAATCCTTGAGTTTAGGGACAGAGAAGGACAGTGAGGGAAACTATCAGTGTGCTATTCTGTGCTAAATCTTGTTTGTAGGGACAGAGAAGGACAGTGAGGGAAACTATCAGTGTGCTATTCTGTGCTAAACCAATCTTGCTGAACCATATTTGAAATCCTTGAGTTTAGGGACAGAGAAGGACACTCGTGGAAACTATCAGTGTGCTATTCTGTGCTAAATCTTGTTTGTAGGGACAGAGAAGGGCAGTGAGGGAAACTATCAATGTGCTATTCTGTGCTAAACCAATCTTGCTGAACCATATTTGAAATCCTTGAGTTTAGGGACAGAGAAGGACACTCGTGGAAACTATCAGTGTGCTATTCTGTGCTAAATCTTGTTTGTAGGGACAGAGAAGGACAGTGAGGGAAAGTGTCAGTGTGCTATTCTGTTCTAAACCAATCTTGCTGAACCATATTTGAAATCCTTGAGTTTAGGGACAGAGAAGGACACTCGTGGAAACTATCAGTGTGCTATTATGTGCTAAATCTTGTTTGTAGGGACAGAGAAGGACAGTGAGGGAAACTGTCAGTGTGCTATTCTGTTCTAAACCAATCTTTCTGAACCATATTTGAAATCCTTGAGTTTAGGGACAGAGAGGTACAGTGAGGGAAAGTGTCAGTGTGCTATTCTGTTCTAAACCAATCTTGCTGAACCATATTTGAAATCCTTGAGTTTAGGGACAGAGAAGGACACTCGTGGAAACTATCAGTGTGCTATTCTGTGCTAAATCTTGTTTGTAGGGACAGAGAAGGACAGTGAGGGAAACTGTCAGTGTGCTATTCTGTTCTAAACCAATCTTGCTGAACCATATTTGAAATCCTTGAGTTTAGGGACAGAGAGGTACAGTGAGGGAAAGTGTCAGTGTGCTATTCTGTTCTAAACCAATCTTGCTGAACCATATTTGAAATCCTTGAGTTTAGGGACAGAGAAGGACACTCGTGGAAACTATCAGTGTGCTATTCTGTGCTAAATCTTGTTTGTAGGGACAGAGAAGGACAGTGAGGGAAACTGTCAGTGTGCTATTCTGTTCTAAACCAATCTTGCTGAACCATATTTGAAATCCTTGAGTTTAGGGACAGAGAGGTACAGTGAGGGAAAGTGTCAGTGTGCTATTCTGTTCTAAACCAATCTTGCTGAACCATATTTGAAATCCTTGAGTTTAGGGACAGAGAAGGACACTCGTGGAAACTATCAGTGTGCTATTCTGTGCTAAATCTTGTTTGTAGGGACAGAGAAGGACAGTGAGGGAAACTGTCAGTGTGCTATTCTGTTCTAAACCAATCTTGCTGAACCATATTTGAAATCCTTGAGTTTAGGGACAGAGAAGGACACTCAGGAAACTATCAGTGTGCTATTCTGTGCTAAATCTTGTTTGTAGGGACAGAGAAGGACAGTGAGGGAAACTATCAGTGTGCTATTCTGTGCTAAACCAATCTTGCTGAACCATATTTGAAATCCTTGAGTTTAGGGACAGAGAAGGACACTCGTGGAAACTATCAGTGTGCTATTCTGTGCTAAATCTTGTTTGTAGGGACAGAGAAGGACAGTGAGGGAAACTATCAGTGTGCTATTCTGTGCTAAACCAATCTTGCTGAACCATATTTGAAATCCTTGAGTTTAGGGACAGAGAAGGACACTCGTGGAAACTATCAGTGTGCTATTCTGTGCTAAATCTTGTTTGTAGGGACAGAGAAGGGCAGTGAGGGAAACTATCAATGTGCTATTCTGTGCTAAACCAATCTTGCTGAACCATATTTGAAATCCTTGAGTTTAGGGACAGAGAAGGACACTCGTGGAAACTATCAGTGTGCTATTCTGTGCTAAATCTTGTTTGTAGGGACAGAGAAGGACAGTGAGGGAAAGTGTCAGTGTGCTATTCTGTTCTAAACCAATCTTGCTGAACCATATTTGAAATCCTTGAGTTTAGGGACAGAGAAGGACACTCGTGGAAACTATCAGTGTGCTATTATGTGCTAAATCTTGTTTGTAGGGACAGAGAAGGACAGTGAGGGAAACTGTCAGTGTGCTATTCTGTTCTAAACCAATCTTTCTGAACCATATTTGAAATCCTTGAGTTTAGGGACAGAGAGGTACAGTGAGGGAAAGTGTCAGTGTGCTATTCTGTTCTAAACCAATCTTGCTGAACCATATTTGAAATCCTTGAGTTTAGGGACAGAGAAGGACACTCGTGGAAACTATCAGTGTGCTATTCTGTGCTAAATCTTGTTTGTAGGGACAGAGAAGGACAGTGAGGGAAACTGTCAGTGTGCTATTCTGTTCTAAACCAATCTTGCTGAACCATATTTGAAATCCTTGAGTTTAGGGACAGAGAAGGACACTCGTGGAAACTATCAGTGTGCTATTCTGTGCTAAATCTTGTTTGTAGGGACAGAGAAGGACAGTGAGGGAAACTGTCAGTGTGCTATTCTGTTCTAAACCAATCTTGCTGAACCATATTTGAAATCCTTGAGTTTAGGGACAGAGAGGTACAGTGAGGGAAAGTGTCAGTGTGCTATTCTGTTCTAAACCAATCTTGCTGAACCATATTTGAAATCCTTGAGTTTAGGGACAGAGAAGGACACTCGTGGAAACTATCAGTGTGCTATTCTGTGCTAAATCTTGTTTGTAGGGACAGAGAAGGACAGTGAGGGAAACTATCAGTGTGCTATTCTGTGCTAAACCAATCTTGCTGAACCATATTTGAAATCCTTGAGTTTAGGGACAGAGAAGGACACTCGTGGAAACTATCAGTGTGCTATTCTGTGCTAAATCTTGTTTGTAGGGACAGAGAAGGACAGTGAGGGAAAGTGTCAGTGTGCTATTCTGTTCTAAACCAATCTTGCTGAACCATATTTGAAATCCTTGAGTTTAGGGACAGAGAAGGACACTCGTGGAAACTATCAGTGTGCTATTCTGTGCTAAATCTTGTTTGTAGGGACAGAGAAGGACAGTGAGGGAAACTGTCAGTGTGCTATTCTGTTCTAAACCAATCTTGCTGAACCATATTTGAAATCCTTGAGTTTAGGGACAGAGAGGTACAGTGAGGGAAAGTGTCAGTGTGCTATTCTGTTCTAAACCAATCTTGCTGAACCATATTTGAAATCCTTGAGTTTAGGGACAGAGAAGGACACTCGTGGAAACTATCAGTGTGCTATTCTGTGCTAAATCTTGTTTGTAGGGACAGAGAAGGACAGTGAGGGAAACTATCAGTGTGCTATTCTGTGCTAAACCAATCTTGCTGAACCATATTTGAAATCCTTGAGTTTAGGGACAGAGAAGGACACTCGTGGAAACTATCAGTGTGCTATTCTGTGCTAAATCTTGTTTGTAGGGACAGAGAAGGACAGTGAGGGAAACTGTCAGTGTGCTATTCTGTTCTAAACCAATCTTGCTGAACCATATTTGAAATCCTTGAGTTTAGGGACAGAGAGGTACAGCGAGGGAAAGTGTCAGTGTGCTATTCTGTTCTAAACCAATCTTGCTGAACCATATTTGAAATCCTTGAGTTTAGGGACAGAGAAGGACACTCGTGGAAACTATCAGTGTGCTATTCTGTGCTAAATCTTGTTTGTAGGGACAGAGAAGGACAGTGAGGGAAACTGTCAGTGTGCTATTCTGTTCTAAACCAATCTTGCTGAACCATATTTGAAATCCTTGAGTTTAGGGACAGAGAGGTACAGTGAGGGAAAGTGTCAGTGTGCTATTCTGTTCTAAACCAATCTTGCTGAACCATATTTGAAATCCTTGAGTTTAGGGACAGAGAAGGACAGTGAGGGAAACTATCAGTGTGCTATTCTGTGCTAAATCTTGTTTGTAGGGACAGAGAAGGACAGTGAGGGAAACTATCAGTGTGCTATTCTGTGCTAAACCAATCTTGCTGAACCATATTTGAAATCCTTGAGTTTAGGGACAGAGAAGGACACTCGTGGAAACTATCAGTGTGCTATTCTGTGCTAAATCTTGTTTGTAGGGACAGAGAAGGACAGTGAGGGAAAGTGTCAGTGTGCTATTCTGTTCTAAACCAATCTTGCTGAACCATATTTGAAATCCTTGAGTTTAGGGACAGAGAAGGACACTCATGGAAACTATCAGTGTGCTATTCTGTGCTAAATCTTGTTTGTAGGGACAGAGAAGGACAGTGAGGGAAACTGTCAGTGTGCTATTCTGTTCTAAACCAATCTTGCTGGACCATATTTGAAATCCTTGAGTTTAGGGACAACGAAGGACAGTGAGGGAAACTGTCAGTGTGCTATTCTGTTCTAAACCAATCTTGCTGAACCATATTTGAAATCCTTGAGTTTAGGGACAGAGAAGGACACTCGTGGAGACTATCAGTGTGCTATTCTGTGCTAAATCTTGTTTGTAGGGACAGAGAAGGACAGTGAGGGAAACTGTCAGTGTGCTATTCTGTTCTAAACCAATCTTGCTGAACCATATTTGAAATCCTTGAGTTTAGGGACAGAGAAGGACACTCGTGGAAACTATCAGTGTGCTATTCTGTGCAAAATCTTGTTTGTAGGGACAGAGAAGGACAGTGAGGGAAACTGTCAGTGTGCTATTCTGTTCTAAACCAATCTTGCTGAACCATATTTGAAATCCTTGAGTTTAGGGACAGAGAGGTACAGTGAGGGAAAGTGTCAGTGTGCTATTCTGTTCTAAACCAATCTTGCTGAACCATATTTGAAATCCTTGAGTTTAGGGACAGAGAAGGACACTCGTGGAAACTATAAGTGTGCTATTCTGTGCTAAATCTTGTTTGTAGGGACAGAGAAGGACAGTGAGGGAAACTGTCAGTGTGCTATTCTGTTCTAAACCAATCTTGCTGAACCATATTTGAAATCCTTGAGTTTAGGGACAGAGAGGTACAGTGAGGGAAAGTGTCAGTGTGCTATTCTGTTCTAAACCAATCTTGCTGAACCATATTTGAAATCCTTGAGTTTAGGGACAGAGAAGGACACTCGTGGAAACTATCAGTGTGCTATTCTGTGCTAAATCTTGTTTGTAGGGACAGAGAAGGACAGTGAGGGAAACTGTCAGTGTGCTATTCTGTTCTAAACCAATCTTGCTGAACCATATTTGAAATCCTTGAGTTTAGGGACAGAGAGGTACAGTGAGGGAAAGTGTCAGTGTGCTATTCTGTTCTAAACCAATCTTGCTGAACCATATTTGAAATCCTTGAGTTTAGGGACAGAGAAGGACACTCGTGGAAACTATCAGTGTGCTATTCTGTGCTAAATCTTGTTTGTAGGGACAGAGAAGGACAGTGAGGGAAACTGTCAGTGTGCTATTCTGTTCTAAATCAATCTTGCTGAACCATATTTGAAATCCTTGAGTTTAGGGACAGAGAGGTACAGTGAGGAAAAGTGTCAGTGTGCTATTCTGTTCTAAACCAATCTTGCTGAACCATATTTGAAATCCTTGAGTTTAGGGACAGAGAAGGACACTCGTGGAAACTATCAGTGTGCTATTCTGTGCTAAATCTTGTTTGTAGGGACATAGAAGGACAGTGAGGGAAACTATCAGTGTGCTATTCTGTGCTAAACCAATCTTGCTGAACCATATTTGAAATCCTTGAGTTTAGGGACAGAGAAGGACACTCGTGGAAACTATCAGTGTGCTATTCTGTGCTAAATCTTGTTTGTAGGGACAGAGAAGGACAGTGAGGGAAACTGTCAGTGTGCTATTCTGTTCTAAACCAATCTTGCTGAACCATATTTGAAATCCTTGAGTTTAGGGACAGAGAGGTACAGTGAGGGAAAGTGTCAGTGTGCTATTCTGTTCTAAACCAATCTTGCTGAACCATATTTGAAATCCTTGAGTTTAGGGACAGAGAAGGACACTCGTGGAAACTATCAGTGTGCTATTCTGTGCTAAATCTTGTTTGTAGGGAGGGACAGAGTAGGACAGTGAGGGAAAGTTTCAGTGTGCTATTCTGTTCTAAACCTATTTTGCTGAACCATATTTGAAATCCTTGAGTTTAGGGACAGAGAAGGACACTCGTGGAAACTATCAGTGTGCTATTCTGTGCTAAATCTTGTTTGTAGGGACAGAGAAGGGCAGTGAGGGAAACTGTCAGTGTGCTATTCTGTTCTAAACCAATCTTGCTGAACCATATTTGAAATCCTTGAGTTTAGGGACAGAGAAGGACACTCGTGGAAACTATCAGTGTGCTATTCTGTGCTAAATCTTGTTTGTAGGGACAGAGAAGGACAGTGAGGGAAACTGTCAGTGTGCTATTCTGTTCTAAACCAATCTTGCTGAACCATATTTGAAATCCTTGAGTTTAGGGACAGAGAGGTACAGTGAGGGAAAGTGTCAGTGTGCTATTCTGTTCTAAACCAATCTTGCTGAACCATATTTGAAATGCTTGAGTTTAGGGACAGAGAAGGACACTCGTGGAAACTATCAGTGTGCTATTCTGTGCTAAATCTTGTTTGTAGGGACAGAGAAGGACAGTGAGGGAAACTGTCAGTGTGCTATTCTGTTCTAAACCAATCTTGCTGAACCATATTTGAAATCCTTGAGTTTAGGGACAGAGAGGTACAGTGAGGGAAAGTGTCAGTGTGCTATTCTGTTCTAAACCAATCTTGCTGAACCATATTTGAAATCCTTGAGTTTAGGGACAGAGAAGGACACTCGTGGAAACTATCAGTGTGCTATTCTGTGCTAAATCTTGTTTGTAGGGACAGAGAAGGACAGTGAGGGAAACTATCAGTGTGCTATTCTGTGCTAAACCAATCTTGCTGAACCATATTTGAAATCCTTGAGTTTAGGGACAGAGAAGGACACTCGTGGAAACTATCAGTGTGCTATTCTGTGCTAAATCTTGTTTGTAGGGACATAGAAGGACAGTGAGGGAAACTGTCAGTGTGCTATTCTGTTCTAAGCCAATCTTGCTGAACCATATTTGAAATCCTTGAGTTTAGGGACAGAGAGGCACAGTGAGGGAAAGTGTCAGTGTGCTATTCTGTTCTAAACCAATCTTGCTGAACCATATTTGAAATCCTTAAGTTTAGGGACAGAGAAGGACACTCGTGGAAACTATCAGTATGCTATTCTGTGCTAAATCTTGTTTGTAGGGACAGAGAAGGACAGTGAGGGAAAGTGTCAGTGTGCTATTCTGTTCTAAACCAATCTTGCTGAACCATATTTGAAATCCTTGAGTTTAGGGACAGAGAACGACACTCGTGGAAACTATCAGTGTGCTATTATGTGCTAAATCTTGTTTGTAGGGACAGAGAAGGACAGTGAGGGAAACTGTCAGTGTGCTATTCTGTTCTAAACCAATCTTGCTGAACCATATTTGAAATCCTTGAGTTTAGGGACAGAGAAGGACACTCGTGGAAACTATCAGTGTGCTATTCTGTGCTAAATCGTGTTTGTAGGGACAGAGAAGGGCAGTGAGGGAAACTGTCAGTGTGCTATTCTGTTCTAAACCAATCTTGCTGAACCATATTTGAAATCCTTGAGTTTAGGGACAGAGAGGTACAGTGAGGGAAAGTGTCAGTGTGCTATTCTGTTCTAAACCAAACTTGCTGAACCATATTTGAAATCCTTGAGTTTAGGGACAGAGAAGGACACTCGTGGAAACTATCAGTGTGCTATTCTGTGCTAAATCTTGTTTGTAGGGACAGAGAAGGACAGTGAGGGAAACTGTCAGTGTGCTATTCTGTTCTAAACCAATCTTGCTGAACCATATTTGAAATCCTTGAGTTTAGGGACAGAGAAGGACACTCGTGGAAACTATCAGTGTGCTATTCTGTGCTAAATCTTGTTTGTAGGGACAGAGAAGGACAGTGAGGGAAACTGTCAGTGTGCTATTCTGTTCTAAACCAATCTTGCTGAACCATATTTGAAATCCTTGAGTTTAGGGACAGAGAGGTACAGTGAGGGAAAGTGTCAGTGTGCTATTCTGTTCTAAACCAATCTTGCTGAACCATATTTGAAATCCTTGAGTTTAGGGACAGAGAAGGACACTCGTGGAAACTATCAGTGTGCTATTCTGTGCTAAATCTTGTTTGTAGGGAGGGACAGAGTAGGACAGTGAGGGAAAGTTTCAGTGTGCTATTCTGTTCTAAACCTATTTTGCTGAACCATATTTGAAATCCTTGAGTTTAGGGACAGAGAAGGACACTCGTGGAAACTATCAGTGTGCTATTCTGTGCTAAATCTTGTTTGTAGGGACAGAGAAGGGCAGTGAGGGAAACTGTCAGTGTGCTATTCTGTTCTAAACCAATCTTGCTGAACCATATTTGAAATCCTTGAGTTTAGGGACAGAGAAGGACACTCGTGGAAACTATCAGTGTGCTATTCTGTGCTAAATCTTGTTTGTAGGGACAGAGAAGGACAGTGAGGGAAACTATCAGTGTGCTATTCTGTGCTAAACCAATCTTGCTGAACCATATTTGAAATCCTTGAGTTTAGGGACAGAGAAGGACACTCGTGGAAACTATCAGTGTGCTATTCTGTGCTAAATCTTGTTTGTAGGGACATAGAAGGACAGTGAGGGAAACTGTCAGTGTGCTATTCTGTTCTAAGCCAATCTTGCTGAACCATATTTGAAATCCTTGAGTTTAGGGACAGAGAGGCACAGTGAGGGAAAGTGTCAGTGTGCTATTCTGTTCTAAACCAATCTTGCTGAACCATATTTGAAATCCTTAAGTTTAGGGACAGAGAAGGACACTCGTGGAAACTATCAGTGTGCTATTCTGTGCTAAATCTTGTTTGTAGGGACAGAGAAGGACAGTGAGGGAAAGTGTCAGTGTGCTATTCTGTTCTAAACCAATCTTGCTGAACCATATTTGAAATCCTTGAGTTTAGGGACAGAGAAGGACACTCGTGGAAACTATCAGTGTGCTATTATGTGCTAAATCTTGTTTGTAGGGACAGAGAAGGACAGTGAGGGAAACTGTCAGTGTGCTATTCTGTTCTAAACCAATCTTGCTGAACCATATTTGAAATCCTTGAGTTTAGGGACAGAGAAGGACACTCATGGAAACTATCAGTGTGCTATTCTGTGCAAAATCTTGTTTGTAGGGACAGAGAAGGACAGTGAGGGAAACTGTCAGTGTGCTATTCTGTTCTAAACCAATCTTGCTGAACCATATTTGAAATCCTTGAGTTTAGGGACAGAGAGGTACAGTGAGGGAAAGTGTCAGTGTGCTATTCTGTTCTAAACCAATCTTGTTGAACCATATTTGAAATCCTTGAGTTTAGGGACAGAGAAGGACACTCGTGGAAACTATCAGTGTGCTATTCTGTGCTAAATCTTGTTTGTAGGGACAGAGAAGGACAGTGAGGGAAATTATCAGTGTGCTATTCTGTGCTAAACCAATCTTGCTGAACCATATTTGAAATCCTTGAGTTTAGGGACAGAGAAGGACACTCGTGGAAACTATCAGTGTGCTATTCTGTGCTAAATCTTGTTTAAAGGGACAGAGAAGGACAGTGAGGGAAAGTGTCAGTGTGCTATTCTGTTCTAAACCAATCTTGCTGAACCATATTTGAAATCCTTGAGTTTAGGGACAGAGAAGGACACTCGTGGAAACTATCAGTGTGCTATTCTGTGCTAAATCTTGTTTGTAGGGACAGAGAAGGACAGTGAGGGAAACTATCAGTGTGCTATTCTGTGCTAAACCAATCTTGCTGAACCATATTTGAAATCCTTGAGTTTAGGGACAGAGAAGGACACTCGTGGAAACTATCAGTGTGCTATTCTGTGCTAAATCTTGTTTGTAGGGACAGAGAAGGACAGTGAGGGAAACTGTCAGTGTGCTATTCTGTTCTAAGCCAATCTTGCTGAACCATATTTGAAATCCTTGAGTTTAGGGACAGAGAGGCACAGTGAGGGAAAGTGTCAGTGTGCTATTCTGTTCTAAACCAATCTTGCTGAACCATATTTGAAATCCTTAAGTTTAAGGACAGAGAAGGACACTCGTGGAAACTATCAGTGTGCTATTCTGTGCTAAATCTTGTTTGTAGGGACAGAGAAGGACAGTGAGGGAAAGTGTCAGTGTGCTATTCTGTTCTAAACCAATCTTGCTGAACCATATTTGAAATCCTTGAGTTTAGGGACAGAGAAGGACACTCGTGGAAACTATCAGTGTGCTATTATGTGCTAAATCTTGTTTGTAGGGACAGAGAAGGACAGTGAGGGAAACTGTCAGTGTGCTATTCTGTTCTAAACCAATCTTGCTGAACCATATTTGAAATCCTTGAGTTTAGGGACAGAGAAGGACACTCATGGAAACTATCAGTGTGCTATTCTGTGCAAAATCTTGTTTGTAGGGACAGAGAAGGACAGTGAGGGAAACTGTCAGTGTGCTATTCTGTTCTAAACCAATCTTGCTGAACCATATTTGAAATCCTTGAGTTTAGGGACAGAGAGGTACAGTGAGGGAAAGTGTCAGTGTGCTATTCTGTTCTAAACCAATCTTGTTGAACCATATTTGAAATCCTTGAGTTTAGGGACAGAGAAGGACACTCGTGGAAACTATCAGTGTGCTATTCTGTGCTAAATCTTGTTTGTAGGGACAGAGAAGGACAGTGAGGGAAACTATCAGTGTGCTATTCTGTGCTAAACCAATCTTGCTGAACCATATTTGAAATCCTTGAGTTTAGGGACAGAGAAGGACACTCGTGGAAACTATCAGTGTGCTATTCTGTGCTAAATCTTGTTTGTAGGGACAGAGAAGGACAGTGAGGGAAAGTGTCAGTGTGCTATTCTGTTCTAAACCAATCTTGCTGAACCATATTTGAAATCCTTGAGTTTAGGGACAGAGAAGGACACTCGTGGAAACTATCAGTGTGCTATTCTGTGCTAAATCTTGTTTGTAGGGACAGAGAAGGACAGTGAGGGAAACTGTCAGTGTGTTATTCTGTTCTAAACCAATCTTGCTGAACCATATTTGAAATCCTTGAGTTTAGGGACAGAGAAGGACACTCGTGGAAACTATCAGTGTGCTATTCTGTGCTAAATCTTGTTTGTAGGGACAGAGAAGGACAGTGAGGGAAACTGTCAGTGTGCTATTCTGTTCTAAACCAATCTTGCTGAACCATATTTGAAATCCTTGAGTTTAGGGACAGAGAAGGACACTCGTGGAAACTATCAGTGTGCTATTCTGTGCTAAATCGTGTTTGTAGGGACAGAGAAGGGCAGTGAGGGAAACTGTCAGTGTGCTATTCTGTTCTAAACCAATCTTGCTGAACCATATTTGAAATCCTTGAGTTTAGGGACAGAGAGGTACAGTGAGGGAAAGTGTCAGTGTGCTATTCTGTTCTAAACCAATCTTGCTGAACCATATTTGAAATCCTTGAGTTTAGGGACAGAGAAGGACACTCGTGGAAACTATCAGTGTGCTATTCTGTGCTAAATCTTGTTTGTAGGGACATAGAAGGACAGTGAGGGAAACGGTCAGTGTGCTATTCTGTTCTAAACCAATCTTGCTGAACCATATTTGAAATCCTTGAGTTTAGGGACAGAGAAGGACACTCGTGGAAACTATCAGTGTGCTATTCTGTGTTAAATCTTGTTTGTAGGGACAGAGAAGGACAGTGAGGGAAACTGTAAGTGTGCTATTCTGTTCTAAACCAATCTTGCTGAACCATATTTGAAATCCTTGAGTTTAGGGACAGAGAGGTACAGTGAGGGAAAGTGTCAGTGTGCTATTCTGTTCTAAACCAATCTTGCTGAACCATATTTGAAATCCTTGAGTTTAAGGACAGAGAAGGACACTCGTGGAAACTATCAGTGTGCTATTCTGTGCTAAATCTTGTTTGTAGGGACAGAGAAGGACAGTGAGGGAAACTGTCAGTGTGCTATTCTGTTCTAAGCCAATCTTGCTGAACCATATTTTAAATCCTTGAGTTTAGGGACAGAGAGGCACAGTGAAGGAAAGTGTCAGTGTGCTATTCTGTTCTAAACCAATCTTGCTGAACCATATTTGAAATCCTTAAGTTTAGGGACAGAGAAGGACACTCGTGGAAACTATCAGTGTGCTATTCTGTGCTAAATCTTGTTTGTAGGGACAGAGAAGGACAGTGAGGGAAAGTGTCAGTGTGCTATTCTGTTCTAAACCAATCTTGCTGAACCATATTTGAAATCCTTGAGTTTAGGGACAGAGAAGGACACTCGTGGAAACTATCAGTGTGCTATTATGTGCTAAATCTTGTTTGTAGGGACAGAGAAGGACAGTGAGGGAAACTGTCAGTGTGCTATTCTGTTCTAAACCAATCTTGCTGAACCATATTTGAAATCCTTGAGTTTAGGGACAGAGAAGGACACTCATGGAAACTATCAGTGTGCTATTCTGTGCAAAATCTTGTTTGTAGGGACAGAGAAGGACAGTGAGGGAAACTGTCAGTGTGCTATTCTGTTCTAAACCAATCTTGCTGAACCATATTTGAAATCCTTGAGTTTAGGGACAGAGAGGTACAGTGAGGGAAAGTGTCAGTGTGCTATTCTGTTCTAAACCAATCTTGCTGAACCATATTTGAAATCCTTGAGTTTAGGGACAGAGAAGGACACTCGTGGAAACTATCAGTGTGCTATTCTGTGCTAAATCTTGTTTGTAGGGACAGGGAAGGACAGTGAGGGAAACTGTCAGTGTGCTATTCTGTTCTAAACCAATCTTGCTGAACCATATTTGAAATCCTTGAGTTTAGGGACAGAGAGGTACAGTGAGGGAAAGTGTCAGTGTGCTATTCTGTTCTAAACCAATCTTGCTGAACCAGATTTGAAATCCTTGAGTTTAGGGACAGAGAAGGACACTCATGGAAACTATCAGTGTGCTATTCTGTGCTAAATCTTGTTTGTAGGGACAGAGAAGGACAGTGAGGGAAACTATCAGTGTGCTATTCTGTGCTAAACCAATCTTGCTGAACCATATTTGAAATCCTTGAGTTTAGGGACAGAGAAGGACACTCGTGGAAACTATCAGTGTGCTATTCTGTGCTAAATCTTGTTTGTAGGGACAGAGAAGGACAGTGAGGGAAACTATCAGTGTGCTATTCTGTGCTAAACCAATCTTGCTGAACCATATTTGAAATCCTTGAGTTTAGGGACAGAGAAGGACACTCGTGGAAACTATCAGTGTGCTATTCTGTGCTAAATCTTGTTTGTAGGGACAGAGAAGGACAGTGAGGGAAACTATCAGTGTGCTATTCTGTGCTAAACCAATCTTGCTGAACCATATTTGAAATCCTTGAGTTTAGGGACAGAGAAGGACACTCGTGGAAACTATCAGTGTGCTATTCTGTGCTAAAACTTGTTTGTAGGGACAGAGAAGGACAGTGAGGGAAAGTGTCAGTGTGCTATTCTGTTCTAAACCAATCTTGCTGAATCATATTTGAAATCCTTGAGTTTAGGGACAGAGAAGGACACTTGTGGAAACTATCAGTGTGCTATTCTGTGCTAAATCTTGTTTGTAGGGACAGAGAAGGACAGTGAGGGAAACTGTCAGTGTGCTATTCTGTTCTAAACCAATCTTGCTGAACCATATTTGAAATCCTTGAGTTTAGGGACAGAGAAGGACACTCGTGGAAACTATCAGTGTGCTATTCTGTGCTAAATCTTGTTTGTAGGGACAGAGAAGGACAGTGAGGGAAACTGTCAGTGTGCTATTCTGTTCTAAACCAATCTTGCTGAACCATATTTGAAATCCTTGAGTTTAGGGACAGAGAAGGACACTTGTGGAAACTATCAGTGTGCTATTCTGTGCTAAATCTTGTTTGTAGGGACAGAGAAGGACAGTGAGGTAAACTGTCATTGTGCTATTCTGTTCTAAACCAATCTTGCTGAACCATATTTGAAATCCTTGAGTTTAGGGACAGAGAAGGACACTCGTGGAAACTATCAGTGTGCTATTCTGTGCTAAATCTTGTTTGTAGGGACAGAGAAGGACAGTGAGGGAAACTGTCAGTGTGCTATTCTGTTCTAAACCAATCTTGCTGAACCATATTTGAAATCCTTGAGTTTAGGGACAGAGAGGTACAGTGAGGGAAAGTGTCAGTGTGCTATTCTGTTCTAAACCAATCTTGCTGAACCATATTTGAAATGCTTGAGTTTAGGGACAGAGAAGGACACTCGTGGAAACTATCAGTGTGCTATTCTGTGCTAAATCTTGTTTGTAGGGACAGAGAAGGACAGTGAGGGAAACTGTCAGTGTGCTATTCTGTTCTAAACCAATCTTGCTGAACCATATTTGAAATCCTTGAGTTTAGGGACAGAGAGGTACAGTGAGGGAAAGTGTCAGTGTGCTATTCTGTTCTAAACCAATCTTGCTGAACCATATTTGAAATCCTTGAGTTTAGGGACAGAGAAGGACACTCGTGGAAACTATCAGTGTGCTATTCTGTGCTAAATCTTGTTTGTAGGGACAGAGAAGGACAGTGAGGGAAACTATCAGTGTGCTATTCTGTGCTAAACCAATCTTGCTGAACCATATTTGAAATCCTTGAGTTTAGGGACAGAGAAGGACACTCGTGGAAACTATCAGTGTGCTATTCTGTGCTAAATCTTGTTTGTAGGGACAGAGAAGGACAGTGAGGGAAACTGTCAGTGTTCTATTCTGTTCTAAGCCAATCTTGCTGAACCATATTTGAAATCCTTGAGTTTAGGGACAGAGAGGCACAGTGAGGGAAAGTGTCAGTGTGCTATTCTGTTCTAAACCAATCTTGCTGAACCATATTTGAAATCCTTAAGTTTAGGGACAGAGAAGGACACTCGTGGAAACTATCAGTGTGCTATTCTGTGCTAAATCTTGTTTGTAGGGACAGAGAAGGACAGTGAGGGAAAGTGTCAGTGTGCTATTCTGTTCTAAACCAATCTTGCTGAACCATATTTGAAATCCTTGAGTTTAGGGACAGAGAAGGACACTCGTGGAAACTATCAGTGTGCTATTATGTGCTAAATCTTGTTTGTAGGGACAGAGAAGGACAGTGAGGGAAACTGTCAGTGTGCTATTCTGTTCTAAACCAATCTTGCTGAACCATATTTGAAATCCTTGAGTTTAGGGACAGAGAAGGACACTCATGGAAACTATCAGTGTGCTATTCTGTGCAAAATCTTGTTTGTAGGGACAGAGAAGGACAGTGAGGGAAACTGTCAGTGTGCTATTCTGTTCTAAACCAATCTTGCTGAACCATATTTGAAATCATTGAGTTTAGGGACAGAGAGGTACAGTGAGGGAAAGTGTCAGTGTGCTATTCTGTTCTAAACCAATCTTGTTGAACCATATTTGAAATCCTTGAGTTTATGGACAGAGAAGGACACTCGTGGAAACTATCAGTGTGCTATTCTGTGCTAAATCTTGTTTGTAGGGACAGAGAAGGACAGTGAGGGAAACTGTCAGTGTGCTATTCTGTTCTAAACCAATCTTGCTGAACCATATTTGAAATCCTTGAGTTTAGGGACAGAGAGGTACAGTGAGGGAAAGTGTCAGTGTGCTATTCTGTTCTAAACCAATCTTGCTGAACCAGATTTGAAATCCTTGAGTTTAGGGACAGAGAAGGACACTCATGGAAACTATCAGTGTGCTATTCTGTGCTAAATCTTGTTTGTAGGGACAGAGAAGGACAGTGAGGGAAACTATCAGTGTGCTATTCTGTGCTAACCAATCTTGCTGAACCATATTTGAAATCCTTGAGTTTAGGGACAGAGAAGGACACTCGTGGAAACTATCAGTGTGCTATTCTGTGCTAAATCTTGTTTGTAGGGACAGAGAAGGACAGTGAGGGAAACTATCAGTGTGCTATTCTGTGCTAAACCAATCTTGCTGAACCATATTTGAAATCCTTGAGTTTAGGGACAGAGAAGGACACTCGTGGAAACTATCAGTGTGCTATTCTGTGCTAAATCTTGTTTGTAGGGACAGAGAAGGACAGTGAGGGAAACTATCAGTGTGCTATTCTGTGCTAAACCAATCTTGCTGAACCATATTTGAAATCCTTGAGTTTAGGGACAGAGAAGGACACTCGTGGAAACTATCAGTTTGCTATTCTGTGCTAAATCTTGTTTGTAGGGACAGAGAAGGACAGTGAGGGAAAGTGTCAGTGTGCTATTCTGTTCTAAACCAATCTTGCTGAATCATATTTGAAATCCTTGAGTTTAGGGACAGAGAAGGACACTCGTGGAAACTATCAGTGTGCTATTCTGTGCTAAATCTTGTTTGTAGGGACAGAGAAGGACAGTGAGGGAAACTGTCAGTGTGCTATTCTGTTCTAAACCAATCTTGCTGAACCATATTTGAAATCCTTGAGTTTAGGGACAGAGAAGGACACTCGTGGAAACTATCAGTGTGCTATTCTGTGCTAAATCTTGTTTGTAGGGACAGAGAAGGACAGTGAGGGAAACTGTCAGTGTGCTATTCTGTTCTAAACCAATCTTGCTGAACCATATTTGAAATCCTTGAGTTTAGGGACAGAGAAGGACAGTGAGGGAAACTGTCAGTGTGCTATTCTGTTCTAAACCAATCTTGCTGAACCATATTTGAAATCCTTGAGTTTAGGGACAGAGAAGGACACTCGTGGAAACTATCAGTGTGCTATTCTGTGCTAAATCTTGTTTGTAGGGACAGAGAAGGACAGTGAGGTAAACTGTCAGTGTGCTATTCTGTTCTAAACCAATCTTGCTGAACCATATTTGAAATCCTTGAGTTTAGGGACAGAGAAGGACACTCGTGGAAACTATCAGTGTGCTATTCTGTGCTAAATCTTGTTTGTAGGGACAGAGAAGGACAGTGAGGGAAACTGTCAGTGTGCTATTCTGTTCTAAACCAATCTTGCTGAACCATATTTGAAATCCTTGAGTTTAGGGACAGATAGGTACAGTGAGGGAAAGTGTCAGTGTGCTATTCTGTTCTAAACCAATCTTGCTGAACCATATTTGAAATGCTTGAGTTTAGGGACAGAGAAGGACACTCGTGGAAACTATCAGTGTGCTATTCTGTGCTAAATCTTGTTTGTAGGGACAGAGAAGGACAGTGAGGGAAACTTTCAGTGTGCTATTCTGCTCTAAACCAATCTTGCTGAACCATATTTGAAATCCTTGAGTTTAGGGACAGAGAAGGACACTCGTGGAAACTATCAGTGTGCTATTCTGTGCTAAATCTTGTTTGTAGGGACAGAGAAGGACAGTGAGGGAAACTGTCAGTGTGCTATTCTGTTCTAAACCAATCTTGCTGAACCATATTTGAAATCCTTGAGTTTAGGGACAGAGAAGGACACTCGTGGAAACTATCAGTGTGCTATTCTGTGCTAAATCTTGTTTGTAGGGACAGAGAAGGACAGTGAGGGAAACTGTCAGTGTGCTATTCTGTTCTAAACCAATCTTGCTGAACCATATTTGAAATCCTTGAGTTTAGGGACAGAGAATGACACTCGTGGAAACTATCAGTGTGCTATTCTGTGCTAAATCTTGTTTGTAGGGACAGAGAAGGGCAGTGAGGGAAACTGTCAGTGTGCTATTCTGTTCTAAACCAATCTTGCTGAACCATATTTGAAATCCTTGAGTTTAGGGACAGAGAGGTACAGTGAGGGAAAGTGTCAGTGTGCTATTCTGTTCTAAACCAATCTTGCTGAACCATATTTGAAATCCTTGAGTTTAGGGACAGAGAGGTACAGTGAGGGAAAGTGTCAGTGTGCTATTCTGTTCTAAACCAATCTTGCTGAACCATATTTGAAATGCTTGAGTTTAGGGACAGAGAAGGACACTCGTGGAAACTATCAGTGTGCTATTCTGTGCTAAATCTTGTTTGTAGGGACAGAGAAGGACAGTGAGGGAAACTATCAGTGTGCTATTCTGTGCTAAACCAATCTTGCTGAACCATATTTGAAATCCTTGAGTTTAGGGACAGAGAAGGACACTCGTGGAAACTATCAGTTTGCTATTCTGTGCTAAATCTTGTTTGTAGGGACAGAGAAGGACAGTGAGGGAAAGTGTCAGTGTGCTATTCTGTTCTAAACCAATCTTGCTGAATCATATTTGAAATCCTTGAGTTTAGGGACAGAGAAGGACACTCGTGGAAACTATCAGTGTGCTATTCTGTGCTAAATCTTGTTTGTAGGGACAGAGAAGGACAGTGAGGGAAACTGTCAGTGTGCTATTCTGTTCTAAACCAATCTTGCTGAACCATATTTGAAATCCTTGAGTTTAGGGACAGAGAAGGACACTCGTGGAAACTATCAGTGTGCTATTCTGTGCTAAATCTTGTTTGTAGGGACAGAGAAGGACAGTGAGGGAAACTGTCAGTGTGCTATTCTGTTCTAAACCAATCTTGCTGAACCATATTTGAAATCCTTGAGTTTAGGGACAGAGAAGGACAGTGAGGGAAACTGTCAGTGTGCTATTCTGTTCTAAACCAATCTTGCTGAACCATATTTGAAATCCTTGAGTTTAGGGACAGAGAAGGACACTCGTGGAAACTATCAGTGTGCTATTCTGTGCTAAATCTTGTTTGTAGGGACAGAGAAGGACAGTGAGGTAAACTGTCAGTGTGCTATTCTGTTCTAAACCAATCTTGCTGAACCATATTTGAAATCCTTGAGTTTAGGGACAGAGAAGGACACTCGTGGAAACTATCAGTGTGCTATTCTGTGCTAAATCTTGTTTGTAGGGACAGAGAAGGACAGTGAGGGAAACTGTCAGTGTGCTATTCTGTTCTAAACCAATCTTGCTGAACCATATTTGAAATCCTTGAGTTTAGGGACAGAGAGGTACAGTGAGGGAAAGTGTCAGTGTGCTATTCTGTTCTAAACCAATCTTGCTGAACCATATTTGAAATGCTTGAGTTTAGGGACAGAGAAGGACACTCGTGGAAACTATCAGTGTGCTATTCTGTGCTAAATCTTGTTTGTAGGGACAGAGAAGGACAGTGAGGGAAACTTTCAGTGTGCTATTCTGCTCTAAACCAATCTTGCTGAACCATATTTGAAATCCTTGAGTTTAGGGACAGAGAGGTACAGTGAGGGAAAGTGTCAGTGTGCTATTCTGTTCTAAACCAATCTTGCTGAACCATATTTGAAATCCTTGAGTTTAGGGACAGAGAAGAACACTCGTGGAAACTATCAGTGTGCTATTCTGTGCTAAATCTTGTTTGTAGGGACAGAGAAGGACAGTGAGGGAAACTATCAGTGTGCTATTCTGTGCTAAACCAATCTTGCTGAACCATATTTGAAATCCTTGAGTTTAGGGACAGAGAAGGACACTCGTGGAAACTATCAGTGTGCTATTCTGTGCTAAATCTTGTTTGTAGGGACAGAGAAGGACAGTGAGGGAAACTGTCAGTGTGCTATTCTGTTCTAAACCAATCTTGCTGAACCATATTTGAAATCCTTGAGTTTAGGGACAGAGAAGGACACTCGTGGAAACTATCAGTGTGCTATTCTGTGCTAAATCTTGTTTGTAGGGACAGAGAAGGACAGTGAGGGAAACTGTCAGTGTGCTATTCTGTTCTAAACCAATCTTGCTGAACCATATTTGAAATCCTTGAGTTTAGGGACAGAGAAGGACACTCGTGGAAACTATCAGTGTGCTATTCTGTGCTAAATCTTGTTTGTAGGGACAGAGAAGGACAGTGAGGGAAACTGTCAGTGTGCTATTCTGTTCTAAACCAATCTTGCTGAACCATATTTGAAATCCTTGAGTTTAGGGACAGAGAGGTACAGTGAGGGAAAGTGTCAGTGTGCTATTCTGTTCTAAACCAATCTTGCTGAACCATATTTGAAATCCTTGAGTTTAGGGACAGAGAGGTACAGTGAGGGAAAGTGTCAGTGTGCTATTCTGTTCTAAACCAATCTTGCTGAACCATATTTGAAATGCTTGAGTTTAGGGACAGAGAAGGACACTCGTGGAAACTATCAGTGTGCTATTCTGTGCTAAATCTTGTTTGTAGGGACAGAGAAGGACAGTGAGGGAAACTGTCAGTGTGCTATTCTGTTCTAAACCAATCTTGCTGAACCATATTTGAAATCCTTGAGTTTAGGGACAGAGAAGGACACTCGTGGAAACTATCAGTGTGCTATTCTGTGCTAAATCTTGTTTGTAGGGACAGAGAAGGACAGTGAGGGAAACTGTCAGTGTGCTATTCTGTTCTAAACCAATCTTGCTGAACCATATTTGAAATCCTTGAGTTTAGGGACAGAGAAGGACACTCGTGGAAACTATCAGTGTGCTATTCTGTGCTAAATCTTGTTTGTAGGGACAGAGAAGGACAGTGAGGGAAACTGTCAGTGTGCTATTCTGTTCTAAACCAATCTTGCTGAACCATATTTGAAATCCTTGAGTTTAGGGACAGAGAGGTACAGTGAGGGAAAGTGTCAGTGTGCTATTCTGTTCTAAACCAATCTTGCTGAACCATATTTGAAATCCTTGAGTTTAGGGACAGAGAGGTACAGTGAGGGAAAGTGTCAGTGTGCTATTCTGTTCTAAACCAATCTTGCTGAACCATATTTGAAATGCTTGAGTTTAGGGACAGAGAAGGACACTCGTGGAAACTATCAGTGTGCTATTCTGTGCTAAATCTTGTTTGTAGGGACAGAGAAGGACAGTGAGGGAAACTGTCAGTGTGCTATTCTGTTCTAAACCAATCTTGCTGAACCATATTTGAAATCCTTGAGTTTAGGGACAGAGAGGTACAGTGAGGGAAAGTGTCAGTGTGCTATTCTGTTCTAAACCAATCTTGCTGAACCATATTTGAAATCCTTGAGTTTAGGGACAGAGAAGGACACTCGTGGAAACTATCAGTGTGCTATTCTGTGCTAAATCTTGTTTGTAGGGACAGAGAAGGACAGTGAGGGAAACTATCAGTGTGCTATTCTGTGCTAAACCAATCTTGCTGAACCATATTTGAAATCCTTGAGGTAAGGGACAGAGAAGGACACTCGTGGAAACTATCAGTGTGCTATTCTGTGCTAAATCTTGTTTGTAGGGACAGAGAAGGACAGTGAGGGAAACTATCAGTGTGCTATTCTGTGCTAAACCAATCTTGCTGAACCATATTTGAAATCCTTGAGTTTAGGGACAGAGAAGGACACTCGTGGAAACTATCAGTGTGCTATTCTGTGCTAAATCTTGTTTGTAGGGACAGAGAAGGACAGTGAGGGAAACTGTCAGTGTGCTATTCTGTTCTAAACCAATCTTGCTGAACCATATTTGAAATCCTTTAGTTTAGGGACAGAGAAGGACAGTGAGGGAAACTGTCAGTGTGCTATTCTGTTCTGAACCAATCTTGCTGAACCATATTTGAAATCCTTGAGTTTAGGGACAGAGAAGGACACTCGTGAAGACTATCAGTGTGCTATTCTGTGCTAAATCTTG
Organism: Rana muscosa; assembly: GCA_029206835.1. Taxonomy (NCBI): domain Eukaryota; kingdom Metazoa; phylum Chordata; class Amphibia; order Anura; family Ranidae; genus Rana; species Rana muscosa. Next base: position 1,631,631 of record JARGYO010005593.1, on the reverse strand, counting down.
TTTGTAGGGACAGAGAAGGACAGTGAGGGAAACTGTCAGTGTGCTATTCTGTTCTAAACCAATCTTGCTGAACCATATTTGAAATCCTTGAGTTTAGGGACAGAGAAGGACACTCGTGGAAACTATCAGTGTGCTATTCTGTGCTAAATCTTGTTTGTAGGGACAGAGAAGGACAGTGAGGGAAACTGTCAGTGTGCTATTCTGTTCTAAACCAATCTTGCTGAACCATATTTGAAATCCTTGAGTTTAGGGACAGAGAGGTACAGTGAGGGAAAGTGTCAGTGTGCTATTCTGTTCTAAACCAATCTTGCTGAACCATATTTGAAATCCTTGAGTTTAGGGACAGAGAAGGACACTCGTGGAAACTATCAGTGTGCTATTCTGTGCTAAATCTTGTTTGTAGGGACAGAGAAGGACAGTGAGGGAAACTATCAGTGTGCTATTCTGTGCTAAACCAATCTTGCTGAACCATATTTGAAATCCTTGAGTTTAGGGACAGAGAAGGACACTCGTGGAAACTATCAGTGTGCTATTCTGTGCTAAATCTTGTTTGTAGGGACAGAGAAGGACAGTGAGGGAAACTGTCAGTGTGCTATTCTGTTCTAAACCAATCTTGCTGAACCATATTTGAAATCCTTGAGTTTAGGGACAGAGAAGGACACTTGTGGAAACTATCAGTGTGCTATTCTGTGCTAAATCTTGTTTGTAGGGACAGAGAAGGACAGTGAGGGAAACTGTCAGTGTGCTATTCTGTTCTAAACCAATCTTGCTGAACCATATTTGAAATCCTTGAGTTTAGGGACAGAGAAGGACACTCGTGGAAACTATCAGTGTGCTATTCTGTGCTAAATCTTGTTTGTAGGGACAGAGAAGGACAGTGAGGGAAACTGTCAGTGTGCTATTCTGTTCTAAACCAATCTTGCTGAACCATATTTGAAATGCTTGAGTTTAGGGACAGAGAAGCACACTCGTGGAAACTATCAGTGTGCTATTCTGTGCTAAATCTTGTTTGTAGGGACAGAGAAGGACAGTGAGATAAACTGTCAGTGTGCTATTCTGTTCTAAACCAATCTTGCTGAACCATATTTGAAATCCTTGAGTTTAGGGACAGAGAGGTACAGTGAGGGAAAGTGTCAGTGTGCTATTCTGTTCTAAACCAATCTTGCTGAACCATATTTGAAATCCTTGAGTTTAGGGACAGAGAAGGACACTCGTGGAAACTATCAGTGTGCTATTCTGTGCTAAATCTTGTTTGTAGGGACAGAGAAGGACAGTGAGGGAAACTATCAGTGTGCTATTCTGTGCTAAACCAATCTTGCTGAACCATATTTGAAATCCTTGAGTTTAGGGACAGAGAAGGACACTCGTGGAAACTATCAGTGTGCTATTCTGTGCTAAATCTTGTTTGTAGGGACAGAGAAGGACAGTGAGGGAAAGTGTCAGTGTGCTATTCTGTTCTAAACCAATCTTGCTGAACCATATTTGAAATCCTTGAGTTTAGGGACAGAGAAGGACACTCATGGAAACTATCAGTGTGCTATTCTGTGCTAAATCTTGTTTGTAGGGACAGAGAAGGACAGTGAGGGAAACTGTCAGTGTGCTATTCTGTTCTAAACCAATCTTGCTGGACCATATTTGAAATCCTTGAGTTTAGGGACAACGAAGGACAGTGAGGGAAACTGTCAGTGTGCTATTCTGTTCTAAACCAATCTTGCTGAACCATATTTGAAATCCTTGAGTTTAGGGACAGAGAAGGACACTCGTGGAGACTATCAGTGTGCTATTCTGTGCTAAATCTTGTTTGTAGGGACAGAGAAGGACAGTGAGGGAAACTGTCAGTGTGCTATTCTGTTCTAAACCAATCTTGCTGAACCATATTTGAAATCCTTGAGTTTAGGGACAGAGAGGTACAGTGAGGGAAAGTGTCAGTGTGCTATTCTGTTCTAAACCAATCTTGCTGAACCATATTTGAAATCCTTGAGTTTAGGGACAGAGAAGGACACTCGTGGAAACTATCAGTGTGCTATTCTGTGCTAAATCTTGTTTGTAGGGACAGAGAAGGACAGTGAGGGAAACTGTCAGTGTGCTATTCTGTTCTAAATCAATCTTGCTGAACCATATTTGAAATCCTTGAGTTTAGGGACAGAGAGGTACAGTGAGGAAAAGTGTCAGTGTGCTATTCTGTTCTAAACCAATCTTGCTGAACCATATTTGAAATCCTTGAGTTTAGGGACAGAGAAGGACACTCGTGGAAACTATCAGTGTGCTATTCTGTGCTAAATCTTGTTTGTAGGGACATAGAAGGACAGTGAGGGAAACTATCAGTGTGCTATTCTGTGCTAAACCAATCTTGCTGAACCATATTTGAAATCCTTGAGTTTAGGGACAGAGAAGGACACTCGTGGAAACTATCAGTGTGCTATTCTGTGCTAAATCTTGTTTGTAGGGACAGAGAAGGACAGTGAGGGAAACTGTCAGTGTGCTATTCTGTTCTAAACCAATCTTGCTGAACCATATTTGAAATCCTTGAGTTTAGGGAGAGAGAGGTACAGTGAGGGAAAGTGTCAGTGTGCTATTCTGTTCTAAACCAATCTTGCTGAACCATATTTGAAATCCTTGAGTTTAGGGACAGAGAAGGACACCCGTGGAAACTATCAGTGTGCTATTCTGTGCTAAATCTTGTTTGTAGGGACAGAGAAGGACAGTGAGGGAAACTGTCAGTGTGCTATTCTGTTCTAAACCAATCTTGCTGAACCATATTTGAAATCCTTGAGTTTAGGGACAGAGAGGTACAGTGAGGGAAAGTGTCAGTGTGCTATTCTGTTCTAAACCAATCTTGCTGAACCATATTTGAAATCCTTGAGTTTAGGGACAGAGAAGGACACTCGTGGAAACTATCAGTGTGCTATTCTGTGCTAAATCTTGTTTGTAGGGACAGAGAAGGACAGTGAGGGAAACTATCAGTGTGCTATTCTGTGCTAAACCAATCTTGCTGAACCATATTTGAAATCCTTGAGTTTAGGGACAGAGAAGGACACTCGTGGAAACTATCAGTGTGCTATTCTGTGCTAAATCTTGTTTGTAGGGACAGAGAAGGACAGTGAGGGAAACTGTCAGTGTGCTATTCTGTTCTAAACCAATCTTGCTGAACCATATTTGAAATCCTTGAGTTTAGGGACAGAGAGGTACAGTGAGGGAAAGTGTCAGTGTGCTATTCTGTTCTAAACCAATCTTGCTGAACCATATTTGAAATCCTTGAGTTTAGGGACAGAGAGGTACAGTGAGGGAAAGTGTCAGTGTGCTATTCTGTTCTAAACCAATCTTGCTGAACCATATTTGAAATCCTTGAGTTTAGGGACAGAGAAGGACACTCGTGGAAACTATCAGTGTGCTATTCTGTGCTAAATCTTGTTTGTAGGGACAGAGAAGGACAGTGAGGGAAACTGTCAGTGTGCTATTCTGTTCTAAACCAATCTTGCTGAACCATATTTGAAATCCTTGAGTTTAGGGACAGAGAGGTACAGTGAGGGAAAGTGTCAGTGTGCTATTCTGTTCTAAACCAATCTTGCTGAACCATATTTGAAATCCTTGAGTTTAGGGACAGAGAGGTACAGTGAGGGAAAGTGTCAGTGTGCTATTCTGTTCTAAACCAATCTTGCTGAACCATATTTGAAATGCTTGAGTTTAGGGACAGAGAAGGACACTCGTGGAAACTATCAGTGTGCTATTCTGTGCTAAATCTTGTTTGTAGGGACAGAGAAGGACAGTGAGGGAAACTGTCAGTGTGCTATTCTGTTCTAAACCAATCTTGCTGAACCATATTTGAAATCCTTGAGTTTAGGGACAGAGAAGGACACTCGTGGAAACTATCAGTGTGCTATTCTGTGCTAAATCTTGTTTGTAGGGACAGAGAAGGACAGTGAGGGAAACTGTCAGTGTGCTATTCTGTTCTAAACCAATCTTGCTGAACCATATTTGAAATCCTTGAGTTTAGGGACAGAGAAGGACACTCGTGGAAACTATCAGTGTGCTATTCTGTGCTAAATCTTGTTTGTAGGGACAGAGAAGGACAGTGAGGGAAACTGTCAGTGTGCTATTCTGTTCTAAACCAATCTTGCTGAACCATATTTGAAATCCTTGAGTTTAGGGACAGAGAGGTACAGTGAGGGAAAGTGTCAGTGTGCTATTCTGTTCTAAACCAATCTTGCTGAACCATATTTGAAATCCTTGAGTTTAGGGACAGAGAGGTACAGTGAGGGAAAGTGTCAGTGTGCTATTCTGTTCTAAACCAATCTTGCTGAACCATATTTGAAATGCTTGAGTTTAGGGACAGAGAAGGACACTCGTGGAAACTATCAGTGTGCTATTCTGTGCTAAATCTTGTTTGTAGGGACAGAGAAGGACAGTGAGGGAAACTGTCAGTGTGCTATTCTGTTCTAAACCAATCTTGCTGAACCATATTTGAAATCCTTGAGTTTAGGGACAGAGAGGTACAGTGAGGGAAAGTGTCAGTGTGCTATTCTGTTCTAAACCAATCTTGCTGAACCATATTTGAAATCCTTGAGTTTAGGGACAGAGAAGGACACTCGTGGAAACTATCAGTGTGCTATTCTGTGCTAAATCTTGTTTGTAGGGACAGAGAAGGACAGTGAGGGAAACTATCAGTGTGCTATTCTGTGCTAAACCAATCTTGCTGAACCATATTTGAAATCCTTGAGGTAAGGGACAGAGAAGGACACTCGTGGAAACTATCAGTGTGCTATTCTGTGCTAAATCTTGTTTGTAGGGACAGAGAAGGACAGTGAGGGAAACTATCAGTGTGCTATTCTGTGCTAAACCAATCTTGCTGAACCATATTTGAAATCCTTGAGTTTAGGGACAGAGAAGGACACTCGTGGAAACTATCAGTGTGCTATTCTGTGCTAAATCTTGTTTGTAGGGACAGAGAAGGACAGTGAGGGAAACTGTCAGTGTGCTATTCTGTTCTAAACCAATCTTGCTGAACCATATTTGAAATCCTTTAGTTTAGGGACAGAGAAGGACAGTGAGGGAAACTGTCAGTGTGCTATTCTGTTCTGAACCAATCTTGCTGAACCATATTTGAAATCCTTGAGTTTAGGGACAGAGAAGGACACTCGTGAAGACTATCAGTGTGCTATTCTGTGCTAAATCTTGTTTGTAGGGACAGAGAAGGACAGTGAGGGAAACTGTCAGTGTGCTATTCTGTTCTAAACCAATCTTGCTGAACCATATTTGAAATCCTTGAGTTTAGGGACAGAGAAGGACACTCGTGGAAACTATCAGTGTGCTATTCTGTGCTAAATCTTGTTTGTAGGGACAGAGAAGGACAGTGAGGGAAACTGTCAGTGTGCTATTCTGTTCTAAACCAATCTTGCTGAACCATATTTGAAATCCTTGAGTTTAGGGACAGAGAGGTACAGTGAGGGAAAGTGTCAGTGTGCTATTCTGTTCTAAACCAATCTTGCTGAACCATATTTGAAATCCTTGAGTTTAGGGACAGAGAAGGACACTCGTGGAAACTATCAGTGTGCTATTCTGTGCTAAATCTTGTTTGTAGGGACAGAGAAGGACAGTGAGGGAAACTATCAGTGTGCTATTCTGTGCTAAACCAATCTTGCTGAACCATATTTGAAATCCTTGAGTTTAGGGACAGAGAAGGACACTCGTGGAAACTATCAGTGTGCTATTCTGTGCTAAATCTTGTTTGTAGGGACAGAGAAGGACAGTGAGGGAAACTGTCAGTGTGCTATTCTGTTCTAAACCAATCTTGCTGAACCATATTTGAAATCCTTGAGTTTAGGGACAGAGAAGGACACTTGTGGAAACTATCAGTGTGCTATTCTGTGCTAAATCTTGTTTGTAGGGACAGAGAAGGACAGTGAGGGAAACTGTCAGTGTGCTATTCTGTTCTAAACCAATCTTGCTGAACCATATTTGAAATCCTTGAGTTTAGGGACAGAGAAGGACACTCGTGGAAACTATCAGTGTGCTATTCTGTGCTAAATCTTGTTTGTAGGGACAGAGAAGGACAGTGAGGGAAACTGTCAGTGTGCTATTCTGTTCTAAACCAATCTTGCTGAACCATATTTGAAATGCTTGAGTTTAGGGACAGAGAAGCACACTCGTGGAAACTATCAGTGTGCTATTCTGTGCTAAATCTTGTTTGTAGGGACAGAGAAGGACAGTGAGATAAACTGTCAGTGTGCTATTCTGTTCTAAACCAATCTTGCTGAACCATATTTGAAATCCTTGAGTTTAGGGACAGAGAGGTACAGTGAGGGAAAGTGTCAGTGTGCTATTCTGTTCTAAACCAATCTTGCTGAACCATATTTGAAATCCTTGAGTTTAGGGACAGAGAAGGACACTCGTGGAAACTATCAGTGTGCTATTCTGTGCTAAATCTTGTTTGTAGGGACAGAGAAGGACAGTGAGGGAAACTATCAGTGTGCTATTCTGTGCTAAACCAATCTTGCTGAACCATATTTGAAATCCTTGAGTTTAGGGACAGAGAAGGACACTCGTGGAAACTATCAGTGTGCTATTCTGTGCTAAATCTTGTTTGTAGGGACAGAGAAGGACAGTGAGGGAAAGTGTCAGTGTGCTATTCTGTTCTAAACCAATCTTGCTGAACCATATTTGAAATCCTTGAGTTTAGGGACAGAGAAGGACACTCATGGAAACTATCAGTGTGCTATTCTGTGCTAAATCTTGTTTGTAGGGACAGAGAAGGACAGTGAGGGAAACTGTCAGTGTGCTATTCTGTTCTAAACCAATCTTGCTGGACCATATTTGAAATCCTTGAGTTTAGGGACAACGAAGGACAGTGAGGGAAACTGTCAGTGTGCTATTCTGTTCTAAACCAATCTTGCTGAACCATATTTGAAATCCTCGAGTTTAGGGACAGAGAAGGACACTCGTGGAGACTATCAGTGTGCTATTCTGTGCTAAATCTTGTTTGTAGGGACAGAGAAGGACAGTGAGGGAAACTGTCAGTGTGCTATTCTGTTCTAAACCAATCTTGCTGAACCATATTTGAAATCCTTGAGTTTAGGGACAGAGAGGTACAGTGAGGGAAAGTGTCAGTGTGCTATTCTGTTCTAAACCAATCTTGCTGAACCATATTTGAAATCCTTGAGTTTAGGGACAGAGAAGGACACTCGTGGAAACTATCAGTGTGCTATTCTGTGCTAAATCTTGTTTGTAGGGACAGAGAAGGACAGTGAGGGAAACTGTCAGTGTGCTATTCTGTTCTAAATCAATCTTGCTGAACCATATTTGAAATCCTTGAGTTTAGGGACAGAGAGGTACAGTGAGGAAAAGTGTCAGTGTGCTATTCTGTTCTAAACCAATCTTGCTGAACCATATTTGAAATCCTTGAGTTTAGGGACAGAGAAGGACACTCGTGGAAACTATCAGTGTGCTATTCTGTGCTAAATCTTGTTTGTAGGGACATAGAAGGACAGTGAGGGAAACTATCAGTGTGCTATTCTGTGCTAAACCAATCTTGCTGAACCATATTTGAAATCCTTGAGTTTAGGGACAGAGAAGGACACTCGTGGAAACTATCAGTGTGCTATTCTGTGCTAAATCTTGTTTGTAGGGACAGAGAAGGACAGTGAGGGAAACTGTCAGTGTGCTATTCTGTTCTAAACCAATCTTGCTGAACCATATTTGAAATCCTTGAGTTTAGGGAGAGAGAGGTACAGTGAGGGAAAGTGTCAGTGTGCTATTCTGTTCTAAACCAATCTTGCTGAACCATATTTGAAATCCTTGAGTTTAGGGACAGAGAAGGACACCCGTGGAAACTATCAGTGTGCTATTCTGTGCTAAATCTTGTTTGTAGGGACAGAGAAGGACAGTGAGGGAAACTGTCAGTGTGCTATTCTGTTCTAAACCAATCTTGCTGAACCATATTTGAAATCCTTGAGTTTAGGGACAGAGAGGTACAGTGAGGGAAAGTGTCAGTGTGCTATTCTGTTCTAAACCAATCTTGCTGAACCATATTTGAAATCCTTGAGTTTAGGGACAGAGAAGGACACTCGTGGAAACTATCAGTGTGCTATTCTGTGCTAAATCTTGTTTGTAGGGACAGAGAAGGACAGTGAGGGAAACTATCAGTGTGCTATTCTGTGCTAAACCAATCTTGCTGAACCATATTTGAAATCCTTGAGTTTAGGGACAGAGAAGGACACTCGTGGAAACTATCAGTGTGCTATTCTGTGCTAAATCTTGTTTGTAGGGACAGAGAAGGACAGTGAGGGAAACTGTCAGTGTGCTATTCTGTTCTAAACCAATCTTGCTGAACCATATTTGAAATCCTTGAGTTTAGGGACAGAGAGGTACAGTGAGGGAAAGTGTCAGTGTGCTATTCTGTTCTAAACCAATCTTGCTGAACCATATTTGAAATCCTTGAGTTTAGGGACAGAGAGGTACAGTGAGGGAAAGTGTCAGTGTGCTATTCTGTTCTAAACCAATCTTGCTGAACCATATTTGAAATCCTTGAGTTTAGGGACAGAGAAGGACACTCGTGGAAACTATCAGTGTGCTATTCTGTGCTAAATCTTGTTTGTAGGGACAGAGAAGGACAGTGAGGTAAACTGTCAGTGTGCTATTCTGTTCTAAACCAATCTTGCTGAACCATATTTGAAATCCTTGAGTTTAGGGACAGAGAGGTACAGTGAGGGAAAGTGTCAGTGTGCTATTCTGTTCTAAACCAATCTTGCTGAACCATATTTGAAATCCTTGAGTTTAGGGACAGAGAAGGACACTCAGGAAACTATCAGTGTGCTATTCTGTGCTAAATCTTGTTTGTAGGGACAGAGAAGGACAGTGAGGGAAACCATCAGTGTGCTATTCTGTGCTAAACCAATCTTGCTGAACCATATTTGAAATCCTTGAGTTTAGGGACAGAGAAGGACACTCAGGAAACTATCAGTGTGCTATTCTGTGCTAAATCTTGTTTGTAGGGACAGAGAAGGACAGTGAGGGAAACTATCAGTGTGCTATTCTGTGCTAAACCAATCTTGCTGAACCATATTTGAAATCCATGAGTTTAGGGACAGAGAAGGACACTCGTGGAAACTATCAGTGTGCTATTCTGTGCTAAATCTTGTTTGTAGGGACAGAGAAGGACAGTGAGGGAAACTATCAGTGTGCTATTCTGTGCTAAACCAATCTTGCTGAACCATATTTGAAATCCTTGAGTTTAGGGACAGAGAAGGACACTCGTGGAAATTATCAGTGTGCTATTCTGTGCTAAATCTTGTTTGTAGGGACAGAGAAGGACAGTGAGGGAAAGTGTCAGTGTGCTATTCTGTTCTAAACCAATCTTGCTGAACCATATTTGAAATCCTTGAGTTTAGGGACAGAGAAGGACACTCGTGGAAACTATCAGTGTGCTATTCTGTGCTAAATCTTGTTTGTAGGGACAGAGAAGGACAGTGAGGGAAACTGTCAGTGTGCTATTCTGTTCTAAACCAATCTTGCTGAACCATATTTGAAATCCTTGAGTTTAGGGACAGAGAGGTACAGTGAGGGAAAGTGTCAGTGTGCTATTCTGTTCTAAACCAATCTTGCTGAACCATATTTGAAATCCTTGAGTTTAGGGACAGAGAAGGACACTCGTGGAAACTATCAGTGTGCTATTCTGTGCTAAATCTTGTTTGTAGGGACAGAGAAGGACAGTGAGGGAAACTGTCAGTGTGCTATTCTGTTCTAAACCAATCTTGCTGAACCATATTTGAAATCCTTGAGTTTAGGGACAGAGAAGGACACTCAGGAAACTATCAGTGTGCTATTCTGTGCTAAATCTTGTTTGTAGGGACAGAGAAGGACAGTGAGGGAAACTATCAGTGTGCTATTCTGTGCTAAACCAATCTTGCTGAACCATATTTGAAATCCTTGAGTTTAGGGACAGAGAAGGACACTCGTGGAAACTATCAGTGTGCTATTCTGTGCTAAATCTTGTTTGTAGGGACAGAGAAGGACAGTGAGGGAAACTATCAGTGTGCTATTCTGTGCTAAACCAATCTTGCTGAACCATATTTGAAATCCTTGAGTTTAGGGACAGAGAAGGACACTCGTGGAAACTATCAGTGTGCTATTCTGTGCTAAATCTTGTTTGTAGGGACAGAGAAGGGCAGTGAGGGAAACTATCAATGTGCTATTCTGTGCTAAACCAATCTTGCTGAACCATATTTGAAATCCTTGAGTTTAGGGACAGAGAAGGACACTCGTGGAAACTATCAGTGTGCTATTCTGTGCTAAATCTTGTTTGTAGGGACAGAGAAGGACAGTGAGGGAAAGTGTCAGTGTGCTATTCTGTTCTAAACCAATCTTGCTGAACCATATTTGAAATCCTTGAGTTTAGGGACAGAGAAGGACACTCGTGGAAACTATCAGTGTGCTATTCTGTGCTAAATCTTGTTTGTAGGGACAGAGAAGGACAGTGAGGGAAACTGTCAGTGTGCTATTCTGTTCTAAATCAATCTTTCTGAACCATATTTGAAATCCTTGAGTTTAGGGACAGAGAGGTACAGTGAGGGAAAGTGTCAGTGTGCTATTCTGTTCTAAACCAATCTTGCTGAACCATATTTGAAATCCTTGAGTTTAGGGACAGAGAAGGACACTCGTGGAAACTATCAGTGTGCTATTCTGTGCTAAATCTTGTTTGTAGGGACAGAGAAGGACAGTGAGGGAAACTGTCAGTGTGCTATTCTGTTCTAAACCAATCTTGCTGAACCATATTTGAAATCCTTGAGTTTAGGGACAGAGAAGGACACTCGTGGAAACTATCAGTGTGCTATTCTGTGCTAAATCTTGTTTGTAGGGACAGAGAAGGACAGTGAGGGAAACTGTCAGTGTGCTATTCTGTTCTAAACCAATCTTGCTGAACCATATTTGAAATCCTTGAGTTTAGGGACAGATAGGTACAGTGAGGGAAAGTGTCAGTGTGCTATTCTGTTCTAAACCAATCTTGCTGAACCATATTTGAAATCCTTGAGTTTAGGGACAGAGAAGGACACTCGTGGAAACTATCAGTCTGCTATTCTGTGCTAAATCTTGTTTGTAGGGACAGAGAAGGACAGTGAGGGAAAGTGTCAGTGTGCTATTCTGTTCTAAACCAATCTTGCTGAACCATATTTGAAATCCTTGAGTTTAGGGACAGAGAAGGACAGTGAGGGAAACTATCAGTGTGCTATTCTGTGCTAAATCTTGTTTGTAGGGACAGAGAAGGACAGTGAGGGAAACTATCAGTGTGCTATTCTGTTCTAAACCAATCTTGCTGAACCATATTTGAAATCCTTGAGTTTAGGGACAGAGAGGTACAGTGAGGGAAAGTGTCAGTGTGCTATTCTGTTCTAAACCAATCTTGCTGAACCATATTTGAAATCCTTGAGTTTAGGGACAGAGAAGGACACTCGTGGAAACTATCAGTGTGCTATTCTGTACTAAATCTTGTTTGTAGGGACAGAGAAGGACAGTGAGGGAAACTGTCAGTGTGCTATTCTGTTCTAAACCAATCTTGCTGAACCATATTTGAAATCCTTGAGTTTAGGGACAGAGAGGTACAGTGAGGGAAAGTGTCAGTGTGCTATTCTGTTCTAAACCAATCTTGCTGAACCATATTTGAAATCCTTGAGTTTAGGGACAGAGAAGGACACTCGTGGAAACTATCAGTGTGCAATTCTGTGCTAAATCTTGTTTGTAGGGACAGAGAAGGACAGTGAGGGAAACTATCAGTGTGCTATTCTGTGCTAAACCAATCTTGCTGAACCATATTTGAAATCCTTGAGTTTAGGGACAGAGAAGGACACTCGTGGAAACTATCAGTGTGCTATTCTGTGCTAAATCTTGTTTGTAGGGACAGAGAAGGACAGTGAGGGAAACTGTCAGTGTGCTATTCTGTTCTAAACCAATCTTGCTGAACTATATTTGAAATCCTTGAGTTTAGGGACAGAGAGGTACAGCGAGGGAAAGTGTCAGTGTGCTATTCTGTTCTAAACCAATCTTGCTGAACCATATTTGAAATCCTTGAGTTTAGGGACAGAGAAGGACACTCGTGGAAACTATCAGTGTGCTATTCTGTGCTAAATCTTGTTTGTAGGGACAGAGAAGGACAGTGAGGGAAACTGTCAGTGTGCTATTCTGTTCTAAACCAATCTTGCTGAACCATATTTGAAATCCTTGAGTTTAGGGACAGAGAGGTACAGTGAGGGAAAGTGTCAGTGTGCTATTCTGTTCTAAACCAATCTTGCTGAACCATATTTGAAATCCTTGAGTTTAGGGACAGAGAAGGACAGTGAGGGAAACTATCAGTGTGCTATTCTGTGCTAAATCTTGTTTGTAGGGACAGAGAAGGACAGTGAGGGAAACTATCAGTGTGCTATTCTGTGCTAAACCAATCTTGCTGAACCATATTTGAAATCCTTGAGTTTAGGGACAGAGAAGGACACTCGTGGAAACTATCAGTGTGCTATTCTGTGCTAAATCTTGTTTGTAGGGACAGAGAAGGACAGTGAGGGAAAGTGTCAGTGTGCTATTCTGTTCTAAACCAATCTTGCTGAACCATATTTGAAATCCTTGAGTTTAGGGACAGAGAAGGACACTCATGGAAACTATCAGTGTGCTATTCTGTGCTAAATCTTGTTTGTAGGGACAGAGAAGGACAGTGAGGGAAACTGTCAGTGTGCTATTCTGTTCTAAACCAATCTTGCTGGACCATATTTGAAATCCTTGAGTTTAGGGACAACGAAGGACAGTGAGGGAAACTGTCAGTGTGCTATTCTGTTCTAAACCAATCTTGCTGAACCATATTTGAAATCCTTGAGTTTAGGGACAGAGAAGGACACTCGTGGAGACTATCAGTGTGCTATTCTGTGCTAAATCTTGTTTGTAGGGACAGAGAAGGACAGTAAGGGAAACTGTCAGTGTGCTATTCTGTTCTAAACCAATCTTGCTGAACCATATTTGAAATCCTTGAGTTTAGGGACAGAGAAGGACACTCGTGGAAACTATCAGTGTGCTATTCTGTGCAAAATCTTGTTTGTAGGGACAGAGAAGGACAGTGAGGGAAACTGTCAGTGTGCTATTCTGTTCTAAACCAATCTTGCTGAACCATATTTGAAATCCTTGAGTTTAGGGACAGAGAGGTACAGTGAGGGAAAGTGTCAGTGTGCTATTCTGTTCTAAACCAATCTTGCTGAACCATATTTGAAATCCTTGAGTTTAGGGACAGAGAAGGACACTCGTGGAAACTATAAGTGTGCTATTCTGTGCTAAATCTTGTTTGTAGGGACAGAGAAGGACAGTGAGGGAAACTGTCAGTGTGCTATTCTGTTCTAAACCAATCTTGCTGAACCATATTTGAAATCCTTGAGTTTAGGGACAGAGAGGTACAGTGAGGGAAAGTGTCAGTGTGCTATTCTGTTCTAAACCAATCTTGCTGAACCATATTTGAAATCCTTGAGTTTAGGGACAGAGAAGGACACTCGTGGAAACTATCAGTGTGCTATTCTGTGCTAAATCTTGTTTGTAGGGACAGAGAAGGACAGTGAGGGAAACTGTCAGTGTGCTATTCTGTTCTAAACCAATCTTGCTGAACCATATTTGAAATCCTTGAGTTTAGGGACAGAGAAGGACACTCGTGGAAACTATCAGTGTGCTATTCTGTGCTAAATCTTGTTTGTAGGGACAGAGAAGGACAGTGAGGGAAACTGTCAGTGTGCTATTCTGTTCTAAACCAATCTTGCTGAACCATATTTGAAATCCTTGAGTTTAGGGACAGAGAGGTACAGTGAGGGAAAGTGTCAGTGTGCTATTCTGTTCTAAACCAATCTTGCTGAACCATATTTGAAATCCTTGAGTTTAGGGACAGAGAAGGACAGTGAGGGAAACTATCAGTGTGCTATTCTGTGCTAAATCTTGTTTGTAGGGACAGAGAAGGACAGTGAGGGAAACTATCAGTGTGCTATTCTGTGCTAAACCAATCTTGCTGAACCATATTTGAAATCCTTGAGTTTAGGGACAGAGAAGGACACTCGTGGAAACTATCAGTGTGCTATTCTGTGCTAAATCTTGTTTGTAGGGACAGAGAAGGACAGTGAGGGAAAGTGTCAGTGTGCTATTCTGTTCTAAACCAATCTTGCTGAACCATATTTGAAATCCTTGAGTTTAGGGACAGAGAAGGACACTCATGGAAACTATCAGTGTGCTATTCTGTGCTAAATCTTGTTTGTAGGGACAGAGAAGGACAGTGAGGGAAACTGTCAGTGTGCTATTCTGTTCTAAACCAATCTTGCTGGACCATATTTGAAATCCTTGAGTTTAGGGACAACGAAGGACAGTGAGGGAAACTGTCAGTGTGCTATTCTGTTCTAAACCAATCTTGCTGAACCATATTTGAAATCCTTGAGTTTAGGGACAGAGAAGGACACTCGTGGAGACTATCAGTGTGCTATTCTGTGCTAAATCTTGTTTGTAGGGACAGAGAAGGACAGTAAGGGAAACTGTCAGTGTGCTATTCTGTTCTAAACCAATCTTGCTGAACCATATTTGAAATCCTTGAGTTTAGGGACAGAGAAGGACACTCGTGGAAACTATCAGTGTGCTATTCTGTGCAAAATCTTGTTTGTAGGGACAGAGAAGGACAGTGAGGGAAACTGTCATTGTGCTATTCTGTTCTAAACCAATCTTGCTGAACCATATTTGAAATCCTTGAGTTTAGGGACAGAGAGGTACAGTGAGGGAAAGTGTCAGTGTGCTATTCTGTTCTAAACCAATCTTGCTGAACCATATTTGAAATCCTTGAGTTTAGGGACAGAGAAGGACACTCGTGGAAACTATAAGTGTGCTATTCTGTGCTAAATCTTGTTTGTAGGGACAGAGAAGGACAGTGAGGGAAACTGTCAGTGTGCTATTCTGTTCTAAACCAATCTTGCTGAACCATATTTGAAATCCTTGAGTTTAGGGACAGAGAGGTACAGTGAGGGAAAGTGTCAGTGTGCTATTCTGTTCTAAACCAATCTTGCTGAACCATATTTGAAATCCTTGAGTTTAGGGACAGAGAAGGACACTCGTGGAAACTATCAGTGTGCTATTCTGTGCTAAATCTTGTTTGTAGGGACAGAGAAGGACAGTGAGGGAAACTGTCAGTGTGCTATTCTGTTCTAAACCAATCTTGCTGAACCATATTTGAAATCCTTGAGTTTAGGGACAGAGAAGGACACTCGTGGAAACTATCAGTGTGCTATTCTGTGCAAAATCTTGTTTGTAGGGACAGAGAAGGACAGTGAGGGAAACTGTCAGTGTGCTATTCTGTTCTAAACCAATCTTGCTGAACCATATTTGAAATCCTTGAGTTTAGGGACAGAGAGGTACAGTGAGGGAAAGTGTCAGTGTGCTATTCTGTTCTAAACCAATCTTGCTGAACCATATTTGAAATCCTTGAGTTTAGGGACAGAGAAGGACACTCGTGGAAACTATAAGTGTGCTACTCTGTGCTAAATCTTGTTTGTAGGGACAGAGAAGGACAGTGAGGGAAACTGTCAGTGTGCTATTCTGTTCTAAACCAATCTTGCTGAACCATATTTGAAATCCTTGAGTTTAGGGACAGAGAGGTACAGTGAGGGAAAGTGTCAGTGTGCTATTCTGTTCTAAACCAATCTTGCTGAACCATATTTGAAATCCTTGAGTTTAGGGACAGAGAAGGACACTCGTGGAAACTATCAGTGTGCTATTCTGTGCTAAATCTTGTTTGTAGGGACAGAGAAGGACAGTGAGGGAAACTGTCAGTGTGCTATTCTGTTCTAAACCAATCTTGCTGAACCATATTTGAAATCCTTGAGTTTAGGGACAGAGAGGTACAGTGAGGGAAAGTGTCAGTGTGCTATTCTGTTCTAAACCAATCTTGCTGAACCATATTTGAAATCCTTGAGTTTAGGGACAGAGAAGGACACTCGTGGAAACTATCAGTGTGCTATTCTGTGCTAAATCTTGTTTGTAGGGACAGAGAAGGACAGTGAGGGAAACTGTCAGTGTGCTATTCTGTTCTAAATCAATCTTGCTGAACCATATTTGAAATCCTTGAGTTTAGGGACAGAGAGGTACAGTGAGGAAAAGTGTCAGTGTGCTATTCTGTTCTAAACCAATCTTGCTGAACCATATTTGAAATCCTTGAGTTTAGGGACAGAGAAGGACACTCGTGGAAACTATCAGTGTGCTATTCTGTGCTAAATCTTGTTTGTAGGGACATAGAAGGACAGTGAGGGAAACTATCAGTGTGCTATTCTGTGCTAAACCAATCTTGCTGAACCATATTTGAAATCCTTGAGTTTAGGGACAGAGAAGGACACTCGTGGAAACTATCAGTGTGCTATTCTGTGCTAAATCTTGTTTGTAGGGACAGAGAAGGACAGTGAGGGAAACTGTCAGTGTGCTATTCTGTTCTAAACCAATCTTGCTGAACCATATTTGAAATCCTTGAGTTTAGGGACAGAGAGGTACAGTGAGGGAAAGTGTCAGTGTGCTATTCTGTTCTAAACCAATCTTGCTGAACCATATTTGAAATCCTTGAGTTTAGGGACAGAGAAGGACACTCGTGGAAACTATCAGTGTGCTATTCTGTGCTAAATCTTGTTTGTAGGGACAGAGAAGGACAGTGAGGGAAACTGTCAGTGTGCTATTCTGTTCTAAACCAATCTTGCTGAACCATATTTGAAATCCTTGAGTTTAGGGACAGAGAGGTACAGTGAGGGAAAGTGTCAGTGTGCTATTCTGTTCTAAACCAATCTTGCTGAACCATATTTGAAATCCTTGAGTTTAGGGACAGAGAAGGACACTCAGGAAACTATCAGTGTGATATTCTGTGCTAAATCTTGTTTGTAGGGACAGAGAAGGACAGTGAGGGAAACTATCAGTGTGCTATTCTGTGCTAAACCAATCTTGCTGAACCATATTTGAAATCCTTGAGTTTAGGGACAGAGAAGGACACTCAGGAAACTATCAGTGTGCTATTCTGTGCTAAATCTTGTTTGTAGGGACAGAGAAGGACAGTGAGGGAAACTATCAGTGTGCTATTCTGTGCTAAACCAATCTTGCTGAACCATATTTGAAATCCTTGAGTTTAGGGACAGAGAAGGACACTCGTGGAAACTATCAGTGTGCTATTCTGTGCTAAATCTTGTTTGTAGGGACAGAGAAGGACAGTGAGGGAAACTATCAGTGTGCTATTCTGTGCTAAACCAATCTTGCTGAACCATATTTGAAATCCTTGAGTTTAGGGACAGAGAAGGACACTCGTGGAAACTATCAGTGTGCTATTCTGTGCTAAATCTTGTTTGTAGGGACATAGAAGGACAGTGAGGGAAAGTGTCAGTGTGCTATTCTGTTCTAAACCAATCTTGCTGAACCATATTTGAAATCCTTGAGTTTAGGGACAGAGAAGGACACTCGTGGAAACTATCAGTGTGCTATTCTGTGCTAAATCTTGTTTGTAGGGACAGAGAAGGACAGTGAGGGAAACTGGCAGTGTGCTATTCTGTTCTAAACCAATCTTGCTGAACCATATTTGAAATCCTTGAGTTTAGGGACAGAGAGGTACAGTGAGGGAAAGTGTCAGTGTGCTATTCTGTTCTAAACCAATCTTGCTGAACCATATTTGAAATCCTTGAGTTTAGGGACAGAGAAGGACACTCGTGGAAACTATCAGTGTGCTATTCTGTGCTAAATCTTGTTTGTAGGGACAGAGAAGGACAGTGAGGGAAACTGTCAGTGTGCTATTCTGTTCTAAACCAATCTTGCTGAACCATATTTGAAATCCTTGAGTTTAGGGACAGAGAAGGACACTCAGGAAACTATCAGTGTGCTATTCTGTGCTAAATCTTGTTTGTAGGGACAGAGAAGGACAGTGAGGGAAACTATCAGTGTGCTATTCTGTGCTAAACCAATCTTGCTGAACCATATTTGAAATCCTTGAGTTTAGGGACAGAGAAGGACACTCGTGGAAACTATCAGTGTGCTATTCTGTGCTAAATCTTGTTTGTAGGGACAGAGAAGGACAGTGAGGGAAACTATCAGTGTGCTATTCTGTGCTAAACCAATCTTGCTGAACCATATTTGAAATCCTTGAGTTTAGGGACAGAGAAGGACACTCGTGGAAACTATCAGTGTGCTATTCTGTGCTAAATCTTGTTTGTAGGGACAGAGAAGGGCAGTGAGGGAAACTATCAATGTGCTATTCTGTGCTAAACCAATCTTGCTGAACCATATTTGAAATCCTTGAGTTTAGGGACAGAGAAGGACACTCGTGGAAACTATCAGTGTGCTATTCTGTGCTAAATCTTGTTTGTAGGGACAGAGAAGGACAGTGAGGGAAAGTGTCAGTGTGCTATTCTGTTCTAAACCAATCTTGCTGAACCATATTTGAAATCCTTGAGTTTAGGGACAGAGAAGGACACTCGTGGAAACTATCAGTGTGCTATTCTGTGCTAAATCTTGTTTGTAGGGACAGAGAAGGACAGTGAGGGAAACTGTCAGTGTGCTATTCTGTTCTAAACCAATCTTTCTGAACCATATTTGAAATCCTTGAGTTTAGGGACAGAGAGGTACAGTGAGGGAAAGTGTCAGTGTGCTATTCTGTTCTAAACCAATCTTGCTGAACCATATTTGAAATCCTTGAGTTTAGGGACAGAGAAGGACACTCGTGGAAACTATCAGTGTGCTATTCTGTGCTAAATCTTGTTTGTAGGGACAGAGAAGGACAGTGAGGGAAACTGTCAGTGTGCTATTCTGTTCTAAACCAATCTTGCTGAACCATATTTGAAATCCTTGAGTTTAGGGACAGAGAAGGACACTCGTGGAAACTATCAGTGTGCTATTCTGTGCTAAATCTTGTTTGTAGGGACAGAGAAGGACAGTGAGGGAAACTGTCAGTGTGCTATTCTGTTCTAAACCAATCTTGCTGAACCATATTTGAAATCCTTGAGTTTAGGGACAGAGAGGTACAGTGAGGGAAAGTGTCAGTGTGCTATTCTGTTCTAAACCAATCTTGCTGAACCATATTTGAAATCCTTGAGTTTAGGGACAGAGAAGGACACTCGTGGAAACTATCAGTGTGCTATTCTGTGCTAAATCTTGTTTGTAGGGACAGAGAAGGACAGTGAGGGAAACTATCAGTGTGCTATTCTGTGCTAAACCAATCTTGCTGAACCATATTTGAAATCCTTGAGTTTAGGGACAGAGAAGGACACTCGTGGAAACTATCAGTGTGCTATTCTGTGCTAAATCTTGTTTGTAGGGACAGAGAAGGACAGTGAGGGAAAGTGTCAGTGTGCTATTCTGTTCTAAACCAATCTTGCTGAACCATATTTGAAATCCTTGAGTTTAGGGACAGAGAAGGACACTCGTGGAAACTATCAGTGTGCTATTCTGTGCTAAATCTTGTTTGTAGGGACAGAGAAGGACAGTGAGGGAAACTGTCAGTGTGCTATTCTGTTCTAAACCAATCTTGCTGAACCATATTTGAAATCCTTGAGTTTAGGGACAGAGAGGTACAGTGAGGGAAAGTGTCAGTGTGCTATTCTGTTCTAAACCAATCTTGCTGAACCATATTTGAAATCCTTGAGTTTAGGGACAGAGAAGGACACTCGTGGAAACTATCAGTGTGCTATTCTGTGCTAAATCTTGTTTGTAGGGACAGAGAAGGACAGTGAGGGAAACTATCAGTGTGCTATTCTGTGCTAAACCAATCTTGCTGAACCATATTTGAAATCCTTGAGTTTAGGGACAGAGAAGGACACTCGTGGAAACTATCAGTGTGCTATTCTGTGCTAAATCTTGTTTGTAGGGACAGAGAAGGACAGTGAGGGAAACTGTCAGTGTGCTATTCTGTTCTAAACCAATCTTGCTGAACCATATTTGAAATCCTTGAGTTTAGGGACAGAGAGGTACAGCGAGGGAAAGTGTCAGTGTGCTATTCTGTTCTAAACCAATCTTGCTGAACCATATTTGAAATCCTTGAGTTTAGGGACAGAGAAGGACACTCGTGGAAACTATCAGTGTGCTATTCTGTGCTAAATCTTGTTTGTAGGGACAGAGAAGGACAGTGAGGGAAACTGTCAGTGTGCTATTCTGTTCTAAACCAATCTTGCTGAACCATATTTGAAATCCTTGAGTTTAGGGACAGAGAGGTACAGTGAGGGAAAGTGTCAGTGTGCTATTCTGTTCTAAACCAATCTTGCTGAACCATATTTGAAATCCTTGAGTTTAGGGACAGAGAAGGACACTCGTGGAAACTATCAGTGTGCTATTCTGTGCTAAATCTTGTTTGTAGGGACAGAGAAGGACAGTGAGGGAAACTGTCAGTGTGCTATTCTGTTCTAAATCAATCTTGCTGAACCATATTTGAAATCCTTGAGTTTAGGGACAGAGAGGTACAGTGAGGAAAAGTGTCAGTGTGCTATTCTGTTCTAAACCAATCTTGCTGAACCATATTTGAAATCCTTGAGTTTAGGGACAGAGAAGGACACTCGTGGAAACTATCAGTGTGCTATTCTGTGCTAAATCTTGTTTGTAGGGACATAGAAGGACAGTGAGGGAAACTATCAGTGTGCTATTCTGTGCTAAACCAATCTTGCTGAACCATATTTGAAATCCTTGAGTTTAGGGACAGAGAAGGACACTCGTGGAAACTATCAGTGTGCTATTCTGTGCTAAATCTTGTTTGTAGGGACAGAGAAGGACAGTGAGGGAAACTGTCAGTGTGCTATTCTGTTCTAAACCAATCTTGCTGAACCATATTTGAAATCCTTGAGTTTAGGGACAGAGAGGTACAGTGAGGGAAAGTGTCAGTGTGCTATTCTGTTCTAAACCAATCTTGCTGAACCATATTTGAAATCCTTGAGTTTAGGGACAGAGAAGGACACTCGTGGAAACTATCAGTGTGCTATTCTGTGCTAAATCTTGTTTGTAGGGACAGAGAAGGACAGTGAGGGAAACTGTCAGTGTGCTATTCTGTTCTAAACCAATCTTGCTGAACCATATTTGAAATCCTTGAGTTTAGGGACAGAGAGGTACAGTGAGGGAAAGTGTCAGTGTGCTATTCTGTTCTAAACCAATCTTGCTGAACCATATTTGAAATCCTTGAGTTTAGGGACAGAGAAGGACACTCAGGAAACTATCAGTGTGATATTCTGTGCTAAATCTTGTTTGTAGGGACAGAGAAGGACAGTGAGGGAAACTATCAGTGTGCTATTCTGTGCTAAACCAATCTTGCTGAACCATATTTGAAATCCTTGAGTTTAGGGACAGAGAAGGACACTCAGGAAACTATCAGTGTGCTATTCTGTGCTAAATCTTGTTTGTAGGGACAGAGAAGGACAGTGAGGGAAACTATCAGTGTGCTATTCTGTGCTAAACCAATCTTGCTGAACCATATTTGAAATCCTTGAGTTTAGGGACAGAGAAGGACACTCGTGGAAACTATCAGTGTGCTATTCTGTGCTAAATCTTGTTTGTAGGGACAGAGAAGGACAGTGAGGGAAACTATCAGTGTGCTATTCTGTGCTAAACCAATCTTGCTGAACCATATTTGAAATCCTTGAGTTTAGGGACAGAGAAGGACACTCGTGGAAACTATCAGTGTGCTATTCTGTGCTAAATCTTGTTTGTAGGGACATAGAAGGACAGTGAGGGAAAGTGTCAGTGTGCTATTCTGTTCTAAACCAATCTTGCTGAACCATATTTGAAATCCTTGAGTTTAGGGACAGAGAAGGACACTCGTGGAAACTATCAGTGTGCTATTCTGTGCTAAATCTTGTTTGTAGGGACAGAGAAGGACAGTGAGGGAAACTGTCAGTGTGCTATTCTGTTCTAAACCAATCTTGCTGAACCATATTTGAAATCCTTGAGTTTAGGGACAGAGAGGTACAGTGAGGGAAAGTGTCAGTGTGCTATTCTGTTCTAAACCAATCTTGCTGAACCATATTTGAAATCCTTGAGTTTAGGGACAGAGAAGGACACTCGTGGAAACTATCAGTGTGCTATTCTGTGCTAAATCTTGTTTGTAGGGACAGAGAAGGACAGTGAGGGAAACTGTCAGTGTGCTATTCTGTTCTAAACCAATCTTGCTGAACCATATTTGAAATCCTTGAGTTTAGGGACAGAGAAGGACACTCAGGAAACTATCAGTGTGCTATTCTGTGCTAAATCTTGTTTGTAGGGACAGAGAAGGACAGTGAGGGAAACTATCAGTGTGCTATTCTGTGCTAAACCAATCTTGCTGAACCATATTTGAAATCCTTGAGTTTAGGGACAGAGAAGGACACTCGTGGAAACTATCAGTGTGCTATTCTGTGCTAAATCTTGTTTGTAGGGACAGAGAAGGACAGTGAGGGAAACTATCAGTGTGCTATTCTGTGCTAAACCAATCTTGCTGAACCATATTTGAAATCCTTGAGTTTAGGGACAGAGAAGGACACTCGTGGAAACTATCAGTGTGCTATTCTGTGCTAAATCTTGTTTGTAGGGACAGAGAAGGGCAGTGAGGGAAACTATCAATGTGCTATTCTGTGCTAAACCAATCTTGCTGAACCATATTTGAAATCCTTGAGTTTAGGGACAGAGAAGGACACTCGTGGAAACTATCAGTGTGCTATTCTGTGCTAAATCTTGTTTGTAGGGACAGAGAAGGACAGTGAGGGAAAGTGTCAGTGTGCTATTCTGTTCTAAACCAATCTTGCTGAACCATATTTGAAATCCTTGAGTTTAGGGACAGAGAAGGACACTCGTGGAAACTATCAGTGTGCTATTCTGTGCTAAATCTTGTTTGTAGGGACAGAGAAGGACAGTGAGGGAAACTGTCAGTGTGCTATTCTGTTCTAAACCAATCTTTCTGAACCATATTTGAAATCCTTGAGTTTAGGGACAGAGAGGTACAGTGAGGGAAAGTGTCAGTGTGCTATTCTGTTCTAAACCAATCTTGCTGAACCATATTTGAAATCCTTGAGTTTAGGGACAGAGAAGGACACTCGTGGAAACTATCAGTGTGCTATTCTGTGCTAAATCTTGTTTGTAGGGACAGAGAAGGACAGTGAGGGAAACTGTCAGTGTGCTATTCTGTTCTAAACCAATCTTGCTGAACCATATTTGAAATCCTTGAGTTTAGGGACAGAGAAGGACACTCGTGGAAACTATCAGTGTGCTATTCTGTGCTAAATCTTGTTTGTAGGGACAGAGAAGGACAGTGAGGGAAACTGTCAGTGTGCTATTCTGTTCTAAACCAATCTTGCTGAACCATATTTGAAATCCTTGAGTTTAGGGACAGAGAGGTACAGTGAGGGAAAGTGTCAGTGTGCTATTCTGTTCTAAACCAATCTTGCTGAACCATATTTGAAATCCTTGAGTTTAGGGACAGAGAAGGACACTCGTGGAAACTATCAGTGTGCTATTCTGTGCTAAATCTTGTTTGTAGGGACAGAGAAGGACAGTGAGGGAAACTATCAGTGTGCTATTCTGTGCTAAACCAATCTTGCTGAACCATATTTGAAATCCTTGAGTTTAGGGACAGAGAAGGACACTCGTGGAAACTATCAGTGTGCTATTCTGTGCTAAATCTTGTTTGTAGGGACAGAGAAGGACAGTGAGGGAAAGTGTCAGTGTGCTATTCTGTTCTAAACCAATCTTGCTGAACCATATTTGAAATCCTTGAGTTTAGGGACAGAGAAGGACACTCGTGGAAACTATCAGTGTGCTATTCTGTGCTAAATCTTGTTTGTAGGGACAGAGAAGGACAGTGAGGGAAACTGTCAGTGTGCTATTCTGTTCTAAACCAATCTTGCTGAACCATATTTGAAATCCTTGAGTTTAGGGACAGAGAGGTACAGTGAGGGAAAGTGTCAGTGTGCTATTCTGTTCTAAACCAATCTTGCTGAACCATATTTGAAATCCTTGAGTTTAGGGACAGAGAAGGACACTCGTGGAAACTATCAGTGTGCTATTCTGTGCTAAATCTTGTTTGTAGGGACAGAGAAGGACAGTGAGGGAAACTATCAGTGTGCTATTCTGTGCTAAACCAATCTTGCTGAACCATATTTGAAATCCTTGAGTTTAGGGACAGAGAAGGACACTCGTGGAAACTATCAGTGTGCTATTCTGTGCTAAATCTTGTTTGTAGGGACAGAGAAGGACAGTGAGGGAAACTGTCAGTGTGCTATTCTGTTCTAAACCAATCTTGCTGAACCATATTTGAAATCCTTGAGTTTAGGGACAGAGAGGTACAGCGAGGGAAAGTGTCAGTGTGCTATTCTGTTCTAAACCAATCTTGCTGAACCATATTTGAAATCCTTGAGTTTAGGGACAGAGAAGGACACTCGTGGAAACTATCAGTGTGCTATTCTGTGCTAAATCTTGTTTGTAGGGACAGAGAAGGACAGTGAGGGAAACTGTCAGTGTGCTATTCTGTTCTAAACCAATCTTGCTGAACCATATTTGAAATCCTTGAGTTTAGGGACAGAGAGGTACAGTGAGGGAAAGTGTCAGTGTGCTATTCTGTTCTAAACCAATCTTGCTGAACCATATTTGAAATCCTTGAGTTTAGGGACAGAGAAGGACAGTGAGGGAAACTATCAGTGTGCTATTCTGTGCTAAATCTTGTTTGTAGGGACAGAGAAGGACAGTGAGGGAAACTATCAGTGTGCTATTCTGTGCTAAACCAATCTTGCTGAACCATATTTGAAATCCTTGAGTTTAGGGACAGAGAAGGACACTCGTGGAAACTATCAGTGTGCTATTCTGTGCTAAATCTTGTTTGTAGGGACAGAGAAGGACAGTGAGGGAAAGTGTCAGTGTGCTATTCTGTTCTAAACCAATCTTGCTGAACCATATTTGAAATCCTTGAGTTTAGGGACAGAGAAGGACACTCATGGAAACTATCAGTGTGCTATTCTGTGCTAAATCTTGTTTGTAGGGACAGAGAAGGACAGTGAGGGAAACTGTCAGTGTGCTATTCTGTTCTAAACCAATCTTGCTGGACCATATTTGAAATCCTTGAGTTTAGGGACAACGAAGGACAGTGAGGGAAACTGTCAGTGTGCTATTCTGTTCTAAACCAATCTTGCTGAACCATATTTGAAATCCTTGAGTTTAGGGACAGAGAAGGACACTCGTGGAGACTATCAGTGTGCTATTCTGTGCTAAATCTTGTTTGTAGGGACAGAGAAGGACAGTGAGGGAAACTGTCAGTGTGCTATTCTGTTCTAAACCAATCTTGCTGAACCATATTTGAAATCCTTGAGTTTAGGGACAGAGAAGGACACTCGTGGAAACTATCAGTGTGCTATTCTGTGCAAAATCTTGTTTGTAGGGACAGAGAAGGACAGTGAGGGAAACTGTCAGTGTGCTATTCTGTTCTAAACCAATCTTGCTGAACCATATTTGAAATCCTTGAGTTTAGGGACAGAGAGGTACAGTGAGGGAAAGTGTCAGTGTGCTATTCTGTTCTAAACCAATCTTGCTGAACCATATTTGAAATCCTTGAGTTTAGGGACAGAGAAGGACACTCGTGGAAACTATAAGTGTGCTATTCTGTGCTAAATCTTGTTTGTAGGGACAGAGAAGGACAGTGAGGGAAACTGTCAGTGTGCTATTCTGTTCTAAACCAATCTTGCTGAACCATATTTGAAATCCTTGAGTTTAGGGACAGAGAGGTACAGTGAGGGAAAGTGTCAGTGTGCTATTCTGTTCTAAACCAATCTTGCTGAACCATATTTGAAATCCTTGAGTTTAGGGACAGAGAAGGACACTCGTGGAAACTATCAGTGTGCTATTCTGTGCTAAATCTTGTTTGTAGGGACAGAGAAGGACAGTGAGGGAAACTGTCAGTGTTCTATTCTGTTCTAAACCAATCTTGCTGAACCATATTTGAAATCCTTGAGTTTAGGGACAGAGAGGTACAGTGAGGGAAAGTGTCAGTGTGCTATTCTGTTCTAAACCAATCTTGCTGAACCATATTTGAAATCCTTGAGTTTAGGGACAGAGAAGGACACTCGTGGAAACTATCAGTGTGCTATTCTGTGCTAAATCTTGTTTGTAGGGACAGAGAAGGACAGTGAGGGAAACTGTCAGTGTGCTATTCTGTTCTAAATCAATCTTGCTGAACCATATTTGAAATCCTTGAGTTTAGGGACAGAGAGGTACAGTGAGGAAAAGTGTCAGTGTGCTATTCTGTTCTAAACCAATCTTGCTGAACCATATTTGAAATCCTTGAGTTTAGGGACAGAGAAGGACACTCGTGGAAACTATCAGTGTGCTATTCTGTGCTAAATCTTGTTTGTAGGGACATAGAAGGACAGTGAGGGAAACTATCAGTGTGCTATTCTGTGCTAAACCAATCTTGCTGAACCATATTTGAAATCCTTGAGTTTAGGGACAGAGAAGGACACTCGTGGAAACTATCAGTGTGCTATTCTGTGCTAAATCTTGTTTGTAGGGACAGAGAAGGACAGTGAGGGAAACTGTCAGTGTGCTATTCTGTTCTAAACCAATCTTGCTGAACCATATTTGAAATCCTTGAGTTTAGGGACAGAGAGGTACAGTGAGGGAAAGTGTCAGTGTGCTATTCTGTTCTAAACCAATCTTGCTGAACCATATTTGAAATCCTTGAGTTTAGGGACAGAGAAGGACACTCGTGGAAACTATCAGTGTGCTATTCTGTGCTAAATCTTGTTTGTAGGGACAGAGAAGGACAGTGAGGGAAACTGTCAGTGTGCTATTCTGTTCTAAACCAATCTTGCTGAACCATATTTGAAATCCTTGAGTTTAGGGACAGAGAGGTACAGTGAGGGAAAGTGTCAGTGTGCTATTCTGTTCTAAACCAATCTTGCTGAACCATATTTGAAATCCTTGAGTTTAGGGACAGAGAAGGACACTCAGGAAACTATCAGTGTGCTATTCTGTGCTAAATCTTGTTTGTAGGGACAGAGAAGGACAGTGAGGGAAACTATCAGTGTGCTATTCTGTGCTAAACCAATCTTGCTGAACCATATTTGAAATCCTTGAGTTTAGGGACAGAGAAGGACACTCAGGAAACTATCAGTGTGCTATTCTGTGCTAAATCTTGTTTGTAGGGACAGAGAAGGACAGTGAGGGAAACTATCAGTGTTCTATTCTGTGCTAAACCAATCTTGCTGAACCATATTTGAAATCCTTGAGTTTAGGGACAGAGAAGGACACTCGTGGAAACTATCAGTGTGCTATTCTGTGCTAAATCTTGTTTGTAGGGACAGAGAAGGACAGTGAGGGAAACTATCAGTGTGCTATTCTGTGCTAAACCAATCTTGCTGAACCATATTTGAAATCCTTGAGTTTAGGGACAGAGAAGGACACTCGTGGAAACTATCAGTGTGCTATTCTGTGCTAAATCTTGTTTGTAGGGACATAGAAGGACAGTGAGGGAAAGTGTCAGTGTGCTATTCTGTTCTAAACCAATCTTGCTGAACCATATTTGAAATCCTTGAGTTTAGGGACAGAGAAGGACACTCGTGGAAACTATCAGTGTGCTATTCTGTGCTAAATCTTGTTTGTAGGGACAGAGAAGGACAGTGAGGGAAACTGTCAGTGTGCTATTCTGTTCTAAACCAATCTTGCTGAACCATATTTGAAATCCTTGAGTTTAGGGACAGAGAGGTACAGTGAGGGAAAGTGTCAGTGTGCTATTCTGTTCTAAACCAATCTTGCTGAACCATATTTGAAATCCTTGAGTTTAGGGACAGAGAAGGACACTCGTGGAAACTATCAGTGTGCTATTCTGTGCTAAATCTTGTTTGTAGGGACAGAG
Source organism: Rana muscosa (assembly GCA_029206835.1). Classification (NCBI taxonomy): domain Eukaryota; kingdom Metazoa; phylum Chordata; class Amphibia; order Anura; family Ranidae; genus Rana; species Rana muscosa. Next base: position 1,603,781 of record JARGYO010005593.1, on the reverse strand, counting down.
AAGGACAGTGAGGGAAACTGTCAGTGTGCTATTCTGTTCTAAACCAATCTTGCTGAACCATATTTGAAATCCTTGAGTTTAGGGACAGAGAGGTACAGTGAGGGAAAGTGTCAGTGTGCTATTCTGTTCTAAACCAATCTTGCTGAACCATATTTGAAATCCTTGAGTTTAGGGACAGAGAAGGACACTCAGGAAACTATCAGTGTGCTATTCTGTGCTAAATCTTGTTTGTAGGGACAGAGAAGGACAGTGAGGGAAACTATCAGTGTGCTATTCTGTGCTAAACCAATCTTGCTGAACCATATTTGAAATCCTTGAGTTTAGGGACAGAGAAGGACACTCAGGAAACTATCAGTGTGCTATTCTGTGCTAAATCTTGTTTGTAGGGACAGAGAAGGACAGTGAGGGAAACTATCAGTGTGCTATTCTGTGCTAAACCAATCTTGCTGAACCATATTTGAAATCCTTGAGTTTAGGGACAGAGAAGGACACTCGTGGAAACTATCAGTGTGCTATTCTGTGCTAAATCTTGTTTGTAGGGACAGAGAAGGACAGTGAGGGAAACTATCAGTGTGCTATTCTGTGCTAAACCAATCTTGCTGAACCATATTTGAAATCCTTGAGTTTAGGGACAGAGAAGGACACTCGTGGAAACTATCAGTGTGCTATTCTGTGCTAAATCTTGTTTGTAGGGACATAGAAGGACAGTGAGGGAAAGTGACAGTGTGCTATTCTGTTCTAAACCAATCTTGCTGAACCATATTTGAAATCCTTGAGTTTAGGGACAGAGAAGGACACTCGTGGAAACTATCAGTGTGCTATTCTGTGCTAAATCTTGTTTGTAGGGACAGAGAAGGACAGTGAGGGAAACTGTCAGTGTGCTATTCTGTTCTAAACCAATCTTGCTGAACCATATTTGAAATCCTTGAGTTTAGGGACAGAGAGGTACAGTGAGGGAAAGTGTCAGTGTGCTATTCTGTTCTAAACCAATCTTGCTGAACCATATTTGAAATCCTTGAGTTTAGGGACAGAGAAGGACACTCGTGGAAACTATCAGTGTGCTATTCTGTGCTAAATCTTGTTTGTAGGGACAGAGAAGGACAGTGGGGGAAACTGTCAGTGTGCTATTCTGTTCTAAACCAATCTTGCTGAACCATATTTGAAATCCTTGAGTTTAGGGACAGAGAAGGACACTCAGGAAACTATCAGTGTGCTATTCTGTGCTAAATCTTGTTTGTAGGGACAGAGAAGGACAGTGAGGGAAACTATCAGTGTGCTATTCTGTGCTAAACCAATCTTGCTGAACCATATTTGAAATCCTTGAGTTTAGGGACAGAGAAGGACACTCGTGGAAACTATCAGTGTGCTATTCTGTGCTAAATCTTGTTTGTAGGGACAGAGAAGGACAGTGAGGGAAACTATCAGTGTGCTATTCTGTGCTAAACCAATCTTGCTGAACCATATTTGAAATCCTTGAGTTTAGGGACAGAGAAGGACACTCGTGGAAACTATCAGTGTGCTATTCTGTGCTAAATCTTGTTTGTAGGGACAGAGAAGGGCAGTGAGGGAAACTATCAATGTGCTATTCTGTGCTAAACCAATCTTGCTGAACCATATTTGAAATCCTTGAGTTTAGGGACAGAGAAGGACACTCGTGGAAACTATCAGTGTGCTATTCTGTGCTAAATCTTGTTTGTAGGGACAGAGAAGGACAGTGAGGGAAAGTGTCAGTGTGCTATTCTGTTCTAAACCAATCTTGCTGAACCATATTTGAAATCCTTGAGTTTAGGGACAGAGAAGGACACTCGTGGAAACTATCAGTGTGCTATTCTGTGCTAAATCTTGTTTGTAGGGACAGAGAAGGACAGTGAGGGAAACTGTCAGTGTGCTATTCTGTTCTAAACCAATCTTTCTGAACCATATTTGAAATCCTTGAGTTTAGGGACAGAGAGGTACAGTGAGGGAAAGTGTCAGTGTGCTATTCTGTTCTAAACCAATCTTGCTGAACCATATTTGAAATCCTTGAGTTTAGGGACAGAGAAGGACACTCGTGGAAACTATCAGTGTGCTATTCTGTGCTAAATCTTGTTTGTAGGGACAGAGAAGGACAGTGAGGGAAACTGTCAGTGTGCTATTCTGTTCTAAACCAATCTTGCTGAACCATATTTGAAATCCTTGAGTTTAGGGACAGAGAAGGACACTCGTGGAAACTATCAGTGTGCTATTCTGTGCTAAATCTTGTTTGTAGGGACAGAGAAGGACAGTGAGGGAAACTGTCAGTGTGCTATTCTGTTCTAAACCAATCTTGCTGAACCATATTTGAAATCCTTGAGTTTAGGGACAGAGAGGTACAGTGAGGGAAAGTGTCAGTGTGCTATTCTGTTCTAAACCAATCTTGCTGAACCATATTTGAAATCCTTGAGTTTAGGGACAGAGAAGGACACTCATGGAAACTATAAGTGTGCTATTCTGTGCTAAATCTTGTTTGTAGGGACAGAGAAGGACAGTGAGGGAAACTGTCAGTGTGCTATTCTGTTCTAAACCAATCTTGCTGAACCATATTTGAAATCCTTGAGTTTAGGGACAGAGAGGTACAGTGAGGGAAAGTGTCAGTGTGCTATTCTGTTCTAAACCAATCTTGCTGAACCATATTTGAAATCCTTGAGTTTAGGGACAGAGAAGGACACTCGTGGAAACTATCAGTGTGCTATTCTGTGCTAAATCTTGTTTGTAGGGACAGAGAAGGACAGTGAGGGAAACTGTCAGTGTGCTATTCTGTTCTAAACCAATCTTGCTGAACCATATTTGAAATCCTTGAGTTTAGGGACAGAGAGGTACAGTGAGGGAAAGTGTCAGTGTGCTATTCTGTTCTAAACCAATCTTGCTGAACCATATTTGAAATCCTTGAGTTTAGGGACAGAGAAGGACACTCGTGGAAACTATCAGTGTGCTATTCTGTGCTAAATCTTGTTTGTAGGGACAGAGAAGGACAGTGAGGGAAACTGTCAGTGTGCTATTCTGTTCTAAACCAATCTTGCTGAACCATATTTGAAATCCTTGAGTTTAGGGACAGAGAAGGACACTCGTGGAAACTATCAGTGTGCTATTCTGTGCAAAATCTTGTTTGTAGGGACAGAGAAGGACAGTGAGGGAAACTGTCAGTGTGCTATTCTGTTCTAAACCAATCTTGCTGAACCATATTTGAAATCCTTGAGTTTAGGGACAGAGAGGTACAGTGAGGGAAAGTGTCAGTGTGCTATTCTGTTCTAAACCAATCTTGCTGAACCATATTTGAAATCCTTGAGTTTAGGGACAGAGAAGGACACTCGTGGAAACTATAAGTGTGCTATTCTGTGCTAAATCTTGTTTGTAGGGACAGAGAAGGACAGTGAGGGAAACTGTCAGTGTGCTATTCTGTTCTAAACCAATCTTGCTGAACCATATTTGAAATCCTTGAGTTTAGGGACAGAGAGGTACAGTGAGGGAAAGTGTCAGTGTGCTATTCTGTTCTAAACCAATCTTGCTGAACCATATTTGAAATCCTTGAGTTTAGGGACAGAGAAGGACACTCGTGGAAACTATCAGTGTGCTATTCTGTGCTAAATCTTGTTTGTAGGGACAGAGAAGGACAGTGAGGGAAACTGTCAGTGTGCTATTCTGTTCTAAACCAATCTTGCTGAACCATATTTGAAATCCTTGAGTTTAGGGACAGAGAAGGACACTCGTGGAAACTATCAGTGTGCTATTCTGTGCTAAATCTTGTTTGTAGGGACAGAGAAGGACAGTGAGGGAAACTGTCAGTGTGCTATTCTGTTCTAAATCAATCTTGCTGAACCATATTTGAAATCCTTGAGTTTAGGGACAGAGAGGTACAGTGAGGAAAAGTGTCAGTGTGCTATTCTGTTCTAAACCAATCTTGCTGAACCATATTTGAAATCCTTGAGTTTAGGGACAGAGAAGGACACTCGTGGAAACTATCAGTGTGCTATTCTGTGCTAAATCTTGTTTGTAGGGACATAGAAGGACAGTGAGGGAAACTATCAGTGTGCTATTCTGTGCTAAACCAATCTTGCTGAACCATATTTGAAATCCTTGAGTTTAGGGACAGAGAAGGACACTCGTGGAAACTATCAGTGTGCTATTCTGTGCTAAATCTTGTTTGTAGGGACAGAGAAGGACAGTGAGGGAAACTGTCAGTGTGCTATTCTGTTCTAAACCAATCTTGCTGAACCATATTTGAAATCCTTGAGTTTAGGGACAGAGAGGTACAGTGAGGGAAAGTGTCAGTGTGCTATTCTGTTCTAAACCAATCTTGCTGAACCATATTTGAAATCCTTGAGTTTAGGGACAGAGAAGGACACTCGTGGAAACTATCAGTGTGCTATTCTGTGCTAAATCTTGTTTGTAGGGACAGAGAAGGACAGTGAGGGAAACTGTCAGTGTGCTATTCTGTTCTAAACCAATCTTGCTGAACCATATTTGAAATCCTTGAGTTTAGGGACAGAGAGGTACAGTGAGGGAAAGTGTCAGTGTGCTATTCTGTTCTAAACCAATCTTGCTGAACCATATTTGAAATCCTTGAGTTTAGGGACAGAGAAGGACACTCAGGAAACTATCAGTGTGATATTCTGTGCTAAATCTTGTTTGTAGGGACAGAGAAGGACAGTGAGGGAAACTATCAGTGTGCTATTCTGTGCTAAACCAATCTTGCTGAACCATATTTGAAATCCTTGAGTTTAGGGACAGAGAAGGACACTCAGGAAACTATCAGTGTGCTATTCTGTGCTAAATCTTGTTTGTAGGGACAGAGAAGGACAGTGAGGGAAACTATCAGTGTGCTATTCTGTGCTAAACCAATCTTGCTGAACCATATTTGAAATCCTTGAGTTTAGGGACAGAGAAGGACACTCGTGGAAACTATCAGTGTGCTATTCTGTGCTAAATCTTGTTTGTAGGGACAGAGAAGGACAGTGAGGGAAACTATCAGTGTGCTATTCTGTGCTAAACCAATCTTGCTGAACCATATTTGAAATCCTTGAGTTTAGGGACAGAGAAGGACACTCGTGGAAACTATCAGTGTGCTATTCTGTGCTAAATCTTGTTTGTAGGGACATAGAAGGACAGTGAGGGAAAGTGTCAGTGTGCTATTCTGTTCTAAACCAATCTTGCTGAACCATATTTGAAATCCTTGAGTTTAGGGACAGAGAAGGACACTCGTGGAAACTATCAGTGTGCTATTCTGTGCTAAATCTTGTTTGTAGGGACAGAGAAGGACAGTGAGGGAAACTGTCAGTGTGCTATTCTGTTCTAAACCAATCTTGCTGAACCATATTTGAAATCCTTGAGTTAAGGGACAGAGAGGTACAGTGAGGGAAAGTGTCAGTGTGCTATTCTGTTCTAAACCAATCTTGCTGAACCATATTTGAAATCCTTGAGTTTAGGGACAGAGAAGGACACTCGTGGAAACTATCAGTGTGCTATTCTGTGCTAAATCTTGTTTGTAGGGACAGAGAAGGACAGTGAGGGAAACTGTCAGTGTGCTATTCTGTTCTAAACCAATCTTGCTGAACCATATTTGAAATCCTTGAGTTTAGGGACAGAGAAGGACACTCAGGAAACTATCAGTGTGCTATTCTGTGCTAAATCTTGTTTGTAGGGACAGAGAAGGACAGTGAGGGAAACTATCAGTGTGCTATTCTGTGCTAAACCAATCTTGCTGAACCATATTTGAAATCCTTGAGTTTAGGGACAGAGAAGGACACTCGTGGAAACTATCAGTGTGCTATTCTGTGCTAAATCTTGTTTGTAGGGACAGAGAAGGACAGTGAGGGAAACTATCAGTGTGCTATTCTGTGCTAAACCAATCTTGCTGAACCATATTTGAAATCCTTGAGTTTAGGGACAGAGAAGGACACTCGTGGAAACTATCAGTGTGCTATTCTGTGCTAAATCTTGTTTGTAGGGACAGAGAAGGGCAGTGAGGGAAACTATCAATGTGCTATTCTGTGCTAAACCAATCTTGCTGAACCATATTTGAAATCCTTGAGTTTAGGGACAGAGAAGGACACTCGTGGAAACTATCAGTGTGCTATTCTGTGCTAAATCTTGTTTGTAGGGACAGAGAAGGACAGTGAGGGAAAGTGTCAGTGTGCTATTCTGTTCTAAACCAATCTTGCTGAACCATATTTGAAATCCTTGAGTTTAGGGACAGAGAAGGACACTCGTGGAAACTATCAGTGTGCTATTATGTGCTAAATCTTGTTTGTAGGGACAGAGAAGGACAGTGAGGGAAACTGTCAGTGTGCTATTCTGTTCTAAACCAATCTTTCTGAACCATATTTGAAATCCTTGAGTTTAGGGACAGAGAGGTACAGTGAGGGAAAGTGTCAGTGTGCTATTCTGTTCTAAACCAATCTTGCTGAACCATATTTGAAATCCTTGAGTTTAGGGACAGAGAAGGACACTCGTGGAAACTATCAGTGTGCTATTCTGTGCTAAATCTTGTTTGTAGGGACAGAGAAGGACAGTGAGGGAAACTGTCAGTGTGCTATTCTGTTCTAAACCAATCTTGCTGAACCATATTTGAAATCCTTGAGTTTAGGGACAGAGAAGGACACTCGTGGAAACTATCAGTGTGCTATTCTGTGCTAAATCTTGTTTGTAGGGACAGAGAAGGACAGTGAGGGAAACTGTCAGTGTGCTATTCTGTTCTAAACCAATCTTGCTGAACCATATTTGAAATCCTTGAGTTTAGGGACAGAGAGGTACAGTGAGGGAAAGTGTCAGTGTGCTATTCTGTTCTAAACCAATCTTGCTGAACCATATTTGAAATCCTTGAGTTTAGGGACAGAGAAGGACACTCGTGGAAACTATCAGTGTGCTATTCTGTGCTAAATCTTGTTTGTAGGGACAGAGAAGGACAGTGAGGGAAACTATCAGTGTGCTATTCTGTGCTAAACCAATCTTGCTGAACCATATTTGAAATCCTTGAGTTTAGGGACAGAGAAGGACACTCGTGGAAACTATCAGTGTGCTATTCTGTGCTAAATCTTGTTTGTAGGGACAGAGAAGGACAGTGAGGGAAAGTGTCAGTGTGCTATTCTGTTCTAAACCAATCTTGCTGAACCATATTTGAAATCCTTGAGTTTAGGGACAGAGAAGGACACTCGTGGAAACTATCAGTGTGCTATTCTGTGCTAAATCCTGTTTGTAGGGACAGAGAAGGACAGTGAGGGAAACTGTCAGTGTGCTATTCTGTTCTAAACCAATCTTGCTGAACCATATTTGAAATCCTTGAGTTTAGGGACAGAGAGGTACAGTGAGGGAAAGTGTCAGTGTGCTATTCTGTTCTAAACCAATCTTGCTGAACCATATTTGAAATCCTTGAGTTTAGGGACAGAGAAGGACACTCGTGGAAACTATCAGTGTGCTATTCTGTGCTAAATCTTGTTTGTAGGGACAGAGAAGGACAGTGAGGGAAACTATCAGTGTGCTATTCTGTGCTAAACCAATCTTGCTGAACCATATTTGAAATCCTTGAGTTTAGGGACAGAGAAGGACACTCGTGGAAACTATCAGTGTGCTATTCTGTGCTAAATCTTGTTTGTAGGGACAGAGAAGGACAGTGAGGGAAACTGTCAGTGTGCTATTCTGTTCTAAACCAATCTTGCTGAACCATATTTGAAATCCTTGAGTTTAGGGACAGAGAGGTACAGCGAGGGAAAGTGTCAGTGTGCTATTCTGTTCTAAACCAATCTTGCTGAACCATATTTGAAATCCTTGAGTTTAGGGACAGAGAAGGACACTCGTGGAAACTATCAGTGTGCTATTCTGTGCTAAATCTTGTTTGTAGGGACAGAGAAGGACAGTGAGGGAAACTGTCAGTGTGCTATTCTGTTCTAAACCAATCTTGCTGAACCATATTTGAAATCCTTGAGTTTAGGGACAGAGAGGTACAGTGAGGGAAAGTGTCAGTGTGCTATTCTGTTCTAAACCAATCTTGCTGAACCATATTTGAAATCCTTGAGTTTAGGGACAGAGAAGGACAGTGAGGGAAACTATCAGTGTGCTATTCTGTGCTAAATCTTGTTTGTAGGGACAGAGAAGGACAGTGAGGGAAACTATCAGTGTGCTATTCTGTGCTAAACCAATCTTGCTGAACCATATTTGAAATCCTTGAGTTTAGGGACAGAGAAGGACACTCGTGGAAACTATCAGTGTGCTATTCTGTGCTAAATCTTGTTTGTAGGGACAGAGAAGGACAGTGAGGGAAAGTGTCAGTGTGCTATTCTGTTCTAAACCAATCTTGCTGAACCATATTTGAAATCCTTGAGTTTAGGGACAGAGAAGGACACTCATGGAAACTATCAGTGTGCTATTCTGTGCTAAATCTTGTTTGTAGGGACAGAGAAGGACAGTGAGGGAAACTGTCAGTGTGCTATTCTGTTCTAAACCAATCTTGCTGGACCATATTTGAAATCCTTGAGTTTAGGGACAACGAAGGACAGTGAGGGAAACTGTCAGTGTGCTATTCTGTTCTAAACCAATCTTGCTGAACCATATTTGAAATCCTTGAGTTTAGGGACAGAGAAGGACACTCGTGGAGACTATCAGTGTGCTATTCTGTGCTAAATCTTGTTTGTAGGGACAGAGAAGGACAGTGAGGGAAACTGTCAGTGTGCTATTCTGTTCTAAACCAATCTTGCTGAACCATATTTGAAATCCTTGAGTTTAGGGACAGAGAAGGACACTCGTGGAAACTATCAGTGTGCTATTCTGTGCAAAATCTTGTTTGTAGGGACAGAGAAGGACAGTGAGGGAAACTGTCAGTGTGCTATTCTGTTCTAAACCAATCTTGCTGAACCATATTTGAAATCCTTGAGTTTAGGGACAGAGAGGTACAGTGAGGGAAAGTGTCAGTGTGCTATTCTGTTCTAAACCAATCTTGCTGAACCATATTTGAAATCCTTGAGTTTAGGGACAGAGAAGGACACTCGTGGAAACTATAAGTGTGCTATTCTGTGCTAAATCTTGTTTGTAGGGACAGAGAAGGACAGTGAGGGAAACTGTCAGTGTGCTATTCTGTTCTAAACCAATCTTGCTGAACCATATTTGAAATCCTTGAGTTTAGGGACAGAGAGGTACAGTGAGGGAAAGTGTCAGTGTGCTATTCTGTTCTAAACCAATCTTGCTGAACCATATTTGAAATCCTTGAGTTTAGGGACAGAGAAGGACACTCGTGGAAACTATCAGTGTGCTATTCTGTGCTAAATCTTGTTTGTAGGGACAGAGAAGGACAGTGAGGGAAACTGTCAGTGTGCTATTCTGTTCTAAACCAATCTTGCTGAACCATATTTGAAATCCTTGAGTTTAGGGACAGAGAGGTACAGTGAGGGAAAGTGTCAGTGTGCTATTCTGTTCTAAACCAATCTTGCTGAACCATATTTGAAATCCTTGAGTTTAGGGACAGAGAAGGACAGTGAGGGAAACTATCAGTGTGCTATTCTGTGCTAAATCTTGTTTGTAGGGACAGAGAAGGACAGTGAGGGAAACTATCAGTGTGCTATTCTGTGCTAAACCAATCTTGCTGAACCATATTTGAAATCCTTGAGTTTAGGGACAGAGAAGGACACTCGTGGAAACTATCAGTGTGCTATTCTGTGCTAAATCTTGTTTGTAGGGACAGAGAAGGACAGTGAGGGAAAGTGTCAGTGTGCTATTCTGTTCTAAACCAATCTTGCTGAACCATATTTGAAATCCTTGAGTTTAGGGACAGAGAAGGACACTCATGGAAACTATCAGTGTGCTATTCTGTGCTAAATCTTGTTTGTAGGGACAGAGAAGGACAGTGAGGGAAACTGTCAGTGTGCTATTCTGTTCTAAACCAATCTTGCTGGACCATATTTGAAATCCTTGAGTTTAGGGACAACGAAGGACAGTGAGGGAAACTGTCAGTGTGCTATTCTGTTCTAAACCAATCTTGCTGAACCATATTTGAAATCCTTGAGTTTAGGGACAGAGAAGGACACTCGTGGAGACTATCAGTGTGCTATTCTGTGCTAAATCTTGTTTGTAGGGACAGAGAAGGACAGTGAGGGAAACTGTCAGTGTGCTATTCTGTTCTAAACCAATCTTGCTGAACCATATTTGAAATCCTTGAGTTTAGGGACAGAGAAGGACACTCGTGGAAACTATCAGTGTGCTATTCTGTGCAAAATCTTGTTTGTAGGGACAGAGAAGGACAGTGAGGGAAACTGTCAGTGTGCTATTCTGTTCTAAACCAATCTTGCTGAACCATATTTGAAATCCTTGAGTTTAGGGACAGAGAGGTACAGTGAGGGAAAGTGTCAGTGTGCTATTCTGTTCTAAACCAATCTTGCTGAACCATATTTGAAATCCTTGAGTTTAGGGACAGAGAAGGACACTCGTGGAAACTATAAGTGTGCTATTCTGTGCTAAATCTTGTTTGTAGGGACAGAGAAGGACAGTGAGGGAAACTGTCAGTGTGCTATTCTGTTCTAAACCAATCTTGCTGAACCATATTTGAAATCCTTGAGTTTAGGGACAGAGAGGTACAGTGAGGGAAAGTGTCAGTGTGCTATTCTGTTCTAAACCAATCTTGCTGAACCATATTTGAAATCCTTGAGTTTAGGGACAGAGAAGGACACTCGTGGAAACTATCAGTGTGCTATTCTGTGCTAAATCTTGTTTGTAGGGACAGAGAAGGACAGTGAGGGAAACTGTCAGTGTGCTATTCTGTTCTAAACCAATCTTGCTGAACCATATTTGAAATCCTTGAGTTTAGGGACAGAGAGGTACAGTGAGGGAAAGTGTCAGTGTGCTATTCTGTTCTAAACCAATCTTGCTGAACCATATTTGAAATCCTTGAGTTTAGGGACAGAGAAGGACACTCGTGGAAACTATCAGTGTGCTATTCTGTGCTAAATCTTGTTTGTAGGGACAGAGAAGGACAGTGAGGGAAACTGTCAGTGTGCTATTCTGTTCTAAATCAATCTTGCTGAACCATATTTGAAATCCTTGAGTTTAGGGACAGAGAGGTACAGTGAGGGAAAGTGTCAGTGTGCTATTCTGTTCTAAACCAATCTTGCTGAACCATATTTGAAATCCTTGAGTTTAGGGACAGAGAAGGACAGTGAGGGAAACTATCAGTGTGCTATTCTGTGCTAAATCTTGTTTGTAGGGACAGAGAAGGACAGTGAGGGAAACTATCAGTGTGCTATTCTGTGCTAAACCAATCTTGCTGAACCATATTTGAAATCCTTGAGTTTAGGGACAGAGAAGGACACTCGTGGAAACTATCAGTGTGCTATTCTGTGCTAAATCTTGTTTGTAGGGACAGAGAAGGACAGTGAGGGAAAGTGTCAGTGTGCTATTCTGTTCTAAACCAATCTTGCTGAACCATATTTGAAATCCTTGAGTTTAGGGACAGAGAAGGACACTCATGGAAACTATCAGTGTGCTATTCTGTGCTAAATCTTGTTTGTAGGGACAGAGAAGGACAGTGAGGGAAACTGTCAGTGTGCTATTCTGTTCTAAACCAATCTTGCTGGACCATATTTGAAATCCTTGAGTTTAGGGACAACGAAGGACAGTGAGGGAAACTGTCAGTGTGCTATTCTGTTCTAAACCAATCTTGCTGAACCATATTTGAAATCCTTGAGTTTAGGGACAGAGAAGGACACTCGTGGAGACTATCAGTGTGCTATTCTGTGCTAAATCTTGTTTGTAGGGACAGAGAAGGACAGTGAGGGAAACTGTCAGTGTGCTATTCTGTTCTAAACCAATCTTGCTGAACCATATTTGAAATCCTTGAGTTTAGGGACAGAGAAGGACACTCGTGGAAACTATCAGTGTGCTATTCTGTGCAAAATCTTGTTTGTAGGGACAGAGAAGGACAGTGAGGGAAACTGTCAGTGTGCTATTCTGTTCTAAACCAATCTTGCTGAACCATATTTGAAATCCTTGAGTTTAGGGACAGAGAGGTACAGTGAGGGAAAGTGTCAGTGTGCTATTCTGTTCTAAACCAATCTTGCTGAACCATATTTGAAATCCTTGAGTTTAGGGACAGAGAAGGACACTCGTGGAAACTATAAGTGTGCTATTCTGTGCTAAATCTTGTTTGTAGGGACAGAGAAGGACAGTGAGGGAAACTGTCAGTGTGCTATTCTGTTCTAAACCAATCTTGCTGAACCATATTTGAAATCCTTGAGTTTAGGGACAGAGAGGTACAGTGAGGGAAAGTGTCAGTGTGCTATTCTGTTCTAAACCAATCTTGCTGAACCATATTTGAAATCCTTGAGTTTAGGGACAGAGAAGGACACTCGTGGAAACTATCAGTGTGCTATTCTGTGCTAAATCTTGTTTGTAGGGACAGAGAAGGACAGTGAGGGAAACTGTCAGTGTGCTATTCTGTTCTAAACCAATCTTGCTGAACCATATTTGAAATCCTTGAGTTTAGGGACAGAGAGGTACAGTGAGGGAAAGTGTCAGTGTGCTATTCTGTTCTAAACCAATCTTGCTGAACCATATTTGAAATCCTTGAGTTTAGGGACAGAGAAGGACACTCGTGGAAACTATCAGTGTGCTATTCTGTGCTAAATCTTGTTTGTAGGGACAGAGAAGGACAGTGAGGGAAACTGTCAGTGTGCTATTCTGTTCTAAATCAATCTTGCTGAACCATATTTGAAATCCTTGAGTTTAGGGACAGAGAGGTACAGTGAGGAAAAGTGTCAGTGTGCTATTCTGTTCTAAACCAATCTTGCTGAACCATATTTGAAATCCTTGAGTTTAGGGACAGAGAAGGACACTCGTGGAAACTATCAGTGTGCTATTCTGTGCTAAATCTTGTTTGTAGGGACATAGAAGGACAGTGAGGGAAACTATCAGTGTGCTATTCTGTGCTAAACCAATCTTGCTGAACCATATTTGAAATCCTTGAGTTTAGGGACAGAGAAGGACACTCGTGGAAACTATCAGTGTGCTATTCTGTGCTAAATCTTGTTTGTAGGGACAGAGAAGGACAGTGAGGGAAACTGTCAGTGTGCTATTCTGTTCTAAACCAATCTTGCTGAACCATATTTGAAATCCTTGAGTTTAGGGACAGAGAGGTACAGTGAGGGAAAGTGTCAGTGTGCTATTCTGTTCTAAACCAATCTTGCTGAACCATATTTGAAATCCTTGAGTTTAGGGACAGAGAAGGACACTCAGGAAACTATCAGTGTGCTATTCTGTGCTAAATCTTGTTTGTAGGGACAGAGAAGGACAGTGAGGGAAACTATCAGTGTGCTATTCTGTGCTAAACCAATCTTGCTGAACCATATTTGAAATCCTTGAGTTTAGGGACAGAGAAGGACACTCAGGAAACTATCAGTGTGCTATTCTGTGCTAAATCTTGTTTGTAGGGACAGAGAAGGACAGTGAGGGAAACTATCAGTGTGCTATTCTGTGCTAAACCAATCTTGCTGAACCATATTTGAAATCCTTGAGTTTAGGGACAGAGAAGGACACTCGTGGAAACTATCAGTGTGCTATTCTGTGCTAAATCTTGTTTGTAGGGACAGAGAAGGACAGTGAGGGAAACTATCAGTGTGCTATTCTGTGCTAAACCAATCTTGCTGAACCATATTTGAAATCCTTGAGTTTAGGGACAGAGAAGGACACTCGTGGAAACTATCAGTGTGCTATTCTGTGCTAAATCTTGTTTGTAGGGACATAGAAGGACAGTGAGGGAAAGTGTCAGTGTGCTATTCTGTTCTAAACCAATCTTGCTGAACCATATTTGAAATCCTTGAGTTTAGGGACAGAGAAGGACACTCGTGGAAACTATCAGTGTGCTAGTCTGTGCTAAATCTTGTTTGTAGGGACAGAGAAGGACAGTGAGGGAAACTGTCAGTGTGCTATTCTGTTCTAAACCAATCTTGCTGAACCATATTTGAAATCCTTGAGTTTAGGGACAGAGAGGTACAGTGAGGGAAAGTGTCAGTGTGCTATTCTGTTCTAAACCAATCTTGCTGAACCATATTTGAAATCCTTGAGTTTAGGGACAGAGAAGGACACTCGTGGAAACTATCAGTGTGCTATTCTGTGCTAAATCTTGTTTGTAGGGACAGAGAAGGACAGTGAGGGAAACTGTCAGTGTGCTATTCTGTTCTAAACCAATCTTGCTGAACCATATTTGAAATCCTTGAGTTTAGGGACAGAGAGGTACAGTGAGGGAAAGTGTCAGTGTGCTATTCTGTTCTAAACCAATCTTGCTGAACCATATTTGAAATCCTTGAGTTTAGGGACAGAGAAGGACACTCAGGAAACTATCAGTGTGCTATTCTGTGCTAAATCTTGTTTGTAGGGACAGAGAAGGACAGTGAGGGAAACTATCAGTGTGCTATTCTGTGCTAAACCAATCTTGCTGAACCATATTTGAAATCCTTGAGTTTAGGGACAGAGAAGGACACTCAGGAAACTATCAGTGTGCTATTCTGTGCTAAATCTTGTTTGTAGGGACAGAGAAGGACAGTGAGGGAAACTATCAGTGTGCTATTCTGTGCTAAACCAATCTTGCTGAACCATATTTGAAATCCTTGAGTTTAGGGACAGAGAAGGACACTCGTGGAAACTATCAGTGTGCTATTCTGTGCTAAATCTTGTTTGTAGGGACAGAGAAGGACAGTGAGGGAAACTATCAGTGTGCTATTCTGTGCTAAACCAATCTTGCTGAACCATATTTGAAATCCTTGAGTTTAGGGACAGAGAAGGACACTCGTGGAAACTATCAGTGTGCTATTCTGTGCTAAATCTTGTTTGTAGGGACATAGAAGGACAGTGAGGGAAAGTGTCAGTGTGCTATTCTGTTCTAAACCAATCTTGCTGAACCATATTTGAAATCCTTGAGTTTAGGGACAGAGAAGGACACTCGTGGAAACTATCAGTGTGCTATTCTGTGCTAAATCTTGTTTGTAGGGACAGAGAAGGACAGTGAGGGAAACTGTCAGTGTGCTATTCTGTTCTAAACCAATCTTGCTGAACCATATTTGAAATCCTTGAGTTTAGGGACAGAGAGGTACAGTGAGGGAAAGTGTCAGTGTGCTATTCTGTTCTAAACCAATCTTGCTGAACCATATTTGAAATCCTTGAGTTTAGGGACAGAGAAGGACACTCGTGGAAACTATCAGTGTGCTATTCTGTGCTAAATCTTGTTTGTAGGGACAGAGAAGGACAGTGGGGGAAACTGTCAGTGTGCTATTCTGTTCTAAACCAATCTTGCTGAACCATATTTGAAATCCTTGAGTTTAGGGACAGAGAAGGACACTCAGGAAACTATCAGTGTGCTATTCTGTGCTAAATCTTGTTTGTAGGGACAGAGAAGGACAGTGAGGGAAACTATCAGTGTGCTATTCTGTGCTAAACCAATCTTGCTGAACCATATTTGAAATCCTTGAGTTTAGGGACAGAGAAGGACACTCGTGGAAACTATCAGTGTGCTATTCTGTGCTAAATCTTGTTTGTAGGGACAGAGAAGGACAGTGAGGGAAACTATCAGTGTGCTATTCTGTGCTAAACCAATCTTGCTGAACCATATTTGAAATCCTTGAGTTTAGGGACAGAGAAGGACACTCGTGGAAACTATCAGTGTGCTATTCTGTGCTAAATCTTGTTTGTAGGGACAGAGAAGGGCAGTGAGGGAAACTATCAATGTGCTATTCTGTGCTAAACCAATCTTGCTGAACCATATTTGAAATCCATGAGTTTAGGGACAGAGAAGGACACTCGTGGAAACTATCAGTGTGCTATTCTGTGCTAAATCTTGTTTGTAGGGACAGAGAAGGACAGTGAGGGAAAGTGTCAGTGTGCTATTCTGTTCTAAACCAATCTTGCTGAACCATATTTGAAATCCTTGAGTTTAGGGACAGAGAAGGACACTCGTGGAAACTATCAGTGTGCTATTCTGTGCTAAATCTTGTTTGTAGGGACAGAGAAGGACAGTGAGGGAAACTGTCAGTGTGCTATTCTGTTCTAAACCAATCTTTCTGAACCATATTTGAAATCCTTGAGTTTAGGGACAGAGAGGTACAGTGAGGGAAAGTGTCAGTGTGCTATTCTGTTCTAAACCAATCTTGCTGAACCATATTTGAAATCCTTGAGTTTAGGGACAGAGAAGGACACTCGTGGAAACTATCAGTGTGCTATTCTGTGCTAAATCTTGTTTGTAGGGACAGAGAAGGACAGTGAGGGAAACTGTCAGTGTGCTATTCTGTTCTAAACCAATCTTGCTGAACCATATTTGAAATCCTTGAGTTTAGGGACAGAGAAGGACACTCGTGGAAACTATCAGTGTGCTATTCTGTGCTAAATCTTGTTTGTAGGGACAGAGAAGGACAGTGAGGGAAACTGTCAGTGTGCTATTCTGTTCTAAACCAATCTTGCTGAACCATATTTGAAATCCTTGAGTTTAGGGACAGAGAGGTACAGTGAGGGAAAGTGTCAGTGTGCTATTCTGTTCTAAACCAATCTTGCTGAACCATATTTGAAATCCTTGAGTTTAGGGACAGAGAAGGACACTCGTGGAAACTATCAGTGTGCTATTCTGTGCTAAATCTTGTTTGTAGGGACAGAGAAGGACAGTGAGGGAAACTATCAGTGTGCTATTCTGTGCTAAACCAATCTTGCTGAACCATATTTGAAATCCTTGAGTTTAGGGACAGAGAAGGACACTCGTGGAAACTATCAGTGTGCTATTCTGTGCTAAATCTTGTTTGTAGGGACAGAGAAGGACAGTGAGGGAAAGTGTCAGTGTGCTATTCTGTTCTAAACCAATCTTGCTGAACCATATTTGAAATCCTTGAGTTTAGGGACAGAGAAGGACACTCGTGGAAACTATCAGTGTGCTATTCTGTGCTAAATCTTGTTTGTAGGGACAGAGAAGGACAGTGAGGGAAACTGTCAGTGTGCTATTCTGTTCTAAACCAATCTTGCTGAACCATATTTGAAATCCTTGAGTTTAGGGACAGAGAGGTACAGTGAGGGAAAGTGTCAGTGTGCTATTCTGTTCTAAACCAATCTTGCTGAACCATATTTGAAATCCTTGAGTTTAGGGACAGAGAAGGACACTCGTGGAAACTATCAGTGTGCTATTCTGTGCTAAATCTTGTTTGTAGGGACAGAGAAGGACAGTGAGGGAAACTGTCAGTGTGCTATTCTGTTCTAAACCAATCTTGCTGAACCATATTTGAAATCCTTGAGTTTAGGGACAGAGAGGTACAGTGAGGGAAAGTGTCAGTGTGCTATTCTGTTCTAAACCAATCTTGCTGAACCATATTTGAAATCCTTGAGTTTAGGGACAGAGAAGGACACTCGTGGAAACTATCAGTGTGCTATTCCGTGCTAAATCTTGTTTGTAGGGACAGAGAAGGACAGTGAGGGAAACTATCAGTGTGCTATTCTGTGCTAAACCAATCTTGCTGAACCATATTTGAAATCCTTGAGTTTAGGGACAGAGAAGGACACTCAGGAAACTATCAGTGTGCTATTCTGTGCTAAATCTTGTTTGTAGGGACAGAGAAGGACAGTGAGGGAAACTATCAGTGTGCTATTCTGTGCTAAACCAATCTTGCTGAACCATATTTGAAATCCTTGAGTTTAGGGACAGAGAAGGACACTCAGGAAACTATCAGTGTGCTATTCTGTGCTAAATCTTGTTTGTAGGGACAGAGAAGGACAGTGAGGGAAACTATCAGTGTGCTATTCTGTGCTAAACCAATCTTGCTGAACCATATTTGAAATCCTTGAGTTTAGGGACAGAGAAGGACACTCGTGGAAACTATCAGTGTGCTATTCTGTGCTAAATCTTGTTTGTAGGGACAGAGAAGGACAGTGAGGGAAACTATCAGTGTGCTATTCTGTGCTAAACCAATCTTGCTGAACCATATTTGAAATCCTTGAGTTTAGGGACAGAGAAGGACACTCGTGGAAACTATCAGTGTGCTATTCTGTGCTAAATCTTGTTTGTAGGGACATAGAAGGACAGTGAGGGAAAGTGTCAGTGTGCTATTCTGTTCTAAACCAATCTTGCTGAACCATATTTGAAATCCTTGAGTTTAGGGACAGAGAAGGACACTCGTGGAAACTATCAGTGTGCTATTCTGTGCTAAATCTTGTTTGTAGGGACAGAGAAGGACAGTGAGGGAAACTGTCAGTGTGCTATTCTGTTCTAAACCAATCTTGCTGAACCATATTTGAAATCCTTGAGTTTAGGGACAGAGAGGTACAGTGAGGGAAAGTGTCAGTGTGCTATTCTGTTCTAAACCAATCTTGCTGAACCATATTTGAAATCCTTGAGTTTAGGGACAGAGAAGGACACTCGTGGAAACTATCAGTGTGCTATTCTGTGCTAAATCTTGTTTGTAGGGACAGAGAAGGACAGTGAGGGAAACTGTCAGTGTGCTATTCTGTTCTAAACCAATCTTGCTGAACCATATTTGAAATCCTTGAGTTTAGGGACAGAGAAGGACACTCAGGAAACTATCAGTGTGCTATTCTGTGCTAAATCTTGTTTGTAGGGACAGAGAAGGACAGTGAGGGAAACTATCAGTGTGCTATTCTGTGCTAAACCAATCTTGCTGAACCATATTTGAAATCCTTGAGTTTAGGGACAGAGAAGGACACTCGTGGAAACTATCAGTGTGCTATTCTGTGCTAAATCTTGTTTGTAGGGACAGAGAAGGACAGTGAGGGAAACTATCAGTGTGCTATTCTGTGCTAAACCAATCTTGCTGAACCATATTTGAAATCCTTGAGTTTAGGGACAGAGAAGGACAATCGTGGAAACTATCAGTGTGCTATTCTGTGCTAAATCTTGTTTGTAGGGACAGAGAAGGGCAGTGAGGGAAACTATCAATGTGCTATTCTGTGCTAAACCAATCTTGCTGAACCATATTTGAAATCCTTGAGTTTAGGGACAGAGAAGGACACTCGTGGAAACTATCAGTGTGCTATTCTGTGCTAAATCTTGTTTGTAGGGACAGAGAAGGACAGTGAGGGAAAGTGTCAGTGTGCTATTCTGTTCTAAACCAATCTTGCTGAACCATATTTGAAATCCTTGAGTTTAGGGACAGAGAAGGACACTCGTGGAAACTATCAGTGTGCTATTCTGTGCTAAATCTTGTTTGTAGGGACAGAGAAGGACAGTGAGGGAAACTGTCAGTGTGCTATTCTGTTCTAAACCAATCTTTCTGAACCATATTTGAAATCCTTGAGTTTAGGGACAGAGAGGTACAGTGAGGGAAAGTGTCAGTGTGCTATTCTGTTCTAAACCAATCTTGCTGAACCATATTTGAAATCCTTGAGTTTAGGGACAGAGAAGGACACTCGTGGAAACTATCAGTGTGCTATTCTGTGCTAAATCTTGTTTGTAGGGACAGAGAAGGACAGTGAGGGAAACTGTCAGTGTGCTATTCTGTTCTAAACCAATCTTGCTGAACCATATTTGAAATCCTTGAGTTTAGGGACAGAGAAGGACACTCGTGGAAACTATCAGTGTGCTATTCTGTGCTAAATCTTGTTTGTAGGGACAGAGAAGGACAGTGAGGGAAACTGTCAGTGTGCTATTCTGTTCTAAACCAATCTTGCTGAACCATATTTGAAATCCTTGAGTTTAGGGACAGAGAGGTACAGTGAGGGAAAGTGTCAGTGTGCTATTCTGTTCTAAACCAATCTTGCTGAACCATATTTGAAATCCTTGAGTTTAGGGACAGAGAAGGACACTCGTGGAAACTATCAGTGTGCTATTCTGTGCTAAATCTTGTTTGTAGGGACAGAGAAGGACAGTGAGGGAAACTATCAGTGTGCTATTCTGTGCTAAACCAATCTTGCTGAACCATATTTGAAATCCTTGAGTTTAGGGACAGAGAAGGACACTCGTGGAAACTATCAGTGTGCTATTCTGTGCTAAATCTTGTTTGTAGGGACAGAGAAGGACAGTGAGGGAAAGTGTCAGTGTGCTATTCTGTTCTAAACCAATCTTGCTGAACCATATTTGAAATCCTTGAGTTTAGGGACAGAGAAGGACACTCGTGGAAACTATCAGTGTGCTATTCTGTGCTAAATCTTGTTTGTAGGGACAGAGAAGGACAGTGAGGGAAACTGTCAGTGTGCTATTCTGTTCTAAACCAATCTTGCTGAACCATATTTGAAATCCTTGAGTTTAGGGACAGAGAGGTACAGTGAGGGAAAGTGTCAGTGTGCTATTCTGTTCTAAACCAATCTTGCTGAACCATATTTGAAATCCTTGAGTTTAGGGACAGAGAAGGACACTCGTGGAAACTATCAGTGTGCTATTCTGTGCTAAATCTTGTTTGTAGGGACAGAGAAGGACAGTGAGGGAAACTGTCAGTGTGCTATTCTGTTCTAAACCAATCTTGCTGAACCATATTTGAAATCCTTGAGTTTAGGGACAGAGAGGTACAGTGAGGGAAAGTGTCAGTGTGCTATTCTGTTCTAAACCAATCTTGCTGAACCATATTTGAAATCCTTGAGTTTAGGGACAGAGAAGGACACTCGTGGAAACTATCAGTGTGCTATTCTGTGCTAAATCTTGTTTGTAGGGACAGAGAAGGACAGTGAGGGAAACTATCAGTGTGCTATTCTGTGCTAAACCAATCTTGCTGAACCATATTTGAAATCCTTGAGTTTAGGGACAGAGAAGGACACTCGTGGAAACTATCAGTGTGCTATTCTGTGCTAAATCTTGTTTGTAGGGACAGAGAAGGACAGTGAGGGAAACTGTCAGTGTGCTATTCTGTTCTAAACCAATCTTGCTGAACCATATTTGAAATCCTTGAGTTTAGGGACAGAGAGGTACAGCGAGGGAAAGTGTCAGTGTGCTATTCTGTTCTAAACCAATCTTGCTGAACCATATTTGAAATCCTTGAGTTTAGGGACAGAGAAGGACACTCGTGGAAACTATCAGTGTGCTATTCTGTGCTAAATCTTGTTTGTAGGGACAGAGAAGGACAGTGAGGGAAAGTGTCAGTGTGCTATTCTGTTCTAAACCAATCTTGCTGAACCATATTTGAAATCCTTGAGTTTAGGGACAGAGAAGGACACTCGTGGAAACTATCAGTGTGCTATTCTGTGCTAAATCTTGTTTGTAGGGACAGAGAAGGACAGTGAGGGAAACTGTCAGTGTGCTATTCTGTTCTAAACCAATCTTTCTGAACCATATTTGAAATCCTTGAGTTTAGGGACAGAGAGGTACAGTGAGGGAAAGTGTCAGTGTGCTATTCTGTTCTAAACCAATCTTGCTGAACCATATTTGAAATCCTTGAGTTTAGGGACAGAGAAGGACACTCGTGGAAACTATCAGTGTGCTATTCTGTGCTAAATCTTGTTTGTAGGGACAGAGAAGGACAGTGAGGGAAACTGTCAGTGTGCTATTCTGTTCTAAACCAATCTTGCTGAACCATATTTGAAATCCTTGAGTTTAGGGACAGAGAAGGACACTCGTGGAAACTATCAGTGTGCTATTCTGTGCTAAATCTTGTTTGTAGGGACAGAGAAGGACAGTGAGGGAAACTGTCAGTGTGCTATTCTGTTCTAAACCAATCTTGCTGAACCATATTTGAAATCCTTGAGTTTAGGGACAGAGAGGTACAGTGAGGGAAAGTGTCAGTGTGCTATTCTGTTCTAAACCAATCTTGCTGAACCATATTTGAAATCCTTGAGTTTAGGGACAGAGAAGGACACTCGTGGAAACTATCAGTGTGCTATTCTGTGCTAAATCTTGTTTGTAGGGACAGAGAAGGACAGTGAGGGAAACTATCAGTGTGCTATTCTGTGCTAAACCAATCTTGCTGAACCATATTTGAAATCCTTGAGTTTAGGGACAGAGAAGGACACTCGTGGAAACTATCAGTGTGCTATTCTGTGCTAAATCTTGTTTGTAGGGACAGAGAAGGACAGTGAGGGAAAGTGTCAGTGTGCTATTCTGTTCTAAACCAATCTTGCTGAACCATATTTGAAATCCTTGAGTTTAGGGACAGAGAAGGACACTCGTGGAAACTATCAGTGTGCTATTCTGTGCTAAATCTTGTTTGTAGGGACAGAGAAGGACAGTGAGGGAAACTGTCAGTGTGCTATTCTGTTCTAAACCAATCTTGCTGAACCATATTTGAAATCCTTGAGTTTAGGGACAGAGAGGTACAGTGAGGGAAAGTGTCAGTGTGCTATTCTGTTCTAAACCAATCTTGCTGAACCATATTTGAAATCCTTGAGTTTAGGGACAGAGAAGGACACTCGTGGAAACTATCAGTGTGCTATTCTGTGCTAAATCTTGTTTGTAGGGACAGAGAAGGACAGTGAGGGAAACTGTCAGTGTGCTATTCTGTTCTAAACCAATCTTGCTGAACCATATTTGAAATCCTTGAGTTTAGGGACAGAGAGGTACAGTGAGGGAAAGTGTCAGTGTGCTATTCTGTTCTAAACCAATCTTGCTGAACCATATTTGAAATCCTTGAGTTTAGGGACAGAGAAGGACACTCGTGGAAACTATCAGTGTGCTATTCTGTGCTAAATCTTGTTTGTAGGGACAGAGAAGGACAGTGAGGGAAACTATCAGTGTGCTATTCTGTGCTAAACCAATCTTGCTGAACCATATTTGAAATCCTTGAGTTTAGGGACAGAGAAGGACACTCGTGGAAACTATCAGTGTGCTATTCTGTGCTAAATCTTGTTTGTAGGGACAGAGAAGGACAGTGAGGGAAACTGTCAGTGTGCTATTCTGTTCTAAACCAATCTTGCTGAACCATATTTGAAATCCTTGAGTTTAGGGACAGAGAGGTACAGCGAGGGAAAGTGTCAGTGTGCTATTCTGTTCTAAACCAATCTTGCTGAACCATATTTGAAATTCTTGAGTTTAGGGACAGAGAAGGACACTCGTGGAAACTATCAGTGTGCTATTCTGTGCTAAATCTTGTTTGTAGGGACAGAGAAGGACAGTGAGGGAAACTATCAGTGTGCTATTCTGTGCTAAACCAATCTTGCTGAACCATATTTGAAATCCTTGAGTTTAGGGACAGAGAAGGACACTCGTGGAAACTATCAGTGTGCTATTCTGTGCTAAATCTTGTTTGTAGGGACAGAGAAGGACAGTGAGGGAAACTATCAGTGTGCTATTCTGTGCTAAACCAATCTTGCTGAACCATATTTGAAATCCTTGAGTTTAGGGACAGAGAAGGACACTCGTGGAAACTATCAGTGTGCTATTCTGTGCTAAATCTTGTTTGTAGGGACAGAGAAGGACAGTGAGGGAAACTATCAGTGTGCTATTCTGTGCTAAACCAATCTTGCTGAACCATATTTGAAATCCTTGATTTTAGGGACAGAGAAGGACACTCGTGGAAACTATCAGTGTGCTATTCTGTGCTAAATCTTGTTTGTAGGGACAGAGAAGGACAGTGAGGGAAACTGTCAGTGTGCTATTCTGTTCTAAACCAATCTTGCTGAACCATATTTGAAATCCTTGAGTTTAGGGACAGAGAGGTACAGTGAGGGAAAGTGTCACTGTGCTATTCTGTTCTAAACCAATCTTGCTGAACCATATTTGAAATCATTGAGTTTAGGGACAGAGAAGGACACTCGTGGAAACTATCAGTGTGCTATTCTGTGCTAAATCTTGTTTGTAGGGACAGAGAAGGACAGTGAGGGAAACTGTCAGTGTGCTATTCTGTTCTAAACCAATCTTGCTGAACCATATTTGAAATCCTTGAGTTTAGGGACAGAGAAGGACACTCGTGGAAACTATCAGTGTGCTATTCTGTGCTAAATCTTGTTTGTAGGGACAGAGAAGGACAGTGAGGGAAACTGTCAGTGTGCTATTCTGTTCTAAACCAATCTTGCTGAACCATATTTGAAATCCTTGAGTTTAGGGAGAGAGAGGTACAGTGAGGGAAAGTGTCAGTGTGCTATTCTGTTCTAAACCAATCTTGCTGAACCATATTTGAAATCCTTGAGTTTAGGGACAGAGAAGGACACCCGTGGAAACTATCAGTGTGCTATTCTGTGCTAAATCTTGTTTGTAGGGACAGAGAAGGACAGTGAGGGAAACTGTCAGTGTGCTATTCTGTTCTAAGCCAATCTTGCTGAACCATATTTGAAATCCTTGAGTTTAGGGACAGAGAGGTACAGTGAGGGAAAGTGTCAGTGTGCTATTCTGTTCTAAACCAATCTTGCTGAACCATATTTGAAAGCCTTGAGTTTAGGGACAGAGAAGGACACTCGTGGAAACTATCAGTGTGCTATTCTGTGCTAAATCTTGTTTGTAGGGACAGAGAAGGACAGTGAGGGAAACTATCAGTGTGCTATTCTGTTCTAAACCAATCTTGCTGAACCATATTTGAAATCCTTGAGTTTAGGGACAGAGAAGGACACTCATGGAAACTATCAGTGTGCTATTCTGTGCTAAATCTTGTTTGTAGGGACAGAGAAGGACAGTGAGGGAAACTGTCAGTGTGCTATTCTGTTCTAAACCAATCTTGCAGAACCATATTTGAAATCCTTGAGTTTAGGGACAGAGAAGGACACTCGTGGAAACTATCAGTGTGCTATTCTGTGCTAAATCTTGTTTGTAGGGACAGAGAAGGACAGTGAGGGAAACTGTCAGTGTGCTATTCTGTTCTAAACCAATCTTGCTGAACCATATTTGAAATCCTTGAGTTTAGGGACAGAGAGGTACAGTGAGGGAAAGTGTCAGTGTGCTATTCTGTTCTAAACCAATCTTGCTGAACCATATTTGAAATCCTTGAGTTTAGGGACAGAGAAGGACACTCGTGGAAACTATCAGTGTGCTATTCTGTGCTAAATCTTGTTTGTAGGGACAGAGAAGGACAGTGAGGGAAACTATCAGTGTGCTATTCTGTGCTAAACCAATCCTGCTGAACTATATTTGAAATCCTTGAGTTTAGGGACAGAGAAGGACACTCGTGGAAACTATCAGTGTGCTATTCTGTGCTAAATCTTGTTTGTAGGGACAGAGAAGGACAGTGAGGGAAACTATCAGTGTGCTATTCTGTGCTAAACCAATCTTGCTGAACCATATTTGAAATCCTTGAGTTTAGGGACAGAGAAGGACACTCGTGGAAACTATCAGTGTGCTATTCTGTGCTAAATCTTATTTGTAGGGACAGAGAAGGACAGTGAGGGAAACTGTCAGTGTGCTATTCTGTTCTAAACCAATCTTGCTAAACCATATTTGAAATCCTTGAGTTTAGGGACAGAGAAGGACACTCGTGGAAACTATCAGTGTGCTATTCTGTGCTAAATCTTGTTTGTAGGGACAGAGAAGGACAGTGAGGGAAACTGTCAGTGTGCTATTCTGTTCTAAACCAATCTTGCTGAACCATATTTGAAATCCTTGAGTTTAGGGACAGAGAAGGACACTCGTGGAAACTATTAGTGTGCTATTCTGTGCAAAATCTTGTTTGTAGGGACAGAGAAGGACAGTGAGGGAAACTGTCAGTGTGCTATTCTGTTCTAAACCAATCTTGCTGAACCATATTTGAAATCCTTGAGTTTAGGGACAGAGAGGTACAGTGAGGGAAAGTGTCAGTGTGCTATTCTGTTCTAAGCCAATCTTGCTGAACCATATTTGAAATCCTTGAGTTTAGGGACAGAGAAGGACACTCGTGGAAACTATCAGTGTGCTATTCTGTGCTAAATCTTGTTTGTAGGGACAGAGAAGGACAGTGAGGGAAACTATCAGTGTGCTATTCTGTGCTAAACCAATCTTGCTGAACCATATTTGAAATCCTTGAGTTTAGGGACAGAGAAGGACACTCGTGGAAACTATCAGTGTGCTATTCTGTGCTAAATCTTGTTTGTAGGGACAGAGAAGGACAGTGAGGGAAACTATCAGTGTGCTATTCTGTGCTAAACCAATCTTGCTGAACCATATTTGAAATCCTTGAGTTTAGGGACAGAGAAGGACACTCGTGGAAACTATCAGTGTGCTATTCTGTGCTAAATCTTGTTTGTAGGGACAGAGAAGGACAGTGAGGGAAACTGTCAGTGTGCTATTCTGTTCTAAACCAATCTTGCTGAACCATATTTGAAATCCTTGAGTTTAGGGACAGAGAGGTACAGTGAGGGAAAGTGTCACTGTGCTATTCTGTTCTAAACCAATCTTGCTGAACCATATTTGAAATCCTTGAGTTTAGGGACAGAGAAGGACACTCGTGGAAACTATCAGTGTGCTATTCTGTGCTAAATCTTGTTTGTAGGGACAGAGAAGGACAGTGAGGGAAACTGTCAGTGTGCTATTCTGTTCTAAACCAATCTTGCTGAACCATATTTGAAATCCTTGAGTTTAGGGACAGAGACGGACACTCGTGGAAACTATCAGTGTGCTATTCTGTGGTAAATCTTGTTTGTAGGGACAGAGAAGGACAGTGAGGGAAACTGTCAGTGTGCTATTCTGTTCTAAACCAATCTTACTGAACCATATTTGAAATCCTTGAGTTTAGGGACAGAGAGGTACAGTGAGGGAAAGTGTCAGTGTGCTATTCTGTTCTAAACCAATCTTGCTGAACCATATTTGAAATCCTTGAGTTTAGGGACAGAGAAGGACACTCGTGGAAACTATCAGTGTGCTATTCTGTGCTAAATCTTGTTTGTAGGGACAGAGAAGGACAGTGAGGGAAACTGTCAGTGTGCTATTCTGTTCTAAGCCAATCTTGCTGAACCATATTTGAAATCCTTGAGTTTAGGGACAGAGAGGTACAGTGAGGGAAAGTGTCAGTGTGCTATTCTGTTCTAAACCAATCTTGCTGAACCATATTTGAAAGCCTTGAGTTTAGGGACAGAGAAGGACACTCGTGGAAACTATCAGTGTGCTATTCTGTGCTAAATCTTGTTTGTAGGGACAGAGAAGGACAGTGAGGGAAACTATCAGTGTGCTATTCTGTTCTAAACCAATCTTGCTGAACCATATTTGAAATCCTTGAGTTTAGGGACAGAGAAGGACACTCGTGGAAACTATCAGTGTGCTATTCTGTGCTAAATCTTGTTTGTAGGGACAGAGAAGGGCAGTGAGGGAAACTATCAATGTGCTATTCTGTGCTAAACCAATCTTGCTGAACCATATTTGAAATCCTTGAGTTTAGGGACAGAGAAGGACACTCGTGGAAACTATCAGTGTGCTATTCTGTGCTAAATCTTGTTTGTAGGGACAGAGAAGGACAGTGAGGGAAAGTGTCAGTGTGCTATTCTGTTCTAAACCAATCTTGCTGAACCATATTTGAAATCCTTGAGTTTAGGGACAGAGAAGGACACTCGTGGAAACTATCAGTGTGCTATTCTGTGCTAAATCTTGTTTGTAGGGACAGAGAAGGACAGTGAGGGAAACTGTCAGTGTGCTATTCTGTTCTAAACCAATCTTTCTGAACCATATTTGAAATCCTTGAGTTTAGGGACAGAGAGGTACAGTGAGGGAAAGTGCCAGTGTGCTATTCTGTTCTAAACCAATCTTGCTGAACCATATTTGAAATCCTTGAGTTTAGGGACAGAGAAGGACACTCGTGGAAACTATCAGTGTGCTATTCTGTGCTAAATCTTGTTTGTAGGGACAGAGAAGGACAGTGAGGGAAACTGTCAGTGTGCTATTCTGTTCTAAACCAATCTTGCTGAACCATATTTGAAATCCTTGAGTTTAGGGACAGAGAAGGACACTCGTGGAAACTATCAGTGTGCTATTCTGTGCTAAATCTTGTTTGTAGGGACAGAGAAGGACAGTGAGGGAAACTGTCAGTGTGCTATTCTGTTCTAAACCAATCTTGCTGAACCATATTTGAAATCCTTGAGTTTAGGGACAGAGAGGTACAGTGAGGGAAAGTGTCAGTGTGCTATTCTGTTCTAAACCAATCTTGCTGAACCATATTTGAAATCCTTGAGTTTAGGGACAGAGAAGGACACTCGTGGAAACTATCAGTGTGCTATTCTGTGCTAAATCTTGTTTGTAGGGACAGAGAAGGACAGTGAGGGAAACTATCAGTGTGCTATTCTGTGCTAAACCAATCTTGCTGAACCATATTTGAAATCCTTGAGTTTAGGGACAGAGAAGGACACTCGTGGAAACTATCAGTGTGCTATTCTGTGCTAAATCTTGTTTGTAGGGACAGAGAAGGACAGTGAGGGAAACTGTCAGTGTGCTATTCTGTTCTAAACCAATCTTTCTGAACCATATTTGAAATCCTTGAGTTTAGGGACAGAGAGGTACAGTGAGGGAAAGTGCCAGTGTGCTATTCTGTTCTAAACCAATCTTGCTGAACCATATTTGAAATCCTTGAGTTTAGGGACAGAGAAGGACACTCGTGGAAACTATCAGTGTGCTATTCTGTGCTAAATCTTGTTTGTAGGGACAGAGAAGGACAGTGAGGGAAACTGTCAGTGTGCTATTCTGTTCTAAACCAATCTTGCTGAACCATATTTGAAATCCTTGAGTTTAGGGACAGAGAAGGACACTCGTGGAAACTATCAGTGTGCTATTCTGTGCTAAATCTTGTTTGTAGGGACAGAGAAGGACAGTGAGGGAAACTGTCAGTGTGCTATTCTGTTCTAAACCAATCTTGCTGAACCATATTTGAAATCCTTGAGTTTAGGGACAGAGAGGTACAGTGAGGGAAAGTGTCAGTGTGCTATTCTGTTCTAAACCAATCTTGCTGAACCATATTTGAAATCCTTGAGTTTAGGGACAGAGAAGGACACTTGTGGAAACTATCAGTGTGCTATTCTGTGCTAAATCTTGTTTGTAGGGACAGAGAAGGACAGTGAGGGAAACTATCAGTGTGCTATTCTGTGCTAAACCAATCTTGCTGAACCATATTTGAAATCCTTGAGTTTAGGGACAGAGAAGGACACTCGTGGAAACTATCAGTGTGCTATTCTGTGCTAAATCTTGTTTGTAGGGACAGAGAAGGACAGTGAGGGAAAGTGTCAGTGTGCTATTCTGTTCTAAACCAATCTTGCTGAACCATATTTGAAATCCTTGAGTTTAGGGACAGAGAAGGACACTCGTGGAAACTATCAGTGTGCTATTCTGTGCTAAATCTTGTTTGTAGGGACAGAGAAGGACAGTGAGGGAAACTGTCAGTGTGCTATTCTGTTCTAAACCAATCTTGCTGAACCATATTTGAAATCCTTGAGTTTAGGGACAGAGAGGTACAGTGAGGGAAAGTGTCAGTGTGCTATTCTGTTCTAAACCAATCTTGCTGAACCATATTTGAAATCCTTGAGTTTAGGGACAGAGAAGGACACTCGTGGAAACTATCGGTGTGCTATTCTGTGCTAAATCTTGTTTGTAGGGACAGAGAAGGACAGTGAGGGAAACTGTCAGTGTGCTATTCTGTTCTAAACCAATCTTGCTGAACCATATTTGAAATCCTTGAGTTTAGGGACAGAGAAGGACACTCGTGGAAACTATCAGTGTGCTATTCTGTGCTAAATCTTGTTTGTAGGGACAGAGAAGGACAGTGAGGGAAACTGTCAGTGTGCTATTCTGTTCTAAACCAATCTTGCTGAACCATATTTGAAATCCTTGAGTTTAGGGACAGAGAGGTACAGTGAGGGAAAGTGTCAGTGTGCTATTCTGTTCTAAACCAATCTTGCTGAACCATATTTGAAATCCTTGAGTTTAGGGACAGAGAAGGACACTCGTGGAAACTATCAGTGTGCTATTCTGTGCTAAATCTTGTTTGTAGGGACAGAGAAGGACAGTGAGGGAAACTATCAGTGTGCTATTCTGTGCTAAACCAATCTTGCTGAACCATATTTGAAATCCTTGAGTTTAGGGACAGAGAAGGACACTCGTGGAAACTATCAGTGTGCTATTCTGTGCTAAATCTTGTTTGTAGGGACAGAGAAGGACAGTGAGGGAAAGTGTCAGTGTGCTATTATGTTCTAAACCAATCTTGCTGAACCATATTTGAAATCCTTGAGTTTAGGGACAGAGAAGGACACTCGTGGAAACTATCAGTGTGCTATTCTGTGCTAAATCTTGTTTGTAGGGACAGAGAAGGACAGTGAGGGAAACTGTCAGTGTGCTATTCTGTTCTAAACCAATCTTGCTGAACCATATTTGAAATCCTTGAGTTTAGGGACAGAGAGGTACAGTGAGGGAAAGTGTCAGTGTGCTATTCTGTTCTAAACCAATCTTGCTGAACCATATTTGAAATCCTTGAGTTTAGGGACAGAGAAGGACACTCGTGGAAACTATCAGTGTGCTATTCTGTGCTAAATCTTGTTTGTAGGGACAGAGAAGGACAGTGAGGGAAACTGTCAGTGTGCTATTCTGTTCTAAACCAATCTTGCTGAACCATATTTGAAATCCTTGAGTTTAGGGACAGAGGTACAGTGAGGGAAAGTGTCAGTGTGCTATTCTGTTCTAAACCAATCTTGCTGAACCATATTTGAAATCCTTGAGTTTAGGGACAGAGAAGGACACTCGTGGAAACTATCAGTGTGCTATTCTGTGCTAAATCTTGTTTGTAGGGACAGAGAAGGACAGTGAGGGAAACTATCAGTGTGCTATTCTGTGCTAAACCAATCTTGCTGAACCATATTTGAAATCCTTGAGTTTAGGGACAGAGAAGGACACTCGTGGAAACTATCAGTGTGCTATTCTGTGCTAAATCTTGTTTGTAGGGACAGAGAAGGACAGTGAGGGAAACTGTCAGTGTGCTATTCTGTTCTAAACCAATCTTGCTGAACCATATTTGAAATCCTTGAGTTTAGGGACAGAGAGGTACAGCGAGGGAAAGTGTCAGTGTGCTATTCTGTTCTAAACTAATCTTGCTGAACCATATTTGAAATCCTTGAGTTTAGGGACAGAGAAGGACACTCGTGGAAACTATCAGTGTGCTATTCTGTGCTAAATCTTGTTTGTAGGGACAGAGAAGGACAGTGAGGGAAACTGTCAGTGTGCTATTCTGTTCTAAACCAATCTTGCTGAACCATATTTGAAATCCTTGAGTTTAGGGACAGATAGGTACAGTGAGGGAAAGTGTCAGTGTGCTATTCTGTTCTAAACCAATCTTGCTGAACCATATTTGAAATCCTTGAGTTTAGGGACAGAGAAGGACACTCAGGAAACTATCAGTGTGCTATTCTGTGCTAAATCTTGTTTGTAGGGACAGAGAAGGACAGTGAGGGAAACTATCAGTGTGCTATTCTGTGCTAAACCAATCTTGCTGAACCATATTTGAAATCCTTGAGTTTAGGGACAGAGAAGGACACTCGTGGAAACTATCAGTGTGCTATTCTGTGCTAAATCTTGTTTGTAGGGACAGAGAAGGACAGTGAGGGAAACTGTCAGTGTGCTATTCTGTTCTAAACCAATCTTGCTGAACCATATTTGAAATCCTTGAGTTTAGGGACAGAGAAGGACACTCGTGGAAACTATCAGTGTGCTATTCTGTGCTAAATCTTGTTTGTAGGGACAGAGAAGGACAGTGAGGGAAAGTGTCAGTGTGCTATTCTGTTCTAAACCAATCTTGCTGAACCATATTTGAAATCCTTGAGTTTAGGGACAGAGAAGGACACTCGTGGAAACTATCAGTGTGCTATTCTGTGCTAAATCTTGTTTGTAGGGACAGAGAAGGACAGTGAGGGAAACTGTCAGTGTGCTATTCTGTTCTAAACCAATCTTGCTGAACCATATTTGAAATCCTTGAGTTTAGGGACAGAGAGGTACAGTGAGGGAAAGTGTCAGTGTGCTATTCTGTTCTAAACCAATCTTGCTGAACCATATTTGAAATCCTTGAGTTTAGGGACAGAGAAGGACACTCGTGGAAACTATCAGTGTGCTATTCTGTGCTAAATCTTGTTTGTAGGGACAGAGAAGGACAGTGAGGGAAACTATCAGTGTGCTATTCTGTGCTAAACCAATCTTGCTGAACCATATTTGAAATCCTTGAGTTTAGGGACAGAGAAGGACACTCGTGGAAACTATCAGTGTGCTATTCTGTGCTAAATCTTGTTTGTAGGGACAGAGAAGGACAGTGAGGGAAACTGTCAGTGTGCTATTCTGTTCTAAACCAATCTTGCTGAACCATATTTGAAATCCTTGAGTTTAGGGACAGAGAGGTACAGCGAGGGAAAGTGTCAGTGTGCTATTCTGTTCTAAACCAATCTTGCTGAACCATATTTGAAATCATTGAGTTTAGGGACAGAGAAGGACACTCGTGGAAACTATCAGTGTGCTATTCTGTGCTAAATCTTGTTTGTAGGGACAGAGAAGGACAGTGAGGGAAAGTGTCAGTGTGCTATTCTGTTCTAAACCAATCTTGCTGAACCATATTTGAAATCCTTGAGTTTAGGGACAGATAGGTACAGTCAGGGAAAGTGTCAGTGTGCTATTCTGTTCTAAACCAATCTTGCTGAACCATATTTGAAATCCTTGAGTTTAGGGACAGAGAAGGACACTCAGGAAACTATCAGTGTGCTATTCTGTGCTAAATCTTGTTTGTAGGGACAGAGAAGGACAGTGAGGGAAACTATCAGTGTGCTATTCTGTGCTAAACCAATCTTGCTGAACCATATTTGAAATCCTTGAGTTTAGGGACAGAGAAGGACACTCGTGGAAACTATCAGTGTGCTATTCTGTGCTAAATCTTGTTTGTAGGGACAGAGAAGGACAGTGAGGGAAACTATCAGTGTGCTATTCTGTGCTAAACCAATCTTGCTGAACCATATTTGAAATCCTTGAGTTTAGGGACAGAGAAGGACACTCGTGGAAACTATCAGTGTGCTATTCTGTGCTAAATCTTGTTTGTAGGGACAGAGAAGGACAGTGAGGGAAACTATCAGTGTGCTATTCTGTGCTAAACCAATCTTGCTGAACCATATTTGAAATCCTTGATTTTAGGGACAGAGAAGGACACTCGTGGAAACTATCAGTGTGCTATTCTGTGCTAAATCTTGTTTGTAGGGACAGAGAAGGACAGTGAGGGAAACTGTCAGTGTGCTATTCTGTTCTAAACCAATCTTGCTGAACCATATTTGAAATCCTTGAGTTTAGGGACAGAGAGGTACAGTGAGGGAAAGTGTCACTGTGCTATTCTGTTCTAAACCAATCTTGCTGAACCATATTTGAAATCCTTGAGTTTAGGGACAGAGAAGGACACTCGTGGAAACTATCAGTGTGCTATTCTGTGCTAAATCTTGTTTGTAGGGACAGAGAAGGACAGTGAGGGAAACTATCAGTGTGCTATTCTGTGCTAAACCAATCTTGCTGAACCATATTTGAAATCCTTGAGTTTAGGGACAGAGAAGGACACTCATGGAAACTATCAGTGTGCTATTCTGTGCTAAATCTTGTTTGTAGGGACAGAGAAGGACAGTGAGGGAAACTGTCAGTGTGCTATTCTGTTCTAAACCAATCTTGCAGAACCATATTTGAAATCCTTGAGTTTAGGGACAGAGAATGACACTCGTGGAAACTATCAGTGTGCTATTCTGTGCTAAATCTTGTTTGTAGGGACATAGAAGGACAGTGAGGGAAACTGTCAGTGTGCTATTCTGTTCTAAACCAATCTTGCTGAACCATATTTGAAATCCTTGAGTTTAGGGACAGAGAGGTACAGTGAGGGAAAGTGTCAGTGTGCTATTCTGTTCTAAACCAATCTTGCTGAACCATATTTGAAATCCTTGAGTTTAGGGACAGAGAAGGACACTCGTGGAAACTATCAGTGTGCTATTCTGTGCTAAATCTTGTTTGTAGGGACAGAGAAGGACAGTGAGGGAAACTATCAGTGTGCTATTCTGTGCTAAACCAATCCTGCTGAACTATATTTGAAATCCTTGAGTTTAGGGACAGAGAAGGACACTCGTGGAAACTATCAGTGTGCTATTCTGTGCTAAATCTTGTTTGTAGGGACAGAGAAGGACAGTGAGGGAAACTATCAGTGTGCTATTCTGTGCTAAACCAATCTTGCTGAACCATATTTGAAATCCTTGAGTTTAGGGACAGAGAAGGACACTCGTGGAAACTATCAGTGTGCTATTCTGTGCTAAATCTTATTTGTAGGGACAGAGAAGGACAGTGAGGGAAACTGTCAGTGTGCTATTCTGTTCTAAACCAATCTTGCTAAACCATATTTGAAATCCTTGAGTTTAGGGACACAGAAGGACACTCGTGGAAACTATCAGTGTGCTATTCTGTGCTAAATCTTGTTTGTAGGGACAGAGAAGGACAGTGAGGGAAACTGTCAGTGTGCTATTCTGTTCTAAACCAATCTTGCTGAACCATATTTGAAATCCTTGAGTTTAGGGACAGAGAAGGACACTCGTGGAAACTATTAGTGTGCTATTCTGTGCAAAATCTTGTTTGTAGGGACAGAGAAGGACAGTGAGGGAAACTGTCAGTGTGCTATTCTGTTCTAAACCAATCTTGCTGAACCATATTTGAAATCCTTGAGTTTAGGGACAGAGAGGTACAGTGAGGGAAAGTGTCAGTGTGCTATTCTGTTCTAAGCCAATCTTGCTGAACCATATTTGAAATCCTTGAGTTTAGGGACAGAGAAGGACACTCGTGGAAACTATCAGTGTGCTATTCTGTGCTAAATCTTGTTTGTAGGGACAGAGAAGGACAGTGAGGGAAACTATCAGTGTGATATTCTGTGCTAAACCAATCTTGCTGAACCATATTTGAAATCCTTGAGTTTAGGGACAGAGAAGGACACTCGTGGAAACTATCAGTGTGCTATTCTGTGCTAAATCTTGTTTGTAGGGACAGAGAAGGACAGTGAGGGAAACTATCAGTGTGCTATTCTGTGCTAAACCAATCTTGCTGAACCATATTTGAAATCCTTGAGTTTAGGGACAGAGAAGGACACTCGTGGAAACTATCAGTGTGCTATTCTGTGCTAAATCTTGTTTGTAGGGACAGAGAAGGACAGTGAGGGAAACTGTCAGTGTGCTATTCTGTTCTAAACCAATCTTGCTGAACCATATTTGAAATCCTTGAGTTTAGGGACAGAGAGGTACAGTGAGGGAAAGTGTCACTGTGCTATTCTGTTCTAAACCAATCTTGCTGAACCATATTTGAAATCCTTGAGTTTAGGGACAGAGAAGGACACTCGTGGAAACTATCAGTGTGCTATTCTGTGCTAAATCTTGTTTGTAGGGACAGAGAAGGACAGTGAGGGAAACTGTCAGTGTGCTATTCTGTTCTAAACCAATCTTGCTGAACCATATTTGAAATCCTTGAGTTTAGGGACAGAGACGGACACTCGTGGAAACTATCAGTGTGCTATTCTGTGGTAAATCTTGTTTGTAGGGACAGAGAAGGACAGTGAGGGAAACTGTCAGTGTGCTATTCTGTTCTAAACCAATCTTACTGAACCGTATTTGAAATCCTTGAGTTTAGGGACAGAGAGGTACAGTGAGGGAAAGTGTCAGTGTGCTATTCTGTTCTAAACCAATCTTGCTGAACCATATTTGAAATCCTTGAGTTTAGGGACAGAGAAGGACACTCGTGGAAACTATCAGTGTGCTATTCTGTGCTAAATCTTGTTTGTAGGGACAGAGAAGGACAGTGAGGGAAACTGTCAGTGTGCTATTCTGTTCTAAGCCAATCTTGCTGAACCATATTTGAAATCCTTGAGTTTAGGGACAGAGAGGTACAGTGAGGGAAAGTGTCAGTGTGCTATTCTGTTCTAAACCAATCTTGCTGAACCATATTTGAAAGCCTTGAGTTTAGGGACAGAGAAGGACACTCGTGGAAACTATCAGTGTGCTATTCTGTGCTAAATCTTGTTTGTAGGGACAGAGAAGGACAGTGAGGGAAACTATCAGTGTGCTATTCTGTTCTAAACCAATCTTGCTGAACCATATTTGAAATCCTTGAGTTTAGGGACAGAGAAGGACACTCATGGAAACTATCAGTGTGCTATTCTGTGCTAAATCTTGTTTGTAGGGACAGAGAAGGACAGTGAGGGAAACTGTCAGTGTGCTATTCTGTTCTAAACCAATCTTGCTGAACCATATTTGAAATCCTTGAGTTTAGGGACAGAGAAGGACACTCGTGGAAACTATCAGTGTGCTATTCTGTGCTAAATCTTGTTTGTAGGGACAGAGAAGGACAGTGAGGGAAACTGTCAGTGTGCTATTCTGTTCTAAACCAATCTTGCTGAACCATATTTGAAATCCTTGAGTTTAGGGACAGAGAGGTACAGTGAGGGAAAGTGTCAGTGTGCTATTCTGTTCTAAACCAATCTTGCTGAACCATATTTGAAATCCTTGAGTTTAGGGA
Organism: Rana muscosa; assembly: GCA_029206835.1. Lineage (NCBI taxonomy): Eukaryota > Metazoa > Chordata > Amphibia > Anura > Ranidae > Rana > Rana muscosa. The sequence goes on along the minus strand of JARGYO010005593.1, from coordinate 1,567,471 downwards.
CAGAGAAGGACACTCGTGGAAACTATCAGTGTGCTATTCTGTGCTAAATCTTGTTTGTAGGGACAGAGAAGGACAGTGAGGGAAACTATCAGTGTGCTATTCTGTGCTAAACCAATCTTGCTGAACTATATTTGAAATCCTTGAGTTTAGGGACAGAGAAGGACACTCGTGGAAACTATCAGTGTGCTATTCTGTGCTAAATCTTGTTTGTAGGGACAGAGAAGGACAGTGAGGGAAACTATCAGTGTGCTATTCTGTGCTAAACCAATCTTGCTGAACCATATTTGAAATCCTTGAGTTTAGGGACAGAGAAGGACACTCGTGGAAACTATCAGTGTGCTATTCTGTGCTAAATCTTATTTGTAGGGACAGAGAAGGACAGTGAGGGAAACTGTCAGTGTGCTATTCTGTTCTAAACCAATCTTGCTAAACCATATTTGAAATCCTTGAGTTTAGGGACAGAGAAGGACACTCGTGGAAACTATCAGTGTGCTATTCTGTGCTAAATCTTGTTTGTAGGGACAGAGAAGGACAGTGAGGGAAACTATCAGTGTGCTATTCTGTGCTAAACCAATCTTGCTGAACCATATTTGAAATCCTTGAGTTTAGGGACAGAGAAGGACACTCGTGGAAACTATCAGTGTGCTATTCTGTGCTAAATCTTGTTTGTAGGGACAGAGAAGGACAGTGAGGGAAACTGTCAGTGTGCTATTCTGTTCTAAACCAATCTTGCTGAACCATATTTGAAATCCTTGAGTTTAGGGACAGAGAGGTACAGTGAGGGAAAGTGTCACTGTGCTATTCTGTTCTAAACCAATCTTGCTGAACCATATTTGAAAGCCTTGAGTTTAGGGACAGAGAAGGACACTCGTGGAAACTATCAGTGTGCTATTCTGTGCTAAATCTTGTTTGTAGGGACAGAGAAGGACAGTGAGGGAAACTGTCAGTGTGCTATTCTGTTCTAAACCAATCTTGCTGAACCATATTTGAAATCCTTGAGTTTAGGGACAGAGACGGACACTCGTGGAAACTATCAGTGTGCTATTCTGTGCTAAATCTTGTTTGTAGGGACAGAGAAGGACAGTGAGGGAAACTGTCAGTGTGCTATTCTGTTCTAAACCAATCTTGCTGAACCATATTTGAAATCCTTGAGTTTAGGGACAGAGAGGTACAGTGAGGGAAAGTGTCAGTGTGCTATTCTGTTCTAAACCAATCTTGCTGAACCATATTTGAAATCCTTGAGTTTAGGGACAGAGAAGGACACTCGTGGAAACTATCAGTGTGCTATTCTGTGCTAAATCTTGTTTGTAGGGACAGAGAAGGACAGTGAGGGAAACTGTCAGTGTGCTATTCTGTTCTAAGCCAATCTTGCTGAACCATATTTGAAATCCTTGAGTTTAGGGACAGAGAGGTACAGTGAGGGAAAGTGTCAGTGTGCTATTCTGTTCTAAACCAATCTTGCTGAACCATATTTGAAAGCCTTGAGTTTAGGGACAGAGAAGGACACTCGTGGAAACTATCAGTGTGCTATTCTGTGCTAAATCTTGTTTGTAGGGACAGAGAAGGACAGTGAGGGAAACTATCAGTGTGCTATTCTGTTCTAAACCAATCTTGCTGAACCATATTTGAAATCCTTGAGTTTAGGGACAGAGAAGGACACTCATGGAAACTATCAGTGTGCTATTCTGTGCTAAATCTTGTTTGTAGGGACAGAGAAGGACAGTGAGGGAAACTGTCAGTGTGCTATTCTGTTCTAAACCAATCTTGCTGAACCATATTTGAAATCCTTGAGTTTAGGGACAGAGAAGGACACTCGTGGAAACTATCAGTGTGCTATTCTGTGCTAAATCTTGTTTGTAGGGACAGAGAAGGACAGTGAGGGAAACTGTCAGTGTGCTATTCTGTTCTAAACCAATCTTGCTGAACCATATTTGAAATCCTTGAGTTTAGGGACAGAGAGGTACAGTGAGGGAAAGTGTCAGTGTGCTATTCTGTTCTAAACCAATCTTGCTGAACCATATTTGAAATCCTTGAGTTTAGGGACAGAGAAGGACACTCGTGGAAACTATCAGTGTGCTATTCTGTGCTAAATCTTGTTTGTAGGGACAGAGAAGGACAGTGAGGGAAACTATCAGTGTGCTATTCTGTGCTAAACCAATCTTGCTGAACCATATTTGAAATCCTTGAGTTTAGGGACAGAGAAGGACACTCGTGGAAACTATCAGTGTGCTATTCTGTGCTAAATCTTGTTTGTAGGGACAGAGAAGGACAGTGAGGGAAACTATCAGTGTGCTATTCTGTTCTAAACCAATCTTGCTGAACCATATTTGAAATCCTTGAGTTTAGGGACAGAGAGGTACAGTGAGGGAAAGTGTCACTGTGCTATTCTGTTCTAAACCAATCTTGCTGAACCATATTTGAAAGCCTTGAGTTTAGGGACAGAGAAGGACACTCGTGGAAACTATCAGTGTGCTATTCTGTGCTAAATCTTGTTTGTAGGGACAGAGAAGGACAGTGAGGGAAACTGTCAGTGTGCTATTCTGTTCTAAACCAATCTTGCTGAACCATATTTGAAATCCTTGAGTTTAGGGACAGAGACGGACACTCATGGAAACTATCAGTGTGCTATTCTGTGCTAAATCTTGTTTGTAGGGACAGAGAGGTACAGTGAGGGAAAGTGTCAGTGTGCTATTCTGTTCTAAACCAATCTTGCTGAACCATATTTGAAATCCTTGAGTTTAGGGACAGAGAAGGACACTCGTGGAAACTATCAGTGTGCTATTCTGTGCTAAATCTTGTTTGTAGGGACAGAGAAGGACAGTGAGGGAAACTATCAGTGTGCTATTCTGTGCTAAACCAATCTTGCTGAACTATATTTGAAATCCTTGAGTTTAGGGACAGAGAAGGACACTCGTGGAAACTATCAGTGTGCTATTCTGTGCTAAATCTTGTTTGTAGGGACAGAGAAGGACAGTGAGGGAAACTATCAGTGTGCTATTCTGTGCTAAACCAATCTTGCTGAACCATATTTGAAATCCTTGAGTTTAGGGACAGAGAAGGACACTCGTGGAAACTATCAGTGTGCTATTCTGTGCTAAATATTATTTGTAGGGACAGAGAAGGACAGTGAGGGAAACTGTCAGTGTGCTATTCTGTTCTAAACCAATCTTGCTAAACCATATTTGAAATCCTTGAGTTTAGGGACAGAGAAGGACACTCGTGGAAACGATCAGTGTGCTATTCTGTGCTAAATCTTGTTTGTAGGGACAGAGAAGGACAGTGAGGGAAACTGTCAGTGTGCTATTCTGTTCTAAACCAATCTTGCTGAACCATATTTGAAATCCTTGAGTTTAGGGACAGAGAAGGACACTCGTGGAAACTATTAGTGTGCTATTCTGTGCAAAATCTTGTTTGTAGGGACAGAGAAGGACAGTGAGGGAAACTGTCAGTGTGCTATTCTGTTCTAAACCAATCTTGCTGAACCATATTTGAAATCCTTGAGTTTAGGGACAGAGAGGTACAGTGAGGGAAAGTGTCAGTGTGCTATTCTGTTCTAAGCCAATCTTGCTGAACCATATTTGAAATCCTTGAGTTTAGGGACAGAGAAGGACACTCGTGGAAACTATCAGTGTGCTATTCTGTGCTAAATCTTGTTTGTAGGGACAGAGAAGGACAGTGAGGGAAACTATCAGTGTGCTATTCTGTGCTAAACCAATCTTGCTGAACCATATTTGAAATCCTTGAGTTTAGGGACAGAGAAGGACACTCGTGGAAACTATCAGTGTGCTATTCTGTGCTAAATCTTGTTTGTAGGGACAGAGAAGGACAGTGAGGGAAACTATCAGTGTGCTATTCTGTGCTAAACCAATCTTGCTGAACCATATTTGAAATCCTTGAGTTTAGGGACAGAGAAGGACACTCGTGGAAACTATCAGTGTGCTATTCTGTGCTAAATCTTGTTTGTAGGGACAGAGAAGGACAGTGAGGGAAACTATCAGTGTGCTATTCTGTGCTAAACCAATCTTGCTGAACCATATTTGAAATCCTTGAGTTTAGGGACAGAGAAGGACACTCGTGGAAACTATCAGTGTGCTATTCTGTGCTAAATCTTGTTTGTAGGGACAGAGAAGGACAGTGAGGGAAAGTGTCAGTGTGCTATTCTGTTCTAAACCAATCTTGCTGAACCATATTTGAAATCCTTGAGTTTAGGGACAGAGAAGGACAGTGAGGGAAACTCTCAGTGTGCTATTCTGTTCTAAACCAATCTTGCTGAACCATATTTGAAATCCTTGAGTTTAGGGACAGAGAAGGACACTCGTGGAAACTATCAGTGTGCTATTCTGTGCTAAATCTTGTTTGTAGGGACATAGAAGGGCAGTGAGGGAAACTGTCAGTGTGCTATTCTGTTCTAAACCAATCTTGCTGAACCATATTTGAAATCCTTGAGTTTAGGGACAGAGAGGTACAGTGAGGGAAAGTGTCAGTGTGCTATTCTGTTCTAAACCAATCTTGCTGAACCATATTTGAAATCCTTGAGTTTAGGGACAGAGAAGGACACTCGTGGAAACTATCAGTGTGCTATTCTGTGCTAAATCTTGTTTGTAGGGACAGAGAAGGACAGTGAGGGAAACTGTCAGTGTGCTATTCTGTTCTAAACCAATCTTGCTGAACCATATTTGAAATCCTTGAGTTTAGGGACAGAGAAGGACACTCGTGGAAACTATCAGTGTGCTATTCTGTGTTAAATCTTGTTTGTAGGGACAGAGAAGGACAGTGAGGGAAACTGTCAGTGTGCTATTCTGTTCTAAACCAATCTTGCTGAACCATATTTGAAATCCTTGAGTTTAGGGACAGAGAGGTACAGTGAGGGAAAGTGTCAGTGTGCTATTCTGTTCTAAACCAATCTTGCTGAACCATATTTGAAATCCTTGAGTTTAGGGACAGAGAAGGACACTCGTGGAAACTATCAGTGTGCTATTCTGTGCTAAATCTTGTTTGTAGGGACAGAGAAGGACAGTGAGGGAAACTGTCAGTGTGCTATTCTGTTCTAAGCCAATCTTGCTGAACCATATTTGAAATCCTTGAGTTTAGGGACAGAGAGGTACAGTGAGGGAAAGTGTCAGTGTGCTATTCTGTTCTAAACCAATCTTGCTGAACCATATTTGAAATCCTTGAGTTTAGGGACAGAGAAGGACACTCGTGGAAACTATCAGTGTGCTATTCTGTGCTAAATCTTGTTTGTAGGGACAGAGAAGGACAGTGAGGGAAACTATCAGTGTGCTATTCTGTGCTAAACCAATCTTGCTGAACCATATTTGAAATACTTGAGTTTAGGGACAGAGAAGGACACTCGTGGAAACTATCAGTGTGCTATTCTGTGCTAAATCTTGTTTGTAGGGACAGAGAAGGACAGTGAGGGAAACTGTCAGTGTGCTATTCTGTTCTAAGCCAATCTTGCTGAACCATATTTGAAATCCTTGAGTTTAGGGACAGAGAGGTACAGTGAGGGAAAGTGTCAGTGTGCTATTCTGTTCTAAACCAATATTGCTGAACCATATTTGAAAGCCTTGAGTTTAGGGACAGAGAAGGACACTCGTGGAAACTATCAGTGTGCTATTCTGTGCTAAATCTTGTTTGTAGGGACAGAGAAGGACAGTGAGGGAAACTATCAGTGTGCTATTCTGTTCTAAACCAATCTTGCTGAACCATATTTGAAATCCTTGAGTTTAGGGACAGAGAAGGACACTCATGGAAACTATCAGTGTGCTATTCTGTGCTAAATCTTGTTTGTAGGGACAGAGAAGGACAGTGAGGGAAACTGTCAGTGTGCTATTCTGTTCTAAACCAATCTTGCTGAACCATATTTGAAATCCTTGAGTTTAGGGACAGAGAAGGACACTCGTGGAAACTATCAGTGTGCTATTCTGTGCTAAATCTTGTTTGTAGGGACAGAGAAGGACAGTGAGGGAAACTGTCAGTGTGCTATTCTGTTCTAAACCAATCTTGCTGAACCATATTTGAAATCCTTGAGTTTAGGGACAGAGAGGTACAGTGAGGGAAAGTGTCAGTGTGCTATTCTGTTCTAAACCAATCTTGCTGAACCATATTTGAAATCCTTGAGTTTAGGGACAGAGAAGGACACTCGTGGAAACTATCAGTGTGCTATTCTGTGCTAAATCTTGTTTGTAGGGAGAGAGAAGGACAGTGAGGGAAACTATCAGTGTGCTATTCTGTGCTAAACCAATCTTGCTGAACTATATTTGAAATCCTTGAGTTTAGGGACAGAGAAGGACACTCGTGGAAACTATCAGTGTGCTATTCTGTGCTAAATCTTGTTTGTAGGGACAGAGAAGGACAGTGAGGGAAACTGTCAGTGTGCTATTCTGTTCTAAACCAATCTTGCTGAACCATATTTGAAATCCTTGAGTTTAGGGACATAGAGGTACAGTGAGGGAAAGTGTCACTGTGCTATTCTGTTCTAAACCAATCTTGCTGAACCATATTTGAAATCCTTGAGTTTAGGGACAGAGAAGGACACTCGTGGAAACTATCAGTGTGCTATTCTGTGCTAAATCTTGTTTGTAGGGACAGAGAAGGACAGTGAGGGAAACTGTCAGTGTCCTATTCTGTTCTAAACCAATCTTGCTGAACCATATTTGAAATCCTTGAGTTTAGGGACAGAGACGGACACTCGTGGAAACTATCAGTGTGCTATTCTGTGCTAAATCTTGTTTGTAGGGACAGAGAAGGACAGTGAGGGAAACTGTCAGTGTGCTATTCTGTTCTAAACCAATCTTGCTGAACCATATTTGAAATCCTTGAGTTTAGGGACAGAGAGGTACAGTGAGGGAAAGTGTCAGTGTGCTATTCTGTTCTAAACCAATCTTGCTGAACCATATTTGAAATCCTTGAGTTTAGGGACAGAGAAGGACACTCGTGGAAACTATCAGTGTGCTATTCTGTGCTAAATCTTGTTTGTAGGGACAGAGAAGGACAGTGAGGGAAACTGTCAGTGTGCTATTCTGTTCTAAGCCAATCTTGCTGAACCATATTTGAAATCCTTGAGTTTAGGGACAGAGAGGTACAGTGAGGGAAAGTGTCAGTGTGCTATTCTGTTCTAAACCAATCTTGCTGAACCATATTTGAAAGCCTTGAGTTTAGGGACAGAGAAGGACACTCGTGGAAACTATCAGTGTGCTATTCTGTGCTAAATCTTGTTTGTAGGGACAGAGAAGGACAGTGAGGGAAACTATCAGTGTGCTATTCTGTTCTAAACCAATCTTGCTGAACCATATTTGAAATCCTTGAGTTTAGGGACAGAGAAGGACACTCATGGAAACTATCAGTGTGCTATTCTGTGCTAAATCTTGTTTGTAGGGACAGAGAAGGACAGTGAGGGAAACTGTCAGTGTGCTATTCTGTTCTAAACCAATCTTGCTGAACCATATTTGAAATCCTTGAGTTTAGGGACAGAGAAGGACACTCGTGGAAACTATCAGTGTGCTATTCTGTGCTAAATCTTGTTTGTAGGGACAGAGAAGGACAGTGAGGGAAACTATCAGTGTGCTATTCTGTGCTAAACCAATCTTGCTGAACCATATTTGAAATCCTTGAGTTTAGGGACAGAGAAGGACACTCGTGGAAACTATCAGTGTGCTATTCTGTGCTAAATCTTGTTTGTAGGGACAGAGAAGGACAGTGAGGGAAACTATCAGTGTGCTATTCTGTGCTAAACCAATCTTGCTGAACCATATTTGAAATCCTTGAGTTTAGGGACAGAGAAGGACACTCGTGGAAACTATCAGTGTGCTATTCTGTGCTAAATCTTGTTTGTAGGGACAGAGAAGGACAGTGAGGGAAAGTGTCAGTGTGCTATTCTGTTCTAAACCAATCTTGCTGAACCATATTTGAAATCCTTGAGTTTAGGGACAGAGAGGTACAGTGAGGGAAAGTGTCAGTGTGCTATTCTGTTCTAAACCAATCTTGCTGAACCATATTTGAAATCCTTGAGTTTAGGGACAGAGAAGGACACTCGTGGAAACTATCAGTGTGCTATTCTGTGCTAAATCTTGTTTGTAGGGACAGAGAAGGACAGTGAGGGAAACTATCAGTGTGCTATTCTGTGCTAAACCAATCTTGCTGAACCATATTTGAAATCCTTGAGTTTAGGGACAGAGAAGGACACTCGTGGAAACTATCAGTGTGCTATTCTGTGCTAAATCTTGTTTGTAGGGACAGAGAAGGACAGTGAGGGAAACTATCAGTGTGCTATTCTGTTCTAAACCAATCTTGCTGAACCATATTTGAAATCCTTGAGTTTAGGGACAGAGAGGTACAGTGAGGGAAAGTGTCACTGTGCTATTCTGTTCTAAACCAATCTTGCTGAACCATATTTGAAAGCCTTGAGTTTAGGGACAGAGAAGGACACTCGTGGAAACTATCAGTGTGCTATTCTGTGCTAAATCTTGTTTGTAGGGACAGAGAAGGACAGTGAGGGAAACTGTCAGTGTGCTATTCTGTTCTAAACCAATCTTGCTGAACCATATTTGAAATCCTTGAGTTTAGGGACAGAGACGGACACTCATGGAAACTATCAGTGTGCTATTCTGTGCTAAATCTTGTTTGTAGGGACAGAGAGGTACAGTGAGGGAAAGTGTCAGTGTGCTATTCTGTTCTAAACCAATCTTGCTGAACCATATTTGAAATCCTTGAGTTTAGGGACAGAGAAGGACACTCGTGGAAACTATCAGTGTGCTATTCTGTGCTAAATCTTGTTTGTAGGGACAGAGAAGGACAGTGAGGGAAACTATCAGTGTGCTATTCTGTGCTAAACCAATCTTGCTGAACTATATTTGAAATCCTTGAGTTTAGGGACAGAGAAGGACACTCGTGGAAACTATCAGTGTGCTATTCTGTGCTAAATCTTGTTTGTAGGGACAGAGAAGGACAGTGAGGGAAACTATCAGTGTGCTATTCTGTGCTAAACCAATCTTGCTGAACCATATTTGAAATCCTTGAGTTTAGGGACAGAGAAGGACACTCGTGGAAACTATCAGTGTGCTATTCTGTGCTAAATATTATTTGTAGGGACAGAGAAGGACAGTGAGGGAAACTGTCAGTGTGCTATTCTGTTCTAAACCAATCTTGCTAAACCATATTTGAAATCCTTGAGTTTAGGGACAGAGAAGGACACTCGTGGAAACGATCAGTGTGCTATTCTGTGCTAAATCTTGTTTGTAGGGACAGAGAAGGACAGTGAGGGAAACTGTCAGTGTGCTATTCTGTTCTAAACCAATCTTGCTGAACCATATTTGAAATCCTTGAGTTTAGGGACAGAGAAGGACACTCGTGGAAACTATTAGTGTGCTATTCTGTGCAAAATCTTGTTTGTAGGGACAGAGAAGGACAGTGAGGGAAACTGTCAGTGTGCTATTCTGTTCTAAACCAATCTTGCTGAACCATATTTGAAATCCTTGAGTTTAGGGACAGAGAGGTACAGTGAGGGAAAGTGTCAGTGTGCTATTCTGTTCTAAGCCAATCTTGCTGAACCATATTTGAAATCCTTGAGTTTAGGGACAGAGAAGGACACTCGTGGAAACTATCAGTGTGCTATTCTGTGCTAAATCTTGTTTGTAGGGACAGAGAAGGACAGTGAGGGAAACTATCAGTGTGCTATTCTGTGCTAAACCAATCTTGCTGAACCATATTTGAAATCCTTGAGTTTAGGGACAGAGAAGGACACTCGTGGAAACTATCAGTGTGCTATTCTGTGCTAAATCTTGTTTGTAGGGACAGAGAAGGACAGTGAGGGAAACTATCAGTGTGCTATTCTGTGCTAAACCAATCTTGCTGAACCATATTTGAAATCCTTGAGTTTAGGGACAGAGAAGGACACTCGTGGAAACTATCAGTGTGCTATTCTGTGCTAAATCTTGTTTGTAGGGACAGAGAAGGACAGTGAGGGAAACTATCAGTGTGCTATTCTGTGCTAAACCAATCTTGCTGAACCATATTTGAAATCCTTGAGTTTAGGGACAGAGAAGGACACTCGTGGAAACTATCAGTGTGCTATTCTGTGCTAAATCTTGTTTGTAGGGACAGAGAAGGACAGTGAGGGAAAGTGTCAGTGTGCTATTCTGTTCTAAACCAATCTTGCTGAACCATATTTGAAATCCTTGAGTTTAGGGACAGAGAAGGACAGTGAGGGAAACTCTCAGTGTGCTATTCTGTTCTAAACCAATCTTGCTGAACCATATTTGAAATCCTTGAGTTTAGGGACAGAGAAGGACACTCGTGGAAACTATCAGTGTGCTATTCTGTGCTAAATCTTGTTTGTAGGGACATAGAAGGGCAGTGAGGGAAACTGTCAGTGTGCTATTCTGTTCTAAACCAATCTTGCTGAACCATATTTGAAATCCTTGAGTTTAGGGACAGAGAGGTACAGTGAGGGAAAGTGTCAGTGTGCTATTCTGTTCTAAACCAATCTTGCTGAACCATATTTGAAATCCTTGAGTTTAGGGACAGAGAAGGACACTCGTGGAAACTATCAGTGTGCTATTCTGTGCTAAATCTTGTTTGTAGGGACAGAGAAGGACAGTGAGGGAAACTGTCAGTGTGCTATTCTGTTCTAAACCAATCTTGCTGAACCATATTTGAAATCCTTGAGTTTAGGGACAGAGAAGGACACTCGTGGAAACTATCAGTGTGCTATTCTGTGTTAAATCTTGTTTGTAGGGACAGAGAAGGACAGTGAGGGAAACTGTCAGTGTGCTATTCTGTTCTAAACCAATCTTGCTGAACCATATTTGAAATCCTTGAGTTTAGGGACAGAGAGGTACAGTGAGGGAAAGTGTCAGTGTGCTATTCTGTTCTAAACCAATCTTGCTGAACCATATTTGAAATCCTTGAGTTTAGGGACAGAGAAGGACACTCGTGGAAACTATCAGTGTGCTATTCTGTGCTAAATCTTGTTTGTAGGGACAGAGAAGGACAGTGAGGGAAACTGTCAGTGTGCTATTCTGTTCTAAGCCAATCTTGCTGAACCATATTTGAAATCCTTGAGTTTAGGGACAGAGAGGTACAGTGAGGGAAAGTGTCAGTGTGCTATTCTGTTCTAAACCAATCTTGCTGAACCATATTTGAAATCCTTGAGTTTAGGGACAGAGAAGGACACTCGTGGAAACTATCAGTGTGCTATTCTGTGCTAAATCTTGTTTGTAGGGACAGAGAAGGACAGTGAGGGAAACTATCAGTGTGCTATTCTGTGCTAAACCAATCTTGCTGAACCATATTTGAAATACTTGAGTTTAGGGACAGAGAAGGACACTCGTGGAAACTATCAGTGTGCTATTCTGTGCTAAATCTTGTTTGTAGGGACAGAGAAGGACAGTGAGGGAAACTGTCAGTGTGCTATTCTGTTCTAAGCCAATCTTGCTGAACCATATTTGAAATCCTTGAGTTTAGGGACAGAGAGGTACAGTGAGGGAAAGTGTCAGTGTGCTATTCTGTTCTAAACCAATATTGCTGAACCATATTTGAAAGCCTTGAGTTTAGGGACAGAGAAGGACACTCGTGGAAACTATCAGTGTGCTATTCTGTGCTAAATCTTGTTTGTAGGGACAGAGAAGGACAGTGAGGGAAACTATCAGTGTGCTATTCTGTTCTAAACCAATCTTGCTGAACCATATTTGAAATCCTTGAGTTTAGGGACAGAGAAGGACACTCATGGAAACTATCAGTGTGCTATTCTGTGCTAAATCTTGTTTGTAGGGACAGAGAAGGACAGTGAGGGAAACTGTCAGTGTGCTATTCTGTTCTAAACCAATCTTGCTGAACCATATTTGAAATCCTTGAGTTTAGGGACAGAGAAGGACACTCGTGGAAACTATCAGTGTGCTATTCTGTGCTAAATCTTGTTTGTAGGGACAGAGAAGGACAGTGAGGGAAACTGTCAGTGTGCTATTCTGTTCTAAACCAATCTTGCTGAACCATATTTGAAATCCTTGAGTTTAGGGACAGAGAGGTACAGTGAGGGAAAGTGTCAGTGTGCTATTCTGTTCTAAACCAATCTTGCTGAACCATATTTGAAATCCTTGAGTTTAGGGACAGAGAAGGACACTCGTGGAAACTATCAGTGTGCTATTCTGTGCTAAATCTTGTTTGTAGGGAGAGAGAAGGACAGTGAGGGAAACTATCAGTGTGCTATTCTGTGCTAAACCAATCTTGCTGAACTATATTTGAAATCCTTGAGTTTAGGGACAGAGAAGGACACTCGTGGAAACTATCAGTGTGCTATTCTGTGCTAAATCTTGTTTGTAGGGACAGAGAAGGACAGTGAGGGAAACTGTCAGTGTGCTATTCTGTTCTAAACCAATCTTGCTGAACCATATTTGAAATCCTTGAGTTTAGGGACATAGAGGTACAGTGAGGGAAAGTGTCACTGTGCTATTCTGTTCTAAACCAATCTTGCTGAACCATATTTGAAATCCTTGAGTTTAGGGACAGAGAAGGACACTCGTGGAAACTATCAGTGTGCTATTCTGTGCTAAATCTTGTTTGTAGGGACAGAGAAGGACAGTGAGGGAAACTGTCAGTGTCCTATTCTGTTCTAAACCAATCTTGCTGAACCATATTTGAAATCCTTGAGTTTAGGGACAGAGACGGACACTCGTGGAAACTATCAGTGTGCTATTCTGTGCTAAATCTTGTTTGTAGGGACAGAGAAGGACAGTGAGGGAAACTGTCAGTGTGCTATTCTGTTCTAAACCAATCTTGCTGAACCATATTTGAAATCCTTGAGTTTAGGGACAGAGAGGTACAGTGAGGGAAAGTGTCAGTGTGCTATTCTGTTCTAAACCAATCTTGCTGAACCATATTTGAAATCCTTGAGTTTAGGGACAGAGAAGGACACTCGTGGAAACTATCAGTGTGCTATTCTGTGCTAAATCTTGTTTGTAGGGACAGAGAAGGACAGTGAGGGAAACTGTCAGTGTGCTATTCTGTTCTAAGCCAATCTTGCTGAACCATATTTGAAATCCTTGAGTTTAGGGACAGAGAGGTACAGTGAGGGAAAGTGTCAGTGTGCTATTCTGTTCTAAACCAATCTTGCTGAACCATATTTGAAAGCCTTGAGTTTAGGGACAGAGAAGGACACTCGTGGAAACTATCAGTGTGCTATTCTGTGCTAAATCTTGTTTGTAGGGACAGAGAAGGACAGTGAGGGAAACTATCAGTGTGCTATTCTGTTCTAAACCAATCTTGCTGAACCATATTTGAAATCCTTGAGTTTAGGGACAGAGAAGGACACTCATGGAAACTATCAGTGTGCTATTCTGTGCTAAATCTTGTTTGTAGGGACAGAGAAGGACAGTGAGGGAAACTGTCAGTGTGCTATTCTGTTCTAAACCAATCTTGCTGAACCATATTTGAAATCCTTGAGTTTAGGGACAGAGAAGGACACTCGTGGAAACTATCAGTGTGCTATTCTGTGCTAAATCTTGTTTGTAGGGACAGAGAAGGACAGTGAGGGAAACTATCAGTGTGCTATTCTGTGCTAAACCAATCTTGCTGAACCATATTTGAAATCCTTGAGTTTAGGGACAGAGAAGGACACTCGTGGAAACTATCAGTGTGCTATTCTGTGCTAAATCTTGTTTGTAGGGACAGAGAAGGACAGTGAGGGAAACTATCAGTGTGCTATTCTGTGCTAAACCAATCTTGCTGAACCATATTTGAAATCCTTGAGTTTAGGGACAGAGAAGGACACTCGTGGAAACTATCAGTGTGCTATTCTGTGCTAAATCTTGTTTGTAGGGACAGAGAAGGACAGTGAGGGAAAGTGTCAGTGTGCTATTCTGTTCTAAACCAATCTTGCTGAACCATATTTGAAATCCTTGAGTTTAGGGACAGAGAAGGACAGTGAGGGAAACTCTCAGTGTGCTATTCTGTTCTAAACCAATCTTGCTGAACCATATTTGAAATCCTTGAGTTTAGGGACAGAGAAGGACACTCGTGGAAACTATCAGTGTGCTATTCTGTGCTAAATCTTGTTTGTAGGGACATAGAAGGGCAGTGAGGGAAACTGTCAGTGTGCTATTCTGTTCTAAACCAATCTTGCTGAACCATATTTGAAATCCTTGAGTTTAGGGACAGAGAGGTACAGTGAGGGAAAGTGTCAGTGTGCTATTCTGTTCTAAACCAATCTTGCTGAACCATATTTGAAATCCTTGAGTTTAGGGACAGAGAAGGACACTCGTGGAAACTATCAGTGTGCTATTCTGTGCTAAATCTTGTTTGTAGGGACAGAGAAGGACAGTGAGGGAAACTGTCAGTGTGCTATTCTGTTCTAAACCAATCTTGCTGAACCATATTTGAAATCCTTGAGTTTAGGGACAGAGAAGGACACTGGTGGAAACTATCAGTGTGCTATTCTGTGTTAAATCTTGTTTGTAGGGACAGAGAAGGACAGTGAGGGAAACTGTCAGTGTGCTATTCTGTTCTAAACCAATCTTGCTGAACCATATTTGAAATCCTTGAGTTTAGGGACAGAGAGGTACAGTGAGGGAAAGTGTCAGTGTGCTATTCTGTTCTAAACCAATCTTGCTGAACCATATTTGAAATCCTTGAGTTTAGGGACAGAGAAGGACACTCGTGGAAACTATCAGTGTGCTATTCTGTGCTAAATCTTGTTTGTAGGGACAGAGAAGGACAGTGAGGGAAACTGTAAGTGTGCTATTCTGTTCTAAGCCAATCTTGCTGAACCATATTTGAAATCCTTGAGTTTAGGGACAGAGAGGTACAGTGAGGGAAAGTGTCAGTGTGCTATTCTGTTCTAAACCAATCTTGCTGAACCATATTTGAAATCCTTGAGTTTAGGGACAGAGAAGGACACTCGTGGAAACTATCAGTGTGCTATTCTGTGCTAAATCTTGTTTGTAGGGACAGAGAAGGACAGTGAGGGAAACTATCAGTGTGCTATTCTGTGCTAAACCAATCTTGCTGAACCATATTTGAAATCCTTGAGTTTAGGGACAGAGAAGGACACTCGTGGAAACTATCAGTGTGCTATTCTGTGCTAAATCTTGTTTGTAGGGACAGAGAAGGACAGTGAGGGAAACTGTCAGTGTGCTATTCTGTTCTAAGCCAATCTTGCTGAACCATATTTGAAATCCTTGAGTTTAGGGACAGAGAGGTACAGTGAGGGAAAGTGTCAGTGTGCTATTCTGTTCTAAACCAATCTTGCTGAACCATATTTGAAAGCCTTGAGTTTAGGGACAGAGAAGGACACTCGTGGAAACTATCAGTGTGCTATTCTGTGCTAAATCTTGTTTGTAGGGACAGAGAAGGACAGTGAGGGAAACTATCAGTGTGCTATTCTGTTCTAAACCAATCTTGCTGAACCATATTTGAAATCCTTGAGTTTAGGGACAGAGAAGGACACTCATGGAAACTATCAGTGTGCTATTCTGTGCTAAATCTTGTTTGTAGGGACAGAGAAGGACAGTGAGGGAAACTGTCAGTGTGCTATTCTGTTCTAAACCAATCTTGCTGAACCATATTTGAAATCCTTGAGTTTAGGGACAGAGAAGGACACTCGTGGAAACTATCAGTGTGCTATTCTGTGCTAAATCTTGTTTGTAGGGACAGAGAAGGACAGTGAGGGAAACTGTCAGTGTGCTATTCTGTTCTAAACCAATCTTGCTGAACCATATTTGAAATCCTTGAGTTTAGGGACAGAGAGGTACAGTGAGGGAAAGTGTCAGTGTGCTATTCTGTTCTAAACCAATCTTGCTGAACCATATTTGAAATCCTTGAGTTTAGGGACAGAGAAGGACACTCGTGGAAACTATCAGTGTGCTATTCTGTGCTAAATCTTGTTTGTAGGGAGAGAGAAGGACAGTGAGGGAAACTATCAGTGTGCTATTCTGTGCTAAACCAATCTTGCTGAACTATATTTGAAATCCTTGAGTTTAGGGACAGAGAAGGACACTCGTGGAAACTATCAGTGTGCTATTCTGTGCTAAATCTTGTTTGTAGGGACAGAGAAGGACAGTGAGGGAAACTGTCAGTGTGCTATTCTGTTCTAAACCAATCTTGCTGAACCATATTTGAAATCCTTGAGTTTAGGGACATAGAGGTACAGTGAGGGAAAGTGTCACTGTGCTATTCTGTTCTAAACCAATCTTGCTGAACCATATTTGAAATCCTTGAGTTTAGGGACAGAGAAGGACACTCGTGGAAACTATCAGTGTGCTATTCTGTGCTAAATCTTGTTTGTAGGGACAGAGAAGGACAGTGAGGGAAACTGTCAGTGTCCTATTCTGTTCTAAACCAATCTTGCTGAACCATATTTGAAATCCTTGAGTTTAGGGACAGAGACGGACACTCGTGGAAACTATCAGTGTGCTATTCTGTGCTAAATCTTGTTTGTAGGGACAGAGAAGGACAGTGAGGGAAACTGTCAGTGTGCTATTCTGTTCTAAACCAATCTTGCTGAACCATATTTGAAATCCTTGAGTTTAGGGACAGAGAGGTACAGTGAGGGAAAGTGTCAGTGTGCTATTCTGTTCTAAACCAATCTTGCTGAACCATATTTGAAATCCTTGAGTTTAGGGACAGAGAAGGACACTCGTGGAAACTATCAGTGTGCTATTCTGTGCTAAATCTTGTTTGTAGGGACAGAGAAGGACAGTGAGGGAAACTGTCAGTGTGCTATTCTGTTCTAAGCCAATCTTGCTGAACCATATTTGAAATCCTTGAGTTTAGGGACAGAGAGGTACAGTGAGGGAAAGTGTCAGTGTGCTATTCTGTTCTAAACCAATCTTGCTGAACCATATTTGAAAGCCTTGAGTTTAGGGACAGAGAAGGACACTCGTGGAAACTATCAGTGTGCTATTCTGTGCTAAATCTTGTTTGTAGGGACAGAGAAGGACAGTGAGGGAAACTATCAGTGTGCTATTCTGTTCTAAACCAATCTTGCTGAACCATATTTGAAATCCTTGAGTTTAGGGACAGAGAAGGACACTCATGGAAACTATCAGTGTGCTATTCTGTGCTAAATCTTGTTTGTAGGGACAGAGAAGGACAGTGAGGGAAACTGTCAGTGTGCTATTCTGTTCTAAACCAATCTTGCTGAACCATATTTGAAATCCTTGAGTTTAGGGACAGAGAAGGACACTCGTGGAAACTATCAGTGTGCTATTCTGTGCTAAATCTTGTTTGTAGGGACAGAGAAGGACAGTGAGGGAAACTGTCAGTGTGCTATTCTGTTCTAAACCAATCTTGCTGAACCATATTTGAAATCCTTGAGTTTAGGGACAGAGAGGTACAGTGAGGGAAAGTGTCAGTGTGCTATTCTGTTCTAAACCAATCTTGCTGAACCATATTTGAAATCCTTGAGTTTAGGGACATAGAAGGACACTCGTGGAAACTATCAGTGTGCTATTCTGTGCTAAATCTTATTTGTAGGGACAGAGAAGGACAGTGAGGGAAACTGTCAGTGTGCTATTCTGTTCTAAACCAATCTTGCTAAACCATATTTGAAATCCTTGAGTTTAGGGACAGAGAAGGACACTCGTGGAAACTATCAGTGTGCTATTCTGTGCTAAATCTTGTTTGTAGGGACAGAGAAGGACAGTGAGGGAAACTGTCAGTGTGCTATTCTGTTCTAAACCAATCTTGCTGAACCATATTTGAAATCCTTGAGTTTAGGGACAGAGAAGGACACTCGTGGAAACTATTAGTGTGCTATTCTGTGCAAAATCTTGTTTGTAGGGACAGAGAAGGACAGTGAGGGAAACTGTCAGTGTGCTATTCTGTTCTAAACCAATCTTGCTGAACCATATTTGAAATCCTTGAGTTTAGGGACAGAGAGGTACAGTGAGGGAAAGTGTCAGTGTGCTATTCTGTTCTAAGCCAATCCTGCTGAACCATATTTGAAATCCTTGAGTTTAGGGACAGAGAAGGACACTCGTGGAAACTATCAGTGTGCTATTCTGTGCTAAATCTTGTTTGTAGGGACAGAGAAGGACAGTGAGGGAAACTATCAGTGTGCTATTCTGTGCTAAACCAATCTTGCTGAACCATATTTGAAATCCTTGAGTTTAGGGACAGAGAAGGACACTCGTGGAAACTATCAGTGTGCTATTCTGTGCTAAATCTTGTTTGTAGGGACAGAGAAGGACAGTGAGGGAAACTATCAGTGTGCTATTCTGTGCTAAACCAATCTTGCTGAACCATATTTGAAATCCTTGAGTTTAGGGACAGAGAAGGACACTCGTGGAAACTATCAGTGTGCTATTCTGTGCTAAATCTTGTTTGTAGGGACAGAGAAGGACAGTGAGGGAAACTATCAGTGTGCTATTCTGTGCTAAACCAATCTTGCTGAACCATATTTGAAATCCTTGAGTTTAGGGACAGAGAAGGACACTCGTGGAAACTATCAGTGTGCTATTCTGTGCTAAATCTTGTTTGTAGGGACAGAGAAGGACAGTGAGGGAAAGTGTCAGTGTGCTATTCTGTTCTAAACCAATCTTGCTGAACCATATTTGAAATCCTTGAGTTTAGGGACAGAGAAGGACACTCGTGGAAACTATCAGTGTGCTATTCTGTGCTAAATCTTGTTTGTAGGGACAGAGAAGGACAGTGAGGGAAACTGTCAGTGTGCTATTCTGTTCTAAACCAATCTTGCTGAACCATATTTGAAATCCTTGAGTTTAGGGACAGAGAAGGACACTCGTGGAAACTATCAGTGTGCTATTCTGTGCTAAATCTTGTTTGTAGGGACAGAGAAGGACAGTGAGGGAAACTGTCAGTGTGCTATTCTGTTCTAAACCAATCTTGCTGAACCATATTTGAAATCCTTGAGTTTAGGGACAGAGAAGGACAGTGAGGGAAACTCTCAGTGTGCTATTCTGTTCTAAACCAATCTTGCTGAACCATATTTGAAATCCTTGAGTTTAGGGACAGAGAAGGACACTCGTGGAAACTATCAGTGTGCTATTCTGTGCTGAATCTTGTTTGTAGGGACAGAGAAGGGCAGTGAGGGAAACTGTCAGTGTGCTATTCTGTTCTAAACCAATCTTGCTGAACCATATTTGAAATCTTTGAGTTTAGGGACAGAGAGGTACAGTGAGGGAAAGTGTCAGTGTGCTATTCTGTTCTAAACCAATCTTGCTGAACCATATTTGAAATCCTTGAGTTTAGGGACAGAGAAGGACACTCGTGGAAACTATCAGTGTGCTATTCTGTGCTAAATCTTGTTTGTAGGGACAGAGAAGGACAGTGAGGGAAACTGTCAGTGTGCTATTCTGTTCTAAACCAATCTTGCTGAACCATATTTGAAATCCTTGAGTTTAGGGACAGAGAAGGACACTCGTGGAAACTATCAGTGTGCTATTCTGTGTTAAATCTTGTTTGTAGGGAAAGAGAAGGACAGTGAGGGAAACTGTCAGTGTGCTATTCTGTTCTAAACCAATCTTGCTGAACCATATTTGAAATCCTTGAGTTTAGGGACAGAGAGGTACAGTGAGGGAAAGTGTCAGTGTGCTATTCTGTTCTAAACCAATCTTGCTGAACCATATTTGAAATCCTTGAGTTTAGGGACAGAGAAGGACACTCGTGGAAACTATCAGTGTGCTATTCTGTGCTAAATCTTGTTTGTAGGGACAGAGAGGTACAGTGAGGGAAAGTGTCAGTGTGCTATTCTGTTCTAAACCAATCTTGCTGAACCATATTTGAAAGCCTTGAGTTTAGGGACAGAGAAGGACACTCGTGGAAACTATCAGTGTGCTATTCTGTGCTAAATCTTGTTTGTAGGGACAGAGAAGGACAGTGAGGGAAACTATCAGTGTGCTATTCTGTTCTAAACCAATCTTGCTGAACCATATTTGAAATCCTTGAGTTTAGGGACAGAGAAGGACACTCGTGGAAACTATCAGTGTGCTATTCTGTGCTAAATCTTGTTTGTAGGGACAGAGAAGGACAGTGAGGGAAACTGTCAGTGTGCTATTCTGTTCTAAACCAATCTTGCTGAACCATATTTGAAATCCTTGAGTTTAGGGACAGAGAGGTACAGTGAGGGAAAGTGTCAGTGTGCTATTCTGTTCTAAACCAATCTTGCTGAACCATATTTGAAATCCTTGAGTTTAGGGACAGAGAAGGACACTCGTGGAAACTATCAGTGTGCTATTCTGTGCTAAATCTTGTTTGTAGGGACAGAGAAGGACAGTGAGGGAAACTATCAGTGTGCTATTCTGTGCTAAACCAATCTTGCTGAACTATATTTGAAATCCTTGAGTTTAGGGACAGAGAAGGACACTCGTGGAAACTATCAGTGTGCTATTCTGTGCTAAATCTTGTTTGTAGGGACAGAGAAGGACAGTGAGGGAAACTATCAGTGTGCTATTCTGTGCTAAACCAATCTTGCTGAACCATATTTGAAATCCTTGAGTTTAGGGACAGAGAAGGACACTCGTGGAAACTATCAGTGTGCTATTCTGTGCTAAATCTTATTTGTAGGGACAGAGAAGGACAGTGAGGGAAACTGTCAGTGTGCTATTCTGTTCTAAACCAATCTTGCTAAACCATATTTGAAATCCTTGAGTTTAGGGACAGAGAAGGACACTCGTGGAAACTATCAGTGTGCTATTCTGTGCTAAATCTTGTTTGTAGGGACAGAGAAGGACAGTGAGGGAAACAGTCAGTGTGCTATTCTGTTCTAAACCAATCTTGCTGAACCATATTTGAAATCCTTGAGTTTAGGGACAGAGAAGGACACTCGTGGAAACTATTAGTGTGCTATTCTGTGCAAAATCTTGTTTGTAGGGACAGAGAAGGACAGTGAGAGAAACTGTCAGTGTGCTATTCTGTTCTAAACCAATCTTGCTGAACCATATTTGAAATCCTTGAGTTTAGGGACAGAGAGGTACAGTGAGGGAAAGTGTCAGTGTGCTATTCTGTTCTAAGCCAATCTTGCTGAACCATATTTGAAATCCTTGAGTTTAGGGACAGAGAAGGACACTCGTGGAAACTATCAGTGTGCTATTCTGTGCTAAATCTTGTTTGTAGGGACAGAGAAGGACAGTGAGGGAAACTATCAGTGTGCTATTCTGTGCTAAACCAATCTTGCTGAACCATATTTGAAATCCTTGAGTTTAGGGACAGAGAAGGACACTCGTGGAAACTATCAGTGTGCTATTCTGTGCTAAATCTTGTTTGTAGGGACAGAGAAGGACAGTGAGGGAAACTATCAGTGTGCTATTCTGTGCTAAACCAATCTTGCTGAACCATATTTGAAATCCTTGAGTTTAGGGACAGAGAAGGACACTCGTGGAAACTATCAGTGTGCTATTCTGTGCTAAATCTTGTTTGTAGGGACAGAGAAGGACAGTGAGGGAAACTATCAGTGTGCTATTCTGTGCTAAACCAATCTTGCTGAACCATATTTGAAATCCTTGAGTTTAGGGACAGAGAAGGACACTCGTGGAAACTATCAGTGTGCTATTCTGTGCTAAATCTTGTTTGTAGGGACAGAGAAGGACAGTGAGGGAAAGTGTCAGTGTGCTATTCTGTTCTAAACCAATCTTGCTGAACCATATTTGAAATCCTTGAGTTTAGGGACAGAGAAGGACACTCATGGAAACTATCAGTGTGCTATTCTGTGCTAAATCTTGTTTGTAGGGACAGAGAAGGACAGTGAGGGAAACTGTCAGTGTGCTATTCTGTTCTAAACCAATCTTGCTGAACCATATTTGAAATCCTTGAGTTTAGGGACAGAGAAGGACACTCGTGGAAACTATCAGTGTGCTATTCTGTGTTAAATCTTGTTTGTAGGGACAGAGAAGGACAGTGAGGGAAACTGTCAGTGTGCTATTCTGTTCTAAACCAATCTTGCTGAACCATATTTGAAATCCTTGAGTTTAGGGACAGAGAGGTACAGTGAGGGAAAGTGTCAGTGTGCTATTCTGTTCTAAACCAATCTTGCTGAACCATATTTGAAATCCTTGAGTTTAGGGACAGAGAAGGACACTCGTGGAAACTATCAGTGTGCTATTCTGTGCTAAATCTTGTTTGTAGGGACAGAGAAGGACAGTGAGGGAAACTGTCAGTGTGCTATTCTGTTCTAAGCCAATCTTGCTGAACCATATTTGAAATCCTTGAGTTTAGGGACAGAGAGGTACAGTGAGGGAAAGTGTCAGTGTGCTATTCTGTTCTAAACCAATCTTGCTGAACCATATTTGAAATCCTTGAGTTTAGGGACAGAGAAGGACACTCGTGGAAACTATCAGTGTGCTATTCTGTGCTAAATCTTGTTTGTAGGGACAGAGAGGTACAGTGAGGGAAAGTGTCAGTGTGCTATTCTGTTCTAAACCAATCTTGCTGAACCATATTTGAAAGCCTTGAGTTTAGGGACAGAGAAGGACACTCGTGGAAACTATCAGTGTGCTATTCTGTGCTAAATCTTGTTTGTAGGGACAGAGAAGGACAGTGAGGGAAACTATCAGTGTGCTATTCTGTTCTAAACCAATCTTGCTGAACCATATTTGAAATCCTTGAGTTTAGGGACAGAGAAGGACACTCGTGGAAACTATCAGTGTGCTATTCTGTGCTAAATCTTGTTTGTAGGGACAGAGAAGGACAGTGAGGGAAACTGTCAGTGTGCTATTCTGTTCTAAACCAATCTTGCTGAACCATATTTGAAATCCTTGAGTTTAGGGACAGAGAGGTACAGTGAGGGAAAGTGTCAGTGTGCTATTCTGTTCTAAACCAATCTTGCTGAACCATATTTGAAATCCTTGAGTTTAGGGACAGAGAAGGACACTCGTGGAAACTATCAGTGTGCTATTCTGTGCTAAATCTTGTTTGTAGGGACAGAGAAGGACAGTGAGGGAAACTATCAGTGTGCTATTCTGTGCTAAACCAATCTTGCTGAACTATATTTGAAATCCTTGAGTTTAGGGACAGAGAAGGACACTCGTGGAAACTATCAGTGTGCTATTCTGTGCTAAATCTTGTTTGTAGGGACAGAGAAGGACAGTGAGGGAAACTATCAGTGTGCTATTCTGTGCTAAACCAATCTTGCTGAACCATATTTGAAATCCTTGAGTTTAGGGACAGAGAAGGACACTCGTGGAAACTATCAGTGTGCTATTCTGTGCTAAATCTTATTTGTAGGGACAGAGAAGGACAGTGAGGGAAACTGTCAGTGTGCTATTCTGTTCTAAACCAATCTTGCTAAACCATATTTGAAATCCTTGAGTTTAGGGACAGAGAAGGACACTCGTGGAAACTATCAGTGTGCTATTCTGTGCTAAATCTTGTTTGTAGGGACAGAGAAGGACAGTGAGGGAAACAGTCAGTGTGCTATTCTGTTCTAAACCAATCTTGCTGAACCATATTTGAAATCCTTGAGTTTAGGGACAGAGAAGGACACTCGTGGAAACTATTAGTGTGCTATTCTGTGCAAAATCTTGTTTGTAGGGACAGAGAAGGACAGTGAGAGAAACTGTCAGTGTGCTATTCTGTTCTAAACCAATCTTGCTGAACCATATTTGAAATCCTTGAGTTTAGGGACAGAGAGGTACAGTGAGGGAAAGTGTCAGTGTGCTATTCTGTTCTAAGCCAATCTTGCTGAACCATATTTGAAATCCTTGAGTTTAGGGACAGAGAAGGACACTCGTGGAAACTATCAGTGTGCTATTCTGTGCTAAATCTTGTTTGTAGGGACAGAGAAGGACAGTGAGGGAAACTATCAGTGTGCTATTCTGTGCTAAACCAATCTTGCTGAACCATATTTGAAATCCTTGAGTTTAGGGACAGAGAAGGACACTCGTGGAAACTATCAGTGTGCTATTCTGTGCTAAATCTTGTTTGTAGGGACAGAGAAGGACAGTGAGGGAAACTATCAGTGTGCTATTCTGTGCTAAACCAATCTTGCTGAACCATATTTGAAATCCTTGAGTTTAGGGACAGAGAAGGACACTCGTGGAAACTATCAGTGTGCTATTCTGTGCTAAATCTTGTTTGTAGGGACAGAGAAGGACAGTGAGGGAAACTATCAGTGTGCTATTCTGTGCTAAACCAATCTTGCTGAACCATATTTGAAATCCTTGAGTTTAGGGACAGAGAAGGACACTCGTGGAAACTATCAGTGTGCTATTCTGTGCTAAATCTTGTTTGTAGGGACAGAGAAGGACAGTGAGGGAAAGTGTCAGTGTGCTATTCTGTTCTAAACCAATCTTGCTGAACCATATTTGAAATCCTTGAGTTTAGGGACAGAGAAGGACACTCGTGGAAACTATCAGTGTGCTATTCTGTGCTAAATCTTGTTTGTAGGGACAGAGAAGGACAGTGAGGGAAACTGTCAGTGTGCTATTCTGTTCTAAACCAATCTTGCTGAACCATATTTGAAATCCTTGAGTTTAGGGACAGAGAAGGACACTCGTGGAAACTATCAGTGTGCTATTCTGTGTTAAATCTTGTTTGTAGGGACAGAGAAGGACAGTGAGGGAAACTGTCAGTGTGCTATTCTGTTCTAAACCAATCTTGCTGAACCATATTTGAAATCCTTGAGTTTAGGGACAGAGAGGTACAGTGAGGGAAAGTGTCAGTGTGCTATTCTGTTCTAAACCAATCTTGCTGAACCATATTTGAAATCCTTGAGTTTAGGGACAGAGAAGGACACTCGTGGAAACTATCAGTGTGCTATTCTGTGCTAAATCTTGTTTGTAGGGACAGAGAAGGACAGTGAGGGAAACTGTCAGTGTGCTATTCTGTTCTAAGCCAATCTTGCTGAACCATATTTGAAATCCTTGAGTTTAGGGACAGAGAGGTACAGTGAGGGAAAGTGTCAGTGTGCTATTCTGTTCTAAACCAATCTTGCTGAACCATATTTGAAATCCTTGAGTTTAGGGACAGAGAAGGACACTCGTGGAAACTATCAGTGTGCTATTCTGTGCTAAATCTTGTTTGTAGGGACAGAGAAGGACAGTGAGGGAAACTATCAGTGTGCTATTCTGTGCTAAACCAATCTTGCTGAACCATATTTGAAATCCTTGAGTTTAGGGACAGAGAAGGACACTCGTGGAAACTATCAGTGTGCTATTCTGTGCTAAATCTTATTTGTAGGGACAGAGAAGGACAGTGAGGGAAACTGTCAGTGTGCTATTCTGTTCTAAACCAATCTTGCTAAACCATATTTGAAATCCTTGAGTTTAGGGACAGAGAAGGACACTCGTGGAAACTATCAGTGTGCTATTCTGTGCTAAATCTTGTTTGTAGGGACAGAGAAGGACAGTGAGGGAAACTGTCAGTGTGCTATTCTGTTCTAAACCAATCTTGCTGAACCATATTTGAAATCCTTGAGTTTAGGGACAGAGAAGGACACTCGTGGAAACTATTAGTGTGCTATTCTGTGCAAAATCTTGTTTGTAGGGACAGAGAAGGACAGTGAGGGAAACTGTCAGTGTGCTATTCTGTTCTAAACCAATCTTGCTGAACCATATTTGAAATCCTTGAGTTTAGGGACAGAGAAGGACACTCGTGGAAACTATCAGTGTGCTATTCTGTGCTAAATCTTGTTTGTAGGGACAGAGAAGGACAGTGAGGGAAACTGTCAGTGTGCTATTCTGTTCTAAACCAATCTTGCTGAACCATATTTGAAATCCTTGAGTTTAGGGACAGAGAAGGACACTCGTGGAAACTATCAGTGTGCTATTCTGTGCTAAATCTTGTTTGTAGGGACAGAGAAGGACAGTGAGGGAAACTGTCAGTGTGCTATTCTGTTCTAAACCAATCTTGCTGAACCATATTTGAAATCCTTGAGTTTAGGGACAGAGAGGTACAGTGAGGGAAAGTGTCAGTGTGCTATTCTGTTCTAAACCAATCTTGCTGAACCATATTTGAAATCCTTGAGTTTAGGGACAGAGAAGGACACTCGTGGAAACTATCAATGTGCTATTCTGTGCTAAATCTTGTTTGTAGGGACAGAGAAGGACAGTGAGGGAAACTGTCAGTGTGCTATTCTGTTCTAAGCCAATCTTGCTGAACCATATTTGAAATCCTTGAGTTTAGGGACAGAGAGGTACAGTGAGGGAAAGTGTCAGTGTGCTATTCTGTTCTAAACCAATCTTGCTGAACCATATTTGAAAGCCTTGAGTTTAGGGACAGAGAAGGACACTCGTGGAAACTATCAGTGTGCTATTCTGTGCTAAATCTTGTTTGTAGGGACAGAGAAGGACAGTGAGGGAAACTATCAGTGTGCTATTCTGTTCTAAACCAATCTTGCTGAACCATATTTGAAATCCTTGAGTTTAGGGACAGAGAAGGACACTCATGGAAACTATCAGTGTGCTATTCTGTGCTAAATCTTGTTTGTAGGGACAGAGAAGGACAGTGAGGGAAACTGTCAGTGTGCTATTCTGTTCTAAACCAATCTTGCTGAACCATATTTGAAATCCTTGAGTTTAGGGACAGAGAAGGACACTCGTGGAAACTATCAGTGTGCTATTCTGTGCTAAATCTTGTTTGTAGGGACAGAGAAGGACAGTGAGGGAGACTGTCAGTGTGCTATTCTGTTCTAAACCAATCTTGCTGAACCATATTTGAAATCCTTGAGTTTAGGGACAGAGAGGTACAGTGAGGGAAAGTGTCAGTGTGCTATTCTGTTCTAAACCAATCTTGCTGAACCATATTTGAAATCCTTGAGTTTAGGGACAGAGAAGGACACTCGTGGAAACTATCAGTGTGCTATTCTGTGCTAAATCTTGTTTGTAGGGACAGAGAAGGACAGTGAGGGAAACTATCAGTGTGCTATTCTGTTCTAAACCAATCTTGCTGAACCATATTTGAAATCCTTGAGTTTAGGGACAGAGAAGGACACTCATGGAAACTATCAGTGTGCTATTCTGTGCTAAATCTTGTTTGTAGGGACAGAGAAGGACAGTGAGGGAAACTGTCAGTGTGCTATTCTGTTCTAAACCAATCTTGCTGAACCATATTTGAAATCCTTGAGTTTAGGGACAGAGAAGGACACTCGTGGAAACTATCAGTGTGCTATTCTGTGCTAAATCTTGTTTGTAGGGACAGAGAAGGACAGTGAGGGAAACTGTCATTGTGCTATTCTGTTCTAAACCAATCTTGCTGAACCATATTTGAAATCCTTGAGTTTAGGGACAGAGAGGTACAGTGAGGGAAAGTGTCAGTGTGCTATTCTGTTCTAAACCAATCTTGCTGAACCATATTTGAAATCCTTGAGTTTAGGGACAGAGAAGGACACTCGTGGAAACTATCAGTGTGCTATTCTGTGCTAAATCTTGTTTGTAGGGACAGAGAAGGACAGTGAGGGAAACTATCAGTGTGCTATTCTGTGCTAAACCAATCTTGCTGAACTATATTTGAAATCCTTGAGTTTAGGGACAGAGAAGGACACTCGTGGAAACTATCAGTGTGCTATTCTGTGCTAAATCTTGTTTGTAGGGACAGAGAAGGACAGTGAGGGAAACTATCAGTGTGCTATTCTGTGCTAAACCAATCTTGCTGAACCATATTTGAAATCCTTGAGTTTAGGGACAGAGAAGGACACTCGTGGAAACTATCAGTGTGCTATTCTGTGCTAAATCTTATTTGTAGGGACAGAGAAGGACAGTGAGGGAAACTGTCAGTGTGCTATTCTGTTCTAAACCAATCTTGCTAAACCATATTTGAAATCCTTGAGTTTAGGGACAGAGAAGGACACTCGTGGAAACTATCAGTGTGCTATTCTGTGCTAAATCTTGTTTGTAGGGACAGAGAAGGACAGTGAGGGAAACTGTCAGTGTGCTATTCTGTTCTAAACCAATCTTGCTGAACCATATTTGAAATCCTTGAGTTTAGGGACAGAGAAGGACACTCGTGGAAACTATTAGTGTGCTATTCTGTGCAAAATCTTGTTTGTAGGGACAGAGAAGGACAGTGAGGGAAACTGTCAGTGTGCTATTCTGTTCTAAACCAATCTTGCTGAACCATATTTGAAATCCTTGAGTTTAGGGACAGAGAGGTACAGTGAGGGAAAGTGTCAGTGTGCTATTCTGTTCTAAGCCATTCTTGCTGAACCATATTTGAAATCCTTGAGTTTAGGGACAGAGAAGGACACTCGTGGAAACTATCAGTGTGCTATTCTGTGCTAAATCTTGTTTGTAGGGACAGAGAAGGACAGTGAGGGAAACTATCAGTGTGCTATTCTGTGCTAAACCAATCTTGCTGAACCATATTTGAAATCCTTGAGTTTAGGGACAGAGAAGGACACTCGTGGAAACTATCAGTGTGCTATTCTGTGCTAAATCTTGTTTGTAGGGACAGAGAAGGACAGTGAGGGAAACTATCAGTGTGCTATTCTGTGCTAAACCAATCTTGCTGAACCATATTTGAAATCCTTGAGTTTAGGGACAGAGAAGGACACTCGTGGAAACTATCAGTGTGCTATTCTGTGCTAAATCTTGTTTGTAGGGACAGAGAAGGACAGTGAGGGAAACTATCAGTGTGCTATTCTGTGCTAAACCAATCTTGCTGAACCATATTTGAAATCCTTGAGTTTAGGGACAGAGAAGGACACTCGTGGAAACTATCAGTGTGCTATTCTGTGCTAAATCTTGTTTGTAGGGACAGAGAAGGACAGTGAGGGAAAGTGTCAGTGTGCTATTCTGTTCTAAACCAATCTTGCTGAACCATATTTGAAATCCTTGAGTTTAGGGACAGAGAAGGACACTCATGGAAACTATCAGTGTGCTATTCTGTGCTAAATCTTGTTTGTAGGGACAGAGAAGGACAGTGAGGGAAACTGTCAGTGTGCTATTCTGTTCTAAACCAATCTTGCTGAACCATATTTGAAATCCTTGAGTTTAGGGACAGAGAAGGACACTCGTGGAAAGTATCAGTGTGCTATTCTGTGCTAAATCTTGTTTGTAGGGACAGAGAAGGACAGTGAGGGAAACTGTCAGTGTGCTATTCTGTTCTAAACCAATCTTGCTGAACCATATTTGAAATCCTTGAGTTTAGGGACAGAGAAGGACAGTGAGGGAAACTGTCAGTGTGCTATTCTGTTCTAAACCAATCTTGCTGAACCATATTTGAAATCCTTGAGTTTAGGGACAGAGAAGGACACTCGTGGAAACTATCAGTGTGCTATTCTGTGCTAAATCTTGTTTGTAGGGACAGAGAAGGGCAGTGAGGGAAACTGTCAGTGTGCTATTCTGTTCTAAACCAATCTTGCTGAACCATATTTGAAATCCTTGAGTTTAGGGACAGAGAAGGACAGTGAGGGAAAGTGTCAGTGTGCTATTCTGTTCTAAACCAATCTTGCTGAACCATATTTGAAATCCTTGAGTTTAGGGACAGAGAAGGACACTCGTGGAAACTATCAGTGTGCTATTCTGTGCTAAATCTTGTTTGTAGGGACAGAGAAGGACAGTGAGGGAAACTGTCAGTGTGCTATTCTGTTCTAAACCAATCTTGCTGAACCATATTTGAAATCCTTGAGTTTAGGGACAGAGAAGGACACTCGTGGAAACTATCAGTGTGCTATTCTGTGTTAAATCTTGTTTGTAGGGACAGAGAAGGACAGTGAGGGAAACTGTCAGTGTGCTATTCTGTTCTAAACCAATCTTGCTGAACCATATTTGAAATCCTTGAGTTTAGGGACAGAGAAGGACACTCGTGGAAACTATCAGTGTGCTATTCTGTGTTAAATCTTGTTTGTAGGGACAGAGAAGGACAGTGAGGGAAACTGTCAGTGTGCTATTCTGTTCTAAACCAATCTTGCTGAACCATATTTGAAATCCTTGAGTTTAGGGACAGAGAGGTACAGTGAGGGAAAGTGTCAGTGTGCTATTCTGTTCTAAACCAATCTTGCTGAACCATATTTGAAATCCTTGAGTTTAGGGACAGAGATGGACACTCGTGGAAACTATCAGTGTGCTATTCTGTGCTAAATCTTGTTTGTAGGGACAGAGAAGGACAGTGAGGGAAACTATCAGTGTGCTATTCTGTGCTAAACCAATCTTGCTGAACCATATTTGAAATCCTTGAGTTTAGGGACAGAGAAGGACACTCGTGGAAACTATCAGTGTGCTATTCTGTGCTAAATCTTGTTTGTAGGGACAGAGAAGGACAGTGAGGGAAACTATCAGTGTGCTATTCTGTGCTAAACCAATCTTGCTGAACCATATTTGAAATCCTTGAGTTTAGGGACAGAGAAGGACACTCGTGGAAACTATCAGTGTGCTATTCTGTGCTAAATCTTGTTTGTAGGGACAGAGAAGGACAGTGAGGGAAAGTGTCAGTGTGCTATTCTGTTCTAAACCAATCTTGCTGAACCATATTTGAAATCCTTGAGTTTAGGGACAGAGAAGGACACTCATGGAAACTATCAGTGTGCTATTCTGTGCTAAATCTTGTTTGTAGGGACAGAGAAGGACAGTGAGGGAAACTGTCAGTGTGCTATTCTGTTCTAAACCAATCTTGCTGAACCATATTTGAAATCCTTGAGTTTAGGGACAGAGAAGGACACTCGTGGAAAGTATCAGTGTGCTATTCTGTGCTAAATCTTGTTTGTAGGGACAGAGAAGGACAGTGAGGGAAACTGTCAGTGTGCTATTCTGTTCTAAACCAATCTTGCTGAACCATATTTGAAATCCTTGAGTTTAGGGACAGAGAAGGACAGTGAGGGAAACTGTCAGTGTGCTATTCTGTTCTAAACCAATCTTGCTGAACCATATTTGAAATCCTTGAGTTTAGGGACAGAGAAGGACACTCGTGGAAACTATCAGTGTGCTATTCTGTGCTAAATCTTGTTTGTAGGGACAGAGAAGGGCAGTGAGGGAAACTGTCAGTGTGCTATTCTGTTCTAAACCAATCTTGCTGAACCATATTTGAAATCCTTGAGTTTAGGGACAGAGAAGGACAGTGAGGGAAAGTGTCAGTGTGCTATTCTGTTCTAAACCAATCTTGCTGAACCATATTTGAAATCCTTGAGTTTAGGGACAGAGAAGGACACTCGTGGAAACTATCAGTGTGCTATTCTGTGCTAAATCTTGTTTGTAGGGACAGAGAAGGACA
Source organism: Rana muscosa (assembly GCA_029206835.1). NCBI lineage: Eukaryota > Metazoa > Chordata > Amphibia > Anura > Ranidae > Rana > Rana muscosa. The sequence goes on along the minus strand of JARGYO010005593.1, from coordinate 1,536,382 downwards.
GTGAGGGAAACTGTCAGTGTGCTATTCTGTTCTAAACCAATCTTGCTGAACCATATTTGAAATCCTTGAGTTTAGGGACAGAGAAGGACACTCGTGGAAACTATCAGTGTGCTATTCTGTGTTAAATCTTGTTTGTAGGGACAGAGAAGGACAGTGAGGGAAACTGTCAGTGTGCTATTCTGTTCTAAACCAATCTTGCTGAACCATATTTGAAATCCTTGAGTTTAGGGACAGAGAGGTACAGTGAGGGAAAGTGTCAGTGTGCTATTCTGTTCTAAACCAATCTTGCTGAACCATATTTGAAATCCTTGAGTTTAGGGACAGAGATGGACACTCGTGGAAACTATCAGTGTGCTATTCTGTGCTAAATCTTGTTTGTAGGGACAGAGAAGGACAGTGAGGGAAACTGTCAGTGTGCTATTCTGTTCTAAGCCAATCTTGCTGAACCATATTTGAAATCCTTGAGTTTAGGGACAGAGAGGTACAGTGAGGGAAAGTGTCAGTGTGCTATTCTGTTCTAAACCAATCTTGCTGAACCATATTTGAAATCCTTGAGTTTAGGGACAAAGAAGGACACTCGTGGAAACTATCAGTGTGCTATTCTGTGCTAAATCTTGTTTGTAGGGACAGAGAAGGACAGTGAGGGAAACTATCAGTGTGCTATTCTGTGCTAAACCAATCTTGCTGAACCATATTTGAAATCCTTGAGTTTAGGGACAGAGAAGGACACTCGTGGAAACTATCAGTGTGCTATTCTGTGCTAAATCTTATTTGTAGGGACAGAGAAGGACAGTGAGGGAAACTGTCAGTGTGCTATCCTGTTCTAAACCAATCTTGCTAAACCATATTTGAAATCCTTGAGTTTAGGGACAGAGAAGGACACTCGTGGAAACTATCAGTGTGCTATTCTGTGCTAAATCTTGTTTGTAGGGACAGAGAAGGACAGTGAGGGAAACTGTCAGTGTGCTATTCTGTTCTAAACCAATCTTGCTGAACCATATTTGAAATCCTTGAGTTTAGGGACAGAGAGGTACAGTGAGGGAAAGTGTCAGTGTGCTATTCTGTTCTAAACCAATCTTGCTGAACCATATTTGAAATCCTTGAGTTTAGGGACAGAGAAGGACACTCGTGGAAACTATCAGTGTGCTATTCTGTGCTAAATCTTGTTTGTAGGGACAGAGAAGGACAGTGAGGGAAACTGTCAGTGTGCTATTCTGTTCTAAACCAATCTTGCTGAACCATATTTGAAATCCTTGAGTTTATGGACAGAGAGGTACAGTGAGGGAAAGTGTCAGTGTGCTATTCTGTTCTAAACCAATCTTGCTGAACCATATTTGAAATCCTTGAGTTTAGGGACAGAGAAGGACACTCGTGGAAACTATCAGTGTGCTATTCTGTGCTAAATCTTGTTTGTAGGGACAGAGAAGGACAGTGAGGGAAACTGTCAGTGTGCCATTCTGTTCTAAACCAATCTTGCTGAACCATATTTGAAATCCTTGAGTTTAGGGACAGAGAGGTACAGTGAGGGAATGTGTCAGTGTGCTATTCTGTTCTAAACCAATCTTGCTGAACCATATTTGAAATCCTTGAGTTTAGGGACAGAGAAGGACACTCGTGGAAACTATCAGTGTGCTATTCTGTGCTAAATCTTGTTTGTAGGGACAGAGAAGGACAGTGAGGGAAACTATCAGTGTGCTATTCTGTTCTAAACCAATCTTGCTGAACCATATTTGAAATCCTTGAGTTTAGGGACAGAGAAGGACACTCATGGAAACTATCAGTGTGCTATTCTGTGCTAAATCTTGTTTGTAGGGACAGAGAAGGACAGTGAGGGAAACTGTCAGTGTGCTATTCTGTTCTAAACCAATCTTGCTGAACCATATTAGAAATCTTTGAGTTTACGGACAGAGAGGTACAGTGAGGGAAGGTGTCAGTGTGCTATTCTGTTCTAAACCAATCTTACTGAACCATATTTGAAATCCTTGAGTTTAGGGACAGAGAAGGACACTCGTGGAAACTATCAGTGTGCTATTCTGTGCTAAATCTTGTTTGTAGAGACAGAGAAGGAGAGTGAGGGAAACTGTCAGTGTGCTATTCTGTTCTAAACCAATCTTGCTGAACCATATTTGAAATCCTTGAGTTTAGGGACATAGAGGTACAGTGAGGGAAAGTGTCAGTGTGCTATTCTGTTCTAAACCAATCTTGCTGAACCATATTTGAAATCCTTGAGTTTAGGGACAGAGAAGGACACTTGTGGAAACTATCAGTGTGCTATTCTGTGCTAAATCTTGTTTGTAGGGACAGAGAAGGACAGTGAGGGAAACTATCAGTGTGCTATTCTGTGCTAAACCAATCTTGCTGAACCATATTTGAAATCCTTGAGTTTAGGGACAGAGAAGGACACTCGTGGAAACTATCAGTGTGCTATTCTGTGCTAAATCTTGTTTGTAGGGACAGAGAAGGACAGTTAGGGAAACTATCAGTGTGCTATTCTGTGCTAAACCAATCTTGCTGAACCATATTTGAAATCCTTGAGTTTAGGGACAGAGAGGTACAGTGAGGGAAAGTGTCAGTGTGCTATTCTGTTCTAAACCAATCTTACTGAACCATATTTGAAATCCTTGAGTTTAGGGACAGAGAAGGACACTCGTGGAAACTATCAGTGTGCTATTCTGTGCTAAATCTTGTTTGTAGAGACATAGAAGGAGAGTGAGGGAAACTGTCAGTGTGCTATTCTGTTCTAAACCAATCTTGCTGAACCATATTTGAAATCCTTGAGTTTAGGGACAGAGAGGTACAGTGAGGGAAAGTGTCAGTGTGCTATTCTGTTCTAAACCAATCTTGCTGAACCATATTTGAAATCCTTGAGTTTAGGGACAGAGAAGAACACTTGTGGAAACTATCAGTGTGCTATTCTGTGCTAAATCTTGTTTGTAGGGACAGAGAAGGACAGTGAGGGAAACTATCAGTGTGCTATTCTGTGCTAAACCAATCTTGCTGAACCATATTTGAAATCCTTGAGTTTAGGGACAGAGAAGGACACTCGTGGAAACTATCAGTGTGCTATTCTGTGCTAAATCTTGTTTGTAGGGACAGAGAAGGACAGTGAGGGAAACTATCAGTGTGCTATTCTGTGCTAAACCAATCTTGCTGAACCATATTTGAAATCCTTGAGTTTAGGGACAGAGAAGGACACTCATGGAAACTATCAGTGTGCTATTCTGTGCTAAATCTTGTTTGTAGGGACAGAGAAGGACAGTGAGGGAAACTGTCAGTGTGCTATTCTGTTCTAAACCAATCTTGCTGAACCATATTTGAAATCCTTGAGTTTAGGGACAGAGAAGGACACTCGTGGAAACTATCAGTGTGCTATTCTGTGCTAAATCTTGTTTGTAGGGACAGAGAAGGACAGTGAGGGAAAGTGTCAGTGTGCTATTCTGTGCTAAACCAATCTTGCTGAACCATATTTGAAATCCTTGAGTTTAGGGACAGAGAAGGACACTCGTGGAAACTATCAGTGTGCTATTCTGTGATAAATCTTGTTTGTAGGGACAGAGAAGGACAGTGAGGGAAACTATCAGTGTGCTATTCTGTGCTAAACCAATCTTGCTGAACCATATTTGAAATCCTTGAGTTTAGGGACAGAGAAGGACACTCGTGGAAACTATCAATGTGCTATTCTGTGCTAAATCTTGTTTGTAGGGACAGAGAAGGACAGTGAGGGAAAGTGTCAGTGTGCTATTCTGTTCTAAACCAATCTTGCTGAACCATATTTGAAATCCTTGAGTTTAGGGACAGAGAAGGACACTCGTGGAAACTATCAGTGTGCTATTCTGTGCTAAATCTTGTTTGTAGGGACAGAGAAGGACAGTGAGGGAAACTGTCAGTGTGCTATTCTGTTCTAAACCAATCTTGCTGAACCATATTTGAAATCCTTGAGTTTAGGGACAGAGAAGGACACTCGTGGAAAGTATCAGTGTGCTATTCTGTGCTAAATCTTGTTTGTAGGGACAGAGAAGGACAGTGAGGGAAACTGTCAGTGTGCTATTCTGTTCTAAACCAATCTTGCTGAACCATATTTGAAATCCTTGAGTTTAGGGACAGAGAAGGACAGTGAGGGAAACTGTCAGTGTGCTATTCTGTTCTAAACCAATCTTGCTGAACCATATTTGAAATCCTTGAGTTTAGGGACAGAGAAGGACACTCGTGGAAACTATCAGTGTGCTATTCTGTGCTAAATCTTGTTTGTAGGGACAGAGAAGGGCAGTGAGGGAAACTGTCAGTGTGCTATTCTGTTCTAAACCAATCTTGCTGAACCATATTTGAAATCCTTGAGTTTAGGGACAGAGAGGTACAGTGAGGGAAAGTGTCAGTGTGCTATTCTGTTCTAAACCAATCTTGCTGAACCATATTTGAAATCCTTGAGTTTAGGGACAGAGAAGGACACTCGTGGAAACTATCAGTGTGCTATTCTGTGCTAAATCTTGTTTGTAGGGACAGAGAAGGACAGTGAGGGAAACTGTCAGTGTGCTATCCTGTTCTAAACCAATCTTGCTAAACCATATTTGAAATCCTTGAGTTTAGGGACAGAGAAGGACACTCGTGGAAACTATCAGTGTGCTATTCTGTGCTAAATCTTGTTTGTAGGGACAGAGAAGGACAGTGAGGGAAACTGTCAGTGTGCTATTCTGTTCTAAACCAATCTTGCTGAACCATATTTGAAATCCTTGAGTTTAGGGACAGAGAGGTACAGTGAGGGAAAGTGTCAGTGTGCTATTCTGTTCTAAACCAATCTTGCTGAACCATATTTGAAATCCTTGAGTTTAGGGACAGAGAAGGACACTCGTGGAAACTATCAGTGTGCTATTCTGTGCTAAATCTTGTTTGTAGGGACAGAGAAGGACAGTGAGGGAAACTGTCAGTGTGCTATTCTGTTCTAAACCAATCTTGCTGAACCATATTTGAAATCCTTGAGTTTATGGACAGAGAGGTACAGTGAGGGAAAGTGTCAGTGTGCTATTCTGTTCTAAACCAATCTTGCTGAACCATATTTGAAATCCTTGAGTTTAGGGACAGAGAAGGACACTCGTGGAAACTATCAGTGTGCTATTCTGTGCTAAATCTTGTTTGTAGGGACAGAGAAGGACAGTGAGGGAAACTGTCAGTGTGCCATTCTGTTCTAAACCAATCTTGCTGAACCATATTTGAAATCCTTGAGTTTAGGGACAGAGAGGTACAGTGAGGGAATGTGTCAGTGTGCTATTCTGTTCTAAACCAATCTTGCTGAACCATATTTGAAATCCTTGAGTTTAGGGACAGAGAAGGACACTCGTGGAAACTATCAGTGTGCTATTCTGTGCTAAATCTTGTTTGTAGGGACAGAGAAGGACAGTGAGGGAAACTATCAGTGTGCTATTCTGTTCTAAACCAATCTTGCTGAACCATATTTGAAATCCTTGAGTTTAGGGACAGAGAAGGACACTCATGGAAACTATCAGTGTGCTATTCTGTGCTAAATCTTGTTTGTAGGGACAGAGAAGGACAGTGAGGGAAACTGTCAGTGTGCTATTCTGTTCTAAACCAATCTTGCTGAACCATATTAGAAATCTTTGAGTTTACGGACAGAGAGGTACAGTGAGGGAAAGTGTCAGTGTGCTATTCTGTTCTAAACCAATCTTACTGAACCATATTTGAAATCCTTGAGTTTAGGGACAGAGAAGGACACTCGTGGAAACTATCAGTGTGCTATTCTGTGCTAAATCTTGTTTGTAGAGACAGAGAAGGAGAGTGAGGGAAACTGTCAGTGTGCTATTCTGTTCTAAACCAATCTTGCTGAACCATATTTGAAATCCTTGAGTTTAGGGACAGAGAGGTACAGTGAGGGAAAGTGTCAGTGTGCTATTCTGTTCTAAACCAATCTTGCTGAACCATATTTGAAATCCTTGAGTTTAGGGACAGAGAAGGACACTTGTGGAAACTATCAGTGTGCTATTCTGTGCTAAATCTTGTTTGTAGGGACAGAGAAGGACAGTGAGGGAAACTATCAGTGTGCTATTCTGTGCTAAACCAATCTTGCTGAACCATATTTGAAATCCTTGAGTTTAGGGACAGAGAAGGACACTCGTGGAAACTATCATTGTGCTATTCTGTGCTAAATCTTGTTTGTAGGGACAGAGAAGGACAGTTAGGGAAACTATCAGTGTGCTATTCTGTGCTAAACCAATCTTGCTGAACCATATTTGAAATCCTTGAGTTTAGGGACAGAGAGGTACAGTGAGGGAAAGTGTCAGTGTGCTATTCTGTTCTAAACCAATCTTACTGAACCATATTTGAAATCCTTGAGTTTAGGGACAGAGAAGGACACTCGTGGAAACTATCAGTGTGCTATTCTGTGCTAAATCTTGTTTGTAGAGACATAGAAGGAGAGTGAGGGAAACTGTCAGTGTGCTATTCTGTTCTAAACCAATCTTGCTGAACCATATTTGAAATCCTTGAGTTTAGGGACAGAGAGGTACAGTGAGGGAAAGTGTCAGTGTGCTATTCTGTTCTAAACCAATCTTGCTGAACCATATTTGAAATCCTTGAGTTTAGGGACAGAGAAGGACACTTGTGGAAACTATCAGTGTGCTATTCTGTGCTAAATCTTGTTTGTAGGGACAGAGAAGGACAGTGAGGGAAACTATCAGTGTGCTATTCTGTGCTAAACCAATCTTGCTGAACCATATTTGAAATCCTTGAGTTTAGGGACAGAGAAGGACACTCGTGGAAACTATCAGTGTGCTATTCTGTGCTAAATCTTGTTTGTAGGGACAGAGAAGGACAGTGAGGGAAACTATCAGTGTGCTATTCTGTGCTAAACCAATCTTGCTGAACCATATTTGAAATCCTTGAGTTTAGGGACAGAGAAGGACACTCATGGAAACTATCAGTGTGCTATTCTGTGCTAAATCTTGTTTGTAGGGACAGAGAAGGACAGTGAGGGAAACTGTCAGTGTGCTATTCTGTTCTAAACCAATCTTGCTGAACCATATTTGAAATCCTTGAGTTTAGGGACAGAGAAGGACACTCGTGGAAACTATCAGTGTGCTATTCTGTGCTAAATCTTGTTTGTAGGGACAGAGAAGGACAGTGAGGGAAACTGTCAGTGTGCTATTCTGTTCTAAACCAATCTTGCTGAACCATATTTGAAATCCTTGAGTTTAGGGACAGAGAGGTACAGTGAGGGAAAGTGTCAGTGTGCTATTCTGTTCTAAACCAATCTTACTGAACCATATTTGAAATCCTTGAGTTTAGGGACAGAGAAGGACACTCGTGGAAACTATCAGTGTGCTATTCTGTGCTAAATCTTGTTTGTAGGGACAGAGAAGGACAGTGAGGGAAACTATCAGTGTGCTATTCTGTGCTAAACCAATCTTGCTGAACCATATTTGAAATCCTTGAGTTTAGGGACAGAGAAGGACACTCGTGGAAACTATCAGTGTGCTATTCTGTGCTAAATCTTGTTTGTAGGGACAGAGAAGGACAGTGAGGGAAACTATCAGTGTGCTATTCTGTGCTAAACCAATCTTGCTGAACCATATTTGAAATCCTTGAGTTTAGGGACAGAGAAGGACACTCGTGGAAACTATCAGTGTGCTATTCTGTGCTAAATCTTGTTTGTAGGGACAGAGAAGGACAGTGAGGGAAAGTGTCAGTGTGCTATTCTGTTCTAAACCAATCTTGCTGAACCATATTTGAAATCCTTGAGTTTAGGGACAGAGAAGGACACTCGTGGAAACTATCAGTGTGCTATTCTGTGCTAAATCTTGTTTGTAGGGACAGAGAAGGACAGTGAGGGAAACTGTCAGTGTGCTATTCTGTTCTAAACCAATCTTGCTGAACCATATTTGAAATCCTTGAGTTTAGGGACAGAGAAGGACACTCGTGGAAAGTATCAGTGTGCTATTCTGTGCTAAATCTTGTTTGTAGGGACAGAGAAGGACAGTGAGGGAAACTGTCAGTGTGCTATTCTGTTCTAAACCAATCTTGCTGAACCATATTTGAAATCCTTGAGTTTAGGGACAGAGAAGGACAGTGAGGGAAACTGTCAGTGTGCTATTCTGTTCTAAACCAATCTTGCTGAACCATATTTGAAATCCTTGAGTTTAGGGACAGAGAAGGACACTCGTGGAAACTATCAGTGTGCTATTCTGTGCTAAATCTTGTTTGTAGGGACAGAGAAGGGCAGTGAGGGAAACTGTCAGTGTGCTATTCTGTTCTAAACCAATCTTGCTGAACCATATTTGAAATCCTTGAGTTTAGGGACAGAGAGGTACAGTGAGGGAAAGTGTCAGTGTGCTATTCTGTTCTAAACCAATCTTGCTGAACCATATTTGAAATCCTTGAGTTTAGGGACAGAGAAGGACACTCGTGGAAACTATCAGTGTGCTATTCTGTGCTTAATCTTGTTTGTAGGGACAGAGAAGGACAGTGAGGGAAACTGTCAGTGTGCTATTCTGTTCTAAACCAATCTTGCTGAACCATATTTGAAATCCTTGAGTTTAGGGACAGAGAAGGACACTCGTGGAAACTATCAGTGTGCTATTCTGTGTTAAATCTTGTTTGTAGGGACAGAGAAGGACAGTGAGGGAAACTGTCAGTGTGCTATTCTGTTCTAAACCAATCTTGCTGAACCATATTTGAAATCCTTGAGTTTAGGGACAGAGAGGTACAGTGAGGGAAAGTGTCAGTGTGCTATTCTGTTCTAAACCAATCTTGCTGAACCATATTTGAAATCCTTGAGTTTAGGGACAGAGAAGGACACTCGTGGAAACTATCAGTGTGCTATTCTGTGCTAAATCTTGTTTGTAGGGACAGAGAAGGACAGTGAGGGAAACTGTCAGTGTGCTATTCTGTTCTAAGCCAATCTTGCTGAACCATATTTGAAATCCTTGAGTTTAGGGACAGAGAGGTACAGTGAGGGAAAGTGTCAGTGTGCTATTCTGTTCTAAACCAATCTTGCTGAACCATATTTGAAATCCTTGAGTTTAGGGACAGAGAAGGACACTCGTGGAAACTATCAGTGTGCTATTCTGTGCTAAATCTTGTTTGTAATGACAGAGAAGGACAGTGAGGGAAACTGTCAGTGTGCTATCCTGTTCTAAACCAATCTTGCTAAACCATATTTGAAATCCTTGAGTTTAGGGACAGAGAAGGACACTCGTGGAAACTATCAGTGTGCTATTCTGTGCTAAATCTTGTTTGTAGGGACAGAGAAGGACAGTGAGGGAAACTGTCAGTGTGCTATTCTGTTCTAAACCAATCTTGCTGAACCATATTTGAAATCCTTGAGTTTAGGGACAGAGAGGTACAGTGAGGGAAAGTGTCAGTGTGCTATTCTGTTCTAAACCAATCTTGCTGAACCATATTTGAAATCCTTGAGTTTAGGGACAGAGAAGGACACTCGTGGAAACTATCAGTGTGCTATTCTGTGCTAAATCTTGTTTGTAGGGACAGAGAAGGACAGTGAGGGAAACTGTCAGTGTGCTATTCTGTTCTAAACCAATCTTGCTGAACCATATTTGAAATCCTTGAGTTTAGGGACAGAGAAGGACACTCGTGGAAAGTATCAGTGTGCTATTCTGTGCTAAATCTTGTTTGTAGGGACAGAGAAGGACAGTGAGGGAAACTGTCAGTGTGCTATTCTGTTCTAAACCAATCTTGCTGAACCATATTTGAAATCCTTGAGTTTAGGGACAGAGAAGGACAGTGAGGGAAACTGTCAGTGTGCTATTCTGTTCTAAACCAATCTTGCTGAACCATATTTGAAATCCTTGAGTTTAGGGACAGAGAAGGACACTCGTGGAAACTATCAGTGTGCTATTCTGTGCTAAATCTTGTTTGTAGGGACAGAGAAGGGCAGTGAGGGAAACTGTCAGTGTGCTATTCTGTTCTAAACCAATCTTGCTGAACCATATTTGAAATCCTTGAGTTTAGGGACAGAGAGGTACAGTGAGGGAAAGTGTCAGTGTGCTATTCTGTTCTAAACCAATCTTGCTGAACCATATTTGAAATCCTTGAGTTTAGGGACAGAGAAGGACACTCGTGGAAACTATCAGTGTGCTATTCTGTGCTTAATCTTGTTTGTAGGGACAGAGAAGGACAGTGAGGGAAACTGTCAGTGTGCTATTCTGTTCTAAACCAATCTTGCTGAACCATATTTGAAATCCTTGAGTTTAGGGACAGAGAAGGACACTCGTGGAAACTATCAGTGTGCTATTCTGTGTTAAATCTTGTTTGTAGGGACAGAGAAGGACAGTGAGGGAAACTGTCAGTGTGCTATCCTGTTCTAAACCAATCTTGCTAAACCATATTTGAAATCCTTGAGTTTAGGGACAGAGAAGGACACTCGTGGAAACTATCAGTGTGCTATTCTGTGCTAAATCTTGTTTGTAGGGACAGAGAAGGACAGTGAGGGAAACTGTCAGTGTGCTATTCTGTTCTAAACCAATCTTGCTGAACCATATTTGAAATCCTTGAGTTTAGGGACAGAGAGGTACAGTGAGGGAAAGTGTCAGTGTGCTATTCTGTTCTAAACCAATCTTGCTGAACCATATTTGAAATCCTTGAGTTTAGGGACAGAGAAGGACACTCGTGGAAACTATCAGTGTGCTATTCTGTGCTAAATCTTGTTTGTAGGGACAGAGAAGGACAGTGAGGGAAACTGTCAGTGTGCTATTCTGTTCTAAACCAATCTTGCTGAACCATATTTGAAATCCTTGAGTTTATGGACAGAGAGGTACAGTGAGGGAAAGTGTCAGTGTGCTATTCTGTTCTAAACCAATCTTGCTGAACCATATTTGAAATCCTTGAGTTTAGGGACAGAGAAGGACACTCGTGGAAACTATCAGTGTGCTATTCTGTGCTAAATCTTGTTTGTAGGGACAGAGAAGGACAGTGAGGGAAACTGTCAGTGTGCCATTCTGTTCTAAACCAATCTTGCTGAACCATATTTGAAATCCTTGAGTTTAGGGACAGAGAGGTACAGTGAGGGAATGTGTCAGTGTGCTATTCTGTTCTAAACCAATCTTGCTGAACCATATTTGAAATCCTTGAGTTTAGGGACAGAGAAGGACACTCGTGGAAACTATCAGTGTGCTATTCTGTGCTAAATCTTGTTTGTAGGGACAGAGAAGGACAGTGAGGGAAACTATCAGTGTGCTATTCTGTTCTAAACCAATCTTGCTGAACCATATTTGAAATCCTTGAGTTTAGGGACAGAGAAGGACACTCATGGAAACTATCAGTGTGCTATTCTGTGCTAAATCTTGTTTGTAGGGACAGAGAAGGACAGTGAGGGAAACTGTCAGTGTGCTATTCTGTTCTAAACCAATCTTGCTGAACCATATTAGAAATCTTTGAGTTTACGGACAGAGAGGTACAGTGAGGGAAGGTGTCAGTGTGCTATTCTGTTCTAAACCAATCTTACTGAACCATATTTGAAATCCTTGAGTTTAGGGACAGAGAAGGACACTCGTGGAAACTATCAGTGTGCTATTCTGTGCTAAATCTTGTTTGTAGAGACAGAGAAGGAGAGTGAGGGAAACTGTCAGTGTGCTATTCTGTTCTAAACCAATCTTGCTGAACCATATTTGAAATCCTTGAGTTTAGGGACATAGAGGTACAGTGAGGGAAAGTGTCAGTGTGCTATTCTGTTCTAAACCAATCTTGCTGAACCATATTTGAAATCCTTGAGTTTAGGGACAGAGAAGGACACTTGTGGAAACTATCAGTGTGCTATTCTGTGCTAAATCTTGTTTGTAGGGACAGAGAAGGACAGTGAGGGAAACTATCAGTGTGCTATTCTGTGCTAAACCAATCTTGCTGAACCATATTTGAAATCCTTGAGTTTAGGGACAGAGAAGGACACTCGTGGAAACTATCAGTGTGCTATTCTGTGCTAAATCTTGTTTGTAGGGACAGAGAAGGACAGTTAGGGAAACTATCAGTGTGCTATTCTGTGCTAAACCAATCTTGCTGAACCATATTTGAAATCCTTGAGTTTAGGGACAGAGAGGTACAGTGAGGGAAAGTGTCAGTGTGCTATTCTGTTCTAAACCAATCTTACTGAACCATATTTGAAATCCTTGAGTTTAGGGACAGAGAAGGACACTCGTGGAAACTATCAGTGTGCTATTCTGTGCTAAATCTTGTTTGTAGAGACATAGAAGGAGAGTGAGGGAAACTGTCAGTGTGCTATTCTGTTCTAAACCAATCTTGCTGAACCATATTTGAAATCCTTGAGTTTAGGGACAGAGAGGTACAGTGAGGGAAAGTGTCAGTGTGCTATTCTGTTCTAAACCAATCTTGCTGAACCATATTTGAAATCCTTGAGTTTAGGGACAGAGAAGGACACTTGTGGAAACTATCAGTGTGCTATTCTGTGCTAAATCTTGTTTGTAGGGACAGAGAAGGACAGTGAGGGAAACTATCAGTGTGCTATTCTGTGCTAAACCAATCTTGCTGAACCATATTTGAAATCCTTGAGTTTAGGGACAGAGAAGGACACTCGTGGAAACTATCAGTGTGCTATTCTGTGCTAAATCTTGTTTGTAGGGACAGAGAAGGACAGTGAGGGAAACTATCAGTGTGCTATTCTGTGCTAAACCAATCTTGCTGAACCATATTTGAAATCCTTGAGTTTAGGGACAGAGAAGGACACTCATGGAAACTATCAGTGTGCTATTCTGTGCTAAATCTTGTTTGTAGGGACAGAGAAGGACAGTGAGGGAAACTGTCAGTGTGCTATTCTGTTCTAAACCAATCTTGCTGAACCATATTTGAAATCCTTGAGTTTAGGGACAGAGAAGGACACTCGTGGAAACTATCAGTGTGCTATTCTGTGCTAAATCTTGTTTGTAGGGACAGAGAAGGACAGTGAGGGAAACTGTCAGTGTGCTATTCTGTTCTAAACCAATCTTGCTGAACCATATTTGAAATCCTTGAGTTTAGGGACAGAGAGGTACAGTGAGGGAAAGTGTCAGTGTGCTATTCTGTTCTAAACCAATCTTACTGAACCATATTTGAAATCCTTGAGTTTAGGGACAGAGAAGGACACTCGTGGAAACTATCAGTGTGCTATTCTGTGCTAAATCTTGTTTGTAGGGACAGAGAAGGACAGTGAGGGAAACTATCAGTGTGCTATTCTGTGCTAAACCAATCTTGCTGAACCATATTTGAAATCCTTGAGTTTAGGGACAGAGAAGGACACTCGTGGAAACTATCAGTGTGCTATTCTGTGATAAATCTTGTTTGTAGGGACAGAGAAGGACAGTGAGGGAAACTATCAGTGTGCTATTCTGTGCTAAACCAATCTTGCTGAACCATATTTGAAATCCTTGAGTTTAGGGACAGAGAAGGACACTCGTGGAAACTATCAGTGTGCTATTCTGTGCTAAATCTTGTTTGTAGGGACAGAGAAGGACAGTGAGGGAAAGTGTCAGTGTGCTATTCTGTTCTAAACCAATCTTGCTGAACCATATTTGAAATCCTTGAGTTTAGGGACAGAGAAGGACACTCGTGGAAACTATCAGTGTGCTATTCTGTGCTAAATCTTGTTTGTAGGGACAGAGAAGGACAGTGAGGGAAACTGTCAGTGTGCTATTCTGTTCTAAACCAATCTTGCTGAACCATATTTGAAATCCTTGAGTTTAGGGACAGAGAAGGACACTCGTGGAAAGTATCAGTGTGCTATTCTGTGCTAAATCTTGTTTGTAGGGACAGAGAAGGACAGTGAGGGAAACTGTCAGTGTGCTATTCTGTTCTAAACCAATCTTGCTGAACCATATTTGAAATCCTTGAGTTTAGGGACAGAGAAGGACAGTGAGGGAAACTGTCAGTGTGCTATTCTGTTCTAAACCAATCTTGCTGAACCATATTTGAAATCCTTGAGTTTAGGGACAGAGAAGGACACTCGTGGAAACTATCAGTGTGCTATTCTGTGCTAAATCTTGTTTGTAGGGACAGAGAAGGGCAGTGAGGGAAACTGTCAGTGTGCTATTCTGTTCTAAACCAATCTTGCTGAACCATATTTGAAATCCTTGAGTTTAGGGACAGAGAGGTACAGTGAGGGAAAGTGTCAGTGTGCTATTCTGTTCTAAACCAATCTTGCTGAACCATATTTGAAATCCTTGAGTTTAGGGACAGAGAAGGACACTCGTGGAAACTATCAGTGTGCTATTCTGTGCTAAATCTTGTTTGTAGGGACAGAGAAGGACAGTGAGGGAAACTGTCAGTGTGCTATCCTGTTCTAAACCAATCTTGCTAAACCATATTTGAAATCCTTGAGTTTAGGGACAGAGAAGGACACTCGTGGAAACTATCAGTGTGCTATTCTGTGCTAAATCTTGTTTGTAGGGACAGAGAAGGACAGTGAGGGAAACTGTCAGTGTGCTATTCTGTTCTAAACCAATCTTGCTGAACCATATTTGAAATCCTTGAGTTTAGGGACAGAGAGGTACAGTGAGGGAAAGTGTCAGTGTGCTATTCTGTTCTAAACCAATCTTGCTGAACCATATTTGAAATCCTTGAGTTTAGGGACAGAGAAGGACACTCGTGGAAACTATCAGTGTGCTATTCTGTGCTAAATCTTGTTTGTAGGGACAGAGAAGGACAGTGAGGGAAACTGTCAGTGTGCTATTCTGTTCTAAACCAATCTTGCTGAACCATATTTGAAATCCTTGAGTTTATGGACAGAGAGGTACAGTGAGGGAAAGTGTCAGTGTGCTATTCTGTTCTAAACCAATCTTGCTGAACCATATTTGAAATCCTTGAGTTTAGGGACAGAGAAGGACACTCGTGGAAACTATCAGTGTGCTATTCTGTGCTAAATCTTGTTTGTAGGGACAGAGAAGGACAGTGAGGGAAACTGTCAGTGTGCCATTCTGTTCTAAACCAATCTTGCTGAACCATATTTGAAATCCTTGAGTTTAGGGACAGAGAGGTACAGTGAGGGAATGTGTCAGTGTGCTATTCTGTTCTAAACCAATCTTGCTGAACCATATTTGAAATCCTTGAGTTTAGGGACAGAGAAGGACACTCGTGGAAACTATCAGTGTGCTATTCTGTGCTAAATCTTGTTTGTAGGGACAGAGAAGGACAGTGAGGGAAACTATCAGTGTGCTATTCTGTTCTAAACCAATCTTGCTGAACCATATTTGAAATCCTTGAGTTTAGGGACAGAGAAGGACACTCATGGAAACTATCAGTGTGCTATTCTGTGCTAAATCTTGTTTGTAGGGACAGAGAAGGACAGTGAGGGAAACTGTCAGTGTGCTATTCTGTTCTAAACCAATCTTGCTGAACCATATTAGAAATCTTTGAGTTTACGGACAGAGAGGTACAGTGAGGGAAAGTGTCAGTGTGCTATTCTGTTCTAAACCAATCTTACTGAACCATATTTGAAATCCTTGAGTTTAGGGACAGAGAAGGACACTCGTGGAAACTATCAGTGTGCTATTCTGTGCTAAATCTTGTTTGTAGAGACAGAGAAGGAGAGTGAGGGAAACTGTCAGTGTGCTATTCTGTTCTAAACCAATCTTGCTGAACCATATTTGAAATCCTTGAGTTTAGGGACAGAGAGGTACAGTGAGGGAAAGTGTCAGTGTGCTATTCTGTTCTAAACCAATCTTGCTGAACCATATTTGAAATCCTTGAGTTTAGGGACAGAGAAGGACACTTGTGGAAACTATCAGTGTGCTATTCTGTGCTAAATCTTGTTTGTAGGGACAGAGAAGGACAGTGAGGGAAACTATCAGTGTGCTATTCTGTGCTAAACCAATCTTGCTGAACCATATTTGAAATCCTTGAGTTTAGGGACAGAGAAGGACACTCGTGGAAACTATCATTGTGCTATTCTGTGCTAAATCTTGTTTGTAGGGACAGAGAAGGACAGTTAGGGAAACTATCAGTGTGCTATTCTGTGCTAAACCAATCTTGCTGAACCATATTTGAAATCCTTGAGTTTAGGGACAGAGAGGTACAGTGAGGGAAAGTGTCAGTGTGCTATTCTGTTCTAAACCAATCTTACTGAACCATATTTGAAATCCTTGAGTTTAGGGACAGAGAAGGACACTCGTGGAAACTATCAGTGTGCTATTCTGTGCTAAATCTTGTTTGTAGAGACATAGAAGGAGAGTGAGGGAAACTGTCAGTGTGCTATTCTGTTCTAAACCAATCTTGCTGAACCATATTTGAAATCCTTGAGTTTAGGGACAGAGAGGTACAGTGAGGGAAAGTGTCAGTGTGCTATTCTGTTCTAAACCAATCTTGCTGAACCATATTTGAAATCCTTGAGTTTAGGGACAGAGAAGGACACTTGTGGAAACTATCAGTGTGCTATTCTGTGCTAAATCTTGTTTGTAGGGACAGAGAAGGACAGTGAGGGAAACTATCAGTGTGCTATTCTGTGCTAAACCAATCTTGCTGAACCATATTTGAAATCCTTGAGTTTAGGGACAGAGAAGGACACTCGTGGAAACTATCAGTGTGCTATTCTGTGCTAAATCTTGTTTGTAGGGACAGAGAAGGACAGTGAGGGAAACTATCAGTGTGCTATTCTGTGCTAAACCAATCTTGCTGAACCATATTTGAAATCCTTGAGTTTAGGGACAGAGAAGGACACTCATGGAAACTATCAGTGTGCTATTCTGTGCTAAATCTTGTTTGTAGGGACAGAGAAGGACAGTGAGGGAAACTGTCAGTGTGCTATTCTGTTCTAAACCAATCTTGCTGAACCATATTTGAAATCCTTGAGTTTAGGGACAGAGAAGGACACTCGTGGAAACTATCAGTGTGCTATTCTGTGCTAAATCTTGTTTGTAGGGACAGAGAAGGACAGTGAGGGAAACTGTCAGTGTGCTATTCTGTTCTAAACCAATCTTGCTGAACCATATTTGAAATCCTTGAGTTTAGGGACAGAGAGGTACAGTGAGGGAAAGTGTCAGTGTGCTATTCTGTTCTAAACCAATCTTACTGAACCATATTTGAAATCCTTGAGTTTAGGGACAGAGAAGGACACTCGTGGAAACTATCAGTGTGCTATTCTGTGCTAAATCTTGTTTGTAGGGACAGAGAAGGACAGTGAGGGAAACTATCAGTGTGCTATTCTGTGCTAAACCAATCTTGCTGAACCATATTTGAAATCCTTGAGTTTAGGGACAGAGAAGGACACTCGTGGAAACTATCAGTGTGCTATTCTGTGCTAAATCTTGTTTGTAGGGACAGAGAAGGACAGTGAGGGAAACTATCAGTGTGCTATTCTGTGCTAAACCAATCTTGCTGAACCATATTTGAAATCCTTGAGTTTAGGGACAGAGAAGGACACTCGTGGAAACTATCAGTGTGCTATTCTGTGCTAAATCTTGTTTGTAGGGACAGAGAAGGACAGTGAGGGAAAGTGTCAGTGTGCTATTCTGTTCTAAACCAATCTTGCTGAACCATATTTGAAATCCTTGAGTTTAGGGACAGAGAAGGACACTCGTGGAAACTATCAGTGTGCTATTCTGTGCTAAATCTTGTTTGTAGGGACAGAGAAGGACAGTGAGGGAAACTGTCAGTGTGCTATTCTGTTCTAAACCAATCTTGCTGAACCATATTTGAAATCCTTGAGTTTAGGGACAGAGAAGGACACTCGTGGAAAGTATCAGTGTGCTATTCTGTGCTAAATCTTGTTTGTAGGGACAGAGAAGGACAGTGAGGGAAACTGTCAGTGTGCTATTCTGTTCTAAACCAATCTTGCTGAACCATATTTGAAATCCTTGAGTTTAGGGACAGAGAAGGACAGTGAGGGAAACTGTCAGTGTGCTATTCTGTTCTAAACCAATCTTGCTGAACCATATTTGAAATCCTTGAGTTTAGGGACAGAGAAGGACACTCGTGGAAACTATCAGTGTGCTATTCTGTGCTAAATCTTGTTTGTAGGGACAGAGAAGGGCAGTGAGGGAAACTGTCAGTGTGCTATTCTGTTCTAAACCAATCTTGCTGAACCATATTTGAAATCCTTGAGTTTAGGGACAGAGAGGTACAGTGAGGGAAAGTGTCAGTGTGCTATTCTGTTCTAAACCAATCTTGCTGAACCATATTTGAAATCCTTGAGTTTAGGGACAGAGAAGGACACTCGTGGAAACTATCAGTGTGCTATTCTGTGCTTAATCTTGTTTGTAGGGACAGAGAAGGACAGTGAGGGAAACTGTCAGTGTGCTATTCTGTTCTAAACCAATCTTGCTGAACCATATTTGAAATCCTTGAGTTTAGGGACAGAGAAGGACACTCGTGGAAACTATCAGTGTGCTATTCTGTGTTAAATCTTGTTTGTAGGGACAGAGAAGGACAGTGAGGGAAACTGTCAGTGTGCTATTCTGTTCTAAACCAATCTTGCTGAACCATATTTGAAATCCTTGAGTTTAGGGACAGAGAGGTACAGTGAGGGAAAGTGTCAGTGTGCTATTCTGTTCTAAACCAATCTTGCTGAACCATATTTGAAATCCTTGAGTTTAGGGACAGAGAAGGACACTCGTGGAAACTATCAGTGTGCTATTCTGTGCTAAATCTTGTTTGTAGGGACAGAGAAGGACAGTGAGGGAAACTGTCAGTGTGCTATTCTGTTCTAAGCCAATCTTGCTGAACCATATTTGAAATCCTTGAGTTTAGGGACAGAGAGGTACAGTGAGGGAAAGTGTCAGTGTGCTATTCTGTTCTAAACCAATCTTGCTGAACCATATTTGAAATCCTTGAGTTTAGGGACAGAGAAGGACACTCGTGGAAACTATCAGTGTGCTATTCTGTGCTAAATCTTGTTTGTAGGGACAGAGAAGGACAGTGAGGGAAACTGTCAGTGTGCTATCCTGTTCTAAACCAATCTTGCTAAACCATATTTGAAATCCTTGAGTTTAGGGACAGAGAAGGACACTCGTGGAAACTATCAGTGTGCTATTCTGTGCTAAATCTTGTTTGTAGGGACAGAGAAGGACAGTGAGGGAAACTGTCAGTGTGCTATTCTGTTCTAAACCAATCTTGCTGAACCATATTTGAAATCCTTGAGTTTAGGGACAGAGAGGTACAGTGAGGGAAAGTGTCAGTGTGCTATTCTGTTCTAAACCAATCTTGCTGAACCATATTTGAAATCCTTGAGTTTAGGGACAGAGAAGGACACTCGTGGAAACTATCAGTGTGCTATTCTGTGCTAAATCTTGTTTGTAGGGACAGAGAAGGACAGTGAGGGAAACTGTCAGTGTGCTATTCTGTTCTAAACCAATCTTGCTGAACCATATTTGAAATCCTTGAGTTTATGGACAGAGAGGTACAGTGAGGGAAAGTGTCAGTGTGCTATTCTGTTCTAAACCAATCTTGCTGAACCATATTTGAAATCCTTGAGTTTAGGGACAGAGAAGGACACTCGTGGAAACTATCAGTGTGCTATTCTGTGCTAAATCTTGTTTGTAGGGACAGAGAAGGACAGTGAGGGAAACTGTCAGTGTGCCATTCTGTTCTAAACCAATCTTGCTGAACCATATTTGAAATCCTTGAGTTTAGGGACAGAGAGGTACAGTGAGGGAATGTGTCAGTGTGCTATTCTGTTCTAAACCAATCTTGCTGAACCATATTTGAAATCCTTGAGTTTAGGGACAGAGAAGGACACTCGTGGAAACTATCAGTGTGCTATTCTGTGCTAAATCTTGTTTGTAGGGACAGAGAAGGACAGTGAGGGAAACTATCAGTGTGCTATTCTGTTCTAAACCAATCTTGCTGAACCATATTTGAAATCCTTGAGTTTAGGGACAGAGAAGGACACTCATGGAAACTATCAGTGTGCTATTCTGTGCTAAATCTTGTTTGTAGGGACAGAGAAGGACAGTGAGGGAAACTGTCAGTGTGCTATTCTGTTCTAAACCAATCTTGCTGAACCATATTAGAAATCCTTGAGTTTACGGACAGAGAGGTACAGTGAGGGAAAGTGTCAGTGTGCTATTCTGTTCTAAACCAATCTTACTGAACCATATTTGAAATCCTTGAGTTTAGGGACAGAGAAGGACACTCGTGGAAACTATCAGTGTGCTATTCTGTGCTAAATCTTGTTTGTAGAGACAGAGAAGGAGAGTGAGGGAAACTGTCAGTGTGCTATTCTGTTCTAAACCAATCTTGCTGAACCATATTTGAAATCCTTGAGTTTAGGGACAGAGAGGTACAGTGAGGGAAAGTGTCAGTGTGCTATTCTGTTCTAAACCAATCTTGCTGAACCATATTTGAAATCCTTGAGTTTAGGGACAGAGAAGGACACTTGTGGAAACTATCAGTGTGCTATTCTGTGCTAAATCTTGTTTGTAGGGACAGAGAAGGACAGTGAGGGAAACTATCAGTGTGCTATTCTGTGCTAAACCAATCTTGCTGAACCATATTTGAAATCCTTGAGTTTAGGGACAGAGAAGGACACTCGTGGAAACTATCAGTGTGCTATTCTGTGCTAAATCTTGTTTGTAGGGACAGAGAAGGACAGTTAGGGAAACTATCAGTGTGCTATTCTGTGCTAAACCAATCTTGCTGAACCATATTTGAAATCCTTGAGTTTAGGGACAGAGAGGTACAGTGAGGGAAAGTGTCAGTGTGCTATTCTGTTCTAAACCAATCTTACTGAACCATATTTGAAATCCTTGAGTTTAGGGACAGAGAAGGACACTCGTGGAAACTATCAGTGTGCTATTCTGTGCTAAATCTTGTTTGTAGAGACAGAGAAGGAGAGTGAGGGAAACTGTCAGTGTGCTATTCTGTTCTAAACCAATCTTGCTGAACCATATTTGAAATCCTTGAGTTTAGGGACAGAGAAGGACACTCATGGAAACTATCAGTGTGCTATTCTGTGCTAAATCTTGTTTGTAGGGACAGAGAAGGACAGTGAGGGAAACTGTCAGTGTGCTATTCTGTTCTAAACCAATCTTGCTGAACCATATTTGAAATCCTTGAGTTTAGGGACAGAGAAGGACACTCGTGGAAACTATCAGTGTGCTATTCTGTGCTAAATCTTGTTTGTAGGGACAGAGAAGGACAGTGAGGGAAACTGTCAGTGTGCTATTCTGTTCTAAACCAATCTTGCTGAACCATATTTGAAATCCTTGAGTTTAGGGACAGAGAGGTACAGTGAGGGAAAGTGTCAGTGTGCTATTCTGTTCTAAACCAATCTTACTGAACCATATTTGAAATCCTTGAGTTTAGGGACAGAGAAGGACACTCGTGGAAACTATCAGTGTGCTATTCTGTGCTAAATCTTGTTTGTAGGGACAGAGAAGGACAGTGAGGGAAACTATCAGTGTGCTATTCTGTGCTAAACCAATCTTGCTGAACCATATTTGAAATCCTTGAGTTTAGGGACAGAGAAGGACACTCGTGGAAACTATCAGTGTGCTATTCTGTGCTAAATCTTGTTTGTAGGGACAGAGAAGGACAGTGAGGGAAACTATCAGTGTGCTATTCTGTGCTAAACCAATCTTGCTGAACCATATTTGAAATCCTTGAGTTTAGGGACAGAGAAGGACACTCGTGGAAACTATCAGTGTGCTATTCTGTGCTAAATCTTGTTTGTAGGGACAGAGAAGGACAGTGAGGGAAAGTGTCAGTGTGCTATTCTGTTCTAAACCAATCTTGCTGAACCATATTTGAAATCCTTGAGTTTAGGGACAGAGAAGGACACTCGTGGAAACTATCAGTGTGCTATTCTGTGCTAAATCTTGTTTGTAGGGACAGAGAAGGACAGTGAGGGAAACTGTCAGTGTGCTATTCTGTTCTAAACCAATCTTGCTGAACCATATTTGAAATCCTTGAGTTTAGGGACAGAGAAGGACACTCGTGGAAAGTATCAGTGTGCTATTCTGTGCTAAATCTTGTTTGTAGGGACAGAGAAGGACAGTGAGGGAAACTGTCAGTGTGCTATTCTGTTCTAAACCAATCTTGCTGAACCATATTTGAAATCCTTGAGTTTAGGGACAGAGAAGGACAGTGAGGGAAACTGTCAGTGTGCTATTCTGTTCTAAACCAATCTTGCTGAACCATATTTGAAATCCTTGAGTTTAGGGACAGAGAAGGACACTCGTGGAAACTATCAGTGTGCTATTCTGTGCTAAATCTTGTTTGTAGGGACAGAGAAGGGCAGTGAGGGAAACTGTCAGTGTGCTATTCTGTTCTAAACCAATCTTGCTGAACCATATTTGAAATCCTTGAGTTTAGGGACAGAGAGGTACAGTGAGGGAAAGTGTCAGTGTGCTATTCTGTTCTAAACCAATCTTGCTGAACCATATTTGAAATCCTTGAGTTTAGGGACAGAGAAGGACACTCGTGGAAACTATCAGTGTGCTATTCTGTGCTTAATCTTGTTTGTAGGGACAGAGAAGGACAGTGAGGGAAACTGTCAGTGTGCTATTCTGTTCTAAACCAATCTTGCTGAACCATATTTGAAATCCTTGAGTTTAGGGACAGAGAAGGACACTCGTGGAAACTATCAGTGTGCTATTCTGTGTTAAATCTTGTTTGTAGGGACAGAGAAGGACAGTGAGGGAAACTGTCAGTGTGCTATTCTGTTCTAAACCAATCTTGCTGAACCATATTTGAAATCCTTGAGTTTAGGGACAGAGAGGTACAGTGAGGGAAAGTGTCAGTGTGCTATTCTGTTCTAAACCAATCTTGCTGAACCATATTTGAAATCCTTGAGTTTAGGGACAGAGAAGGACACTCGTGGAAACTATCAGTGTGCTATTCTGTGCTAAATCTTGTTTGTAGGGACAGAGAAGGACAGTGAGGGAAACTGTCAGTGTGCTATTCTGTTCTAAGCCAATCTTGCTGAACCATATTTGAAATCCTTGAGTTTAGGGACAGAGAGGTACAGTGAGGGAAAGTGTCAGTGTGCTATTCTGTTCTAAACCAATCTTGCTGAACCATATTTGAAATCCTTGAGTTTAGGGACAGAGAAGGACACTCGTGGAAACTATCAGTGTGCTATTCTGTGCTAAATCTTGTTTGTAGGGACAGAGAAGGACAGTGAGGGAAACTGTCAGTGTGCTATCCTGTTCTAAACCAATCTTGCTAAACCATATTTGAAATCCTTGAGTTTAGGGACAGAGAAGGACACTCGTGGAAACTATCAGTGTGCTATTCTGTGCTAAATCTTGTTTGTAGGGACAGAGAAGGACAGTGAGGGAAACTGTCAGTGTGCTATTCTGTTCTAAACCAATCTTGCTGAACCATATTTGAAATCCTTGAGTTTAGGGACAGAGAGGTACAGTGAGGGAAAGTGTCAGTGTGCTATTCTGTTCTAAACCAATCTTGCTGAACCATATTTGAAATCCTTGAGTTTAGGGACAGAGAAGGACACTCGTGGAAACTATCAGTGTGCTATTCTGTGCTAAATCTTGTTTGTAGGGACAGAGAAGGACAGTGAGGGAAACTGTCAGTGTGCTATTCTGTTCTAAACCAATCTTGCTGAACCATATTTGAAATCCTTGAGTTTATGGACAGAGAGGTACAGTGAGGGAAAGTGTCAGTGTGCTATTCTGTTCTAAACCAATCTTGCTGAACCATATTTGAAATCCTTGAGTTTAGGGACAGAGAAGGACACTCGTGGAAACTATCAGTGTGCTATTCTGTGCTAAATCTTGTTTGTAGGGACAGAGAAGGACAGTGAGGGAAACTGTCAGTGTGCCATTCTGTTCTAAACCAATCTTGCTGAACCATATTTGAAATCCTTGAGTTTAGGGACAGAGAGGTACAGTGAGGGAATGTGTCAGTGTGCTATTCTGTTCTAAACCAATCTTGCTGAACCATATTTGAAATCCTTGAGTTTAGGGACAGAGAAGGACACTCGTGGAAACTATCAGTGTGCTATTCTGTGCTAAATCTTGTTTGTAGGGACAGAGAAGGACAGTGAGGGAAACTATCAGTGTGCTATTCTGTTCTAAACCAATCTTGCTGAACCATATTTGAAATCCTTGAGTTTAGGGACAGAGAAGGACACTCATGGAAACTATCAGTGTGCTATTCTGTGCTAAATCTTGTTTGTAGGGACAGAGAAGGACAGTGAGGGAAACTGTCAGTGTGCTATTCTGTTCTAAACCAATCTTGCTGAACCATATTAGAAATCCTTGAGTTTACGGACAGAGAGGTACAGTGAGGGAAAGTGTCAGTGTGCTATTCTGTTCTAAACCAATCTTACTGAACCATATTTGAAATCCTTGAGTTTAGGGACAGAGAAGGACACTCGTGGAAACTATCAGTGTGCTATTCTGTGCTAAATCTTGTTTGTAGAGACAGAGAAGGAGAGTGAGGGAAACTGTCAGTGTGCTATTCTGTTCTAAACCAATCTTGCTGAACCATATTTGAAATCCTTGAGTTTAGGGACAGAGAGGTACAGTGAGGGAAAGTGTCAGTGTGCTATTCTGTTCTAAACCAATCTTGCTGAACCATATTTGAAATCCTTGAGTTTAGGGACAGAGAAGGACACTTGTGGAAACTATCAGTGTGCTATTCTGTGCTAAATCTTGTTTGTAGGGACAGAGAAGGACAGTGAGGGAAACTATCAGTGTGCTATTCTGTGCTAAACCAATCTTGCTGAACCATATTTGAAATCCTTGAGTTTAGGGACAGAGAAGGACACTCGTGGAAACTATCAGTGTGCTATTCTGTGCTAAATCTTGTTTGTAGGGACAGAGAAGGACAGTTAGGGAAACTATCAGTGTGCTATTCTGTGCTAAACCAATCTTGCTGAACCATATTTGAAATCCTTGAGTTTAGGGACAGAGAGGTACAGTGAGGGAAAGTGTCAGTGTGCTATTCTGTTCTAAACCAATCTTACTGAACCATATTTGAAATCCTTGAGTTTAGGGACAGAGAAGGACACTCGTGGAAACTATCAGTGTGCTATTCTGTGCTAAATCTTGTTTGTAGAGACAGAGAAGGAGAGTGAGGGAAACTGTCAGTGTGCTATTCTGTTCTAAACCAATCTTGCTGAACCATATTTGAAATCCTTGAGTTTAGGGACAGAGAGGTACAGTGAGGGAAAGTGTCAGTGTGCTATTCTGTTCTAAACCAATCTTGCTGAACCATATTTGAAATCCTTGAGTTTAGGGACAGAGAAGGACACTTGTGGAAACTATCAGTGTGCTATTCTGTGCTAAATCTTGTTTGTAGGGACAGAGAGGACAGTGAGGGAAACTATCAGTGTGCTATTCTGTGCTAAACCAATCTTGCTGAACCATATTTGAAATCCTTGAGTTTAGGGACAGAGAAGGACACTCGTGGAAACTATCAGTGTGCTATTCTGTGCTAAATCTTGTTTGTAGGGACAGAGAAGGACAGTGAGGGAAACTATCAGTGTGCTATTCTGTGCTAAACCAATCTTGCTGAACCATATTTGAAATCCTTGAGTTTAGGGACAGAGAAGGACACTCATGGAAACTATCAGTGTGCTATTCTGTGCTAAATCTTGTTTGTAGGGACAGAGAAGGACAGTGAGGGAAACTGTCAGTGTGCTATTCTGTTCTAAACCAATCTTGCTGAACCATATTTGAAATCCTTGAGTTTAGGGACAGAGAAGGACACTCGTGGAAACTATCAGTGTGCTATTCTGTGCTAAATCTTGTTTGTAGGGACAGAGAAGGACAGTGAGGGAAACTGTCAGTGTGCTATTCTGTTCTAAACCAATCTTGCTGAACCATATTTGAAATCCTTGAGTTTAGGGACAGAGAAGGACACTCGTGGAAACTATCAGTGTGCTATTCTGTGCTAAATCTTGTTTGTAGGGACAGAGAAGGACAGTGAGGGAAACTGTCAGTGTGCTATTCTGTTCTAAACCAATCTTGCTGAACCATATTTGAAATCCTTGAGTTTAGGGACAGAGAAGGACAGTGAGGGAAACTATCAGTGTGCTATTCTGTTCTAAACCAATCTTGCTGAACCATATTTGAAATCCTTGAGTTCAGGGACAGAGAAGGACACTCGTGGAAACTATCAGTGTGCTATTCTGTGCTAAATCTTGTTTGTAGGGACAGAGAAGGGCAGTGAGGGAAACTGTCAGTGTGCTATTCTGTTCTAAACCAATCTTGCTGAACCATATTTGAAATCCTTGAGTTTAGGGACAGAGAGGTACAGTGAGGGAAAGTGTCAGTGTGCTATTCTGTTCTAAACCAATCTTGCTGAACCATATTTGAAATCCTTGAGTTTAGGGACAGAGAAGGACACTCGTGGAAACTATCAGTGTGCTATTCTGTGCTAAATCTTGTTTGTAGGGACAGAGAAGGACAGTGAGGGAAACTGTCAGTGTGCTATTCTGTTCTAAACCAATCTTGCTGAACCATATTTGAAATCCTTGAGTTTAGGGACAGAGAAGGACACTCGTGGAAACTATCAGTGTGCTATTCTGTGTTAAATCTTGTTTGTAGGGACAGAGAAGGACAGTGAGGGAAACTGTCAGTGTGCTATTCTGTTCTAAACCAATCTTGCTGAACCATATTTGAAATCCTTGAGTTTAGGGACAGAGAGGTACAGTGAGGGAAAGTGTCAGTGTGCTATTCTGTTCTAAACCAATCTTGCTGAACCATATTTGAAATCCTTGAGTTTAGGGACAGAGAAGGACACTCGTGGAAACTATCAGTGTGCTATTCTGTGCTAAATCTTGTTTGTAGGGACAGAGAAGGACAGTGAGGGAAACTGTCAGTGTGCTATTCTGTTCTAAACCAATCTTGCTGAACCATATTTGAAATCCTTGAGTTTAGGGACAGAGAGGTACAGTGAGGGAAAGTGTCAGTGTGCTATTCTGTTCTAAACCAATCTTGCTGAACCATATTTGAAATCCTTGAGTTTAGGGACAGAGAAGGACACTCGTGGAAACTATCAGTGTGCTATTCTGTGCTAAATCTTGTTTGTAGGGACAGAGAAGGACAGTGAGGGAAACTGTCAGTGTGCCATTCTGTTCTAAACCAATCTTGCTGAACCATATTTGAAATCCTTGAGTTTATGGACAGAGAGGTACAGTGAGGGAAAGTGTCAGTGTGCTATTCTGTTCTAAACCAATCTTGCTGAACCATATTTGAAATCCTTGAGTTTAGGGACAGAGAAGGACACTCGTGGAAACTATCAGTGTGCTATTCTGTGCTAAATCTTGTTTGTAGGGACAGAGAAGGACAGTGAGGGAAACT
The DNA here is from genome assembly GCA_029206835.1 of Rana muscosa. Classification (NCBI taxonomy): domain Eukaryota; kingdom Metazoa; phylum Chordata; class Amphibia; order Anura; family Ranidae; genus Rana; species Rana muscosa. The sequence goes on along the minus strand of JARGYO010005593.1, from coordinate 1,509,173 downwards.
GTCAGTGTGCCATTCTGTTCTAAACCAATCTTGCTGAACCATATTTGAAATCCTTGAGTTTAGGGACAGAGAGGTACAGTGAGGGAATGTGTCAGTGTGCTATTCTGTTCTAAACCAATCTTGCTGAACCATATTTGAAATCCTTGAGTTTAGGGACAGAGAAGGACACTCGTGGAAACTATCAGTGTGCTATTCTGTGCTAAATCTTGTTTGTAGGGACAGAGAAGGACAGTGAGGGAAACTATCAGTGTGCTATTCTGTTCTAAACCAATCTTGCTGAACCATATTTGAAATCCTTGAGTTTAGGGACAGAGAAGGACACTCATGGAAACTATCAGTGTGCTATTCTGTGCTAAATCTTGTTTGTAGGGACAGAGAAGGACAGTGAGGGAAACTGTCAGTGTGCTATTCTGTTCTAAACCAATCTTGCTGAACCATATTAGAAATCCTTGAGTTTACGGACAGAGAGGTACAGTGAGGGAAAGTGTCAGTGTGCTATTCTGTTCTAAACCAATCTTACTGAACCATATTTGAAATCCTTGAGTTTAGGGACAGAGAAGGACACTCGTGGAAACTATCAGTGTGCTATTCTGTGCTAAATCTTGTTTGTAGAGACAGAGAAGGAGAGTGAGGGAAACTGTCAGTGTGCTATTCTGTTCTAAACCAATCTTGCTGAACCATATTTGAAATCCTTGAGTTTAGGGACAGAGAGGTACAGTGAGGGAAAGTGTCAGTGTGCTATTCTGTTCTAAACCAATCTTGCTGAACCATATTTGAAATCCTTGAGTTTAGGGACAGAGAAGGACACTTGTGGAAACTATCAGTGTGCTATTCTGTGCTAAATCTTGTTTGTAGGGACAGAGAAGGACAGTGAGGGAAACTATCAGTGTGCTATTCTGTGCTAAACCAATCTTGCTGAACCATATTTGAAATCCTTGAGTTTAGGGACAGAGAAGGACACTCGTGGAAACTATCAGTGTGCTATTCTGTGCTAAATCTTGTTTGTAGGGACAGAGAAGGACAGTTAGGGAAACTATCAGTGTGCTATTCTGTGCTAAACCAATCTTGCTGAACCATATTTGAAATCCTTGAGTTTAGGGACAGAGAGGTACAGTGAGGGAAAGTGTCAGTGTGCTATTCTGTTCTAAACCAATCTTACTGAACCATATTTGAAATCCTTGAGTTTAGGGACAGAGAAGGACACTCGTGGAAACTATCAGTGTGCTATTCTGTGCTAAATCTTGTTTGTAGAGACAGAGAAGGAGAGTGAGGGAAACTGTCAGTGTGCTATTCTGTTCTAAACCAATCTTGCTGAACCATATTTGAAATCCTTGAGTTTAGGGACAGATAGGTACAGTGAGGGAAAGTGTCAGTGTGCTATTCTGTTCTAAACCAATCTTGCTGAACCATATTTGAAATCCTTGAGTTTAGGGACAGAGAAGGACACTTGTGGAAACTATCAGTGTGCTATTCTGTGCTAAATCTTGTTTGTAGGGACAGAGAGGACAGTGAGGGAAACTATCAGTGTGCTATTCTGTGCTAAACCAATCTTGCTGAACCATATTTGAAATCCTTGAGTTTAGGGACAGAGAAGGACACTCGTGGAAACTATCAGTGTGCTATTCTGTGCTAAATCTTGTTTGTAGGGACAGAGAAGGACAGTGAGGGAAACTATCAGTGTGCTATTCTGTGCTAAACCAATCTTGCTGAACCATATTTGAAATCCTTGAGTTTAGGGACAGAGAAGGACACTCATGGAAACTATCAGTGTGCTATTCTGTGCTAAATCTTGTTTGTAGGGACAGAGAAGGACAGTGAGGGAAACTGTCAGTGTGCTATTCTGTTCTAAACCAATCTTGCTGAACCATATTTGAAATCCTTGAGTTTAGGGACAGAGAAGGACACTCGTGGAAACTATCAGTGTGCTATTCTGTGCTAAATCTTGTTTGTAGGGACAGAGAAGGACAGTGAGGGAAACTGTCAGTGTGCTATTCTGTTCTAAACCAATCTTGCTGAACCATATTTGAAATCCTTGAGTTTAGGGACAGAGAAGGACACTCGTGGAAACTATCAGTGTGCTATTCTGTGCTAAATCTTGTTTGTAGGGACAGAGAAGGACAGTGAGGGAAACTGTCAGTGTGCTATTCTGTTCTAAACCAATCTTGCTGAACCATATTTGAAATCCTTGAGTTTAGGGACAGAGAAGGACAGTGAGGGAAACTATCAGTGTGCTATTCTGTTCTAAACCAATCTTGCTGAACCATATTTGAAATCCTTGAGTTCAGGGACAGAGAAGGACACTCGTGGAAACTATCAGTGTGCTATTCTGTGCTAAATCTTGTTTGTAGGGACAGAGAAGGGCAGTGAGGGAAACTGTCAGTGTGCTATTCTGTTCTAAACCAATCTTGCTGAACCATATTTGAAATCCTTGAGTTTAGGGACAGAGAGGTACAGTGAGGGAAAGTGTCAGTGTGCTATTCTGTTCTAAACCAATCTTGCTGAACCATATTTGAAATCCTTGAGTTTAGGGACAGAGAAGGACACTCGTGGAAACTATCAGTGTGCTATTCTGTGCTAAATCTTGTTTGTAGGGACAGAGAAGGACAGTGAGGGAAACTGTCAGTGTGCTATTCTGTTCTAAACCAATCTTGCTGAACCATATTTGAAATCCTTGAGTTTAGGGACAGAGAAGGACACTCGTGGAAACTATCAGTGTGCTATTCTGTGTTAAATCTTGTTTGTAGGGACAGAGAAGGACAGTGAGGGAAACTGTCAGTGTGCTATTCTGTTCTAAACCAATCTTGCTGAACCATATTTGAAATCCTTGAGTTTAGGGACAGAGAGGTACAGTGAGGGAAAGTGTCAGTGTGCTATTCTGTTCTAAACCAATCTTGCTGAACCATATTTGAAATCCTTGAGTTTAGGGACAGAGAAGGACACTCGTGGAAACTATCAGTGTGCTATTCTGTGCTAAATCTTGTTTGTAGGGACAGAGAAGGACAGTGAGGGAAACTGTCAGTGTGCTATTCTGTTCTAAACCAATCTTGCTGAACCATATTTGAAATCCTTGAGTTTAGGGACAGAGAGGTACAGTGAGGGAAAGTGTCAGTGTGCTATTCTGTTCTAAACCAATCTTGCTGAACCATATTTGAAATCCTTGAGTTTAGGGACAGAGAAGGACACTCGTGGAAACTATCAGTGTGCTATTCTGTGCTAAATCTTGTTTGTAGGGACAGAGAAGGACAGTGAGGGAAACTGTCAGTGTGCCATTCTGTTCTAAACCAATCTTGCTGAACCATATTTGAAATCCTTGAGTTTAGGGACAGAGAGGTACAGTGAGGGAATGTGTCAGTGTGCTATTCTGTTCTAAACCAATCTTGCTGAACCATATTTGAAATCCTTGAGTTTAGGGACAGAGAAGGACACTCGTGGAAACTATCAGTGTGCTATTCTGTGCTAAATCTTGTTTGTAGGGACAGAGAAGGACAGTGAGGGAAACTATCAGTGTGCTATTCTGTTCTAAACCAATCTTGCTGAACCATATTTGAAATCCTTGAGTTTAGGGACAGAGAAGGACAGTGAGGGAAACTATGAGTGTGCTATTCTGTGCTAAATCTTGTTTGTAGGGACAGAGAAGGACAGTGAGGGAAACTGTCAGTGTGCTATTCTGTTCTAAACCAATCTTGCTGAACCATATTTGAAATCCTTGAGTTTAGGGACAGAGAGGTACAGTGAGGGAAAGTGTCAGTGTGCTATTCTGTTCTAAACCAATCTTACTGAACCATATTTGAAATCCTTGAGTTTAGGGACAGAGAAGGACACTCGTGGAAACTATCAGTGTGCTATTCTGTGCTAAATCTTGTTTGTAGAGACAGAGAAGGAGAGTGAGGGAAACTGTCAGTGTGCTATTCTGTTCTAAACCAATCTTGCTGAACCATATTTGAAATCCTTGAGTTTAGGGACAGAGAGGTACAGTGAGGGAAAGTGTCAGTGTGCTATTCTGTTCTAAACCAATCTTGCTGAACCATATTTGAAATCCTTGAGTTTAGGGACAGAGAAGGACACTTGTGGAAACTATCAGTGTGCTATTCTGTGCTAAATCTTGTTTGTAGGGACAGAGAAGGACAGTGAGGGAAACTATCAGTGTGCTATTCTGTGCTAAACCAATCTTGCTGAACCATATTTGAAATCCTTGAGTTTAGGGACAGAGAAGGACACTCGTGGAAACTATCAGTGTGCTATTCTGTGCTAAATCTTGTTTGTAGGGACAGAGAAGGACAGTTAGGGAAACTATCAGTGTGCTATTCTGTGCTAAACCAATCTTGCTGAACCATATTTGAAATCCTTGAGTTTAGGGACAGAGAGGTACAGTGAGGGAAAGTGTCAGTGTGCTATTCTGTTCTAAACCAATCTTACTGAACCATATTTGAAATCCTTGAGTTTAGGGACAGAGAAGGACACTCGTGGAAACTATCAGTGTGCTATTCTGTGCTAAATCTTGTTTGTAGAGACAGAGAAGGAGAGTGAGGGAAACTGTCAGTGTGCTATTCTGTTCTAAACCAATCTTGCTGAACCATATTTGAAATCCTTGAGTTTAGGGACAGAGAGGTACAGTGAGGGAAACTGTCAGTGTGCTATTCTGTTCTAAACCAATCTTGCTGAACCATATTTGAAATCCTTGAGTTTAGGGACAGAGAAGGACACTCGTGGAAACTATCAGTGTGCTATTCTGTGCTAAATCTTGTTTGTAGGGACAGAGAAGGACAGTGAGGGAAACTGTCAGTGTGCTATTCTGTTCTAAACCAATCTTGCTGAACCATATTTGAAATCCTTGAGTTTAGGGACAGAGAGGTACAGTGAGGGAAAGTGTCAGTGTGCTATTCTGTTCTAAACCAATCTTGCTGAACCATATTTGAAATCCTTGAGTTTAGGGACATAGAAGGACACTTGTGGAAACTATCAGTGTGCTATTCTGTGCTAAATCTTGTTTGTAGGGACAGAGAAGGACAGTGAGGGAAACTATCAGTGTGCTATTCTGTGCTAAACCAATCTTGCTGAACCATATTTGAAATCCTTGAGTTTAGGGACAGAGAAGGACACTCGTGGAAACTATCAGTGTGCTATTCTGTGCTAAATCTTGTTTGTAGGGACAGAGAAGGACAGTTAGGGAAACTATCAGTGTGCTATTCTGTGCTAAACCAATCTTGCTGAACCATATTTGAAATCCTTGAGTTTAGGGACAGAGAGGTACAGTGAGGGAAAGTGTCAGTGTGCTATTCTGTTCTAAACCAATCTTACTGAACCATATTTGAAATCCTTGAGTTTAGGGACAGAGAAGGACACTCGTGGAAACTATCAGTGTGCTATTCTGTGCTAAATCTTGTTTGTAGAGACAGAGAAGGAGAGTGAGGGAAACTGTCAGTGTGCTATTCTGTTCTAAACCAATCTTGCTGAACCATATTTGAAATCCTTGAGTTTAGGGACAGAGAGGTACAGTGAGGGAAAGTGTCAGTGTGCTATTCTGTTCTAAACCAATCTTGCTGAACCATATTTGAAATCCTTGAGTTTAGGGACAGAGAAGGACACTTGTGGAAACTATCAGTGTGCTATTCTGTGCTAAATCTTGTTTGTAGGGACAGAGAAGGACAGTGAGGGAAACTATCAGTGTGCTATTCTGTGCTAAACCAATCTTGCTGAACCATATTTGAAATCCTTGAGTTTAGGGACAGAGAAGGACACTCGTGGAAACTATCAGTGTGCTATTCTGTGCTAAATCTTGTTTGTAGGGACAGAGAAGGACAGTGAGGGAAACTATCAGTGTGCTATTCTGTGCTAAACCAATCTTGCTGAACCATATTTGAAATCCTTGAGTTTAGGGACAGAGAAGGACACTCATGGAAACTATCAGTGTGATATTCTGTGCTAAATCTTGTTTGTAGGGACAGATAAGGACAGTGAGGGAAACTGTCAGTGTGCTATTCTGTTCTAAACCAATCTTGCTGAACCATATTTGAAATCCTTGAGTTTAGGGACAGAGAAGGACACTCGTGGAAACTATCAGTGTGCTATTCTGTGCTAAATCTTGTTTGTAGGGACAGAGAAGGACAGTGAGGGAAACTGTCAGTGTGCTATTCTGTTCTAAACCAATCTTGCTGAACCATATTTGAAATCCTTGAGTTTAGGGACAGAGAGGTACAGTGAGGGAAAGTGTCAGTGTGCTATTCTGTTCTAAACCAATCTTGCTGAACCATATTTGAAATCCTTGAGTTTAGGGACAGAGAAGGACACTCGTGGAAACTATCAGTGTGCTATTCTGTGCTAAATCTTGTTTGTAGGGACAGAGAAGGACAGTGAGGGAAACTGTCAGTGTGCCATTCTGTTCTAAACCAATCTTGCTGAACCATATTTGAAATCCTTGAGTTTAGGGACAGAGAGGTACAGTGAGGGAATGTGTCAGTGTGCTATTCTGTTCTAAACCAATCTTGCTGAACCATATTTGAAATCCTTGAGTTTAGGGACAGAGAAGGACACTCGTGGAAACTATCAGTGTGCTATTCTGTGCTAAATCTTGTTTGTAGGGACAGAGAAGGACAGTGAGGGAAACTATCAGTGTGCTATTCTGTTCTAAACCAATCTTGCTGAACCATATTTGAAATCCTTGAGTTTAGGGACAGAGAAGGACAGTGAGGGAAACTATGAGTGTGCTATTCTGTGCTAAATCTTGTTTGTAGGGACAGAGAAGGACAGTGAGGGAAACTGTCAGTGTGCTATTCTGTTCTAAACCAATCTTGCTGAACCATATTTGAAATCCTTGAGTTTAGGGACAGAGAGGTACAGTGAGGGAAAGTGTCAGTGTGCTATTCTGTTCTAAACCAATCTTACTGAACCATATTTGAAATCCTTGAGTTTAGGGACAGAGAAGGACACTCGTGGAAACTATCAGTGTGCTATTCTGTGCTAAATCTTGTTTGTAGAGACAGAGAAGGAGAGTGAGGGAAACTGTCAGTGTGCTATTCTGTTCTAAACCAATCTTGCTGAACCATATTTGAAATCCTTGAGTTTAGGGACAGAGAGGTACAGTGAGGGAAAGTGTCAGTGTGCTATTCTGTTCTAAACCAATCTTGCTGAACCATATTTGAAATCCTTGAGTTTAGGGACAGAGAAGGACACTTGTGGAAACTATCAGTGTGCTATTCTGTGCTAAATCTTGTTTGTAGGGACAGAGAAGGACAGTGAGGGAAACTATCAGTGTGCTATTCTGTGCTAAACCAATCTTGCTGAACCATATTTGAAATCCTTGAGTTTAGGGACAGAGAAGGACACTCGTGGAAACTATCAGTGTGCTATTCTGTGCTAAATCTTGTTTGTAGGGACAGAGAAGGACAGTTAGGGAAACTATCAGTGTGCTATTCTGTGCTAAACCAATCTTGCTGAACAATATTTGAAATCCTTGAGTTTAGGGACAGAGAGGTACAGTGAGGGAAAGTGTCAGTGTGCTATTCTGTTCTAAACCAATCTTACTGAACCATATTTGAAATCCTTGAGTTTAGGGACAGAGAAGGACACTCGTGGAAACTATCAGTGTGCTATTCTGTGCTAAATCTTGTTTGTAGAGACAGAGAAGGAGAGTGAGGGAAACTGTCAGTGTGCTATTCTGTTCTAAACCAATCTTGCTGAACCATATTTGAAATCCTTGAGTTTAGGGACAGAGAGGTACAGTGAGGGAAACTGTCAGTGTGCTATTCTGTTCTAAACCAATCTTGCTGAACCATATTTGAAATCCTTGAGTTTAGGGACAGAGAAAGACACTCGTGGAAACTATCAGTGTGCTATTCTGTGCTAAATCTTGTTTGTAGGGACAGAGAAGGACAGTGAGGGAAACTGTCAGTGTGCTATTCTGTTCTAAACCAATCTTGCTGAACCATATTTGAAATCCTTGAGTTTAGGGACAGAGAGGTACAGTGAGGGAAAGTGTCAGTGTGCTATTCTGTTCTAAACCAATCTTGCTGAACCATATTTGAAATCCTTGAGTTTAGGGACATAGAAGGACACTTGTGGAAACTATCAGTGTGCTATTCTGTGCTAAATCTTGTTTGTAGGGACAGAGAAGGACAGTGAGGGAAACTATCAGTGTGCTATTCTGTGCTAAACCAATCTTGCTGAACCATATTTGAAATCCTTGAGTTTAGGGACAGAGAAGGACACTCGTGGAAACTATCAGTGTGCTATTCTGTGCTAAATCTTGTTTGTAGGGACAGAGAAGGACAGTTAGGGAAACTATCAGTGTGCTATTCTGTGCTAAACCAATCTTGCTGAACCATATTTGAAATCCTTGAGTTTAGGGACAGAGAGGTACAGTGAGGGAAAGTGTCAGTGTGCTATTCTGTTCTAAACCAATCTTACTGAACCATATTTGAAATCCTTGAGTTTAGGGACAGAGAAGGACACTCGTGGAAACTATCAGTGTGCTATTCTGTGCTAAATCTTGTTTGTAGAGACAGATAAGGAGAGTGAGGGAAACTGTCAGTGTGCTATTCTGTTCTAAACCAATCTTGCTGAACCATATTTGAAATCCTTGAGTTTAGGGACAGAGAGGTACAGTGAGGGAAAGTGTCAGTGTGCTATTCTGTTCTAAACCAATCTTGCTGAACCATATTTGAAATCCTTGAGTTTAGGGACAGAGAAGGACACTTGTGGAAACTATCAGTGTGCTATTCTGTGCTAAATCTTGTTTGTAGGGACAGAGAAGGACAGTGAGGGAAACTATCAGTGTGCTATTCTGTGCTAAACCAATCTTGCTGAACCATATTTGAAATCCTTGAGTTTAGGGACAGAGAAGGACACTCGTGGAAACTATCAGTGTGCTATTCTGTGCTAAATCTTGTTTGTAGGGACAGAGAAGGACAGTGAGGGAAACTATCAGTGTGCTATTCTGTGCTAAACCAATCTTGCTGAACCATATTTGAAATCCTTGAGTTTAGGGACAGAGAAGGACACTCATGGAAACTATCAGTGTGCTATTCTGTGCTAAATCTTGTTTGTAGGGACAGATAAGGACAGTGAGGGAAACTGTCAGTGTGCTATTCTGTTCTAAACCAATCTTGCTGAACCATATTTGAAATCCTTGAGTTTAGGGACAGAGAAGGACACTCGTGGAAACTATCAGTGTGCTATTCTGTGCTAAATCTTGTTTGTAGGGACAGAGAAGGACAGTGAGGGAAACTGTCAGTGTGCTATTCTGTTCTAAACCAATCTTGCTGAACCATATTTGAAATCCTTGAGTTTAGGGACAGAGAGGTACAGTGAGGGAAAGTGTCAGTGTGCTATTCTGTTCTAAACCAATCTTACTGAACCATATTTGAAATCCTTGAGTTTAGGGACAGAGAAGGACACTCGTGGAAACTATCAGTGTGCTATTCTGTGCTAAATCTTGTTTGTAGGGACAGAGAAGGACAGTGAGGGAAACTGTCAGTGTGCCATTCTGTTCTAAACCAATCTTGCTGAACCATATTTGAAATCCTTGAGTTTAGGGACAGAGAGGTACAGTGAGGGAATGTGTCAGTGTGCTATTCTGTTCTAAACCAATCTTGCTGAACCATATTTGAAATCCTTGAGTTTAGGGACAGAGAAGGACACTCGTGGAAACTATCAGTGTGCTATTCTGTGCTAAATCTTGTTTGTAGGGACAGAGAAGGACAGTGAGGGAAACTATCAGTGTGCTATTCTGTTCTAAACCAATCTTGCTGAACCATATTTGAAATCCTTGAGTTTAGGGACAGAGAAGGACAGTGAGGGAAACTATGAGTGTGCTATTCTGTGCTAAATCTTGTTTGTAGGGACAGAGAAGGACAGTGAGGGAAACTGTCAGTGTGCTATTCTGTTCTAAACCAATCTTGCTGAACCATATTTGAAATCCTTGAGTTTAGGGACAGAGAGGTACAGTGAGGGAAAGTGTCAGTGTGCTATTCTGTTCTAAACCAATCTTACTGAACCATATTTGAAATCCTTGAGTTTAGGGACAGAGAAGGACACTCGTGGAAACTATCAGTGTGCTATTCTGTGCTAAATCTTGTTTGTAGAGACAGAGAAGGAGAGTGAGGGAAACTGTCAGTGTGCTATTCTGTTCTAAACCAATCTTGCTGAACCATATTTGAAATCCTTGAGTTTAGGGACAGAGAGGTACAGTGAGGGAAAGTGTCAGTGTGCTATTCTGTTCTAAACCAATCTTGCTGAACCATATTTGAAATCCTTGAGTTTAGGGACAGAGAAGGACACTTGTGGAAACTATCAGTGTGCTATTCTGTGCTAAATCTTGTTTGTAGGGACAGAGAAGGACAGTGAGGGAAACTATCAGTGTGCTATTCTGTGCTAAACCAATCTTGCTGAACCATATTTGAAATCCTTGAGTTTAGGGACAGAGAAGGACACTCGTGGAAACTATCAGTGTGCTATTCTGTGCTAAATCTTGTTTGTAGGGACAGAGAAGGACAGTTAGGGAAACTATCAGTGTGCTATTCTGTGCTAAACCAATCTTGCTGAACAATATTTGAAATCCTTGAGTTTAGGGACAGAGAGGTACAGTGAGGGAAAGTGTCAGTGTGCTATTCTGTTCTAAACCAATCTTACTGAACCATATTTGAAATCCTTGAGTTTAGGGACAGAGAAGGACACTCGTGGAAACTATCAGTGTGCTATTCTGTGCTAAATCTTGTTTGTAGAGACAGAGAAGGAGAGTGAGGGAAACTGTCAGTGTGCTATTCTGTTCTAAACCAATCTTGCTGAACCATATTTGAAATCCTTGAGTTTAGGGACAGAGAGGTACAGTGAGGGAAACTGTCAGTGTGCTATTCTGTTCTAAACCAATCTTGCTGAACCATATTTGAAATCCTTGAGTTTAGGGACAGAGAAGGACACTCGTGGAAACTATCAGTGTGCTATTCTGTGCTAAATCTTGTTTGTAGGGACAGAGAAGGACAGTGAGGGAAACTGTCAGTGTGCTATTCTGTTCTAAACCAATCTTGCTGAACCATATTTGAAATCCTTGAGTTTAGGGACAGAGAGGTACAGTGAGGGAAAGTGTCAGTGTGCTATTCTGTTCTAAACCAATCTTGCTGAACCATATTTGAAATCCTTGAGTTTAGGGACATAGAAGGACACTTGTGGAAACTATCAGTGTGCTATTCTGTGCTAAATCTTGTTTGTAGGGACAGAGAAGGACAGTGAGGGAAACTATCAGTGTGCTATTCTGTGCTAAACCAATCTTGCTGAACCATATTTGAAATCCTTGAGTTTAGGGACAGAGAAGGACACTCGTGGAAACTATCAGTGTGCTATTCTGTGCTAAATCTTGTTTGTAGGGACAGAGAAGGACAGTTAGGGAAACTATCAGTGTGCTATTCTGTGCTAAACCAATCTTGCTGAACCATATTTGAAATCCTTGAGTTTAGGGACAGAGAGGTACAGTGAGGGAAAGTGTCAGTGTGCTATTCTGTTCTAAACCAATCTTACTGAACCATATTTGAAATCCTTGAGTTTAGGGACAGAGAAGGACACTCGTGGAAACTATCAGTGTGCTATTCTGTGCTAAATCTTGTTTGTAGAGACAGATAAGGAGAGTGAGGGAAACTGTCAGTGTGCTATTCTGTTCTAAACCAATCTTGCTGAACCATATTTGAAATCCTTGAGTTTAGGGACAGAGAGGTACAGTGAGGGAAAGTGTCAGTGTGCTATTCTGTTCTAAACCAATCTTGCTGAACCATATTTGAAATCCTTGAGTTTAGGGACAGAGAAGGACACTTGTGGAAACTATCAGTGTGCTATTCTGTGCTAAATCTTGTTTGTAGGGACAGAGAAGGACAGTGAGGGAAACTATCAGTGTGCTATTCTGTGCTAAACCAATCTTGCTGAACCATATTTGAAATCCTTGAGTTTAGGGACAGAGAAGGACACTCGTGGAAACTATCAGTGTGCTATTCTGTGCTAAATCTTGTTTGTAGGGACAGAGAAGGACAGTGAGGGAAACTATCAGTGTGCTATTCTGTGCTAAACCAATCTTGCTGAACCATATTTGAAATCCTTGAGTTTAGGGACAGAGAAGGACACTCATGGAAACTATCAGTGTGCTATTCTGTGCTAAATCTTGTTTGTAGGGACAGATAAGGACAGTGAGGGAAACTGTCAGTGTGCTATTCTGTTCTAAACCAATCTTGCTGAACCATATTTGAAATCCTTGAGTTTAGGGACAGAGAAGGACACTCGTGGAAACTATCAGTGTGCTATTCTGTGCTAAATCTTGTTTGTAGGGACAGAGAAGGACAGTGAGGGAAACTGTCAGTGTGCTATTCTGTTCTAAACCAATCTTGCTGAACCATATTTGAAATCCTTGAGTTTAGGGACAGAGAGGTACAGTGAGGGAAAGTGTCAGTGTGCTATTCTGTTCTAAACCAATCTTACTGAACCATATTTGAAATCCTTGAGTTTAGGGACAGAGAAGGACACTCGTGGAAACTATCAGTGTGCTATTCTGTGCTAAATCTTGTTTGTAGGGACAGAGAAGGACAGTGAGGGAAACTATCAGTGTGCTATTCTGTGCTAAACCAATCTTGCTGAACCATATTTGAAATCCTTGAGTTTAGGGACAGAGAAGGACACTCGTGGAAACTATCAGTGTGCTATTCTGTGCTAAATCTTGTTTGTAGGGACAGAGAAGGACAGTGAGGGAAAGTGTCAGTGTGCTATTCTGTTCTAAACCAATCTTGCTGAACCATATTTGAAATCCTTGAGTTTAGGGACAGAGAAGGACACTCGTGGAAACTATCAGTGTGCTATTCTGTGCTAAATCTTGTTTGTAGGGACAGAGAAGGACAGTGAGGGAAACTGTCAGTGTGCTATTCTGTTCTAAACCAATCTTGCTGAACCATATTTGAAATCCTTGAGTTTAGGGACAGAGAAGGACACTCGTGGAAACTATCAGTGTGCTATTCTGTGCTAAATCTTGATTGTAGGGACAGAGAAGGACAGTGAGGGAAACTGTCAGTGTGCTATTCTGTTCTAAACCAATCTTGCTGAACCATATTTGAAATCCTTGAGTTTAGGGACAGAGAAGGACAGTGAGGGAAACTATCAGTGTGCTATTCTGTTCTAAACCAATCTTGCTGAACCATATTTGAAATCCTTGAGTTTAGGGACAGAGAAGGACACTCGTGGAAACTATCAGTGTGCTATTCTGTGCTAAATCTTGTTTGTAGGGACAGAGAAGGGCAGTGAGGGAAACTGTCAGTGTGCTATTCTGTTCTAAACCAATCTTGCTGAACCATATTTGAAATCCTTGAGTTTAGGGACAGAGAGGTACAGTGAGGGAAAGTGTCAGTGTGCTATTCTGTTCTAAACCAATCTTGCTGAACCATATTTGAAATCCTTGAGTTTAGGGACAGAGAAGGACACTCGTGGAAACTATCAGTGTGCTATTCTGTGCTAAATCTTGTTTGTAGGGACAGAGAAGGACAGTGAGGGAAACTGTCAGTGTGCTATTCTGTTCTAAACCAATCTTGCTGAACCATATTTGAAATCCTTGAGTTTAGGGACAGAGAAGGACACTCGTGGAAACTATCAGTGTGCTATTCTGTGTTAAATCTTGTTTGTAGGGACAGAGAAGGACAGTGAGGGAAACTGTCAGTGTGCTATTCTGTTCTAAACCAATCTTGCTGAACCATATTTGAAATCCTTGAGTTTAGGGACAGAGAGGTACAGTGAGGGAAAGTGTCAGTGTGCTATTCTGTTCTAAACCAATCTTGCTGAACCATATTTGAAATCCTTGAGTTTAGGGACAGAGAAGGACACTCGTGGAAACTATCAGTGTGCTATTCTGTGCTAAATCTTGTTTGTAGGGACAGAGAAGGACAGTGAGGGAAACTGTCAGTGTGCTATTCTGTTCTAAGCCAATCTTGCTGAACCATATTTGAAATCCTTGAGTTTAGGGACAGAGAGGTACAGTGAGGGAAAGTGTCAGTGTGCTATTCTGTTCTAAACCAATCTTGCTGAACCATATTTGAAATCCTTGAGTTTAGGGACAGAGAAGGACACTCGTGGAAACTATCAGTGTGCTATTCTGTGCTAAATCTTGTTTGTAGGGACAGAGAAGGACAGTGAGGGAAACTATCAGTGTGCTATTCTGTTGTAAACCAATCTTGCTGAACCATATTTGAAATCCTTGAGTTTAGGGACAGAGAAGGACACTCGTGGAAACTATCAGTGTGCTATTCTGTGCTAAATCTTATTTGTAGGGACAGAGAAGGACAGTGAGGGAAACTGTCAGTGTGCTATCCTGTTCTAAACCAATCTTGCTAAACCATATTTGAAATCCTTGAGTTTAGGGACAGAGAAGGACACTCGTGGAAACTATCAGTGTGCTATTCTGTGCTAAATCTTGTTTGTAGGGACAGAGAAGGACAGTGAGGGAAACTGTCAGTGTGCTATTCTGTTCTAAACCAATCTTGCTGAACCATATTTGAAATCCTTGAGTTTAGGGACGGAGAGGTACAGTGAGGGAAAGTGTCTGTGTGCTATTCTGTTCTAAACCAATCTTGCTGAACCATATTTGAAATCCTTGAGTTTAGGGACAGAGAAGGACACTCGTGGAAACTATCAGTGTGCTATTCTGTGCTAAATCTTGTTTGTAGGGACAGAGAAGGACAGTGAGGGAAACTGTCAGTGTGCTATTCTGTTCTAAACCAATCTTGCTGAACCATATTTGAAATCCTTGAGTTTAGGGACAGAGAGGTACAGTGAGGGAAAGTGTCAGTGTGCTATTCTGTTCTAAACCAATCTTGCTGAACCATATTTGAAATCCTTGAGTTTAGGGACAGAGAAGGACACTCGTGGAAACTATCAGTGTGCTATTCTGTGCTAAATCTTGTTTGTAGGGACAGAGAAGGACAGTGAGGGAAACTGTCAGTGTGCCATTCTGTTCTAAACCAATCTTGCTGAACCATATTTGAAATCCTTGAGTTTAGGGACAGAGAGGTACAGTGAGGGAATGTGTCAGTGTGCTATTCTGTTCTAAACCAATCTTGCTGAACCATATTTGAAATCCTTGAGTTTAGGGACAGAGAAGGACACTCGTGGAAACTATCAGTGTGCTATTCTGTGCTAAATCTTGTTTGTAGGGACAGAGAAGGACAGTGAGGGAAACTATCAGTGTGCTATTCTGTTCTAAACCAATCTTGCTGAACCATATTTGAAATCCTTGAGTTTAGGGACAGAGAAGGACACTCATGGAAACTATCAGTGTGCTATTCTGTGCTAAATCTTGTTTGTAGGGACAGAGAAGGACAGTGAGGGAAACTGTCAGTGTGCTATTCTGTTCTAAACCAATCTTGCTGAACCATATTTGAAATCCTTGAGTTTAGGGACAGAGAGGTACAGTGAGGGAAACTGTCAGTGTGCTATTCTGTTCTAAACCAATCTTGCTGAACCATATTTGAAATCCTTGAGTTTAGGGACAGAGAAGGACACTCGTGGAAACTATCAGTGTGCTATTCTGTGCTAAATCTTGTTTGTAGGGACAGAGAAGGACAGTGAGGGAAACTGTCAGTGTGCTATTCTGTTCTAAACCAATCTTGCTGAACCATATTTGAAATCCTTGAGTTTAGGGACAGAGAGGTACAGTGAGGGAAAGTGTCAGTGTGCTATTCTGTTCTAAACCAATCTTGCTGAACCATATTTGAAATCCTTGAGTTTAGGGACATAGAAGGACACTTGTGGAAACTATCAGTGTGCTATTCTGTGCTAAATCTTGTTTGTAGGGACAGAGAAGGACAGTGAGGGAAACTATCAGTGTGCTATTCTGTGCTAAACCAATCTTGCTGAACCATATTTGAAATCCTTGAGTTTAGGGACAGAGAAGGACACTCGTGGAAACTATCAGTGTGCTATTCTGTGCTAAATCTTGTTTGTAGGGACAGAGAAGGACAGTTAGGGAAACTATCAGTGTGCTATTCTGTGCTAAACCAATCTTGCTGAACCATATTTGAAATCCTTGAGTTTAGGGACAGAGAGGTACAGTGAGGGAAAGTGTCAGTGTGCTATTCTGTTCTAAACCAATCTTACTGAACCATATTTGAAATCCTTGAGTTTAGGGACAGAGAAGGACACTCGTGGAAACTATCAGTGTGCTATTCTGTGCTAAATCTTGTTTGTAGAGACAGAGAAGGAGAGTGAGGGAAACTGTCAGTGTGCTATTCTGTTCTAAACCAATCTTGCTGAACCATATTTGAAATCCTTGAGTTTAGGGACAGAGAGGTACAGTGAGGGAAAGTGTCAGTGTGCTATTCTGTTCTAAACCAATCTTGCTGAACCATATTTGAAATCCTTGAGTTTAGGGACAGAGAAGGACACTTGTGGAAACTATCAGTGTGCTATTCTGTGCTAAATCTTGTTTGTAGGGACAGAGAAGGACAGTGAGGGAAACTATCAGTGTGCTATTCTGTGCTAAACCAATCTTGCTGAACCATATTTGAAATCCTTGAGTTTAGGGACAGAGAAGGACACTCGTGGAAACTATCAGTGTGCTATTCTGTGCTAAATCTTGTTTGTAGGGACAGAGAAGGACAGTGAGGGAAACTATCAGTGTGCTATTCTGTGCTAAACCAATCTTGCTGAACCATATTTGAAATCCTTGAGTTTAGGGACAGAGAAGGACACTCATGGAAACTATCAGTGTGCTATTCTGTGCTAAATCTTGTTTGTAGGGACATAGAAGGACAGTGAGGGAAACTGTCAGTGTGCTATTCTGTTCTAAACCAATCTTGCTGAACCATATTTGAAATCCTTGAGTTTAGGGACAGAGAGGTACAGTGAGGGAAAGTGTCAGTGTGCTATTCTGTTCTAAACCAATCTTGCTGAACCATATTTGAAATCCTTGAGTTTAGGGACAGAGAAGGACACTCGTGGAAACTATCAGTGTGCTATTCTGTGCTAAATCTTGTTTGTAGGGACAGAGAAGGACAGTGAGGGAAACTGTCAGTGTGCTATTCTGTTCTAAGCCAATCTTGCTGAACCATATTTGAAATCCTTGAGTTTAGGGACAGAGAGGTACAGTGAGGGAAAGTGTCAGTGTGCTATTCTGTTCTAAACCAATCTTGCTGAACCATATTTGAAATCCTTGAGTTTAGGGACAGAGAAGGACACTCGTGGAAACTATCAGTGTGCTATTCTGTGCTAAACCAATCTTGCTGAACCATATTTGAAATCCTTGAGTTTAGGGACAGAGAAGGACACTCGTGGAAACTATCAGTGTGCTATTCTGTGCTAAATCTTGTTTGTAGGGACAGAGAAGGACAGTGAGGGAAACTATCAGTGTGCTATTCTGTGCTAAACCAATCTTGCTGAACCATATTTGAAATCCTTGAGTTTAGGGACAGAGAAGGACACTCATGGAAACTATCAGTGTGCTATTCTGTGCTAAATCTTGTTTGTAGGGACAGAGAAGGACAGTGAGGGAAACTGTCAGTGTGCTATTCTGTTCTAAACCAATCTTGCTGAACCATATTTGAAATCCTTGAGTTTAGGGACAGAGAAGGACACTCGTGGAAACTATCAGTGTGCTATTCTGTGCTAAATCTTGTTTGTAGGGACAGAGAAGGACAGTGAGGGAAACTGTCAGTGTGCTATTCTGTTCTAAACCAATCTTGCTGAACCATATTTGAAATCCTTGAGTTTAGGGACAGAGAGGTACAGTGAGGGAAAGTGTCAGTGTGCTATTCTGTTCTAAACCAATCTTACTGAACCATATTTGAAATCCTTGAGTTTAGGGACAGAGAAGGACACTCGTGGAAACTATCAGTGTGCTATTCTGTGCTAAATCTTGTTTGTAGGGACAGAGAAGGACAGTGAGGGAAACTATCAGTGTGCTATTCTGTGCTAAACCAATCTTGCTGAACCATATTTGAAATCCTTGAGTTTAGGGACAGAGAAGGACACTCGTGGAAACTATCAGTGTGCTATTCTGTGCTAAATCTTGTTTGTAGGGACAGAGAAGGACAGTGAGGGAAAGTGTCAGTGTGCTATTCTGTTCTAAACCAATCTTGCTGAACCATATTTGAAATCCTTGAGTTTAGGGACAGAGAAGGACACTCGTGGAAACTATCAGTGTGCTATTCTGTGCTAAATCTTGTTTGTAGGGACAGAGAAGGACAGTGAGGGAAACTGTCAGTGTGCTATTCTGTTCTAAACCAATCTTGCTGAACCATATTTGAAATCCTTGAGTTTAGGGACAGAGAAGGACACTCGTGGAAACTATCAGTGTGCTATTCTGTGCTAAATCTTGTTTGTAGGGACAGAGAAGGACAGTGAGGGAAACTGTCAGTGTGCTATTCTGTTCTAAACCAATCTTGCTGAACCATATTTGAAATCCTTGAGTTTAGGGACAGAGAAGGACAGTGAGGGAAACTATCAGTGTGCTATTCTGTTCTAAACCAATCTTGCTGAACCATATTTGAAATCCTTGAGTTTAGGGACAGAGAAGGACACTCGTGGAAACTATCAGTGTGCTATTCTGTGCTAAATCTTGTTTGTAGGGACAGAGAAGGGCAGTGAGGGAAACTGTCAGTGTGCTATTCTGTTCTAAACCAATCTTGCTGAACCATATTTGAAATCCTTGAGTTTAGGGACAGAGAGGTACAGTGAGGGAAAGTGTCAGTGTGCTATTCTGTTCTAAACCAATCTTGCTGAACCATATTTGAAATCCTTGAGTTTAGGGACAGAGAAGGACACTCGTGGAAACTATCAGTGTGCTATTCTGTGCTAAATCTTGTTTGTAGGGACAGAGAAGGACAGTGAGGGAAACTGTCAGTGTGCTATTCTGTTCTAAACCAATCTTGCTGAACCATATTTGAAATCCTTGAGTTTAGGGACAGAGAAGGACACTCGTGGAAACTATCAGTGTGCTATTCTGTGTTAAATCTTGTTTGTAGTGACAGAGAAGGACAGTGAGGGAAACTGTCAGTGTGCTATTCTGTTCTAAACCAATCTTGCTGAACCATATTTGAAATCCTTGAGTTTAGGGACAGAGAGGTACAGTGAGGGAAAGTGTCAGTGTGCTATTCTGTTCTAAACCAATCTTGCTGAACCATATTTGAAATCCTTGAGTTTAGGGACAGAGAAGGACACTCGTGGAAACTATCAGTGTGCTATTCTGTGCTAAATCTTGTTTGTAGGGACAGAGAAGGACAGTGAGGGAAACTGTCAGTGTGCTATTCTGTTCTAAGCCAATCTTGCTGAACCATATTTGAAATCCTTGAGTTTAGGGACAGAGAGGTACAGTGAGGGAAAGTGTCAGTGTGCTATTCTGTTCTAAACCAATCTTGCTGAACCATATTTGAAATCCTTGAGTTTAGGGACAGAGAAGGACACTCGTGGAAACTATCAGTGTGCTATTCTGTGCTAAATCTTGTTTGTAGGGACAGAGAAGGACAGTGAGGGAAACTATCAGTGTGCTATTCTGTTGTAAACCAATCTTGCTGAACCATATTTGAAATCCTTGAGTTTAGGGACAGAGAAGGACACTCGTGGAAACTATCAGTGTGCTATTCTGTGCTAAATCTTGTTTGTAGGGACAGAGAAGGACAGTGAGGGAAACTGTCAGTGTACTATTCTGTGCTAAACCAATCTTGCTGAACCATATTTGAAATCCTTGAGTTTAGGGACAGAGAGGTACAGTGAGGGAAAGTGTCAGTGTGCTATTCTGTTCTAAACCAATCTTACTGAACCATATTTGAAATCCTTGAGTTTAGGGACAGAGAAGGACACTCGTGGAAACTATCAGTGTGCTATTCTGTGCTAAATCTTGTTTGTAGAGACAGAGAAGGAGAGTGAGGGAAACTGTCAGTGTGCTATTCTGTTCTAAACCAATCTTGCTGAACCATATTTGAAATCCTTGAGTTTAGGGACAGAGAGGTACAGTGAGGGAAAGTGTCAGTGTGCTATTCTGTTCTAAACCAATCTTGCTGAACCATATTTGAAATCCTTGAGTTTAGGGACAGAGAAGGACACTTGTGGAAACTATCAGTGTGCTATTCTGTGCTAAATCTTGTTTGTAGGGACAGAGAAGGACAGTGAGGGAAACTATCAGTGTGCTATTCTGTGCTAAACCAATCTTGCTGAACCATATTTGAGATCCTTGAGTTTAGGGACAGAGAAGGACACTCGTGGAAACTATCAGTGTGCTATTCTGTGCTAAATCTTGTTTGTAGGGACAGAGAAGGACAGTGAGGGAAACTATCAGTGTGCTATTCTGTGCTAAACCAATCTTGCTGAACCATATTTGAAATCCTTGAGTTTAGGGACAGAGAAGGACACTCATGGAAACTATCAGTGTGCTATTCTGTGCTAAATCTTGTTTGTAGGGACATAGAAGGACAGTGAGGGAAACTGTCAGTGTGCTATTCTGTTCTAAACCAATCTTGCTGAACCATATTTGAAATCCTTGAGTTTAGGGACAGAGAGGTACAGTGAGGGAAAGTGTCAGTGTGCTATTCTGTTCTAAACCAATCTTGCTGAACCATATTTGAAATCCTTGAGTTTAGGGACAGAGAAGGACACTCGTGGAAACTATCAGTGTGCTATTCTGTGCTAAATCTTGTTTGTAGGGACAGAGAAGGACAGTGAGGGAAACTGTCAGTGTGCTATTCTGTTCTAAACCAATCTTGCTGAACCATATTTGAAATCCTTGAGTTTAGGGACAGAGAAGGACACTCGTGGAAACTATCAGTGTGCTATTCTGTGTTAAATCTTGTTTGTAGTGACAGAGAAGGACAGTGAGGGAAACTGTCAGTGTGCTATTCTGTTCTAAACCAATCTTGCTGAACCATATTTGAAATCCTTGAGTTTAGGGACAGAGAGGTACAGTGAGGGAAAGTGTCAGTGTGCTATTCTGTTCTAAACCAATCTTGCTGAACCATATTTGAAATCCTTGAGTTTAGGGACAGAGAAGGACACTCGTGGAAACTATCAGTGTGCTATTCTGTGCTAAATCTTGTTTGTAGGGACAGAGAAGGACAGTGAGGGAAACTGTCAGTGTGCTATTCTGTTCTAAGCCAATCTTGCTGAACCATATTTGAAATCCTTGAGTTTAGGGACAGAGAGGTACAGTGAGGGAAAGTGTCAGTGTGCTATTCTGTTCTAAACCAATCTTGCTGAACCATATTTGAAATCCTTGAGTTTAGGGACAGAGAAGGACACTCGTGGAAACTATCAGTGTGCTATTCTGTGCTAAATCTTGTTTGTAGGGACAGAGAAGGACAGTGAGGGAAACTATCAGTGTGCTATTCTGTTGTAAACCAATCTTGCTGAACCATATTTGAAATCCTTGAGTTTAGGGACAGAGAAGGACACTCGTGGAAACTATCAGTGTGCTATTCTGTGCTAAATCTTGTTTGTAGGGACAGAGAAGGACAGTGAGGGAAACTGTCAGTGTACTATTCTGTGCTAAACCAATCTTGCTGAACCATATTTGAAATCCTTGAGTTTAGGGACAGAGAGGTACAGTGAGGGAAAGTGTCAGTGTGCTATTCTGTTCTAAACCAATCTTACTGAACCATATTTGAAATCCTTGAGTTTAGGGACAGAGAAGGACACTCGTGGAAACTATCAGTGTGCTATTCTGTGCTAAATCTTGTTTGTAGAGACAGAGAAGGAGAGTGAGGGAAACTGTCAGTGTGCTATTCTGTTCTAAACCAATCTTGCTGAACCATATTTGAAATCCTTGAGTTTAGGGACAGAGAGGTACAGTGAGGGAAAGTGTCAGTGTGCTATTCTGTTCTAAACCAATCTTGCTGAACCATATTTGAAATCCTTGAGTTTAGGGACAGAGAAGGACACTTGTGGAAACTATCAGTGTGCTATTCTGTGCTAAATCTTGTTTGTAGGGACAGAGAAGGACAGTGAGGGAAACTATCAGTGTGCTATTCTGTGCTAAACCAATCTTGCTGAACCATATTTGAGATCCTTGAGTTTAGGGACAGAGAAGGACACTCGTGGAAACTATCAGTGTGCTATTCTGTGCTAAATCTTGTTTGTAGGGACAGAGAAGGACAGTGAGGGAAACTATCAGTGTGCTATTCTGTGCTAAACCAATCTTGCTGAACCATATTTGAAATCCTTGAGTTTAGGGACAGAGAAGGACACTCATGGAAACTATCAGTGTGCTATTCTGTGCTAAATCTTGTTTGTAGGGACATAGAAGGACAGTGAGGGAAACTGTCAGTGTGCTATTCTGTTCTAAACCAATCTTGCTGAACCATATTTGAAATCCTTGAGTTTAGGGACAGAGAGGTACAGTGAGGGAAAGTGTCAGTGTGCTATTCTGTTCTAAACCAATCTTGCTGAACCATATTTGAAATCCTTGAGTTTAGGGACAGAGAAGGACACTCGTGGAAACTATCAGTGTGCTATTCTGTGCTAAATCTTGTTTGTAGGGACAGAGAAGGACAGTGAGGGAAACTGTCAGTGTGCTATTCTGTTCTAAGCCAATCTTGCTGAACCATATTTGAAATCCTTGAGTTTAGGGACAGAGAGGTACAGTGAGGGAAAGTGTCAGTGTGCTATTCTGTTCTAAACCAATCTTGCTGAACCATATTTGAAATCCTTGAGTTTAGGGACAGAGAAGGACACTCGTGGAAACTATCAGTGTGCTATTCTGTGCTAAATCTTGTTTGTAGGGACAGAGAAGGACAGTGAGGGAAACTATCAGTGTGCTATTCTGTGCTAAACCAATCTTGCTGAACCATATTTGAAATCCTTGAGTTTAGGGACAGAGAAGGACACTCGTGGAAACTATCAGTGTGCTATTCTGTGCTAAATCTTATTTGTAGGGACAGAGAAGGACAGTGAGGGAAACTGTCAGTGTGCTATCCTGTTCTAAACCAATCTTGCTAAACCATATTTGAAATCCTTGAGTTTAGGGACAGAGAAGGACACTCGTGGAAACTATCAGTGTGCTATTCTGTGCTAAATCTTGTTTGTAGGGACAGAGAAGGACAGTGAGGGAAACTGTCAGTGTGCTATTCTGTTCTAAACCAATCTTGCTGAACCATATTTGAAATCCTTGAGTTTAGGGACAGAGAGGTACAGTGAGGGAAAGTGTCAGTGTGCTATTCTGTTCTAAACCAATCTTGCTGAACCATATTTGAAATCCTTGAGTTTAGGGACAGAGAAGGACACTCGTGGAAACTATCAGTGTGCTATTCTGTGCTAAATCTTGTTTGTAGGGACAGAGAAGGACAGTGAGGGAAACTGTCAGTGTGCTATTCTGTTCTAAACCAATCTTGCTGAACCATATTTGAAATCCTTGAGTTTAGGGACAGAGAGGTACAGTGAGGGAAAGTGTCAGTGTGCTATTCTGTTCTAAACCAATCTTGCTGAACCATATTTGAAATCCTTGAGTTTAGGGACAGAGAAGGACACTCGTGGAAACTATCAGTGTGCTATTCTGTGCTAAATCTTGTTTGTAGGGACAGAGAAGGACAGTGAGGGAAACTGTCAGTGTGCCATTCTGTTCTAAACCAATCTTGCTGAACCATATTTGAAATCCTTGAGTTTAGGGACAGAGAGGTACAGTGAGGGAATGTGTCAGTGTGCTATTCTGTTCTAAACCAATCTTGCTGAACCATATTTGAAATCCTTGAGTTTAGGGACAGAGAAGGACACTCGTGGAAACTATCAGTGTGCTATTCTGTGCTAAATCTTGTTTGTAGGGACAGAGAAGGACAGTGAGGGAAACTATCAGTGTGCTATTCTGTTCTAAACCAATCTTGCTGAACCATATTTGAAATCCTTGAGTTTAGGGACAGAGAAGGACACTCATGGAAACTATCAGTGTGCTATTCTGTGCTAAATCTTGTTTGTAGGGACAGAGAAGGACAGTGAGGGAAACTGTCAGTGTGCTATTCTGTTCTAAACCAATCTTGCTGAACCATATTTGAAATCCTTGAGTTTAGGGACAGAGAGGTACAGTGAGGGAAAGTGTCAGTGTGCTATTCTGTTCTAAACCAATCTTACTGAACCATATTTGAAATCCTTGAGTTTAGGGACAGAGAAGGACACTCGTGGAAACTATCAGTGTGCTATTCTGTGCTAAATCTTGTTTGTAGAGACAGAGAAGGAGAGTGAGGGAAACTGTCAGTGTGCTATTCTGTTTTAAACCAATCTTGCTGAACCATATTTGAAATCCTTGAGTTTAGGGACAGAGAGGTACAGTGAGGGAAAGTGTCAGTGTGATATTCTGTTCTAAACCAATCTTGCTGAACCATATTTGAAATCCTTGAGTTTAGGGACATAGAAGGACACTTGTGGAAACTATCAGTGTGCTATTCTGTGCTAAATCTTGTTTGTAGGGACAGAGAAGGACAGTGAGGGAAACTATCAGTGTGCTATTCTGTGCTAAACCAAGCTTGCTGAACCATATTTGAAATCCTTGAGTTTAGGGACAGAGAAGGACACTCGTGGAAACTATCAGTGTGCTATTCTGTGCTAAATCTTGTTTGTAGGGACAGAGAAGGACAGTTAGGGAAACTATCAGTGTGCTATTCTGTGCTAAACCAATCTTGCTGAACCATATTTGAAATCCTTGAGTTTAGGGACAGAGATTTACAGTGAGGGAAAGTGTCAGTGTGCTATTCTGTTCTAAACCAATCTTACTGAACCATATTTGAAATCCTTGAGTTTAGGGACAGAGAAGGACACTCGTGGAAACTATCAGTGTGCTATTCTGTGCTAAATCTTGTTTGTAGGGACAGAGAAGGACAGTGAGGGAAACTATCAGTGTGCTATTCTGTGCTAAACCAATCTTGCTGAACCATATTTGAAATCCTTGAGTTTAGGGACAGAGAAGGACACTCGTGGAAACTATCAGTGTGCTATTCTGTGCTAAATCTTGTTTGTAGGGACAGAGAAGGACAGTGAGGGAAACTATCAGTGTGCTATTCTGTGCTAAACCAATCTTGCTGAACCATATTTGAAATCCTTGAGTTTAGGGACAGAGAAGGACACTCATGGAAACTATCAGTGTGCTATTCTGTGCTAAATCTTGTTTGTAGGGACATAGAAGGACAGTGAGGGAAACTGTCAGTGTGCTATTCTGTTCTAAACCAATCTTGCTGAACCATATTTGAAATCCTTGAGTTTAGGGACAGAGAGGTACAGTGAGGGAAAGTGTCAGTGTGCTATTCTGTTCTAAACCAATCTTGCTGAACCATATTTGAAATCCTTGAGTTTAGGGACAGAGAAGGACACTCGTGGAAACTATCAGTGTGCTATTCTGTGCTAAATCTTGTTTGTAGGGACAGAGAAGGACAGTGAGGGAAACTGTCAGTGTGCTATTCTGTTCTAAGCCAATCTTGCTGAACCATATTTGAAATCCTTGAGTTTAGGGACAGAGAGGTACAGTGAGGGAAAGTGTCAGTGTGCTATTCTGTTCTAAACCAATCTTGCTGAACCATATTTGAAATCCTTGAGTTTAGGGACAGAGAAGGACACTCGTGGAAACTATCAGTGTGCTATTCTGTGCTAAATCTTGTTTGTAGGGACAGAGAAGGACAGTGAGGGAAACTATCAGTGTGCTATTCTGTGCTAAACCAATCTTGCTGAACCATATTTGAAATCCTTGAGTTTAGGGACAGAGAAGGACACTCGTGGAAACTATCAGTGTGCTATTCTGTGCTAAATCTTATTTGTAGGGACAGAGAAGGACAGTGAGGGAAACTGTCAGTGTGCTATCCTGTTCTAAACCAATCTTGCTAAACCATATTTGAAATCCTTGAGTTTAGGGACAGAGAAGGACACTCGTGGAAACTATCAGTGTGCTATTCTGTGCTAAATCTTGTTTGTAGGGACAGAGAAGGACAGTGAGGGAAACTGTCAGTGTGCTATTCTGTTCTAAACCAATCTTGCTGAACCATATTTGAAATCCTTGAGTTTAGGGACAGAGAGGTACAGTGAGGGAAAGTGTCAGTGTGCTATTCTGTTCTAAACCAATCTTGCTGAACCATATTTGAAATCCTTGAGTTTAGGGACAGAGAAGGACACTCGTGGAAACTATCAGTGTGCTATTCTGTGCTAAATCTTGTTTGTAGGGACAGAGAAGGACAGTGAGGGAAACTGTCAGTGTGCTATTCTGTTCTAAACCAATCTTGCTGAACCATATTTGAAATCCTTGAGTTTAGGGACAGAGAGGTACAGTGAGGGAAAGTGTCAGTGTGCTATTCTGTTCTAAACCAATCTTGCTGAACCATATTTGAAATCCTTGAGTTTAGGGACAGAGAAGGACACTCGTGGAAACTATCAGTGTGCTATTCTGTGCTAAATCTTGTTTGTAGGGACAGAGAAGGACAGTGAGGGAAACTGTCAGTGTGCCATTCTGTTCTAAACCAATCTTGCTGAACCATATTTGAAATCCTTGAGTTTAGGGACAGAGAGGTACAGTGAGGGAATGTGTCAGTGTGCTATTCTGTTCTAAACCAATCTTGCTGAACCATATTTGAAATCCTTGAGTTTAGGGACAGAGAAGGACACTCGTGGAAACTATCAGTGTGCTATTCTGTGCTAAATCTTGTTTGTAGGGACAGAGAAGGACAGTGAGGGAAACTATCAGTGTGCTATTCTGTTCTAAACCAATCTTGCTGAACCATATTTGAAATCCTTGAGTTTAGGGACAGAGAAGGACACTCATGGAAACTATCAGTGTGCTATTCTGTGCTAAATCTTGTTTGTAGGGACAGAGAAGGACAGTGAGGGAAACTGTCAGTGTGCTATTCTGTTCTAAACCAATCTTGCTGAACCATATTTGAAATCCTTGAGTTTAGGGACAGAGAGGTACAGTGAGGGAAAGTGTCAGTGTGCTTTTCTGTTCTAAACCAATCTTACTGAACCATATTTGAAATCCTTGAGTTTAGGGACAGAGAAGGACACTCGTGGAAACTATCAGTGTGCTATTCTGTGCTAAATCTTGTTTGTAGAGACAGAGAAGGAGAGTGAGGGAAACTGTCAGTGTGCTATTCTGTTCTAAACCAATCTTGCTGAACCATATTTGAAATCCTTGAGTTTAGGGACAGAGAGGTACAGTGAGGGAAAGTGTCAGTGTGATATTCTGTTCTAAACCAATCTTGCTGAACCATATTTGAAATCCTTGAGTTTAGGGACATAGAAGGACACTTGTGGAAACTATCAGTGTGCTATTCTGTGCTAAATCTTGTTTGTAGGGACAGAGAAGGACAGTGAGGGAAACTATCAGTGTGCTATTCTGTGCTAAACCAATCTTGCTGAACCATATTTGAAATCCTTGAGTTTAGGGACAGAGAAGGACACTCGTGGAAACTATCAGTGTGCTATTCTGTGCTAAATCTTGTTTGTAGGGACAGAGAAGGACAGTTAGGGAAACTATCAGTGTGCTATTCTGTGCTAAACCAATCTTGCTGAACCATATTTGAAATCCTTGAGTTTAGGGACAGAGATTTACAGTGAGGGAAAGTGTCAGTGTGCTATTCTGTTCTAAACCAATCTTACTGAACCATATTTGAAATCCTTGAGTTTAGGGACAGAGAAGGACACTCATGGAAACTATCAGTGTGCTATTCTGTGCTAAATCTTGTTTGTAGAGACAGAGAAGGAGAGTGAGGGAAACTGTCAGTGTGCTATTCTGTTCTAAACCAATCTTGCTGAACCATATTTGAAATCCTTGAGTTTAGGGACAGAGAGGTACAGTGAGGGAAAGTGTCAGTGTGCTATTCTGTTCTAAACCAATCTTGCTGAACCATATTTGAAATCCTTGAGTTTAGGGACAGAGAAGGACACTTGTGGAAACTATCAGTGTGCTATTCTGTGCTAAATCTTGTTTGTAGGGACAGAGAAGGACAGTGAGGGAAACTATCAGTGTGCTATTCTGTGCTAAACCAATCTTGCTGAACCATATTTGAAATCCTTGAGTTTAGGGACAGAGAAGGACACTCGTGGAAACTATCAGTGTGCTATTCTGTGCTAAATCTTGTTTGTAGGGACAGAGAAGGACAGTGAGGGAAACTATCAGTGTGCTATTCTGTGCTAAACCAATCTTGCTGAACCATATTTGAAATCCTTGAGTTTAGGGACAGAGAAGGACACTCATGGAAACTATCAGTGTGCTATTCTGTGCTAAATCTTGTTTGTAGGGACAGAGAAGGACAGTGAGGGAAACTGTCAGTGTGCTATTCTGTTCTAAACCAATCTTGCTGAACCATATTTGAAATCCTTGAGTTTAGGGACAGAGAAGGACACTCGTGGAAACTATCAGTGTGCTATTCTGTGCTAAATCTTGTTTGTAGGGACAGAGAAGGACAGTGAGGGAAACTGTCGGTGTGCTATTCTGTTCTAAACCAATCTTGCTGAACCATATTTGAAATCCTTGAGTTTAGGGACAGAGAGGTACAGTGAGGGAAAGTGTCAGTGTGCTATTCTGTTCTAAACCAATCTTACTGAACCATATTTGAAATCCTTGAGTTTAGGGACAGAGAAGGACACTCGTGGAAACTATCAGTGTGCTATTCTGTGCTAAATCTTGTTTGTAGGGACAGAGAAGGACAGTGAGGGAAACTATCAGTGTGCTATTCTGTGCTAAACCAATCTTGCTGAACCATATTTGAAATCCTTGAGTTTAGGGACAGAGAAGGACACTCGTGGAAACTATCAGTGTGCTATTCTGTGCTAAATCTTGTTTGTAGGGACAGAGAAGGACAGTGAGGGAAAGTGTCAGTGTGCTATTCTGTTCTAAACCAATCTTGCTGAACCATATTTGAAATCCTTGAGTTTAGGGACAGAGAAGGACACTCGTGGAAACTATCAGTGTGCTATTCTGTGCTAAATCTTGTTTGTAGGGACAGAGAAGGATAGTGAGGGAAACTGTCAGTGTGCTATTCTGTTCTAAACCAATCTTGCTGAACCATATTTGAAATCCTTGAGTTTAGGGACAGAGAAGGACAGTGAGGGAAACTGTCAGTGTGCTATTCTGTTCTAAACCAATCTTGCTGAACCATATTTGAAATCCTTGAGTTTAGGGACAGAGAAGGACACTCATGGAAACTGTCAGTGTGCTATTCTGTTCTAAACCAATCTTGCTGAACCATATTTGAAATCCTTGAGTTTAGGGACAGAGAAGGACAGTGAGGGAAACTGTCAGTGTGCTATTCTGTTCTAAACCAATCTTGCTGAACCATATTTGAAATCCTTGAGTTTAGGGACAGAGAAGGACACTCGTGGAAACTGTCAGTGTGCTATTCTGTTCTAAACCAATCTTGCTGAACCATATTTGAAATCCTTGAGTTTAGGGACAGAGAGGTACAGTGAGGGAAAGTGTCAGTGTGCTATTCTGTTCTAAACCAATCTTGCTGAACCATATTTGAAATCCTTGAGTTTAGGGACAGAGAAGGACACTCGTGGAAACTATCAGTGTGCTATTCTGTGCTAAATCTTGTTTGTAGGGACAGAGAAGGACAGTGAGGGAAACTATCAGTGTGCTAGTCTGTGCTAAACCAATCTTGCTGAACCATATTTGAAATCCTTGAGTTTAGGGACAGAGAAGGACACTCATGGAAACTATCAGTGTGCTATTCTGTGCTAAATCTTGTTTGTAGGGACATAGAAGGACAGTGAGGGAAACTGTCAGTGTGCTATTCTGTTCTAAGCCAATCTTGCTGAACCATATTTGAAATCCTTGAGTTTAGGGACAGAGAGGTACAGTGAGGGAAAGTGTCAGTGTGCTATTCTGTTCTAAACCAATCTTGCTGAACCATATTTGAAATCCTTGAGTTTAGGGACAGAGAAGGACACTCGTGGAAACTATCAGTGTGCTATTCTGTGCTAAATCTTGTTTGTAGGGACAGAGAAGGACAGTGAGGGAAACTGTCAGTGTGCTATTCTGTTCTAAGCCAATCTTGCTGAACCATATTTGAAATCCTTGAGTTTAGGGACAGAGAGGTACAGTGAGGGAAAGTGTCAGTGTGCTATTCTGTTCTAAACCAATCTTGCTGAACCATATTTGAAATCCTTGAGTTTAGGGACAGAGAAGGACACTCGTGGAAACTATCAGTGTGCTATTCTGTGCTAAATCTTGTTTGTAGGGACAGAGAAGGACAGTGAGGGAAACTATCAGTGTGCTATTCTGTGCTAAACCAATCTTGCTGAACCATATTTGAAATCCTTGAGTTTAGGGACAGAGAAGGACACTCGTGGAAACTATCAGTGTGCTATTCTGTGCTAAATCTTATTTGTAGGGACAGAGAAGGACAGTGAGGGAAACTGTCAGTGTGCTATCCTGTTCTAAACCAATCTTGCTAAACCATATTTGAAATCCTTGAGTTTAGGGACAGAGAAGGACACTCGTGGAAACTATCAGTGTGCTATTCTGTGCTAAATCTTGTTTGTAGGGACAGAGAAGGACAGTGAGGGAAACTGTCAGTGTGCTATTCTGTTCTAAACCAATCTTGCTGAACCATATTTGAAATCCTTGAGTTTAGGGACAGAGAGGTACAGTGAGGGAAAGTGTCAGTGTGCTATTCTGTTCTAAACCAATCTTGCTGAACCATATTTGAAATCCTTGAGTTTAGGGACAGAGAAGGACACTCGTGGAAACTATCAGTGTGCTATTCTGTGCTAAATCTTGTTTGTAGGGACAGAGAAGGACAGTGAGGGAAACTGTCAGTGTGCTATTCTGTTCTAAACCAATCTTGCTGAACCATATTTGAAATCCTTGAGTTTAGGGACAGAGAGGTACAGTGAGGGAAAGTGTCAGTGTGCTATTCTGTTCTAAACCAATCTTGCTGAACCATATTTGAAATCCTTGAGTTTAGGGACAGAGAAGGACACTCGTGGAAACTATCAGTGTGCTATTCTGTGCTAAATCTTGTTTGTAGGGACAGAGAAGGACAGTGAGGGAAACTGTCAGTGTGCCATTCTGTTCTAAACCAATCTTGCTGAACCATATTTGAAATCCTTGAGTTTAGGGACAGAGAGGTACAGTGAGGGAATGTGTCAGTGTGCTATTCTGTTCTAAACCAATCTTGCTGAACCATATTTGAAATCCTTGAGTTTAGGGACAGAGAAGGACACTCGTGGAAACTATCAGTGTGCTATTCTGTGTTAAATCTTGTTTGTAGGGACAGAGAAGGACAGTGAGGGAAACTATCAGTGTGCTATTCTGTTCTAAACCAATCTTGCTGAACCATATTTGAAATCCTTGAGTTTAGGGACAGAGAAGGACACTCATGGAAACTATCAGTGTGCTATTCTGTGCTAAATCTTGTTTGTAGGGACAGAGAAGGACAGTGAGGGAAACTGTCAGTGTGCTATTCTGTTCTAAACCAATCTTGCTGAACCATATTTGAAATCCTTGAGTTTAGGGACAGAGAGGTACAGTGAGGGAAAGTGTCAGTGTGCTATTCTGTTCTAAACCAATCTTACTGAACCATATTTGAAATCCTTGAGTTTAGGGACAGAGAAGGACACTCGTGGAAACTATCAGTGTGCTATTCTGTGCTAAATCTTGTTTGTAGAGACAGAGAAGGAGAGTGAGGGAAACTGTCAGTGTGCTATTCTGTTCTAAACCAATCTTGCTGAACCATATTTGAAATCCTTGAGTTTAGGGACAGAGAGGTACAGTGAGGGAAAGTGTCAGTGTGATATTCTGTTCTAAACCAATCTTGCTGAACCATATTTGAAATCCTTGAGTTTAGGGACATAGAAGGACACTTGTGGAAACTATCAGTGTGCTATTCTGTGCTAAATCTTGTTTGTAGGGACAGAGAAGGACAGTGAGGGAAACTATCAGTGTGCTATTCTGTGCTAAACCAATCTTGCTGAACCATATTTGAAATCCTTGAGTTTAGGGACAGAGAAGGACACTCGTGGAAACTATCAGTGTGCTATTCTGTGCTAAATCTTGTTTGTAGGGACAGAGAAGGACAGTTAGGGAAACTATCAGTGTGCTATTCTGTGCTAAACCAATCTTGCTGAACCATATTTGAAATCCTTGAGTTTAGGGACAGAGATTTACAGTGAGGGAAAGTGTCAGTGTGCTATTCTGTTCTAAACCAATCTTACTGAACCATATTTGAAATCCTTGAGTTTAGGGACAGAGAAGGACACTCGTGGAAACTATCAGTGTGCTATTCTGTGCTAAATCTTGTTTGTAGAGACAGAGAAGGAGAGTGAGGGAAACTGTCAGTGTGCTATTCTGTTCTAAACCAATCTTGCTGAACCATATTTGAAATCCTTGAGTTTAGGGACAGAGAGGTACAGTGAGGGAAAGTGTCAGTGTGCTATTCTGTTCTAAACCAATCTTGCTGAACCATATTTGAAATCCTTGAGTTTAGGGACAGAGAAGGACACTTGTGGAAACTATCAGTGTGCTATTCTGTGCTAAATCTTGTTTGTAGGGACAGAGAAGGACAGTGAGGGAAACTATCAGTGTGCTATTCTGTGCTAAACCAATCTTGCTGAACCATATTTGAAATCCTTGAGTTTAGGGACAGAGAAGGACACTCGTGGAAACTATCAGTGTGCTATTCTGTGCTAAATCTTGTTTGTAGGGACAGAGAAGGACAGTGAGGGAAACTATCAGTGTGCTATTCTGTGCTAAACCAATCTTGCTGAACCATATTTGAAATCCTTGAGTTTAGGGACAGAGAAGGACACTCATGGAAACTATCAGTGTGCTATTCTGTGCTAAATCTTGTTTGTAGGGACAGAGAAGGACAGTGAGGGAAACTGTCAGTGTGCTATTCTGTTCTAAACCAATCTTGCTGAACCATATTTGAAATCCTTGAGTTTAGGGACAGAGAAGGACACTCGTGGAAACTATCAGTGTGCTATTCTGTGCTAAATCTTGTTTGTAGGGACAGAGAAGGACAGTGAGGGAAACTGTCGGTGTGCTATTCTGTTCTAAACCAATCTTGCTGAACCATATTTGAAATCCTTGAGTTTAGGGACAGAGAGGTACAGTGAGGGAAAGTGTCAGTGTGCTATTCTGTTCTAAACCAATCTTACTGAACCATATTTGAAATCCTTGAGTTTAGGGACAGAGAAGGACACTCGTGGAAACTATCAGTGTGCTATTCTGTGCTAAATCTTGTTTGTAGGGACAGAGAAGGACAGTGAGGGAAACTATCAGTGTGCTATTCTGTGCTAAACCAATCTTGCTGAACCATATTTGAAATCCTTGAGTTTAGGGACAGAGAAGGACACTCGTGGAAACTATCAGTGTGCTATTCTGTGCTAAATCTTGTTTGTAGGGACAGAGAAGGACAGTGAGGGAAAGTGTCAGTGTGCTATTCTGTTCTAAACCAATCTTGCTGAACCATATTTGAAATCCTTGAGTTTAGGGACAGAGAAGGACACTCGTGGAAACTATCAGTGTGCTATTCTGTGCTAAATCTTGTTTGTAGGGGCAGAGAAGGACAGTGAGGGAAACTGTCAGTGTGCTATTCTGTTCTAAACCAATCTTGCTGAACCATATTTGAAATCCTTGAGTTTAGGGACAGAGAAGGACAGTGAGGGAAACTGTCAGTGTGCTATTCTGTTCTAAACCAATCTTGCTGAACCATATTTGAAATCCTTGAGTTTAGGGACAGAGAAGGACACTCATGGAAACTGTCAGTGTGCTATTCTGTTCTAAACCAATCTTGCTGAACCATATTTGAAATCCTTGAGTTTAGGGACAGAGAAGGACAGTGAGGGAAACTGTCAGTGTGCTATTCTGTTCTAAACCAATCTTGCTGAACCATATTTGAAATCCTTGAGTTTAGGGACAGAGAAGGACACTCGTGGAAACTGTCAGTGTGCTATTCTGTTCTAAACCAATCTTGCTGAACCATATTTGAAATCCTTGAGTTTAGGGACAGAGAGGTACAGTGAGGGAAAGTGTCAGTGTGCTATTCTGTTCTAAACCAATCTTGCTGAACCATATTTGAAATCCTTGAGTTTAGGGACAGAGAAGGACACTCGTGGAAACTATCAGTGTGCTATTCTGTGCTAAATCTTGTTTGTAGGGACAGAGAAGGACAGTGAGGGAAACTGTCAGTGTGCTATTCTGTTCTAAACCAATCTTGCTGAACCATATTTGAAATCCTTGAGTTTAGGGACAGAGAAGGACACTCGTGGAAACTATCAGTGTGCTATTCTGTGTTAAATCTTGTTTGTAGGGACAGAGAAGGACAGTGAGGGAAACTGTCAGTGTGCTATTCTGTTCTAAACCAATCTTGCTGAACCATATTTGAAATCCTTGAGTTTAGGGACAGAGAGGTACAGTGAGGGAAAGTGTCAGTGTGCTATTCTGTTCTAAACCAATCTTGCTGAACCATATTTGAAATCCTTGAGTTTAGGGACAGAGAAGGACACTCGTGGAAACTATCAGTGTGCTATTCTGTGCTAAATCTTGTTTGTAGGGACAGAGAAGGACAGTGAGGGAAACTGTCAGTGTGCTATTCTGTTCTAAGCCAATCTTGCTGAACCATATTTGAAATCCTTGAGTTTAGGGACAGAGAGGTACAGTGAGGGAAAGTGTCAGTGTGCTATTCTGTTCTAAACCAATCTTGCTGAACCATATTTGAAATCCTTGAGTTTAGGGACAGAGAAGGACACTCGTGGAAACTATCAGTGTGCTATTCTGTGCTAAATCTTGTTTGTAGGGACAGAGAAGGACAGTGAGGGAAACTATCAGTGTGCTATTCTGTGCTAAACCAATCTTGCTGAACCATATTTGAAATCCTTGAGTTTAGGGACAGAGAAGGACACTCGTGGAAACTATCAGTGTGCTATTCTGTGCTAAATCTTATTTGTAGGGACAGAGAAGGACAGTGAGGGAAACTGTCAGTGTGCTATCCTGTTCTAAACCAATCTTGCTAAACCATATTTGAAATCCTTGAGTTTAGGGACAGAGAAGGACACTCGTGGAAACTATCAGTGTGCTATTCTGTGCTAAATCTTGTTTGTAGGGACAGAGAAGGACAGTGAGGGAAACTGTCAGTGTGCTATTCTGTTCTAAACCAATCTTGCTGAACCATATTTGAAATCCTTGAGTTTAGGGACAGAGAGGTACAGTGAGGGAAAGTGTCAGTGTGCTATTCTGTTCTAAACCAATCTTGCTGAACCATATTTGAAATCCTTGAGTTTAGGGACATAGAAGGACACTCGTGGAAACTATCAGTGTGCTATTCTGTGCTAAATCTTGTTTGTAGGGACAGAGAAGGACAGTGAGGGAAACTGTCAGTGTGCTATTCTGTTCTAAACCAATCTTGCTGAACCATATTTGAAATCCTTGAGTTTAGGGACAGAGAGGTACAGTGAGGGAAAGTGTCAGTGTGCTATTCTGTTCTAAACCAATCTTGCTGAACCATATTTGAAATCCTTGAGTTTAGGGACAGAGAAGGACACTCGTGGAAACTATCAGTGTGCTATTCTGTGCTAAATCTTGTTTGTAGGGACAGAGAAGGACAGTGAGGGAAACTGTCAGTGTGCCATTCTGTTCTAAACCAATCTTGCTGAACCATATTTGAAATCCTTGAGTTTAGGGACAGAGAGGTACAGTGAGGGAATGTGTCAGTGTGCTATTCTGTTCTAAACCAATCTTGCTGAACCATATTTGAAATCCTTGAGTTTAGGGACAGAGAAGGACACTCGTGGAAACTATCAGTGTGCTATTCTGTGCTAAATCTTGTTTGTAGGGACAGAGAAGGACAGTGAGGGAAACTATCAGTGTGCTATTCTGTTCTAAACCAATCTTGCTGAACCATATTTGAAATCCTTGAGTTTAGGGACAGAGAAGGACACTCATGGAAACTATCAGTGTGCTATTCTGTGCTAAATCTTGTTTGTAGGGACAGAGAAGGACAGTGAGGGAAACTGTCAGTGTGCTATTCTGTTCTAAACCAATCTTGCTGAACCATATTTGAAATCCTTGAGTTTAGGGACAGAGAGGTACAGTGAGGGAAAGTGTCAGTGTGCTATTCTGTTCTAAACCAATCTTACTGAACCATATTTGAAATCCTTGAGTTTAGGGACAGAGAAGGACACTCGTGGAAACTATCAGTGTGCTATTCTGTGCTAAATCTTGTTTGTAGAGACAGAGAAGGAGAGTGAGGGAAACTGTCAGTGTGCTATTCTGTTCTAAACCAATCTTGCTGAACCATATTTGAAATCCTTGAGTTTAGGGACAGAGAGGTACAGTGAGGGAAAGTGTCAGTGTGCTATTCTGTTCTAAACCAATCTTGCTGAACCATATTTGAAATCCTTGAGTTTAGGGACAGAGAAGGACACTTGTGGAAACTATCAGTGTGCTATTCTGTGCTAAATCTTGTTTGTAGGGACAGAGAAGGACAGTGAGGGAAACTATCAGTGTGCTATTCTGTGCTAAACCAATCTTGCTGAACCATATTTGAAATCCTTGAGTTTAGGGACAGAGAAGGACACTCGTGGAAACTATCAGTGTGCTATTCTGTGCTAAATCTTGTTTGTAGGGACAGAGAAGGACAGTTAGGGAAACTATCAGTGTGCTATTCTGTGCTAAACCAATCTTGCTGAACCATATTTGAAATCCTTGAGTTTAGGGACAGAGAGGTACAGTGAGGGAAAGTGTCAGTGTGCTATTCTGTTCTAAACCAATCTTACTGAACCATATTTGAAATCCTTGAGTTTAGGGACAGAGAAGGACACTCGTGGAAACTATCAGTGTGCTATTCTGTGCTAAATCTTGTTTGTAGGGACAGAGAAGGACAGTGAGGGAAACTATCAGTGTGCTATTCTGTTCTAAACCAATCTTGCTGAACCATATTTGAAATCCTTGAGTTTAGGGACAGAGAAGGACACTCATGGAAACTATCAGTGTGCTATTCTGTGCTAAATCTTGTTTGTAGGGACAGAGAAGGACAGTGAGGGAAACTGTCAGTGTGCTATTCTGTTCTAAACCAATCTTGCTGAACCATATTTGAAATCCTTGAGTTTAGGGACAGAGAGGTACAGTGAGGGAAAGTGTCAGTGTGCTATTCTGTTCTAAACCAATCTTACTGAACCATATTTGAAATCCTTGAGTTTAGGGACAGAGAAGGACACTCGTGGAAACTATCAGTGTGCTATTCTGTGCTAAATCTTGTTTGTAGAGACAGAGAAGGGGAGTGAGGGAAACTGTCAGTGTGCTATTCTGTTCTAAACCAATCTTGCTGAACCATATTTGAAATCCTTGAGTTTAGGGACAGAGAGGTACAGTGAGGGAAAGTGTCAGTGTGCTATTCTGTTCTAAACCAATCTTGCTGAACCATATTTGAAATCCTTGAGTTTAGGGACAGAGAAGGACACTTGTGGAAACTATCAGTGTGCTATTCTGTGCTAAATCTTGTTTGTAGGGACAGAGAAGGACAGTGAGGGAAACTATCAGTGTGCTATTCTGTGCTAAACCAATCTTGCTGAACCATATTTGAAATCCTTGAGTTTAGGGACAGAGAAGGACACTCGTGGAAACTATCAGTGTGCTATTCTGTGCTAAATCTTGTTTGTAGGGACAGAGAAGGACAGTTAGGGAAACTATCAGTGTGCTATTCTGTGCTAAACCAATCTTGCTGAACCATATTTGAAATCCTTGAGTTTAGGGACAGAGAGGTACAGTGAGGGAAAGTGTCAGTGTGCTATTCTGTTCTAAACCAATCTTACTGAACCATATTTGAAATCCTTGAGTTTAGGGACAGAGAAGGACACTCGTGGAAACTATCAGTGTGCTATTCTGTGCTAAATCTTGTTTGTAGAGACAGAGACGGAGAGTGAGGGAAACTGTCAGTGTGCTATTCTGTTCTAAACCAATCTTGCTGAACCATATTTGAAATCCTTGAGTTTAGGGACAGAGAGGTACAGTGAGGGAAACTGTCAGTGTGCTATTCTGTTCTAAACCAATCTTGCTGAACCATATTTGAAATCCTTGAGTTTAGGGACAGAGAAGGACACTTGTGGAAACTATCAGTGTGCTATTCTGTGCTAAATCTTGTTTGTAGGGACAGAGAAGGACAGTGAGGGAAACTGTCAGTGTGCTATTCTGTTCTAAACCAATCTTGCTGAACCATATTTGAAATCCTTGAGTTTAGGGACAGAGAAGGACAGTGAGGGAAACTGTCAGTGTGCTATTCTGTTCTAAACCAATCTTGCTGAACCATATTTGAAATCCTTGAGTTTAGGGACAGAGAAGGACACTCGTGGAAACTATCAGTGTGCTATTCTGTGCTAAATCTTGTTTGTAGGGACAGAGAAGGGCAGTAAGGGAAACTGTCAGTGTGCTATTCTGTTCTAAACCAATCTTGCTGAACCATATTTGAAATCCTTGAGTTTAGGGACAGAGAGGTACAGTGAGGGAAAGTGTCAGTGTGCTATTCTGTTCTAAACCAATCTTGCTGAACCATATTTGAAATCCTTGAGTTTAGGGACAGAGAAGGACACTCGTGGAAACTATCAGTGTGCTATTCTGTGCTAAATCTTGTTTGTAGGGACAGAGAAGGACAGTGAGGGAAACTGTCAGTGTGCTATTCTGTTCTAAACCAATCTTGCTGAACCATATTTGAAATCCTTGAGTTTAGGGACAGAGAAGGACACTCGTGGAAACTATCAGTGTGCTA
This sequence comes from Rana muscosa, assembly GCA_029206835.1. Classification (NCBI taxonomy): domain Eukaryota; kingdom Metazoa; phylum Chordata; class Amphibia; order Anura; family Ranidae; genus Rana; species Rana muscosa. The sequence continues at coordinate 1,470,507 of JARGYO010005593.1, read as the reverse complement.
TTCTGTGTTAAATCTTGTTTGTAGGGACAGAGAAGGACAGTGAGGGAAACTGTCAGTGTGCTATTCTGTTCTAAACCAATCTTGCTGAACCATATTTGAAATCCTTGAGTTTAGGGACAGAGAGGTACAGTGAGGGAAAGTGTCAGTGTGCTATTCTGTTCTAAACCAATCTTGCTGAACCATATTTGAAATCCTTGAGTTTAGGGACAGAGAAGGACACTCGTGGAAACTATCAGTGTGCTATTCTGTGCTAAATCTTGTTTGTAGGGACAGAGAAGGACAGTGATGGAAACTGTCAGTGTGCTATTCTGTTCTAAGCCAATCTTGCTGAACCATATTTGAAATCCTTGAGTTTAGGGACAGAGAGGTACAGTGAGGGAAAGTGTCAGTGTGCTATTCTGTTCTAAACCAATCTTGCTGAACCATATTTGAAATCCTTGAGTTTAGGGACAGAGAAGGACACTCGTGGAAACTATCAGTGTGCTATTCAGTGCTAAATCTTGTTTGTAGGGACAGAGAAGGACAGTGAGGGAAACTATCAGTGTGCTATTCTGTGCTAAACCAATCTTGCTGAACCATATTTGAAATCCTTGAGTTTAGGGACAGAGAAGGACACTCGTGGAAACTATCAGTGTGCTATTCTGTGCTAAATCTTGTTTGTAGGGACAGAGAAGGACAGTGAGGGAAACTGTCAGTGTGCTATTCTGTTCTAAACCAATCTTGCTGAACCATATTTGAAATCCTTGAGTTTAGGGACAGAGAAGGACACTCGTGGAAACTATCAGTGTGCTATTCTGTGCTAAATCTTGTTTGTAGGGACAGAGAAGGACAGTGAGGGAAACTGTCAGTGTGCTATTCTGTTCTAAACCAATCTTGCTGAACCATATTTGAAATCCTTGAGTTTAGGGACAGAGAGGTACAGTGAGGGAAAGTGTCAGTGTGCTATTCTGTTCTAAACCAATCTTGCTGAACCATATTTGAAATCCTTGAGTTTAGGGACAGAGAAGGACACTCGTGGAAACTATCAGTGTGCTATTCTGTGCTAAATCTTGTTTGTAGGGACAGAGAAGGACAGTGAGGGAAACTGTCAGTGTGCCATTCTGTTCTAAACCAATCTTGCTGAACCATATTTGAAATCCTTGAGTTTAGGGACAGAGAGGTACAGTGAGGGAATGTGTCAGTGTGCTATTCTGTTCTAAACCAATCTTGCTGAACCATATTTGAAATCCTTGAGTTTAGGGACAGAGAAGGACACTCGTGGAAACTATCAGTGTGCTATTCTGTGCTAAATCTTGTTTGTAGGGACAGAGAAGGACAGTGAGGGAAACTATCAGTGTGCTATTCTGTTCTAAACCAATCTTGCTGAACCATATTTGAAATCCTTGAGTTTAGGGACAGAGAAGGACACTCATGGAAACTATCAGTGTGCTATTCTGTGCTAAATCTTGTTTGTAGGGACAGAGAAGGACAGTGAGGGAAACTGTCAGTGTGCTATTCTGTTCTAAACCAATCTTGCTGAACCATATTTGAAATCCTTGAGTTTAGGGACAGAGAGGTACAGTGAGGGAAAGTGTCAGTGTGCTATTCTGTTCTAAACCAATCTTACTGAACCATATTTGAAATCCTTGAGTTTAGGGACAGAGAAGGACACTCGTGGAAACTATCAGTGTGCTATTCTGTGCTAAATCTTGTTTGTAGAGACAGAGAAGGAGAGTGAGGGAAACTGTCAGTGTGCTATTCTGTTCTAAACCAATCTTGCTGAACCATATTTGAAATCATTGAGTTTAGGGACAGAGAGGTACAGTGAGGGAAAGTGTCAGTGTGCTATTCTGTTCTAAACCAATCTTGCTGAACCATATTTGAAATCCTTGAGTTTAGGGACAGAGAAGGACACTTGTGGAAACTATCAGTGTGCTATTCTGTGCTAAATCTTGTTTGTAGGGACAGAGAAGGACAGTGAGGGAAACTATCAGTGTGCTATTCTGTGCTAAACCAATCTTGCTGAACCATATTTGAAATCCTTGAGTTTAGGGACAGAGAAGGACACTCGTGGAAACTATCAGTGTGCTATTCTGTGCTAAATCTTGTTTGTAGGGACAGAGAAGAACAGTTAGGGAAACTATCAGTGTGCTATTCTGTGCTAAACCAATCTTGCTGAACCATATTTGAAATCCTTGAGTTTAGGGACAGAGAGGTACAGTGAGGGAAAGTGTCAGTGTGCTATTCTGTTCTAAACCAATCTTACTGAACCATATTTGAAATCCTTGAGTTTAGGGACAGAGAAGGACACTCGTGGAAACTATCAGTGTGCTATTCTGTGCTAAATCTTGTTTGTAGAGACAGAGAAGGAGAGTGAGGGAAACTGTCAGTGTGCTATTCTGTTCTAAACCAATCTTGCTGAACCATATTTGAAATCCTTGAGTTTAGGGACAGAGAGGTACAGTGAGGGAAAGTGTCAGTGTGCTATTCTGTTCTAAACCAATCTTGCTGAACCATATTTGAAATCCTTGAGTTTAGGGACAGAGAAGGACACTTGTGGAAACTATCAGTGTGCTATTCTGTGCTAAATCTTGTTTGTAGGGACAGAGAAGGACAGTGAGGGAAACTATCAGTGTGCTATTCTGTGCTAAACCAATCTTGCTGAACCATATTTGAAATCCTTGAGTTTAGGGACAGAGAAGGACACTCGTGGAAACTATCAGTGTGCTATTCTGTGCTAAATCTTGTTTGTAGGGACAGAGAAGGACAGTGAGGGAAACTATCAGTGTGCTATTCTGTGCTAAACCAATCTTGCTGAACCATATTTGAAATCCTTGAGTTTAGGGACAGAGAAGGACACTCGTGGAAACTATCAGTGTGCTATTCTGTGCTAAATCTTGTTTGTAGGGACAGAGAAGGACAGTGAGGGAAACTGTCAGTGTGCTATTCTGTTCTAAACCAATCTTGCTGAACCATATTTGAAATCCTTGAGTTTAGGGACAGAGAGGTACAGTGAGGGAAAGTGTCAGTGTGCTATTCTGTTCTAAACCAATCTTACTGAACCATATTTGAAATCCTTGAGTTTAGGGACAGAGAAGGACACTCGTGGAAACTATCAGTGTGCTATTCTGTGCTAAATCTTGTTTGTAGAGACAGAGAAGGAGAGTGAGGGAAACTGTCAGTGTGCTATTCTGTTCTAAACCAATCTTGCTGAACCATATTTGAAATCCTTGAGTTTAGGGACAGAGAGGTACAGTGAGGGAAAGTGTCAGTGTGCTATTCTGTTCTAAACCAATCTTGCTGAACCATATTTGAAATCCTTGAGTTTAGGGACAGAGAAGGACACTTGTGGAAACTATCAGTGTGCTATTCTGTGCTAAATCTTGTTTGTAGGGACAGAGAAGGACAGTGAGGGAAACTATCAGTGTGCTATTCTGTGCTAAACCAATCTTGCTGAACCATATTTGAAATCCTTGAGTTTAGGGACAGAGAAGGACACTCGTGGAAACTATCAGTGTGCTATTCTGTGCTAAATCTTGTTTGTAGGGACAGAGAAGGACAGTTAGGGAAACTATCAGTGTGCTATTCTGTGCTAAACCAATCTTGCTGAACCATATTTGAAATCCTTGAGTTTAGGGACAGAGAGGTACAGTGAGGGAAAGTGTCAGTGTGCTATTCTGTTCTAAACCAATCTTACTGAACCATATTTGAAATCCTTGAGTTTAGGGACAGAGAAGGACACTCGTGGAAACTATCAGTGTGCTATTCTGTGCTAAATCTTGTTTGTAGAGACAGAGAAGGAGAGTGAGGGAAACTGTCAGTGTGCTATTCTGTTCTAAACCAATCTTGCTGAACCATATTTGAAATCCTTGAGTTTAGGGACAGAGAGGTACAGTGAGGGAAAGTGTCAGTGTGCTATTCTGTTCTAAACCAATCTTGCTGAACCATATTTGAAATCCTTGAGTTTAGGGACAGAGAAGGACACTTGTGGAAACTATCAGTGTGCTATTCTGTGCTAAATCTTGTTTGTAGGGACAGAGAAGGACAGTGAGGGAAACTATCAGTGTGCTATTCTGTGCTAAACCAATCTTGCTGAACCATATTTGAAATCCTTGAGTTTAGGGACAGAGAAGGACACTCGTGGAAACTATCAGTGTGCTATTCTGTGCTAAATCTTGTTTGTAGGGACAGAGAAGGACAGTGAGGGAAACTATCAGTGTGCTATTCTGTGCTAAACCAATCTTGCTGAACCATATTTGAAATCCTTGAGTTTAGGGACAGAGAAGGACACTCATGGAAACTATCAGTGTGCTATTCTGTGCTAAATCTTGTTTGTAGGGACAGAGAAGGACAGTGAGGGAAACTGTCAGTGTGCTATTCTGTTCTAAACCAATCTTGCTGAACCATATTTGAAATCCTTGAGTTTAGGGACAGAGAAGGACACTCGTGGAAACTATCAGTGTGCTATTCTGTGCTAAATCTTGTTTGTAGGGACAGAGAAGGACAGTGAGGGAAACTGTCAGTGTGCTATTCTGTTCTAAACCAATCTTGCTGAACCATATTTGAAATCCTTGAGTTTAGGGACAGAGAGGTACAGTGAGGGAAAGTGTCAGTGTGCTATTCTGTTCTAAACCAATCTTACTGAACCATATTTGAAATCCTTGAGTTTAGGGACAGAGAAGGACACTCGTGGAAACTATCAGTGTGCTATTCTGTGCTAAATCTTGTTTGTAGAGACAGAGAAGGAGAGTGAGGGAAACTGTCAGTGTGCTATTCTGTTCTAAACCAATCTTGCTGAACCATATTTGAAATCCTTGAGTTTAGGGACAGAGAGGTACAGTGAGGGAAAGTGTCAGTGTGCTATTCTGTTCTAAACCAATCTTGCTGAACCATATTTGAAATCCTTGAGTTTAGGGACAGAGAAGGACACTTGTGGAAACTATCAGTGTGCTATTCTGTGCTAAATCTTGTTTGTAGGGACAGAGAAGGACAGTGAGGGAAACTATCAGTGTGCTATTCTGTGCTAAACCAATCTTGCTGAACCATATTTGAAATCCTTGAGTTTAGGGACAGAGAAGGACACTCGTGGAAACTATCAGTGTGCTATTCTGTGCTAAATCTTGTTTGTAGGGACAGAGAAGGACAGTGAGGGAAACTATCAGTGTGCTATTCTGTGCTAAACCAATCTTGCTGAACCATATTTGAAATCCTTGAGTTTAGGGACAGAGAAGGACACTCGTGGAAACTATCAGTGTGCTATTCTGTGCTAAATCTTATTTGTAGGGACAGAGAAGGACAGTGAGGGAAACTGTCAGTGTGCTATTCTGTTCTAAACCAATCTTGCTGAACCATATTTGAAATCCTTGAGTTTAGGGACAGAGAAGGACACTCGTGGAAACTATCAGTGTGCTATTCTGTGCTAAATCTTGTTTGTAGGGACAGAGAAGGACAGTGAGGGAAACTGTCAGTGTGCTATTCTGTTCTAAACCAATCTTGCTGAACCATATTTGAAATCCTTGAGTTTAGGGACAGAGAAGGACACTCGTGGAAACTATCAGTGTGCTATTCTGTGCTAAATCTTGTTTGTAGGGACAGAGAAGGACAGTGAGGGAAACTGTCAGTGTGCTATTCTGTTCTAAACCAATCTTGCTGAACCATATTTGAAATCCTTGAGTTTAGGGACAGAGAGGTACAGTGAGGGAAAGTGTCAGTGTGCTATTCTGTTCTAAACCAATCTTACTGAACCATATTTGAAATCCTTGAGTTTAGGGACAGAGAAGGACACTCGTGGAAACTATCAGTGTGCTATTCTGTGCTAAATCTTGTTTGTAGAGACAGAGAAGGAGAGTGAGGGAAACTGTCAGTGTGCTATTCTGTTCTAAACCAATCTTGCTGAACCATATTTGAAATCCTTGAGTTTAGGGACAGAGAGGTACAGTGAGGGAAAGTGTCAGTGTGCTATTCTGTTCTAAACCAATCTTGCTGAACCATATTTGAAATCCTTGAGTTTAGGGACAGAGAAGGACACTTGTGGAAACTATCAGTGTGCTATTCTGTGCTAAATCTTGTTTGTAGGGACAGAGAAGGACAGTGAGGGAAACTATCAGTGTGCTATTCTGTGCTAAACCAATCTTGCTGAACCATATTTGAAATCCTTGAGTTTAGGGACAGAGAAGGACACTCGTGGAAACTATCAGTGTGCTATTCTGTGCTAAATCTTATTTGTAGGGACAGAGAAGGACAGTGAGGGAAACTGTCAGTGTGCTATTCTGTTCTAAACCAATCTTGCTGAACCATATTTGAAATCCTTGAGTTTAGGGACAGAGAAGGACACTCGTGGAAACTATCAGTGTGCTATTCTGTGCTAAATCTTGTTTGTAGGGACAGAGAAGGACAGTGAGGGAAACTGTCAGTGTGCTATTCTGTTCTAAACCAATCTTGCTGAACCATATTTGAAATCCTTGAGTTTAGGGACAGAGAGGTACAGTGAGGGAAAGTGTCAGTGTGCTATTCTGTTCTAAACCAATCTTGCTGAACCATATTTGAAATCCTTGAGTTTAGGGACAGAGAAGGACACTCGTGGAAACTATCAGTGTGCTATTCTGTGCTAAATCTTGTTTGTAGGGACAGAGAAGGACAGTGAGGGAAACTGTCAGTGTGCTATTCTGTTCTAAACCAATCTTGCTGAACCATATTTGAAATCCTTGAGTTTAGGGACAGAGAGGTACAGTGAGGGAAAGTGTCAGTGTGCTATTCTGTTCTAAACCAATCTTGCTGAACCACATTTGAAATCCTTGAGTTTAGGGACAGAGAAGGACACTCGTGGAAACTATCAGTGTGCTATTCTGTGCTAAATCTTGTTTGTAGGGACAGAGAAGGACAGTGAGGGAAACTGTCAGTGTGCCATTCTGTTCTAAACCAATCTTGCTGAACCATATTTGAAATCCTTGAGTTTAGGGACAGAGAGGTACAGTGAGGGAATGTGTCAGTGTGCTATTCTGTTCTAAACCAATCTTGCTGAACCATATTTGAAATCCTTGAGTTTAGGGACAGAAAAGGACACTCGTGGAAACTATCAGTGTGCTATTCTGTGCTAAATCTTGTTTGTAGGGACAGAGAAGGACAGTGAGGGAAACTGTCAGTGTGCTATTCTGTTCTAAACCAATCTTGCTGAACCATATTTGAAATCCTTGAGTTTAGGGACAGAGAAGGACACTCGTGGAAACTATCAGTGTGCTATTCTGTGCTAAATCTTGTTTGTAGGGACAGAGAAGGACAGTGAGGGAAACTATCAGTGTGCTATTCTGTGCTAAACCAATCTTGCTGAACCATATTTGAAATCCTTGAGTTTAGGGACAGAGAAGGACACTCGTGGAAACTATCAGTGTGCTATTCTGTGCTAAATCTTATTTGTAGGGACAGAGAAGGACAGTGAGGGAAACTGTCAGTGTGCTATTCTGTTCTAAACCAATCTTGCTAAACCATATTTGAAATCCTTGAGTTTAGGGACAGAGAAGGACACTCGTGGAAACTATCAGTGTGCTATTCTGTGCTAAATCTTGTTTGTAGGGACAGAGAAGGACAGTGAGGGAAACTGTCAGTGTGCTATTCTGTTCTAAACCAATCTTGCTGAACCATATTTGAAATCCTTGAGTTTAGGGACAGAGAAGGACACTCGTGGAAACTATCAGTGTGCTATTCTGTGCAAAATCTTGTTTGTAGGGACAGAGAAGGACAGTGAGGGAAACTGTCAGTGTGCTATTCTGTTCTAAACCAATCTTGCTGAACCATATTTGAAATCCTTGAGTTTAGGGACAGAGAGGTACAGTGAGGGAAAGTGTCAGTGTGCTATTCTGTTCTAAACCAATCTTGCTGAACCATATTTGAAATCCTTGAGTTTAGGGATAGAGAAGGACACTCGTGGAAACTATCAGTGTGCTATTCTGTGCTAAATCTTGTTTGTAGGGACAGAGAAGGACAGTGAGGGAAACTGTCAGTGTGCTATTCTGTTCTAAACCAATCTTGCTGAACCATATTTGAAATCCTTGAGTTTAGGGACAGAGAGGTACAGTGAGTGAAAGTGTCAGTGTGCTATTCTGTTCTAAACCAATCTTGCTGAACCATATTTGAAATCCTTGAGTTTAGGGACAGAGAAGGACACTTGTGGAAACTATCAGTGTGCTATTCTGTGCTAAATCTTGTTTGTAGGGACAGAGAAGGACAGTTAGGGAAACTATCAGTGTGCTATTCTGTGCTAAACCAATCTTGCTGAACCATATTTGAAATCCTTGAGTTTAGGGACAGAGAGGTACAGTGAGGGAAAGTGTCAGTGTGCTATTCTGTTCTAAACCAATCTTACTGAACCATATTTGAAATCCTTGAGTTTAGGGACAGAGAAGGACACTCGTGGAAACTATCAGTGTGCTATTCTGTGCTAAATCTTGTTTGTAGAGACAGAGAAGGAGAGTGAGGGGAACTGTCAGTGTGCTATTCTGTTCTAAACCAATCTTGCTGAACCATATTTGAAATCCTTGAGTTTAGGGACAGAGAGGTACAGTGAGGGAAAGTGTCAGTGTGCTATTCTGTTCTAAACCAATCTTGCTGAACCATATTTGAAATCCTTGAGTTTAGGGACAGAGAAGGACACTTGTGGAAACTATCAGTGTGCTATTCTGTGCTAAATCTTGTTTGTAGGGACAGAGAAGGACAGTGAGGGAAACTATCAGTGTGCTATTCTGTGCTAAACCAATCTTGCTGAACCATATTTGAAATCCTTGAGTTTAGGGACAGAGAAGGACACTCGTGGAAACTATCAGTGTGCTATTCTGTGCTAAATCTTGTTTGTAGGGACAGAGAAGGACAGTGAGGGAAACTATCAGTGTGCTATTCTGTGCTAAACCAATCTTGCTGAACCATATTTGAAATCCTTGAGTTTAGGGACAGAGAAGGACACTCGTGGAAACTATCAGTGTGCTATTCTGTGCTAAATCTTGTTTGTAGGGACAGAGAAGGACAGTGAGGGAAACTGTCAGTGTGCTATTCTGTTCTAAACCAATCTTGCTGAACCATATTTGAAATCCTTGAGTTTAGGGACAGAGAGGTACAGTGAGGGAAAGTGTCAGTGTGCTATTCTGTTCTAAACCAATCTTACTGAACCATATTTGAAATCCTTGAGTTTAGGGACAGAGAAGGACACTCGTGGAAACTATCAGTGTGCTATTCTGTGCTAAATCTTGTTTGTAGAGACAGAGAAGGAGAGTGAGGGAAACTGTCAGTGTGCTATTCTGTTCTAAACCAATCTTGCTGAACCATATTTGAAATCCTTGAGTTTAGGGACAGAGAGGTACAGTGAGGGAAAGTGTCAGTGTGCTATTCTGTTCTAAACCAATCTTGCTGAACCATATTTGAAATCCTTGAGTTTAGGGACAGAGAAGGACACTTGTGGAAACTATCAGTGTGCTATTCTGTGCTAAATCTTGTTTGTAGGGACAGAGAAGGACAGTGAGGGAAACTATCAGTGTGCTATTCTGTGCTAAACCAATCTTGCTGAACCATATTTGAAATCCTTGAGTTTAGGGACAGAGAAGGACACTCGTGGAAACTATCAGTGTGCTATTCTGTGCTAAATCTTGTTTGTAGGGACAGAGAAGGACAGTGAGGGAAACTATCAGTGTGCTATTCTGTGCTAAACCAATCTTGCTGAACCATATTTGAAATCCTTGAGTTTAGGGACAGAGAAGGACACTCGTGGAAACTATCAGTGTGCTATTCTGTGCTAAATCTTATTTGTAGGGACAGAGAAGGACAGTGAGGGAAACTGTCAGTGTGCTATTCTGTTCTAAACCAATCTTGCTGAACCATATTTGAAATCTTTGAGTTTAGGGACAGAGAAGGACACTCGTGGAAACTATCAGTGTGCTATTCTGTGCTAAATCTTGTTTGTAGGGACAGAGAAGGACAGTGAGGGAAACTGTCAGTGTGCTATTCTGTTCTAAACCAATCTTGCTGAACCATATTTGAAATCCTTGAGTTTAGGGACAGAGAGGTACAGTGAGGGAAAGTGTCAGTGTGCTATTCTGTTCTAAACCAATCTTGCTGAACCATATTTGAAATCCTTGAGTTTAGGGACAGAGAAGGACACTCGTGGAAACTATCAGTGTGCTATTCTGTGCTAAATCTTGTTTGTAGGGACAGAGAAGGACAGTGAGGGAAACTGTCAGTGTGCTATTCTGTTCTAAACCAATCTTGCTGAACCATATTTGAAATCCTTGAGTTTAGGGACAGAGAGGTACAGTGAGGGAAAGTGTCAGTGTGCTATTCTGTTTTAAACCAATCTTGCTGAACCACATTTGAAATCCTTGAGTATAGGGACAGAGAAGGACACTCGTGGAAACTATCAGTGTGCTATTCTGTGCTAAATCTTGTTTGTAGGGACAGAGAAGGACAGTGAGGGAAACTGTCAGTGTGCCATTCTGTTCTAAACCAATCTTGCTGAACCATATTTGAAATCCTTGAGTTTAGGGACAGAGAGGTACAGTGAGGGAATGTGTCAGTGTGCTATTCTGTTCTAAACCAATCTTGCTGAACCATATTTGAAATCCTTGAGTTTAGGGACAGAGAAGGACACTCGTGGAAACTATCAGTGTGCTATTCTGTGCTAAATCTTGTTTGTAGGGACATAGAAGGACAGTGAGGGAAACTGTCAGTGTGCTATTCTGTTCTAAACCAATCTTGCTGAACCATATTTGAAATCCTTGAGTTTAGGGACAGAGAGGTACAGTGAGGGAAAGTGTCAGTGTGCTATTCTGTTCTAAACCAATCTTGATGAACCATATTTGAAATCCTTGAGTTTAGGGATAGAGAAGGACACTCGTGGAAACTATCAGTGTGCTATTCTGTGCTAAATCTTGTTTGTAGGGACAGAGAAGGACAGTGAGGGAAACTGTCAGTGTGCTATTCTGTTCTAAACCAATCTTGCTGAACCATATTTGAAATCCTTGAGTTTAGGGACAGAGAGGTACAGTGAGTGAAAGTGTCAGTGTGCTATTCTGTTCTAAACCAATCTTGCTGAACCATATTTGAAATCCTTGAGTTTAGGGACAGAGAAGGACACTTGTGGAAACTATCAGTGTGCTATTCTGTGCTAAATCTTGTTTGTAGGGACAGAGAAGGACAGTTAGGGAAACTATCAGTGTGCTATTCTGTGCTAAACCAATCTTGCTGAACCATATTTGAAATCCTTGAGTTTAGGGACAGAGAGGTACAGTGAGGGAAAGTGTCAGTGTGCTATTCTGTTCTAAACCAATCTTACTGAACCATATTTGAAATCCTTGAGTTTAGGGACAGAGAAGGACACTCGTGGAAACTATCAGTGTGCTATTCTGTGCTAAATCTTGTTTGTAGAGACAGAGAAGGAGAGTGAGGGGAACTGTCAGTGTGCTATTCTGTTCTAAACCAATCTTGCTGAACCATATTTGAAATCCTTGAGTTTAGGGACAGAGAGGTACAGTGAGGGAAAGTGTCAGTGTGCTATTCTGTTCTAAACCAATCTTGCTGAACCATATTTGAAATCCTTGAGTTTAGGGACAGAGAAGGACACTTGTGGAAACTATCAGTGTGCTATTCTGTGCTAAATCTTGTTTGTAGGGACAGAGAAGGACAGTGAGGGAAACTATCAGTGTGCTATTCTGTGCTAAACCAATCTTGCTGAACCATATTTGAAATCCTTGAGTTTAGGGACAGAGAAGGACACTCGTGGAAACTATCAGTGTGCTATTCTGTGCTAAATCTTGTTTGTAGGGACAGAGAAGGACAGTGAGGGAAACTATCAGTGTGCTATTCTGTGCTAAACCAATCTTGCTGAACCATATTTGAAATCCTTGAGTTTAGGGACAGAGAAGGACACTCGTGGAAACTATCAGTGTGCTATTCTGTGCTAAATCTTGTTTGTAGGGACAGAGAAGGACAGTGAGGGAAACTGTCAGTGTGCTATTCTGTTCTAAACCAATCTTGCTGAACCATATTTGAAATCCTTGAGTTTAGGGACAGAGAGGTACAGTGAGGGAAAGTGTCAGTGTGCTATTCTGTTCTAAACCAATCTTACTGAACCATATTTGAAATCCTTGAGTTTAGGGACAGAGAAGGACACTCGTGGAAACTATCAGTGTGCTATTCTGTGCTAAATCTTGTTTGTAGAGACAGAGAAGGAGAGTGAGGGAAACTGTCAGTGTGCTATTCTGTTCTAAACCAATCTTGCTGAACCATATTTGAAATCCTTGAGTTTAGGGACAGAGAGGTACAGTGAGGGAAAGTGTCAGTGTGCTATTCTGTTCTAAACCAATCTTGCTGAACCATATTTGAAATCCTTGAGTTTAGGGACAGAGAAGGACACTTGTGGAAACTATCAGTGTGCTATTCTGTGCTAAATCTTGTTTGTAGGGACAGAGAAGGACAGTGAGGGAAACTATCAGTGTGCTATTCTGTGCTAAACCAATCTTGCTGAACCATATTTGAAATCCTTGAGTTTAGGGACAGAGAAGGACACTCGTGGAAACTATCAGTGTGCTATTCTGTGCTAAATCTTGTTTGTAGGGACAGAGAAGGACAGTGAGGGAAACTATCAGTGTGCTATTCTGTGCTAAACCAATCTTGCTGAACCATATTTGAAATCCTTGAGTTTAGGGACAGAGAAGGACACTCGTGGAAACTATCAGTGTGCTATTCTGTGCTAAATCTTATTTGTAGGGACAGAGAAGGACAGTGAGGGAAACTGTCAGTGTGCTATTCTGTTCTAAACCAATCTTGCTGAACCATATTTGAAATCTTTGAGTTTAGGGACAGAGAAGGACACTCGTGGAAACTATCAGTGTGCTATTCTGTGCTAAATCTTGTTTGTAGGGACAGAGAAGGACAGTGAGGGAAACTGTCAGTGTGCTATTCTGTTCTAAACCAATCTTGCTGAACCATATTTGAAATCCTTGAGTTTAGGGACAGAGAGGTACAGTGAGGGAAAGTGTCAGTGTGCTATTCTGTTCTAAACCAATCTTGCTGAACCATATTTGAAATCCTTGAGTTTAGGGACAGAGAAGGACACTCGTGGAAACTATCAGTGTGCTATTCTGTGCTAAATCTTGTTTGTAGGGACAGAGAAGGACAGTGAGGGAAACTGTCAGTGTGCTATTCTGTTCTAAACCAATCTTGCTGAACCATATTTGAAATCCTTGAGTTTAGGGACAGAGAGGTACAGTGAGGGAAAGTGTCAGTGTGCTATTCTGTTTTAAACCAATCTTGCTGAACCACATTTGAAATCCTTGAGTATAGGGACAGAGAAGGACACTCGTGGAAACTATCAGTGTGCTATTCTGTGCTAAATCTTGTTTGTAGGGACAGAGAAGGACAGTGAGGGAAACTGTCAGTGTGCCATTCTGTTCTAAACCAATCTTGCTGAACCATATTTGAAATCCTTGAGTTTAGGGACAGAGAGGTACAGTGAGGGAATGTGTCAGTGTGCTATTCTGTTCTAAACCAATCTTGCTGAACCATATTTGAAATCCTTGAGTTTAGGGACAGAGAAGGACACTCGTGGAAACTATCAGTGTGCTATTCTGTGCTAAATCTTGTTTGTAGGGACATAGAAGGACAGTGAGGGAAACTGTCAGTGTGCTATTCTGTTCTAAACCAATCTTGCTGAACCATATTTGAAATCCTTGAGTTTAGGGACAGAGAGGTACAGTGAGGGAAAGTGTCAGTGTGCTATTCTGTTCTAAACCAATCTTGATGAACCATATTTGAAATCCTTGAGTTTAGGGACAGAGAAGGACACTCGTGGAAACTATCAGTGTGCTATTCTGTGCTAAATCTTGTTTGTAGGGACAGAGAAGGACAGTGAGGGAAACTATCAGTGTGCTATTCTGTGCTAAACCAATCTTGCTGAACCATATTTGAAATCCTTGAGTTTAGGGACAGAGAAGGACACTCGTGGAAACTATCAGTGTGCTATTCTGTGCTAAATCTTATTTGTAGGGACAGAGAAGGACAGTGAGGGAAACTGTCAGTGTGCTATTCTGTTCTAAACCAATCTTGCTAAACCATATTTGAAATCCTTGAGTTTAGGGACAGAGAAGGACACTCGTGGAAACTATCAGTGTGCTATTCTGTGCAAAATCTTGTTTGTAGGGACAGAGAAGGACAGTGAGGGAAACTGTCAGTGTGCTATTCTGTTCTAAACCAATCTTGCTGAACCATATTTGAAATCCTTGAGTTTAGGGACAGAGAGGTACAGTGAGGGAAAGTGTCAGTGTGCTATTCTGTTCTAAACCAATCTTGCTGAACCATATTTGAAATCCTTGAGTTTAGGGACAGAGAAGGACACTCGTGGAAACTATCAGTGTGCTATTCTGTGCTAAATCTTGTTTGTAGGGACAGAGAAGGACAGTGAGGGAAACTGTCAGTGTGCTATTCTGTTCTAAACCAATCTTGCTGAACCATATTTGAAATCCTTGAGTTTAGGGACAGAGAGGTACAGTGAGGGAAAGTGTCAGTGTGCTATTCTGTTCTAAACCAATCTTGCTGAACCATATTTGAAATCCTTGAGTTTAGGGACAGAGAAGGACACTCGTGGAAACTATCAGTGTGCTATTCTGTGCTAAATCTTGTTTGTAGGGACAGAGAAGGACAGTGAGGGAAACTGTCAGTGTGCCATTCTGTTCTAAACCAATCTTGCTGAACCATATTTGAAATCATTGAGTTTAGGGACAGAGAGGTACAGTGAGGGAATGTGTCAGTGTGCTATTCTGTTCTAAACCAATCTTGCTGAACCATATTTGAAATCCTTGAGTTTAGGGACAGAGAAGGACACTCGTGGAAACTATCAGTGTGCTATTCTGTGCTAAATCTTGTTTGTAGGGACAGAGAAGGACAGTGAGGGAAACTGTCAGTGTGCTATTCTGTTCTAAACCAATCTTGCTGAACCATATTTGAAATCCTTGAGTTTAGGGACAGAGAGGTACAGTGAGGGAAAGTGTCAGTGTGCTATTCTGTTCTAAACCAATCTTGCTGAACCATATTTGAAATCCTTGAGTTTAGGGACAGAGAAGGACACTCGTGGAAACTATCAGTGTGCTATTCTGTGCTAAATCTTGTTTGTAGGGACAGAGAAGGACAGTGAGGGAAACTGTCAGTGTGCTATTCTGTTCTAAACCAATCTTGCTGAACCATATTTGAAATCCTTGAGTTTAGGGACAGAGAGGTACAGTGAGGGAAAGTGTCAGTGTGCTATTCTGTTCTAAACCAATCTTGCTGAACCATATTTGAAATCCTTGAGTTTAGGGACAGAGAAGGACACTCGTGGAAACTATCAGTGTGCTATTCTGTGCTAAATCTTGTTTGTAGGGACAGAGAAGGACAGTGAGGGAAACTATCAGTGTGCTATTCTGTGCTAAACCAATCTTGCTGAACCATATTTGAAATCCTTGAGTTTAGGGACAGAGAGGTACAGTGAGGGAAAGTGTCAGTGTGCTATTCTGTTCTAAACCAATCTTGCTAAACCATATTTGAAATCCTTGAGTTTAGGGACAGAGAAGGACACTCAGGAAACTATCAGTGTGCTATTCTGTGCTAAATCTTGTTTGTAGGGACAGAGAAGGACAGTGAGGGAAACTATCAGTGTGCTATTCTGTGCTAAACCAATCTTGCTGAACCATATTTGAAATCCTTGAGTTTAGGGACAGAGAAGGACACTCGTGGAAACTATCAGTGTGCTATTCTGTGCTAAATCTTGTTTGTAGGGACAGAGAAGGACAGTGAGGGAAACTATCAGTGTGCTATTCTGTGCTAAACCAATCTTGCTGAACCATATTTGAAATCCTTGAGTTTAGGGACAGAGAAGGACACTCATGGAAACTATCAGTGTGCTATTCTGTGCTAAATCTTGTTTGTAGGGACAGAGAAGGACAGTGAGGGAAACTATCAGTGTGCTATTCTGTGCTAAACCAATCTTGCTGAACCATATTTGAAATCCTTGAGTTTAGGGACAGAGAAGGACACTCGTGGAAACTATCAGTGTGCTATTCTGTGCTAAATCTTGTTTGTAGGGACAGAGAAGGACAGTGAGGGAAAGTGTCAGTGTGCTATTCTGTTCTAAACCAATCTTGCTGAACCATATTTGAAATCCTTGAGTTTAGGGACAGAGAAGGACACTCGTGGAAACTATCAGTGTGCTATTCTGTGCTAAATCTTGTTTGTAGGGACAGAGAAGGACAGTGAGGGAAAGTGTCAGTGTGCTATTCTGTGCTAAACCAATCTTGCTGAACCATATTTGAAATCCTTGAGTTTAGGGACAGAGAAGGACACTCGTGGAAACTATCAGTGTGCTATTCTGTGCTAAATCTTGTTTGTAGGGACAGAGAAGGACAGTGAGGGAAACTATCAGTGTGCTATTCTGTGCTAAACCAATCTTGCTGAACCATATTTGAAATCCTTGAGTTTAGGGACAGAGAAGGACACTCGTGGAAACTATCAGTGTGTTATTCTGTGCTAAATCTTGTTTGTAGGGACAGAGAAGGACAGTGAGGGAAACTATCAGTGTGCTATTCTGTGCTAAACCAATCTTGCTGAACCATATTTGAAATCCTTGAGTTTAGGGACAGAGAAGGACACTCGTGGAAACTATCAGTGTGCTATTCTGTGCTAAATCTTGTTTGTAGGGACAGAGAAGGACAGTGAGGGAAAGTGTCAGTGTGCTATTCTGTTCTAAACCAATCTTGCTGAACCATATTTGAAATCCTTGAGTTTAGGGACAGAGAAGGACACTCGTGGAAACTATCAGTGTGCTATTCTGTGCTAAATCTTGTTTGTAGGGACAGAGAAGGACAGTGAGGGAAACTGTCAGTGTGCTATTCTGTTCTAAACCAATCTTGCTGAACCATATTTGAAATCCTTGAGTTTAGGGACAGAGAGGTACAGTGAGGGAAAGTGTCAGTGTGCTATTCTGTTCTAAACCAATCTTGCTGAACCATATTTGAAATCCTTGAGTTTAGGGACAGAGAAGGACACTCGTGGAAACTATCAGTGTGCTATTCTGTGCTAAATCTTGTTTGTAGGGACAGAGAAGGACAGTGAGGGAAACTGTCAGTGTGCTATTCTGTTCTAAACCAATCTTGCTGAACCATATTTGAAATCCTTGAGTTTAGGGACAGAGAGGTACAGTGAGGGAAAGTGTCAGTGTGCTATTCTGTTCTAAACCAATCTTGCTGAACCACATTTGAAATCCTTGAGTTTAGGGACAGAGAAGGACACTCGTGGAAACTATCAGTGTGCTATTCTGTGCTAAATCTTGTTTGTAGGGACAGAGAAGGACAGTGAGGGAAACTGTCAGTGTGCCATTCTGTTCTAAACCAATCTTGCTGAACCATATTTGAAATCCTTGAGTTTAGGGACAGAGAGGTACAGTGAGGGAATGTGTCAGTGTGCTATTCTGTTCTAAACCAATCTTGCTGAACCATATTTGAAATCCTTGAGTTTAGGGACAGAGAAGGACACTCGTGGAAACTATCAGTGTGCTATTCTGTGCTAAATCTTGTTTGTAGGGACAGAGAAGGACAGTGAGGGAAACTGTCAGTGTGCTATTCTGTTCTAAACCAATCTTGCTGAACCATATTTGAAATCCTTGAGTTTAGGGACAGAGAGGTACAGTGAGGGAAAGTGTCAGTGTGCTATTCTGTTCTAAACCAATCTTGCTGAACCATATTTGAAATCCTTGAGTTTAGGGACAGAGAAGGACACTCGTGGAAACTATCAGTGTGCTATTCTGTGCTAAATCTTGTTTGTAGGGACAGAGAAGGACAGTGAGGGAAACTATCAGTGTGCTATTCTGTGCTAAACCAATCTTGCTGAACCATATTTGAAATCCTTGAGTTTAGGGACAGAGAAGGACACTCGTGGAAACTATCAGTGTGCTATTCTGTGCTAAATCTTATTTGTAGGGACAGAGAAGGACAGTGAGGGAAACTGTCAGTGTGCTATTCTGTTCTAAACCAATCTTGCTAAACCATATTTGAAATCCTTGAGTTTAGGAACAGAGAAGGACACTCGTGGAAACTATCAGTGTGCTATTCTGTGCTAAATCTTGTTTGTAGGGACAGAGAAGGACAGTGAGGGAAACTGTCAGTGTGCTATTCTGTTCTAAACCAATCTTGCTGAACCATATTTGAAATCCTTGAGTTTAGGGACAGAGAAGGACACTCGTGGAAACTATCAGTGTGCTATTCTGTGCAAAATCTTGTTTGTAGGGACAGAGAAGGACAGTGAGGGAAACTGTCAGAGTGCTATTCTGTTCTAAACCAATCTTGCTGAACCATATTTGAAATCCTTGAGTTTAGGGACAGAGAGGTACAGTGAGGGAAAGTGTCAGTGTGCTATTCTGTTCTAAACCAATCTTGCTGAACCATATTTGAAATCCTTGAGTTTAGGGACAGAGAAGAACACTCGTGGAAACTATCAGTGTGCTATTCTGTGCTAAATCTTGTTTGTAGGGACAGAGAAGGACAGTGAGGGAAACTGTCAGTGTGCTATTCTGTTCTAAACCAATCTTGCTGAACCATATTTGAAATCCTTGAGTTTAGGGACAGAGAGGTACAGTGAGGGAAAGTGTCAGTGTGCTATTCTGTTCTAAACCAATCTTGCTGAACCATATTTGAAATCCTTGAGTTTAGGGACAGAGAAGGACACTCGTGGAAACTATCAGTGTGCTATTCTGTGCTAAATCTTGTTTGTAGGGACAGAGAAGGACAGTGAGGGAAACTGTCAGTGTGCCATTCTGTTCTAAACCAATCTTGCTGAACCATATTTGAAATCCTTGAGTTTAGGGACAGAGAGGTACAGTGAGGGAATGTGTCAGTGTGCTATTCTGTTCTAAACCAATCTTGCTGAACCATATTTGAAATCCTTGAGTTTAGGGACAGAGAAGGACACTCGTGGAAACTATCAGTGTGCTATTCTGTGCTAAATCTTGTTTGTAGGGACAGAGAAGGACAGTGAGGGAAACTGTCAGTGTGCTATTCTGTTCTAAACCAATCTTGCTGAACCACATTTGAAATCCTTGAGTTTAGGGACAGAGAGGTACAGTGAGGGAAAGTGTCAGTGTGCTATTCTGTTCTAAACCAATCTTGCTGAACCATATTTGAAATCCTTGAGTTTAGGGACAGAGAAGGACACTCGTGGAAACTATCAGTGTGCTATTCTGTGCTAAATCTTGTTTGTAGGGACAGAGAAGGACAGTGAGGGAAACTATCAGTGTGCTATTCTGTGCTAAACCAATCTTGCTGAACCATATTTGAAATCCTTGAGTTTAGGGACAGAGAGGTACAGTGAGGGAAAGTGTCAGTGTGCTATTCTGTTCTAAACCAATCTTGCTAAACCATATTTGAAATCCTTGAGTTTAGGGACAGAGAAGGACACTCAGGAAACTATCAGTGTGCTATTCTGTGCTAAATCTTGTTTGTAGGGACAGAGAAGGACAGTGAGGGAAACTATCAGTGTGCTATTATGTGCTAAACCAATCTTGCTGAACCATATTTGAAATCCTTGAGTTTAGGGACAGAGAAGGACACTCGTGGAAACTATCAGTGTGCTATTCTGTGATAAATCTTGTTTGTAGGGACAGAGAAGGACAGTGAGGGAAACTGTCAGTGTGCCATTCTGTTCTAAACCAATCTTGCTGAACCATATTTGAAATCCTTGAGTTTAGGGACAGAGAGGTACAGTGAGGGAATGTGTCAGTGTGCTATTCTGTTCTAAACCAATCTTGCTGAACCATATTTGAAATCCTTGAGTTTAGGGACAGAGAAGGACACTCGTGGAAACTATCAGTGTGCTATTCTGTGCTAAATCTTGTTTGTAGGGACAGAGAAGGACAGTGAGGGAAACTGTCAGTGTGCGATTCTGTTCTAAACCAATCTTGCTGAACCACATTTGAAATCCTTGAGTTTAGGGACAGAGAGGTACAGTGAGGGAAAGTGTCAGTGTGCTATTCTGTTCTAAACCAATCTTGCTGAACCATATTTGAAATCCTTGAGTTTAGGGACAGAGAAGGACACTCGTGGAAACTATCAGTGTGCTATTCTGTGCTAAATCTTGTTTGTAGGGACAGAGAAGGACAGTGAGGGAAACTGTCAGTGTGCTATTCTGTTCTAAACCAATCTTGCTGAACCATATTTGAAATCCTTGAGTTTAGGGACAGAGAGGTACAGTGAGGGAAAGTGTCAGTGTGCTATTCTGTTCTAAACCAATCTTGCTGAACCATATTTGAAATCCTTGAGTTTAGGGACAGAGAAGGACACTCGTGGAAACTATCAGTGTGCTATTCTGTGCTAAATCTTGTTTGTAGGGACAGTGAGGGAAACTATCAGTGTGCTATTCTGTGCTAAACCAATCTTGCTGAACCATATTTGAAATCCTTGAGTTTAGGGACAGAGAGGTACAGTGAGGGAAAGTGTCAGTGTGCTATTCTGTTCTAAACCAATCTTGCTAAACCATATTTGAAATCCTTGAGTTTAGGGACAGAGAAGGACACTCAGGAAACTATCAGTGTGCTATTCTGTGATAAATCTTGTTTGTAGGGACAGAGAAGGACAGTGAGGGAAACTATCAGTGTGTTATTCTGTGCTAAACCAATCTTGCTGAACCATATTTGAAATCCTTGAGTTTAGGGACAGAGAAGGACACTCGTGGAAACTATCAGTGTGCTATTCTGTGCTAAATCTTGTTTGTAGGGACAGAGAAGGACAGTGAGGGAAACTATCAGTGTGCTATTCTGTGCTAAACCAATCTTGCTGAACCATATTTGAAATCCTTGAGTTTAGGGACAGAGAAGGACACTCGTGGAAACTATCAGTGTGCTATTCTGTGCTAAATCTTGTTTGTAGGGACAGAGAAGGACAGTGAGGGAAACTATCAGTGTGCTATTCTGTGCTAAACCAATCTTGCTGAACCATATTTGAAATCCTTGAGTTTAGGGACAGAGAAGGACACTCGTGGAAACTATCAGTGTGCTATTCTGTGCTAAATCTTGTTTGTAGGGACAGAGAAGGACAGTGAGGGAAAGTGTCAGTGTGCTATTCTGTTCTAAACCAATCTTGCTGAACCATATTTGAAATCCTTGAGTTTAGGGACAGAGAAGGACACTCGTGGAAACTATCAGTGTGCTATTCTGTGCTAAATCTTGTTTGTAGGGACAGAGAAGGACAGTGAGGGAAAGTGTCAGTGTGCTATTCTGTGCTAAACCAATCTTGCTGAACCATATTTGAAATCCTTGAGTTTAGGGACAGAGAAGGACACTCGTGGAAACTATCAGTGTGCTATTCTGTGCTAAATCTTGTTTGTAGGGACAGAGAAGGACAGTGAGGGAAACTATCAGTGTGCTATTCTGTGCTAAACCAATCTTGCTGAACCATATTTGAAATCCTTGAGTTTAGGGACAGAGAAGGACACTCGTGGAAACTATCAGTGTGCTATTCTGTGTTAAATCTTTTTTGTAGGGACAGAGAAGGACAGTGAGGGAAACTATCAGTGTGCTATTCTGTGCTAAACCAATCTTGCTGAACCATATTTGAAATCCTTGAGTTTAGGGACAGAGAAGGACACTCGTGGAAACTATCAGTGTGCTATTCTTTGCTAAATCTTGTTTGTAGGGACAGAGAAGGACAGTGAGGGAAAGTGTCAGTGTGCTATTCTGTTCTAAACCAATCTTGCTGAACCATATTTGAAATCCTTGAGTTTAGGGACAGAGAAGGACACTCGTGGAAACTATCAGTGTGCTATTCTGTGCTAAATCTTGTTTGTAGGGACAGAGAAGGACAGTGAGGGAAACTGTCAGTGTGCTATTCTGTTCTAAACCAATCTTGCTGAACCACATTTGAAATCCTTGAGTTTAGGGACAGAGAGGTACAGTGAGGGAAAGTGTCAGTGTGCTATTCTGTTCTAAACCAATCTTGCTGAACCATATTTGAAATCCTTGAGTTTAGGGACAGAGAAGGACACTCGTGGAAACTATCAGTGTGCTATTCTGTGCTAAATCTTGTTTGTAGGGACAGAGAAGGACAGTGAGGGAAACTGTCAGTGTGCTATTCTGTTCTAAACCAATCTTGCTGAACCATATTTGAAATCCTTGAGTTTAGGGACAGAGAGGTACAGTGAGGGAAAGTGTCAGTGTGCTATTCTGTTCTAAACCAATCTTGCTGAACCATATTTGAAATCCTTGAGTTTAGGGACAGAGAAGGACACTCGTGGAAACTATCAGTGTGCTATTCTGTGCTAAATCTTGTTTGTAGGGACAGAGAAGGACAGTGAGGGAAACTATCAGTGTGCTATTCTGTGCTAAACCAATCTTGCTGAACCATATTTGAAATCCTTGAGTTTAGGGACAGAGAGGTACAGTGAGGGAAAGTGTCAGTGTGCTATTCTGTTCTAAACCAATCTTGCTAAACCATATTTGAAATCCTTGAGTTTAGGGACAGAGAAGGACACTCAGGAAACTATCAGTGTGCTATTCTGTGATAAATCTTGTTTGTAGGGACAGAGAAGGACAGTGAGGGAAACTATCAGTGTGTTATTCTGTGCTAAACCAATCTTGCTGAACCATATTTGAAATCCTTGAGTTTAGGGACAGAGAAGGACACTCGTGGAAACTATCAGTGTGCTATT
Source organism: Rana muscosa (assembly GCA_029206835.1). Lineage (NCBI taxonomy): Eukaryota > Metazoa > Chordata > Amphibia > Anura > Ranidae > Rana > Rana muscosa. The sequence goes on along the minus strand of JARGYO010005593.1, from coordinate 1,447,830 downwards.
CTGTGCTAAATCTTGTTTGTAGGGACAGAGAAGGACAGTGAGGGAAACTATCAGTGTGCTATTCTGTGCTAAACCAATCTTGCTGAACCATATTTGAAATCCTTGAGTTTAGGGACAGAGAAGGACACTCGTGGAAACTATCAGTGTGCTATTCTGTGCTAAATCTTGTTTGTAGGGACAGAGAAGGACAGTGAGGGAAACTATCAGTGTGCTATTCTGTGCTAAACCAATCTTGCTGAACCATATTTGAAATCCTTGAGTTTAGGGACAGAGAAGGACACTCGTGGAAACTATCAGTGTGCTATTCTGTGCTAAATCTTGTTTGTAGGGACAGAGAAGGACAGTGAGGGAAAGTGTCAGTGTGCTATTCTGTTCTAAACCAATCTTGCTGAACCATATTTGAAATCCTTGAGTTTAGGGACAGAGAAGGACACTCGTGGAAACTATCAGTGTGCTATTCTGTGCTAAATCTTGTTTGTAGGGACAGAGAAGGACAGTGAGGGAAAGTGTCAGTGTGCTATTCTGTGCTAAACCAATCTTGCTGAACCATATTTGAAATCCTTGAGTTTAGGGACAGAGAAGGACACTCGTGGAAACTATCAGTGTGCTATTCTGTGCTAAATCTTGTTTGTAGGGACAGAGAAGGACAGTGAGGGAAACTATCAGTGTGCTATTCTGTGCTAAACCAATCTTGCTGAACCATATTTGAAATCCTTGAGTTTAGGGACAGAGAAGGACACTCGTGGAAACTATCAGTGTGCTATTCTGTGTTAAATCTTTTTTGTAGGGACAGAGAAGGACAGTGAGGGAAACTATCAGTGTGCTATTCTGTGCTAAACCAATCTTGCTGAACCATATTTGAAATCCTTGAGTTTAGGGACAGAGAAGGACACTCGTGGAAACTATCAGTGTGCTATTCTTTGCTAAATCTTGTTTGTAGGGACAGAGAAGGACAGTGAGGGAAAGTGTCAGTGTGCTATTCTGTTCTAAACCAATCTTGCTGAACCATATTTGAAATCCTTGAGTTTAGGGACAGAGAAGGACACTCGTGGAAACTATCAGTGTGCTATTCTGTGCTAAATCTTGTTTGTAGGGACAGAGAAGGACAGTGAGGGAAACTGTCAGTGTGCTATTCTGTTCTAAACCAATCTTGCTGAACCACATTTGAAATCCTTGAGTTTAGGGACAGAGAGGTACAGTGAGGGAAAGTGTCAGTGTGCTATTCTGTTCTAAACCAATCTTGCTGAACCATATTTGAAATCCTTGAGTTTAGGGACAGAGAAGGACACTCGTGGAAACTATCAGTGTGCTATTCTGTGCTAAATCTTGTTTGTAGGGACAGAGAAGGACAGTGAGGGAAACTGTCAGTGTGCTATTCTGTTCTAAACCAATCTTGCTGAACCATATTTGAAATCCTTGAGTTTAGGGACAGAGAGGTACAGTGAGGGAAAGTGTCAGTGTGCTATTCTGTTCTAAACCAATCTTGCTGAACCATATTTGAAATCCTTGAGTTTAGGGACAGAGAAGGACACTCGTGGAAACTATCAGTGTGCTATTCTGTGCTAAATCTTGTTTGTAGGGACAGAGAAGGACAGTGAGGGAAACTATCAGTGTGCTATTCTGTGCTAAACCAATCTTGCTGAACCATATTTGAAATCCTTGAGTTTAGGGACAGAGAGGTACAGTGAGGGAAAGTGTCAGTGTGCTATTCTGTTCTAAACCAATCTTGCTAAACCATATTTGAAATCCTTGAGTTTAGGGACAGAGAAGGACACTCAGGAAACTATCAGTGTGCTATTCTGTGATAAATCTTGTTTGTAGGGACAGAGAAGGACAGTGAGGGAAACTATCAGTGTGTTATTCTGTGCTAAACCAATCTTGCTGAACCATATTTGAAATCCTTGAGTTTAGGGACAGAGAAGGACACTCGTGGAAACTATCAGTGTGCTATTCTGTGCTAAATCTTGTTTGTAGGGACAGAGAAGGACAGTGAGGGAAACTATCAGTGTGCTATTCTGTGCTAAACCAATCTTGCTGAACCATATTTGAAATCCTTGAGTTTAGGGACAGAGAAGGACACTCGTGGAAACTATCAGTGTGCTATTCTGTGCTAAATCTTGTTTGTAGGGACAGAGAAGGACAGTGAGGGAAACTATCAGTGTGCTATTCTGTGCTAAACCAATCTTGCTGAACCATATTTGAAATCCTTGAGTTTAGGGACAGAGAAGGACACTCGTGGAAACTATCAGTGTGCTATTCTGTGCTAAATCTTGTTTGTAGGGACAGAGAAGGACAGTGAGGGAAAGTGTCAGTGTGCTATTCTGTTCTAAACCAATCTTGCTGAACCATATTTGAAATCCTTGAGTTTAGGGACAGAGAAGGACACTCGTGGAAACTATCAGTGTGCTATTCTGTGCTAAATCTTGTTTGTAGGGACAGAGAAGGACAGTGAGGGAAAGTGTCAGTGTGCTATTCTGTGCTAAACCAATCTTGCTGAACCATATTTGAAATCCTTGAGTTTAGGGACAGAGAAGGACACTCGTGGAAACTATCAGTGTGCTATTCTGTGCTAAATCTTGTTTGTAGGGACAGAGAAGGACAGTGAGGGAAACTATCAGTGTGCTATTCTGTGCTAAACCAATCTTGCTGAACCATATTTGAAATCCTTGAGTTTAGGGACAGAGAAGGACACTCGTGGAAACTATCAGTGTGCTATTCTGTGTTAAATCTTTTTTGTAGGGACAGAGAAGGACAGTGAGGGAAACTATCAGTGTGCTATTCTGTGCTAAACCAATCTTGCTGAACCATATTTGAAATCCTTGAGTTTAGGGACAGAGAAGGACACTCGTGGAAACTATCAGTGTGCTATTCTGTGCTAAATCTTGTTTGTAGGGACAGAGAAGGACAGTGAGGGAAAGTGTCAGTGTGCTATTCTGTTCTAAACCAATCTTGCTGAACCATATTTGAAATCCTTGAGTTTAGGGACAGAGAAGGACACTCGTGGAAACTATCAGTGTGCTATTCTGTGCTAAATCTTGTTTGTAGGGACAGAGAAGGACAGTGAGGGAAACTGTCAGTGTGCTATTCTGTTCTAAACCAATCTTGCTGAACCATATTTGAAATCCTTGAGTTTAGGGACAGAGAAGGACACTCGTGGAAACTATCAGTGTGCTATTCTGTGCTAAATCTTGTTTGTAGGGACAGAAAAGGACAGTGAGGGAAACTGTCAGTGTGCTATTCTGTTCTAAACCAATCTTGCTGAACCATATTTGAAATCCTTGAGTTTAGGGACAGAGAGGTACAGTGAGGGAAAGTGTCAGTGTGCTATTCTGTTCTAAATCAATCTTACTGAACCATATTTGAAATCCTTGAGTTTAGGGACAGAGAAGGACACTCGTGGAAACTATCAGTGTGCTATTCTGTGCTAAATCTTGTTTGTAGAGACAGAGAAGGAGAGTGAGGGAAACTGTCAATGTGCTATTCTGTTATAAACCAATCTTGCTGAACCATATTTGAAATCCTTGAGTTTAGGGACAGAGAAGGACACTCGTGGAAACTATCAGTGTGCTATTCTGTGCTAAATCTTGTTTGTAGGGACAGAGAAGGACAGTGAGGGAAACTGTCAGTGTGCTATTCTGTTCTAAACCAATCTTGCTGAACCACATTTGAAATCCTTGAGTTTAGGGACAGAGAGGTACAGTGAGGGAAAGTGTCAGTGTGCTATTCTGTTCTAAACCAATCTTGCTGAACCATATTTGAAATCCTTGAGTTTAGGGACAGAGAAGGACACTCGTGGAAACTATCAGTGTGCTATTCTGTGCTAAATCTTGTTTGTAGGGACAGAGAAGGACAGTGAGGGAAACTGTCAGTGTGCTATTCTGTTCTAAACCAATCTTGCTGAACCATATTTGAAATCCTTGAGTTTAGGGACAGAGAGGTACAGTGAGGGAAAGTGTCAGTGTGCTATTCTGTTCTAAACCAATCTTGCTGAACCATATTTGAAATCCTTGAGTTTAGGGACAGAGAAGGACACTCGTGGAAACTATCAGTGTGCTATTCTGTGCTAAATCTTGTTTGTAGGGACAGAGAAGGACAGTGAGGGAAACTATCAGTGTGCTATTCTGTGCTAAACCAATCTTGCTGAACCATATTTGAAATCCTTGAGTTTAGGGACAGAGAGGTACAGTGAGGGAAAGTGTCAGTGTGCTATTCTGTTCTAAACCAATCTTGCTAAACCATATTTGAAATCCTTGAGTTTAGGGACAGAGAAGGACACTCAGGAAACTATCAGTGTGCTATTCTGTGCTAAATCTTGTTTGTAGGGACAGAGAAGGACAGTGAGGGAAACTATCAGTGTGCTATTCTGTGCTAAACCAATCTTGCTGAACCATATTTGAAATCCTTGAGTTTAGGGACAGAGAAGGACACTCGTGGAAACTATCAGTGTGCTATTCTGTGCTAAATCTTGTTTGTAGGGACAGAGAAGGACAGTGAGGGAAACTATCAGTGTGCTATTCTGTGCTAAACCAATCTTGCTGAACCATATTTGAAATCCTTGAGTTTAGGGACAGAGAAGGACACTCGTGGAAACTATCAGTGTGCTATTCTGTGCTAAATCTTGTTTGTAGGGACAGAGAAGGACAGTGAGGGAAACTATCAGTGTGCTATTCTTTGCTAAACCAATCTTGCTGAACCATATTTGAAATCCTTGAGTTTAGGGACAGAGAAGGACACTCGTGGAAACTATCAGTGTGCTATTCTGTGCTAAATCTTGTTTGTAGGGACAGAGAAGGACAGTGAGGGAAAGTGTCAGTGTGCTATTCTGTTCTAAACCAATCTTGCTGAACCATATTTGAAATCCTTGAGTTTAGGGACAGAGAAGGACACTCGTGGAAACTATCAGTGTGCTATTCTGTGCTAAATCTTGTTTGTAGGGACAGAGAAGGACAGTGAGGGAAAGTGTCAGTGTGCTATTCTGTGCTAAACCAATCTTGCTGAACCATATTTGAAATCCTTGAGTTTAGGGACAGAGAAGGACACTCGTGGAAACTATCAGTGTGCTATTCTGTGCTAAATCTTGTTTGTAGGGACAGAGAAGGACAGTGAGGGAAACTATCAGTGTGCTATTCTGTGCTAAACCAATCTTGCTGAACCATATTTGAAATCCTTGAGTTTAGGGACAGAGAAGGACACTCGTGGAAACTATCAGTGTGCTATTCTGTGCTAAATCTTGTTTGTAGGGACAGAGAAGGACAGTGAGGGAAACTATCAGTGTGCTATTCTGTGCTAAACCAATCTTGCTGAACCATATTTGAAATCCTTGAGTTTAGGGACAGAGAAGGACACTCGTGGAAACTATCAGTGTGCTATTCTGTGCTAAATCTTGTTTGTAGGGACAGAGAAGGACAGTGAGGGAAAGTGTCAGTGTGCTATTCTGTTCTAAACCAATCTTGCTGAACCATATTTGAAATCCTTGAGTTTAGGGACAGAGAAGGACACTCGTGGAAACTATCAGTGTGCTATTCTGTGCTAAATCTTGTTTGTAGGGACAGAGAAGGACAGTGAGGGAAACTGTCAGTGTGCTATTCTGTTCTAAACCAATCTTGCTGAACCATATTTGAAATCCTTGAGTTTAGGGACAGAGAAGGACACTCGTGGAAACTATCAGTGTGCTATTCTGTGCTAAATCTTGTTTGTAGGGACAGAAAAGGACAGTGAGGGAAACTGTCAGTGTGCTATTCTGTTCTAAACCAATCTTGCTGAACCATATTTGAAATCCTTGAGTTTAGGGACAGAGAGGTACAGTGAGGGAAAGTGTCAGTGTGCTATTCTGTTCTAAACCAATCTTACTGAACCATATTTGAAATCCTTGAGTTTAGGGACAGAGAAGGACACTCGTGGAAACTATCAGTGTGCTATTCTGTGCTAAATCTTGTTTGTAGAGACAGAGAAGGAGAGTGAGGGAAACTGTCAATGTGCTATTCTGTTATAAACCAATCTTGCTGAACCATATTTGAAATCCTTGAGTTTAGGGACAGAGAGGTACAGTGAGGGAAAGTGTCAGTGTGCTATTCTGTTCTAAACCAATCTTGCTGAACCATATTTGAAATCCTTGAGTTTAGGGACAGAGAAGGACACTTGTGGAAACTATCAGTGTGCTATTCTGTGCTAAATCTTGTTTGTAGGGACAGAGAAGGACAGTGAGGGAAACTATCAGTGTGCTATTCTGTGCTAAACCAATCTTGCTGAACCATATTTGAAATCCTTGAGTTTAGGGACAGAGAAGGACACTCGTGGAAACTATCAGTGTGCTATTCTGTGCTAAATCTTGTTTGTAGGGACAGAGAAGGACAGTGAGGGAAACTATCAGTGTGCTATTCTGTGCTAAACCAATCTTGCTGAACCATATTTGAAATCCTTGAGTTTAGGGACAGAGAAGGACACTCGTGGAAACTATCAGTGTGCTATTCTGTGCTAAATCTTATTTGTAGGGACAGAGAAGGACAGTGAGGGAAACTGTCAGTGTGCTATTCTGTTCTAAACCAATCTTGCTGAACCATATTTGAAATCCTTGAGTTTAGGGACAGAGAAGGACACTCGTGGAAACTATCAGTGTGCTATTCTGTGCTAAATCTTGTTTGTAGGGACAGAGAAGGACAGTGAGGGAAACTGTCAGTGTGCTATTCTGTTCTAAACCAATCTTGCTGAACCATATTTGAAATCCTTGAGTTTAGGGACAGAGAGGTACAGTGAGGGAAAGTGTCAGTGTGCTATTCTGTTCTAAACCAATCTTGCTGAACCATATTTGAAATCCTTGAGTTTAGGGACAGAGAAGGACACTCGTGGAAACTATCAGTGTGCTATTCTGTGCTAAATCTTGTTTGTAGGGACAGAGAAGGACAGTGAGGGAAACTGTCAGTGTGCCATTCTGTTCTAAACCAATCTTGCTGAACCATATTTGAAATCCTTGAGTTTAGGGACAGAGAGGTACAGTGAGGGAATGTGTCAGTGTGCTATTCTGTTCTAAACCAATCTTGCTGAACCATATTTGAAATCCTTGAGTTTAGGGACAGAGAAGGACACTCGTGGAAACTATCAGTGTGCTATTCTGTGCTAAATCTTGTTTGTAGGGACAGAGAAGGACAGTGAGGGAAACTGTCAGTGTGCTATTCTGTTCTAAACCAATCTTGCTGAACCATATTTGAAATCCTTGAGTTTAGGGACAGAGAGGTACAGTGAGGGAAAGTGTCAGTGTGCTATTCTGTTCTAAACCAATCTTGCTGAACCATATTTGAAATCCTTGAGTTTAGGGACAGAGAAGGACACTCGTGGAAACTATCAGTGTGCTATTCTGTGCTAAATCTTGTTTGTAGGGACAGAGAAGGACAGTGAGGGAAACTATCAGTGTGCTATTCTGTGCTAAACCAATCTTGCTGAACCATATTTGAAATCCTTGAGTTTAGGGACAGAGAAGGACACTCGTGGAAACTATCAGTGTGCTATTCTGTGCTAAATCTTATTTGTAGGGACAGAGAAGGACAGTGAGGGAAACTGTCAGTGTGCTATTCTGTTCTAAACCAATCTTGCTAAACCATATTTGAAATCCTTGAGTTTAGGGACAGAGAAGGACACTCGTGGAAACTATCAGTGTGCTATTCTGTGCTAAATCTTGTTTGTAGGGACAGAGAAGGACAGTGAGGGAAACTGTCAGTGTGCTATTCTGTTCTAAACCAATCTTGCTGAACCATATTTGAAATCCTTGAGTTTAGGGACAGAGAAGGACACTCGTGGAAACTATCAGTGTGCTATTCTGTGCAAAATCTTGTTTGTAGGGACAGAGAAGGACAGTGAGGGAAACTGTCAGTGTGCTATTCTGTTCTAAACCAATCTTGCTGAACCATATTTGAAATCCTTGAGTTTAGGGACAGAGAGGTACAGTGAGGGAAAGTGTCAGTGTGCTATTCTGTTCTAAACCAATCTTGCTGAACCATATTTGAAATCCTTGAGTTTAGGGACAGAGAAGGACACTCGTGGAAACTATCAGTGTGCTATTCTGTGCTAAATCTTGTTTGTAGGGACAGAGAAGGACAGTGAGGGAAACTGTCAGTGTGCTATTCTGTTCTAAACCAATCTTGCTGAACCATATTTGAAATCCTTGAGTTTAGGGACAGAGAGGTACAGTGAGGGAAAGTGTCAGTGTGCTATTCTGTTCTAAACCAATCTTGCTGAACCATATTTGAAATCCTTGAGTTTAGGGACAGAGAAGGACACTCGTGGAAACTATCAGTGTGCTATTCTGTGCTAAATCTTGTTTGTAGGGACAGAGAAGGACAGTGAGGGAAACTGTCAGTGTGCCATTCTGTTCTAAACCAATCTTGCTGAACCATATTTGAAATCCTTGAGTTTAGGGACAGAGAGGTACAGTGAGGGAATGTGTCAGTGTGCTATTCTGTTCTAAACCAATCTTGCTGAACCATATTTGAAATCCTTGAGTTTAGGGACAGAGAAGGACACTCGTGGAAACTATCAGTGTGCTATTCTGTGCTAAATCTTGTTTGTAGGGACAGAGAAGGACAGTGAGGGAAACTGTCAGTGTGCTATTCTGTTCTAAACCAATCTTGCTGAACCATATTTGAAATCCTTGAGTTTAGGGACAGAGAGGTACAGTGAGGGAAAGTGTCAGTGTGCTATTCTGTTCTAAACCAATCTTGCTGAACCATATTTGAAATCCTTGAGTTTAGGGACAGAGAAGGACACTCGTGGAAACTATCAGTGTGCTATTCTGTGCTAAATCTTGTTTGTAGGGACAGAGAAGGACAGTGAGGGAAACTGTCAGTGTGCTATTCTGTTCTAAACCAATCTTGCTGAACCATATTTGAAATCCTTGAGTTTAGGGACAGAGAGGTACAGTGAGGGAAAGTGTCAGTGTGCTATTCTGTTCTAAACCAATCTTGCTGAACCATATTTGAAATCCTTGAGTTTAGGGACAGAGAAGGACACTCGTGGAAACTATCAGTGTGCTATTCTGTGCTAAATCTTGTTTGTAGGGACAGAGAAGGACAGTGAGGGAAACTGTCAGTGTGCTATTCTGTTCTAAACCAATCTTGCTGAACCATATTTGAAATCCTTGAGTTTAGGGACAGAGAGGTACAGTGAGGGAAAGTGTCAGTGTGCTATTCTGTTCTAAACCAATCTTGCTGAACCACATTTGAAATCCTTGAGTTTAGGGACAGAGAAGGACACTCGTGGAAACTATCAGTGTGCTATTCTGTGCTAAATCTTGTTTGTAGGGACAGAGAAGGACAGTGAGGGAAACTGTCAGTGTGCCATTCTGTTCTAAACCAATCTTGCTGAACCATATTTGAAATCCTTGAGTTTAGGGACAGAGAGGTACAGTGAGGGAATGTGTCAGTGTGCTATTCTGTTCTAAACCAATCTTGCTGAACCATATTTGAAATCCTTGAGTTTAGGGACAGAGAGGTACAGTGAGGGAAAGTGTCAGTGTGCTATTCTGTTCTAAACCAATCTTGCTGAACCATATTTGAAATCCTTGAGTTTAGGGACAGAGAAGGACACTCGTGGAAACTATCAGTGTGCTATTCTGTGCTAAATCTTGTTTGTAGGGACAGAGAAGGACAGTGAGGGAAACTGTCAGTGTGCTATTCTGTTCTAAACCAATCTTGCTGAACCATATTTGAAATCCTTGAGTTTAGGGACAGAGAGGTACAGTGAGGGAAAGTGTCAGTGTGCTATTCTGTTCTAAACCAATCTTGCTGAACCACATTTGAAATCCTTGAGTTTAGGGACAGAGAAGGACACTCGTGGAAACTATCAGTGTGCTATTCTGTGCTAAATCTTGTTTGTAGGGACAGAGAAGGACAGTGAGGGAAACTGTCAGTGTGCTATTCTGTTCTAAACCAATCTTGCTGAACCATATTTGAAATCCTTGAGTTTAGGGACAGAGAGGTACAGTGAGGGAAAGTGTCAGTGTGCTATTCTGTTCTAAACCAATCTTGCTGAACCATATTTGAAATCCTTGAGTTTAGGGACAGAGAAGGACACTCGTGGAAACTATCAGTGTGCTATTCTGTGCTAAATCTTGTTTGTAGGGACAGAGAAGGACAGTGAGGGAAACTATCAGTGTGCTATTCTGTGCTAAACCAATCTTGCTGAACCATATTTGAAATCCTTGAGTTTAGGGACAGAGAAGGACACTCGTGGAAACTATCAGTGTGCTATTCTGTGCTAAATCTTATTTGTAGGGACAGAGAAGGACAGTGAGGGAAACTGTCAGTGTGCTATTCTGTTCTAAACCAATCTTGCTAAACCATATTTGAAATCCTTGAGTTTAGGGACAGAGAAGGACACTCGTGGAAACTATCAGTGTGCTATTCTGTGCTAAATCTTGTTTGTAGGGACAGAGAAGGACAGTGAGGGAAACTGTCAGTGTGCTATTCTGTTCTAAACCAATCTTGCTGAACCATATTTGAAATCCTTGAGTTTAGGGACAGAGAAGGACACTCGTGGAAACTATCAGTGTGCTATTCTGTGCAAAATCTTGTTTGTAGGGACAGAGAAGGACAGTGAGGGAAACTGTCAGTGTGCTATTCTGTTCTAAACCAATCTTGCTGAACCATATTTGAAATCCTTGAGTTTAGGGACAGAGAGGTACAGTGAGGGAAAGTGTCAGTGTGCTATTCTGTTCTAAACCAATCTTGCTGAACCATATTTGAAATCCTTGAGTTTAGGGACAGAGAAGGACACTCGTGGAAACTATCAGTGTGCTATTCTGTGCTAAATCTTGTTTGTAGGGACAGAGAAGGACAGTGAGGGAAACTGTCAGTGTGCTATTCTGTTCTAAACCAATCTTGCTGAACCATATTTGAAATCCTTGAGTTTAGGGACAGAGAGGTACAGTGAGGGAAAGTGTCAGTGTGCTATTCTGTTCTAAACCAATCTTGCTGAACCATATTTGAAATCCTTGAGTTTAGGGACAGAGAAGGACACTCGTGGAAACTATCAGTGTGCTATTCTGTGCTAAATCTTGTTTGTAGGGACAGAGAAGGACAGTGAGGGAAACTGTCAGTGTGCCATTCTGTTCTAAACCAATCTTGCTGAACCATATTTGAAATCCTTGAGTTTAGGGACAGAGAGGTACAGTGAGGGAATGTGTCAGTGTGCTATTCTGTTCTAAACCAATCTTGCTGAACCATATTTGAAATCCTTGAGTTTAGGGACAGAGAAGGACACTCGTGGAAACTATCAGTGTGCTATTCTGTGCTAAATCTTGTTTGTAGGGACAGAGAAGGACAGTGAGGGAAACTGCCAGTGTGCTATTCTGTTCTAAACCAATCTTGCTGAACCATATTTGAAATCCTTGAGTTTAGGGACAGAGAGGTACAGTGAGGGAAAGTGTCAGTGTGCTATTCTGTTCTAAACCAATCTTGCTGAACCATATTTGAAATCCTTGAGTTTAGGGACAGAGAAGGACACTCGTGGAAACTATCAGTGTGCTATTCTGTGCTAAATCTTGTTTGTAGGGACAGAGAAGGACAGTGAGGGAAACTGTCAGTGTGCTATTCTGTTCTAAACCAGTCTTGCTGAACCATATTTGAAATCCTTGAGTTTAGGGACAGAGAGGTACAGTGAGGGAAAGTGTCAGTGTGCTATTCTGTTCTAAACCAATCTTGCTAAACCATATTTGAAATCCTTGAGTTTAGGGACAGAGAAGGACACTCAGGAAACTATCAGTGTGCTATTCTGTGCTAAATCTTGTTTGTAGGGACAGAGAAGGACAGTGAGGGAAACTATCAGTGTGCTATTCTGTGCTAAACCAATCTTGCTGAACCATATTTGAAATCCTTGAGTTTAGGGACAGAGAAGGACACTCGTGGAAACTATCAGTGTGCTATTCTGTGCTAAATCTTGTTTGTAGGGACAGAGAAGGACAGTGAGGGAAACTATCAGTGTGCTATTCTGTGCTAAACCAATCTTGCTGAACCATATTTGAAATCCTTGAGTTTAGGGACAGAGAAGGACACTCGTGGAAACTATCAGTGTGCTATTCTGTGCTAAATCTTGTTTGTAGGGACAGAGAAGGACAGTGAGGGAAACTATCAGTGTTCTATTCTGTGCTAAACCAATCTTGCTGAACCATATTTGAAATCCTTGAGTTTAGGGACAGAGAAGGACACTCATGGAAACTATCAGTGTGCTATTCTGTGCTAAATCTTGTTTGTAGGGACAGAGAAGGACAGTGAGGGAAAGTGTCAGTGTGCTATTCTGTTCTAAACCAATCTTGCTGAACCATATTTGAAATCCTTGAGTTTAGGGACAGAGAAGGACACTCGTGGAAACTATCAGTGTGCTATTCTGTGCTAAATCTTGTTTGTAGGGACAGAGAAGGACAGTGAGGGAAACTGTCAGTGTGCTATTCTGTTCTAAACCAATCTTGCTGAACCATATTTGAAATCCTTGAGTTTAGGGACAGAGAGGTACAGTGAGGGAAAGTGTCAGTGTGCTATTCTGTTCTAAACCAATCTTGCTGAACCATATTTGAAATCCTTGAGTTTAGGGACAGAGAAGGACACTCGTGGAAACTATCAGTGTGCTATTCTGTGCTAAATCTTGTTTGTAGGGACAGAGAAGGACAGTGAGGGAAGCTGTCAGTGTGCTATTCTGTTCTAAACCAATCTTGCTGAACCATATTTGAAATCCTTGAGTTTAGGGACAGAGAAGGACACTCGTGGAAACTATCAGTGTGCTATTCTGTGCTAAATCTTGTTTGTAGGGACAGAGAAGGACAGTGAGGGAAACTGTCAGTGTGCTATTCTGTTCTAAACCAATCTTGCTGAACCATATTTGAAATCCTTGAGTTTAGGGACAGAGAGGTACAGTGAGGGAAAGTGTCAGTGTGCTATTCTGTTCTAAACCAATCTTGCTGAACCATATTTGAAATCCTTGAGTTTAGGGACAGAGAAGGACACTCGTGGAAACTATCAGTGTGCTATTCTGTGCTAAATCTTGTTTGTAGGGACAGAGAAGGACAGTGAGGGAAACTGTCAGTGTGCTATTCTGTTCTAAACCAATCTTGCTGAACCATATTTGAAATCCTTGAGTTTAGGGACAGAGAGGTACAGTGAGGGAAAGTGTCAGTGTGCTATTCTGTTCTAAACCAATCTTGCTAAACCATATTTGAAATCCTTGAGTTTAGGGACAGAGAAGGACACTCAGGAAACTATCAGTGTGCTATTCTGTGCTAAATCTTGTTTGTAGGGACAGAGAAGGACAGTGAGGGAAACTATCAGTGTGCTATTCTGTGCTAAACCAATCTTGCTGAACCATATTTGAAATCCTTGAGTTTAGGGACAGAGAAGGACACTCGTGGAAACTATCAGTGTGCTATTCTGTGCTAAATCTTGTTTGTAGGGACAGAGAAGGACAGTGAGGGAAACTATCAGTGTGCTATTCTGTGCTAAACCAATCTTGCTGAACCATATTTGAAATCCTTGAGTTTAGGGACAGAGAAGGACACTCGTGGAAACTATCAGTGTGCTATTCTGTGCTAAATCTTGTTTGTAGGGACAGAGAAGGACAGTGAGGGAAACTATCAGTGTGCTATTCTGTGCTAAACCAATCTTGCTGAACCATATTTGAAATCCTTGAGTTTAGGGACAGAGAGGTACAGTGAGGGAAAGTGTCAGTGTGCTATTCTGTTCTAAACCAATCTTGCTGAACCATATTTGAAATCCTTGAGTTTAGGGACAGAGAAGGACACTCGTGGAAACTATCAGTGTGCTATTCTGTGCTAAATCTTGTTTGTAGGGACAGAGAAGGACAGTGAGGGAAGCTGTCAGTGTGCTATTCTGTTCTAAACCAATCTTGCTGAACCATATTTGAAATCCTTGAGTTTAGGGACAGAGAAGGACACTCGTGGAAACTATCAGTGTGCTATTCTGTGCTAAATCTTGTTTGTAGGGACAGAGAAGGACAGTGAGGGAAACTGTCAGTGTGCTATTCTGTTCTAAACCAATCTTGCTGAACCATATTTGAAATCCTTGAGTTTAGGGACAGAGAGGTACAGTGAGGGAAAGTGTCAGTGTGCTATTCTGTTCTAAACCAATCTTGATGAACCATATTTGAAATCCTTGAGTTTAGGGACAGAGAAGGACACTCGTGGAAACTATCAGTGTGCTATTCTGTGCTAAATCTTGTTTGTAGGGACAGAGAAGGACAGTGAGGGAAACTGTCAGTGTGCTATTCTGTTCTAAACCAATCTTGCTGAACCATATTTGAAATCCTTGAGTTTAGGGACAGAGAGGTACAGTGAGGGAAAGTGTCAGTGTGCTATTCTGTTCTAAACCAATCTTGCTAAACCATATTTGAAATCCTTGAGTTTAGGGACAGAGAAGGACACTCAGGAAACTATCAGTGTGCTATTCTGTGCTAAATCTTGTTTGTAGGGACAGAGAAGGACAGTGAGGGAAACTATCAGTGTGCTATTCTGTGCTAAACCAATCTTGCTGAACCATATTTGAAATCCTTGAGTTTAGGGACAGAGAAGGACACTCGTGGAAACTATCAGTGTGCTATTCTGTGCTAAATCTTGTTTGTAGGGACAGAGAAGGACAGTGAGGGAAACTATCAGTGTGCTATTCTGTGCTAAACCAATCTTGCTGAACCATATTTGAAATCCTTGAGTTTAGGGACAGAGAAGGACACTCGTGGAAACTATCAGTGTGCTATTCTGTGCTAAATCTTGTTTGTAGGGACAGAGAAGGACAGTGAGGGAAACTATCAGTGTGCTATTCTGTGCTAAACCAATCTTGCTGAACCATATTTGAAATCCTTGAGTTTAGGGACAGAGAAGGACACTCGTGGAAACTATCAGTGTGCTATTCTGTGCTAAATCTTGTTTGTAGGGACAGAGAAGGACAGTGAGGGAAACTGTCAGTGTGCTATTCTGTTCTAAACCAATCTTGCTGAACCATATTTGAAATCCTTGAGTTTAGGGACAGAGAGGTACAGTGAGGGAAAGTGTCAGTGTGCTATTCTGTTCTAAACCAATCTTGCTGAACCATATTTGAAATCCTTGAGTTTAGGGACAGAGAAGGACACTCGTGGAAACTATCAGTGTGCTATTCTGTGCTAAATCTTGTTTGTAGGGACAGAGAAGGACAGTGAGGGAAGCTGTCAGTGTGCTATTCTGTTCTAAACCAATCTTGCTGAACCATATTTGAAATCCTTGAGTTTAGGGACAGAGAAGGACACTCGTGGAAACTATCAGTGTGCTATTCTGTGCTAAATCTTGTTTGTAGGGACAGAGAAGGACAGTGAGGGAAACTGTCAGTGTGCTATTCTGTTCTAAACCAATCTTGCTGAACCATATTTGAAATCCTTGAGTTTAGGGACAGAGAGGTACAGTGAGGGAAAGTGTCAGTGTGCTATTCTGTTCTAAACCAATCTTGCTGAACCATATTTGAAATCCTTGAGTTTAGGGACAGAGAAGGACACTCGTGGAAACTATCAGTGTGCTATTCTGTGCTAAATCTTGTTTGTAGGGACAGAGAAGGACAGTGAGGGAAACTGTCAGTGTGCTATTCTGTTCTAAACCAATCTTGCTGAACCATATTTGAAATCCTTGAGTTTAGGGACAGAGAGGTACAGTGAGGGAAAGTGTCAGTGTGCTATTCTGTTCTAAACCAATCTTGCTGAACCATATTTGAAATCCTTGAGTTTAGGGACAGAGAAGGACACTCGTGGAAACTATCAGTGTGCTATTCTGTGCTAAATCTTGTTTGTAGGGACAGAGAAGAACAGTGAGGGAAACTATCAGTGTGCTATTCTGTGCTAAACCAATCTTGCTGAACCATATTTGAAATCCTTGAGTTTAGGGACAGAGAAGGACACTCGTGGAAACTATCAGTGTGCTATTCTGTGCTGAATCTTGTTTGTAGGGACAGAGAAGGACAGTGAGGGAAACTATCAGTGTGCTATTCTGTGCTAAACCAATCTTGCTGAACCATATTTGAAATCCTTGAGTTTAGGGACAGAGAAGGACACTCGTGGAAACTATCAGTGTGCTATTCTGTGCTAAATCTTGTTTGTAGGGACAGAGAAGGACAGTGAGGGAAACTATCAGTGTACTATTCTGTGCTAAACCAATCTTGCTGAACCATATTTGAAATCCTTGAGTTTAGGGACAGAGAAGGACACTCGTGGAAACTATCAGTGTGCTATTCTGTGCTAAATCTTGTTTGTAGGGACAGAGAAGGACAGTGAGGGAAACTGTCAGTGTGCTATTCTGTTCTAAACCAATCTTGCTGAACCATATTTGAAATCCTTGAGTTTAGGGACAGAGAGGTACAGTGAGGGAAAGTGTCAGTGTGCTATTCTGTTCTAAACCAATCTTGCTGAACCATATTTGAAATCCTTGAGTTTAGGGACAGAGAAGGACACTCGTGGAAACTATCAGTGTGCTATTCTGTGCTAAATCTTGTTTGTAGGGACAGAGAAGGACAGTGAGGGAAACTATCAGTGTGCTATTCTGTGCTAAACCAATCTTGCTGAACCATATTTGAAATCCTTGAGTTTAGGGACAGAGAAGGACACTCGTGGAAACTATCAGTGTGCTATTCTGTGCTAAATCTTGTTTGTAGGGACAGAGAAGGACAGTGAGGGAAAGTGTCAGTGTGCTATTCTGTTCTAAACCAATCTTGCTGAACCATATTCGAAATACTTGAGTTTAGGGACAGAGAAGGACACTCGTGGAAACTATCAGTGTGCTATTCTGTGCTAAATCTTGTTTGTAGGGACAGAGAAGGACAGTGAGGGAAAGTGTCAGTGTGCTATTCTGTTCTAAACCAATCTTGCTGAACCATATTTGAAATCCTTGAGTTTAGGGACAGAGAAGGACACTCGTGGAAACTATCAGTGTGCTATTCTGTGCTAAATCTTGTTTGTAGGGACAGAGAAGGACAGTGAGGGAAACTGTCAGTGTGCTATTCTGTTCTAAACCAATCTTGCTGAACCATATTTGAAATCCTTGAGTTTAGGGACAGAGAGGTACAGTGAGGGAAAGTGTCAGTGTGCTATTCTGTTCTAAACCAATCTTGCTGAACCATATTTGAAATCCTTGAGTTTAGGGACAGAGAAGGACACTCGTGGAAACTATCAGTGTGCTATTCTGTGCTAAATCTTGTTTGTAGGGACAGAGAAGGACAGTGAGGGAAGCTGTCAGTGTGCTATTCTGTTCTAAACCAATCTTGCTGAACCATATTTGAAATCCTTGAGTTTAGGGACAGAGAAGGACACTCGTGGAAACTATCAGTGTGCTATTCTGTGCTAAATCTTGTTTGTAGGGACAGAGAAGGACAGTGAGGGAAACTGTCAGTGTGCTATTCTGTTCTAAACCAATCTTGCTGAACCATATTTGAAATTCTTGAGTTTAGGGACAGAGAGGTACAGTGAGGGAAAGTGTCAGTGTGCTATTCTGTTCTAAACCAATCTTGCTGAACCATATTTGAAATCCTTGAGTTTAGGGACAGAGAAGGACACTCGTGGAAACTATCAGTGTGCTATTCTGTGCTAAATCTTGTTTGTAGGGACAGAGAAGGACAGTGAGGGAAACTGTCAGTGTGCTATTCTGTTCTAAACCAATCTTGCTGAACCATATTTGAAATCCTTGAGTTTAGGGACAGAGAGGTACAGTGAGGGAAAGTGTCAGTGTGCTATTCTGTTCTAAACCAATCTTGCTAAACCATATTTGAAATCCTTGAGTTTAGGGACAGAGAAGGACACTCAGGAAACTATCAGTGTGCTATTCTGTGCTAAATCTTGTTTGTAGGGACAGAGAAGGACAGTGAGGGAAACTATCAGTGTGCTATTCTGTGCTAAACCAATCTTGCTGAACCATATTTGAAATCCTTGAGTTTAGGGACAGAGAAGGACACTCGTGGAAACTATCAGTGTGCTATTCTGTGCTAAATCTTGTTTGTAGGGACAGAGAAGGACAGTGAGGGAAACTATCAGTGTGCTATTCTGTGCTAAACCAATCTTGCTGAACCATATTTGAAATCCTTGAGTTTAGGGACAGAGAAGGACACTCGTGGAAACTATCAGTGTGCTATTCTGTGCTAAATCTTGTTTGTAGGGACAGAGAAGGACAGTGAGGGAAACTATCAGTGTGCTATTCTGTGCTAAACCAATCTTGCTGAACCATATTTGAAATCCTTGAGTTTAGGGACAGAGAAGGACACTCGTGGAAACTATCAGTGTGCTATTCTGTGCTAAATCTTGTTTGTAGGGACAGAGAAGGACAGTGAGGGAAACTGTCAGTGTGCTATTCTGTTCTAAACCAATCTTGCTGAACCATATTTGAAATCCTTGAGTTTAGGGACAGAGAGGTACAGTGAGGGAAAGTGTCAGTGTGCTATTCTGTTCTAAACCAATCTTGCTGAACCATATTTGAAATCCTTGAGTTTAGGGACAGAGAAGGACACTCGTGGAAACTATCAGTGTGCTATTCTGTGCTAAATCTTGTTTGTAGGGACAGAGAAGGACAGTGAGGGAAACTGTCAGTGTGCTATTCTGTTCTAAACCAATCTTGCTGAACCATATTTGAAATCCTTGAGTTTAGGGACAGAGAGGTACAGTGAGGGAAAGTGTCAGTGTGCTATTCTGTTCTAAACCAATCTTGCTGAACCATATTTGAAATCCTTGAGTTTAGGGACAGAGAAGGACACTCGTGGAAACTATCAGTGTGCTATTCTGTGCTAAATCTTGTTTGTAGGGACAGAGAAGAACAGTGAGGGAAACTATCAGTGTGCTATTCTGTGCTAAACCAATCTTGCTGAACCATATTTGAAATCCTTGAGTTTAGGGACAGAGAAGGACACTCGTGGAAACTATCAGTGTGCTATTCTGTGCTAAATCTTGTTTGTAGGGACAGAGAAGGACAGTGAGGGAAACTATCAGTGTGCTATTCTGTGCTAAACCAATCTTGCTGAACCATATTTGAAATCCTTGAGTTTAGGGACAGAGAAGGACACTCGTGGAAACTATCAGTGTGCTATTCTGTGCTAAATCTTGTTTGTAGGGACAGAGAAGGACAGTGAGGGAAACTATCAGTGTGCTATTCTGTGCTAAACCAATCTTGCTGAACCATATTTGAAATCCTTGAGTTTAGGGACAGAGAAGGACACTCGTGGAAACTATCAGTGTGCTATTCGGTGCTAAATCTTGTTTGTAGGGACAGATAAGGACAGTGAGGGAAACTGTCAGTGTGCTATTCTGTTCTAAACCAATCTTGCTGAACCATATTTGAAATCCTTGAGTTTAGGGACAGAGAGGTACAGTGAGGGAAAGTGTCAGTGTGCTATTCTGTTCTAAACCAATCTTGCTGAACCATATTTGAAATCCTTGAGTTTAGGGACAGAGAAGGACACTCGTGGAAACTATCAGTGTGCTATTCTGTGCTAAATCTTGTTTGTAGGGACAGAGAAGGACAGTGAGGGAAGCTGTCAGTGTGCTATTCTGTTCTAAACCAATCTTGCTGAACCATATTTGAAATCCTTGAGTTTAGGGACAGAGAAGGACACTCGTGGAAACTATCAGTGTGCTATTCTGTGCTAAATCTTGTTTGTAGGGACAGAGAAGGACAGTGAGGGAAACTGTCAGTGTGCTATTCTGTTCTAAACCAATCTTGCTGAACCATATTTGAAATCCTTGAGTTTAGGGACAGAGAGGTACAGTGAGGGAAAGTGTCAGTGTGCTATTCTGTTCTAAACCAATCTTGCTGAACCATATTTGAAATCCTTGAGTTTAGGGACAGAGAAGGACACTCGTGGAAACTATCAGTGTGCTATTCTGTGCTAAATCTTGTTTGTAGGGACAGAGAAGGACAGTGAGGGAAACTGTCAGTGTGCTATTCTGTTCTAAACCAATCTTGCTGAACCATATTTGAAATCCTTGAGTTTAGGGACAGAGAGGTACAGTGAGGGAAAGTGTCAGTGTGCTATTCTGTTCTAAACCAATCTTGCTGAACCATATTTGAAATCCTTGAGTTTAGGGACAGAGAAGGACACTCGTGGAAACTATCAGTGTGCTATTCTGTGCTAAATCTTGTTTGTAGGGACAGAGAAGAACAGTGAGGGAAACTATCAGTGTGCTATTCTGTGCTAAACCAATCTTGCTGAACCATATTTGAAATCCTTGAGTTTAGGGACAGAGAGGTACAGTGAGGGAAAGTGTCAGTGTGCTATTCTGTTCTAAACCAATCTTGCTGAACCATATTTGAAATCCTTGAGTTTAGGGACAGAGAAGGACACTCGTGGAAACTATCAGTGTGCTATTCTGTGCTAAATCTTGTTTGTAGGGACAGAGAAGGACAGTGAGGGAAACTGTCAGTGTGCTATTCTGTTCTAAACCAATCTTGCTGAACCATATTTGAAATCCTTGAGTTTAGGGACAGAGAGGTACAGTGAGGGAAAGTGTCAGTGTGCTATTCTGTTCTAAACCAATCTTGCTGAACCATATTTGAAATCCTTGAGTTTAGGGACAGAGAAGGACACTCGTGGAAACTATCAGTGTGCTATTCTGTGCTAAATCTTGTTTGTAGGGACAGAGAAGGACAGTGAGGGAAACTGTCAGTGTGCTATTCTGTTCTAAACCAATCTTGCTGAACCATATTTGAAATCCTTGAGTTTAGGGACAGAGAGGTACAGTGAGGGAAAGTGTCAGTGTGCTATTCTGTTCTAAACCAATCTTGCTGAACCATATTTGAAATCCTTGAGTTTAGGGACAGAGAAGGACACTCGTGGAAACTATCAGTGTGCTATTCTGTGCTAAATCTTGTTTGTAGGGACAGAGAAGAACAGTGAGGGAAACTATCAGTGTGCTATTCTGTGCTAAACCAATCTTGCTGAACCATATTTGAAATCCTTGAGTTTAGGGACAGAGAGGTACAGTGAGGGAAAGTGTCAGTGTGCTATTCTGTTCTAAACCAATCTTGCTGAACCATATTTGAAATCCTTGAGTTTAGGGACAGAGAAGGACACTCGTGGAAACTATCAGTGTGCTATTCTGTGCTAAATCTTGTTTGTAGGGACAGAGAAGGACAGTGAGGGAAACTGTCAGTGTGCTATTCTGTTCTAAACCAATCTTGCTGAACCATATTTGAAATCCTTGAGTTTAGGGACAGAGAGGTACAGTGAGGGAAAGTGTCAGTGTGCTATTCTGTTCTAAACCAATCTTGCTGAACCATATTTGAAATCCTTGAGTTTAGGGACAGAGAAGGACACTCAGGAAACTATCAGTGTGCTATTCTGTGCTAAATCTTGTTTGTAGGGACAGAGAAGGACAGTGAGGGAAACTATCAGTGTGCTATTCTGTGCTAAACCAATCTTGCTGAACCATATTTGAAATCCTTGAGTTTAGGGACAGAGAAGGACACTCGTGGAAACTATCAGTGTGCTATTCTGTGCTAAATCTTGTTTGTAGGGACAGAGAAGGACAGTGAGGGAAACTATCAGTGTGCTATTCTGTGCTAAACCAATCTTGCTGAACCATATTTGAAATCCTTGAGTTTAGGGACAGAGAAGGACACTCGTGGAAACTATCAGTGTGCTATTCTGTGCTAAATCTTGTTTGTAGGGACAGAGAAGGACAGTGAGGAAAACTATCAGTGTGCTATTTTGTGCTAAACCAATCTTGCTGAACCATATTTGAAATCCTTGAGTTTAGGGACAGAGAAGGACACTCGTGGAAACTATCAGTGCTATTCTGTGCTAAATCTTGTTTGTAGGGACAGAGAAGGACAGTGAGGGAAAGTGTCAGTGTGCTATTCTGTTCTAAATCAATCTTGCTGAACCATATTTGAAATCCTTGAGTTTAGGGACAGAGAAGGACACTCGTGGAAACTATCAGTGTGCTATTCTGTGCTAAATCTTGTTTGTAGGGACAGAGAAGGACAGTGAGGGAAACTGTCAGTGTGCTATTCTGTTCTAATCCAATCTTGCTGAACCATATTTGAAATCCTTGAGTTTAGGGACAGAGAGGTACAGTGAGGGAAAGTGTCAGTGTGCTATTCTGTTCTAAACCAATCTTGCTGAACCATATTTGAAATCCTTGAGTTTAGGGACAGAGAAGGACACTCGTGGAAACTATCAGTGTGCTATTCTGTGCTAAATCTTGTTTGTAGGGACAGAGAAGGACAGTGAGGGAAACTGTCAGTGTGCTATTCTGTTCTAAACCAATCTTGCTGAACCATATTTGAAATCCTTGAGTTTAGGGACAGAGAGGTACAGTGAGGGAAAGTGTCAGTGTGCTATTCTGTTCTAAACCAATCTTGCTGAACCATATTTGAAATCCTTGAGTTTAGGGACAGAGAAGGACACTCGTGGAAACTATCAGTGTGCTATTCTGTGCTAAATCTTGTTTGTAGGGACAGAGAAGGACAGTGAGGGAAGCTGTCAGTGTGCTATTCTGTTCTAAACCAATCTTGCTGAACCATATTTGAAATCCTTGAGTTTAGGGACAGAGAAGGACACTCGTGGAAACTATCAGTGTGCTATTCTGTGCTAAATCTTGTTTGTAGGGACAGAGAAGGACAGTGAGGGAAACTGTCAGTGTGCTATTCTGTTCTAAACCAATCTTGCTGAACCATATTTGAAATCCTTGAGTTTAGGGACAGAGAGGTACAGTGAGGGAAAGTGTCAGTGTGCTATTCTGTTCTAAACCAATCTTGCTGAACCATATTTGAAATCCTTGAGTTTAGGGACAGAGAAGGACACTCGTGGAAACTATCAGTGTGCTATTCTGTGCTAAATCTTGTTTATAGGGACAGAGAAGGACAGTGAGGGAAACTGTCAGTGTGCTATTCTGTTCTAAACCAATCTTGCTGAACCATATTTGAAATCCTTGAGTTTAGGGACAGAGAGGTACAGTGAGGGAAAGTGTCAGTGTGCTATTCTGTTCTAAACCAATCTTGCTGAACCATATTTGAAATCCTTGAGTTTAGGGACAGAGAAGGACACTCGTGGAAACTATCAGTGTGCTATTCTGTGCTAAATCTTGTTTGTAGGGACAGAGAAGAACAGTGAGGGAAACTATCAGTGTGCTATTCTGTGCTAAACCAATCTTGCTGAACCATATTTGAAATCCTTGAGTTTAGGGACAGAGAAGGACACTCGTGGAAACTATCAGTGTGCTATTCTGTGCTAAATCTTGTTTGTAGGGACAGAGAAGGACAGTGAGGGAAACTGTCAGTGTGCTATTCTGTTCTAAACCAATCTTGCTGAACCATATTTGAAATCCTTGAGTTTAGGGACAGAGAGGTACAGTGAGGGAAAGTGTCAGTGTGCTATTCTGTTCTAAACCAATCTTGCTGAACCATATTTGAAATCCTTGAGTTTAGGGACAGAGAAGGACACTCGTGGAAACTATCAGTGTGCTATTCTGTGCTAAATCTTGTTTGTAGGGACAGAGAAGGACAGTGAGGGAAACTGTCAGTGTGCTATTCTGTTCTAAACCAATCTTGCTGAACCATATTTGAAATCCTTGAGTTTAGGGACAGAGAGGTACAGTGAGGGAAAGTGTCAGTGTGCTATTCTGTTCTAAACCAATCTTGCTGAACCATATTTGAAATCCTTGAGTTTAGGGACAGAGAAGGACACTCAGGAAACTATCAGTGTGCTATTCTGTGCTAAATCTTGTTTGTAGGGACAGAGAAGGACAGTGAGGGAAACTATCAGTGTGCTATTCTGTGCTAAACCAATCTTGCTGAACCATATTTGAAATCCTTGAGTTTAGGGACAGAGAAGGACACTCGTGGAAACTATCAGTGTGCTATTCTGTGCTAAATCTTGTTTGTAGGGACAGAGAAGGACAGTGAGGGAAACTATCAGTGTGCTATTCTATGCTAAACCAATCTTGCTGAACCATATTTGAAATCCTTGAGTTTAGGGACAGAGAAGGACACTCGTGGAAACTATCAGTGTGCTATTCTGTGCTAAATCTTGTTTGTAGGGACAGAGAAGGACAGTGAGGAAAACTATCAGTGTGCTATTTTGTGCTAAACCAATCTTGCTGAACCATATTTGAAATCCTTGAGTTTAGGGACAGAGAAGGACACTCGTGGAAACTAACAGTGCTATTCTGTGCTAAATCTTGTTTGTAGGGACAGAGAAGGACAGTGAGGGAAAGTGTCAGTGTGCTATTCTGTTCTAAACCAATCTTGCTGAACCATATTTGAAATCCTTGAGTTTAGGGACAGAGAAGGACACTTGTGGAAACTATCAGTGTGCTATTCTGTGCTAAATCTTGTTTGTAGGGACAGAGAAGGACAGTGAGGGAAACTGTCAGTGTGCTATTCTGTTCTAAACCAATCTTGCTGAACCATATTTGAAATCCTTGAGTTTAGGGACAGAGAGGTACAGTGAGGGAAAGTGTCAGTGTGCTATTCTGTTCTAAACCAATCTTGCTGAACCATATTTGAAATCCTTGAGTTTAGGGACAGAGAAGGACACTCGTGGAAACTATCAGTGTGCTATTCTGTGCTAAATCTTGTTTGTAGGGACAGAGAAGGACAGTGAGGGAAACTGTCAGTGTGCTATTCTGTTCTAAACCAATCTTGCTGAACCATATTTGAAATCCTTGAGTTTAGGGACAGAGAGGTACAGTGAGGGAAAGTGTCAGTGTGCTATTCTGTTCTAAACCAATCTTGCTGAACCATATTTGAAATCCTTGAGTTTAGGGACATAGAAGGACACTCGTGGAAACTATCAGTGTGCTATTATGTGCTAAATCTTGTTTGTAGGGACAGAGAAGGACAGTGAGGGAAGCTGTCAGTGTGCTATTCTGTTCTAAACCAATCTTGCTGAACCATATTTGAAATCCTTGAGTTTAGGGACAGAGAAGGACACTCGTGGAAACTATCAGTGTGCTATTCTGTGCTAAATCTTGTTTGTAGGGACAGAGAAGGACAGTGAGGGAAACTGTCAGTGTGCTATTCTATGCTAAACCAATCTTGCTGAACCATATTTGAAATCCTTGAGTTTAGGGACAGAGAAGGACACTCGTGGAAACTATCAGTGTGCTATTCTGTGCTAAATCTTGTTTGTAGGGACAGAGAAGGACAGTGAGGAAAACTATCAGTGTGCTATTTTGTGCTAAACCAATCTTGCTGAACCATATTTGAAATCCTTGAGTTTAGGGACAGAGAAGGACACTCGTGGAAACTAACAGTGCTATTCTGTGCTAAATCTTGTTTGTAGGGACAGAGAAGGACAGTGAGGGAAAGTGTCAGTGTGCTATTCTGTTCTAAACCAATCTTGCTGAACCATATTTGAAATCCTTGAGTTTAGGGACAGAGAAGGACACTTGTGGAAACTATCAGTGTGCTATTCTGTGCTAAATCTTGTTTGTAGGGACAGAGAAGGACAGTGAGGGAAACTGTCAGTGTGCTATTCTGTTCTAAACCAATCTTGCTGAACCATATTTGAAATCCTTGAGTTTAGGGACAGAGAGGTACAGTGAGGGAAAGTGTCAGTGTGCTATTCTGTTCTAAACCAATCTTGCTGAACCATATTTGAAATCCTTGAGTTTAGGGACAGAGAAGGACACTTGTGGAAACTATCAGTGTGCTATTCTGTGCTAAATCTTGTTTGTAGGGACAGAGAAGGACAGTGAGGGAAACTGTCAGTGTGCTATTCTGTTCTAAACCAATCTTGCTGAACCATATTTGAAATCCTTGAGTTTAGGGACAGAGAGGTACAGTGAGGGAAAGTGTCAGTGTGCTATTCTGTTCTAAACCAATCTTGCTGAACCATATTTGAAATCCTTGAGTTTAGGGACAGAGAAGGACACTCGTGGAAACTATCAGTGTGCTATTCTGTGCTAAATCTTGTTTGTAGGGACAGAGAAGGACAGTGAGGGAAACTGTCAGTGTGCTATTCTGTTCTAAACCAATCTTGCTGAACCATATTTGAAATCCTTGAGTTTAGGGACAGAGAGGTACAGTGAGGGAAAGTGTCAGTGTGCTATTCTGTTCTAAACCAATCTTGCTGAACCATATTTGAAATCCTTGAGTTTAGGGACATAGAAGGACACTCGTGGAAACTATCAGTGTGCTATTCTGTGCTAAATCTTGTTTGTAGGGACAGAGAAGGACAGTGAGGGAAACTGTCAGTGTGCTATTCTATGCTAAACCAATCTTGCTGAACCATATTTGAAATCCTTGAGTTTAGGGACAGAGAAGGACACTCGTGGAAACTATCAGTGTGCTATTCTGTGCTAAATCTTGTTTGTAGGGACAGAGAAGGACAGTGAGGAAAACTATCAGTGTGCTATTTTGTGCTAAACCAATCTTGCTGAACCATATTTGAAATCCTTGAGTTTAGGGACAGAGAAGGACACTCGTGGAAACTAACAGTGCTATTCTGTGCTAAATCTTGTTTGTAGGGACAGAGAAGGACAGTGAGGGAAAGTGTCAGTGTGCTATTCTGTTCTAAACCAATCTTGCTGAACCATATTTGAAATCCTTGAGTTTAGGGACAGAGAAGGACACTTGTGGAAACTATCAGTGTGCTATTCTGTGCTAAATCTTGTTTGTAGGGACAGAGAAGGACAGTGAGGGAAACTGTCAGTGTGCTATTCTGTTCTAAACCAATCTTGCTGAACCATATTTGAAATCCTTGAGTTTAGGGACAGAGAGGTACAGTGAGGGAAAGTGTCAGTGTGCTATTCTGTTCTAAACCAATCTTGCTGAACCATATTTGAAATCCTTGAGTTTAGGGACAGAGAAGGACACTCGTGGAAACTATCAGTGTGCTATTCTGTGCTAAATCTTGTTTGTAGGGACAGAGAAGGACAGTGAGGGAAACTGTCAGTGTGCTATTCTGTTCTAAACCAATCTTGCTGAACCATATTTGAAATCCTTGAGTTTAGGGACAGAGAGGTACAGTGAGGGAAAGTGTCAGTGTGCTATTCTGTTCTAAACCAATCTTGCTGAACCATATTTGAAATCCTTGAGTTTAGGGACATAGAAGGACACTCGTGGAAACTATCAGTGTGCTATTATGTGCTAAATCTTGTTTGTAGGGACAGAGAAGGACAGTGAGGGAAGCTGTCAGTGTGCTATTCTGTTCTAAACCAATCTTGCTGAACCATATTTGAAATCCTTGAGTTTAGGGACAGAGAAGGACACTCGTGGAAACTATCAGTGTGCTATTCTGTGCTAAATCTTGTTTGTAGGGACAGAGAAGGACAGTGAGGGAAACTGTCAGTGTGCTATTCTGTTCTAAACCAATCTTGCTGAACCATATTTGAAATCCTTGAGTTTAGGGACAGAGAGGTACAGTGAGGGAAAGTGTCAGTGTGCTATTCTGTTCTAAACCAATCTTGCTGAACCATATTTGAAATCCTTGAGTTTAGGGACAGAGAAGGACACTCGTGGAAACTATCAGTGTGCTATTCTGTGCTAAATCTTGTTTGTAGGGACAGAGAAGGACAGTGAGGGAAACTGTCAGTGTGCTATTCTGTTCTAAACCAATCTTGCTGAACCATATTTGAAATCCTTGAGTTTAGGGACAGAGAGGTACAGTGAGGGAAAGTGTCAGTGTGCTATTCTGTTCTAAACCAATCTTGCTGAACCATATTTGAAATCCTTGAGTTTAGGGACAGAGAAGGACACTCGTGGAAACTATCAGTGTGCTATTCTGTGCTAAATCTTGTTTGTAGGGACAGAGAAGAACAGTGAGGGAAACTATCAGTGTGCTATTCTGTGCTAAACCAATCTTGCTGAACCATATTTGAAATCCTTGAGTTTAGGGACAGAGAAGGACACTCGTGGAAACTATCAGTGTGCTATTCTGTGCTAAATCTTGTTTGTAGGGACAGAGAAGGACAGTGAGGGAAACTGTCAGTGTGCTATTCTGTTCTAAACCAATCTTGCTGAACCATATTTGAAATCCTTGAGTTTAGGGACAGAGAGGTACAGTGAGGGAAAGTGTCAGTGTGCTATTCTGTTCTAAACCAATCTTGCTGAACCATATTTGAAATCCTTGAGTTTAGGGAGAGAGAAGGACACTCGTGGAAACTATCAGTGTGCTATTCTGTGCTAAATCTTGTTTGTAGGGACAGAGAAGGACAGTGAGGGAAACTGTCAGTGTGCTATTCTGTTCTAAACCAATCTTGCTGAACCATATTTGAAATCCTTGAGTTTAGGGACAGAGAAGGACACTCGTGGAAACTATCAGTGTGCTATTCTGTGCTAAATCTTGTTTGTAGGGACAGAGAAGGACAGTGAGGGAAACTATCAGTGTGCTATTCTATGCTAAACCAATCTTGCTGAACCATATTTGAAATCCTTGAGTTTAGGGACAGAGAAGGACACTCGTGGAAACTATCAGTGTGCTATTCTGTGCTAAATCTTGTTTGTAGGGACAGAGAAGGACAGTGAGGAAAACTATCAGTGTGCTATTTTGTGCTAAACCAATCTTGCTGAACCATATTTGAAATCCTTGAGTTTAGGGACAGAGAAGGACACTCGTGGAAACTAACAGTGCTATTCTGTGCTAAATCTTGTTTGTAGGGACAGAGAAGGACAGTGAGGGAAAGTGTCAGTGTGCTATTCTGTTCTAAACCAATCTTGCTGAACCATATTTGAAATCCTTGAGTTTAGGGACAGAGAAGGACACTCGTGGAAACTATCAGTGTGCTATTCTGTGCTAAATCTTGTTTGTAGGGACAGAGAAGGACAGTGAGGGAAACTGTCAGTGTGCTATTCTGTTCTAAACCAATCTTGCTGAACCATATTTGAAATCCTTGAGTTTAGGGACAGAGAGGTACAGTGAGGGAAAGTGTCAGTGTGCTATTCTGTTCTAAACCAATCTTGCTGAACCATATTTGAAATCCTTGAGTTTAGGGACAGAGAAGGACACTCGTGGAAACTATCAGTGTGCTATTCTGTGCTAAATCTTGTTTGTAGGGACAGAGAAGGACAGTGAGGGAAACTGTCAGTGTGCTATTCTGTTCTAAACCAATCTTGCTGAACCATATTTGAAATCCTTGAGTTTAGGGACAGAGAGGTACAGTGAGGGAAAGTGTCAGTGTGCTATTCTGTTCTAAACCAATCTTGCTGAACCATATTTGAAATCCTTGAGTTTAGGGACAGAGAAGGACACTCGTGGAAACTATCAGTGTGCTATTCTGTGATAAATCTTGTTTGTAGGGACAGAGAAGGACAGTGAGGGGAAACTGTCAGTGTGCTATTCTGTTCTAAACCAATCTTGCTGAACCATATTTGAAATCCTTGAGTTTAGGGACAGAGAGGTACAGTGAGGGAAAGTGTCAGTGTGCTATTCTGTTCTAAACCAATCTTGCTGAACCATATTTGAAATCCTTGAGTTTAGGGACAGAGAAGGACACTCGTGGAAACTATCAGTGTGCTATTCTGTGCTAAATCTTGTTTGTAGGGACAGAGAAGAACAGTGAGGGAAACTATCAGTGTGCTATTCTGTGCTAAACCAATCTTGCTGAACCATATTTGAAATCCTTGAGTTTAGGGACAGAGAAGGACACTCGTGGAAACTATCAGTGTGCTATTCTGTGCTAAATCTTGTTTGTAGGGACAGAGAAGGACAGTGAGGGAAACTATCAGTGTGCTATTCTGTGCTAAACCAATCTTGCTGAACCATATTTGAAATCCTTGAGTTTAGGGACAGAGAAGGACACTCGTGGAAACTATCAGTGTGCTATTCTGTGCTAAATCTTGTTTGTAGGGACAGAGAAGGACAGTGAGGGAAAGTGTCAGTGTGCTATTCTGTTCTAAACCAATCTTGCTGAACCATATTTGAAATCCTTGAGTTTAGGGACAGAGAAGGACACTCGTGGAAACTATCAGTGTGCTATTCTGTGCTAAATCTTGTTTGTAGGGACAGAGAAGGACAGTGAGGGAAACTGTCAGTGTGCTATTCTGTTCTAAACCAATCTTGCTGAACCATATTTGAAATCCTTGAGTTTAGGGACAGAGAGGTA
Organism: Rana muscosa; assembly: GCA_029206835.1. Classification (NCBI taxonomy): domain Eukaryota; kingdom Metazoa; phylum Chordata; class Amphibia; order Anura; family Ranidae; genus Rana; species Rana muscosa. The sequence goes on along the minus strand of JARGYO010005593.1, from coordinate 1,417,797 downwards.
CAGTGAGGGAAAGTGTCAGTGTGCTATTCTGTTCTAAACCAATCTTGCTGAACCATATTTGAAATCCTTGAGTTTAGGGACAGAGAAGGACACTCGTGGAAACTATCAGTGTGCTATTCTGTGCTAAATCTTGTTTGTAGGGACAGAGAAGGACAGTGAGGGAAGCTGTCAGTGTGCTATTCTGTTCTAAACCAATCTTGCTGAACCATATTTGAAATCCTTGAGTTTAGGGACAGAGAAGGACACTCGTGGAAACTATCAGTGTGCTATTCTGTGCTAAATCTTGTTTGTAGGGACAGAGAAGGACAGTGAGGGAAACTGTCAGTGTGCTATTCTGTTCTAAACCAATCTTGCTGAACCATATTTGAAATCCTTGAGTTTAGGGACAGAGAGGTACAGTGAGGGAAAGTTTCAGTGTGCTATTCTGTTCTAAACCAATCTTGCTGAACCATATTTGAAATCCTTGAGTTTAGGGACAGAGAAGGACACTTGTGGAAACTATCAGTGTGCTATTCTGTGCTAAATCTTGTTTGTAGGGACAGAGAAGGACAGTGAGGGAAACTATCAGTGTGCTATTCTGTGCTAAACCAATCTTGCTGAACCATATTTGAAATCCTTGAGTTTAGGGACAGAGAAGGACACTCGTGGAAACTATCAGTGTGCTATTCTGTGCTAAATCTTGTTTGTAGGGACAGAGAAGGACAGTGAGGGAAACTATCAGTGTGCTATTCTGTGCTAAACCAATCTTGCTGAACCATATTTGAAATCCTTGAGTTTAGGGACAGAGAAGGACACTCGTGGAAACTATCAGTGTGCTATTCTGTGCTAAATCTTGTTTGTAGGGACAGAGAAGGACAGTGAGGGAAACTATCAGTGTGCTATTCTGTGCTAAACCAATCTTGCTGAACCATATTTGAAATCCTTGAGTTTAGGGACAGAGAAGGACACTCGTGGAAACTATCAGTGTGCTATTCTGTGCTAAATCTTGTTTGTAGGGACAGAGAAGGACAGTGAGGGAAAGTGTCAGTGTGCTATTCTGTTCTAAACCAATCTTGCTGAACCATATTTGAAATCCTTGAGTTTAGGGACATAGAAGGACACTCGTGGAAACTATCAGTGTGCTATTATGTGCTAAATCTTGTTTGTAGGGACAGAGAAGGACAGTGAGGGAAGCTGTCAGTGTGCTATTCTGTTCTAAACCAATCTTGCTGAACCATATTTGAAATCCTTGAGTTTAGGGACAGAGAAGGACACTCGTGGAAACTATCAGTGTGCTATTCTGTGCTAAATCTTGTTTGTAGGGACAGAGAAGGACAGTGAGGGAAACTGTCAGTGTGCTATTCTGTTCTAAACCAATCTTGCTGAACCATATTTGAAATCCTTGAGTTTAGGGACAGAGAGGTACAGTGAGGGAAAGTGTCAGTGTGCTATTCTGTTCTAAACCAATCTTGCTGAACCATATTTGAAATCCTTGAGTTTAGGGACAGAGAAGGACACTCGTGGAAACTATCAGTGTGCTATTCTGTGCTAAATCTTGTTTGTAGGGACAGAGAAGGACAGTGAGGGAAACTGTCAGTGTGCTATTCTGTTCTAAACCAATCTTGCTGAACCATATTTGAAATCCTTGAGTTTAGGGACAGAGAGGTACAGTGAGGGAAAGTGTCAGTGTGCTATTCTGTTCTAAACCAATCTTGCTGAACCATATTTGAAATCCTTGAGTTTAGGGACAGAGAAGGACACTCGTGGAAACTATCAGTGTGCTATTCTGTGCTAAATCTTGTTTGTAGGGACAGAGAAGAACAGTGAGGGAAACTATCAGTGTGCTATTCTGTGCTAAACCAATCTTGCTGAACCATATTTGAAATCCTTGAGTTTAGGGACAGAGAAGGACACTCGTGGAAACTATCAGTGTGCTATTCTGTGCTAAATCTTGTTTGTAGGGACAGAGAAGGACAGTGAGGGAAACTATCAGTGTGCTATTCTGTGCTAAACCAATCTTGCTGAACCATATTTGAAATCCTTGAGTTTAGGGACAGAGAAGGACACTCGTGGAAACTATCAGTGTGCTATTCTGTGCTAAATCTTGTTTGTAGGGACAGAGAAGGACAGTGAGGGAAAGTGTCAGTGTGCTATTCTGTTCTAAACCAATCTTGCTGAACCATATTTGAAATCCTTGAGTTTAGGGACAGAGAAGGACACTCGTGGAAACTATCAGTGTGCTATTCTGTGCTAAATCTTGTTTGTAGGGACAGAGAAGGACAGTGAGGGAAACTGTCAGTGTGCTATTCTGTTCTAAACCAATCTTGCTGAACCATATTTGAAATCCTTGAGTTTAGGGACAGAGAGGTACAGTGAGGGAAAGTGTCAGTGTGCTATTCTGTTCTAAACCAATCTTGCTGAACCATATTTGAAATCCTTGAGTTTAGGGACAGAGAAGGACACTCGTGGAAACTATCAGTGTGCTATTCTGTGCTAAATCTTGTTTGTAGGGACAGAGAAGGACAGTGAGGGAAGCTGTCAGTGTGCTATTCTGTTCTAAACCAATCTTGCTGAACCATATTTGAAATCCTTGAGTTTAGGGACAGAGAAGGACACTCGTGGAAACTATCAGTGTGCTATTCTGTGCTAAATCTTGTTTGTAGGGACAGAGAAGGACAGTGAGGGAAACTGTCAGTGTGCTATTCTGTTCTAAACCAATCTTGCTGAACCATATTTGAAATCCTTGAGTTTAGGGACAGAGAGGTACAGTGAGGGAAAGTGTCAGTGTGCTATTCTGTTCTAAACCAATCTTGCTGAACCATATTTGAAATCCTTGAGTTTAGGGACAGAGAAGGACACTTGTGGAAACTATCAGTGTGCTATTCTGTGCTAAATCTTGTTTGTAGGGACAGAGAAGGACAGTGAGGGAAACTATCAGTGTGCTATTCTGTGCTAAACCAATCTTGCTGAACCATATTTGAAATCCTTGAGTTTAGGGACAGAGAAGGACACTCGTGGAAACTATCAGTGTGCTATTCTGTGCTAAATCTTGTTTGTAGGGACAGAGAAGGACAGTGAGGGAAACTATCAGTGTGCTATTCTGTGCTAAACCAATCTTGCTGAACCATATTTGAAATCCTTGAGTTTAGGGACAGAGAAGGACACTCGTGGAAACTATCAGTGTGCTATTCTGTGCTAAATCTTGTTTGTAGGGACAGAGAAGGACAGTGAGGGAAACTATCAGTGTGCTATTCTGTGCTAAACCAATCTTGCTGAACCATATTTGAAATCCTTGAGTTTAGGGACAGAGAAGGACACTCGTGGAAACTATCAGTGTGCTATTCTGTGCTAAATCTTGTTTGTAGGGACAGAGAAGGACAGTGAGGGAAAGTGTCAGTGTGCTATTCTGTTCTAAACCAATCTTGCTGAACCATATTTGAAATCCTTGAGTTTAGGGACATAGAAGGACACTCGTGGAAACTATCAGTGTGCTATTATGTGCTAAATCTTGTTTGTAGGGACAGAGAAGGACAGTGAGGGAAGCTGTCAGTGTGCTATTCTGTTCTAAACCAATCTTGCTGAACCATATTTGAAATCCTTGAGTTTAGGGACAGAGAAGGACACTCGTGGAAACTATCAGTGTGCTATTCTGTGCTAAATCTTGTTTGTAGGGACAGAGAAGGACAGTGAGGGAAACTGTCAGTGTGCTATTCTGTTCTAAACCAATCTTGCTGAACCATATTTGAAATCCTTGAGTTTAGGGACAGAGAGGTACAGTGAGGGAAAGTGTCAGTGTGCTATTCTGTTCTAAACCAATCTTGCTGAACCATATTTGAAATCCTTGAGTTTAGGGACAGAGAAGGACACTCGTGGAAACTATCAGTGTGCTATTCTGTGCTAAATCTTGTTTGTAGGGACAGAGAAGGACAGTGAGGGAAACTGTCAGTGTGCTATTCTGTTCTAAACCAATCTTGCTGAACCATATTTGAAATCCTTGAGTTTAGGGACAGAGAGGTACAGTGAGGGAAAGTGTCAGTGTGCTATTCTGTTCTAAACCAATCTTGCTGAACCATATTTGAAATCCTTGAGTTTAGGGACAGAGAAGGACACTCGTGGAAACTATCAGTGTGCTATTCTGTGCTAAATCTTGTTTGTAGGGACAGAGAAGAACAGTGAGGGAAACTATCAGTGTGCTATTCTGTGCTAAACCAATCTTGCTGAACCATATTTGAAATCCTTGAGTTTAGGGACAGAGAAGGACACTCGTGGAAACTATCAGTGTGCTATTCTGTGCTAAATCTTGTTTGTAGGGACAGAGAAGGACAGTGAGGGAAACTATCAGTGTGCTATTCTGTGCTAAACCAATCTTGCTGAACCATATTTGAAATCCTTGAGTTTAGGGACAGAGAAGGACACTCGTGGAAACTATCAGTGTGCTATTCTGTGCTAAATCTTGTTTGTAGGGACAGAGAAGGACAGTGAGGGAAAGTGTCAGTGTGCTATTCTGTTCTAAACCAATCTTGCTGAACCATATTTGAAATCCTTGAGTTTAGGGACAGAGAAGGACACTCGTGGAAACTATCAGTGTGCTATTCTGTGCTAAATCTTGTTTGTAGGGACAGAGAAGGACAGTGAGGGAAACTGTCAGTGTGCTATTCTGTTCTAAACCAATCTTGCTGAACCATATTTGAAATCCTTGAGTTTAGGGACAGAGAGGTACAGTGAGGGAAAGTGTCAGTGTGCTATTCTGTTCTAAACCAATCTTGCTGAACCATATTTGAAATCCTTGAGTTTAGGGACAGAGAAGGACACTCGTGGAAACTATCAGTGTGCTATTCTGTGCTAAATCTTGTTTGTAGGGACAGAGAAGGACAGTGAGGGAAGCTGTCAGTGTGCTATTCTGTTCTAAACCAATCTTGCTGAACCATATTTGAAATCCTTGAGTTTAGGGACAGAGAAGGACACTCGTGGAAACTATCAGTGTGCTATTCTGTGCTAAATCTTGTTTGTAGGGACAGAGAAGGACAGTGAGGGAAACTGTCAGTGTGCTATTCTGTTCTAAACCAATCTTGCTGAACCATATTTGAAATCCTTGAGTTTAGGGACAGAGAGGTACAGTGAGGGAAAGTGTCAGTGTGCTATTCTGTTCTAAACCAATCTTGCTGAACCATATTTGAAATCCTTGAGTTTAGGGACAGAGAAGGACACTTGTGGAAACTATCAGTGTGCTATTCTGTGCTAAATCTTGTTTGTAGGGACAGAGAAGGACAGTGAGGGAAACTATCAGTGTGCTATTCTGTGCTAAACCAATCTTGCTGAACCATATTTGAAATCCTTGAGTTTAGGGACAGAGAAGGACACTCGTGGAAACTATCAGTGTGCTATTCTGTGCTAAATCTTGTTTGTAGGGACAGAGAAGGACAGTGAGGGAAACTATCAGTGTGCTATTCTGTGCTAAACCAATCTTGCTGAACCATATTTGAAATCCTTGAGTTTAGGGACAGAGAAGGACACTCGTGGAAACTATCAGTGTGCTATTCTGTGCTAAATCTTGTTTGTAGGGACAGAGAAGGACAGTGAGGGAAACTATCAGTGTGCTATTCTGTGCTAAACCAATCTTGCTGAACCATATTTGAAATCCTTGAGTTTAGGGACAGAGAAGGACACTCGTGGAAACTATCAGTGTGCTATTCTGTGCTAAATCTTGTTTGTAGGGACAGAGAAGGACAGTGAGGGAAAGTGTCAGTGTGCTATTCTGTTCTAAACCAATCTTGCTGAACCATATTTGAAATCCTTGAGTTTAGGGACATAGAAGGACACTCGTGGAAACTATCAGTGTGCTATTATGTGCTAAATCTTGTTTGTAGGGACAGAGAAGGACAGTGAGGGAAGCTGTCAGTGTGCTATTCTGTTCTAAACCAATCTTGCTGAACCATATTTGAAATCCTTGAGTTTAGGGACAGAGAAGGACACTCGTGGAAACTATCAGTGTGCTATTCTGTGCTAAATCTTGTTTGTAGGGACAGAGAAGGACAGTGAGGGAAACTGTCAGTGTGCTATTCTGTTCTAAACCAATCTTGCTGAACCATATTTGAAATCCTTGAGTTTAGGGACAGAGAGGTACAGTGAGGGAAAGTGTCAGTGTGCTATTCTGTTCTAAACCAATCTTGCTGAACCATATTTGAAATCCTTGAGTTTAGGGACAGAGAAGGACACTCGTGGAAACTATCAGTGTGCTATTCTGTGCTAAATCTTGTTTGTAGGGACAGAGAAGGACAGTGAGGGAAACTGTCAGTGTGCTATTCTGTTCTAAACCAATCTTGCTGAACCATATTTGAAATCCTTGAGTTTAGGGACAGAGAGGTACAGTGAGGGAAAGTGTCAGTGTGCTATTCTGTTCTAAACCAATCTTGCTGAACCATATTTGAAATCCTTGAGTTTAGGGACAGAGAAGGACACTCGTGGAAACTATCAGTGTGCTATTCTGTGCTAAATCTTGTTTGTAGGGACAGAGAAGAACAGTGAGGGAAACTATCAGTGTGCTATTCTGTGCTAAACCAATCTTGCTGAACCATATTTGAAATCCTTGAGTTTAGGGACAGAGAAGGACACTCGTGGAAACTATCAGTGTGCTATTCTGTGCTAAATCTTGTTTGTAGGGACAGAGAAGGACAGTGAGGGAAACTGTCAGTGTGCTATTCTGTTCTAAACCAATCTTGCTGAACCATATTTGAAATCCTTGAGTTTAGGGACAGAGAGGTACAGTGAGGGAAAGTGTCAGTGTGCTATTCTGTTCTAAACCAATCTTGCTGAACCATATTTGAAATCCTTGAGTTTAGGGACAGAGAAGGACACTCGTGGAAACTATCAGTGTGCTATTCTGTGCTAAATCTTGTTTGTAGGGACAGAGAAGGACAGTGAGGGAAACTGTCAGTGTGCTATTCTGTTCTAAACCAATCTTGCTGAACCATATTTGAAATCCTTGAGTTTAGGGACAGAGAGGTACAGTGAGGGAAAGTGTCAGTGTGCTATTCTGTTCTAAACCAATCTTGCTGAACCATATTTGAAATCCTTGAGTTTAGGGACAGAGAAGGACACTCAGGAAACTATCAGTGTGCTATTCTGTGCTAAATCTTGTTTGTAGGGACAGAGAAGGACAGTGAGGGAAACTATCAGTGTGCTATTCTGTGCTAAACCAATCTTGCTGAACCATATTTGAAATCCTTGAGTTTAGGGACAGAGAAGGACACTCGTGGAAACTATCAGTGTGCTATTCTGTGCTAAATCTTGTTTGTAGGGACAGAGAAGGACAGTGAGGGAAACTATCAGTGTGCTATTCTATGCTAAACCAATCTTGCTGAACCATATTTGAAATCCTTGAGTTTAGGGACAGAGAAGGACACTCGTGGAAACTATCAGTGTGCTATTCTGTGCTAAATCTTGTTTGTAGGGACAGAGAAGGACAGTGAGGAAAACTATCAGTGTGCTATTTTGTGATAAACCAATCTTGCTGAACCATATTTGAAATCCTTGAGTTTAGGGACAGAGAAGGACACTCGTGGAAACTAACAGTGCTATTCTGTGCTAAATCTTGTTTGTAGGGACAGAGAAGGACAGTGAGGGAAAGTGTCAGTGTGCTATTCTGTTCTAAACCAATCTTGCTGAACCATATTTGAAATCCTTGAGTTTAGGGACAGAGAAGGACACTCGTGGAAACTATCAGTGTGCTATTCTGTGCTAAATCTTGTTTGTAGGGACAGAGAAGGACAGTGAGGGAAACTGTCAGTGTGCTATTCTGTTCTAAACCAATCTTGCTGAACCATATTTGAAATCCTTGAGTTTAGGGACAGAGAGGTACAGTGAGGGAAAGTGTCAGTGTGCTATTCTGTTCTAAACCAATCTTGCTGAACCATATTTGAAATCCTTGAGTTTAGGGACAGAGAAGGACACTCGTGGAAACTATCAGTGTGCTATTCTGTGCTAAATCTTGTTTGTAGGGACAGAGAAGGACAGTGAGGGAAACTGTCAGTGTGCTATTCTGTTCTAAACCAATCTTGCTGAACCATATTTGAAATCCTTGAGTTTAGGGACAGAGAGGTACAGTGAGGGAAAGTGTCAGTGTGCTATTCTGTTCTAAACCAATCTTGCTGAACCATATTTGAAATCCTTGAGTTTAGGGACAGAGAAGGACACTCGTGGAAACTATCAGTGTGCTATTCTGTGATAAATCTTGTTTGTAGGGACAGAGAAGGACAGTGAGGGGAAACTGTCAGTGTGCTATTCTGTTCTAAACCAATCTTGCTGAACCATATTTGAAATCCTTGAGTTTAGGGACAGAGAGGTACAGTGAGGGAAAGTGTCAGTGTGCTATTCTGTTCTAAACCAATCTTGCTGAACCATATTTGAAATCCTTGAGTTTAGGGACAGAGAAGGACACTCGTGGAAACTATCAGTGTGCTATTCTGTGCTAAATCTTGTTTGTAGGGACAGAGAAGAACAGTGAGGGAAACTATCAGTGTGCTATTCTGTGCTAAACCAATCTTGCTGAACCATATTTGAAATCCTTGAGTTTAGGGACAGAGAAGGACACTCGTGGAAACTATCAGTGTGCTATTCTGTGCTAAATCTTGTTTGTAGGGACAGAGAAGGACAGTGAGGGAAACTATCAGTGTGCTATTCTGTGCTAAACCAATCTTGCTGAACCATATTTGAAATCCTTGAGTTTAGGGACAGAGAAGGACACTCGTGGAAACTATCAGTGTGCTATTCTGTGCTAAATCTTGTTTGTAGGGACAGAGAAGGACAGTGAGGGAAAGTGTCAGTGTGCTATTCTGTTCTAAACCAATCTTGCTGAACCATATTTGAAATCCTTGAGTTTAGGGACAGAGAAGGACACTCGTGGAAACTATCAGTGTGCTATTCTGTGCTAAATCTTGTTTGTAGGGACAGAGAAGGACAGTGAGGGAAACTGTCAGTGTGCTATTCTGTTCTAAACCAATCTTGCTGAACCATATTTGAAATCCTTGAGTTTAGGGACAGAGAGGTACAGTGAGGGAAAGTGTCAGTGTGCTATTCTGTTCTAAACCAATCTTGCTGAACCATATTTGAAATCCTTGAGTTTAGGGACAGAGAAGGACACTCGTGGAAACTATCAGTGTGCTATTCTGTGCTAAATCTTGTTTGTAGGGACAGAGAAGGACAGTGAGGGAAACTATCAGTGTGCTATTCTGTGCTAAACCAATCTTGCTGAACCATATTTGAAATCCTTGAGTTTAGGGACAGAGAAGGACACTCGTGGAAACTATCAGTGTGCTATTCTGTGCTAAATCTTGTTTGTAGGGACAGAGAAGGACAGTGAGGGAAAGTGTCAGTGTGCTATTCTGTTCTAAACCAATCTTGCTGAACCATATTTGAAATCCTTGAGTTTAGGGACAGAGAAGGACACTCGTGGAAACTATCAGTGTGCTATCCTGTGCTAAATCTTGTTTGTAGGGACAGAGAAGGACAGTGAGGGAAACTGTCAGTGTGCTATTCTGTTCTAAACCAATCTTGCTGAACCATATTTGAAATCCTTGAGTTTAGGGACAGAGAGGTACAGTGAGGGAAAGTGTCAGTGTGCTATTCTGTTCTAAACCAATCTTGCTGAACCATATTTGAAATCCTTGAGTTTAGGGACAGAGAAGGACACTCGTGGAAACTATCAGTGTGCTATTCTGTGCTAAATCTTGTTTGTAGGGACAGAGAAGGACAGTGAGGGAAGCTGTCAGTGTGCTATTCTGTTCTAAACCAATCTTGCTGAACCATATTTGAAATCCTTGAGTTTAGGGACAGAGAAGGACACTCGTGGAAACTATCAGTGTGCTATTCTGTGCTAAATCTTGTTTGTAGGGACAGAGAAGGACAGTGAGGGAAACTGTCAGTGTGCTATTCTGTTCTAAACCAATCTTGCTGAACCATATTTGAAATCCTTGAGTTTAGGGACAGAGAGGTACAGTGAGGGAAAGTGTCAGTGTGCTATTCTGTTCTAAACCAATCTTGCTGAACCATATTTGAAATCCTTGAGTTTAGGGACAGAGAAGGACACTCGTGGAAACTATCAGTGTGCTATTCTGTGCTAAATCTTGTTTGTAGGGACAGAGAAGGACAGTGAGGGAAACTGTCAGTGTGCTATTCTGTTCTAAACCAATCTTGCTGAACCATATTTGAAATCCTTGAGTTTAGGGACAGAGAGGTACAGTGAGGGAAAGTGTCAGTGTGCTATTCTGTTCTAAACCAATCTTGCTGAACCATATTTGAAATCCTTGAGTTTAGGGACAGAGAAGGACACTCAGGAAACTATCAGTGTGCTATTCTGTGCTAAATCTTGTTTGTAGGGACAGAGAAGGACAGTGAGGGAAAATATCAGTGTGCTATTCTGTGCTAAACCAATCTTGCTGAACCATATTTGAAATCCTTGAGTTTAGGGACAGAGAAGGACACTCGTGGAAACTATCAGTGTGCTATTCTGTGCTAAATCTTGTTTGTAGGGACAGAGAAGGACAGTGAGGGAAACTATCAGTGTGCTATTCTGTGCTAAACCAATCTTGCTGAACCATATTTGAAATCCTTGAGTTTAGGGACAGAGAAGGACACTCGTGGAAACTATCAGTGTGCTATTCTGTGCTAAATCTTGTTTGTAGGGACAGAGAAGGACAGTGAGGAAAACTATCAGTGTGCTATTTTGTGCTAAACCAATCTTGCTGAACCATATTTGAAATCCTTGAGTTTAGGGACAGAGAAGGACACTCGTGGAAACTATCAGTGCTATTCTGTGCTAAATCTTGTTTGTAGGGACAGAGAAGAACAGTGAGGGAAAGTGTCAGTGTGCTATTCTGTTCTAAACCAATCTTGCTGAACCATATTTGAAATCCTTGAGTTTAGGGACAGAGAAGGACACTCGTGGAAACTATCAGTGTGCTATTCTGTGCTAAATCTTGTTTGTAGGGACAGAGAAGGACAGTGAGGGAAACTGTCAGTGTGCTATTCTGTTCTAAACCAATCTTGCTGAACCATATTTGAAATCCTTGAGTTTAGGGACAGAGAGGTACAGTGAGGGAAAGTGTCAGTGTGCTATTCTGTTCTAAACCAATCTTGCTGAACCATATTTGAAATCCTTGAGTTTAGGGACAGAGAAGGACACTCGTGGAAACTATCAGTGTGCTATTCTGTGCTAAATCTTGTTTGTAGGGACAGAGAAGGACAGTGAGGGAAACTGTCAGTGTGCTATTTTGTTCTAAACCAATCTTGCTGAAACATTTTTGAAATCCTTGAGTTTAGGGACAGAGAGGTACAGTGAGGGAAAGTGTCAGTGTGCTATTCTGTTCTAAACCAATCTTGCTGAACCATATTTGAAATCCTTGAGTTTAGGGACAGAGACGGACACTCGTGGAAACTATCAGTGTGCTATTCTGTGCTAAATCTTGTTTGTAGGGACAGAGAAGGACAGTGAGGGAAAGTGTCAGTGTGCTATTCTGTTCTAAACCAATCTTGCTGAACCATATTTGAAATCCTTGAGTTTAGGGACAGAGAAGGACACTCGTGGAAACTATCAGTGTGCTATTCTGTGCTAAATCTTGTTTGTAGGGACAGAGAAGGACAGTGAGGGAAGCTGTCAGTGTGCTATTCTGTTCTAAACCAATCTTGCTGAACCATATTTGAAATCCTTGAGTTTAGGGACAGAGAAGGACACTCGTGGAAACTATCAGTGTGCTATTCTGTGCTAAATCTTGTTTGTAGGGACAGAGAAGGACAGTGAGGGAAACTGTCAGTGTGCTATTCTGTTCTAAACCAATCTTGCTGAACCATATTTGAAATCCTTGAGTTTAGGGACAGAGAGGTACAGTGAGGGAAAGTGTCAGTGTGCTATTCTGTTCTAAACCAATCTTGCTGAACCATATTTGAAATCCTTGAGTTTAGGGACAGAGAAGGACACTCGTGGAAACTATCAGTGTGCTATTCTGTGCTAAATCTTGTTTGTAGGGACAGAGAAGGACAGTGAGGGAAACTGTCAGTGTGCTATTCTGTTCTAAACCAATCTTGCTGAACCATATTTGAAATCCTTGAGTTTAGGGACAGAGAGGTACAGTGAGGGAAAGTGTCAGTGTGCTATTCTGTTCTAAACCAATCTTGCTGAACCATATTTGAAATCCTTGAGTTTAGGGACAGAGAAGGACACTCGTGGAAACTATCAGTGTGCTATTCTGTGCTAAATCTTGTTTGTAGGGACAGAGAAGAACAGTGAGGGAAACTATCAGTGTGCTATTCTGTGCTAAACCAATCTTGCTGAACCATATTTGAAATCCTTGAGTTTAGGGACAGAGAAGGACACTCGTGGAAACTATCAGTGTGCTATTCTGTGCTAAATCTTGTTTGTAGGGACAGAGAAGGACAGTGAGGGAAACTGTCAGTGTGCTATTCTGTTCTAAACCAATCTTGCTGAACCATATTTGAAATCCTTGAGTTTAGGGACAGAGAGGTACAGTGAGGGAAAGTGTCAGTGTGCTATTCTGTTCTAAACCAATCTTGCTGAACCATATTTGAAATCCTTGAGTTTAGGGACAGAGAAGGACACTCGTGGAAACTATCAGTGTGCTATTCTGTGCTAAATCTTGTTTGTAGGGACAGAGAAGGACAGTGAGGGAAACTGTCAGTGTGCTATTCTGTTCTAAACCAATCTTGCTGAACCATATTTGAAATCCTTGAGTTTAGGGACAGAGAGGTACAGTGAGGGAAAGTGTCAGTGTGCTATTCTGTTCTAAACCAATCTTGCTGAACCATATTTGAAATCCTTGAGTTTAGGGACAGAGAAGGACACTCAGGAAACTATCAGTGTGCTATTCTGTGCTAAATCTTGTTTGTAGGGACAGAGAAGGACAGTGAGGGAAACTATCAGTGTGCTATTCTGTGCTAAACCAATCTTGCTGAACCATATTTGAAATCCTTGAGTTTAGGGACAGAGAAGGACACTCGTGGAAACTATCAGTGTGCTATTCTGTGCTAAATCTTGTTTGTAGGGACAGAGAAGGACAGTGAGGGAAACTATCAGTGTGCTATTCTGTGCTAAACCAATCTTGCTGAACCATATTTGAAATCCTTGAGTTTAGGGACAGAGAAGGACACTCGTGGAAACTATCAGTGTGCTATTCTGTGCTAAATCTTGTTTGTAGGGACAGAGAAGGACAGTGAGGAAAACTATCAGTGTGCTATTTTGTGCTAAACCAATCTTGCTGAACCATATTTGAAATCCTTGAGTTTAGGGACAGAGAAGGACACTCGTGGAAACTATCAGTGCTATTCTGTGCTAAATCTTGTTTGTAGGGACAGAGAAGGACAGTGAGGGAAAGTGTCAGTGTGCTATTCTGTTCTAAACCAATCTTGCTGAACCATATTTGAAATCCTTGAGTTTAGGGACAGAGAAGGACACTCGTGGAAACTATCAGTGTGCTATTCTGTGCTAAATCTTGTTTGTAGGGACAGAGAAGGACAGTGAGGGAAACTGTCAGTGTGCTATTCTGTTCTAAACCAATCTTGCTGAACCATATTTGAAATCCTTGAGTTTAGGGACAGAGAGGTACAGTGAGGGAAAGTGTCAGTGTGCTATTCTGTTCTAAACCAATCTTGCTGAACCATATTTGAAATCCTTGAGTTTGGGGACAGAGAAGGACACTCGTGGAAACTATCAGTGTGCTATTCTGTGCTAAATCTTGTTTGTAGGGACAGAGAAGGACAGTGAGGGAAACTGTCAGTGTGCTATTTTGTTCTAAACCAATCTTGCTGAAACATTTTTGAAATCCTTGAGTTTAGGGACAGAGAGGTACAGTGAGGGAAAGTGTCAGTGTGCTATTCTGTTCTAAACCAATCTTGCTGAACCATATTTGAAATCCTTGAGTTTAGGGACAGAGACGGACACTCGTGGAAACTATCAGTGTGCTATTCTGTGCTAAATCTTGTTTGTAGGGACAGAGAAGGACAGTGAGGGAAACTGTCAGTGTGCTATTCTGTTCTAAACCAATCTTGCTGAACCATATTTGAAATCCTTGAGTTTAGGGACAGAGAGGTACAGTGAGGGAAAGTGTCAGTGTGCTATTCTGTTCTAAACCAATCTTGCTGAACCATATTTGAAATCCTTGAGTTTAGGGACAGAGAAGGACACTCGTGGAAACTATCAGTGTGCTATTCTGTGCTAAATCTTGTTTGTAGGGACAGAGAAGGACAGTGAGGGAAAGTGTCAGTGTGCTATTCTGTTCTAAACCAATCTTGCTTAACCATATTTGAAATCCTTGAGTTTAGGGACAGAGAGGTACAGTGAGGGAAAGTGTCAGTGTGCTATTCTGTTCTAAACCAATCTTGCTGAACCATATTTGAAATCCTTGAGTTTAGGGACAGAGAAGGACACTCGTGGAAACTATCAGTGTGCTATTCTGTGCTAAATCTTGTTTGTAGGGACAGAGAAGGACAGTGAGGGAAACTGTCAGTGTGCTATTTTGTTCTAAACCAATCTTGCTGAAACATTTTTGAAATCCTTGAGTTTAGGGACAGAGAGGTACAGTGAGGGAAAGTGTCAGTGTGCTATTCTGTTCTAAACCAATCTTGCTGAACCATATTTGAAATCCTTGAGTTTAGGGACAGAGACGGACACTCGTGGAAACTATCAGTGTGCTATTCTGTGCTAAATCTTGTTTGTAGGGACAGAGAAGGACAGTGAGGGAAACTGTCAGTGTGCTATTCTGTTCTAAACCAATCTTGCTGAACCATATTTGAAATCCTTGAGTTTAGGGACAGAGAGGTACAGTGAGGGAAAGTGTCAGTGTGCTATTCTGTTCTAAACCAATCTTGCTGAACCATATTTGAAATCCTTGAGTTTAGGGACAGAGAAGGCACTCGTGGAAACTATCAGTGTGCTATTCTGTGCTAAATCTTGTTTGTAGGGACAGAGAAGAACAGTGAGGGAAACTATCAGTGTGCTGTTCTGTGCTAAACCAATCTTGCTGAACCATATTTGAAATCCTTGAGTTTAGGGACAGAGAAGGACACTCGTGGAAACTATCATTGTGCTATTCTGTGCTAAATCTTGTTTGTAGGGACAGAGACGGACAGTGAGGGAAACTATCAGTGTGCTATTCTGTGCTAAACCAATCTTGCTGAACCATATTTGAAATCCTTGAGTTTAGGGACAGAGAAGGACACTCGTGGAAACTATCAGTGTGCTATTCTGTGCTAAATCTTGTTTGTAGGGACAGAGAAGGACAGTGAGGAAAACTATCAGTGTGCTATTTTGTGCTAAACCAATCTTGCTGAACCATATTTGAAATCCTTGAGTTTAGGGACAGATAAGGACACTCGTGGAAACTATCAGTGCTATTCTGTGCTAAATCTTGTTTGTAGGGACAGAGAAGGACAGTGAGGGAAAGTGTCAGTGTGCTATTCTGTTCTAAACCAATCTTGCTGAACCATATTTGAAATCCTTGAGTTTAGGGACAGAGAAGGACACTCGTGGAAACTATCAGTGTGCTATTCTGTGCTAAATCTTGTTTGTAGGGACAGAGAAGGACAGTGAGGGAAACTGTCAGTGTGCTATTCTGTTCTAAACCAATCTTGCTGAACCATATTTGAAATCCTTGAGTTTAGGGACAGAGAGGTACAGTGAGGGAAAGTGTCAGTGTGCTATTCTGTTCTAAACCAATCTTGCTGAACCATATTTGAAATCCTTGAGTTTAGGGACAGAGAAGGACACTCGTGGAAACTATCAGTGTGCTATTCTGTGCTAAATCTTGTTTGTAGGGACAGAGAAGGACAGTGAGGGAAACTGTCAGTGTGCTATTCTGTTCTAAACCAATCTTGCTGAACCATATTTGAAATCCTTGAGTTTAGGGACAGAGAAGGACACTCGAGGAAACTATCAGTGTGCTATTCTGTGCTAAATCTTGTTTGTAGGGACAGAGAAGGACAGTGAGGGAAACTGTCAGTGTGCTATTCTGTTCTAAACCAATCTTGCTGAACCATATTTGAAATCCTTGAGTTTAGGGACAGAGAGGTACAGTGAGGGAAAGTGTCAGTGTGCTATTCTGTTCTAAACCAATCTTGCTGAACCATATTTGAAATCCTTGAGTTTAGGGACAGAGAAGGACACTCGTGGAAACTATCAGTGTTCTATTCTGTGCTAAATCTTGTTTGTAGGGACAGAGAAGGACATTGAGGGAAACTGTCAGTGTGCTATTCTGTTCTAAGCCAATCTTGCTGAACCATATTTGAAATCCTTGAGTTTAGGGACAGAGAGGCACAGTGAGGGAAAGTGTCAGTGTGCTATTCTGTTCTAAACCAATCTTGCTGAACCATATTTGAAATCCTTAAGTTTAGGGACATAGAAGGACACTCGTGGAAACTATCAGTGTGCTATTCTGTGCTAAATCTTGTTTGTAGGGACAGAGAAGGACAGTGAGGGAAAGTGTCAGTGTGCTATTCTGTTCTAAACCAATCTTGCTGAACCATATTTGAAATCCTTGAGTTTAGGGACAGAGAAGGACACTCGTGGAAACTATCAGTGTGCTATTATGTGCTAAATCTTGTTTGTAGGGACAGAGAAGGACAGTGAGGGAAACTGTCAGTGTGCTATTCTGTTCTAAACCAATCTTGCTGAACCATATTTGAAATCCTTGAGTTTAGGGACAGAGAAGGACACTCATGGAAACTATCAGTGTGCTATTCTGTGCAAAATCTTGTTTGTAGGGACAGAGAAGGACAGTGAGGGAAACTGTCAGTGTGCTATTCTGTTCTAAACCAATCTTGCTGAACCATATTTGAAATCCTTGAGTTTAGGGACAGAGAGGTACAGTGAGGGAAAGTGTCAGTGTGCTATTCTGTTCTAAACCAATCTTGCTGAACCATATTTGAAATCCTTGAGTTTAGGGACAGAGAAGGACACTCGTGGAAACTATCAGTGTGCTATTCTGTGCTAAATCTTGTTTGTAGGGACAGAGAAGGACAGTGAGGGAAACTGTCAGTGTGCTATTCTGTTCTAAACCAATCTTGCTGAACCATATTTGAAATCCTTGAGTTTAGGGACAGAGAGGTACAGTGAGGGAAAGTGTCAGTGTGCTATTCTGTTCTAAACCAATCTTGCTGAACCAGATTTGAAATCCTTGAGTTTAGGGACAGAGAAGGACACTCATGGAAACTATCAGTGTGCTATTCTGTGCTAAATCTTGTTTGTAGGGACAGAGAAGGACAGTGAGGGAAACTATCAGTGTGATATTCTGTGCTAAACCAATCTTGCTGAACCATATTTGAAATCCTTGAGTTTAGGGACAGAGAAGGACACTCGTGGAAACTATCAGTGTGCTATTCTGTGCTAAATCTTGTTTGTAGGGACAGAGAAGGACAGTGAGGGAAACTATCAGTGTGCTATTCTGTGCTAAACCAATCTTGCTGAACCATATTTGAAATCCTTGAGTTTAGGGACAGAGAAGGACACTCGTGGAAACTATCAGTGTGCTATTCTGTGCTAAATCTTGTTTGTAGGGACAGAGAAGGACAGTGAGGGAAACTATCAGTGTGCTATTCTGTGCTAAACCAATCTTGCTGAACCATATTTGAAATCCTTGAGTTTAGGGACAGAGAAGGACACTCGTGGAAACTATCAGTGTGCTATTCTGTGCTAAATCTTGTTTGTAGGGACAGAGAAGGACAGTGAGGGAAAGTGTCAGTGTGCTATTCTGTTCTAAACCGATCTTGCTGAATCATATTTGAAATCCTTGAGTTTAGGGACAGAGAAGGACACTCGTGGAAACTATCAGTGTGCTATTCTGTGCTAAATCTTGTTTGTAGGGACAGAGAAGGACAGTGAGGGAAACTGTCAGTGTGCTATTCTGTTCTAAACCAATCTTGCTGAACCATATTTGAAATCCTTGAGTTTAGGGACAGAGAAGGACACTCGTGGAAACTATCAGTGTGCTATTCTGTGCTAAATCTTGTTTGTAGGGACAGAGAAGGACAGTGAGGGAAACTGTCAGTGTGCTATTCTGTTCTAAACCAATCTTGCTGAACCATATTTGAAATCCTTGAGTTTAGGGACAGAGAAGGACAGTGAGGGAAACTGTCAGTGTGCTATTCTGTTCTAAACCAATCTTGCTGAACCATATTTGAAATCCTTGAGTTTAGGGACAGAGAAGGACACTCGTGGAAACTATCAGTGTGCTATTCTGTGCTAAATCTTGTTTGTAGGGACAGAGAAGGACAGTGAGGGAAACTGTCAGTGTGCTATTCTGTTCTAAACCAATCTTGCTGAACCATATTTGAAATCCTTGAGTTTAGGGACAGAGAAGGACACTCGTGGAAACTATCAGTGTGCTATTCTGTGCTAAATCTTGTTTGTAGGGACAGAGAAGGACAGTGAGGGAAACTGTCAGTGTGCTATTCTGTTCTAAACCAATCTTGCTGAACCATATTTGAAATCCTTGAGTTTAGAGACAGAGAGGTACAGTGAGGGAAAGTGTCAGTGTGCTATTCTGTTCTAAACCAATCTTGCTGAACCATATTTGAAATGCTTGAGTTTAGGGACAGAGAAGGACACTCGTGGAAACTATCAGTGTGCTATTCTGTGCTAAATCTTGTTTGTAGGGACAGAGAAGGACAGTGAGGGAAACTGTCAGTGTGCTATTCTGTTCTAAACCAATCTTGCTGAACCATATTTGAAATCCTTGAGTTTAGGGACAGAGAGGTACAGTGAGGGAAAGTGTCAGTGTGCTATTCTGTTCTAAACCAATCTTGCTGAACCATATTTGAAATCCTTGAGTTTAGGGACAGAGAAGGACACTCGTGGAAACTATCAGTGTGCTATTCTGTGCTAAATCTTGTTTGTAGGGACAGAGAAGGACAGTGAGGGAAACTATCAGTGTGCTATTCTGTGCTAAACCAATCTTGCTGAACCATATTTGAAATCCTTGAGTTTAGGGACAGAGAAGGACACTCGTGGAAACTATCAGTGTGCTATTCTGTGCTAAATATTGTTTGTAGGGACAGAGAAGGACAGTGAGGGAAACTGTCAGTGTGCTATTCTGTTCTAAACCAATCTTGCTGAACCATATTTGAAATCCTTGAGTTTAGGGACAGAGAAGGACACTCGTGGAAACTATCAGTGTGCTATTCTGTGCTAAATCTTGTTTGTAGGGACAGAGAAGGACAGTGAGGGAAACTGTCAGTGTGCTATTCTGTTCTAAACCAATCTTGCTGAACCATATTTGAAATCCTTGAGTTTAGGGACAGAGAAGGACACTCGTGGAAACTATCAGTGTGCTATTCTGTGCTAAATCTTGTTTGTAGGGACAGAGAAGGACAGTGAGGGAAAGTGTCAGTGTGCTATTCTGTTCTAAACCGATCTTGCTGAATCATATTTGAAATCCTTGAGTTTAGGGACAGAGAAGGACACTCGTGGAAACTATCAGTGTGCTATTCTGTGCTAAATCTTGTTTGTAGGGACAGAGAAGGACAGTGAGGGAAAACTGTCAGTGTGCTATTCTGTTCTAAACCAATCTTGCTGAACCATATTTGAAATCCTTGAGTTTAGGGACAGAGAAGGACACTCGTGGAAACTATCAGTGTGCTATTCTGTGCTAAATCTTGTTTGTAGGGACAGAGAAGGACAGTGAGGGAAACTGTCAGTGTGCTATTCTGTTCTAAACCAATCTTGCTGAACCATATTTGAAATCCTTGAGTTTAGGGACAGAGAAGGACAGTGAGGGAAACTGTCAGTGTGCTATTCTGTTCTAAACCAATCTTGCTGAACCATATTTGAAATCCTTGAGTTTAGGGACAGAGAAGGACACTCGTGGAAACTATCAGTGTGCTATTCTGTGCTAAATCTTGTTTGTAGGGACAGAGAAGGACAGTGAGGGAAACTGTCAGTGTGCTATTCTGTTCTAAACCAATCTTGCTGAACCATATTTGAAATCCTTGAGTTTAGGGACAGAGAAGGACACTCGTGGAAACTATCAGTGTGCTATTCTGTGCTAAATCTTGTTTGTAGGGACATAGAAGGACAGTGAGGGAAACTGTCAGTGTGCTATTCTGTTCTAAACCAATCTTGCTGAACCATATTTGAAATCCTTGAGTTTAGGGACAGAGAAGGACACTCGTGGAAACTATCATTGTGCTATTCTGTGCTAAATCTTGTTTGTAGGGACAGAGACGGACAGTGAGGGAAACTATCAGTGTGCTATTCTGTGCTAAACCAATCTTGCTGAACCATATTTGAAATCCTTGAGTTTAGGGACAGAGAAGGACACTCGTGGAAACTATCAGTGTGCTATTCTGTGCTAAATCTTGTTTGTAGGGACAGAGAAGGACAGTGAGGAAAACTATCAGTGTGCTATTTTGTGCTAAACCAATCTTGCTGAACCATATTTGAAATCCTTGAGTTTAGGGACAGATAAGGACACTCGTGGAAACTATCAGTGCTATTCTGTGCTAAATCTTGTTTGTAGGGACAGAGAAGGACAGTGAGGGAAAGTGTCAGTGTGCTATTCTGTTCTAAACCAATCTTGCTGAACCATATTTGAAATCCTTGAGTTTAGGGACAGAGAAGGACACTCGTGGAAACTATCAGTGTGCTATTCTGTGCTAAATCTTGTTTGTAGGGACAGAGAAGGACAGTGAGGGAAACTGTCAGTGTGCTATTCTGTTCTAAACCAATCTTGCTGAACCATATTTGAAATCCTTGAGTTTAGGGACAGAGAGGTACAGTGAGGGAAAGTGTCAGTGTGCTATTCTGTTCTAAACCAATCTTGCTGAACCATATTTGAAATCCTTGAGTTTAGGGACAGAGAAGGACACTCGTGGAAACTATCAGTGTGCTATTCTGTGCTAAATCTTGTTTGTAGGGACAGAGAAGGACAGTGAGGGAAACTGTCAGTGTGCTATTCTGTTCTAAACCAATCTTGCTGAACCATATTTGAAATCCTTGAGTTTAGGGACAGAGAAGGACACTCGTGGAAACTATCAGTGTGCTATTCTGTGCTAAATCTTGTTTGTAGGGACAGAGAAGGACAGTGAGGGAAACTGTCAGTGTGCTATTCTGTTCTAAACCAATCTTGCTGAACCATATTTGAAATCCTTGAGTTTAGGGACAGAGAGGTACAGTGAGGGAAAGTGTCAGTGTGCTATTCTGTTCTAAACCAATCTTGCTGAACCATATTTGAAATCCTTGAGTTTAGGGACAGAGAAGGACACTCGTGGAAACTATCAGTGTTCTATTCTGTGCTAAATCTTGTTTGTAGGGACAGAGAAGGACAGTGAGGGAAACTGTCAGTGTGCTATTCTGTTCTAAGCCAATCTTGCTGAACCATATTTGAAATCCTTGAGTTTAGGGACAGAGAGGCACAGTGAGGGAAAGTGTCAGTGTGCTATTCTGTTCTAAACCAATCTTGCTGAACCATATTTGAAATCCTTAAGTTTAGGGACATAGAAGGACACTCGTGGAAACTATCAGTGTGCTATTCTGTGCTAAATCTTGTTTGTAGGGACAGAGAAGGACAGTGAGGGAAAGTGTCAGTGTGCTATTCTGTTCTAAACCAATCTTGCTGAACCATATTTGAAATCCTTGAGTTTAGGGACAGAGAAGGACACTCGTGGAAACTATCAGTGTGCTATTATGTGCTAAATCTTGTTTGTAGGGACAGAGAAGGACAGTGAGGGAAACTGTCAGTGTGCTATTCTGTTCTAAACCAATCTTGCTGAACCATATTTGAAATCCTTGAGTTTAGGGACAGAGAAGGACACTCATGGAAACTATCAGTGTGCTATTCTGTGCAAAATCTTGTTTGTAGGGACAGAGAAGGACAGTGAGGGAAACTGTCAGTGTGCTATTCTGTTCTAAACCAATCTTGCTGAACCATATTTGAAATCCTTGAGTTTAGGGACAGAGAGGTACAGTGAGGGAAAGTGTCAGTGTGCTATTCTGTTCTAAACCAATCTTGCTGAACCATATTTGAAATCCTTGAGTTTAGGGACAGAGAAGGACACTCGTGGAAACTATCAGTGTGCTATTCTGTGCTAAATCTTGTTTGTAGGGACAGAGAAGGACAGTGAGGGAAACTGTCAGTGTGCTATTCTGTTCTAAACCAATCTTGCTGAACCATATTTGAAATCCTTGAGTTTAGGGACAGAGAGGTACAGTGAGGGAAAGTGTCAGTGTGCTATTCTGTTCTAAACCAATCTTGCTGAACCAGATTTGAAATCCTTGAGTTTAGGGACAGAGAAGGACACTCATGGAAACTATCAGTGTGCTATTCTGTGCTAAATCTTGTTTGTAGGGACAGAGAAGGACAGTGAGGGAAACTATCAGTGTGATATTCTGTGCTAAACCAATCTTGCTGAACCATATTTGAAATCCTTGAGTTTAGGGACAGAGAAGGACACTCGTGGAAACTATCAGTGTGCTATTCTGTGCTAAATCTTGTTTGTAGGGACAGAGAAGGACAGTGAGGGAAACTATCAGTGTGCTATTCTGTGCTAAACCAATCTTGCTGAACCATATTTGAAATCCTTGAGTTTAGGGACAGAGAAGGACACTCGTGGAAACTATCAGTGTGCTATTCTGTGCTAAATCTTGTTTGTAGGGACAGAGAAGGACAGTGAGGGAAACTATCAGTGTGCTATTCTGTGCTAAACCAATCTTGCTGAACCATATTTGAAATCCTTGAGTTTAGGGACAGAGAAGGACACTCGTGGAAACTATCAGTGTGCTATTCTGTGCTAAATCTTGTTTGTAGGGACAGAGAAGGACAGTGAGGGAAAGTGTCAGTGTGCTATTCTGTTCTAAACCGATCTTGCTGAATCATATTTGAAATCCTTGAGTTTAGGGACAGAGAAGGACACTCGTGGAAACTATCAGTGTGCTATTCTGTGCTAAATCTTGTTTGTAGGGACAGAGAAGGACAGTGAGGGAAACTGTCAGTGTGCTATTCTGTTCTAAACCAATCTTGCTGAACCATATTTGAAATCCTTGAGTTTAGGGACAGAGAAGGACACTCGTGGAAACTATCAGTGTGCTATTCTGTGCTAAATCTTGTTTGTAGGGACAGAGAAGGACAGTGAGGGAAACTGTCAGTGTGCTATTCTGTTCTAAACCAATCTTGCTGAACCATATTTGAAATCCTTGAGTTTAGGGACAGAGAAGGACAGTGAGGGAAACTGTCAGTGTGCTATTCTGTTCTAAACCAATCTTGCTGAACCATATTTGAAATCCTTGAGTTTAGGGACAGAGAAGGACACTCGTGGAAACTATCAGTGTGCTATTCTGTGCTAAATCTTGTTTGTAGGGACAGAGAAGGACAGTGAGGGAAACTGTCAGTGTGCTATTCTGTTCTAAACCAATCTTGCTGAACCATATTTGAAATCCTTGAGTTTAGGGACAGAGAAGGACACTCGTGGAAACTATCAGTGTGCTATTCTGTGCTAAATCTTGTTTGTAGGGACAGAGAAGGACAGTGAGGGAAACTGTCAGTGTGCTATTCTGTTCTAAACCAATCTTGCTGAACCATATTTGAAATCCTTGAGTTTAGAGACAGAGAGGTACAGTGAGGGAAAGTGTCAGTGTGCTATTCTGTTCTAAACCAATCTTGCTGAACCATATTTGAAATGCTTGAGTTTAGGGACAGAGAAGGACACTCGTGGAAACTATCAGTGTGCTATTCTGTGCTAAATCTTGTTTGTAGGGACAGAGAAGGACAGTGAGGGAAACTGTCAGTGTGCTATTCTGTTCTAAACCAATCTTGCTGAACCATATTTGAAATCCTTGAGTTTAGGGACAGAGAGGTACAGTGAGGGAAAGTGTCAGTGTGCTATTCTGTTCTAAACCAATCTTGCTGAACCATATTTGAAATCCTTGAGTTTAGGGACAGAGAAGGACACTCGTGGAAACTATCAGTGTGCTATTCTGTGCTAAATCTTGTTTGTAGGGACAGAGAAGGACAGTGAGGGAAACTATCAGTGTGCTATTCTGTGCTAAACCAATCTTGCTGAACCATATTTGAAATCCTTGAGTTTAGGGACAGAGAAGGACACTCGTGGAAACTATCAGTGTGCTATTCTGTGCTAAATATTGTTTGTAGGGACAGAGAAGGACAGTGAGGGAAACTGTCAGTGTGCTATTCTGTTCTAAACCAATCTTGCTGAACCATATTTGAAATCCTTGAGTTTAGGGACAGAGAAGGACACTCGTGGAAACTATCAGTGTGCTATTCTGTGCTAAATCTTGTTTGTAGGGACAGAGAAGGACAGTGAGGGAAACTGTCAGTGTGCTATTCTGTTCTAAACCAATCTTGCTGAACCATATTTAAAATCCTTGAGTTTAGGGACAGAGAAGGACACTCGTGGAAACTATCAGTGTGCTATTCTGTGCTAAATCTTGTTTGTAGGGACAGAGAAGGACAGTGAGGGAAAGTGTCAGTGTGCTATTCTGTTCTAAACCGATCTTGCTGAATCATATTTGAAATCCTTGAGTTTAGGGACAGAGAAGGACACTCGTGGAAACTATCAGTGTGCTATTCTGTGCTAAATCTTGTTTGTAGGGACAGAGAAGGACAGTGAGGGAAAACTGTCAGTGTGCTATTCTGTTCTAAACCAATCTTGCTGAACCATATTTGAAATCCTTGAGTTTAGGGACAGAGAAGGACACTCGTGGAAACTATCAGTGTGCTATTCTGTGCTAAATCTTGTTTGTAGGGACAGAGAAGGACAGTGAGGGAAACTGTCAGTGTGCTATTCTGTTCTAAACCAATCTTGCTGAACCATATTTGAAATCCTTGAGTTTAGGGACAGAGAAGGACAGTGAGGGAAACTGTCAGTGTGCTATTCTGTTCTAAACCAATCTTGCTGAACCATATTTGAAATCCTTGAGTTTAGGGACAGAGAAGGACACTCGTGGAAACTATCAGTGTGCTATTCTGTGCTAAATCTTGTTTGTAGGGACAGAGAAGGACAGTGAGGGAAACTGTCAGTGTGCTATTCTGTTCTAAACCAATCTTGCTGAACCATATTTGAAATCTTTGAGTTTAGAGACAGAGAGGTACAGTGAGGGAAAGTGTCAGTGTGCTATTCTGTTCTAAACCAATCTTGCTGAACCATATTTGAAATGCTTGAGTTTAGGGACAGAGAAGGACACTCGTGGAAACTATCAGTGTGCTATTCTGTGCTAAATCTTGTTTGTAGGGACAGAGAAGGACAGTGAGGGAAACTGTCAGTGTGCTATTCTGTTCTAAACCAATCTTGCTGAACCATATTTGAAATCCTTGAGTTTAGGGACAGAGAGGTACAGTGAGGGAAAGTGTCAGTGTGCTATTCTGTTCTAAACCAATCTTGCTGAACCATATTTGAAATCCTTGAGTTTAGGGACAGAGAAGGACACTCGTGGAAACTATCAGTGTGCTATTCTGTGCTAAATCTTGTTTGTAGGGACAGAGAATGACAGTGAGGGAAACTATCAGTGTGCTATTCTGTGCTAAACCAATCTTGCTGAACCATATTTGAAATCCTTGAGTTTAGGGACAGAGAAGGACACTCGTGGAAACTATCAGTGTGCTATTCTGTGCTAAATATTGTTTGTAGGGACAGAGAAGGACAGTGAGGGAAACTGTCAGTGTGCTATTCTGTTCTAAACCAATCTTGCTGAACCATATTTGAAATCCTTGAGTTTAGGGACAGAGAAGGACACTCGTGGAAACTATCAGTGTGCTATTCTGTGCTAAATCTTGTTTGTAGGGACAGAGAAGGACAGTGAGGGAAACTGTCAGTGTGCTATTCTGTTCTAAACCAATCTTGCTGAACCATATTTGAAATCCTTGAGTTTAGGGACAGAGAAGGACACTCGTGGAAACTATCAGTGTGCTATTCTGTGCTAAATCTTGTTTGTAGGGACAGAGAAGGACAGTGAGGGAAACTGTCAGTGTGCTATTCTGTTCTAAACCAATCTTGCTGAACCATATTTGAAATCCTTGAGTTTAGGGACAGAGAAGGACACTCGTGGAAACTATCAGTGTGCTATTCTGTGCTAAATCTTGTTTGTAGGGACAGAGAAGGACAGTGAGGGAAACTGTCAGTGTGCTATTCTGTTCTAAACCAATCTTGCTGAACCATATTTGAAATCCTTGAGTTTAGGGACAGAGAAGGACACTCGTGGAAACTATCAGTGTGCTATTCTGTGCTAAATCTTGTTTGTAGGGACAGAGAAGGACAGTGAGGGAAACTGTCAGTGTGCTATTCTGTTCTAAACCAATCTTGCTGAACCATATTTGAAATCTTTGAGTTTAGAGACAGAGAGGTACAGTGAGGGAAAGTGTCAGTGTGCTATTCTGTTCTAAACCAATCTTGCTGAACCATATTTGAAATGCTTGAGTTTAGGGACAGAGAAGGACACTCGTGGAAACTATCAGTGTGCTATTCTGTGCTAAATCTTGTTTGTAGGGACAGAGAAGGACAGTGAGGGAAACTGTCAGTGTGCTATTCTGTTCTAAACCAATCTTGCTGAACCATATTTGAAATCCTTGAGTTTAGGGACAGAGAGGTACAGTGAGGGAAAGTGTCAGTGTGCTATTCTGTTCTAAACCAATCTTGCTGAACCATATTTGAAATCCTTGAGTTTAGGGACAGAGAAGGACACTCGTGGAAACTATCAGTGTGCTATTCTGTGCTAAATCTTGTTTGTAGGGACAGAGAATGACAGTGAGGGAAACTATCAGTGTGCTATTCTGTGCTAAACCAATCTTGCTGAACCATATTTGAAATCCTTGAGTTTAGGGACAGAGAAGGACACTCATGGAAACTATCAGTGTGCTATTCTGTGCTAAATATTGTTTGTAGGGACAGAGAAGGACAGTGAGGGAAACTGTCAGTGTGCTATTCTGTTCTAAACCAATCTTGCTGAACCATATTTGAAATCCTTGAGTTTAGGGACAGAGAAGGACACTCGTGGAAACTATCAGTGTGCTATTCTGTGCTAAATCTTGTTTGTAGGGACAGAGAAGGACAGTGAGGGAAACTGTCAGTGTGCTATTCTGTTCTAAACCAATCTTGCTGAACCATATTTGAAATCCTTGAGTTTAGGGACAGAGAAGGACACTCGTGGAAACTATCAGTGTGCTATTCTGTGCTAAATCTTGTTTGTAGGGACAGAGAAGGACAGTGAGGGAAACTGTCAGTGTGCTATTCTGTTCTAAACCAATCTTGCTGAACCATATTTGAAATCCTTGAGTTTAGGGACAGAGAGGTACAGTGAGGGAAAGTGTCAGTGTGCTATTCTGTTCTAAACCAATCTTGCTGAACCATATTTGAAATCCTTGAGTTTAGGGACAGAGAAGGACACTCGTGGAAACTATCAGTGTGCTATTCTGTGCTAAATCTTGTTTGTAGGGACAGAGAAGGACAGTGAGGGAAACTGTCAGTGTGCTATTCTGTTCTAAACCAATCTTGCTGAACCATATTTGAAATCCTTGAGTTTAGGGACAGAGAGGTACAGTGAGGGAAATGTGTCAGTGTGCTATTCTGTTCTAAACCAATCTTGCTGAACCATATTTGAAATGCTTGAGTTTAGGGACAGAGAAGGACACTCGTGGAAACTATCAGTGTGCTATTCTGTGCTAAATCTTGTTTGTAGGGACAGAGAAGGACAGTGAGGGAAACTGTCAGTGTGCTATTCTGTTCTAAACCAATCTTGCTGAACCATATTTGAAATCCTTGAGTTTAGGGACAGAGAGGTACAGTGAGGGAAAGTGTCAGTGTGCTATTCTGTTCTAAACCAATCTTGCTGAACCATATTTGAAATCCTTGAGTTTAGGGACAGAGAAGGACACTCGTGGAAACTATCAGTGTGCTATTCTGTGCTAAATCTTGTTTGTAGGGACAGAGAAGGACAGTGAGGGAAACTGTCAGTGTGCTATTCTGTTCTAAACCAATCTTGCTGAACCATATTTGAAATCCTTGAGTTTAGGGACAGAGAAGGACACTCGTGGAAACTATCAGTGTGCTATTCTGTGCTAAATCTTGTTTGTAGGGACAGAGAAGGACAGTGAGGGAAACTGTCAGTGTGCTATTCTGTTCTAAACCAATCTTGCTGAACCATATTTGAAATCCTTGAGTTTAGGGACAGAGAAGGACAGTGAGGGAAACTGTCAGTGTACTATTCTGTTCTAAACCAATCTTGCTGAACCATATTTGAAATCCTTGAGTTTAGGGACAGAGAAGGACACTCGTGGAAACTATCAGTGTGCTATTCTGTGCTAAATCTTGTTTGTAGGGACAGAGAAGGACAGTGAGGGAAACTGTCAGTGTGCTATTCTGTTCTAAACCAATCTTGCTGAACCATATTTGAAATCCTTGAGTTTAGGGACAGAGAAGGACACTCGTGGAAACTATCAGTGTGCTATTCTGTGCTAAATCTTGTTTGTAGGGACAGAGAAGGACAGTGAGGGAAACTGTCAGTGTGCTATTCTGTTCTAAACCAATCTTGCTGAACCATATTTGAAATCCTTGAGTTTAGGGACAGAGAGGTACAGTGAGGGAAAGTGTCAGTGTGCTATTCTGTTCTAAACCAATCTTGCTGAACCATATTTGAAATGCTTGAGTTTAGGGACAGAGAAGGACACTCGTGGAAACTATCAGTGTGCTATTCTGTGCTAAATCTTGTTTGTAGGGACAGAGAAGGACAGTGAGGGAAACTGTCAGTGTGCTATTCTGTTCTAAACCAATCTTGCTGAACCATATTTGAAATCCTTGAGTTTAGGGACAGAGAAGGACACTCGTGGAAACTATCAGTGTGCTATTCTGTGCTAAATCTTGTTTGTAGGGACAGAGAAGGACAGTGAGGGAAACTGTCAGTGTGCTATTCTGTTCTAAACCAATCTTGCTGAACCATATTTGAAATCCTTGAGTTTAGGGACAGAGAAGGACAGTGAGGGAAACTGTCAGTGTGCTATTCTGTTCTAAACCAATCTTGCTGAACCATATTTGAAATCCTTGAGTTTAGGGACAGAGAAGGACACTCGTGGAAACTATCAGTGTGCTATTCTGTGCTAAATCTTGTTTGTAGGGACAGAGAAGGACAGTGAGGGAAACTGTCAGTGTGCTATTCTGTTCTAAACCAATCTTGCTGAACCATATTTGAAATCCTTGAGTTTAGGGACAGAGAAGGACACTCGTGGAAACTATCAGTGTGCTATTCTGTGCTAAAGCTTGTTTGTAGGGACAGAGAAGGACAGTGAGGGAAACTGTCAGTGTGCTATTCTGTTCTAAACCAATCTTGCTGAACCATATTTGAAATCCTTGAGTTTAGGGACAGAGAGGTACAGTGAGGGAAAGTGTCAGTGTGCTATTCTGTTCTAAAACAATCTTGCTGAACCATATTTGAAATCCTTGAGTTTAGGGACAGAGAAGGACACTCATGGAAACTATCAGTGTGCTATTCTGTGCTAAATCTTGTTTGTAGGGACAGAGAAGGACAGTGAGGGAAACTGTCAGTGTGCTATTCTGTTCTAAACCAATCTTGCTGAACCATATTTGAAATCCTTGAGTTTAGGGACAGAGAGGTACAGTGAGGGAAAGTGTCAGTGTGCTATTCTGTTCTAAACCAATCTTGCTGAACCATATTTGAAATCCTTGAGTTTAGGGACAGAGAAGGACACTCGTGGAAACTATCAGTGTGCTATTCTGTGCTAAATCTTGTTTGTAGGGACAGAGAAGGACAGTGAGGGAAACTGTCAGTGTGCTATTCTGTTCTAAACCAATCTTGCTGAACCATATTTGAAATCCTTGAGTTTAGGGACAGAGAGGTACAGTGAGGGAAAGTGTCAGTGTGCTATTCTGTTCTAAACCAATCTTGCTGAACCAGATTTGAAATCCTTGAGTTTAGGGACAGAGAAGGACACTCATGGAAACTATCAGTGTGCTATTCTGTGCTAAATCTTGTTTGTAGGGACAGAGAAGGACAGTGAGGGAAACTATCAGTGTGATATTCTGTGCTAAACCAATCTTGCTGAACCATATTTGAAATCCTTGAGTTTAGGGACAGAGAAGGACACTCGTGGAAACTATCAGTGTGCTATTCTGTGCTAAATCTTGTTTGTAGGGACAGAGAAGGACAGTGAGGGAAACTATCAGTGTGCTATTCTGTGGTAAACCAATCTTGCTGAACCATATTTGAAATCCTTGAGTTTAGGGACAGAGAAGGACACTCGTGGAAACTATCAGTGTGCTATTCTGTGCTAAATCTTGTTTGTAGGGACAGAGAAGGACAGTGAGGGAAACTATCAGTGTGCTATTCTGTGCTAAACCAATCTTGCTGAACCATATTTGAAATCCTTGAGTTTAGGGACAGAGAAGGACACTCGTGGAAACTATCAGTGTGCTATTCTGTGCTAAATCTTGTTTGTAGGGACAGAGAAGGACAGTGAGGGAAAGTGTCAGTGTGCTATTCTGTTCTAAACCGATCTTGCTGAATCATATTTGAAATCCTTGAGTTTAGGGACAGAGAAGGACACTCGTGGAAACTATCAGTGTGCTATTCTGTGCTAAATCTTGTTTGTAGGGACAGAGAAGGACAGTGAGGGAAACTGTCAGTGTGCTATTCTGTTCTAAACCAATCTTGCTGAACCATATTTGAAATCCTTGAGTTTAGGGACAGAGAAGGACACTCGTGGAAACTATCAGTGTGCTATTATGTGCTAAATCTTGTTTGTAGGGACAGAGAAGGACAGTGAGGGAAACTGTCAGTGTGCTATTCTGTTCTAAACCAATCTTGCTGAACCATATTTGAAATCCTTGAGTTTAGGGACAGAGAAGGACAGTGAGGGAAACTGTCAGTGTGCTATTCTGTTCTAAACCAATCTTGCTGAACCATATTTGAAATCCTTGAGTTTAGGGACAGAGAAGGACACTCGTGGAAACTATCAGTGTGCTATTCTGTGCTAAATCTTGTTTGTAGGGACAGAGAAGGACAGTGAGGGAAACTGTCAGTGTGCTATTCTGTTCTAAACCAATCTTGCTGAACCATATTTGAAATCCTTGAGTTTAGGGACAGAGAAGGACACTCGTGGAAACTATCAGTGTGCTATTCTGTGCTAAATCTTGTTTGTAGGGACAGAGAAGGACAGTGAGGGAAACTGTCAGTGTGCTATTCTGTTCTAAACCAATCTTGCTGAACCATATTTGAAATCCTTGAGTTTAGAGACAGAGAGGTACAGTGAGGGAAAGTGTCAGTGTGCTATTCTGTTCTAAACCAATCTTGCTGAACCATATTTGAAATGCTTGAGTTTAGGGACAGAGAAGGACACTTGTGGAAACTATCAGTGTGCTATTCTGTGCTAAATCTTGTTTGTAGGGACAGAGAAGGACAGTGAGGGAAACTGTCAGTGTGCTATTCTGTTCTAAACCAATCTTGCTGAACCATATTTGAAATCCTTGAGTTTAGGGACAGAGAGGTACAGTGAGGGAAAGTGTCAGTGTGCTATTCTGTTCTAAACCAATCTTGCTGAACCATATTTGAAATCCTTGAGTTTAGGGACAGAGAAGGACACTCGTGGAAACTATCAGTGTGCTATTCTGTGCTAAATCTTGTTTGTAGGGACAGAGAAGGACAGTGAGGGAAACTATCAGTGTGCTATTCTGTGCTAAACCAATCTTGCTGAACCATATTTGAAATCCTTGAGTTTAGGGACAGAGAAGGACACTCGTGGAAACTATCAGTGTGCTATTCTGTGCTAAATATTGTTTGTAGGGACAGAGAAGGACAGTGAGGGAAACTGTCAGTGTGCTATTCTGTTCTAAACCAATCTTGCTGAACCATATTTGAAATCCTTGAGTTTAGGGACAGAGAAGGACACTCGTGGAAACTATCAGTGTGCTATTCTGTGCTAAATCTTGTTTGTAGGGACAGAGAAGGACAGTGAGGGAAACTGTCAGTGTGCTATTCTGTTCTAAACCAATCTTGCTGAACCATATTTGAAATCCTTGAGTTTAGGGACAGAGAAGGACACTCGTGGAAACTATCAGTGTGCTATTCTGTGCTAAATCTTGTTTGTAGGGACAGAGAAGGACAGTGAGGGAAAGTGTCAGTGTGCTATTCTGTTCTAAACCGATCTTGCTGAATCATATTTGAAATCCTTGAGTTTAGGGACAGAGAAGGACACTCGTGGAAACTATCAGTGTGCTATTCTGTGCTAAATCTTGTTTGTAGGGACAGAGAAGGACAGTGAGGGAAAACTGTCAGTGTGCTATTCTGTTCTAAACCAATCTTGCTGAACCATATTTGAAATCCTTGAGTTTAGGGACAGAGAAGGACACTCGTGGAAACTATCAGTGTGCTATTCTGTGCTAAATCTTGTTTGTAGGGACAGAGAAGGACAGTGAGGGAAACTGTCAGTGTGCTATTCTGTTCTAAACCAATCTTGCTGAACCATATTTGAAATCCTTGAGTTTAGGGACAGAGAAGGACAGTGAGGGAAACTGTCAGTGTGCTATTCTGTTCTAAACCAATCTTGCTGAACCATATTTGAAATCCTTGAGTTTAGGGACAGAGAAGGACACTCGTGGAAACTATCAGTGTGCTATTCTGTGCTAAATCTTGTTTGTAGGGACAGAGAAGGACAGTGAGGGAAACTGTCAGTGTGCTATTCTGTTCTAAACCAATCTTGCTGAACCATATTTGAAATCCTTGAGTTTAGAGACAGAGAGGTACAGTGAGGGAAAGTGTCAGTGTGCTATTCTGTTCTAAACCAA
The DNA here is from genome assembly GCA_029206835.1 of Rana muscosa. Lineage (NCBI taxonomy): Eukaryota > Metazoa > Chordata > Amphibia > Anura > Ranidae > Rana > Rana muscosa. The sequence goes on along the minus strand of JARGYO010005593.1, from coordinate 1,385,022 downwards.
TCTTGCTGAACCATATTTGAAATGCTTGAGTTTAGGGACAGAGAAGGACACTCGTGGAAACTATCAGTGTGCTATTCTGTGCTAAATCTTGTTTGTAGGGACAGAGAAGGACAGTGAGGGAAACTGTCAGTGTGCTATTCTGTTCTAAACCAATCTTGCTGAACCATATTTGAAATCCTTGAGTTTAGGGACAGAGAGGTACAGTGAGGGAAAGTGTCAGTGTGCTATTCTGTTCTAAACCAATCTTGCTGAACCATATTTGAAATCCTTGAGTTTAGGGACAGAGAAGGACACTCGTGGAAACTATCAGTGTGCTATTCTGTGCTAAATCTTGTTTGTAGGGACAGAGAAGGACAGTGAGGGAAACTATCAGTGTGCTATTCTGTGCTAAACCAATCTTGCTGAACCATATTTGAAATCCTTGAGTTTAGGGACAGAGAAGGACACTCGTGGAAACTATCAGTGTGCTATTCTGTGCTAAATATTGTTTGTAGGGACAGAGAAGGACAGTGAGGGAAACTGTCAGTGTGCTATTCTGTTCTAAACCAATCTTGCTGAACCATATTTGAAATCCTTGAGTTTAGGGACAGAGAAGGACACTCGTGGAAACTATCAGTGTGCTATTCTGTGCTAAATCTTGTTTGTAGGGACAGAGAAGGACAGTGAGGGAAACTGTCAGTGTGCTATTCTGTTCTAAACCAATCTTGCTGAACCATATTTGAAATCCTTGAGTTTAGGGACAGAGAAGGACACTCGTGGAAACTATCAGTGTGCTATTCTGTGCTAAATCTTGTTTGTAGGGACAGAGAAGGACAGTGAGGGAAACTGTCAGTGTGCTATTCTGTTCTAAACCAATCTTGCTGAACCATATTTGAAATCCTTGAGTTTAGGGACAGAGAGGTACAGTGAGGGAAAGTGTCAGTGTGCTATTCTGTTCTAAACCAATCTTGCTGAACCATATTTGAAATCCTTGAGTTTAGGGACAGAGAAGGACACTCGTGGAAACTATCAGTGTGCTATTCTGTGCTAAATCTTGTTTGTAGGGACAGAGAAGGACAGTGAGGGAAACTGTCAGTGTGCTATTCTGTTCTAAACCAATCTTGCTGAACCATATTTGAAATCCTTGAGTTTAGGGACAGAGAGGTACAGTGAGGGAAATGTGTCAGTGTGCTATTCTGTTCTAAACCAATCTTGCTGAACCATATTTGAAATGCTTGAGTTTAGGGACAGAGAAGGACACTCGTGGAAACTATCAGTGTGCTATTCTGTGCTAAATCTTGTTTGTAGGGACAGAGAAGGACAGTGAGGGAAACTGTCAGTGTGCTATTCTGTTCTAAACCAATCTTGCTGAACCATATTTGAAATCCTTGAGTTTAGGGACAGAGAGGTACAGTGAGGGAAAGTGTCAGTGTGCTATTCTGTTCTAAACCAATCTTGCTGAACCATATTTGAAATCCTTGAGTTTAGGGACAGAGAAGGACACTCGTGGAAACTATCAGTGTGCTATTCTGTGCTAAATCTTGTTTGTAGGGACAGAGAAGGACAGTGAGGGAAACTGTCAGTGTGCTATTCTGTTCTAAACCAATCTTGCTGAACCATATTTGAAATCCTTGAGTTTAGGGACAGAGAAGGACACTCGTGGAAACTATCAGTGTGCTATTCTGTGCTAAATCTTGTTTGTAGGGACAGAGAAGGACAGTGAGGGAAACTGTCAGTGTGCTATTCTGTTCTAAACCAATCTTGCTGAACCATATTTGAAATCCTTGAGTTTAGGGACAGAGAAGGACAGTGAGGGAAACTGTCAGTGTGCTATTCTGTTCTAAACCAATCTTGCTGAACCATATTTGAAATCCTTGAGTTTAGGGACAGAGAAGGACACTCGTGGAAACTATCAGTGTGCTATACTGTGCTAAATCTTGTTTGTAGGGACAGAGAAGGACAGTGAGGGAAACTGTCAGTGTGCTATTCTGTTCTAAACCAATCTTGCTGAACCATATTTGAAATCCTTGAGTTTAGGGACAGAGAAGGACACTCGTGGAAACTATCAGTGTGCTATTCTGTGCTAAATCTTGTTTGTAGGGACAGAGAAGGACAGTGAGGGAAACTGTCAGTGTGCTATTCTGTTCTAAACCAATCTTGCTGAACCGTATTTGAAATCCTTGAGTTTAGGGACAGAGAGGTACAGTGAGGGAAAGTGTCAGTGTGCTATTCTGTTCTAAACCAATCTTGCTGAACCATATTTGAAATGCTTGAGTTTAGGGACAGAGAAGGACACTCGTGGAAACTATCCGTGTGCTATTCTGTGCTAAATCTTGTTTGTAGGGACAGAGAAGGACAGTGAGGGAAACTGTCAGTGTGCTATTCTGATCTAAACCAATCTTGCTGAACCATATTTGAAATCCTTGAGTTTAGGGACAGAGAAGGACACTCGTGGAAACTATCAGTGTGCTATTCTGTGCTAAATCTTGTTTGTAGGGACAGAGAAGGACAGTGAGGGAAACTGTCAGTGTGCTATTCTGTTCTAAACCAATCTTGCTGAACCATATTTGAAATCCTTGAGTTTAGGGACAGAGAAGGACAGTGAGGGAAACTGTCAGTGTGCTATTCTGTTCTAAACCAATCTTGCTGAACCATATTTGAAATCCTTGAGTTTAGGGACAGAGAAGGACACTCGTGGAAACTATCAGTGTGCTATTCTGTGCTAAATCTTGTTTGTAGGGACAGAGAAGGACAGTGAGGGAAACTGTCAGTGTGCTATTCTGTTCTAAACCAATCTTGCTGAACCATATTTGAAATCCTTGAGTTTAGGGACAGAGAAGGACACTCGTGGAAACTATCAGTGTGCTATTCTGTGCTAAATCTTGTTTGTAGGGACAGAGAAGGACAGTGAGGGAAACTATCAGTGTGCTATTCTGTGCTAAACCAATCTTGCTGAACCATATTTGAAATCCTTGAGTTTAGGGACAGAGAAGGACACTCGTGGAAACTATCAGTGTGCTATTCTGTGCTAAATCTTGTTTGTAGGGACAGAGAAGGACAGTGAGGGAAACTGTCAGTGTGCTATTCTGTTCTAAACCAATCTTGCTGAACCATATTTGAAATCCTTGAGTTTAGGGACAGAGAGGTACAGTGAGGGAAAGTGTCAGTGTGCTATTCTGTTCTAAACCAATCTTGCTGAACCATATTTGAAATCCTTGAGTTTAGGGACAGAGAGGTACAGTGAGGGAAAGTGTCAGTGTGCTATTCTGTTCTAAACCAATCTTGCTGAACCATATTTGAAATGCTTGAGTTTAGGGACAGAGAAGGACACTCGTGGAAACTATCAGTGTGCTATTCTGTGCTAAATCTTGTTTGTAGGGACAGAGAAGGACAGTGAGGGAAACTGTCAGTGTGCTATTCTGTTCTAAACCAATCTTGCTGAACCATATTTGAAATCCTTGAGTTTAGGGACAGAGAGGTACAGTGAGGGAAAGTGTCAGTGTGCTATTCTGTTCTAAACCAATCTTGCTGAACCATATTTGAAATCCTTGAGTTTAGGGACAGAGAAGGACACTCGTGGAAACTATCAGTGTGCTATTCTGTGCTAAATCTTGTTTGTAGGGACAGAGAAGGACAGTGAGGGAAACTGTCAGTGTGCTATTCTGTTCTAAACCAATCTTGCTGAACCATATTTGAAATCCTTGAGTTTAGGGACAGAGAAGGACACTCGTGGAAACTATCAGTGTGCTATTCTGTGCTAAATCTTGTTTGTAGGGACAGAGAAGGACAGTGAGGGAAACTGTCAGTGTGCTATTCTGTTCTAAACCAATCTTGCTGAACCATATTTGAAATCCTTGAGTTTAGGGACAGAGAAGGACAGTGAGGGAAACTGTCAGTGTGCTATTCTGTTCTAAACCAATCTTGCTGAACCATATTTGAAATCCTTGAGTTTAGGGACAGAGAAGGACACTCGTGGAAACTATCAGTGTGCTATTCTGTGCTAAATCTTGTTTGTAGGGACAGAGAAGGACAGTGAGGGAAACTGTCAGTGTGCTATTCTGTTCTAAACCAATCTTGCTGAACCATATTTGAAATCCTTGAGTTTAGGGACAGAGAAGGACACTCGTGGAAACTATCAGTGTGCTATTCTGTGCTAAACCAATCTTGCTGAACCATATTTGAAATCCTTGAGTTTAGGGACAGAGAAGGACACTCGTGGAAACTATCAGTGTGCTATACTGTGCTAAATCTTGTTTGTAGGGACAGAGAAGGACAGTGAGGGAAACTGTCAGTGTGCTATTCTGTTCTAAACCAATCTTGCTGAACCATATTTGAAATCCTTGAGTTTAGGGACAGAGAAGGACACTCGTGGAAACTATCAGTGTGCTATTCTGTGCTAAATCTTGTTTGTAGGGACAGAGAAGGACAGTGAGGGAAACTGTCAGTGTGCTATTCTGTTCTAAACCAATCTTGCTGAACCGTATTTGAAATCCTTGAGTTTAGGGACAGAGAGGTACAGTGAGGGAAAGTGTCAGTGTGCTATTCTGTTCTAAACCAATCTTGCTGAACCATATTTGAAATGCTTGAGTTTAGGGACAGAGAAGGACACTCGTGGAAACTATCAGTGTGCTATTCTGTGCTAAATCTTGTTTGTAGGGACAGAGAAGGACAGTGAGGGAAACTGTCAGTGTGCTATTCTGATCTAAACCAATCTTGCTGAACCATATTTGAAATCCTTGAGTTTAGGGACAGAGAAGGACACTCGTGGAAACTATCAGTGTGCTATTCTGTGCTAAATCTTGTTTGTAGGGACAGAGAAGGACAGTGAGGGAAACTGTCAGTGTGCTATTCTGTTCTAAACCAATCTTGCTGAACCATATTTGAAATCCTTGAGTTTAGGGACAGAGAAGGACAGTGAGGGAAACTGTCAGTGTGCTATTCTGTTCTAAACCAATCTTGCTGAACCATATTTGAAATCCTTGAGTTTAGGGACAGAGAAGGACACTCGTGGAAACTATCAGTGTGCTATTCTGTGCTAAATCTTGTTTGTAGGGACAGAGAAGGACAGTGAGGGAAACTGTCAGTGTGCTATTCTGTTCTAAACCAATCTTGCTGAACCATATTTGAAATCCTTGAGTTTAGGGACAGAGAAGGACACTCGTGGAAACTATCAGTGTGCTATTCTGTGCTAAATCTTGTTTGTAGGGACAGAGAAGGACAGTGAGGGAAACTATCAGTGTGCTATTCTGTGCTAAACCAATCTTGCTGAACCATATTTGAAATCCTTGAGTTTAGGGACAGAGAAGGACACTCGTGGAAACTATCAGTGTGCTATTCTGTGCTAAATCTTGTTTGTAGGGACAGAGAAGGACAGTGAGGGAAACTGTCAGTGTGCTATTCTGTTCTAAACCAATCTTGCTGAACCATATTTGAAATCCTTGAGTTTAGGGACAGAGAGGTACAGTGAGGGAAAGTGTCAGTGTGCTATTCTGTTCTAAACCAATCTTGCTGAACCATATTTGAAATCCTTGAGTTTAGGGACAGAGAGGTACAGTGAGGGAAAGTGTCAGTGTGCTATTCTGTTCTAAACCAATCTTGCTGAACCATATTTGAAATGCTTGAGTTTAGGGACAGAGAAGGACACTCGTGGAAACTATCAGTGTGCTATTCTGTGCTAAATCTTGTTTGTAGGGACAGAGAAGGACAGTGAGGGAAACTGTCAGTGTGCTATTCTGTTCTAAACCAATCTTGCTGAACCATATTTGAAATCCTTGAGTTTAGGGACAGAGAGGTACAGTGAGGGAAAGTGTCAGTGTGCTATTCTGTTCTAAACCAATCTTGCTGAACCATATTTGAAATCCTTGAGTTTAGGGACAGAGAAGGACACTCGTGGAAACTATCAGTGTGCTATTCTGTGCTAAATCTTGTTTGTAGGGACAGAGAAGGACAGTGAGGGAAACTGTCAGTGTGCTATTCTGTTCTAAACCAATCTTGCTGAACCATATTTGAAATCCTTGAGTTTAGGGACAGAGAAGGACACTCGTGGAAACTATCAGTGTGCTATTCTGTGCTAAATCTTGTTTGTAGGGACAGAGAAGGACAGTGAGGGAAACTGTCAGTGTGCTATTCTGTTCTAAACCAATCTTGCTGAACCATATTTGAAATCCTTGAGTTTAGGGACAGAGAAGGACAGTGAGGGAAACTGTCAGTGTGCTATTCTGTTCTAAACCAATCTTGCTGAACCATATTTGAAATCCTTGAGTTTAGGGACAGAGAAGGACACTCGTGGAAACTATCAGTGTGCTATTCTGTGCTAAATCTTGTTTGTAGGGACAGAGAAGGACAGTGAGGGAAACTGTCAGTGTGCTATTCTGTTCTAAACCAATCTTGCTGAACCATATTTGAAATCCTTGAGTTTAGGGACAGAGAAGGACACTCGTGGAAACTATCAGTGTGCTATTCTGTGCTAAATCTTGTTTGTAGGGACAGAGAAGGACAGTGAGGGAAACTGTCAGTGTGCTATTCTGTTCTAAACCAATCTTGCTGAACCGTATTTGAAATCCTTGAGTTTAGGGACAGAGAGGTACAGTGAGGGAAAGTGTCAGTGTGCTATTCTGTTCTAAACCAATCTTGCTGAACCATATTTGAAATCCTTGAGTTTAGGGACAGATAAGGACACTCGTGGAAACTATCAGTGTGCTATTCTGTGCTAAATCTTGTTTGTAGGGACAGAGAAGGACAGTGAGGGAAACTGTCAGTGTGCTATTCTGTTCTAAACCAATCTTGCTGAACCATATTTGAAATCATTGAGTTTAGGGACAGAGAAGGACACTCGTGGAAACTATCAGTGTGCTATTCTGTGCTAAATCTTGTTTGTAGGGACAGAGAAGGACAGTGAGGGAAACTATCAGTGTGCTATTCTGTGCTAAACCAATCTTGCTGAACCATATTTGAAATCCTTGAATTTAGGGACAGAGAAGGACACTCGTGGAAACTATCAGTGTGCTATTCTGTGCTAAATCTTGTTTGTAGGGACAGAGAAGGACAGTGAGGGAAACTGTCAGTGTGCTATTCTGTTCTAAACCAATCTTGCTGAACCATATTTGAAATCCTTGAGTTTAGGGACAGAGAGGTACAGTGAGGGAAAGTGTCAGTGTGCTATTCTGTTCTAAACCAATCTTGCTGAACCATATTTGAAATCCTTGAGTTTAGGGACAGAGAGGTACAGTGAGGGAAAGTGTCAGTGTGCTATTCTGTTCTAAACCAATCTTGCTGAACCATATTTGAAATGCTTGAGTTTAGGGACAGAGAAGGACACTCGTGGAAACTATCAGTGTGCTATTCTGTGCTAAATCTTGTTTGTAGGGACAGAGAAGGACAGTGAGGGAAACTGTCAGTGTGCTATTCTGTTCTAAACCAATCTTGCTGAACCATATTTGAAATCCTTGAGTTTAGGGACAGAGAGGTACAGTGAGGGAAAGTGTCAGTGTGCTATTCTGTTCTAAACCAATCTTGCTGAACCATATTTGAAATCCTTGAGTTTAGGGACAGAGAAGGACACTCGTGGAAACTATCAGTGTGCTATTCTGTGCTAAATCTTGTTTGTAGGGACAGAGAAGGACAGTGAGGGAAACTATCAGTGTGCTATTCTGTGCTAAACCAATCTTGCTGAACCATATTTGAAATCATTGAGTTTAGGGACAGAGAAGGACACTTGTGGAAACTATCAGTGTGCTATTCTGTGCTAACTCTTGTTTGTAGGGACAGAGAAGGACAGTGAGGGAAAGTGTCAGTGTGCTATTCTGTTCTAAACCAATCTTGCTGAACCATATTTGAAATCCTTGAGTTTAGGGACAGAGAAGGACACTCATGGAAACTATCAGTGTGCTATTCTGTGCTAAATCTTGTTTGTAGGGACAGAGAAGGACAGTGAGGGAAACTGTCAGTGTGCTATTCTGTTCTAAACCAATCTTGCTGAACCATATTTGAAATCCTTGAGTTTAGGGACAGAGAAGGACAGTGAGGGAAACTGTCAGTGTGCTATTCTGTTCTAAACCAATCTTGCTGAACCATATTTGAAATCCTTGAGTTTAGGGGCAGAGAAGGACACTCGTGGAGACTATCAGTGTGCTATTCTGTGCTAAATCTTGTTTGTAGGGACAGAGAAGGACAGTGAGGGAAACTGTTAGTGTGCTATTCTGTTCTAAACCAATCTTGCTGAACCATATTTGAAATCCTTGAGTTTAGGGACAGAGAAGGACACTCGTGGAAACTATCAGTGTGCTATTCTGTGCAAAATCTTGTTTGTAGGGACAGAGAAGGACAGTGAGGGAAACTGTCAGTGTGCTATTCTGTTCTAAACCAATCTTGCTGAACCATATTTGAAATCCTTGAGTTTAGGGACAGAGAGGTACAGTGAGGGAAAGTGTCAGTGTGCTATTCTGTTCTAAACCAATCTTGCTGAACCATATTTGAAATCCTTGAGTTTAGGGACAGAGAAGGACACTCGTGGAAACTATAAGTGTGCTATTCTGTGCTAAATCTTGTTTGTAGGGACAGAGAAGGACAGTGAGGGAAACTGTCAGTGTGCTATTCTGTTCTAAACCAATCTTGCTGAACCATATTTGAAATCCTTGAGTTTAGGGACAGAGAGGTACAGTGAGGGAAAGTGTCAGTGTGCTATTCTGTTCTAAACCAATCTTGCTGAACCATATTTGAAATCCTTGAGTTTAGGGACAGAGAAGGACACTCGTGGAAACTATCAGTGTGCTATTCTGTGCTAAATCTTGTTTGTAGGGACAGAGAAGGACAGTGAGGGAAACTGTCAGTGTGCTATTCTGTTCTAAACCAATCTTGCTGAACCATATTTGAAATCCTTGAGTTTAGGGACAGAGAAGGACACTCGTGGAAACTATCAGTGTGCTATTCTGTGCTAAATCTTGTTTGTAGGGACAGAGAAGGACAGTGAGGGAAACTGTCAGTGTGCTATTCTGTTCTAAACCAATCTTGCTGAACCATATTTGAAATCCTTGAGTTTAGGGACAGAGAAGGACAGTGAGGGAAACTGTCAGTGTACTATTCTGTTCTAAACCAATCTTGCTGAACCATATTTGAAATCCTTGAGTTTAGGGACAGAGAAGGACACTCGTGGAAACTATCAGTGTGCTATTCTGTGCTAAATCTTGTTTGTAGGGACAGAGAAGGACAGTGAGGGAAACTGTCAGTGTGCTATTCTGTTCTAAACCAATCTTGCTGAACCATATTTGAAATCCTTGAGTTTAGGGACAGAGAAGGACACTCGTGGAAACTATCAGTGTGCTATTCTGTGCTAAATCTTGTTTGTAGGGACAGAGAAGGACAGTGAGGGAAACTGTCAGTGTGCTATTCTGTTCTAAACCAATCTTGCTGAACCATATTTGAAATCCTTGAGTTTAGGGACAGAGAGGTACAGTGAGGGAAAGTGTCAGTGTGCTATTCTGTTCTAAACCAATCTTGCTGAACCATATTTGAAATGCTTGAGTTTAGGGACAGAGAAGGACACTCGTGGAAACTATCAGTGTGCTATTCTGTGCTAAATCTTGTTTGTAGGGACAGAGAAGGACAGTGAGGGAAACTGTCAGTGTGCTATTCTGTTCTAAACCAATCTTGCTGAACCATATTTGAAATCCTTGAGTTTAGGGACAGAGAAGGACACTCGTGGAAACTATCAGTGTGCTATTCTGTGCTAAATCTTGTTTGTAGGGACAGAGAAGGACAGTGAGGGAAACTGTCAGTGTGCTATTCTGTTCTAAACCAATCTTGCTGAACCATATTTGAAATCCTTGAGTTTAGGGACAGAGAAGGACAGTGAGGGAAACTGTCAGTGTGCTATTCTGTTCTAAACCAATCTTGCTGAACCATATTTGAAATCCTTGAGTTTAGGGACAGAGAAGGACACTCGTGGAAACTATCAGTGTGCTATTCTGTGCTAAATCTTGTTTGTAGGGACAGAGAAGGACAGTGAGGGAAACTGTCAGTGTGCTATTCTGTTCTAAACCAATCTTGCTGAACCATATTTGAAATCCTTGAGTTTAGGGACAGAGATGGACACTCGTGGAAACTATCAGTGTGCTATTCTGTGCTAAAGCTTGTTTGTAGGGACAGAGAAGGACAGTGAGGGAAACTGTCAGTGTGCTATTCTGTTCTAAACCAATCTTGCTGAACCATATTTGAAATCCTTGAGTTTAGGGACAGAGAGGTACAGTGAGGGAAAGTGTCAGTGTGCTATTCTGTTCTAAACCAATCTTGCTGAACCATATTTGAAATGCTTGAGTTTAGGGACAGAGAAGGACTCTCGTGGAAACTATCAGTGTGCTATTCTGTGCTAAATCTTGTTTGTAGGGACAGAGAAGGACAGTGAGGGAAACTGTCAGTGTGCTATTCTGTTCTAAACCAATCTTGCTGAACCATATTTGAAATCCTTGAGTTTAGGGACAGAGAAGGACACTCGTGGAAACTATCAGTGTGCTATTCTGTGCTAAATCTTGTTTGTAGGGACAGAGAAGGACAGTGAGGGAAACTGTCAGTGTGCTATTCTGTTCTAAACCAATCTTGCTGAACCATATTTGAAATCCTTGAGTTTAGGGACAGAGAAGGACACTCGTGGAAACTGTCAGTGTGCTATTCTGTTCTAAACCAATCTTGATGAACCATATTTGAAATCCTTGAGTTTAGGGACAGAGAAGGACACTCGTGGAAACTATCAGTGTGCTATTCTGTGCTAAATCTTGTTTGTAGGGACAGAGAAGGACAGTGAGGGAAACTGTCAGTGTGCTATTCTGTTCTAAACCAATCTTGCTGAACCATATTTGAAATCCTTGAGTTTAGGGACAGAGAAGGACACTCGTGGAAACTATCAGTGTGCTATTCTGTGCTAAATCTTGTTTGTAGGGACAGAGAAGGACAGTGAGGGAAACTGTCAGTGTGCTATTCTGTTCTAAACCAATCTTGCTGAACCATATTTGAAATCCTTGAGTTTAGGGACAGAGAAGGACAGTGAGGGAAACTGTCAGTGTGCTATTCTGTTCTAAACCAATCTTGCTGAACCATATTTGAAATCCTTGAGTTTAGGGACAGAGAAGGACACTCGTGGAAACTATCAGTGTGCTATTCTGTGCTAAATCTTGTTTGTAGGGACAGAGAAGGACAGTGAGGGAAACTGTCAGTGTGCTATTCTGTTCTAAACCAATCTTGCTGAACCATATTTGAAATCCTTGAGTTTAGGGACAGAGAAGGACACTCGTGGAAACTATCAGTGTGCTATTCTGTGCTAAATCTTGTTTGTAGGGACAGAGAAGGACAGTGAGGGAAACTGTCAGTGTGCTATTCTGTTCTAAACCAATCTTGCTGAACCATATTTGAAATCCTTGAGTTTAGGGACAGAGAGGTACAGTGAGGGAAAGTGTCAGTGTGCTATTCTGTTCTAAACCAATCTTGCTGAACCATATTTGAAATGCTTGAGTTTAGGGACAGAGAAGGACACTCGTGGAAACTATCAGTGTGCTATTCTGTGCTAAATCTTGTTTGTAGGGACAGAGAAGGACAGTGAGGGAAACTGTCAGTGTGCTATTCTGTTCTAAACCAATCTTGCTGAACCATATTTGAAATCCTTGAGTTTAGGGACAGAGAAGGACACTCGTGGAAACTATCAGTGTGCTATTCTGTGCTAAATCTTGTTTGTAGGGACAGAGAAGGACAGTGAGGGAAACTGTCAGTGTGCTATTCTGTTCTAAACCAATCTTGCTGAACCATATTTGAAATCCTTGAGTTTAGGGACAGAGAAGGACAGTGAGGGAAACTGTCAGTGTGCTATTCTGTTCTAAACCAATCTTGATGAACCATATTTGAAATCCTTGAGTTTAGGGACAGAGAAGGACACTCGTGGAAACTATCAGTGTGCTATTCTGTGCTAAATCTTGTTTGTAGGGACAGAGAAGGACAGTGAGGGAAACTGTCAGTGTGCTATTCTGTTCTAAACCAATCTTGCTGAACCATATTTGAAATCCTTGAGTTTAGGGACAGAGAAGGACACTCGTGGAAACTATCAGTGTGCTATTCTGTGCTAAATCTTGTTTGTAGGGACAGAGAAGGACAGTGAGGGAAACTGTCAGTGTGCTATTCTGTTCTAAACCAATCTTGCTGAACCATATTTGAAATCCTTGAGTTTAGGGACAGAGAGGTACAGTGAGGGAAAGTGTCAATGTGCTATTCTGTTCTAAACCAATCTTGCTGAACCATATTTGAAATGCTTGAGTTTAGGGACAGAGAAGGACTCTCGTGGAAACTATCAGTGTGCTATTCTGTGCTAAATCTTGTTTGTAGGGACAGAGAAGGACAGTGAGGGAAACTGTCAGTGTGCTATTCTGTTCTAAACCAATCTTGCTGAACCATATTTGAAATCCTTGAGTTTAGGGACAGAGAAGGACACTCGTGGAAACTATCAGTGTGCTATTCTGTGCTAAATCTTGTTTGTAGGGACAGAGAAGGACAGTGAGGGAAACTGTCAGTGTGCTATTCTGTTCTAAACCAATCTTGCTGAACCATATTTGAAATCCTTGAGTTTAGGGACAGAGAAGGACAGTGAGGGAAACTGTCAGTGTGCTATTCTGTTCTAAACCAATCTTGATGAACCATATTTGAAATCCTTGAGTTTAGGGACAGAGAAGGACACTCGTGGAAACTATCAGTGTGCTATTCTGTGCTAAATCTTGTTTGTAGGGACAGAGAAGGACAGTGAGGGAAACTGTCAGTGTGCTATTCTGTTCTAAACCAATCTTGCTGAACCATATTTGAAATCCTTGAGTTTAGGGACAGAGAAGGACACTCGTGGAAACTATCAGTGTGCTATTCTGTGCTAAATCTTGTTTGTAGGGACAGAGAAGGACAGTGAGGGAAACTGTCAGTGTGCTATTCTGTTCTAAACCAATCTTGCTGAACCATATTTGAAATCCTTGAGTTTAGGGACAGAGAGGTACAGTGAGGGAAAGTGTCAGTGTGCTATTCTGTTCTAAACCAATCTTACTGAACCATATTTGAAATGCTTGAGTTTAGGGACAGAGAAGGACTCTCGTGGAAACTATCAGTGTGCTATTCTGTGCTAAATCTTGTTTGTAGGGACAGAGAAGGACAGTGAGGGAAACTGTCAGTGTGCTATTCTGTTCTAAACCAATCTTGCTGAACCATATTTGAAATCCTTGAGTTTAGGGACAGAGAAGGACACTCGTGGAAACTATCAGTGTGCTATTCTGTGCTAAATCTTGTTTGTAGGGACAGAGAAGGACAGTGAGGGAAACTGTCAGTGTGCTATTCTGTTCTAAACCAATCTTGCTGAACCATATTTGAAATCCTTGAGTTTAGGGACAGAGAAGGACAGTGAGGGAAACTGTCAGTGTGCTATTCTGTTCTAAACCAATCTTGCTGAACCATATTTGAAATCCTTGAGTTTAGGGACAGAGAAGGACACTCGTGGAGACTATCAGTGTGCTATTCTGTGCTAAATCTTGTTTGTAGGGACAGAGAAGGACAGTGAGGGAAACTGTCAGTGTGCTATTCTGTTCTAAACCAATCTTGCTGAACCATATTTGAAATCCTTGAGTTTAGGGACAGAGAAGGACACTCGTGGAAACTATCAGTGTGCTATTATGTGCAAAATCTTGTTTGTAGGGACAGAGAAGGACAGTGAGGGAAACTGTCAGTGTGCTATTCTGTTCTAAACCAATCTTGCTGAACCATATTTGAAATCCTTGAGTTTAGGGACAGAGAGGTACAGTGAGGGAAAGTGTCAGTGTGCTATTCTGTTCTAAACCAATCTTGCTGAACCATATTTGAAATGCTTGAGTTTAGGGACAGAGAAGGACACTCGTGGAAACTATCAGTGTGCTATTCTGTGCTAAATCTTCTTTGTAGGGACAGAGAAGGACAGTGAGGGAAACTGTCAGTGTGCTATTCTGTTCTAAACCAATCTTGCTGAACCATATTTGAAATCCTTGAGTTTAGGGACAGAGAGGTACAGTGAGGGAAAGTGTCAGTGTGCTATTCTGTTCTAAACCAATCTTGCGGAACCATATTTGAAATCCTTGAGTTTAGGGACAGAGAAGGACACTCGTGGAAACTATCAGTGTGCTATTCTGTGCTAAATCTTGTTTGTAGGGACAGAGAAGGACAGTGAGGGAAACTATCAGTGTGCTATTCTGTGCTAAACCAATCTTGCTGAACCATATTTGAAATCCTTGAGTTTAGGGACAGAGAAGGACACTCGTGGAAACTATCAGTGTGCTATTCTGTGATAAATCTTGTTTGTAGGGACAGAGAAGGACAGTGAGGGAAACTGTCAGTGTGCTATTCTGTTCTAAACCAATCTTGCTGAACCATATTTGAAATCCTTGAGTTTAGGGACAGAGAAGGACACTCGTGGAAACTATCAGTGTGCTATTCTGTGCTAAATCTTGTTTGTAGGGACAGAGAAGGACAGTGAGGGAAACTGTCAGTGTGCTATTCTGTTCTAAACCAATCTTGCTGAACCATATTTGAAATCCTTGAGTTTAGGGACAGAGAAGGACAGTGAGGGAAACTGTCAGTGTGCTATTCTGTTCTAAACCAATCTTGCTGAACCATATTTGAAATCCTTGAGTTTAGGGACAGAGAAGGACACTCGTGGAGACTATCAGTGTGCTATTCTGTGCTAAATCTTGTTTGTAGGGACAGAGAAGGACAGTGAGGGAAACTGTCAGTGTGCTATTCTGTTCTAAACCAATCTTGCTGAACCATATTTGAAATCCTTGAGTTTAGGGACAGAGAAGGACACTCGTGGAAACTATCAGTGTGCTATTCTGTGCAAAATCTTGTTTGTAGGGACAGAGAAGGACAGTGAGGGAAACTGTCAGTGTGCTATTCTGTTCTAAACCAATCTTGCTGAACCATATTTGAAATCCTTGAGTTTAGGGACAGAGAGGTACAGTGAGGGAAAGTGTCAGTGTGCTATTCTGTTCTAAACCAATCTTGCTGAACCATATTTGAAATCCTTGAGTTTAGGGACAGAGAAGGACACTCGTGGAAACTATAAGTGTGCTATTCTGTGCTAAATCTTGTTTGTAGGGACAGAGAAGGACAGTGAGGGAAACTGTCAGTGTGCTATTCTGTTCTAAACCAATCTTGCTGAACCATATTTGAAATCCTTGAGTTTAGGGACAGAGAGGTACAGTGAGGGAAAGTGTCAGTGTGCTATTCTGTTCTAAACCAATCTTGCTGAACCATATTTGAAATCCTTGAGTTTAGGGACAGAGAAGGACACTCGTGGAAACTATCAGTGTGCTATTCTGTGCTAAATCTTGTTTGTAGGGACAGAGAAGGACAGTGAGGGAAACTGTCAGTGTGCTATTCTGTTCTAAACCAATCTTGCTGAACCATATTTGAAATCCTTGAGTTTAGGGACAGAGAAGGACACTCGTGGAAACTATCAGTGTGCTATTCTGTGCTAAATCTTGTTTGTAGGGACAGAGAAGGACAGTGAGGGAAACTGTCAGTGTGCTATTCTGTTCTAAACCAATCTTGCTGAACCATATTTGAAATCCTTGAGTTTAGGGACAGAGAGGTACAGTGAGGGAAAGTGTCAGTGTGCTATTCTGTTCTAAACCAATCTTGCTGAACCATATTTGAAATCCTTGAGTTTAGGGACAGAGAAGGACACTCGTGGAAACTATAAGTGTGCTATTCTGTGCTAAATCTTGTTTGTAGGGACAGAGAAGGACAGTGAGGGAAACTGTCAGTGTGCTATTCTGTTCTAAACCAATCTTGCTGAACCATATTTGAAATCCTTGAGTTTAGGGACAGAGAGGTACAGTGAGGGAAAGTGTCAGTGTGCTATTCTGTTCTAAACCAATCTTGCTGAACCATATTTGAAATCCTTGAGTTTAGGGACAGAGAAGGACACTCGTGGAAACTATCAGTGTGCTATTCTGTGCTAAATCTTGTTTGTAGGGACAGAGAAGGACAGTGAGGGAAACTGTCAGTGTGCTATTCTGTTCTAAACCAATCTTGCTGAACCATATTTGAAATCCTTGAGTTTAGGGACAGAGAAGGACACTCGTGGAAACTATCAGTGTGCTATTCTGTGCTAAATCTTGTTTGTAGGGACAGAGAAGGACAGTGAGGGAAACTGTCAGTGTGCTATTCTGTTCTAAACCAATCTTGCTGAACCATATTTGAAATCCTTGAGTTTAGGGACAGAGAAGGACAGTGAGGGAAACTGTCAGTGTGCTATTCTGTTCTAAACCAATCTTGCTGAACCATATTTGAAATCCTTGAGTTTAGGGACAGAGAAGGACACTCGTGGAAACTATCAGTGTGCTATTCTGTGCTAAATCTTGTTTGTAGGGACAGAGAAGGACAGTGAGGGAAACTGTCAGTGTGCTATTCTGTTCTAAACCAATCTTGCTGAACCATATTTGAAATCATTGAGTTTAGGGACAGAGAGGTACAGTGAGGGAAAGTGTCAGTGTGCTATTCTGTTCTAAACCAATCTTGCTGAACCATATTTGAAATGCTTGAGTTTAGGGACAGAGAAGGACACTCGTGGAAACTATCAGTGTGCTATTCTGTGCTAAATCTTGTTTGTAGGGACAGAGAAGGACAGTGAGGGAAACTGTCAGTGTGCTATTCTGTTCTAAACCAATCTTGCTGAACCATATTTGAAATCCTTGAGTTTAGGGACAGAGAAGGACACTCGTGGAAACTATCAGTGTGCTATTCTGTGCTAAATCTTGTTTGTAGGGACAGAGAAGGACAGTGAGGGAAACTGTCAGTGTGCTATTCTGTTCTAAACCAATCTTGCTGAACCATATTTGAAATCCTTGAGTTTAGGGACAGAGAAGGACAGTGAGGGAAACTGTCAGTGTGCTATTCTGTTCTAAACCAATCTTGATGAACCATATTTGAAATCCTTGAGTTTAGGGACAGAGAAGGACACTCGTGGAAACTATCAGTGTGCTATTCTGTGCTAAATCTTGTTTGTAGGGACAGAGAAGGACAGTGAGGGAAACTGTCAGTGTGCTATTCTGTTCTAAACCAATCTTGCTGAACCATATTTGAAATCCTTGAGTTTAGGGACAGAGAAGGACACTCGTGGAAACTATCAGTGTGCTATTCTGTGCTAAATCTTGTTTGTAGGGACAGAGAAGGACAGTGAGGGAAACTGTCAGTGTGCTATTCTGTTCTAAACCAATCTTGCTGAACCATATTTGAAATCCTTGAGTTTAGGGACAGAGAGGTACAGTGAGGGAAAGTGTCAATGTGCTATTCTGTTCTAAACCAATCTTGCTGAACCATATTTGAAATGCTTGAGTTTAGGGACAGAGAAGGACTCTCGTGGAAACTATCAGTGTGCTATTCTGTGCTAAATCTTGTTTGTAGGGACAGAGAAGGACAGTGAGGGAAACTGTCAGTGTGCTATTCTGTTCTAAACCAATCTTGCTGAACCATATTTGAAATCCTTGAGTTTAGGGACAGAGAAGGACACTCGTGGAAACTATCAGTGTGCTATTCTGTGCTAAATCTTGTTTGTAGGGACAGAGAAGGACAGTGAGGGAAACTGTCAGTGTGCTATTCTGTTCTAAACCAATCTTGCTGAACCATATTTGAAATCCTTGAGTTTAGGGACAGAGAAGGACAGTGAGGGAAACTGTCAGTGTGCTATTCTGTTCTAAACCAATCTTGATGAACCATATTTGAAATCCTTGAGTTTAGGGACAGAGAAGGACACTCGTGGAAACTATCAGTGTGCTATTCTGTGCTAAATCTTGTTTGTAGGGACAGAGAAGGACAGTGAGGGAAACTGTCAGTGTGCTATTCTGTTCTAAACCAATCTTGCTGAACCATATTTGAAATCCTTGAGTTTAGGGACAGAGAAGGACACTCGTGGAAACTATCAGTGTGCTGTTCTGTGCTAAATCTTGTTTGTAGGGACAGAGAAGGACAGTGAGGGAAACTGTCAGTGTGCTATTCTGTTCTAAACCAATCTTGCTGAACCATATTTGAAATCCTTGAGTTTAGGGACAGAGAGGTACAGTGAGGGAAAGTGTCAGTGTGCTATTCTGTTCTAAACCAATCTTGCTGAACCATATTTGAAATGCTTGAGTTTAGGGACAGAGAAGGACTCTCGTGGAAACTATCAGTGTGCTATTCTGTGCTAAATCTTGTTTGTAGGGACAGAGAAGGACAGTGAGGGAAACTGTCAGTGTGCTATTCTGTTCTAAACCAATCTTGCTGAACCATATTTGAAATCCTTGAGTTTAGGGACAGAGAAGGACACTCGTGGAAACTATCAGTGTGCTATTCTGTGCTAAATCTTGTTTGTAGGGACAGAGAAGGACAGTGAGGGAAACTGTCAGTGTGCTATTCTGTTCTAAACCAATCTTGCTGAACCATATTTGAAATCCTTGAGTTTAGGGACAGAGAAGGACAGTGAGGGAAACTGTCAGTGTGCTATTCTGTTCTAAACCAATCTTGCTGAACCATATTTGAAATCCTTGAGTTTAGGGACAGAGAAGGACACTCGTGGAGACTATCAGTGTGCTATTCTGTGCTAAATCTTGTTTGTAGGGACAGAGAAGGACAGTGAGGGAAACTGTCAGTGTGCTATTCTGTTCTAAACCAATCTTGCTGAACCATATTTGAAATCCTTGAGTTTAGGGACAGAGAAGGACACTCGTGGAAACTATCAGTGTGCTATTCTGTGCAAAATCTTGTTTGTAGGGACAGAGAAGGACAGTGAGGGAAACTGTCAGTGTGCTATTCTGTTCTAAACCAATCTTGCTGAACCATATTTGAAATCCTTGAGTTTAGGGACAGAGAGGTACAGTGAGGGAAAGTGTCAGTGTGCTATTCTGTTCTAAACCAATCTTGCTGAACCATATTTGAAATGCTTGAGTTTAGGGACAGAGAAGGACACTCGTGGAAACTATCAGTGTGCTATTCTGTGCTAAATCTTCTTTGTAGGGACAGAGAAGGACAGTGAGGGAAACTGTCAGTGTGCTATTCTGTTCTAAACCAATCTTGCTGAACCATATTTGAAATCCTTGAGTTTAGGGACAGAGAGGTACAGTGAGGGAAAGTGTCAGTGTGCTATTCTGTTCTAAACCAATCTTGCGGAACCATATTTGAAATCCTTGAGTTTAGGGACAGAGAAGGACACTCGTGGAAACTATCAGTGTGCTATTCTGTGCTAAATCTTGTTTGTAGGGACAGAGAAGGACAGTGAGGGAAACTATCAGTGTGCTATTCTGTGCTAAACCAATCTTGATGAACCATATTTGAAATCCTTGAGTTTAGGGACAGAGAAGGACACTCGTGGAAACTATCAGTGTGCTATTCTGTGCTAAATCTTGTTTGTAGGGACAGAGAAGGACAGTGAGGGAAACTGTCAGTGTGCTATTCTGTTCTAAACCAATCTTGCTGAACCATATTTGAAATCCTTGAGTTTAGGGACAGAGAAGGACACTCGTGGAAACTATCAGTGTGCTATTCTGTGCTAAATCTTGTTTGTAGGGACAGAGAAGGACAGTGAGGGAAACTGTCAGTGTGCTATTCTGTTCTAAACCAATCTTGCTGAACCATATTTGAAATCCTTGAGTTTAGGGACAGAGAAGGACAGTGAGGGAAACTGTCAGTGTGCTATTCTGTTCTAAACCAATCTTGCTGAACCATATTTGAAATCCTTGAGTTTAGGGACAGAGAAGGACACTCGTGGAGACTATCAGTGTGCTATTCTGTGGTAAATCTTGTTTGTAGGGACAGAGAAGGACAGTGAGGGAAACTGTCAGTGTGCTATTCTGTTCTAAACCAATCTTGCTGAACCATATTTGAAATCCTTGAGTTTAGGGACAGAGAAGGACACTCGTGGAAACTATCAGTGTGCTATTCTGTGCAAAATTTTGTTTGTAGGGACAGAGAAGGACAGTGAGGGAAACTGTCAGTGTGCTATTCTGTTCTAAACCAATCTTGCTGAACCATATTTGAAATCCTTGAGTTTAGGGACAGAGAGGTACAGTGAGGGAAAGTGTCAGTGTGCTATTCTGTTCTAAACCAATCTTGCTGAACCATATTTGAAATCCTTGAGTTTAGGGACAGAGAAGGACACTCGTGGAAACTATAAGTGTGCTATTCTGTGCTAAATCTTGTTTGTAGGGACAGAGAAGGACAGTGAGGGAAACTGTCAGTGTGCTATTCTGTTCTAAACCAATCTTGCTGAACCATATTTGAAATCCTTGAGTTTAGGGACAGAGATGTACAGTGAGGGAAAGTGTCAGTGTGCTATTCTGTTCTAAACCAATCTTGCTGAACCATATTTGAAATCCTTGAGTTTAGGGACAGAGAAGGACACTCGTGGAAACTATCAGTGTGCTATTCTGTGCTAAATCTTGTTTGTAGGGACAGAGAAGGACAGTGAGGGAAACTGTCAGTGTGCTATTCTGTTCTAAACCAATCTTGCTGAACCATATTTGAAATCCTTGAGTTTAGGGACAGAGAAGGACACTCGTGGAAACTATCAGTGTGCTATTCTGTGCTAAATCTTGTTTGTAGGGACAGAGAAGGACAGTGAGGGAAACTGTCAGTGTGCTATTCTGTTCTAAACCAATCTTGCTGAACCATATTTGAAATCCTTGAGTTTAGGGACAGAGAGGTACAGTGAGGGAAAGTGTCAGTGTGCTATTCTGTTCTAAACCAATCTTGCTGAACCATATTTGAAATCCTTGAGTTTAGGGACAGAGAAGGACACTCGTGGAAACTATCAGTGTGCTATTCTGTGCTAAATCTTGTTTGTAGGGACAGAGAAGGACAGTGAGGGAAACTGTCAGTGTGCTATTCTGTTCTAAACCAATCTTGCTGAACCATATTTGAAATCCTTGAGTTTAGGGACAGAGAAGGACACTCGTGGAAACTATCAGTGTGCTATTCTGTGCTAAATCTTGTTTGTAGGGACAGAGAAGGACAGTGAGGGAAACTGTCAGTGTGCTATTCTGTTCTAAACCAATCTTGCTGAACCATATTTGAAATCCTTGAGTTTAGGGACAGAGAAGGACAGTGAGGGAAACTGTCAGTGTGCTATTCTGTTCTAAACCAATCTTGCTGAACCATATTTGAAATCCTTGAGTTTAGGGACAGAGAAGGACACTCGTGGAAACTATCAGTGTGCTATTCTGTGCTAAATCTTGTTTGTAGGGACAGAGAAGGACAGTGAGGGAAACTGTCAGTGTGCTATTCTGTTCTAAACCAATCTTGCTGAACCATATTTGAAATCCTTGAGTTTAGGGACAGAGAAGGACACTCGTGGAAACTATCAGTGTGCTATTCTGTGCTAAATCTTGTTTGTAGGGACAGAGAAGGACAGTGAGGGAAACTGTCAGTGTGCTATTCTGTTCTAAACCAATCTTGCTGAACCATATTTGAAATCCTTGAGTTTAGGGACAGAGAGGTACAGTGAGGGAAAGTGTCAGTGTGCTATTCTGTTCTAAACCAATCTTGCTGAACCATATTTGAAATGCTTGAGTTTAGGGACAGAGAAGGACACTCGTGGAAACTATCAGTGTGCTATTCTGTGCTAAATCTTGTTTGTAGGGACAGAGAAGGACAGTGAGGGAAACTGTCAGTGTGCTATTCTGTTCTAAACCAATCTTGCTGAACCATATTTGAAATCCTTGAGTTTAGGGACAGAGAAGGACACTCGTGGAAACTATCAGTGTGCTATTCTGTGCTAAATCTTGTTTGTAGGGACAGAGAAGGACAGTGAGGGAAACTGTCAGTGTGCTATTCTGTTCTAAACCAATCTTGCTGAACCATATTTGAAATCCTTGAGTTTAGGGACAGAGAAGGACAGTGAGGGAAACTGTCAGTGTGCTATTCTGTTCTAAACCAATCTTGCTGAACCATATTTGAAATCCTTGAGTTTAGGGACAGAGAAGGACACTCGTGGAAACTATCAGTGTGCTATTCTGTGCTAAATCTTGTTTGTAGGGACAGAGAAGGACAGTGAGGGAAACTGTCAGTGTGCTATTCTGTTCTAAACCAATCTTGCTGAACCATATTTGAAATCCTTGAGTTTAGGGACAGAGAAGGACACTCGTGGAAACTATCAGTGTGCTATTCTGTGCAAAATCTTGTTTGTAGGGACAGAGAAGGACAGTGAGGGAAACTGTCAGTGTGCTATTCTGTTCTAAACCAATCTTGCTGAACCATATTTGAAATCCTTGAGTTTAGGGACAGAGAGGTACAGTGAGGGAAAGTGTCAGTGTGCTATTCTGTTCTAAACCAATCTTGCTGAACCATATTTGAAATCCTTGAGTTTAGGGACAGAGAAGGACACTCGTGGAAACTATAAGTGTGCTATTCTGTGCTAAATCTTGTTTGTAGGGACAGAGAAGGACAGTGAGGGAAACTGTCAGTGTGCTATTCTGTTCTAAACCAATCTTGCTGAACCATATTTGAAATCCTTGAGTTTAGGGACAGAGAGGTACAGTGAGGGAAAGTGTCAGTGTGCTATTCTGTTCTAAACCAATCTTGCTGAACCATATTTGAAATCCTTGAGTTTAGGGACAGAGAAGGACACTCGTGGAAACTATCAGTGTGCTATTCTGTGCTAAATCTTGTTTGTAGGGACAGAGAAGGACAGTGAGGGAAACTGTCAGTGTGCTATTCTGTTCTAAACCAATCTTGCTGAACCATATTTGAAATCCTTGAGTTTAGGGACAGAGAAGGACACTCGTGGAAACTATCAGTGTGCTATTCTGTGCTAAATCTTGTTTGTAGGGACAGAGAAGGACAGTGAGGGAAACTGTCAGTGTGCTATTCTGTTCTAAACCAATCTTGCTGAACCATATTTGAAATCCTTGAGTTTAGGGACAGAGAGGTACAGTGAGGGAAAGTGTCAGTGTGCTATTCTGTTCTAAACCAATCTTGCTGAACCATATTTGAAATGCTTGAGTTTAGGGACAGAGAAGGACACTCGTGGAAACTATCAGTGTGCTATTCTGTGCTAAATCTTGTTTGTAGGGACAGAGAAGGACAGTGAGGGAAACTGTCAGTGTGCTATTCTGTTCTAAACCAATCTTGCTGAACCATATTTGAAATCCTTGAGTTTAGGGACAGAGAGGTACAGTGAGGGAAAGTGTCAGTGTGCTATTCTGTTCTAAACCAATCTTGCTGAACCATATTTGAAATCCTTGAGTTTAGGGACAGAGAAGGACACTCGTGGAAACTATCAGTGTGCTATTCTGTGCAAAATCTTGTTTGTAGGGACAGAGAAGGACAGTGAGGGAAACTGTCAGTGTGCTATTCTGTTCTAAACCAATCTTGCTGAACCATATTTGAAATCCTTGAGTTTAGGGACAGAGAGGTACAGTGAGGGAAAGTGTCAGTGTGCTATTCTGTTCTAAACCAATCTTGCTGAACCATATTTGAAATCCTTGAGTTTAGGGACAGAGAAGGACACTCGTGGAAACTATAAGTGTGCTATTCTGTGCTAAATCTTGTTTGTAGGGACAGAGAAGGACAGTGAGGGAAACTGTCAGTGTGCTATTCTGTTCTAAACCAATCTTGCTGAACCATATTTGAAATCCTTGAGTTTAGGGACAGAGAGGTACAGTGAGGGAAAGTGTCAGTGTGCTATTCTGTTCTAAACCAATCTTGCTGAACCATATTTGAAATCCTTGAGTTTAGGGACAGAGAAGGACACTCGTGGAAACTATCAGTGTGCTATTCTGTGCTAAATCTTGTTTGTAGGGACAGAGAAGGACAGTGAGGGAAACTGTCAGTGTGCTATTCTGTTCTAAACCAATCTTGCTGAACCATATTTGAAATCCTTGAGTTTAGGGACAGAGAAGGACACTCGTGGAAACTATCAGTGTGCTATTCTGTGCTAAATCTTGTTTGTAGGGACAGAGAAGGACAGTGAGGGAAACTGTCAGTGTGCTATTCTGTTCTAAACCAATCTTGCTGAACCATATTTGAAATCCTTGAGTTTAGGGACAGAGAGGTACAGTGAGGGAAAGTGTCAGTGTGCTATTCTGTTCTAAACCAATCTTGCTGAACCATATTTGAAATCCTTGAGTTTAGGGACAGAGAAGGACACTCGTGGAAACTATAAGTGTGCTATTCTGTGCTAAATCTTGTTTGTAGGGACAGAGAAGGACAGTGAGGGAAACTGTCAGTGTGCTATTCTGTTCTAAACCAATCTTGCTGAACCATATTTGAAATCCTTGAGTTTAGGGACAGAGAGGTACAGTGAGGGAAAGTGTCAGTGTGCTATTCTGTTCTAAACCAATCTTGCTGAACCATATTTGAAATCCTTGAGTTTAGGGACAGAGAAGGACACTCGTGGAAACTATCAGTGTGCTATTCTGTGCTAAATCTTGTTTGTAGGGACAGAGAAGGACAATGAGGGAAACTGTCAGTGTGCTATTCTGTTCTAAACCAATCTTGCTGAACCATATTTGAAATCCTTGAGTTTAGGGACAGAGAAGGACACTCGTGGAAACTATCAGTGTGCTATTCTGTGCTAAATCTTGTTTGTAGGGACAGAGAAGGACAGTGAGGGAAACTGTCAGTGTGCTATTCTGTTCTAAACCAATCTTGCTGAACCATATTTGAAATCCTTGAGTTTAGGGACAGAGAAGGACAGTGAGGGAAACTGTCAGTGTGCTATTCTGTTCTAAACCAATCTTGCTGAACCATATTTGAAATCCTTGAGTTTAGGGACAGAGAAGGACACTCGTGGAAACTATCAGTGTGCTATTCTGTGCTAAATCTTGTTTGTAGGGACAGAGAAGGACAGTGAGGGAAACTGTCAGTGTGCTATTCTGTTCTAAACCAATCTTGCTGAACCATATTTGAAATCCTTGAGTTTAGGGACAGAGAAGGACACTCGTGGAAACTATCAGTGTGCTATTCTGTGCTAAATCTTGTTTGTAGGGACAGAGAAGGACAGTGAGGGAAACTGTCAGTGTGCTATTCTGTTCTAAACCAATCTTGCTGAACCATATTTGAAATCCTTGAGTTTAGGGACAGAGAGGTACAGTGAGGGAAAGTGTCAGTGTGCTATTCTGTTCTAAACCAATCTTGCTGAACCATATTTGAAATGCTTGAGTTTAGGGACAGAGAAGGACACTCGTGGAAACTATCAGTGTGCTATTCTGTGCTAAATCTTGTTTGTAGGGACAGAGAAGGACAGTGAGGGAAACTGTCAGTGTGCTATTCTGTTCTAAACCAATCTTGCTGAACCATATTTGAAATCCTTGAGTTTAGGGACAGAGAAGGACACTCGTGGAAACTATCAGTGTGCTATTCTGTGCTAAATCTTGTTTGTAGGGACAGAGAAGGACAGTGAGGGAAACTGTCAGTGTGCTATTCTGTTCTAAACCAATCTTGCTGAACCATATTTGAAATCCTTGAGTTTAGGGACAGAGAAGGACAGTGAGGGAAACTGTCAGTGTGCTATTCTGTTCTAAACCAATCTTGCTGAACCATATTTGAAATCCTTGAGTTTAGGGACAGAGAAGGACACTCCTGGAAACTATCAGTGTGCTATTCTGTGCTAAATCTTGTTTGTAGGGACAGAGAAGGACAGTGAGGGAAACTGTCAGTGTGCTATTCTGTTCTAAACCAATCTTGCTGAACCATATTTGAAATCCTTGAGTTTAGGGACAGAGAAGGACTCTCGTGGAAACTATCAGTGTGCTATTCTGTGCTAAATCTTGTTTGTAGGGACAGAGAAGGACAGTGAGGGAAACTGTCAGTGTGCTATTCTGTTCTAAACCAATCTTGCTGAACCATATTTGAAATCCTTGAGTTTAGGGACAGAGAAGGACAGTGAGGGAAACTGTCAGTGTGCTATTCTGTTCTAAACCAATCTTGCTGAACCATATTTGAAATCCTTGAGTTTAGGGACAGAGAAGGACACTCGTGGAGACTATCAGTGTGCTATTCTGTGCTAAATCTTGTTTGTAGGGACAGAGAAGGACAGTGAGGGAAACTGTCAGTGTGCTATTCTGTTCTAAACCAATCTTGCTGAACCATATTTGAAATCCTTGAGTTTAGGGACAGAGAAGGACACTCGTGGAAACTATCAGTGTGCTATTCTGTGCAAAATCTTGTTTGTAGGGACAGAGAAGGACAGTGAGGGAAACTGTCAGTGTGCTATTCTGTTCTAAACCAATCTTGCTGAACCATATTTGAAATCCTTGAGTTTAGGGACAGAGAGGTACAGTGAGGGAAAGTGTCAGTGTGCTATTCTGTTCTAAACCAATCTTGCTGAACCATATTTGAAATGCTTGAGTTTAGGGACAGAGAAGGACACTCGTGGAAACTATCAGTGTGCTATTCTGTGCTAAATCTTCTTTGTAGGGACAGAGAAGGACAGTGAGGGAAACTGTCAGTGTGCTATTCTGTTCTAAACCAATCTTGCTGAACCATATTTGAAATCCTTGAGTTTAGGGACAGAGAGGTACAGTGAGGGAAAGTGTCAGTGTGCTATTCTGTTCTAAACCAATCTTGCGGAACCATATTTGAAATCCTTGAGTTTAGGGACAGAGAAGGACACTCGTGGAAACTATCAGTGTGCTATTCTGTGCTAAATCTTGTTTGTAGGGACAGAGAAGGACAGTGAGGGAAACTATCAGTGTGCTATTCTGTGCTAAACCAATCTTGCTGAACCATATTTGAAATCCTTGAGTTTAGGGACAGAGAGGTACAGTGAGGGAAAGTGTCAATGTGCTATTCTGTTCTAAACCAATCTTGCTGAACCATATTTGAAATGCTTGAGTTTAGGGACAGAGAAGGACTCTCGTGGAAACTATCAGTGTGCTATTCTGTGCTAAATCTTGTTTGTAGGGACAGAGAAGGACAGTGAGGGAAACTGTCAGTGTGCTATTCTGTTCTAAACCAATCTTGCTGAACCATATTTGAAATCCTTGAGTTTAGGGACAGAGAAGGACACTCGTGGAAACTATCAGTGTGCTATTCTGTGCTAAATCTTGTTTGTAGGGACAGAGAAGGACAGTGAGGGAAACTGTCAGTGTGCTATTCTGTTCTAAACCAATCTTGCTGAACCATATTTGAAATCCTTGAGTTTAGGGACAGAGAAGGACAGTGAGGGAAACTGTCAGTGTGCTATTCTGTTCTAAACCAATCTTGATGAACCATATTTGAAATCCTTGAGTTTAGGGACAGAGAAGGACACTCGTGGAAACTATCAGTGTGCTATTCTGTGCTAAATCTTGTTTGTAGGGACAGAGAAGGACAGTGAGGGAAACTGTCAGTGTGCTATTCTGTTCTAAACCAATCTTGCTGAACCATATTTGAAATCCTTGAGTTTAGGGACAGAGAAGGACACTCGTGGAAACTATCAGTGTGCTATTCTGTGCTAAATCTTGTTTGTAGGGACAGAGAAGGACAGTGAGGGAAACTGTCAGTGTGCTATTCTGTTCTAAACCAATCTTGCTGAACCATATTTGAAATCCTTGAGTTTAGGGACAGAGAGGTACAGTGAGGGAAAGTGTCAATGTGCTATTCTGTTCTAAACCAATCTTGCTGAACCATATTTGAAATGCTTGAGTTTAGGGACAGAGAAGGACTCTCGTGGAAACTATCAGTGTGCTATTCTGTGCTAAATCTTGTTTGTAGGGACAGAGAAGGACAGTGAGGGAAACTGTCAGTGTGCTATTCTGTTCTAAACCAATCTTGCTGAACCATATTTGAAATCCTTGAGTTTAGGGACAGAGAAGGACACTCGTGGAAACTATCAGTGTGCTATTCTGTGCTAAATCTTGTTTGTAGGGACAGAGAAGGACAGTGAGGGAAACTGTCAGTGTGCTATTCTGTTCTAAACCAATCTTGCTGAACCATATTTGAAATCCTTGAGTTTAGGGACAGAGAAGGACAGTGAGGGAAACTGTCAGTGTGCTATTCTGTTCTAAACCAATCTTGATGAACCATATTTGAAATCCTTGAGTTTAGGGACAGAGAAGGACACTCGTGGAAACTATCAGTGTGCTATTCTGTGCTAAATCTTGTTTGTAGGGACAGAGAAGGACAGTGAGGGAAACTGTCAGTGTGCTATTCTGTTCTAAACCAATCTTGCTGAACCATATTTGAAATCCTTGAGTTTAGGGACAGAGAAGGACACTCGTGGAAACTATCAGTGTGCTATTCTGTGCTAAATCTTGTTTGTAGGGACAGAGAAGGACAGTGAGGGAAACTGTCAGTGTGCTATTCTGTTCTAAACCAATCTTGCTGAACCATATTTGAAATCCTTGAGTTTAGGGACAGAGAAGGACAGTGAGGGAAACTGTCAGTGTGCTATTCTGTTCTAAACCAATCTTGATGAACCATATTTGAAATCCTTGAGTTTAGGGACAGAGAAGGACACTCGTGGAAACTATCAGTGTGCTATTCTGTGCTAAATCTTGTTTGTAGGGACAGAGAAGGACAGTGAGGGAAACTGTCAGTGTGCTATTCTGTTCTAAACCAATCTTGCTGAACCATATTTGAAATCCTTGAGTTTAGGGACAGAGAAGGACAGTGAGGGAAACTGTCAGTGTGCTATTCTGTTCTAAACCAATCTTGATGAACCATATTTGAAATCCTTGAGTTTAGGGACAGAGAAGGACACTCCTGGAAACTATCAGTGTGCTATTCTGTGCTAAATCTTGTTTGTAGGGACAGAGAAGGACAGTGAGGGAAACTGTCAGTGTGCTATTCTGTTCTAAACCAATCTTGCTGAACCATATTTGAAATCCTTGAGTTTAGGGACAGAGAAGGACACTCGTGGAAACTATCAGTGTGCTATTCTGTGCTAAATCTTGTTTGTAGGGACAGAGAAGGACAGTGAGGGAAACTGTCAGTGTGCTATTCTGTTCTAAACCAATCTTGCTGAACCATATTTGAAATCCTTGAGTTTAGGGACAGAGAAGGACACTCGTGGAAACTATCAGTGTGCTATTCTGTGCTAAATCTTGTTTGTAGGGACAGAGAAGGACAGTGAGGGAAACTGTCAGTGTGCTATTCTGTTCTAAACCAATCTTGCTGAACCATATTTGAAATCCTTGAGTTTAGGGACAGAGAAGGACAGTGAGGGAAACTGTCAGTGTGCTATTCTGTTCTAAACCAATCTTGATGAACCATATTTGAAATCCTTGAGTTTAGGGACAGAGAAGGACACTCGTGGAAACTATCAGTGTGCTATTCTGTGCTAAATCTTGTTTGTAGGGACAGAGAAGGACAGTGAGGGAAACTGTCAGTGTGCTATTCTGTTCTAAACCAATCTTGCTGAACCATATTTGAAATCCTTGAGTTTAGGGACAGAGAAGGACAGTGAGGGAAACTGTCAGTGTGCTATTCTGTTCTAAACCAATCTTGATGAACCATATTTGAAATCCTTGAGTTTAGGGACAGAGAAGGACACTCCTGGAAACTATCAGTGTGCTATTCTGTGCTAAATCTTGTTTGTAGGGACAGAGAAGGACAGTGAGGGAAACTGTCAGTGTGCTATTCTGTTCTAAACCAATCTTGCTGAACCATATTTGAAATCCTTGAGTTTAGGGACAGAGAAGGACACTCGTGGAAACTATCAGTGTGCTATTCTGTGCTAAATCTTGTTTGTAGGGACAGAGAAGGACAGTGAGGGAAACTGTCAGTGTGCTATTCTGTTCTAAACCAATCTTGCTGAACCATATTTGAAATCCTTGAGTTTAGGGACAGAGAAGGACAGTGAGGGAAACTGTCAGTGTGCTATTCTGTTCTAAACCAATCTTGCTGAACCATATTTGAAATCCTTGAGTTTAGGGACAGAGAAGGACACTCGTGGAAACTATCAGTGTGCTATTCTGTGCTAAATCTTGTTTGTAGGGACAGAGAAGGACAGTGAGGGAAACTGTCAGTGTGCTATTCTGTTCTAAACCAATCTTGCTGAACCATATTTGAAATCCTTGAGTTTA